>CM071596.1:116290000-118790000 GCA_036435485.1 Saposhnikovia divaricata
ATTTTCAGTGTACCATTTTTTTTTCTGCATTTATAATTTTTGACATGTACGCTGTGTTATAAATAGTTTTGTTGATAAAAAAGTATTACTTCCACCGTTTCATTAATATTGCTCTTTGCTCAACTTTTTAATTCCAAATAAAATATAGTTCCAAATTTTTATTTCAAAATTTTCTTTTTTTCAATAAAAATTTAAACGGGAATATATAAATAACATTTTCTTTCTTTTTCTAAATAAAAAATTTAGACGTGACTAATATTAATGGGATAAATAACATTAATCACAAGAATTTTCAAAAGTACCTCTCCTTCATCTTTCCATGTATAATAGGAGAACATATACTTGTCAAACCTGCATCCTGAGCAAATAAATTAGCTTTCGAACCTAACTCCGAACCTAACTCAATTATGATATTTAAAAAATATTATTATTCCAAGAAGTTGAACCCATGACCTCTCATTAAGAAACTAAATTCACCAACCAATTTGGCATGGACATTTATATTTATAATAGAATTCATTAACTACATATATAAATACTTTTTGGGTTATATTATGTTTAATATATATTAAACTATTCATTTAAGATAAAATTACTTATATTATAACTTGTGAGCATTATTTTTTTTATAATTATTTATAGACCTACCCAGCTAAATAAATTTTATTGAAAATTTTCTAATATTTTTTAAGTGGAGAAAATAATTATTATTTTGAGATAAATTATTTTGTTCATAATCTCATATATGAAATGCATAAATAAAATAATTATTCTTTGAGATCAACTATTTTGTTAACGATATCACATATGAAGTGCTCGTGGTTAATTTTGTTGTGAAATTTAATAAAAAATGCATTAAACTAAAATTGATTGGTCAAATTAAAATCAATTAAACTATAGGCATATTAAAAATATGAATTTTAAGAAAATTTATAAAAAAAGTTATACAAATGTGATTTGAATTACATATCGATTATTGGTTAATAATTACATATAATATATAGTTTATTTATAAGACGGTATGATGAATACTATACAAAATATAGCAAATTAATTAGCGAAATAAGAAATATATGAAGTTTTGAAAGGAAATTTGAAACATCTTTATCTTTATCTATTATATAAAGGAAATTCCCCGCGTGTTTGGTGGAGCTTCGTAATCACTCAAAAATTATTTATATAATTTTCTTAATTATCTAATTTTCTAAATTATCTAAATTTTAAAATATAAAATATGCAATCAAGGAAATAATTGTTGTTATTCGAGGCAAGTCTTAACTATTGGCCTATTTGGCAAACCTTAAAATAAGTCTTTATGGACTTATTTTTGGGTAAAAATTTCATATTTTGATTAAAAAAAATTATACAAGTATTTAATGTATGCTTGAGATTCTATAAGTTGCAAAAAAAAAAACAAAATTTAACTTATTTCAGAAAAAAGTTAGGAATCTATAACTTTGTCTTAAAATAAGTTGACTTATTCTGAAAATAAGTTTTCCCAAACATCCCCTATATTATAATTAGGATATAAAAAACAAGTTCTAACCTTTTTTTTTTTTACAAAATCATAAGAAAATCTCAACGGCGTGCACACCGAAATCAAAGTCAAAGAGGATTTTAGTATTTAATTTTTTTATTATTATGCATGTTTAGTATTTTTATAATATAGACAACGGGTGTCGGTCTAAAAAATAGTTAGACAAAATCGGTATAAAAAATATATGAATAATTTTATCTTATTATCATGTATATTTTATTTATACAATATTGTGTTCACAATTTATATTGATATTATAGATATATATTTGTAGATTTTTTAAAAACTCGAAAGTCATTTATCTAATTTTCTAAATTATCACAATTTTTAAACTAAAATATGCAATCAAGAAAATAATTGATGTACATCAAATATGCAATTAAGGAAATAATTGATGTTATTAAAGGTAAGTCTCGCATCTAAATTATATTATAGTTAGGATATAAAAAGGAAGTTCTAACCTTTTTTTTACAACAATATCTCACAATTCTAATTGAAACCTAAGAAAATCTCACCGACGTGCAAATCAAAATCAAAGAAAATTTTAGTATTTAAATTTTTATTAGTATGTACGCTTTTTATAATATATACAACGGGTGTCGGCTTAAAAAATTATGAGACAAAATCGATATAGAAAAATATATGAATAATACATCTTATTATCTATCTATATTTTTTATACAAATATGTTGTTCATCAATCTATATTGATATTACATATATATTTTTATTGATTTTTTCTTAAATAATCTTTATTTAAATTTTTTTTAAAAAAAATTATAAGGCCGCTGCAAAGCGCGGCTTATATTTGTAATCTAGAGCATGCTCGCAAGGGCGAATACAGGAATTTAAAAATGGGGGTACAACGTACAAGTTAAAAAAAAATTCAACAAGCAAAATGCAATAAATTATCAAATGAGTCATAGTCTCTTACACTTTTCCCCTACGAGTTTTCATCGACCGAAAACGATGTATTATAGCATCATTACTAATATTAGAAGTTAAATCTCTCTGTATAAGACATATTAAACAATCATTAAGCAACTCATCTCCCATACTATTACGGACATCACTCTTGACCAAGAAGAGTCAATGCTAATTTCAACAACAAATAAACATAAGTCCAAGTAAGATGCTTCCTTGTCTCTACAAGTTTCAAACATAACTCACCAAGTTCTGTCAAGTTAGAAAATCTGTTTGTCCATTTGCATATCATGAATGAACATGTCAAGTTGAAAGTCCAAAGCTATCAAATCATGTTGTGAGAAATCAAGAGGATAAAGTGTAGCGAGCCTCATAATCTTCTCTTTTTCAAAAGAACAAAATGAATTCCTTGGACTTAATGAAGCCATACAAATAAGTAATTCAGTATTAATCTCATCAAAACGATTGTTTAGCTCAAGGAGTTGTTGATCAGGTAAAGCAAATCAACACAGAAAGATGGAAATGTGTTTATAGGAATGAAAGAAAGGGGGAAATGTGTTTATAAATTTAATAGGAATGAAGGAGGGGGAGATATCTAGCCACTAGCCAAGCCAAATTGACAAAGAAAGGGGGAGATCTGTTTATTTATCTATATAAATTTATTAAATTTTTTTTTAAATAATGGTGGACATTTGTCACCCTTGCCATATGCTAGAATCCCCTCTGCATGCTCATGCCATGCACGGCAGTCACGGGCTAGAAAGCTAGTTTTTCCAAAATAAAAACCAAACAGAAGAAAAGAAAATCAAAACAAATTGTTTACAAACCGAGCCCAAACCGTAGCCCAAACCCAAGCCCAGAAGAGCAGAAAAAATAGGGGCAGCAGTAGTTTAACAACGTGGTGAAGCTCTTTTAATTCAATACACCATTCATTTCTCCCCCTTCTCTGCAAATCAATTTGGGTAAGCTTCTCTTTAAGCCATCTCATTTTGTATCTACACACACCATTTATTCTTCATGTGTTTTAAAATTAATGAGTCTCTTATATAAGTTTATGTTTTTTTAGACTTAAAAATCTTTTTTTAGCCTTAATTTCTGTATTGATTAATCTGTTCATTTCTTTTTATTTTTATGTGTTTCTACAGGTGTGTACCTATATGTTTATAACCATTTTGTGAAATTTGTGTTGTGTATGTATTTGTTACAGTGAACTCAAATAAATGTATATATGTTAGGAATTTTTGCTTGTATATATGTTCGTTCCTGTGTTTTACACTAATTTTGTCCTGAAACTTGTGCGTATCAGTTTTTATCGAGCTAGTAATGTCAGGGAAATATCGGGAATGATGTAATGTTTTTTTGGTATTTATGGTTTTACTCTACGGAAAATTGTAATGTAATTTATGTTTTTACTATACGGAAAATTGTAATGTAATTTTTAATTGCGGGAACTGTGGGGAATTGGGATATAATTTTATGTTGGCGTTTTAGTGTTGGTTTTGATATTTCTTGTGACCTTAATTGTATTATTTGTAATAGGCAAAAGTGTTTTTGTGTCTTACTTCATGAGTTCTTTTGTTGGGGTGCGAGTACCTTATAAGTCATGTTAAACGCACATATTCGATGAAATGTGGACTTCACATTTTTTGCAATTTGTGAGTTATTCCATTGAATATTGTTTGCAATAAGTGAATATCCTCTATTTGCAATTGACCAAATCAGCGTGGTTGTGTAAGTTTTGTGTTTAATCATTTGGTTTATCTTTTATATTATTTATCCATAATTTCTCAGTTCTTTGCCTACGTCACTTTTTGTTATTGGAATTTAGGGACTGATTTAACAATGTAGGGCATTATGGAAACCCAATGCCAAGCCCTGGAGTTCTGGAAATAGTCGGTTGTTTTGAACTATCTTATATCATTGTAACTGCGTTTACTTCGATAGGAAGTCTTGTAGAGTTTTAAGTTGGTTTGGGAGGTTGTTTAGAAACTTATACCGTTATACGTGGATTTTTGCCAGCTTTTAATGGTATCATTTAGGGGTATAAACAGATGTGTTTGTATTTATTTAGTGTTCTTAATTTTTTTTTTAAAAGTATTTAAGCTTAGAAATTCCTATTTTCATCCACTTACACTTGACACTTGATCAAATTGGATTAAATAATTAATCATTAACCTGAATTGGACAGGAGTACTGCTAGCAACTAACCAGTTTTGAAGATTAAATTAGAATTAGATAAAGCTAGGGTTATTCTTTCCTGATTAATACATATGAACTTTTAACTTCTCTTATCTTTCTCTTCCTTTTCGTACTAGTCTACTGGATACAGCCCCGTGATTAAGAATATCTTGTTTTGGTGCCTAAAAAACACCATCTCTAAGATTTGTGTTCTCTGTTCCTGAGAATAGGATGATGTATTATGTGTAGTATAGTTAGAGTTCAGAGTGTACAATTAGTGTCGAGCACCATGTGAAGGTCAACACTTATATGGAATACATTGTTCTTCTGATTATCAGAATTTAACTTGCTATTTTTAAAATATGACTAATCATTATAGCCAACTCCATTGGAGTACAACACCTTACAGATTCAATAAATTTTACATAATCACTATTTTATATCATTTTAGCCACCCATTTTGATCAATACCATTGGAGATGCTCTTATGATATGCATGTGTGTGATGCATGATAATTTCGTAGTTGTGTGATTCTTATCTGGGATATGAATCTTGCTAATAAGTTATCCAATGATCAGGCGTTTGAGAAGGCGTGGGAAGAAGCTTGTTCCTCATCAGGGGCAGTTTTTATGGTACCCAAGAACAAAAAGTATCTTGCGAAGCAAATCAGATTCGAAGGCCCTTGCAAAGCTGCTTTAACTGTGCAGGTGATTTATATATATAGGTCTTATTTCTTTGATATTTTTTTAAACTATATTCAGGATGTATCCTGTGCCGAATAACACGCAATCATATTAATGACGGATAATTGCAGATAGCGGGTACCATTTTAGCATCGGACAATCGAGGAGACTACAAAGAAGACGAGAGACACTGGCTACTGTTCGAAAATATCAAAAATCTTGTAGTTGGAGGAGGTGGAGTTATTGACGGTAATGGCAAAATTTGGTGGGAGAACTCCTGCAAAATCGACGAATCAAAGGTTAGTTTACATAGTTAACTAATTTTTACGGCATCAAACAAATCATCTCATTTGCGATTTTTTATTTTGTTGCTTTTCTGTAATTGAATAGGAATCTCACAGACTGATTTTTTTTTTTTTTCCCGCAGCCCTGCACGGATGCACCAACTGTATGTAACTTATCTCTCTTGCCCCGTGTATATCAGAATATTTGCAACAAGACCACAGTGTCATAGTAAAAGATAATTTTATTTTTCTTATACATTTCCATGCAATGGCAGGCGCTGACCTTCTACAAGGTGAAGAAATTAACAGTGAAGGACCTGAAGATACAAAATGCCCAACAAATACAAGTATCATTTGAGAGATGTGTGACTGTGAAAGCTTCGGATCTTAGTGTAACTGCACCCGGAGATAGCCCTAACACGGACGGAATCCATATCACTCGCACTGAAGATATGCAATTATCCAGCTCTGTTATAAAAACAGGTGTGTTTTCTCCTTTACTTCTATTAATAATGCCTCAAAAACATAAGTGTATGTATATCAGTGATATTAAATTTTATATCAGAGGACTAATGTTGATAACTCATGTTTGTTTGATGGACAAAATTTAGGCGATGATTGTATTTCTATTGAAAATGGCAGTAAGAAGCTGAAAATCACAGATATAACCGGTGGACCAGGCCATGGTATTAGGTACAGACATACACACACTGCAATCTATATTTTTAATCATTTAGCTCCCTTTATCTATCGTTGGTTTAAATTATAGTCCCTGTAAAAGATTCTTTTGAGGTTTCCCATCTAATACGTGTGTGTATACTGTTTAGCATCGGAAGTTTAGGAGATGGAAATTCAGAAGCTCATGTTTCTGATGTAACTGTGAATGGTGCTAAACTCTCTGGAACTATGAATGGAGTCAGGATCAAGACATACCAGGTTGTGAAATTCGAAAAAAAAATAATAATAATAAACTTCTTAGTAAACTAAATCATTGATTGTTACAGAAATATATGTGCTTACTGTTGCACTTGTGATCAAATGCACAGGGAGGATCAGGAAGTGCAAGCAACATGAAGTTCAAGAATATTGATATGAAAAATGTCGAAAACCCCATCATTATAGATCAAAACTATTGTGATCAGGACGAACCTTGTAAACAACAGGTAATAACATACTAATATTAATTTATATATCAAAATCGTCGACTTCCTGAAATGTCTTCACTTTACATACTTAATTCTGAAACATGAATCAAACAGAAATCAGCTGTTCAAGTGAAGAATGTGGTGTACGAGAATATAAAAGGAACAAGTGCTACAGATGTGGCTATTAGTTTCGAGTGCAGCAAGAGCCATCCATGCCAAGATATTGTACTCAAAGACATTAAGTTAACAGGACAAGATGGTGACAAGGTCAAAGCTGTCTGCAACAACGTTGAGCTCGAAGAAAGTGGAACTGTTTCTCCGCGTTGTCCTGATAATTGACGAGGATCACGAGTTTACACACCTGCCTGAATTAATCATGTGTAAAATCATGTATAGTCAAATAAATTGTGCTGTAGATATATAGCAAAAAAGATCACTATAGATATATATATACATAACCAATAAAAGCAGTTGTTATAATTTGTTCTTCCGGTAGATCATCTGGTACAAGAATATACAAGATAGTAACTGTATCCAGATTTCAGGGAATTATGTGTAATCTATCTACTTTCTTAGTTCTTGTTTTCAAGTAATTCTGGTGTAATTTATTCCTCCATTTACACTGACTCAAGAGTGTACACAACTGTTTTGCACCAATTCTTAAAGGCTAAAGCTATCACCTACATATTTAGTCTGAATTAGAAAGAAAAAACAAAAAAAAAGAGAAAATGCTCATCATTCGAAGTTCGAACTATGTGAGAAATATATGATGGCAGGAATGATATTTTAAATTTTCAGTGTACCATTTTTTTTCTGCATTTATAATTTTTGACATGTACACTGTGTTATAAATAGTTTTGTTGATAAAAAAGTATTACTTCCACAGTTTCATTAATATTGCTCAAGTACTTTTTAATTCCAAATAAAATATAGTTCCAAATTTTTATTTCAAAATTTTCTTTTTTTCAATAAAAATTTAAACGTGATCAATATTAGTGGGATGGAGGGAATATATAAATAACATTTTCTTTCTTTTTCTGAATAAAAAATTGAATAAAAAATTTAGACGTGACTAATATTAATCGGACAGAGGAAGTATATAAATAACATTTTTTTATATTTATCGCACTACCATTACTAAATACATTTTTTAACTTAATTTTTGGGTTTAGGATTTCACGCTGATCATTTCACAATCACAAGAATTTTCAAAAGTACCTCTTCTTCCTCATTCTATGTATAATAGGAGAACAGATACTTGTCAAACCTGCATCCTGAGCAAAGAAATTAAACCCATGACCTCTCATAATGAAACTAAACTTGCCAATCAATTTGGCTAGATGAACATTTAAACTTATAATGGAATTCATTAACTACATATATAAATACTTTTTGGGTTATATTATGTTTAATATATATTAATATTAAACTATTCATTTAAGATAAAATTACTTATATTATAACTTGTACACATTATTTTTTTTATAATTATTTATAGACCTACTCAGCTAAATAAATTTTATAGAAAATTTTCTAATATTTTTTAAATGGAGAAAATAATTATTATTTTGAGATAAATTATTTTGTTCATAATCTCATATATGAAATGCATAGATAAAATAATTATTCTTTGAGATCAACTATTTTGTTAACTATAGATATATATATATATAGGGTCTTGTTCTAATAGAAACTAACTTAGAATAGAAACTAAAACTAAACCTAAATTAAATATTTCAAGCTAATCTAATGACCAAATTAGGGGTACTCCAATACAAAAAACGTTTAAAATTACTGTCTCTATTCAACAAAAATATAAAAAATTAAAAAAAAAAATTAAAAAAAGTTACTGTTCACGTGATGACGTGGCACGTGAACAGTAACTTTTTTTAAAAATTTTTTTATTTTTTTTATATTTTTGTTGAATAGAGCCAAGAATTTTAAACGTTTTTTGTGAAGGTGCCCCTAGCGGGGCCATTAACATAAATGAAATATAATTTATTTAGTGTAGGTTTCTAGTTTCTATTCTAAGGTTGGTTTCTATTTGAACGCTAGCCTATATATATATATAGGGTTTTGCTCAAATGAGAACCTCAATTAAAATGAGAACTGAGATCTAATCTCAGCCCTCTATTTTTTATACACACGTTAAACCTATACCACTCATTTAAATTTTATTCACCTTCATCTAAGTTTCATACACAGTGCACACCCACCCCCACCCACTACCTCCTTCATCTCTGCCATTTCTCCGACGCCATCCCCTACCTCCACCGAAAATTCATCACATCCACATCATCCACCGGTGACAACCTCACTCTCTACCGAAAACTGCCCGCTGCCACCACCCACTCTCTCTTTCTCATTCCTTTCTCCATCCACCACCATCATACTGGATGGTTTGAAATATCTAAAGAGTACGGGGTGGTCATCAGATTGGAAACTAAGTGCATTTGTTTCGTCCAGCAGCTTAATTGCTCAACCACCCACTGAATATATGCTCACAAACAAAAATTACGTGTCAACTAGTATTATTGAATCACCCACTGAACACATTTATATTCGATCTGTTTTATGTGTTTTAGGGTGAATTTGTGGTGATTTTCTTGCTATTATTGGTGATTTGTAGGTGATGGTCGGAGGTGATGGCGGCAATGTGGTGGTTTCTGGTGGTGATTTCTGGTTTGGCGTGGTGATTTTATATTTCTCGGTGGTGATTTTTGTGTTTCTGGTGGTGATTTTTGGTTTGACGGTGATTTTTGTGTTTCTGGTGGTGATTTCTGGTATGACGGTGGTGATTTTTATGTTTTCCGGTGGTGATTTTTATGTTTCTGATGGTGATTTCTGGTTTGGCGGTGGTGATTTTATGTTTTCCGGTGGTGATTTTCTGGTGGTAGTCAGAGGTGGTGGTCGTCGGATATGGTAATCGCCGGTGGTTAGAGGAGGTGGTGGGTGGGTGCATGGGTCGGTGGAGTATAAAGAAGATGATAATGAAATATTAAAATATTAATAAAATTAATGGATGGTGGGATATAAATATAAGGGTATATAAACGAGTGGCTAGGATTAGATCTCAGTTCTCACAATAGTAGGGTTCTCATTTGAGCAAGACCCTATATATATATATATATATACATAACCAATAAAAGCAGTTGTTATAATTTGTTCTTCTAGTAGTTCATCTGGTACAAGAATATACAAGATAGTAACTGTATCCAGATTTCAGGGAATTATGTGTAATCTATCTACTTTCTTAGTTCTTGTTTTCAAGTAATTCAGGTCTAATTTATTCCTCCATTTACACTGACTCATGGGTGTACACAACTGTTTTGCACCAATTTGTCAATAACATCTTTATTAAAGAAGATGAAATGAAGAGCGTGAGAGCTGCCTCAGTGGAAACGAGGCTTAGCGTTAATCCAAAGGGTCACGGGTTCGAACCTCACCCGCCCCCTGCGTGTAGCCGTGTTGGAGAGACAGTGAAAACTTTGACCAAGACAGGGTGTGGTGTATCTTGCGTATCGCAGGGAATCCTAGCCACTGGGTCTTACCGCACGGTTAGCATGATTTACATGCCGGTGTTGACAATGGAGCTGGTCGGCCGGTCCTGGTAGAACTCCAGGCAGGCTTGCGTGTCCTGAAATACACGTTTAGACCAAGTAGATGAAATGAGTTTGTTACAGAAACAAGAAACTAGAACTCAGATCTACATTCAGCGCATAGAATATGAAGGAACAGCCTTGGTAAGTAAATCTGCAGGTTGCTCTTTTGAGGCAATATAAGAGGTAGAAATGACACCACGCTGTAGTTTCTCATGAACCAAATGACAATCGATTTCGATGTTTTTGGTTCGTTCATGAAATACCGGATTGGCAGCAATATACATAGCAGAGCGATTATCACAAAACAATGTAACAGGTTTCAATGTAGTAACTCCAAGTTCATGAAACAGATTAAGAAGCCAGGTTAACTCACAACAGACATCAGCAAGAGCACGATATTCAGCCTCAGCTGAAGATCGTGACACAGTATTTTGCTTCTTTGATTTTCAGGATATCAAAGAAGAACCAAGTGTGACACAATAACCTGTCAATGATTGTCTTGTTAGAGGACAACCCCCCCCCCCAGTCCGCATCAGCATAGGCAGTCAATGACAAAGAACTAGCAGATGAGAGCAACAGACCTTGTCCTACTGTATGTTTAAGGTATCTAACCATTTTAAATGCAGCATCAAGATGACATTGGCGTGGAGAATCCAAGAATTGTGACAGAACATGTACAGCATAAGATAAATCAGGGCGTGTAATTGTCAGATATATGAGACGTCCTACCAAACGTCTATAAGGAGCAGGATTGAATAAAAATGGTAAAGTAACATCACTAAGCAGAGTATGATTTTGATCAATAGGAACAGTAGCAATCTTGGCATTTTCAAAACCAACATCTCTTATAATATCAAGAGTATATTTACGTTGATTTAAGTAAATGCCTTTACTTGATCGAGCAGCTTCTATCCCCAAAAAAATATTTCACAGGCCCTAAGTCTCTAATCTTAAAATGTTGAGCTAAATGAACTTTAATTGCAGCAGTAGTAGCAATGTCACTATCCACAACTAAAATGTCATCCACATATACTAGAATAGCTAAGAACACAGGAGAAGTACTAAAGACAAATAGACTATGATCAGAGCTAGCATGTTGAAAACCATAAGCAAGTAGAACAGACCTGAACTTGATAAACCATTTTCGTGGAGACTGTTTAAGACCATATAGGGACTTAATCAGCTTGCGGACAAGAGGAACAGATGACGAATAAGAATCAAACTCAGCTGGTAAACTATAGCCTGGAGGGATACTCATATAAACATCTTCCTCTAAGTCACCATATAAAAAGGCGTTTGTAACATCAAGTTGAGTAACTGACCAGTTACTCACAGCAGCTAATGATAATAGAACACGAACAGTAGACATCTTTGCCACTGGGGCAAATGTCTCAAAATAGTTAAGACCTTCTGTTTGTGTAAACCCACGAGCTACTAACCTTGCCTTATAACGTTCGACAGAACCATCTGGATTAAACTTGACTTTATACAACCATCGACAACTAACCACTGTTTTCCCATGTGGCAAAGGCACAATAATCCAAGTTTTATTAGCCTCAAGTGCAGCTAATTCAACAGCCATGGCCTCACACCAAACTGAATGCTGACATGCAATTTTGTAGGTAGCAGGTTCAGGAACACTTGTAATATTGACTATGAAAGACTGATAAGGTTTAGAAAAACCAGAACTAACTGTCAAAGTATTAACAGTAGAATGAAATGAAGTTGGAAGACCAGTGAAATCTTGAAATTTTGAAGGCATATTTCGAACTCTAGTGCTCTGTCTAACAGGTAAGACTGGTATCTCCTGAACATTCTCAGAAGTAGAATTAGAATGAGGAGGAGAAATATTAGAATGAGAACTATCTGATCTTTGAGAATTTGGACTGATAGGAACAGAATTAAATGACATAGAATGTAATAGTTCAAAATCAGCAAAAGGATCAGACAATGTAGATGAAGAGTGAAACAAATGTGAAGGCGTAGAATCACATGAATTGTATGAAAAGGAAATACAGACTCATTGAACTTAACATCTCTAGACACAAACACTTTTCTAGATTCTAAGTCCAGGACTTTGTAAGCTTTCTGAGCAAATGGATAGCCTAGAAATACACATCTAATGGCTCTATTATCAAATTTGTCCTTATGAGGAAGAGTATTAGTAGCATAACATAAAGATCCAAATACTCTAAGATGAGTATAAGAAGGAGGCTTATCAAATAAAATCTGAAAAGGAGAGACACCATGAAGACTATGCACAGGTGTTCTATTTAACAGATAAGTAGCAGTGAGAATGCAATCACCCCAAAAATGAATAGGAAGACAAGCTTGCAATCTTAATGCTCTTGCAGTATTGAGAAGAGTTTTATGTTTTCGCTCCACAACACCATTTTGTTGTGGAGTATAAGTGCAGTTTTTCTGATGCACTATACCAAGATCAGCTATTTGTGTTTGAAAGTTTGTGCTAAGAAACTCAGTACCATTATCTGTTCTGATATTTTTAACAAAGCAATTAAACTGTTTGTGCACATATGCAAAGAAACGTAGAAGAATAGCAGAAACTTGAGATTTATCAGCAAATAGAAAAACCCAAGTTGCTTTTGATTTGTCCTCCATAATGGTTAAAAAATAGCTGCAATTACCATGAGTTTTATGCCTATAAGGCCCCCACACATCCACATGAAGAAGTTCAAACAAAATAGAGCTAACAGAAACACTATCAGGAAAAGTTAATCTTGCCTGTTTTGACAGATGACAAGTATCACAATCTACAAGTTTTTCAGAAGATTGATACATATCACTTGATAGAAATTTCATAGAAGAGGCAGAATGATGCCCTAATCAATCATGCCACAGATTTGTAGTAGAACACACAGCAGAGTTGCAAACAGCAGTAAGACCAGGAGTTAAGACAGGTATATGCTCAGTAGTTGATTTAGGATGATGAAGTAGATAAAGGCCATCTTGAAGTTCACCAATCTCTATGGTCTTCTTCAAGATATGGTCCTGAAGATAGCAAGCATCCTTAGTGAAGAAGATTTGACAATTTGAAGTATGAGTGAGTTTTGGAATAGATAACAGATTGTAGTTAAAACTAGGAACATATAGGACATCAATAAGAACAATGATTATGTGTAAAACAATTGTGCCAATATGAGTAACAGTTGTGGTTTGACCATTTGGCAAATGCAAAGTAGAATTTATAGTTTAAACATTTGTAAGCAAAGAAAAATTTGGAGTTATATGATCAGTTGCCCCTGAATCTAGAATCCAAACATCATCACTCATAGAATGTTTCTTATTAGAATGACACACAAAATGAAGTACATTACTAGCCATGTGAGCCATGTGATTATAAGCAGGTTGAGTACTGGTGCCAGGCAGACTCATATTCATATTATTGGAATTAGCGGACAGTTCTTTAAATCCAGTTTGAATCATAGTCATAAGCTGTTGACACTGAGCAGTAGCACCACCTGATGCTGATGTATCAGTATTAGAACTGAAACTGTTATCAGAATTTTCTGCAGTAACATTATAAGCATGAGCAGTTTTCCCAATTGCCTTTGGTCGTGGCTTAGGTTTACCATACAGTCTATGCCAATTAGGATAACCATGAACACAAAAACATTTATCCTTAGTGTGCCCTGTCATATGACATACTTCATAAACAACAGAAGAATCAGTCACACTCTTCTTGCTGAACTTATTTGACTTGCTCTGAGAAGTATAGTTAACTGCAGAATTCTGATTATCATAGTTTTTGACAGATAGAGCAATGTTATCACTAGATATGACTAAGATGGAATGACATTCTCTCTGATTCTCTTCTTGAAGTAAGATACTATAGGCAGTACTCAGATTAGGGACAGGATTCATAAGCAGCAAATGACCTCTTATAGTCGTGTATTGATCACTCAATCCCATTAGAAAATGAGACAGTTTCAAACTCTTGTTGAATGTCTCCAATTTCTCATTATTATCACAAGTACAGTTACCACAATTACATCTAGGTATAGCAGCGAGTGCATCAAGTTCATCATTCAGAGATCTAAACTTCGTAAAATAAGCAGATATTGACATAGTTCCTTGATTCAAAGATGCAAGTTCTTTTCTCAAATTGAACATTTTAGGCACATTAGTTTGAGCAAAACGAAGTGCAAGATCATCCCAAATATCTTTTTCAACATTCATATACATCATACTTAAACGAATCTCAGGTGAAACTGTGTTTAAGATCCAAGAAATTACAATATCATTACATCTAGTCCATAGCATCACTTGATTTGCAGGTGTAGTAGTTTGGGACATGTACCATCAATAAAACCTAGCTTAAGCTTTGAAGATAAAGCAATTCGCATCGCACGATGCCACTGATTGTAGTTTTGCTCAGAAAGAGTGAGGTTAATCAAGATCATACCTGAATAATCTGAAGGATGAAGAAAATATGGATGATTTGAGTCGATATTAGTACCCGTAGTAGCATTCAGATACGAATTTGTAGAAGCAGCAACCATTGCACACAGAGAGATTACACAGAGAGATCGTATAGAGAGATCGTATAGAGAGATCGTACAGAGAGATTGTACAGATTCACCGATTCTTTGTCTTGAAGAACACAACAATTAGTTGATAAACAACTAATAAGAAAGCGGAATTACGCAAAATACAGAGATCACATGCTCTGATACCATGTCAATAACATCTTTATTAAAGAAGATGAAATGAGTTTGTTACAGAAACAAGAAACTAGAACTCAGATCTACATTCTCTGATAACAACTTACAGAAATGATAAAGAGACTAACTAGCTATGTACAGGACTTTATGAGTATATATACTAACAAACTCCAGCTGTCTAATCTTGTAACAAACTTTCCTTCTAGAAGCTTGACATATCATGTTGTCTTTATATGCTGAGCTGGACGTTGACTATCTTGACTAGCTTGAGTATGCTCATCACAATTCCTTAAGGAAAAAGCTATCAGCTACATATTTAGTCTGAATTAGAAAGAAAAAACAAAAAAAGAGAAAATGCTCATCATTCAAAGTTCGAACTATGGGAGAAATATGATGGCAGGAATGATATTTTAAATTTTCAGTGTACCATTTTTTTTCTGCATTTCTAATTTTTGACATGTACACTGTGTTATAAATATAAAAAAGTATTACTTCCACCGTTTCATTAATATTGCTCAACAGTTATTTGCCACATATTTTTAATTCCAAATAAGATATAGTTTCAAATTCTTTTTAAAAAAAATTCTTTTCTCAATAAAAATTTAAACGTGATCAATATTAGTGGGATGGAGGGAATATATAAATAACATTTTCTTTCTTTTCTGAATAAATAATTTAGACGTGACTAATTGTAGTGGGACGGAGGAAGTATATAAATAACATTTTTTTTTAATATTTATCACACTACCATTACAAAATACATTTTTTACCTTAATTTTTGGGTTTAGGATTTCACATGGGATCATTTCACAATCACAAGAATTTTCAAAAGTACCTCTCCTTCATCATCCTGAGCAAATAAATTAGCTTCCGAACCTAATTCAATTATAATATTTAAAAAATATTGTTGTTCTAAGGAATTGAACCCATGACCTCTCATAATGAAACTAAACTCACTCACCAACCAATTTGGCTAGATGGACATTTAAACTTATAATAGAATTCATTAACTACATATATAAATAATTTTTTTGGTTATATTATGTTTAATATATATTAAACTATTCATTTAAGATAAAATTACTTATATTATAACTTGTACGCATTATTTTTTTATAATTATTTATAGACCTACCCAGCTAAATAAATTTTATAGAAAATTTTCTTATATTTTTTAAATGGAGAAAATAATTATTATTTTGAGATAAATTATTTTGTTCATAATCTCATATATGAAAATAATTATTCTTTGAGATCAACTATTTTGTTAACAATATCACATATGAAGTGCTCGCGGTTAATTTGTTGTGAAATTTAATAAAAAAAATGCACTAAATTAAAATTGGTTGGTCAAATTAGAATCAATTAAATTATAGGCATACTAAAAATATGAATTTTAAGAAAATTTATAAAAAAAAATATACAAATGTGATTTGGATTACATATCGATTATTGGTTAATAATTACATATAATATATAGTTTATTCATAGGATGGTATGATAAATACTATACAAAATATAGCAAATTAATTAGCGAAATAAGAAATATATGAAGTTTTGAAAGGAAATTTGAAACATCTTTATCTATTATATAAAGGAAATTCCCCGGGCGTTTAGTGCAGCTTTGTAATCACTCGAAAATTATTTATCTAATTTTCTTAATTATCTAATTTTCTAAATTTCTAAATTATCTAAATTTTCAAATATAAAATATGCAATTGTTATAGGGAGAATATTGTATAACAATGTTTTGGAGGTTTGCTGGATTAACGGAGCAAAATACGGAGATTCTCCCTATAACAATTGAGAGCTTACGAGGACCTCGCATGCGACCCTGTAGGTGCAGGCATGCGACCTCGTGGGTACAGGCATGCGACCTCCTATGGGTGCAGGCATGCGACCTCCTGGGTGCAGGCATGCGACCTCTTAGGTACAGGCATGCGACCTCCTATGGGTGCAGGCATGCGACCTCGTCGGTACAGGCATGCGACCTCGTCGGTACAGGCATGCGACCTCCTGTGGGTGCAGGCATGCGACCTCCTAGGTACAGGTATGCGACCTCCTATGGGTGCAGGCATGCGACCTCGTCGGTACAGGCATACGATCTCGTCGGTACAGGCATGCGACCTCCTGTGGGTGCAGGCATGCGACCTCGATGGGCTTAGCTATGAGCCTTCATACCTACTCATGCAACCTCGCTGGGCTTAGCTATGAGCCTTCATAATAAGAATATGCTAGGCCACACTGGACCTTTAGGCCTTGCTGGACCTCTAGGCCTTGCTGGACCTTGCAGAGAGATGTGGTAGATGTTATCCCATACTAGGGATTGCTGCGAACTCAAGCCGTAGCTAGGGGTCGCTATCTTCCATATTGTGTTGATAGTATATTGGACTAGCTCCTGGTGGTGGGCTTTGGCGACCCAATCTTCATCTTTAGGCCCATTATGAGTTGTGGACCACTATTCTAGCCCATTAGACCTACTTAGGGCTTATGCCAAGATTTGGACAAAACAGCAATCAAGAAAATAATTGTTGTTATTAAAGGCAAGTCTCAGCTATATTATAGTTAGGATATAAAAAACAAGTTCTAACCTTTTTTTTACAAAATCATAAGAAAATCTCTACATCGTGCACACTGAAATCAAAGTCAAAAAAGATTTTAGTATTTAATTTTTTTATTATTATGTATGTTTAGTATGTTTATAGAGTAAATTGCACTTTGGTGGCTTGTACTATTTTGTTTTTGCACGTTAGTTTCTATTGTTTTTTACTCGGCATTTGCATGGCCACACAAATGTTTTTAAAGCAAAAAAGGGCTCCGCACAATACAGCTTGACGGTGTTAACGGAAGGTGGGGGCATTTTGGGCAGTTTGCATTGCTTAATTCATAAATATGCATCTTGTCCATACAATTTGCATTTTTAATCTTTTAAAATTCATATAAAATCATTAGAATTGATTTTAATCATGAGACCTTTTGCATTATCATCTTAGTGATATTGTTGAGTTATAAAAATTAGTGTGGATATTTAATTGTATGATTTAGTATTTTTAAATGATTTAAAAGGCATTATTTCTTTTAAAGAGCTTTTATTTCGAAAATTCGTATAAAATTCATTCTTGATCCAAATATTATTTTAAAAATATGGGGATGCTTCTAATTTTATGATCTTTATTTTAAAAAAATTTACGAGAAACCCTCATTCAGGCTCAAAAGAGTAAGTCAAGAATCTTATATAAATTTCATACAGAATTGCACACACGCATATATGTAAGGCCTGCTCTGTCCCAAATAAAATGACCTGAACAAATGTAAGAATAATATGGACATAATTCTAGCAGATAACATATCCTAAATATTAAATTATTTTCAAATTGTAAAATTTGAAATAATATTTTTCGTAAATTTTTTTAAAATAAAGATCATAAAATTAGAAGCATCCCCATATTTTTAAAATAATATTTGGATCAAGAATGAATTTTATACGAATTTTCGAAATAAAAGTTCTTTAAAAGAAATAATGCCTTTTAAATCATTTAAAAATACCAAATCATACAATTAAATATCCACACTAATTTTTATAACTCAACAATATCACTAAGATGATAATGCAAAAGGTCTCATGATTAAAATCAATTCTAATGATTTTATATGAATTTTAAAAGATTAAAAATGCAAATTGTATGGACAAGATGCATATTTATTAATTAAGCAATGCAAACTGCCCAAAATGCCCTCACCTTCCGTTAACACCGTCAAGCTGTATTGTGCGGAGCCCTTTTTTTGCTTTAAAAACATTTGTGTGGCCATGCAAATGCTGAGTAAAAAACAATAGCAACTAACGTGCAAAAACAAAATAGTACAAGCCACCAAAGTGCAATTTACTCATGTTTATAATATAGACAACGGGTGTCGGCCTAAAAAATAGTTAGACAAAATATGTATAAAAAATATATGAATAATTTTATCTTATTATCATGTAGATTTAATTTATACAATATTGTGTTCACAATCTATATTGATATTATAGATATATATTTGTAGATTTTTTAAGAACTCGAAAGCCATTTATCTAATTTTCTAAATTATCACAATTTTCAAACTAAAATATGAAATCAAGAAAATAATTGATGTACATCAAATATGCAATCAAGGAAATAATTGATGTTATTAAAGGTAAGTCTCGCCTCAAAATTATATTATAGTTAGGATATAAAAAGGAAGTTCTAACCTTTTTTTACAACAATATCTCCCAATTCTAATTGAATCCTAAGAAAATCTCACCGACGTGCAAATCAAAATCAAAATCAAGGAGAATTTTAGTATTTAAATTTTTATTAGTATGTACGCTTTTTATAATATATACAACAGTTGTCGGCTTAAAAAATTATGAGACAAAATCGATATAGAAAAATATATGAATAATACATCTTATTATCTATGTATATTTAATTTATACAATATTTTGTTCATCAATCTATATTGATATTACACATATATTTTTATTAATATTTTCTTAAATAATCTTTATTTAATTTTTTTTTTTAAAAAGTTATAAGGCCGCTGCAAAGCACGACTTATATTTGTAATTTAGAGCATGTTCGTGCCTTGCACGGGCTACAAAGCTAGTTTTTCCAAAATAAAAAGCTAGTTTTTTTGATTTTTTCTTAAATAATCTTTATTTAAATTTCTTTTTAAAAAAAAGTTATAAGGCAGCTGCAAAGCGTGACTTATATTTATAATTTAGAGCCCACGGGCTACAAAGCAAGTTTTTCAAAAATAAAAACCAAACAGAAGAAAAGAAAATCAAAACAAATTGTTTACAAACCGAGCCCAAACCCAAGCCCAGAAGAGCAGAAAAATGGGGGCAGAAGTAGTTTAACAACGTGGTGAAGCTCTTTTAATTCAACACACCATTCATTTCTCCCCCTTCTCTGCAAATCAATTTGGGTAAGCTTCTCTTTAAACCATCTCATTTTGTATCTACACACACCATTTATTCTTCATGTGTTTTAAAATTAATGAGTCTCTTATATAAGTTTATGTTTGTTTAGACTTAAAAATCTTTTTTTAGCCTTAATTTCTGTATTGATTAATCTGTTCATTTCTTTTTATTTTTATGTGTTTCTACAGGTGTGTACCTATATGTTTATAACCATTTTGTGAAATTTGTGTTGTGTATGTATATGCTACAGTGAACTCAAATAAATGTATATATGTTAGGAATTTTTGCTTGTATATATGTTTGTTCCTGTGTTTTACACTAATTTAATCCTGAAACTTGTGCGTATCAGTTTTTATTGAGCTATTAATGTCAGGGAAATATCGGGAATGATGTAATGTTTTTTTGGTATTTATGTTTTTACTCTACGGACAATTGTAATGTAATTTATGTTTTTACTATACGGAAAATTATAATGTAATTTTTAATTGCGGGAACTGTGGGGAATTGGGATATAATTTTATGTTGTCGTTTTAGTGTTGGTTTGATATTTCTTGTGACCTTAATTGTATAATTTGTAATAGGCAAAAGTGTTTTCGTGTCTTACTTCATGAGTTCTTTTGTTGGGGTGCGAGTACCTTATAAGTCATGTTAAACGCACATATTCGATGAAATGTGGACTTCACATTTTTCCATTGAATATTGTTTGCAGTAAGTGAATATCCTCTATTTGCAATTGACCAAATCAGCGTGGTTGTGAAAGTTTTGTGTTTAATCATTTGGTTTATCTTTTATATTATTTATCCATAATTTCTCAGTTCTTTGCCTACGTCACTTTTTGTTATTGGAATTTAGGGACTGATTTAACAATGTAGGGCATTATGGAAACCCAATGCCAAGCCCTGGAGTTCTGGAAATAGTCGGTTGTTTTGAAATATCTTATATCATTGTAACTGTGTTTACTTGGATAGAAAGTCTTGTAGAGTTTTAAGTTGGTTCGGGAGGTTGTTTAGAAACTTATACCGTTATACGTGGATTTTTGCCAGCTTTTAATGGTATCATTTAGGGGTATAAACAGATGTGTTTGTATTTATTTAGTGTTCTTAATTTTAAAAAAAAAGTATTTGAGCTTAGAAATTCCTATTTTCATCCACTTACACTTGACACTTGATCAAATTGGATTAAATTATTAATCATTAACCTGAATTGGACAGGAGTACTGCTAGCAACTAACCAGTTTTGAAGATTAAATTAGGATTAGATAAAGCTAGGGTTATTCTTTCCTGATTAATACATATGAACTTTTAACTTCTCTTATCTTTCTCTTCCTTTACGTACTAGTCTACTGGATACATCCCCGTGATTAAGAATATCTTGTTTTGGTGCCTAAAAAACACCATCTCTAAGATATGTGTTCTCTGTTCCTGAGAATAGGATGATGTATTACGTGTAGTATAGTTAGAGTTCAGAGTGTACAATTAGTGTCGAGCACCACGTGAAGGTCAACACTTATATGGAATACATTTAAAGTTCTTCTGATTATCAGAATTTACAAACTTTTAGATAATAGAAACACATACACCAATTGTTAACAAAGCGTCTATGATTCTGTGACTACATTAATAAAATACGAAGCACTTGAAAGACTAGGTGAAGACTTTACAGAGAAGACATGTGTGAACAATGACCATGCTCAAGTTTAGTCCCCTTATATGCTCTGTCCTGTATACTATAAAATCACCTATTGAATATAAGTAAAGGTTACTAATGCTGTTGTAACTAGGTACCTAAATTTGGATATTATGCAACTGATGAATTGCTCCGTTCTTTTCTTTCAAACACCTTCCTCGTGCACTACATTATACTAGGTTTATTGCTATTATTTTGGGATTAATACGAACCATAAGCAATATCAGTTGTTGTATTTTACTTGCAGCACAATGAAAATATAACTTATATCTAGTACTATTCATTTCCTTTGACGGTCTCTGAGACTCGACATGCATCACCCCACAATGCAAGCATGAAACCTAGTTGAATGTTGTGCAACTCGCACTTTGGCAAATAGCCAATCCAGAGTGTCGGAATACCTACTGGACATTGAAATCAAACATCAAATTCCTTTTACAAAACCGTAAATAATACTTCTCTATCAAAGTTTGGTATCTGCACTTCTTATGTTAAATATTATCAATAATAATGACATAAGCATGCTTAGGTCATCAAGATGATATCATTATAGTACTTGGTTACGGTAGCAAGAGTAGCCACCAAGTTTCGTGTTTTCTGGCTCTTGCCTCCTTTGTAATATGCAGTAGACATAATAGTATAAACATTTTAAGTTCTCTGCCTCTCTCTTTATCTCCTCTCTACTATGATCCCTTTAATATTTTTCTTATATTCTCACATAGCTTGAAGCTGTACTATAGTCTTCATATAGTTCTATATTTTTGCTTTTTTTGCTGGATAAAATTTTATATATCTTGCCTAACTGTAAGTTTGTGTGTGCGCGCGCGTTATGATAAAGTGAGTCAGCTAATTATTATTTTGGCATGGAGATAAAACTGAAATGAGTTTCTTTACTATAAAACGAAATGTTAATGATCTGTTCTCAGCTTTTCAGGTTTTCATTGTGTAGTATGATTTTTAACTTCACACCAGCTCTCTTGTTGCAGTGTGAACATGTCAGCTCTCAAGATAACTGGTGCTATTGTTGCTTCTTTTTTAGTTGCATTTACATGTGACTATTTTATTGCTGACCGTAAACTCTTTGGAGGCAAGTATTATATTACTATTGGATTGTCTATATTTTTCATTGGATGTTGACGACCTTTGGTTACTTGGCCTTTCTAACCAGTTTTTGGAATCAGGTACCACGCCAGGTACTGTTTCTAACAAAGAATGGGCACAAGAGACTGACAAAAAGTTCCAGGCATGGCCTCGGACTGCCGGTCCTCCTGTGGTCATGAACCCAATCAGCCGCCAGAACTTTATAGTCAAAGGCAGTTCTGAAGAATGAAGGTCGGGATACTGGCATCGACCTCTAACGGTTTCAAGTGATTCCAAATGCAAATCTGAAACAGTATATTTTCAACCTGGTTATGCATGAGACAATGATGATAGGAGGGATAATAATGGTTCAAGTGTACGTTTGTTGGATTGATAGCTGAAAGTGTAGCTTGTATGCACAGATTTAGCAATTGCATGCTACAACTAAAGTTCAAATAATTTTTAGGTGAACATAAACAATTGCACCGTGCTTGTCAAATTTTATCCTTTTTATGTTTATGTTGCTTAAACTTATTAGCAACCATTAATTCTTCGACTTTTTATGTGATTGGAGTGCCATGACCCATAACCCAATTAACCCTCTTGGGGATATCAACTGGGGTACTTTGTATATTTGGAATAGGTATCGAAGATTAAATTCTATGAAGTACACCTTATTTGGATTACTAACTAGAGATTTATATGTCTTGCAAAATATATTAAATGTTTACGTTTTGCAATATTTTATGCCATAAATGTAGGACAAAATTGTTATTTCACATGATGTTAATCTATACCATCTATCTATCTATACTATTATATTAAAATCGAAACATTGAAAGTTTTGGTTTTCGGTTTGGTTATCCTAAGTTTTGGTTTTCGGTTTGGTTATCCTAATTATTAAAATAAATAATTAAATTACAAAAACAACTCAAAAAACTAATTACTAATGTCTATCTGAAGCAACAATCTTTTTTTTTTTATTGCGCAATCACAGGCTTCATCAACTAAGATAGAAAAGAAGTCATCTTCAATATCCTCGACTATTGTTCTAGTAGTTAAATATGCAGCAGCACTACATATATCTTTCTGGATTGAAGGGGCATATAATTTGTGATTTTTTGGAACATTATCCAGACACACTCTATGTGCTTCTTCGTTATGCTTACAAAGAAATTTCAGGAGTTCACGAAAATTACCTTGATTATTTAAAAGTTCAGGCTCATCATGTCCGCGGGATGGTAACGCTTGCATTAACAGAAGCCTAACACATTCAACTTAACACATTCAACTGATGCATTTAAACGAACTCGGTACTTTGCCTTCTCTTTTCTAAAAATTTTGGCCATCATGATACCAATATGCTACTCTTGCTTTAATAAATCTTCACAAGCCTTTAAACATTTGTTATGGCTACTATTTGCAAAAACAACATGTTTTTCGAGCTTATCTTTCTTCTTCCAACATCTGAATCCTTCAGTAGTAAATGAGTCATGTCCACCTCTATAATCACCGTATTCAACATTAAAGAGGTAACACACCAAACAAAAAGCTGCGTCTTTACTTACACTATACTCCAATCATGGTTTGAACTCCCCACACCATTCTGGATTAAACCTCCATTTAGTTCCCGAAAAAATAGTTTGCGGAAATTTTTTATGCTTTGGCTGACAAGGTCCTTTGATCATATATGCTCTTCTAAGTTTTTCCCTCTCTATAGCATTGTGTGCAAAACATTGAAAGTTTTGATTTTCGGTTTGGTTATCCTAAGTTTTGGTTTTCGATTTGGTTATCCTAATTATTAAAATAAATAATTAAATTACAAAAACAACTCAAAAAGCTAATTACTAATGTTAACGTAGTTATATTCTGATTAAAATTCCTTCATCCACTTCTACTTGGACTCTATTAAAGCCGAAACATTGAAAGTTTTGGTTTTCGGTTTGATTATCCTAAGTTTTGGTTTTCGGATTGGTTATCCTAATTATTAAAATAAATAATTAAATTACAAAAACAACTCAAAAAGCTAATTACTAATGTTAACGTAGTTATATTATGATTAAAATTCCTTCATCCACTTCTACTTGCACTCTTTTTTCTGCTCCAACAACTCAATTATTCATTTTTTCTAAAAATTTTACTTCTAATTAAAAAACTTTACCATTTAATTTAAAACTAATATTACAATAATTAATATATATCCAAAATATCACACCATATTTTTCCGTAATTATTTTTAGTAGTAATTTTTGTAATTAAAACATGGAGCACTTTTTAATTTAAAGTTAATCTTGAGATCACTAATATACACCCAAAAAATATCTCACCATATATAAAAATCATTATTTTTATTAATAAATAAAAATCGTTAGATCTAATAATAAGATATATTATATGATTAAATTAATTTACTAAAAATTCAAAGTTCGAACCCGTCAACGACATTTTTAATTTATAATTTTACAAAATAAATTTTAAACCATGCATTTCATTATATAAATTTATATTAAATTAAAATTAAAAAATTATTAAAAATAAGGATTATATAAAAACATAATTATAATGTTAAATAAATTTTATAACCTATCAAAAGAAACCCGTGCTTCGCACGGGTTATAAGCTAGTACTATTATATTAAAGCCGAAACATTGAAAGTTTTGGTTTTCGGTTTGGTTATCCTAAGTTTTGGTTTTCGGTTTGGTTATCCTAATTATTAAAATAAATAATTAAATTACAAAAACAACTCAAAAAGCTAATTACTAATGTTAACGTAATTATATTCTGATTAAAATTCCTTCATCCACTTCTACTTGGACTCTTTTTTCTGCTCCAACAACTCAATTATTCATTTTTTCTAAAGATTTTACTTCTAATTAAAACACTTTACCATTTAATTTAAAACTAATATTACAATAATTAATATATATCCAAAATATCACACCATATCTTTCCGTAATTATTTTTAGTAGTAATTTTTGTAATTAAAACATGGAGTACTTTTTAATTTAAAATTAATCTTGCGATCGCTAATATATACCCAAAAATATCTCACCATATATACAAATCATTATTTTTATTAATAAATAACAATCGTTAGATCTAATAATAAGATATATTAAAAATTAATTTACTAAAAATTCAAAATTAAAAATTAAAAAATTTTAATTTTTAATAAAAAATAATAATAAGATATATTTTAATAAAATATATCTTATTATTATAATTTATATTAATTTTTAAGATATATTTTTAATAAGATATATTTTTAATTAATTTTTATTAAAAATTAATTTAATAATAAGATATATTAATAATCGTTAGATATATATGATTAAATTAATTTACTAAAAATTCAAAGTTCGAACCCGTCAACGGCATTTTTAGTTTAGAATTTTACAAAATAAAATTTAAACCATGCATTTCATTATATAAATTTATATTAAATTAAAATTAAAAAATTATTAAAAATAAGAATTATATAAAAACATAATTATAATGTTAAATAAATTTTATAACCTATCAAAAGAAACCCGAAGCTAGTCTATACTATTATATTAAAGCCGAAACATTGAAAGTTTTGGTTTTCGGTTTAGTTATCCTAAATTTTGGTTTTCGGTTTGGATATCCTAATTATTAAAATAAATAATTAAATTACAAAAACAACTCAAAAAACTAATTACTAATGTTAACGTAATTATATTCTGATTAAAATTCCTTCATCCACTTCTACTTGGACTCTTTTTTCTGCTCCAACAACTCAATTATTCATTTTTTCTAAAGATTTTACTTCTAATTAAAACACTTTACCATTTAATTTAAAACTAATATTACAATAATTAATATATATGTGACGCCCCGGGATCCGGGGTCAGGGATCCGGGCCGTCAAGATCCAATTTCCGATCAATATCAATATCTCTGTAATCTTTTTTTTTTATATAAATAAATAATTAAATAAATAAGCAGTTGACCCCACACTAATACACACACACACACACCAGTCATATGCTCATAGAACAACAACCACAATATTTAAAAGTTTTAAAGTTAACAGTTATTACAAGCCCAGAATTTACTAAGTACATTGTTGAACAAAGCTTCTACAGGAAGCACTTCAACAACTAAAGTTTATTACAATTTACACACTTAATTTACATAAGTATACTAAGCCCCTCCGCTTGTCATTACCTCAGGGATGGTCGCCAGCACTCGCTCAAAAGGTCGCCTTTCCCTTACCCTCTTGCGGGGTGTGGTACGTAGTATCGGCATGGGACCTAGCTGCTATATACATAAGTAGCAAGAGTGAGCTATAATAGCTCAGCAAGATCATACTGTAACTAAAATTTAAAATGTGAACAAGTATACATATGTAATAGCAGGAACAATTAAAATCCTTAAGGAAGAGTAAAGCTCTTATTTAATAATACATCATCCACTCACTATTATAAGAAAGAAATCTAAATTAATATAATATCAGTTTTTCTTCATCTGTATCCATAATACCATCATCTCATATCATTATTCTGTTTTCAGTATAGAAAGCTGAAATAATATAATATCAGTTTTTTCTTCATCTGTATCCATAATACCATCATCTCATATCATTATTCTGTTTTCAGTATAGAAAGCTGAAATAATATAATATCAGTTTTTCTTCATCTGTAACTATCATTCCATCATCTCATATCATTATTCTGTTTTCAGTATAGAAATCTGAAAACCATTGTCTACACTTTCTTTTCAAAAACATTGGGGATATCTGCTGTCGCCTGATACGTTAGGACGATGATCAGTCGCCTAATCGTACCTGCTCTCTTTTTACTACCGGTAGAAGGAATGAAAATCATCCCTGGAGGAAGGCCACCTGCTAACATCCTCCCTTGGCATCTTCGTGCCGTAATAAAAATAATAAATGCTGGACTGTGTCGCACACAGCCCTGACACAGCCACTTACGCAAGTCTGTTGCAATCCCCCTCTTTATCACATCATTATTCTCTTTTCAAAATATCATTCCACATTTCCATTTTCTCACTTTCATTTCCACATATCATTCTCTCATATCATATTCCATTCTCGCACATTACTTCTATAAAATATATATATCATAATGCTTTGATTATGATTTAGACCTCTCTTTCATACTCAGAAATCAAATATACTTTTATATTCGTAAAATATTCCATCTATTTTAAGAGTAATGCATGATAATCAAATAATGTTTATTAAACCGCTGATACTTAAAAGAACATTTTTAATATAATATTATAACCTTATAACTCTCGATAACAACTGATACCATTCTCTCTTATTCTCATAATCATAAGGCATGTTCAATTCATGCATAATCATCTCTATACATATCCATCTCATACTCTCATTCATATTCATATACATCTTATACTCATATCCATATTCATATACATCTTCGTATATCTTTCTTTTCAATATTAATACTCAAGGAAGACAATTTCTTCACAATATAGTAATAATAGCATCACATATATATTTCACAAAATCAAGTTTCTTTGTGAAGATAAGTAGTTTTACAAATAGGGATAGAAGAAATCTTGCCTCGGTTTCGATATCCTGATGGTATGGCTCGTCCCTCTTCCGGAGTTTCTATAAACACAAAAGGACCGTCGTTAGAACCACATCTCTTACTCACTACACTCTTGTATAACATTACCTTTTGAAACTTTAATATATGTTTAACGTATTCTTATTACCCCAAAGGTTCAAGAACTTAACCATTTATAACCTAAGTCGAAGTTTCAGGGTTTTTCACCATTTCCCTTAACGACCACACTCGACTGTAGAATTTCTTATAATTTTTGAATTTCGAATTTTAATTTAAGGTCAACTGGAAATAGTTCTTTGACCACACTACTATCATATCCCAAAATTTCGTGACTTTTAACAATGTTAAGGTATGGTAATTGTAACCTCAAGTTTGATACATTTACAGTTTCTCGGTTTCTGAACCGCTTTCACTAAAACTGACTTTTCTCCTAAACCGTTCATCAGATTTTAACGCACCTTATATCAAAACGATCTATGAACTAAGCTCTATCATTTCATAGTTAATTAGGAACCTGGACAGTAGGGTACCACACGGATGCAGGGGGTCCAAAACAGGGCAACTTACATCCTAACGAAAATCAGGCATTATAACGGCTATAATTTCGTAATTTCCATAAATCCAACTCCTCCAAATCAATTATCAAACACCATAATCATCACCTACACCATGTGGTCTTCATTACCAGCCATGGTTACAAGTCCACAACACACAATTTCCACATCAAAACAAACCACTTATAACACATACTCATTATAAACTAAACATTAACTTCACTTAACTACTAACCAACTTAGTTTACACCATAAATACAAAGAGGGCAAGAGTAGTTATACCTTCTTGAAGCTCTAACAACACTCAACAAGCCTTGTATAATCCTTAACAACCTTACAATAGCTTGGACCAACTAAAGGAGCCATGAAAAACAAGTTAGTTTCTTAAAGTTACTATTCATGCACTATTCATCATCACCTTCATGATTTATTTCTCAAACATGGAATGAAGTTAGAGGCTAGAATTCATAGCATACCTTAGTCTATATGTAAGTAACCTTCATGAATTTTTCCTTGAATTTAGATGACTTGGAACTAGGGTTTTGATTTTCTATTTTCTCCTTTTTTTTCTTCAATGGCCGAATGCAATGAAGAGGTTGGGGGAGAGGTTTTTTTCTTGGTTTTTGCTCTTATCTCATCTTAATCTTGTTTAATCTAGTGTCTTGTGGAAGCTTGTGGAATTTTACAAGGTTAAAGGACTAATCTACCCCTTAAAACAAGTTAGTGGATGATGATGTCACTCATGATGTCATTCGATGCATCCTTTAATCTTTTTCTTGATTTTCCTAAGTAATTTGCTAGCATTCTTGGTAATAATAATGTGGTATATATCCTTGTTATGTTATAATCTTGGTTGTTTGGTTTCCATACTCGTCTAATTGTGATTCGGTTCGAATATACCTCATTATCTCAGTGGTTCTGAAATCGTTTAACAATCCAAATTTCTTTGATAAGTCCTTAACTTAATAATCCTTTAGTTTACCCTAATACACTAATTCCTCAATATATAATTCCTTTAGTATTTCTATACTCCTTAATATCCAAGATATAGAAGTTCGTTCGAGCTCAAAATCCTCAAAATCAAAATTCAGGAATTTCTAAAATCCATCGTCATTTCGAGTCACTTATTTTCAATGTATGACACTAATATGGTTTCTGTTTACCCATTTTCCATCCCTAATATAGAGTACCTACACACCATTTCCCTGGATTCCTCAAGATCACTATTCATTTGGGCACTGTAGCCTTTCTAACGTTAGGGTTATTACAATATATCCAAAATATCATACCATATCTTTCCGTAATTATTTTTAGTAGTAATTTTTGTAATTAAAACATGGAGTACTTTTTAATTTAAAATTAATCTTTCGATCACTAATATACACCCAAAAATATATATACAAATCATTATTTTTATTAATAAATAACAATCGTTAGATCTAATAATAAGATATATTATATGATTAAATTAATTTACTAAAAATTCAAAGTTCGAACCCGTCAACGACATTTTTAATTTAGAATTTTACAAAATAAAATTTAAACCATGCATTTCATTATATAAATTTATATTAAATTAAAATTAAAAAAGTTATTAAAAATAAGGATTATATAAAAACATAATTATAATGTTAAATAAATTTTATAACCTATCAAAAGAAACCCGTGCTTCGCACGGGTTATAAGCTAGTATATTATTATAAGTAAATTAACTTCTATTTGGTTCGTTTGGTTGGTTATTTAGCACTTCAAAAAATTAAATTAAAATTCATATAGTTTTATTTAAAAAATTGAAATTAAACCACATACATACTATTTATATTATGCTATTATAAGCAGATTACCCTATTACAAATGGACTGGCCTAGTTTAGTTTAGTCGGTTGATTAAATATCTTCAAGATTATATTCAGTCTTGTATTTGTATTTCCGAGACATGAACATTGACATGAACATTTATATGAACTTCATTCGAAGTAATACTTAATTTTTTTTATTTTGATAAATAGAACTTATTATCATCTACTTTATAAGTACAAGACACATACTTTGACTTGTTAGTATGTTGGGCTTAATATTTTCTACACTAAATAAATTAGGGTTTTTTAAAAAAAATATCCAATTACAATTTTTTTAAAAAAAAATAAGATTACAACATAATTTACAATCCCATTTGCAACATTTGCAATTTCATTTGCAACCGATTTTTACCTGCGGTGCTAACGTTACAACCTCATTTGCAGTTTAAGATAGTATTTTTGAAATATTTTCAAAACTTTAGGTATTTTTGTAAATAGCCCAATAAATTATTAGATATTTACATTGAACTAAACAATTAAGATAATCCCCATAAAACTTAACAATGCCAATATATTGTTAAATTTTTATTAAATAAATTGTGGGCCAAATTTGTTACACGTCGAACAAAAAACAATTAGTGTATAATTAATAATAATTGTATATTAATAAATAAATAAATATATATATATATATATATATATATATATATATATATATATCCTTGTAATTTTCATTGAGATTCTTATATATTTTTTTATAATTTTATTTATGTAGGGTGAACTAATCCAATAACAAAATAAACACAATTAAAATAATTCGAAAAAATAGTTTGATAGTAGCCGAAAATATAAATTGTAATTAGAGAAAACTGGGCCTAGGTTGTCCTCAGGAAAGAATCCTGAGTTTAAAAGATTTTGTTTCTATAAAACAAGTGGCCCCGCAGGGGCAATTTTGTAAATATAAATATTTTACAGTAATTTATATATATATACCCTTAAATTTTTACTGAAAATCTTTTAACCTCATGGGAGAACCCTGAGGACAACCTCAGAGCATATCAAGTCCATTGTAATTAATACGAAGTTATAATACTAGTTATAGAATTAGTTCGAGTTAGCAGTCAGGAGTTGTGTGTTTGATATTTTCTTAATTGCAGCCTTTTCTATTTTAAATATGAGAAAAATAAATATCTTAATATCGTATGCTTCTAAATTTTTGATTTATACATTATGTATTTTGTACACGGAGCACTTTTATTGTTGATATCCCCATATCTGGTCATTTAAAATTATTAATAAATATATAACTTTTTTTCTTTTTCGGACTTAAATGTAGTTATGTTCATCATTATACATATATAAGTGAACATACATACATGAAGGCGCATACATATCTAAATCCCTCTTTCCGATCTCCTTCTTTTCACTATATTCGACAGCTTCATTCTTGAATCCACAAATCGTTGTCGACCATTTGATACTAACAAATTTGTTCGATAAATTTTGATTCAACACCAAATGAATCAAGATAGATAAATTCCGAGATCCAATCCAAATTTCGATCTGATACGAATGTATCTTCTACCTTGTTCCCATCCAAGAAAAATATGGCCTTATTCAATACAACTTTTCTCTCCAAAGTAATATCAAACTTTTTTTTATTTTCAACGGATTATTATAATCCAAAATTCACTACCATACATTTAGTATTGATTCATATACTTGTTGCTTGCTGGTAAACAATAAAGAAAATGCTCCATAAACTTTGAGATGGATGATTGAATGACTTAAATGGTAAGATTTTTTATACATTTATGTAATTAGTGTACATCAGTCATCTCTTATATCGTCAATTTACATTTTTATTTATCCATTATTTCCATGGAAGTGTTCTTAAAATCATATGTTCATCAAGTTCACCATGTCATTTAATAATTAATTATATTAACAGAAATCAATTCAAATAAATAATGGGATCAAATGATGAATTTTGTAATATATTTTTATGTATTATAAATTTCATAATTTTATTTTTTTAGGCCTCATAAGTTTTAATTAGTTCATTATTAAACATGTTACCTTCCTTGTATTTTAATATATTAACATTAACGGTGATGACTTACAATGTAGAGAAAAAGGCATGCTGCAACTTAGAAGATGAAGTTTGCATTGAAAGTGAGTGGAATAAATTGCATTGATTGTTTGAACCACGTAAAAATATTGCACGGTATGCCTACAATTTAATGATTTCTGCTGGCAAATCTAAGCTTTAGGACTTCAAGATACATTGGATATAGATCTTGATTCCCGCTTGGCAGAGAGCACATATGATTATAGGTGATATGTAGGCACTACGATACAACAGATCTCAAAACACAACATGATGATTATTTTGGATCGAACTGTATGACATTGATTCTTTTTCAGTAGATGCTAATAGATCTAGATGTTGCATTGAACTGATTGATCAAAAAATTTAGTCAATGTTCCCATTTCAAATTTATTTAATGTGTTTAGTTTATCGTGGAAGGTTGTTATGAACATGAGTTTATAAACAATGATAAGTAGTGACCAAGAGTTAGTTCTTCGATATATTATTTATTTTGGTATTTGTATGATTTAAACATAAAATTTAATCACACTTAGTTATCCTCTCCACTAGGTCATTAATTTAATTGATTCTGTCAAAAGTCAAAAGTCAATTCTAGTAATATCTATTTTTAATTATAAGAGATATTCCATTATTGCGAAAAATCAAATTATATTTTTATGGAATATATCTCTACACCAAGGCAATAAGATCGAACAAGAAATATCGAGGTGTGATATTTTTTAGATCTCCGCTGCAAAAGTAATAAGGCGATAGGCTCGAACAAAGAATATTCGAGGATTAATATTCTTTAGAAAACTCGTGCTATATTTAAAAACGATCAGTTTCTATTCAAAAATATTCCGCCTTCGCACTCAAAATACTTTTATCCTCAAGAATATTAATATTCAGTGGTAGAATATTAATACTCATTTTTATCTCGTGCCAGAAATACTTAAAGTAATTTTTCTCCCACTTCGTAAATTTATTCTATTTTCGGAGAAAATTATTTTAAATACTCAAAAATATTTCCTACACTCTCAATTTATTTTAAATATTAGGAAATATATTCTAAGTATTTATTCAAGTCAAAACATTGGTCAAAAGATGCATCTATCTCATAGAAAGACCAATCGTATTTTATTCGGAACCGAAACCTTATTTAAATCCAAATAAAATACTTCCACTTGCTAGAATAACTTGAAACTTGAAATGGGTCACTTAAATGTTATTTTATATGCATGGTAAAAGTTTCGTAATTTTCTGAGAATTTTGGTCCGGGCACGAAAATCGAGGCAGTGGGTCCACAGTTGACCTCGTTTGGCTAAGTCAACGTTGACCATTTTTTTGACCAAAACTTCCAGAATTTCATTTTATGATATTCCTAAATGCTCCATAATTTTAGAATTATTTATTGGGAATTTTCGTATTAATCGGGTATTTAATTAACGAAATATGTTACGTATTTATTCGTTAATTGATACGAGTTCGATACAATATATTAGAGATATATATCAGCTGGGATATTTGTGTAGAATACCACCCCCACTTGCAAAGAAACACAAAACCGCCCCCAACAAACACAAAACCACTTTCCACCTCATCAATCCAAGTGCTTTTCATCTCAACCACTCCTTTTACTTTAAATCTCCACCCTTCCTTCCACCCAACTCCTCCTATAAATAAACCCCCACCCCCAACCATTTCTACCAAGCTAAGAAGCCAAATACTTGCTGGGATTTTTGAAGTGGAAGCTCTCTAAATATATCCAAACACTCTCTACACCCACTTCATCTCAAAAACCTTCTCTCTCTTATATATACTTACAATATATACAAGGTTTTTGTTCCATAAAGCTTAGTTCATCCAACTAAGCTCTCTCCCACCAAGCAAGCTCCTCTACCACTACCATCCGGCCTCCCGAAGGGCTGCCCAAGTTCGTCCACAAGCCAAAATCCGGCCGAACCTCCGGCGAATTTTTCCGACGAACTTTTTCCGACGATCTCCAAAAGTGGTGATTTTTAGCTTCAATATCCGAGTCTTAACCGACCATATTTTTATACATATAAGAGCTCTATATCTTCATCTTATCTTCTTTATTAAGCTCTTATATCGGATCTCGAAACGAGACCATAAAAATCCGTACAAGGATTATTATTCGAACAACGATTCGAAATATTACAACACCTCAAAAAGAGGTTATATTTGACGACGGTCAAATTATTATATCGAGCTTGATTTAATTCCCTTCTATCACCTTAGTGTTCCGAGGGAAAAGAATCTATAAGCCACTTAATTAAAACTTTAACTCACTTTTTTTGGCCATTAATATTTTATTATTGTGATATATATAATTGTGCTAAAACGTGATTTGTTTCCCTTCTATCACCTCTAGTGTTCCGAGGGAAATAAGTTATTAAGCTTGTATTTATATATTTTCCGCACCTTTTTTACTCGTCCTCACACTTGTGAGTGATTTTACTTTCCGCACCTTTTTTTACTCGTCCTCACACTTGTGAGTGATTTTACTTTTCGCACTAATTTAACGCATAATAGCGGTCCTCGGTTTGTCCTATAGATAAAACGAGCTACTTTTCTGCACGTGTGTGTTATATTTGTGTGTGGTGTTTATTTGGCCAAATTAATATTGAAGTGCAAATTGTTAAAGTAAAAATTGTAACACTCTCGTTTAAATATAATTACGAATAGTCAATAACAAGACTATATCGAACGAGAAGTTGTTTATCAAAGATCCTTAAGCTATAAAGCGTATCAAGGACTTGATTTATACATTACTTCGAAAATAGACGTATTTTCAAATAAAGAAGTAATTTCGTGTATACTTCGATCTTTACAAAAAAAAGGACGAACTAAAGTATACGATTATAAACCTTATAAGCCTTCAAGCTTGAAGGACATAATCAACATTCACAAACTCCGAGATATATTTAAATCTCAATATACGGAGTATTGTATCATAAAGTCATAAGCAAATAAAGACTTATTGAACTTAATTATAATTAATATTCGTGTAAGAATATTATAGTCACCCTAGGACATATTAAGTCCAAACCTCTTTTTATATTACGGTTTGTTTCGTAGATATTGTTTTCTAAGTTTTGCAGTGAGGTGAAGTTGAAGTGAGGTGATTCTCGTTCTAAGACCCAAGTCCTAGGCACTAGCGGGGAGTTAGTGGCCTTTGCACCGTGAAGAAGAGGAAAGACCCAAGACCTTTCATCTAAGATCCAAGACCGGCAAAAGCAAGGAATTCAAAGACTACACCAAGGGTTCTACATCAACTTTGAAGAAGTAGCGGGGAGTTGCTGTCTAAGATAAGTTGTGTAGGTTTCACAACGACTTTGAGGGAGTAACGGGGAGTTACGGTCCAAGACAAGTCTTGTGGGTATTACATTTATTTTGAGGTAGTAGCGGGTAGTTACGTATCAAGATAAATATTTGTAAGGTTGTGTAAGGCTTCTCCGCCTACTATAAAGGAGTCTCTTTATAGTGGAAGAAATCTCGAGTCCGGAGAGGAGCTCGGGGACTGGAGTAGGGGTGAGCGAATCCACTAGGGGTTACGCCATCGCGAACCAGGATAAAATCTCCTATGTGGTATTTTCCTTCCGTGTCTTTTATTTCTGCACTTATAAACTGCATAACGACTCGGTAAAGTTTTAAAAAGGGGAAATTATTATAAAACGCCATAATAATTTTTAAATTGGTAATTAAGCTATTCAACCCCCTTCTAGCTTAATATAGCCCTCTTACGGGACCTATCAAGTTCTCTACGGAAGTAACATGTGTATCATTTCACTGATATGTTTGACATCTAAGACTAATTTATGCACTTCAAACCTTGAAAATTATATTGAGGTTTCAAAGACAGAGTATTTGAGAGCAGAACACTTTGGATAATCTATATAACAGAATTTGTGGTAATATTTGCTATTTGACTCAGATATTATCTTTACCATACCATTTCTAAGTAAGCAAAAGAAGTAGATCTTTACATTTCTTTGATAGGTAAAATCTGGAAGCCTCTTTGACAATACTTAGTAAATTATCTTTTCACTGCGTGCATTAATTAAGAATATTATTCACCAAGAAAATTACTCCGTTGATGAGTGATGCTTTTGGCTTGGAGTTATGATTTAATAGTGTTAAGATGAAGATAAAGGTATGTGAAGAAATAAACCTTTCTCATTCAGACCAAAAAGTATATTTGTATCGCATACTTTCGAGTTACATGGCTATTCATGTTCTATTCACTTAAAAAGAAAATAAAGCTTCACATGAGTTAGTATATTATTTTAATATCTAACATGTTACATAATTTTGTCAATTTCTTACCATTAATGCAAAGTATTTGTATTGATTACTTATCATTAAAACATCATATCTTGTAGACGTCTATGAAAAAAGTGAACTTTTTAAAGTTATATATTTGTGATTAACTAATTTTGTGGGTAAATTTAGTGAAGGATTAAAAATAGTCCCACCTGAAGCTCCAACAAATGACTATATGCCTATCCTTCTCTTACTTTATTTCTAAATTTTGTGTAAAATATCCATATAAAAGATATTGAAGAAGATAGTTGTTAGAATTGAATACGATAACGACTAGAGTGAGAGACAGGAATTATAATTTTAAATATGATGTACAAGCATCATGCATCATGTGTGACATTCATAATGAGAGTGTAGATAAAGTAACTAGTAAAGTTCTTAACTTTTATTTTAATTTTTGATATAACACTAATAAACCTACGACAATTATAATGAAGATGTATAGTTTTAAAAGAAATATTGTTTTAAAGTGCTACCTACTAGTGTGCAACACTTAAACAAAAAAAGTGTTGCAAAAATGATATTGCTAATAATAGTTAAAATATTTTGAAATATGAATTGCTATTATAGAGACTGATTGCAATTTGAAATGTTGCGATGTGTTACTAAAAGTATTGGCATTTGGCAAGTTATAACAGTATCATGTGCAACACCCCAATGTTACAAAAGTAATACTTCCTTCGTCCTAATTTCATTGTCCACATTAATTTTTGCATGCATTTTAAGGATTTAAAACGTAACTCCATAAATTATCTAAACTCTTATTCAGAAAAAGAATATTTTAAAAAATAATATAGAGTTATGTCTCATTTACACCTTAAAATGCGTGCAAAAAATAAAGTGAAACAATTAACCGGGACGGAGAGAGTACAAAAGATCTTCTAGGAACATTTTTTGACCTTAAATCAAAATATTTGATTTTCTTTTTAAGTATATATTTTTTATTTTTTTTATTTTTATTCATAAGGACATGTATATGTTTTTCAGATATCAGAAAGATTTAATTCAAGAAAATTACATTTCATTAAGTTTTGGTATAATTATTTTATACTATATACACCAAACATTTTTATTGTAGTATATATAAATTTAATCCTTAAATCAAATCAATTACAAATATTTTAGTGGAATCAGAACGGAATCTCGTGCATTAGTGTTTGAATTATTCAATTTATGGGGTTGCATTCAATCAGATTTTAAAAAATTTTAACGGGCTGATAGTAATCAGTGAATTTTTAAAGGTTGTTGTTGATTTTAGTTTTACACATAATTTGTCAAATTTGATGTGAAATACAATAGGATTTAAATGTAGAGTCTTGATGATTTTAGTAGAATCTTCCAAAAATATTTGGTTGAATTTCAAAGATATAAAAAAAACAATAGAAAATCAATCGAAATATATCATATTGTATAATCCAAAAAATTTATCAAATTTGGAATATCATGAAATTTTAAAGGATCATTTTAAATATTAATTAAATAACACCAGATTTCAAAGTAATTTTTGAAATATTGATTGAATACCTTAAGATTAAAAAAAAAAGAATTAAATCTTAACTTAATATCTTTAAATTTTAATGAATTATTTTAAACCTAAACTGGATACACCTAGATATCAAAATAAAAATAAAATACTTTAAAATTTTAATTGAATACATTCCCTTTATGTATGGAATGAGGGAAAAAATTCTATGGAGACCATCATTTCATCGAAAACCTTAGAGACCATATACGTTTTGCATTCAAAACATTACAGAAAGAATTATTTACTTTGCTTGTTACATGAAAATTACCATTTCGTTGAAATCCTTCAAAATCATGTATGTTTCACAAGTAAAACATGTATGTTTTGTAAAGTTCTGCAAACATAACGTGATTTGCAGAACAATTCATTTTGCAATATTTTTTTAGCAAAATATGCATGCTTTTAAGATTTTCAGTGAAATAGTGATATACATCGAACATATTTTGTAAAATAACTTATTTTACAATGTTTTACTCGCAAAACATATATGATCTCTAAGATCTCTGACAAAATAGCGATCTCCATAAAACCTAACTCATGATAACCTGTTAGATCAAACCCTTCCCATCACTTGGATTTTCATATCATTCCATATCAATTAACACTAATTCTCATGTCCCCATTTCCATTCCCGAATCCGTTGTTGATTCAAACGCCCAATATTCATCCATAATATGTATTTTAACTGCCACAATTTTATAATTTGATTTCACTAATAACATGTTAGGTCCGATAAGATTGTAGAAGGGGGGGTTGAATACAATCTTTATCTTTTTATCGAAATTTGTCCTTTAAATTAAATTTGATAAAGACAAATTTATCTGCGGAATTATTTAACACAATTTTTCAAGTTGAATATAACTGTATATTAACTTGATGTGGTGTTACAAAATCAGTATAACAACTTATCAAGATGTTAATAACTAATTAGAAAATTCGACATGAACTTTTCTAATTTAGTTAATAATAATCAAGATAAGAACTAGGAAACTTAATTCGCTAGTAGTACAAGAATCACAAATAAACAAGTTCTATCGGATAGAATATCACAAAGATGAAGAACTTGAATTTCTGGGAATTGTTTAAGCTTTGGTGTTCTTGGTGTTCTTGAGAGAGAGAATTCTGGTCTTGATGAAATGTTTTCTGCTGTGTTTTCTCCGTTATGACTTAATCTGGTCTGTTCTGTTCTTTTATATTAGTAACAGGTCTTGCTGGCTTTCTGTAGGATATTTAACTGCTCCAGCATGACTTAAACAGCTTCCAAGACTTGATTTTCCTTCATTAAGACTTACACAAACCTCCAATAAGACATAAAATGTGTCGGTAAGACTTACAACAGCTGGCAGAGGTCGGTAAGACTTAATCCTGAAAAGGCTTCTGTCGGTAAGACTTAAAATAAGTCATACCGAATTTTTCCTCCTCCAAGACTTAATCCAATCTTCTTTCTTTAAGTCATATTGATCCATTTAATTAATTAATGATTAACTAATTCATATTTAATTGATACAATAATTAATTTAATTAATAAATTAATTCTTCCAGAATTAATTCATTTAATTAAATCAACTAAATAATTTATATCAATTATAAATGAATTTAATTAAATCAATAAATAATTAATTTAATTCTTACAAACCACTAAAGGTAGTAAAGAATTACCACTGATTTGTGTTGACGTTCGATGTACTGTCTGGTTCATGAACGACTAACTTCAATAATGCTTCTTCACTTTTGACTTTAGGTTGTGGTTTGTTTCTTCTCTTAATTCTCTTGTACTGTAACTGATCTTCAAACTATCACTCGAAAAATCTCTGTCACTGTTCAAATGAATCCATTCACTTCAATGCTGTACTGGGGCTTGATCAGATAACTGAATCGTCTTCCAGTGTATGACATCAAAACTATAGATTGACTTTTCTACTTTCTTTTGACAGATAATACTTCTTGAGATTCCTGTGACAGTTCATATGTATATTTACTTATTACAATTTGGTTTAAGTTGATTAGGATCCTCTAACTACAAATAGGCTGAGTCATATGCCTTTCAATCTCCCCCTATTTGTTTGTTAGACAATAACAAGCAAATTCCTAGAGGATACCTCAACTAATCCAACTTAACCAAATGAAAGATAAAACTTTAAATACTAAGTAAATCTGAAAAAAAGTTCTGGTTTATATTTAACATTTGCCAGATTCAAACATGAAAGATAAATACAAGATAGATGATCCTCTAGACTGATCATATGATATAAATTCCTATCAAGATTTATCTAGGCTCTAAAGATATAACATGTAGAGCAATTCTTTTTCTTCAATTGTCTTCCCTTCTGAATTCTCCTTCTTCTGGCTCATCTGTGACTTGAAGTTTCATGTGTAGATCAGAATCAACAAGACGTTCTCTTCTTGATGACAATCCTTGAGGTAAGACTAAAGGAATTCCAAGCTTCTTTCTCAGTTCACCTTGAAATTTCTTGTAATCTTTTATGTTCGTTTGTGCATAGGAACGAATGTGATCTACAGTTATTACCTTTTCTTCAGTCAAGTATCCATGATTTCTGAGAGCATATTCAGCATATACCAAGTGCTTTGCATGATGTTCGTATAACTCATCTGTCTGAAGATTGATTGTATGAAGTACCTCTCCCTTAAGAAATTTTACTTGTGGAGGTTCCTTAATCACTTCAGGTCCAGCTCTTTCAGCAAATTCTTTGAACTTTTCATGTAACAATACACCTAGCTCAGAAGATGTTCTTACCTTAGGCCTAAGTACCCATATCTCTGTCAGTGATCTGTCATAAAAGAACTGAATAGATACTCTGAACGTTCCAACTTTATGACAATCTACAAATATTACCAGCTCATCAGATTTGGGTTCAAATGCAGTAGTTATCCTGATGACTTCTACCTGTAAGGCCTTTATATACATTTCATGAATTGGATTTGCCAGTTTGAATTCTTCGAGAATTTGTCCGAGACGACGATCTTCATAATCAGAACTCTGAGGTGAATCAATTGCTCTTTGAGCACGTTCCCATTTGTCACCGCTCTTTAGTCTGATATATGTTTTTCTCTTCTCAACATTTATAGCATGTAATCGTTGTAATGCTTGCTGTTCAGCTTTCTGAAGTTCTTCATTTCGTGCAATTTGCTCTAAAGATTTTTGAAGTTTTTCTTCTCTCATTTGCAAATTGGCTTCCCTTTGAGCAAATAATTCTTCAGATTCTTTCTCAGCTTGTTGAGCTTCAAATTCAGATATCACTGGTCCTTCATCTTCCCAGTGACTAAGATCAGGTTCAGAAAGTTCTTCACCTTGATCAGGGAATTCAAGATCAGCAAAAACATCGAAGTTATCCGGTTCACCCGTGTAATAATAACCCGTGTTCTTGTCTTGAATTTCTTCTTCAGTTTCTTCAACTACTTTCTTCCTCTTATCTTCACCTTGGTCAGATTTACCAGATTTTCCTTCTCCTCCCTCTCTTTCTTTAGTTTTATCTTTATCTTGTGACCCCTTTGATTTCTCCCCCTTAGTTGAGGAATCCTCTACAGATTTATCAGTTGCCCCAGCTTCAGGATCTTGTTCATCATCATCACCATCCTTACTTGTAAAGAATTCAATTTCTTCATTTGTAGGTTTGCGACTTTGACTTACAAGATTAAACAGATGTCTTAACCCTTTAGCCTGGTGTGCATTTTGCTTTTCGATCTGGTCCAGACGAGAATCAGTAGATTCCTGATTGTGCTGTACCTCTGACTGTAGATTATCAACTTTCAAGGAAATCTCAGAAATTAACATGTCTTGAGCAACAGTAATATCTCCAGAGTCATCAAGTGCCTTTTCATGAGAGAGTTCTAGAGATTCTATCTTCTTGGTGAAAGATGTCTTTAAGTAGTTTATGTCTTTCTTCATTACAGCAAGCTGACTGTTGACAGAGGTGGATGTAGAAGATCGCTCACCCACTTGTGCTCTAAGGATTTCTGTTTCAGCCTTGCTGACTGCAAGTTCTTTCTCTAAAGCAGTTATCTTTTCTAATAATGAGAGAGTGTATGTGTTAGTGTGTGCGCTCACCTGACGTTCACTTTGAGATCCACTCACCTGAAGTGCATGTGTTTCACTCAATTTTATGGTATTCCTCACATCAATCCTCTCAGATTCCTTAGCTGCTTCCAGATTTGTACCTGCATGTAAAATCACCCTAGCCTCCTCTGGGAAGGTCAGTGGTGGTGCAATGGGAGTTCGCAAATCCCTGTCCTTAATCAAATCTACTTGAACATTTGAAATTGTTGACTGAATTGCTTCAGTAGTAGATTGATCAAGTTGCCTTCCACCTTCTCCAGTCGAAACTGCGAGTGGAAAATCCCTTATGGGAGCCAGGAGTGTTTGTCCTGGGAGGGGAGATGATGGTTCTATTAAAGTTGGCTGAGAACCAAGATTTCCCTCTAAAGCCTGTGAAGACTCTTCTACCGTAACTATGGTAGGCAATGTCACTTTTTCTACGTGCTCTCCTTGCAGTGTGTCCTGAGACTCATTTAAAGGTATGTCTTCCCCCATTGTGAGTAATAGGGGAGGTGTGCTTGACTCACTACAAGGTGCCACGACCCTATGGCGAATTTCAATAGAATAATCCTGTTGAGAAGATGATTCTAGTAACTGTGTAACGGCCATATCAATTTCCATATCCTGTTGGGAGGATACAGACGGGCTTACAGTTGCCTCAGTTTGAGTTCTACTTTTCTTTTCTAGAGGCAGAGCTGTGGGTTCACTCATACTGCCACTACTGATTCGACTTCTTTTGACTTGCAATTTCTTTCTGGAGTGAAAAGATATGAGTTTTGTTGGTTGAGTGTTTGGCTCTACGACCTTGGTTAGAGGTTGTGGTACTACAACCCCTTGGTCAGACCTACCAACCACTTGGGTTCCAGAAATAGATTGAGAAGTAGTAGTTTGAGGAACAGAAGGCAATACCTGGTCAGCTGATTCCGCAACAGTCTCTGATAAGATGGGTTGATCTGATTCAGGTTCAGGGACAGATGCAGTTTCTTGCACTGGTTGTTCAACAGCAAGAGCAGCTGGCTGAGGAACAATTTGTTGAGCAGGTTCAACTTGTTGATTGCCTTGATTTTCATTATCAACAAGTATGTTTTCTACTGGTGGTTCAGGGTTTTGTTCTGGTTGTTCAGGTTCTGGTACAGGTTCAATAACAGGTAGTTGTATATAGTTTGACATGTATTGGGTGACAACTACAGGTATGTTTGTGAATTTTGGCTTGTTGCTGTACTCAGTGAACAATCTGGTAGTAGGTTTACCTGACGCCAGTGACTCTCCATTCAGGAATTGGGCTTGGTTTTCTAGTTCCACAAGATGATTAAAAATCAATGACAAGAATCTTGGATAATAACATGATACTTTATGTCCATTATCAAAATTCTTCTTTGCATTAATGATTCTTCTAACCATCGGAACACACAGTAGTCTGCCAATATTAATTCTTCGGTTGTGTGCAACTGCATATCCAATATGCTGCAAGAAAGATGGTAATACCCCGAAGTTCCCTTTAGTAGTATTGGCAAAGACTCTACCTAATGTGTCAAACAGATAATCCCATTCCTGAACGAAGTTCTTTTTATTCCAGACAGTTTGATCAGGACTGTCTTGATAGAATACACCATTTAAAAAATTTATCAATTCTTGATCTGATGGTAATTCTTCGAAATTATCAGTTGGAAAATTTAAGACCGTATTTATTGTATTTTCATTCACTGTGTACTGATTATCTCCTACAGAGAAGACAAAAGATCTGTTATCATTAGAAATGACAGCAGTAGTACACATGATTCGCAAAGGTTCTATTTTCAGAGGAGCATCCAATCTCAAAGCATTGCGAACCAGTGAATTTTCATTTAAAAACCGAATCCACGGTCGAAAACGTTCAACTGAACATTTTTCTGGATCAAAATAACCGATTAAATTATGTTTAATAATTTCAAATCGATCAGCCATTTTAATCAAGATTTAATTTCCTTGAAAATTTCAGATTTTACAAATTTTTAATTTAAAAATTAATTTTTCGAATTAATAATTAATTAAAAATTCGAAATAATTAAAAGTTCTTCAAAAATTCTGAAAAATTCACACAATGATCCTTGTATACACACAAACACACGTATATTTTTAGTTTAGCAAGAATCAAGCCCAGTTTTTCACAAAAACAGATCTAAAAATCGAATTTTCGAAAATAAAACTCTTCAAAACTCGAACCAAAACTCAAATTTAACCACTTAAAACGAAGATAATCAAGCAAGGAGTTCAAATATGTGGTTAATTCGTGATTTGGTTGAGAGAATTCGGTCGAAAATTGGGCATGAATTCGACTAAGTGAGTGTGTGTATCGTATGTATATCTGTGTACTCTAAGACTTAACTTGAGAGTAAGACTAAAATGAACATATGACTTAACATTCTAACTACTGAATATATATACTAAGTGGTTGAATAAGACTTAAAAATATTACTAATAAGACTTAACTATATTAAGACAAATAAGACTTAAAAATAAGTAATTAAGACTTAATTAACTTACAGGTGATTAAGACTTAATTTACACTGACTAATGAATATGACTTAAAAATTAATAAGACATAACTGTTATATATTTATACTATATTCGAATATGACTTAAAAAATATTCTATTAAGACTTAATTAAAACTAAGACTAAGTTAAGACTTAATATAAACAAAACTTAAAACTCCGAATAAGACTTAATCTAAAACTAAAGGAATAAGACTTAAATTTAAAACTAAAAAGACTTAACTAATTATACTTAACAAATAAGCAATTAAGACTTAATTTATACTGACCTGCGAATATGACTTAGATTTAAAATCTCGGTAAGACTTAATCTGTTTAAGTCATACCGATTTTAAATTAAGTCATATTGATTATTTTTCCTAATTTTAAGTCATATTAACTTTAAATAAACATTAAAAATACTATAAAATATATAATTAACTTACAAAAATAATAAAAATATTATTTAAAATTAAACAAATAATAAAAATAATAAAAATAATTATACATACCATATGCTAACCTATTAACGAAAACAAAGCAATATTAACAGGACAAACATTACAAAACATATGATAAATTAATTAATAAAATAGAAATTAATATATACAAATATTCTAAAAATACAGAAGTATGAAGTATTAAATAATATGAATAAACAAAGTGAAAAATAATTAAACAAGCAAGAAAATCAGATGGTAAGATAATTATACAAGTGATTTCAAACAACAAATATTCACAGAATAATCACTTGCAAAATTATTAAAGATCAAATTTCAGATATTAACAGTATTAATTACTAGGACTGTTTAACATACCCAATTCACTAACAATTCTAGTGAATGAGGATTCATTAAGCGACTTAGTAAAAATATCTGTAGTTTGATCTCCAGATCCTACAAATAGTAGTTCCACTGTACCATTCATTACATGCTCTCTTATAAAATGATACCTTATGTCAATGTGCTTTGTCCTTGAGTGCTGCACAAGATTGCTTGCGATTGCTATGGCACTTGTATTATCACATAAAATAGGAATATTTTCCAATACAATGCCATAGTCCATTAATTGATTCCTTATCCATAAGATCTGAGCACAACAGCTTCCAGCAGCTATATATTCAGCTTCGGCTGTAGAGTTGGAAACTGTTTGCTGTTTCTTACTGAACCAGGATACCAATCTTCCACCTAGGTATTGACAACTCCCAGATGTACTTTTCCTGTCTACAACACTTCCTGCATAGTCAGAATCTGTATATCCAATTAAAGTAAAACCAGATTCATTAGGGTACCAGATGCCTAAATTAGGCGTACCCTTTAGATATCTTAAGATTCTTTTGACAGCAGTGAGATGGATTTCTTTAGGGTTCGCTTGGAACCTTGCACACAAGCATGTGGCAAACATTATATCTGGTCTACTAGCAGTTAAGTAAAACAATGAGCCAATCATACCTCTATAGCCTGTGATATCTACCTTAGCAGAACTTTCACATAAACCAATTTTGACAGCTATAGTTGATGGTGTCTTTGCTGATGAGCACTCCTCCATGTGATATTTCTTGAGGAGCTCCTTTATGTACTTGGATTGACAAATAAATATTCCATCTTGTCTCTGACTTATTTGTAATCCAAGAAAGAATTTCAGTTCTCCCATCATGCTCATTTCAAACCTACCCTGCATTAACTTAGAAAACTTCTTGCACAGAAGCTCATTAGTAGACCCAAATATAATATCGTCCACATAGACTTGGACTAGTATTATATCATTCTTATGTCTTTTAGTGAAGAGAGTTTTGTCTATGACACCTCTTATAAAACTATTTTCTAATAGAAATTCAGAAAGAGTATCATACCATTTTCTTGGGGCTTGCTTAAGACCATAGATAGCTTTGTAAAGAAAGTAAACATAATCCAGATGATCTTGATCTTCAAAACCAGGAGGCTGTTCTATATACACTTCTTCATCTAGCTTACCATTCAGAAAGGCACTCTTGACATCCATTTGATAAACTTTGAATCTTGAATAGGATGCATATGCCAAGAATATTTTGATGGCCTCAAGTCTTGCCACTGGAGCATAGGTCTCGTCATAATCAATGCCTTCAGCTTGAGAATAACCTTTAGCTACCAGTCTTGCTTTGTTTCTTATCACAGCGCCATCTTCATCTAGTTTGTTTCTGAATACCCATCTTGTGTCCACCACTTTTCTATCTTTAGGTCTGGGTACCAGCTTCCATACTTCTAGCTGCTTAAATTGATTGAGTTCATCTTGCATAGCAATCACCCAATCAGGATCAGATAGAGCTTCTTCTACTTTCTTAGGTTCCAAGACAGACAGGAACCCAGAATAATTACATTGATTCTGATAAGCTCTTCTTGTTTTCACACCAACATCTGGATCACCAAGAATCACCTCAAAAGGATGAGCTCTATTCCAAACAGTTTGTCTGGGAAGAATTGATCTTGACGATTCGCCTTGATCTTCAGTATGATGTTGAGTATGACTTGTTGACCCTTCATTATCTCCCCCTGAGTTGTTGCCAGTTTCATTTGTTGATGGTTCAAGAGTATCAGTGGTGTCTTGAAAATTATCATTGTTTTGAAGTTAGGTGAGAAAGTCTCTTGTGCCATAACCAACTTTCATCAGTAGATGCCTTTGAATAAAAACATCTAATTTCTTCTGTGCTTCCAGAGTTCATATTGGCTATGTACAAGTTTCCTTTTCTTACTCCAGTCAACTGTGGCCTTTCATTTCTCTTGTGTGATATTAGACAATTTTTCTTGTTGAAATGAACTTCATAACCTTTGTCACAGAATTGACTAATACTGAGCAAATTGTGCTCAAGGCCGTTCACAAAAGAGACATCTTCAACGATAACATTTCCAGCTTCTAATCTGCCATATCCATCAGTTTTACCTTTGCTGTTATCTCCAAAGGTAACGACTGGGCCAGCCTTCTCCACCACATCTGTCAGCAGGGCTCTATCTCCGGTCATATGCCTTGAACATCCACTGTCCAGAATCCACATGACTCGTTCAACCTGTTTCAAACCCTGCAATGACAAATTGGTTAGACTTTCTTCGGAACCCAAATTTGATTGGGTCCGGAGTACTTAAAGAATTGACCTTTATCAGGTAAAGCAACACTTTTTATTTTAACAACATTTTCTTTAGGTACTGGATATTTAACCCTGTAAACAGCTTTAACTTGTTTTGGTTTCAGCTTGGGTAAACATGTCTTCACCATATCCTGAGAAGGACTTGGAGTCCTAATCTTAGAATTAGGTAATTTTACAGTCCTGGATCTAACATGTTTATTTCTGCTCATATGCTGTCTAGGAACATACTTATTAACACATGCATGATTACCGTTAAAGTAAGCAGACATTATATTAAAAGCACAAGACATGCAATTAACAGCATCACACTTTTTATGAGCAGTATCAATAACAGGAATAGCATGCATGGTAGATATGTTGTTGCATTTATTCATGTTGTTACTTCTGCTACTAGTTTTCAATGAACTAGTAGACTCACCAACTCTTTCTGCTTTTACAAACACAGTCTTTCTATCTTTATCATTTTTAACAACTTGATTACTTTCTAAGACTACGCCATTAGCTACATCCTCAATGCGCATCTCTTCCTTAATGATTAAAGATGTTGTATCCAAAGGTTCTGCTATGGATGTCTTAAAGAGTGGGTTACTAACACTCTTAAGCACTAATGGTATACCCCTTTCTACAGCACTGACACGATTAGGGGTATTAATGCTTTTTCGTCCAATAGCTTCATTATAATCAAACCCAATTCCTACGGTTTGATTAATTGCTTGTTGGTTAAACAACTCTTTAGCTACTTTACATGAATTAGAAGTAGCACTGACTCTTATTTCTAACTCAGCTATTGTTTCACGTTGTTGAACCACCATCTCTGCTAGAGACCTCTCAAGTTCTTTTAGCATTCTTATTTCTGATTTTTGTATAACATGGCAATTTTGTACATCATGTAATTCTGATAATTGATTACCAAGATCTGTATTTAACAAATTTAGCCTTTCAATCTCTCTATTAGCATTACCTAGTGTATCAGTAAGTTGATAAATATATTGACTTTCAGTACATGATACCTCAGATGATGTACCACTGGAGTTATCAGATTTTGCCATCAGGGCAAGATTGCCATACTCTTCATCTTCAGAGTCTGTATCATCCCAACTCTTTCCAGCAGCCACATAGGCTTTACCTGTCTTCTTCTTTTCAGATCCAAAGTCTTTTCTTTGGTTTTGTTTTGGCTTCTGACATTCAGTAGCGAAATGTCCAAGTTCATTACAGTTGTAGCATCTAATTTTACTTCTTTCAACTGGTCCAGTTTTGTAACCTCCTCTGTTACTTGAGGATGAAGAACCTCCTCTTTGGAACCTGTTATAGTTAGATTTGTACTTGAACTTGGGATTCTTCCTGAATCTGAAGTTGCTGAATTTCCTTACCAACAAAGCCATGGACTCATCTTCCAACTGATCTAGCTCTTCTAATGAATAGAAGTCTCCTTCATCTGGACTAGCATTCGTTTGACCAACTTCAACTTCAAGCTTACCACTGTCAACATTACAAGGTTGAATAACCTTATTTTCCACTTCCTGTTTGTTCTCAACAATAAGAGCTGTAGAAGTATTAGCAACTCTTCCTTTTCCATAAATCTCCTTTTGTTGAGATTGTTCCAGTTCATAGGTTTTTAAAACACCAAAGAGTCTTTCTACAGTTATTTCACTTAGATTCCTTGACTCTCTGATAGCTGTAATTCTATGTTCTAGATGAACAGGCATTGACAGTAGAACTTTTCTGTTAATCTCTTTCTGAGTGTAGTACTTGCCATGCATCTGTAAATTGTTGACAAGTTTGTTATATCTTTCAAACACATCTTGATTACTTTCATTGTATGCTGATCGAAAGTGTTCATACTCAGATGTCAGAATTTCTAGACGATTCTCCCTAACTTCCTCTGTTCCTTCATTCACAGTTTCAATGGTTTCCCACATTTGCTTTGCTGTCTTGCAGTTAATCACATGACTGTACATCGCAGAGTCTAGAGAATCTATTAAGATCAGTCTTAAATTAATGTCAAGTCCAGCTTCCTCCCTTTCAGCAAGAGTGAATTCAGAAGAGTCTTTTTGTACAAGCTTTGCAGGGGTAACAACTTTTCCATCAGTAACAACTTCAGGAGTTAATCCAAAAGGTATTATTGGTCCTTCTGATAAGACTTTCATGTATTTAGGATTTGCAACCTCGAGGAACATTAACATTTTGTTCTTCCACATATCATAACTGTTTTTTTCATATATGGGAATTTTCACAGTTCCGACTTTAGAAGACATGATGAATTTTTTAAGAGAGTTAAAAAATTCGGGGATGATTTTTAATCGAGTAAAATGGGATCGTTGATTCGTGTATCAATCAATCGGCTCTGATACCAATTGTTAGGTCCGATAAGATTGTAGAAGGGGGGGTTGAATACAATCTTTACCTTTTTATCGAAATTTGTCCTTTAAATTAAATTTGATAAAGACAAATTTATCTATGGAATTATTTAACACAATTTTTCAAGTTGAATATAACTGTATATTAACTTGATGTGGTGTTACAAAATCAGTATAACAACTTATCAAGATGTTAATAACTAATTAGAAAATTCGACATGAACTTTTCTAATTTAGTTAATAATAATCAAGATAAGAACTAGGAAACTTAATTCGCTAGTAGTACAAGAATCACAAATAAACAAGTTCTATCGGATAGAATATCACAAAGATGAAGAACTTGAATTTCTGGGAATTGTTTAAGCTTTGGTGTTCTTGGTGTTCTTGAGAGAGAGAATTCTGGTCTGGATGAAATGTTTTCTGCTGTGTTTTCTCCGTTATGACTTAATCTGGTCTGTTCTGTTCTTTTATATTAGTAACAGGTCTTGCTGGCTTTCTGTAGGATATTTAACTGCTCCAGCATGACTTAAACAGCTTCCAAGACTTGATTTTCCTTCATTAAGACTTACACAAACCTCCAATAAGACATAAAATGTGTCGGTAAGACTTACAACAGCTGGCAGAGGTCGGTAAGACATAAATTAGGTCGGTAAGACTTAATCCTGAAAAGGCTTCTGTCGGTAAGACTTAAAATAAGTCATACCGAATTTTTCCTCCTCCAAGACTTAATCCAATCTTCTTTCTTTAAGTCATATTGATCCATTTAATTAATTAATGATTAACTAATTCATATTTAATTGATACAATAATTAATTTAATTAATAAATTAATTCTTCCAGAATTAATTCATTTAATTAAATCAACTAAATAATTTATATCAATTATAAATGAATTTAATTAAATCAATAAATAATTAATTTAATTCTTACAAACCACTAAAGGTAGTAAAGAATTACCACTGATTTGTGTTGACGTTCGATGTACTGTCTGGTTCATGAACGACTAACTTCAATGATGCTTCTTCACTTTTGACTTTAGGTTGTGGTTTGTTTCTTCTCTTAATTCTCTTGTACTGTAACTGATCTTCAAACTATCACTCGAAAAATCTCTGTCACTGTTCAAATGAATCCATTCACTTCAATGCTGTACTGGGGCTTGATCAGATAACTGAATCGTCTTCCAGTGTATGACATCAAAACTATAGATTGACTTTTCTACTTTCTTTTGACAGATAATACTTCTTGAGATTCCTGTGACAGTTCATATGTATATTTACTTATTACAATTTGGTTTAAGTTGATTAGGATCCTCTAACTACAAATAGGCTGAGTCATATGCCTTTCATAACATATTAACTTTAAATATTTATAGCATTAAATAACGCTACAAAAAAGACATAAATGTTAAATCAAGGAAAAGAAACGGGAGTTATCATTCACAAGGATAAAAGTACAAAATTCAATATATCGGTAAATAAAACTCACCAACAAGGTACTAGACTCTCAATAAAGAGAGATATTTATTAAAAAACAAAGCAAAATCAAGAAAAACAATAAATGTGGGGCTTATCATCAACCAAAATGCTGATGTAAGCCCCTAAACTTTGGTTTAATATTTTTTGGGACAGGAGGAGAGAAAGCAACGGCTACAACCTACGTTATAAAAACTACTATTATTGATAACTAGATCCAAAAAACCCGAATACGTTCTTACAAATCACATATGTATTTCCCTCACGATTAGAATAAATTGTTGGATTATTTTGCCAGAAAGACTATATATTTCATTGATATAAGCGATTGATGTACCACAATTTAAGATCTGATCAATGATTGTAGTTTGGATTAAGGAAACCGTGTTATCTTGATATGTTCTAACATATCTAATATATCTCGTTCTTATAGTAAGATATGATTGTTAGAGTTTATCTCAATCTCAAGTTTTATTGAAATATTTAAGATGTAATTTTCTTTAATTTACATGAAATTTTCATTAGAAAAAACAGAATTATCGGTGGATTTTAAGTTCAGAAATTCATAATCCAACTTGTCAGGAACTATTTTCGAAGCCAAACTTTCTAACAAATACAAAGCATCTTCAAAGGTGAGTTATGTTACCTCATAAGTCAGTTCATACTTGTTTGCAAGAGTCACTTCATACTTGTTTGCAAGATTACTTAAGCTCGTGCCATCTATACGAAGTAGATCATCATCACTCATCTTGTTTTGCTGCTTTGCTGCTAGAAGACAATGGATACGTATGAGGGCGATTGTCTGAACTCTAAATATTATAATTTTAGGCCTTTGGTTCGTAAGTCTTATCCTTTTATAAGAGACAGGATGTAATAAATTTTAATAATCTAAATTAAATATAATTATGTATTCTAAATTGATTAGGATTTTAATATATAAAATAATTGAATCTTAGATAGATAAGAATTATTAAATTTTATATTAAAAATTTATTTGACTCATAGTAAGATTATATTCAGATACTAAAAATTAAATTTTAACACATCAAAATCAAATATAAGTAAGTTTTTTAAATTAAACTAGCGTTCTACCCGTTCTACGCACCGAACGGTAAAATTTCATAATTAATTAATATAAATAAATTATTTTAATTACTATTTAGAAAAAAAAGATAATTTCATTATAATGTAATTAATTTAAGTATAAAATTATTTATTCGTCATATATATACCAATTGCATTAATTTTAATATTATCAAACAATATCATAACATTCAAATTCCCCGCTGAAACGTTCTAAGCCCCACTTTATTATTTGTTCTTAATTTTGTTTTTCACTTGATTTCTCTAATTTTTTAGAATCTTTCTACCAATTTTATAAGGTTTTTTTAACCATATTTTAAGTTTTGTTCTTTTGAAAATTTGGTATAATTTAAATGTACAGCATCTTGGGTTTCTAGAATTGTTATCATATTCATTCAGTCAAAAAATTTGTATGGGCCACGATCAAATTTTCGAGTACATATTGAAAGTTCATAACACTTATTTCTCACAACCGTTATAAATTATTAGATCGTCTCTAAAAAAAAAGTTGCATATTTTAACAATATGAGAAAGGATCTTTACTGTGCAATCCATTGAACGAACGTAGTTATGACAAAAGAAACTTTCGTCTAATCTAGTTTCCTAGGTGTTCGTTCAATATCACTTTTACAAATTGTTTGTTCTTTTATTAGTGAATTAATTTACTATAGAAAAATAAATATTATTAATCAACCAAACATATCCAATATATCACGTTCTTGGAGTAAGATATGACTGTTAGAGTTTATGGTGATTGCGCTTAGCTTATTTTTAATGACAACTTAAAATGTGTATATTCAGTTTGGGAGTTTGTAGGTTGAATTTTTTTATTCTTTTATATTAGAAGATGGTATATTATATATTAGTTTTTTTTAATCATAAATAAGGATGGTAAATTAATTCAATCTGATAATACCCGATCCGAAACTCGAAATTTTGGATATACTTAACCCGAATTTACAGATTTATTTTTAGATTCAAATTTTAAACCCAAATTAGTTTCAATTTTTATTCGGATTTTAGTTGTACCTATCCAATATCCAATCCGAAATCTGAAACCCGATAAAAAAAAATGTAATACCATATTTTGAGATTATTATATATATATAATATTTTAGATGTAAGACATATAATATATTTATTTTTATTCAAATATTTAATTGGAAATAGTCAATTCTAATTTAGTAATTAGAACTTTTATTTCTCAATCTTAAGTTTTATCGAAATAATTAAGATGTAATTTTCTTTGCGTTACATAAAATTTTCATTTGTGTTATATACGAAGAATTTTTTTAAAAAAATATTAGTTTTCTTTACTCATAAATAGGGATGACAAATTAATTTGATCTGATGATACTCGTTCCGAAATCCGAAATTTTAGATATACTGAGCCTGATTTTTTGGATTTAGTTTTGGATTAAAATTTTAAACTCAAAATATTTTCGATTTGGATTTGAATTTTAGTTGTACCGAAACCCGATGCATGAATAATATAATATTATTATTTGAAATTATTATATGTAATTTTTTATATGTAAGACATATAATTTATTTATTTTTATTCAAATATTTAATTAGAAATAGTCAATACTGATTTAGTAATTATAACTTTTATTTCTCAATATCAAGTTTTATTGAAATATTTTAGATGTAATTTTTTTTCTTTACATAAAATTTTCATTTATGTTGCATATAAAGAATTTTTTTTAAACATATTCTAAATTTTACTTAGTATGTCAATTCATACAATATATTATATTTGACTACTTACTTAATTTAATCAATTTAAGTTTATATTATTGTATAAATATAATTAATATTGTTTGCGTGTAACAATTACTTTAAATTTGACTACACAATTACTAATTTTGAAAACCCGAAAAAACCAGATCTAATCTGAAACCCGAAGGATTTGGTTTTGGATATTGAGTTTTGGATTTGAATTTATTTTTAAAATTAAAAAATATTTGGATATGGGTTAGGATTTTAAAAAATTCGGATCGAACCCAACCTAATCTCATCATTACGCATAAAATAAGAAATTTGAAAATGAGTATCACCTATCTTTTTTCTATTTGACTAATATATTAAAACAGAAAACTGTACATGAAATTAAAATCAAATGTCTAATATATAAACATGTAATCACATTATTATATATGCGTCCTTGTAATTTAATTATCGGGTTAAAAAACATGAAATTCATTTTTCTTTAAAATTAAGTATATTTTTCTGACATATATTATAAGAAAGCGCTTAAGTAGACTTGACAAATCATTTGTGTTGTGTACATTAATGCCGAGTGTCTTTGGGATCTTGCATGAAAATGACATGAAATTTTTTTTGCATCCAAAATTCGAACACAAAATGTAACTAAACTACACGATTTTTTTTTACACGAAACGAAAATAATACGCGAAAAAAATGACAATTACATGTACTCTCTGCCCAAATAATCTAAGTATGTTACTATATAACTGAAAACAACATTGAGATGTTAACAAACAAAACTAAGAGTAGAATACATAAAATGAAGCCCTCCTTTTTTATTTTTTATTTATTTTGTTTATTGTTAATAAATATCACTATTTGTTTAGAATCCATCTACCAAGTTCTTAAGTTTTTTACCTATATTTAAGGTTTTTTTTTGAAAGCATATATTTAAGATTTTGTTGATATTAAAAAATAAATATTATCAATCAATCAAGCAAATTCGATGCGTCTCCACTTAGATTAGGATATGAGAATTGAATTCTATTACTTTAGTTCAAGAATATAAAATTAAAAAGGGCACCTTTTTTATATTAGAAACAAAATATAATTTTTAGTATCGATCTGTCTAGTTATCAATAATAATTATTTTTTTATAACGAAGGCTGTAGTTGTTCCTCTCTCTCCTCCTCTCCCAAAAAATATTAAACTAAAGTTTCGAGGCTGACATCAGCATTTTGATTGATGATAATCTCCATTTCTATTTTTTACATGATTTTGCTTTGTTTTTCAATAAATATCTCTCTTTATTGAGAGTCGAGTACCCTGTTGGTTGGTTTTATCTATTGATATATTGAACTTTGTGCTTTCTCCTTCTGAATGATAACTCTAATTTCTTTTCCTTGATTTTACTTGATTTTTCAATAAATATATCTCTTCATTGAGACTCTAGTACCCTGTTAGTGGATTTTGTGTATCTAGATATTGGGTTTTGTTCTTTCTCTTTGTGAGAGTATGTTCTTTTATTTTGGCATCCGGGATCTTAGATCTAAAGGATTTTGTTATATTAGTTCAATGATTTGGATAGTATAGAATCGTAGTAATGGTTGGTTGTTCGAATACGTTCTCACAAATCAAATATATACTTTCCTCCCGATTACAATAAATTGTTGGATTATCTCGCCAAAAAGGATATATATTTTAGTGATATAAGCGAGGGATGCACCACAATTTAAGATCTGATCAACGATCGTAGTTTGAATGAAAGAAAACTTGATATGATCTATTTTAATATGTGTTTGTCCAATCTTGATTATTTTCGCTAACAATATCTCTATTGACTCTATAACGAATTTTATTTTTTGATTATAATTTATACACCAAATAATGTCTAATACTATTTGAGAATTTATTTAGTATTTTGAATAATTCAAATATATTGTCAGGTCAATTTGTTTGCACCATTAATTATTGCATACCTAAAGGTATTGATAAGTAAAATGTTAAAGATAATTAGTTAAACTTTCATTTTAATATTTTAATTGGTTGAATCTAGTTTCTTTTATATTTGATTAATTTAAAAAAATTATAACTTAAATTTTGAACGTGTATTTAGAATTGTAATAATTAAATTATATCAACCGATTAATTATATTATATATTAAAAAATTGTATTGGTTAACTCATGGTTAACTTGTATGCGGTTAATACTTTGGTTAAAATTTAATAGAAGGAAAGTTGAAGAATGAATATTATTGGTCTAAAATTTAGGGATGGTTTCTGATTGGTCCTAAAAAAATATATAATTAGTATCTCGCATGTGTTGTAAATTGATGTATAACATATAAAAAATATATTTAAATCAAAATTATGCAAATATATAATTTCATGGAAAAAGCGAAAGTGATTGATGATTCATTATTATTGAATAATGTTTTGATATAAGAAAAATATAATTAATAAGGATAAAGATGAATTAATTAGTTGTTTTTTGAGATTGGTTTTAGCACAGCGGGGGGAGGGGGTTAGTCTTGATTGCGAGGATTGCTTGGAATAATAATTAAATTATATCAACCGATTAATTATATTATATACTGAAAAACTGTATTGGTTAACTCATGGTTAACTTGTATGTGGTTAATACTTTGGTTAAAGTTTTATAGAAGGAAAGTTTAAGAATGAATATTATTGGTCTAAAATTTAGGGATGATTTCTGATTGGTCCTAAAATAATTTCTTTTTTCTGATTGGTTAACTGCATACCTGGGTTTTTGCAAGTCTCCAAGGCAAGTGTGAGTGGTGATACTCAAAAGTATCTGAGAAGTTTGAAGGAGCAGATTGATTACTTCACTATAGTTCTTAGGAAAGTAAATCAAGTGTACATCAAAGAGATTATGATGGTGTCCAAATCCAAGATATGGCATCTTTCATATGACACTTTGGTGTCTCTGAAATACAGTGAAGTATATGAAATTATCAAGCTGATTGAGCAAACTAACCAGAACAATAAGAGTTTGTATGATGATCTGAGGAATGACCAACCCTCAAGGCTGCCAGAAGTATGCACAATTCCAAGAACAATCATTTACCAATCTGGCACCAGACCTGAAGATATCTCCCAACTGGTCATTCCCAAGCATCTTACCTCTCAGAACAAAAGGGTGATTCATGCCATAATTGATCAGCTAACCTAGAAGAAAGGGTGCAGAACAGCTGAAGAGTTGGAAACTTTGCATATTCTGAAATCATTCTTAGCAACTGGTTTTGTTCCTGAATTAGCTAAAGCAAGGAGGGATAAGGATGATGATGGTGTAGACAAGAGTGATAGGAGAGGAAGACATCACAGGGGTGATAAGGATGGTGAAGAGAAGAAGAGTGGAAAAGGGAAGAAGGATGGTGATGGCAAGGAAACTGGCCAAGTGTATGAAAGAATGAGTGGAAGACAGCAAGCCTTGAACATTACTAATAACAATCTTACCACATCACATGGCTCAATGTCTAGGGTGGATGTTGTTAGTAATGATTCATCAAAATCTAATCCCATGGCTTCTGCAACTGTCTTGCCACTCAAACCAAAGACAACTCTCAAGATACCATCTGTATGTCTCCATAAAAAAACTGCTAATGGTGTACTGCAATGGTCAAAGGACAAAAGCTCCAAACTCCTACCATATGACAAGTTGCATAAGCTAAAAATCAAGACAATGACCAGATAGGCAAGAAAAGTGAAGACACCTACGTCATAGGCCATTACAATTGTACCAGGTCTAGACTTGCCACCTCTTGATGAAGATTATGATGAAGATCAATTGGCATTTCTACAAGCTCATAGAGTCTACCATGTGGAAATTGTGGATGACTGTTTGGAGTTCAAATATTCTGATGGTAGACAGAAGAAATTCAAACAAGGGATGTGTCAACACTGGGGCAAACTGTATGATATTGAAAGAATAATTTCAATGTTGAACTTTGAAGATAAGGTCGAGAGAGTTTGGAAGCTAGAACTTACAAATTTTGTAAAGATAAAGAGAGATCATGAAGAGGAGTTGAAAAAGCAAAATGAAGAGAAGATGAGAAAAAGAGAGGAGGAGTTAGATGCTCTTAAAGCTAAGGCTGATGAATTAAGAGCTAAAGGGTTGTGCAGAGCCAAGTACAATCCCTACATTGTGAAATAAAGGAAGAACAATGGAGCCAACGTGAAAATAGAATGGACTACATTGATTCTTACCCTGAAGCCAAGCTAAGAGAAGTGATTAGGATCTATCAGACTCACCTCTAATTGAAGAATTTAATGCCATGCAAGACATCATACTTGCAATGGATGAAAATGCAAAGAAAGCCAAAGAAAAGGAGAAGAAAGAATATGATGATCTACAAGCCAAAGCTCAATGGATGAACTCAATGAAAAATGGCTAGCATTTCTTCATAGTCTGTAAGAATGTCTTCTTTGTAATTTTATCCATACTTTCAATCAATTTCATACCTGTACCTTTCAAGTCATATCTTTATGTATGTTAGGCTTGTTATCAGACATGAAATTGTGACTAATGGTCTCACTCACAATTTGGGGGAGATTGTTAGTCATAGAGGCATGCCTGTATACATCTAATAATAATTCTAATTGTCTGTAATGCCTTGCATTACTTACATGACCCCTTAACTGGAGAATCCACTATGTAGACTTTCTACATGTGTTTAGTACTTGTAATAGGCACCATATTTTTAGTTGTGAAATTGTACAAATCAAGTCATAGAATAATGCTTGAAAGAAGATCCAGAGATCATGCCTCAAGCTTGGAGAACAAGGCTGTAAAAATAAACACAGTTGGAATTTGAAGATTGAAAGAATTGCCTAAGTACTAATTCGAGAAATCAAGGTTTCGAGAAGTCAGAGATTCGATATCTCAAAGACATTATTCGATATCTCAAGTAGTCAACAAGTCAAAGATGCATTTGATAACTCAGGGATTCGATATGTGTAGGGCACTATTCGAGAAGTCAGGAAGTCAACAAGTCAAAATATCATTCGAGTTCTCAAAAGGGTCAACAAGTCAAAGAATCATTCGATATCTCAAGGACTCGGGAAGCTATTCGATATCTCAGGGATTCGAGAAGTAAAATGCACTATTCGATAAGTCAAGGATTCCTGAAGAAAAGACTCATTCGAGAAGTGATTCGATATGTCAAGAAAAGCTAATTCGAGAACTCAAGAGTTATCTAACAGTTCAATTCTAGTTCTCGAATCAAGCACTTAGTCATTTCTCGAATGGATTTCTGAAGACAAATTACTGAAGTACAAGTCAGAATATCTGCAACAAGCCAAGACACCTTCAGGACCACAGTACTATAAAGTGTACATGGAAAGTCTACAAGGAAGCTAGGAGAGATATTGAAAGGGACCAGTTTGCTAAAGAAGTGGATCTGGGCAGGTTAAAAAGAAAGTCAAATCGCAGGCTGCCTGGACTAGACCTGGCAATATGGGCTCAAAACAATATATCCAGTCCAAACCCAACCATTTTGTAAAATTTGGCCCAATAAATAATCACACATTTTAAATGGATTTGGATTGGTTTAAAATCACATATTTTAGCCCCAATATGGATCTAATTTGGATCAAATAAGTGATATCCATATTACTCTGAACTGTTGTCAATATATCTGAACTGCTGTCATCGATCTATTACTCTTTTTGCTGCATCATATTGGAATTTTGAAACCTTGATTAGAAATTTGCTTCATTAGTCGGACTTCCTTTGTTTTAGAATATATTCCCTTTATTTACATATAGTGATAAAAAAAGGAATCTAAAGTGGAACAAAAAAGCATCACACAATTCTTATTTCTAGTTGAAAATCGCATTACATTATACACCATGCCACACCCTCCTGCAAATTCCCTCAGATTCACCTACGCACTTGACTTTTGGGCAAAACCTAAATTGCAAATGTATTAATTCATTTTCTTTACAAATGTACTAAATACTACTATGTCTGTTTTGTACTACTTGCTCCAAAATGGAGTCTTATTAATTACAAGTGCTGATCGTACTTGTACTAAAATATTGCAAAGTAAAATTATTTAAGATATGCATATTATAATATTTGTTGATTTAGTACATTTTGTCAGGTCCATACACAAAAATTAAGAGCATCTTTGACAAATTTCCATTTAAAATATATTGTGAATTATTGGGGCCGTTTTTTTCAAAAAAAAAAAATTAAAAAAAGTATTCATTTAAAAAAGTGGTTAATCCATATTTCAATCCAAATCCATAGAAACCAAACCAAATCCAAAACCAAATTTACAGAAATATGGTTTTAAAATGGATTTGGATCAAGAATCAATCCAAAACCATATTATTCGAACCAAAACCAAACCAATCACACATTTTTCCAGCTCTAGCCTGGACGTATACCAAATAGGGATAGACAAAGTAGATTTGTCTGTTCTATCATTTGTAGTAAGTAGGGCGTGCACATGCATTATAGAGAAGTTTTTCATTGCAATTTCATAGACAATATCTCTTTGAGAAACGAAGCTGAGAATACTAACGTTTGTATTCCCAGATTGTAGCAAAATCTTTATCTAATACAGTATTAGATTAAAGTGAGTACTTGTGTTCTCGTGTTTTATTTCCAAATATATAATCAGTTAAACACAAACACACACTCAGCTACACATTCTCAAACAGATTCAAACAAATTGTTCTAAAAGAAAACTTCGAGAAAAGTTTGAAAATACATTCACCTCCCTCTGTATTTTTTTGTGTGTATTCCATACTCAATAGAATACTCTCATATTTCAAAAAACTTTTTGAAATCAATATTAAATGCCACCAGATTTTAAATAATTTTTCAAAATCCAAATTGAATACAACAATGTTTTAAAAATTTAAAAAAAATAAATCCTTCAAAATTTAAATAAGAATGCTTCAATCAAAACAAAATTAATCTGGTTTCAAATGCAACACTGTTATTTTTAAAAAAAAAATTATTTATTGTTCAATAGATAGTTTAGTTAAAAAAATATTGATTTAATGGTTATTTTAGCATTAATCAGTTGTATAATGGTTATTTTGGCAAATTAATAAAAAAAACATTATTAATGTGTGCCACATGGTCACATGATTAGTGCATTAATCATATTTAGTTTTACAGTCAACCTACGGTAATTATAACTAGTGCATTTTTACGTTCTTTATAAAAGTTGATGGTTAAAAGTGTGACAAAAAAATATATTAATTATTTTACAAATTAGAGGAAAGTTTAATGGATTTTTTGGTGGATAGTTCATCTAAGAACAAGTGCAATGCAATGCTATCCTTGGTTCTATTGCTATATTATAACACTAAGTATCAAAAAATTCATCTATGCAAATATGCATGAATACATACTTGGTTCCAAATTTGAAAGTTTATGCATCCATAAATATCATTATTTAATTATTTATGAGTTAAATGTGATGTACTTTAAATGAAAGTTACTGAGAGGGAGACAAAATTTTAGTTAAATTTAGAATTATTTGAATACAAAATGCAATTAATATTGAAGTTGAAATTCTATTTTAACACTAAACAATATCTTTTGATTTCAAATTATAATAACTATTATAACTATTTTGCATTTAGTATGAGACTTACTGTAACAAATGAATTGCTTTTTTTGTTCATGGGTAGTATGGGACTTACCGTAACAAGTGGATTGCTTCTTTTGTTCATGGTAAACCCAGGGAACGGTTGGCTGGTTGGCTCCATTTATGTGTTACATATTTATTCTGCTACCATTTTACCTAGTGAAAATATTTAATGTAATATTTGTGTTTATTATTGGATTATAAGAAACATGAAAATTTAAAATTATTTATTATAAATTAATAAAATTTGTAAAACTAGTAATTTAAAATAATTAGTCCGATAAAATTCTTAATAATAATACATTAATAATTGTAATTTACATTTCCAACAACTCCACCACTGTACAAGTTCAAAATAAAAAAATGAACCTACTAAAACACCCAAGTGACAAAGTGAAAGTATTTAATGTAATATTTGTGTTTATTATTGGAATACAAGAAACATGAAAATATAAAATTATTTATTATAAATTATACTATTAACAATTGTAATGTACATTCCCAAGAACTCCACCACTGTACGAGTTCAAAATAAAAAAACGAACTTACTAAAACACCCAAGTGACAGAGGGGTGAAGTGCCAAAATGGCACATTTTGAAGGAGAAATATCCAAAATAGCACATTCTGGAAAACAGTCCTCGTACTAGCACTTTGCTCACGCATCTATGAGCTGCGTTAAGCAGTAACGCATTTTAGAAATGCGTTATGCGTGAAAACGCATGTTTGGGCTTCGTTTTTGGCCAGTAACGCATTGTAAAGTTGCGTTTTGGATGCAGCAACGCAAGTACAATATGCGTTTCTAGTAAACGCATTTTCTGTTGCCGTTTTGTTTTCAATTTTTTTTTCTTTTAGAAACTAAAAAAAAGAAAAAATCAAACAAACGCAACTATAACATGCGTCTCCCTTAACGCATTCTACATGAGCGTCAACAATGTGTAAGTGGAGGGCTCCCTTTTCAGGGAGTGCTATTTTAGATATTCAATCCTAAAATTGTGCCATTTTGGGCATTTTCTGGTGACGGTGACCATAATCTCTTGCATCTTGCTCGCAAACTATAAAAAAAACTAGTAAAAAGGTTGCAGTTAGATTGAAGCATAAGAAAACTCAAGTACACCATACCACACCTGTCGGCAGCTAACCTATACTTACAAATCACCACCTATACTTACACACACATCTCATATACACTTACCAACTTCATAACTATCTTAATTCTGTATGTAAATCAACTAACTCATTAGGATCAGAATCACAAGAGCAAAAGTGTTTGATATTTTTTTATTTTTTTTTTTCAAAAGACTAGATTCAATGTTGGTCCAAAATCGTCCAAGCCCAAAGCAAGAATCACCAAAATTACCAACCCATCATCCAAATCGCTTCTCCCCTTCTAAATCTCTTGATTTTAGCACATGGGTCTCTGATAATCTTTACAAAATCTTTGCTATTGCTTTGTTAATTGCAACTGTTGCAGCCCTTTTCTTTTTGAGAAATGTTGGTGACTCAGCTGCACTTTTGTGCTTTCAATCTCAGTCCAAGGCTCTTGAATCTATACACTTTCCTCAGGTTGATTGGAGTAATATACAGACAGTGAGGGATACAACAACCCCTTTTGCTAATTTCAGATCAGAGAAGTGGATTGTGGTGTATGTTGTGAATTACCCTTCTGATTCGCTTCGAAAGATTGCGAAGATTAAGGGTTGGCAAGTGTTGGCAATTGGGAGTTCGAAAACTCCGGATGATTGGTTCTTGAAAGGTACCATCTTTCTTTCTGTTGAGCAACAGGTTAAATTAGGGTTTAGGGTTGTTGATTATTTGCCTTATGATTCTTATGTTAGAAAGTCTGTTGGGTATTTGTTTGCAATTCAACATGGTGCTAAAAAGATTTATGATGTGGATGATCGTGGGGATGTGATTGATAATGATATTGGGAAGCATTTTGATGTGGAGTTAGTAGGGGAAAGTGCTAGGCAAGAGGTTATTTTGCAGTATAGTCATGAAAATGTGAATAGGAGTGTTGTGAATCCGTATATTCATTTCGGGCAAAGGTCAGTTTGGCCTAGGGGAATGCCGTTGGAGAATGTAGGTGAGATTGGTCATGAAGAGTATTATACTGAAACTTTTGGTGGGAAACAGTTTATTCAGCAGGGTATATCTAATGGACTTCCGGATGTCGATTCGGTTTTTTATTTCACGAGGAAACCAGCTTTTGAAGGTTTTGATATTAGGTTTGATGATCGTGCTCCGAAAGTGGCATTGCCACAAGGTGTTATGGTGCCGGTTAATTCTTTTAATACCATTTACCATTCATCAGCATTTTGGGGTTTGATGCTTCCTGTTTCTGTGAGTTCAATGGCTTCGGATGTATTGAGGGGTTATTGGGGGCAGAGGCTTTTGTGGGAAATTGGCGGGTACGTTGCTGTTTATCCTCCCACTGTTCATCGGTATGACAGAATTGAAGCTTACCCGTTTGCTGAAGAGAAAGATCTTCATGTAAATGTTGGTCGTCTAATTAAGTTTTTGATCTCTTGGAGATCGAGTAAGCATAGATTATTCGAAAAAATATTGGAGTTGAGTTTTGCCATGGCTGAGGAAGGGTTTTGGACTGAGAAAGATGTAAAGTTTACTGCTGCTTGGCTTCAAGACTTGATTGCTGTTGGGTATCAGCAGCCAAGGCTCATGTCACTTGAATTGGATAGACCACGGGCAAATATCGGCCACGGAGATAGGAAGGACTTTGTTCCTCAAAAGTTACCCTCTGTTCATCTTGGGGTTGAAGAAATTGGAACAGTGAATTATGAAATTGGAAATTTAATCAGGTGGAGGAAGAATTTTGGAAATGTGGTGCTTATAATGTTTTGCACTGGGCCTGTTGAACGTACTGCTTTAGAATGGAGGCTGCTTTATGGTAGGATTTTTAAAGCAGTTGTTATTTTGTCAGAGCAGAAAAATGTGGAACTTGTTGTTGAAGAAGGCAAGCTAGACCACGTTTACAAGTAAGTGTTGTTAATCCGTCCCTTTACTACCAGTACCAGAATCACACGAACTTTCTTTGATTGCAGAAGCTGATTATTGTTTTCCTTTCTTTTTGGTATTATAATGCATTTTAATTGTTTAGAGTTCATGACTCCTGTAGATCTTTTATAAGTAAATCAGACTCGGTTTATAGCCATTTAGAGTCAGAACATGGTTAACAATGTTGCATGGTCTAACTATAGAACTGAAAGCTATACACAAACTAGGAATATGATGTAGTTGTAACAAATGTCAGCCACTTATGTGAACATATTTTTGATAATGTGTACATGAAAACTGAGGGAGGATGGATTTGAAGTCTGTGAACATACATCTGTTTTACGGTACATGGCATATGAAATGTGCTTCCTATTTTCTCTGAAAATGATGTTTGCTTGGGAGCTTATTTTGTGCTGAAGCCATGTTCGCAACTGATTCAGAGATTTGCATACAGGCTTCTGTGTTATCAATAATTTTTGTGGCCTGCTGGCATATCTGATTCTTTTTATAATACTAACATTAATGGGATGTGGGAAGTCCTTGGAAGTTGTCTTTTTATTTTTTTATTTTTGCTAAAAGTCTTTTTTTTTTTCTTAAAGTCTGCAAGTTTTAATTCTACAGTTATCATATTTGGTGTTGTGTTTTACTTAGATCTCCTCTTGTTTGGTTTTCAACTTTTGTTTTCGTAGGCTTTCCTTAAGTGTTACAATTTGGTTAGGATTAGTGTCAGATCAAGGTTGCTTGTCAAAATCATGATTTTTTAAAAGCAACCCATTTGTTATGATGTTAATACCTTCTGATCATATATACTGGATCGGGTGGTTTGTTAAACGATGCGACTACAAACCCTGACTTGCAGTACTACATGATCACAGTTGTATTCAATGATAATTTGTAGCATTCATGGCTACAATTATGTTAGGACGTGTCAAATCAGGAGGTTGCTTGTGAAAATTTGTATTTGTTACAAGCAAGCCTTGGTTGTTATAATGTTAGTACCTTAGGTTGTTAATAAATGGGTGTTGAGTGATGTGACTACAAACCAGTAGTTGTGGTTTAATATGATAATAGATGTATTCAATAATTTTCCTAGTTTTAGTGGCCAAGCGTTGATAGATTATAATCACATGTTATTATCAAATATGTTAATCTGATACCATATCAAATCTATCAACAGGCAACTCCCAAACATATTGAATAGATTTACGAGTGCAGAAGGATTCTTGTTCCTCCATGATGATACTATTCTTAACTACTGGAACCTACTACAAGCAGATAAGAATAAGCTCTGGATTACAAACAAGGTAAATAAATCGTAAGACGACTATCGTTGTCTTGTTTTTCTGCTTCTGCTTGTTTCGTGAAACTTCAAAATTACATCTGCATGATATGTCCGTGGACTCAGTCTTATATCTTTTTCTTTGTTTACTAATAGAAACAAGCTTATAATGTACTTAGGATACACAGTACATTTAAATTTTAGTGACTGCACAACATCTAAAAAAGTAATGTCTAAAACTTCTAGTTTCTAAAAGTATATGTATAGCTTTGTCTTTCTTCGCGGCTTTCTACATTTTTTTTTATCCTTGCCCTCGACAACCACCATAATTTCTTCAAACAATGTGAATATAGGTTTCAGAGTCCTGGAGTTCCGTTCAACTTCCTGGCAACTCAGATTGGTACACAAAACAAGCAGAAATGGTGAAGAAAATCGTTACCAGTATGCCAGTTCACTTCCAAGTCAGTTACAAGGAATCAATAAAGAGCGACACGAGCCTTACACTATGTAGCTCCGAGGTATTTTTTATACCTCGTAGATCTGTAGCTGACTATATTGATCTTGTGAATTTGGTCCGCAATCTAGATGTTCACCAGAAGGTTGCAATTCCCATGATCTTTTTAGCAATGGACTCGCCTGATAACTTTGACTCTGTCTTTGATACCATGGTGTATAAACAAAAACAGCCATCTAATTCTTCAACATTTTATTCCCCGGAAGTACCTGCAGTCCACCCTTGGAAAGTCTCTAGTGAACAGGACTTCATAAAGCTTATTAGAATAATGGCAGCAGGTGATCCTCTCCTACTGGAGTTGGTTTGAGTAGCAGATGCAATGCATAGAACATTTACACTCGTTGCAAATTTGCATGTATCATTGTAATCCTCTTACCAGAGTCTGCATTTTTTGTACAATTTTTTTGAAAAGGAAAGCATTATATTGTAGAAAGGTCCTCCTGTACTATTGTCTAGCTTTCAGAGATTTACTCCCCAGGAAAACAAAAGGGTAAAGATGTATACTGATTTTTTTATACAATCATAAGCTGTACATTATTCATACTATTGAGAATCTGAGCTTCTAGGCATAGTTTATTTGTAGGTTTCATGTATTAAAAGTTCTGCTGACAAAAAACAGACCTGGACACCATACTTTCAGGGGTGAAATGTCTGAAAGATCTATAATTCGATGCAATTTTATAAGACGAACCTCAAAGTTGATGCAATCATGCAATATGACTTGCATGTTGTAAACACCACAAGTTTGACATGTAACTGTATCTGAATGCATTTGTGATTTCTGGAAATACTTCGAATCACGTATTACAGTCAAATGGAAAGAGTTAACATGTCTTAAGCTGCTTCTCATTTGTTTATAATATACTATATAATCTTTCCTCCCACAACCTTGAGGCTTTATGGAAACCTAAACATGGTATCAGAGCCCGTGTTGGGAGAGGTCTTGATAGTTTAATTAGCTTTCCGGATGCCTCTTTCCTTTTGTGCGGTCCAGTCTTTCCAACGCCTCCTTCATTTACGCCAACGTGCTATACTAGTAGTGTAAGCTTGTCTAATCTCAACGTCAAGAAGTCTTAAATTGATCTAATGCCTCTTTCCTGACGTTCTGATTTGGGGGCTCATCATTTCAGCTACCATCTTCAATCCCCGATCCAAGAGATTCATCTATCAAGAAAGTTGCACCCTAAAAAATTTTAGATAGTCAAGATAGTATCTGTCTTAACGACTACTATTCAGAAATTTGACAAAGAGAATCAAAACATTTAATAAAGAGGGACTGCTACCTAATTAAAAAGGTAAGTTCTGAACATTCCAGAGGAATTTACCACCACAAAATAACTATTGGCATCCCAAGCTCTTTAAGATTAACAGGCTCCACCTGGTTTACCCAACTAATAGAATCAGAACTCGCACTCAAATTTTCCGCATATTCTGAGCCAATGACTTACCATACGTTTGATATTTTCTGTTTACCACAATACAAATGTAACAGTCTCATAGCACTGTCTTCCATTATCAGCCTTCTGCTTCTCAAGTCTCAAGCAACCTATCTGCCACAACTTAAGCACTCTGCCATGCAGCTTCAGTGGAATTCGTTTGCCAAAGGGAGAAAAGAAAGTGATACTTAACTTCTTTGTTGTCGAGGACTGGGGACCAATCTAGAAAAGGATGAGGAAAGAATGTTAAAAATATCAATTTTTAAATCAAAATTAACAAAAATAACAATTATCGGGTGTTTTGATTGTTTTTAACGATTGGGATACGTATTTGAATTGAGTATCCCATTTGTATATGATACCCATTTCACAAATGCTCAATGCGCTATATTCACAACTTTGTCAAAGTTTCAGTCCTAGTTATGCAGTATTTGGTATAGAATCAGAATTATGTCCCTCCTATATGGACTTCATATTTAACGGATTATACATCTTTCGTTCCTGGCTGATTAGTTTACAAATCTCCATATTTCCCCATTATATTACAAAATAAAGCAGGGTAGGACTTTAAAAGTACCAAAAACTAGGAAATTACATAAAAACTTGCAAAATTACATCAGACACGTAATAAAATCGATCAAAATATCTCCCGAGAGAGAGATATGAGCACTGCTTACATATACATTACCTCATGATCCAAATGCATTGCTTATATATACATGCTGATACATGAGCATCGTGCATACATTCTTAACAATCTAATAAGACTACACATATTTGGATTCATCCACATGCACATATGTAGCAAAAATGGCACCGAAAAGCCTCATCAGCTCTGAAGTGCATCTGCTGTGCAATCCAATCAGATTAGGTTATATAATTTTTAAATATTTAGCGTTGGCTCGATGCCCAAAACATATAACTGTTAACTGGCAAACAGAAGAAGCCAAGTAAAGTTAGCATCATGAACTAATCTTCAACCACAAATTGGTTGCTCCTGACTTTGGAACAAAGACAAATCTTGCTATATTTTTTTCTAATTTTTTAACCACAAAACGGTTGCTCCTGACTTTGCAACAAAAACAATTCTTGGTATTTTTTTTTTTCAAGATTTTCACTTTGACTACAAACACTAGAAAAAGTTAATGTGAATGACTGAAAACAAATAGCACTGATGTCCCCTACTACTGAACATCGCCTTCATTTATTAGTCAACCTCCATATCAGAAATGGCTCGAGTCAAGATCCTCTGAAGTTCTTTGACCCTTTGTCTTGTTAATGCTATGCAATCCTGCAGGAAAAATAAATAAAAAATAAATAAATTTCCTTTAGCATTTATATATTTACACACACACACACACACACACACACACACACACACACACACACACACACACACACACATATATATATATATATATATTTTGTATTATTAAAACCGAACACTAAAAGTTTTGGTTGTTCAGTCGGTAATTGGGCCAGTCTATGGCCTCTATTTATGTTAAAACATATTTTAATGAGTCTAATTATTTTTAACATCTATTCTAATTAAAAATACATTTAGATATTCTAATTTAAACACATCTATGAAGTCTATTTATATTAAAACAAATATTAACGGGTCTAATATTTAAAATTTATTTTTAAGCGGTTTAATTATATTAAAACCTATTCTAATTCAAACAGAACTATGCAAAAGATAACAGATAATAAGATAACAGATATGAAAAATATAAATAATAAGATAACAGATATGAAAAATAATCCGTGCATCGCACGGGATGTAAACAAGTATCATATAATAAGAAATATGCAAAAGTAACTATGTCATATTCAAGCAACATAAGCCAGTGGCTCTCTCTGAGGAGTACAAGTAACTCCAACATTAAAATCTGGAAAAGAAAAATTGTAATTTTAGAAAATATACTGACACTTCAGAATGTAATGTGAGATATCAGAAACTTAAAAAAATGGTGAGAAACTTGGAATCACATAACCTTTCACAGAACCAATCTGACTAGCAATCACGTTGTGTACTTTCATGTTCTCATGTCTATCCTACCTAAACACAAAAATGACACAAACATGACACGAAGTTATACCGTCGTGTACCTCACTACCTGACAATAACACGACCCATTACTTTTCATAAATACATAAAAGTACACAGAATCTTAATTTTATATAATTAAACTCACACACACCACTTCAAACCTGGGGAGACTTACCCTCAACCTCTTGGTAAACAAGGGGTGAGGGGTACCGTTGGGGTAAGGGCACAGAAGCTTTTTTCTGTATTTTTGCTTACAAGGAATGACACAAAAATATACGAAACTATATGAAAAAATCATATTATTTAACAATACTTTTCACACATTAATACTAAGTGAAACTTTAAATTTTGTTTAATAGTATTATATGTAAAGTTTACTATTAAAATAAAAATTTAGTATTTTAAAAAAAAATTAGAAATTTATTATAATAAAATACACTTTGTGTAAAACGAAGCAGTTAGATAGACATGAAATAAAACACGAAATTCTAAAACACAAACACTATTTTTCTGTTTCATACACAAAATTGTTGGGTCTACAATCAATACATCCTCTAGTTATCATGTCATGTCTGTAAGCTGGAGTTTGTTGAGGTAACTAGCCGAAGATACTGACCTGGACAGCTGAGTTATACGCCACAAATGTTCCACCTGGCTTGAAAAGAGACACAAGTTGACAAGATGAATCCAGTACAACTGTCATAAGAGTATCCATTATGGACTCTTCTTCTGCTGTGGGATCTGCCAGGATATAATGCTTGTGAAGTATGCATGTCATAGAGAATGGAATGCTGCTCAGTTTGAGCTTTCTTTTATCTTTATTAACTGGCTCGTTTTGACCCTCAACTGCCTCAGAAACAACAACTCTTCCATCATCATTTAAAGAAACTACAGGGATTTTCACTGCAAGATAAGGAAATTCAATCTCATATTAGAAACTGCTACCAGTCAAGAGGAAATAGTTAAAATATAGCAAATAGCCCTAACTTGTTAACTTACGATGTGAAAAAGAAGCAACTGCAGATAGTAATGCAGTATCAAAAAGAGCACCATCGGCATCTAGACAATATATGTCCTGCAAGCATGAAAGAACATATGTATTATAAATTCTGCATTTGTATATACAACTTTTTAATATTTTATTTTCCAGTAAACATTTGAAACTGAGACAGCAAATATGCAGTTGTCTTACAACAAATACTAAAGATAACAACAAAAGCCGGACTAAGGTATGATTTTGTTTGGCAAGTCTCTTGATTAATATCTTCAGAACTTCAGCTTCTATTCTCTATTGCTATCAAATATCAACCATCGAATGAAGCATCTCAGTTTCGACTTCCCTCACTTCCTTAACTTTCTCTATTGCAGGCCACACTCCCCTTCTTTTCTAAGTTCATAGTTTTTCAAATACCAAACTATACACAATAATGAGACCTGACAATGTTGATTAAAGATTTCCACTTCGATAAGAATATTGCAACAATCCTTGTGTCATCAAGTTTCATAATTTTGTGGGTCAGTTTAAGTTTGACATATGAGTTATAGTTGCCCACAAAAAACTAAAGTGTCGTGAGGACTATTACCAGGTAGGCCATCCAAGCAGCCTTTCCACTGACCAGGCATAAATCCTTCAAATTAATCATGCCAGAACTACAAAAAACATATAAGTTTTCAGTCAATAACATGCAAATCAGAATATACACTTCGAGGGGGGGGGGGGGGGGGTTCAGTCAGTAACATGCAAATCAGAATGTATAATACTTCAAGGGAGGGGAGGGGGGATTAATAATAAAACCAAGCTAATTTGCATGTGTCCGAATCACAACTAAAAAAAAAAATTGTAATACTTAAAAAATTATATACATTAAACTTGCATTATCTGAACATACTTAAATACGGGCACAAACACTGGCAGCGAACAAAAACAAACTACAGAAGGAAAAGTATGATTTTTTTTAGTGGACAACTGTATATATCTCTAATGAATTACTGATCTTGCCAGAAGTGATGTTATATACAATAGATAAGTTGCATGCTGGCAAAAGGAAAAACAACAAATTTCATACTTAAAGATCTTAAATATTCCAAACCCAATCATAGTCAGGAGACAGGAACAAGGACTGGCACGATATTATAAGGTAGAACATACCACAATTTAAGCACAATAGATGTAAATGGAATTAAACCTAACTGCAACTTTGATAAGAAATCACATAAAATATCTTCATCCTTGGAAATTGAGGCAGGAGGCAGCTATCTTTTTGAAAACAATGATGGTAGAATTCCGTATGAAAAATAAAATAAAAAAATTGACATCTAGCATATTCCTAGCTGATGTTGTCAGTCTTAACTAGTGGTGGAACAAATGAAAAATTTTCATTTATCCAAATAGATTAGAAAAAAATTAAAATCCATGTCTTATGTGTACCATAGTGTTCTATCTATATGTTTTACATAAAATAATAATAACAGGAACGGATGATAAAGTTCAGTTGCGAAAATAACAGGAGCAGATGATAAGGTCCAGTTGCAAAAGATAACTATAAACACACAAAGTGCATATACAGGTAGCTCAATGTACTTGCATTAAGAGACCTAAATCAAATTAAAACAAAAAATTAAGGAAAAGAAATATTAGGTTAACCCCCTATCTCAGACTAAAAGAGACCAGGTAATATCAGCATCAATACAAAGAGTAATACAGCAATATACTTCTATATTGAAAAATGCAATATCCTACCTGGAGATGGTGTCTGATAATTGCTTAGACACAACAGGTGCTACCTCAGCAGGCCTTCCTGGTCTAACAATTGGAGAACAAACCGGAGGCATGTGAAAATCAATAGCTGGAACAGAACATCACTTAGTTAAATAACTTAGAGTTAAAGAAGAAACAGCAATGAATCAGATATGGTAAGAATCAATTACCTATACAGCCTTCGTCAGGTGATTCAGTTGTAGGTGTCATGACTTCCATTTTAATTGCAGCCATCATTGTCTGCCCAAGAATACGGGCAAATAAAGGAAGTTGTCACCACAAGAGAGTTACACAAGGTAAAAGAGTTAACCGGTGTGTAATGTGTTAAAAAAAAACTCATGTGGACTCCATAAGAAACTACACATAAAAGAGAATGTGATTAAACTATATATCACTTACAGTGAATCCTATCTTTGCTATTGCTGATCCATCCGCAGATGCCACAGCTCCTGTATTAAATATAGAGTATTTTTACCTCAATTCAAATTTTCATCAAACACCGGTGAACCTATTAAAACACGAGCACAACTAACCAAGGATTAAGGTCGTCTCTCTCGCTTTTCCAAGTGACCTGGCATCAGGTCTTATAGATTCGGACAGGTGGCGCTCATGAAAGCGCAAAGGGAATAGCCGTCGAAAAGCATCTACTTCCATCTCCGAAGACAAATCACCAAAGTCATTCACAGCACTCATTCTGTTAAATTTGCACTGCCAGAAATTAACAAAACAGCATTAATCTGAAAGTGTGACTTCACTTAAAAGTGAATCTGGGAGATGAATCACTAGCACACACGAAAAATAGGCCACAGTTCAACATTGCATGCTTGCAGCCACAAGTGGCTTAAAATGGATCGAATTTAAACAAATATTAGGTAAATTCAGATAAGCCCTCATTGTCTAGGTTCTTCATGTAGAACTACTTTTTATGGGCTTAAGGTACAGTGTTTGTCTAACACCCCCTGCACTCTATGGTTGCTTAATAGTAGATGTGTTAGCGTGTAACAACATTATGTTAAGTTTATATGAATTGCAGCATAAATAATGTTATTTTCTTTGGCAACGCATAACATTTACATACTTCCATGATTGGTGTCTCATAACTTCTATGATACTACGCAACAACATAATTCCTGAAAATTTAACATTCTAGTGCATCAATTAACCTGGAAGCAGATGTATAACTAATACTCAGAATGAAAAACCCAAACCTGCCTCATCTTGTAACATAGAACTTGCAGATTCTTAAGAATCACCAACATACTGAATCAATTTATCGTTAGAGAGATCGTACTACCAAACACCAAAAGCAAAGGGTACAAACAGAAAAATATAATTGTACACTACATTTACTTTAGAATAACGTACCCTTGATCAAAATTTAAGAAATCACTAGGCAGGTCTAGGTAGTTAAGATACCTTCAAGCGACTATTCCAGTAATCAGGGTTTGATCAAAGCATTAATTTTCAGTATGTTAATATTACTTTATATAAAGAGTAATTATTAATTCAAGACATAAGTCAACTACTAGTAGCAGATAAACAATTTTTTTTTCCCCACTAATTATTATCTGTTATCAGTGTTGTTTAAGATAAGAAGTGCAATTAAGGCGCAAAGAGTACCGTGAGCCTAGGTGTGAGGCAGAGGCAAAGTGTGCGCTCCGCACAAGTACAAAATATCACAAATAAAAATAAGTGTTTACATGCCTAATATAGTTTAACAAATTGCTTTTTCCCAATTATAAAGTATAGTATAATAATCTTTGATAATCAATTCAAACAATGTTATCATTTGTCAATCTTTCATAACTCAGACAACAACGTTGTAATTTTACAAAAACCACACAAATTACAAACTCCTTTTATGAACGTAATATCTTGTCTGGTATCCACACAATTAAAAAAATCCCACACTGAAAAAGAACTCAGAATATAGATCAAAACATAAATTTACATATACACAAAACTCTGATATATTAAAACTGTACAAAATTCTACATAATATACATTAACATAATCTATGAAATGTAAGTTGATGTATAATTGAATATATTCTGTAGTCTGTACTAAGTTAAAAAAAAATTATTAACATGTATACATATTCGCATCTTACATATTGACATGATAGCGCATGCATACATATACATTTATATATCTTCTATAAACTGATATATACTATTTATAATTTAGACCACCCAAAAGATCATATTAAGATGAACACGAAGTAAAAAATTAATTTTTGCACCTCATTCGCACCACCCTGACTCGCGCCTTATGTCTAAGGCGCGTGCCACACTAAATGCACTCATCGCGTCTGGGTCGGGTCGAATGTTGAAACAGCTGCCACAAGTCACATCTTGTCACCCTTATGTCCTATGGCTTGCCTCATTTAATGAACCTCATCTCAACTGGATTGACATGAGTGAAAGAAACTGCAACAAGGCACACCTCTCCACGCCTTGCGCGCCTTTAATGACATTGCTTGTTATAGTTTCATTAACATAAAATAACATATTCTTAATGTTACTATAATAAACTATTAGTGTGATAGAACTCGTAATACATGAATCTATTCATATGGATATTAAGTACTGAAGTGCATTTATCCACATCGGTTCTTTGGTTTTATTCTCTCTTTCTTTCTTTGACAGAAATAATAGAGCTTTACTTCTTTCATATTTGCTCCTACAGATGAGGTGAAGAGATGTCCTCCTTCATCCATTCCTTGCCGTTGGGTGGCCATGGTAATTTCCGAAGTTCCGGAGCTCGGCAGACGGGTCAGTCCTTTGCTCCATTTCCATGGCAGACTGACTAACAGACATACATTTGCTTCTTCCTTATATAAATATCCAAGTTCCGAATTTCCAATTCAGTCCGATTCGTTCCGCTTCTTCCAAAAGCCCATAATAATCCATTTTTACAAAATCTAGCTGTTTTGACTCCACCTACCCCTAGGAGCATATTAATCGGCCAAAACACTTTACTCGATACATGAGTTCAAATTTAAAGGCAAGAGATGCACTCATGTTGTCTTACATTAATGCACCTCATATAATTTCCCGATTTTATTACATTTTTCTTTGTACAGCGACACTCTAAAACCCCCCGAAACATTCAACTCGTGCTAACCCATCTATAAATTGCCTCTCCGTAAAGCCTCTTATATATGTGTAAGAATTATTATCAGCATCAACTGTAAAAGGTCCAAACTTTACCTAAATTCAATTCTCAAAATCCCATTTACACCATCCCAACACACACACAACAAACAATTCAAACAAATTAATCATCTCAACAAAACACATTTCAAACAAATTAGTCCAACAAATAAAAACCCAGAAACCTAAAAACATGAAGCAATCAATAGAACCATATTTGCTTTAAGCATACATATACACGCACCTTTTAAAAATATACACAGAAAGCATGAGATAAACAAAAAAATACAATCTTTACCATATGGGTACCTGTTATCAATGAGAAAAGATTGTTGTAATTCGTTGCCCCTCTTCTGCTAATTCACGAAAACACACAGACACGCACAAATATATAATGAGTTTATGAGAACTGAAAACAGCTGAAACAAGGCACAGTCGAGTAGGGCTGTTACTACACATCTGGGCCACCTGAGTTGGGCTCCATTAGTGGGCCCACGTTACAAGATACTTTATATACCAATTCTTTGTCGGATTAATTATCAAATTGATAATTAGCAAAATCTCAAATTTTTTTTGGTTAAATAGCTATTTGATCATTTTACTATGTGAAAATTTTCAGTTGGGTCATCAATCTAAAAAAGTTTTCAGTCAAACATTTGTACAAGTAAAACATTTCAATTGGGTTAGTGCCGTTAGCTTCTGTTAAAAAAACAGACGGAATGCTTATGTGTCAGCTGACGGAATGAAGTTTAACTGCTAATCTATGTAAGAACCCTGATTTTTGTAATATTTTAAATATGTAAAAGCTTATGACATTGTGAATTAGGGACCTTTTGAGTCACCTATGTTATGTAATGGAATTGATTATCTGAAAATTTATGTTGCTATATTCACTGTGTAAGAAAAAGGGAAGATTGTTGAAGGCAAGTGTTGCGTAAAATACAGATGTGCAAGTGTACACAATCGCAAGCAAGTAATATAGTAATAAATACCAGATATCGTTCCTCAAGGACTGCCTAATTGTATAAATCGCAATTAATATCAAACAATTCGGTTATAGAACACAAGAATTGGGTTTTGTTTTTCTAATTAAACTAATTAATTTATAACTAATTTAACTAACTAATATACTATCAAAGAGAGTTACGAGAGTTTTAGATACGAGACGTTAAGTCAAGATAATTACTTCCCCCTAATATGATCATGTCGGCAATAAAGTAGTGTAATACTATAGCAAAATCACAGTCTACTAACCAGAAATTCAAAGGTCATAGGTTTCTCTCGAAATCACTATGATATAGATTCTGTAAATTAAACTAACATATATCTATGCCAATTCTATATCAAGAATATAATTAAGAACCAATTTCACACGGCTATGCATGGTAACAATATATGTCTATACTGTCACAAAATTAATATCAACAGATATAATCATGCACCATTCAAGTTTTGTGTCAATTAATCATAACCCTCTCAGTATTACAATTAACTCAATTATCTACTAGAGTTGGCCAAACAAAAGCAAATAATATAACATGAAATCCACTTGAACGAATAAACTGTGAATTGCAAACAGTACTTCTTATCAAAACACCAACAATCCCATACTAGGGTTCCATAAAAATCCCAACTTAATAAATTTAGTTCATAATCAAGGTATCAAAACAATCCAAAGTTAACCAATACAAAATCATAAGAAGAGATATAAAGAGATAAAGAGAAAACAAAGCCAATTGAATGTCTTCAATGGCTGAATTCTTCTTGTTGATTGCTTCTTCTCCTCCCTTGTGCGGCTACTCTCTTGCCTCTATCGTATCTCTCTCGTACGTTGTGTGTGTATTTCTCTATTAGGTCTGATCTATTATCCAATAATATCTATAATATAAGTATTTTTAATTATTTAATATAATTACAAGGAAAATTCCCAATCAAAATTGAATTCCAAGAAGAAGAAATTCGTAGTTGACTTTTTGACTCAGATTCTGGGCTGCTTCGGCTGGATTTTAAATACAAGACCACTTCAGAAATAAAGCCCTTCTCATAAGCTTTCCGTGGGCTATTGAATCGTCAGAATCGGACTTGTTGTAATAACCCGAATTTTGGGTAGAATTAAAACTTTTCTTATTGTGGTTAAAGAGCACTAATGAATGGTGGTTTCTAAGAACAATGATTGTAATGAATGGATATTGCTTTGGACAATGATCCTGATGCATTGGTATATTGTCAGAATAGAGTAATTCGATGGTTGAGGACCTAGATAAGAATAATCTACCATCCAGGAAGGAGCTAATGGATCCTTGAAGGGAAATGAGTACGTGCATAGTGTTTCCCATACGTGCATAGTGTTTTCCGTACGTGCATAGTGTTTCCCGTACGTGCATAGTATTTCCTGTACGTGCATAGTAATTTGGTGGATGAATAGTGATTTTGTAAGTTGGAAAACTTTTCACGCCACCCTATGTACGGGACGTGATATGGATGTTTCGAAGTCATATTAGTAATACGCGGAGGAAATAAGTGAATGCAGAGACGATCGGAATTCAGAAATTCCAAATTCTTTTTCGGTGTAATATTTGACCGGACAGTGGATTAAATATAATCCAAGAATTGAGATATTAACTTTGAGGATTTGATATTTTGGGATGTTATTATATTTGATTTAAGAACGAAGGTAGGAAACCACTGAGGCAGTGAAACAAGCGTTCTAGAAATCGCTAAAACGTTATAACGAGATTAATCAATAAAACGAACGAATCCTAGATTACGGATTAAGTTCGTATCAAGATTAAATATCCTACATGGTCATCACGAGGATTATATTAAGGATTGGGGAATATATTATGAATATCGAGAAATTTCCCGGTAAACTCTAGAGGTGAAACTACTTGGTTATTCCTACGAACGATCAATCGAAACGAGCAATAACCGGACATAGAACCTAGCAGAGAAAGCAAGATGCATGCATGTGCAAGTGATAATATCTAGCAACCAAGTGGCTCCAAGTAACTAGCACACTTAGGAAAGGAAGTAGTACTTAGAAATCTAACCATTACTTAGCTCTCCACCATTTAAAACAAGACACATGCTTTGCCAAATACCTCATCCATTACATCACACTCCACTAATACTACCAAGATGAGATATTATCTACCAAAAGTCACTTTATGCATAATTGAGCAAAACAAATCAAGAAAACAAGCAAACTCTCTCCATTCATTTCTTTCTTCATCCATTCGGCTTTTTGGTTAATTCCAAGACCAAAGATCAACTTCCAACCATCATTTGATCTTGTAATTTTTAAGGTGAGTCCTATATTTCACAAAACTAATCTCCTAAAAATTTCAAGCTCAAATTCCTTTGTTTCCATTTTCAAAAAAATCCAACAAGAGGAGGTTGAATAGTGTTCATATGAACTAACCTTTGATTTTTATGATTCTTTTGATTGATCTAGCTAGCTTAAGGTCACATAAGGATAGATCAAGGCTTGATAAGGCCATATCACTCTCTAAGGAAGGTAACAAGCTCAAAAACCCTTGGTATCATTTTGAGATGTTATGAGTTTTATGGATGATTTAGTGTTAGTATGCCATGTAATGCTTAGATCTACGTTATTAGTTGATTATGGTTGTTATTTGGATTGTGATCCATGACATGGTTGAGATAAGATGATGTTAGAATAGTCATGATGTTGTCATGTGTTAGAATGGATGGGGTGTAGTGCTTGAATGATTCACGGTGAGGTGAAAACTTTGGAAAACGCGTAAACATAGCCGTTATAATGCCCGATTTTACAATATCATGTTTTGTGTGCCATTTTTCATATCAAGACCCTACTGTCCAGAAGCCTTTTCTGCCATTATAGGATAGGTTATGTTATAAGCTTCGTTTTGATATAAAGATCATGTGAAACGGACTTACGGTTTAGGATTTATGACCGATTTACTAAAAGTAGTTCGAATCCGTAAACGAAAGTTCGTAACTGAAATTGAACCCTCGTAAAATATGTAAAGTCATGACGAATCTTGGTAAATAAATACTAGAGGTAAAAAGGAAGGTGTGAAAGAAAACCTTATGTCAAAAGGATCGTTTTTCGATTTATTAAAAATATTCGAATCGAGATTAAACGCGAACGAACCCCTAAAAGACGACTCGTTTATAACTTCGTTAAAACACTTAGAAAACGGGCGATAAAACTCGGAGTATAATATTGGTTCGTAACGATCGACTTTAGAACTTGTATGACTTAAGTATGTCCCAAGTGTAAGTACAGTGACATGTCGTATTAACGAACGAATGTCGGGTCGGATCAATGATAAAAAGGAATCCACAAAAAGGGGTATAACGAGATAACTCGAGAACGTGTTTTGATTTAAGTATAACTTAACTTTTAAGATGTTAAGTGATTAATCCCGAATGCCTTGGCTATTTATAGATCACCAAGCTAACCCGGGACCCGCTACCACTACCCCTTACCGTACTCGACTACCAGGCAAGTTTCAATTCCCTTCTTTTAGGCTGTTGTTGTGATTGAATATATATATATATATATATATATATATATATATATATATATATATATGTTTTCTGTTATACATATGCCATAGCATGCATGCCTACTTTCAAGTTATATCATTATGCTTGTTCCCTGATTGTTTATTAGCTTATAAATTAAATAACTAGCGTATCAATTATAAGCCAGTTATTGTAAGACCCTCATAGAAGGGCGTATACATCTTATTCGTCAAATATAGACCGGGAGTCAATATTTCTTGATATATCAAGATTACCTCGGAGGAAAATATTTAAGTAAATATTTTCCATTATTTGGGCGACGAATATTATTTGAATATTCGTTCGAGATTATTTATTTAACGATCCTTACTTCAAATAATTATTTGAACGTAACCATTCGACGAATAATATTTTTCAATATTCATTCAAAGTCGAATAGATTATCGATTATTATTTCGAATATTCTTCTAAAGATTGGACTACTAAATGAATATTATTTGAATATCCATTTAGAATATTATTTTATTAAATGAATATTACTTTTGAATATTCATTTAAGATATTAATTACTTGATGAATATTATTCTAATATTCATCTGAAGCTTGATTTATTTATCGAATATTATCTCGAATATTCCTTTAAAGCTCGGATTACTAAATGAATATTACTTGATATTCATTTAGAATATTATTCATTAAATGAATATTACTTTTTGAATATTCATTTAAATTCCTTAATGAATATTATTTTGAATATTCGTGTAAATATTTATTTATTCAATTGATATTCTCCTGATATTTCTTCAGGGATTATTTTGAAAAATACTCTGATTAAAGATATTTTTTCATATTCCTAAATATTCTTTAAATATTCTTAATTCAATAAATATTCTCTGAATATTTATTCCATACTTAGAATAACCTCAATAAGTTTTATCTTCTTCGATTATTACGAAAAATATTTCGGAGACATATTATTATTAATCTTATATCAAGAAAGGTTCTCAGACATCATTCTTCTTGAGTCTATCTCCCTAAAAATAAGGGAACCTTACTTGGAAAATGTTATTTATCTTGTCGACTTTCCGGTCATAAAGTATTCTCTTCACTCGCAACTCGGGTGCTATTGACTTATTAAGTCGTTGTTTACCTTCTCATCTTTCGAGGGGTAAGATTGTTGGAACAAGTTGATATTCGTTACCAAGCAATAGCTTGGAAGTTATTGGTGAATTTTCCTTTCCAACTAGATACGACTACTTTGTAGAGTCTTATCAACAAGTATTATACTTGGGGAAAGGGGGACGAACGTTACATTCAGAATCATGAATTCTATTTGAACTAGGAGTCGTGTAAGAGGCCGAGTAGCGCCGGTCCATTCCCTTTAGCCCAACCGTTGGCCGGGGAGAGCTAGTAAGGCGGTATACAAGTAAAGCCGTCAGTTCTTCCTTCTACCGGTAGTAAATCTAATTTGAGCTGTACGATCTCGACTGATCATCAAGATTGGAACAGCGGGCGCAGTGAATACTCCATCATTGGTTCATCATCCAAACTTAATTATTTCTTGCAACATGATTACTGTTGGTAGAGCTGGAAAAGTGTTCATAACTGGAATTGCAATCTTTTCATGCAAGTTCCTCTTTTTAATGAAATGAGAATATCTCGCTTACTTTTGATGTAGCAGATATTTCTACAAACAAATACTTTAAGTTACCTTGTAACTTCATCGTTCATATTATACTGGCATCATTTCCGTAAATGCATGGCATATGGTTTGAAAGATACTTTTGAACTGTTATATATTATCATTCAGTTATATATTATTGTTGGTGGGCTATTGCTCACCCTTGCTTTATTATTATATCACAACAACAGCTAGACCAGATGACTCGAACAAGGCGCACTCGACGCGGGCGAGGACGATGAGACTACCAGAGCTGAAGAAGAAGCTATTGGTAGGATATATTTATTCTTTCAGTACCAAGTATATGGTCTAGTATGACTTATGTAAATGGATGGAAAAGAGTATGTATTTATATTGAAATTCTTTTGGATTGTAAGAACTCATAATGTGATTAATAAAATTTGATTGTTACTCTGATTTCATCTCTGGGACTATAACGGGTGTGTTTTACATTGTTGTGTTGGGTCATAGAGATGTAATTTATTTTATGTTAAGGAAAGTTCAAGTGTTGTGGATAGAATTGGAAACCGTAACGACCGGATCCCGGACCTCGGATCTGGGGGTGTTAGAGAAGTGGTATCAGAGCGTACGTTATAAACCCCAGAGATGATGCGACGTTAAAACAATAAACTCACTAAGATAATAAGAACTCTTGCCAAGTTCATAGTCGGACTACTTCAAGTAGTATTGACATATAAAACCCTTATGGGAACTCTTAAGTATCATGATAGTAACTTAGTTCATTCTCGTATCGACTAGTAAGGCGACAGACCTTGAGGCGTACGAGCAGCAGCATGATGATGTTTTATTATATGCTGACGATCGGATTGTGAATTTGATAGAGTACCCTATTGAGGACTCGAAAGAGGTTCCAGTAGAGGAGAATCCTATTGAGGATGAGGAGTTTACTCCAAGGAAATGAGGGCTGTAGCCAGAGGGATAGCGAGAGTTTAGATTATAGTGCTCAGAGAAGTGAGCACAAAGAACTGAGATATTATTAAGAGAATTGAAATTTTATGTTGGATTTATAGCCGGACTACGAGAGGTAGTACCAACAATTAAGACAGATTAGAAGGATTACTTGAGGTCTTATATGGGGATAGATAAAGATCCTTAGAGACTTTCAGATTAATGAGAAAGGAGTTAGAATGATGCATGATTATCAAAGACGTCGATGTAGGACGGGGAGCACCCAGGAGCAGTTGAGATAGAGGCAACAAGTGCCATATTATCGGATAAATGGATTAGTGTGAATATTGTCAATGGTAAGTCGCCATGAAAAGGCGGATTTCATGGGTTATATTTTAGGAAACCAAATTGAGATTGTTGATGTGGTTTTATTCAGCGAAATGTCCATATTATGAATGAACCAGCTTCGAAAGTAAAGATAGTGGAAAGTGATGGCCTGATTGGATAAAGTTATATAAAGTAGTAAGCGAGACGATGATCTCAGAAACAACCAGAGGTAAAGACCAGTGGGTCTATGATAAACTCGTAATATGACTACTATCAGGTACTAAGTATAAGTTTATTTTAACTCAGTAAAATGGTGAATCAGGAACGTTAGATGCATGTGATTCAGAAGAATATTAAATTATTTCTTTTCCCCGAATAGATTATAGTAGTTACCTTAAGTTTATTCTGACACTGAATTGCAAATGGATCAAGTAATGCGATTAGTGGTTAAGAGGTAATAGAGAATGTTTTAAGATGAAATTGGTAACGACCCGGCGTTGGTGTTGCCTAACGGGAGAAGGAAGACTTTATGATACACTATGATGCATCTCATACAGGTTTAGGTGGTGTGCTTATGCAGCACGGCAGAGTAATTGCGGATGCAATCGAACAACACGGTACACCAGACTAGGATGGCCTTAGTAGTGCCAATTTTTATGAAACGACTAACTCCGACGGTAGTGTTCCTTCTGAAACCTGTGGTTAGGAAGACTGACATTTGATATTATCGACAACTAAGATGTATATGTATCAGGAAGAGGTGGCATGTTTCAGTTTGAAACTTTTGATTTCCCTTCTATGGGATATATATATTTGGTTCCTTTCTAGTGGTTAAACTTCCAACTTTATGTCAATAATTCCGTTATTATAACTTCTTATGATTCTACCTGCTTGGATGCTCATAGAACTATTCTCTAGGTTTCAAAATTGATCTTCATAGTGTTACCGGTGGTTGGATAGATTGACCAAAATTTCCTTGATTCTGGAAAGAAATTCAATGAATTTTGGCAAACCTTGTCTTTCTGATTATCGGAGAACATCATGGAAGAGAGTAGAAACTGGGGCGAACCCCGTGAATTGGGTAAAGTAGCCGCTATATGGGTTGGTGGATAGACCCCGGTTATCGCGATTGATTGTAGAAATGCAATGATGAAGTGAGATTGGACGAAAACAGGAAATGTAAGTAAGAAACCGGCCGGACTGAGGAACTCCGGGATTGACTTAAGTGAAAATACTGTTATACCATGAATGGTAAGCTTGCGTGGCACGTGGGATTGATAAGAATAGTTGAAAAGATAAAAGAGGAGGAAAGGTGACCGGAGACGGTGCCGAGAAGCCGATTAAGACCTATATGGAGTAAAGATTTGGAAAGGTAGAAAGGTATCAAAGTAGAAGGCACTATGCCAGCAATTGCTAGAAAAGTAATACTAATTAGCCAACCCCAAAAACCATATATTTTTATTTTAGTGTGGTCAGTTGAGGCCAAGTCACAAAGGATTATCAAGTGACTAGACCAGCAATGAAAGGACAAAGCAGGGTTGCTTCTAAGTAAGCACCAACTGCAAGGGCTTTTGATATAAAGGAAATATTAATGAGATCGTAGGAATCTTCTACTGAACCCTTTGCAACCCATGTTTGGATTGGGAATTTACTAGACTTTTTGGAATGGGGTCACCCGTACTAAAGTGATTCATGTGTATATGATTGCCCAAGATTACGAGTAAAAATGGAAGTATAATGACTTGAGATGTATGATGTTAGGGTATTATAAATACCATGAATATATTATGACCAAGGGAAGTAAACAATGAAGGTTTATGAAGAGAGTATAGAAATGGTCATAGATGGATCAGTATGCTGTAGAAATTTTGTCTAAGGCAAGTACCTTTGAGAAAAACGATAAGTACTAAGAGATTCACGTTGAACTCGATCAAAATCTTCTAGAACATCCTTGCTACCATTACCAAGTTCTGTAAGAAAGCAGATAGACATACGTTGTCTTTTGGAAGGTCAAATAGGCTGACAACTATCTGAAAGAAGAGGTTAGCATTAAGCCACCGATCGATTATCAAATGAGAATGATTGAAAAGAGACCCTTATTAAGGATACATGATTTGATTGCCAAGTATAGGATGCAAGAATTCCTTGGCAGTTGAATTAAGGATAGGATATCCATAAATTAAGACAAACCCTGGGGAATGCACAAAGGATGGCATTAACCCTAATAACGACATTATGAATTCAGATGATATGAGTTGGACTTGCTAAGGCAACAATAACCGGTAAGGATTATTAAAAAGAGTTCTGGAAAGAACATAGATAGAATTATTAGAGTATTGATCAATGACATTTTGATATACCCTGTACCCAGAAAATACAGGAGGAATGATGAGGATGACCTATGAAACCTTACAAGGAAAAAAGTAATATTTCGAACTTCAAAATGGAAGTTTGGTAAGGAATGTATGACATAGTAACAATAATGCCAGATGAGGCATGTATGAAACCCTGAGGAAGTATGGATTGAACCTATAAAGGTTGAGATTATCCTAAGATAAGGAAAGAACTAAGAAAAGAAGTATCCTAAGTAGGATTGGGAATAAACGTGATAAAGTTCCCACGGGTAGGTGGAAGCAATGACTTATAGAAAAAGACTGATAAATATATTTTTCTCCATCAGCAGAGCTTAAGGGAGAATGCTTTCACCCAACAGTGATGGGAATGAGGTAGAAAAGTTTGAATTGGAATATATCCAGAGAACAAGGATTACCAGAAATTATTATTATCAGGAAAGGCCAATGAGGTGGCCGACAGTCTAAGTATAAAGGAATAATTACAAATGTTCATACCAAAGAAACAAAATGATATTTGGAAAGACCTTGAAGGTCATATCGGAATGGAGGAATTTACATTCCTTTTGATGATTGTGCAAGAATCGAAGGTAATAATAGTTTAAGTAAAGATTCGATTCCTGATGGAGTCTTAAGCATATTACGTACCTTAGAAGGTCCCGTTTTGAGGCAAACCAGGACCATGATACAAAATTGACGAAGTAAACCGTTAAGTTTCCAGTCTTTTATGGAAGCTGCATGAATGATAGTTTCATCAACCTGACATAGCTGCGATGCTTGAAACTCTTCTGTAATTTTATCCACTTCATGTAATATCTACATCAAGTTCAGGAAGTGTTCCTTATGGATAAGGAATAGTGATTTCCAGAGAACCTACCCAGAGTACCACTCGATCGAGAGATTTGATTCTTTTCGAATTAGGGAGAAATTGATATTATAATAATGATGGATTAGTTGATGCCCAATGGAGCCAAATGGATTATGAGGGAAATAATTCAAGGATAAAGACGGAGTCAGAGATTTTGGAATCTAATTCAGACTAAGTGATTATGACGCCAGAGGTATGAGGCTTGATTAGCTCATATGGTTGACCCCGAGGAAAGAGACACCAAGTATAATTATAATGATTTTGGGAGGTTGTACAAGGTTTTAATAAGCTACCAGATATCGATTTGGATGACATAATAATGAATATCGAGTGTTCAGAGGCTAGTGCTGCATCTCCCGTTAGCCCAGTAGGAATAAAAGAATTATCAACTCAGATGCGAGGATTGTTGATTAAGAGTGCGATGAGACTCAGTGTGCCACCGTGAGGAACCGGTGTGTTGTAAGAAAGAAATATGTTAGCACAAGATTGTGCATCGAACCTCGAGAGTTGAATGGGTCAACATTGAGTATAGGTACTGTTGTAGAAGACTGTCTGAGCAGCACAGGGACGCTGTGTATTTTCCAAACTTATTAGGAAATGGGACATCACCGGTTGGAAGTTAAAAAAAAAAAAAATCGAGGATATACCCAAGATTGTGAATCGCACTAGGTATAGACACTATGAAATTGTAAGTGATGTCATTTTGGGTTGACTATTGCACCCACAGCTTTTTGGAATTTAATGAATTGGCTGTGAGTTATCTGAGATAGTTTTCGCCCTAAGTATATCGAAACATTGTATATATGAAGGAAAGGTGCGAAATCAAAAAAAAGGATCAAACATGATCGACTTTCAGACCTATCAGATCTGAAAATATGTGTGCTTGTGTGTATATGAAGATTATGATTTGTGATAAAAGGATTAAGAGTCCTCGAACCAGACAACATTCCCCGCAAATAAATACCCCCAAGAGATTCGCCTTTCTTTCAGAAAGGAGAAGAGATGAGATAATAGAGAATGACTGAATGAACACAGGAGGTAGATAGGCATTCTGTGAGATGATTAAAGAAGAGGTTGGAACACCGGGGGTGATAGTAGTTAACAATGAGATAGCGAGGCCAAAACAGTGATGGCCGACGAGCTCGTTGCTAGACATCAAGAGTTACTCGAATCGGTTGTTAGAATACTCGAACTAGTTTCAATACAGAGTACCCCGTCGACAATAGAGTTGACATTTATACAATGGAATTGGGAAATATCTAGAATTAATAGAGGATTCTGATAAGCAAGTTTTTGTTGATGTATTTCTGTGCAAACAAGATAGAGAATATAAGGTTCGAGATTTGTAATAAGAAAAGGTATCCTCGTGGAAGGAATTAACAAGATTAGAATGAAAGGAAGTTTCGCCCAAGATTCATTGGGCCATCTGAGAGTTTAAACGCGTCAGGAAGGTGGCCTATGAGCCAGCCTCACCCAAACCGGTAAAATGGTCATAACATGGTTCATGCGTATGTGCCTTATCAGTATACTATAGATGCCCGGCATATGACAGAGTACGAGCAGATAGATATACATAACAGAATCTGAACTACGAAGGACAACCTGTGGAAATTATGAATAGAAAAGAGCAAGCGCTAAGAGATAAGGTTGTCAAGCTAGTGAGAGATTTGAAGAAAATCAAGAAGTGGAAGAATCCACCTGAGAAATAGAAAGTGCAATGAGATAGAAGTAACCCCAGTTATTCCTAAACTGATTCCGAGGATGGAATCCTTTTAAGGAGGGGAGACTGTAATAACCCGAATTTTGGGTAGAATTAAAACTTTTCTTATTGTGGTTAAAGAGCACTAATGAATGGTGGTTTCTAAGAACAATGATTGTAATGAATGGATATTGCTTTGGACAATGATCCTGATGCATTGGTATATTGTCAGAATAGAGTAATTCGATGGTTGAGGACCTAGATAAGAATAATCTACCATCCAGGAAGGAGCTAATGGATCCTTGAAGGGAAATGAGTACGTGCATAGTATTTCCCATACGTGCATAATGTTTTCCGTACGTGCATAGTGTTTCCCGTACGTGCATAGTAATTTGGTGGATGAATAGTGATTTTGTAAGTTGGAAAACTTTTCACGCCACCCTATGTACGGGACGTGATATGGATGTTTCGAAGTCATATTAGTAATACGCGGAGGAAATAAGTGAATGCAGAGACGATCGGAATTCAGAAATTCCAAATTCTTTTTCGGTATAATATTTGACCGGACAGTGGATTAAATATTATTATAATCCAAGAATTGAGATATTACCTTTGAGGATTTGATATTTTGGGATGTTATTATATTTGATTTAAGAACGAAGGTAGGAAACCACTGAGGCAGTGAAACAAGCGTTCTAGAAACCGCTAAAACGTTATAACGAGATTAATCAATAAAACGAACGAATCCTAGATTACGGATTAAGTTCGTATCAAGATTAAATATCCTACATGGTCGTCACGAGGATTATATTAAGGATTGGGGAAGATATTATGAATATCGAGAAATTTCCCGGTAAACTCTAGAGGTGAAACTACTTGGTTATTCCTACGAACGATCAATCGAAACGAGCAATAACCGGACATAGAACCAAGCAGAGAAAGCAAGATGCATGCATGTGCAAGTGATAATATCTAGCAACCAAGTGGCTCCAAGTAACTAGCACACTTAGGAAAGGAAGTAGTACTTAGAAATCAAACCATTACTTAGCTCTCCACCATTTAAAACAAGACACATGCTTTGCCAAATACCTCATCCATTACATCACACTCCACTAATACTACCAAGATGAGATATTATCTACCAAAAGTCACTTTATGCATAATTGAACAAAACAAATCAAGAAAACAAGCAAACTCTCTCCATTCATTTCTTTCTTCATCCATTCGGCTTTTTTGTTAATTCCAAGACCAAAGATCAACTTCCAACCATCATTTGATCTTGTAATTTTTAAGGTGAGTCCTATATTTCAAAAAACTAATCTCCTAAAAATTTCAAGCTCAAATTCCTTTGTTTCCATTTTCAAAAAAATCCAACAAGAGGAGGGTGAATAGTGTTCATATGAACTAACCTTTGATTTTTATGATTCTTTTGATTGATCTAGCTAGCTTAAGGTCACATAAGGATAGATCAAGGCTTGATAAGGCCATATCACTCTCTAAGGAAGGTAACAAGCTAAAAAACCCTTGGTATCATTTTGAGATGTTATGAGTTTTATGGATGATTTAGTGTTAGTATGCCATGTAATGCTTAGATCTACGTTATTAGTTGATTATGGTTGTTATTTGGATTGTGATCCATGACATGGTTGAGATAAGATGATGTTAGAATAGTCATGATGTTGTCATGTGTTAGAATGGATGGGGTGTAGTGCTTGAATGATTCACGGTGAGGTGAAAACTTTGGAAAACGCGTAAACATAGCCGTTATAATGCCCGATTTTACAATATCATGTTTTGTGTGCCATTTTTCATATCAAGACCCTACTGTCCAGAAGCCTTTTCTGCCATTATAGGATAGTTTATGTTATAAGCTTTGTTTTGATATAAAGATCATGTGAAACGGACTTACGGTTTAGGATTTATGACCGATTTACTAAAAGTAGTTCGAATCCGTAAACGAAAGTTCGTAACTGAAATTGAACCCTCGTAAAATATGTAAAGTCATGACGAATCTTGGTAAATAAATACTAGAGGTAAAAAGGAAGGTGTGAAAGAAAATCTTATGTCAAAAGGATCGTTTTTCGATTTATTAAAAATATTCGAATCGAGATTAAACGCGAACGAACCCCTAAAAGACGACTCGTTTATAACTTCGTTAAAACACTTAGAAAACGGGCGATAAAACTCGGAGTATAATATTGGTTCGTAACGATCGACTTTAGAACTTGTATGACTTAAGTATGTCCCAAGTGTAAGTACAGTGACATGTCGTATTAACGAACGAATGTCGGGTCGGATCAATGATAAAAAGGAATCCACAAAAAGGGGTATAACGAGATAACTCGAGAACGTGTTTTGATTTAAGTATAACTTAACTTTTAAGATGTTAAGTGATTAATCCCGAATGCCTTGGCTATTTATAGATCACCAAGCTGACCCGGGACCCGCTACCATTACCCCTTACCGTACTCGACTACCAGGCAAGTTTCAATTCCCTTCTTTTAGGCTGTTGTTGTGATTGAATATATATATATATATATATATATATATATATATATATATATATATATATATATATATATATATATATATATATATATATATATATATATATATATATATATGTTTTCTGTTATACATATGCCATAGCATGCATGCCTACTTTCAAGTTATATCATTATGCTTGTTCCCAGATTGTTTATTAGCTTATAAATTAAATAACTAACGTATCAATTATAAGCCAGTTATTGTAAGACCCTCATAGAAGGGCGTATACATCTTATTCGTCAAATATAGACCGGGAGTCAATATTTCTTGATATATCAAGATTACCTCGGAGGAAAATATTTAAGTAAATATTTTCCATTATTTGGGCGACGAATATTATTTGAATATTCGTTCGAGATTATTTATTTAACGATCCTTACTTCAAATAATTATTTGAACGTAACCATTCGACGAATAATATTTTTCAATATTCATTCAAAGTCGAATAGATTATCGATTATTATTTCGAATATTCTTCTAAAGATTGGACTACTAAATGAATATTATTTGAATATCCATTTAGAATATTATTTTATTAAATGAATATTACTTTTGAATATTCATTTAAGATATTAATTACTTGATGAATATTATTCTAATATTCATCTGAAGCTTGATTTATTTATCGAATATTATCTCGAATATTCCTTTAAAGCTTGGATTACTAAATGAATATTACTTGATATTCATTTAGAATATTATTCATTAAATGAATATTACTTTTTGAATATTCATTTAAATTCCTTAATGAATATTATTTTGAATATTCGTGTAAATATTTATTTATTCAATTGATATTCTCCTGATATTTCTTCAGGGATTATTTTGAAAAATACTCTGATTAAAGATATTCTTTCATATTCCTAAATATTCTTTAAATATTCTTAATTCAATAAATATTCTCTGAATATTTATTCCATACTTAGAATAACCTCAATAAGTTTTATCTTCTTCGATTATTTCGAAAAATATTTCGGAGACATATTATTATTAATCTTATATCAAGAAAGGTTCTCAGACATCATTCTTCTTGAGTCTATCTCCCTAAAAATAATGGAACCTTACTTGGAAAATGTTATTTATCTTGTCGACTTCCCAGTCATAAAGTATTCTCTTCACTCGCAACTCGGGTGCTATTGACTTATTAAGTCGTTGTTTACCTTCTCATCTTTCGAGGGGTAAGATTGTTGGAACAAGTTGATATTCGTTACCAAGCAATAGCTTGGAAGTTATTGGTGAATTTTCCTTTCCAACTAGATACGACTACTTTGTAGAGTCTTATCAACAAGTATTATACTTGAGGAAAGGGGGACGAACGTTACATTCAGAATCATGAATTCTATTTGAACTAGGAGTCGTGTAAGAGGCCGAGTAGCGCCGGTCCATCCCCTTTGGCCCAACCGTTGGCCGGGGAGAGCTAGTAAGGCGGTATACAAGTAAAGCCGTCAGTTCTTCCTTCTACCGGTAGTAAATCTAATTTGAGCTGTACGATCTCGACTGATCATCAAGATTGGAACAGCGGGCGCGGTGAATACTCCATCATTGGTTCATCATCCAAACTTAATTATTTCCTGCAACATGATTACTGTTGGCAGAGCTGGAAAAGTGTTCATAACTGGAATTGCAATCTTTTCATGCAAGTTCCTCTTTTTAATGAAATGAGAATATCTCGCTTACTTTTGATGTAGCAGATATTTCTACAAACAAATACTTTAATTTACCTTGTAACTTCATCGTTCATATTATACTGGCATCATTTCCGTAAATGCATGGCATATGGTTTGAAAGATACTTTTGAACTGTTATATATTATCGTTCAGTTATATATTATTGTTGGTGGGCTATTGCTCACCCTTGCTTTATTATTATATCACAACAACAGCTAGACCAGATGACTCGCACAAGGCGCACTCGACGCGGGCGAGGACGATGAGACTACCAGAGCTGAAGAAGAAGCTATTGGTAGGATATATTTATTCTTTCAGTACCAAGTATATGGTCTAGTATGACTTATGTAAATGGATGGAAAAGAGTATGTATTTATATTGAAATTCTTTTGGATTGTAAGAACTCATAATGTGATTAATAAAATTTGATTGTTACTCTGATTTCATCTCTGGGACTATAACGGGTGTGTTTTACATTGTTGTGTTGGGTCATAGAGATGTAATTTATTTTATGTTAAGGAAAGTTCAAGTGTTGTGGATAGAATTGGAAACCGTAACGACCAGATCCCGGACCCCGGATCTGGGGGTGTTACACTTGTAGAATTCCAAATATGGCCCAAACAGTGCAGACTGCGCAAGCTACCCGGAAAATCCGAATTTTAATCAAATTTATCTCCATCTCTTCCTATTTAAACTCCAAGCCTTCCTTTATTATAACTCCTTAACTCCTACAATAAAACATTAGAATTAATTAAATAAAAATCCAAATCAATACAAAATAACTTAAATATAGGGACAATATTAGGATTAAATGCACACTTATCACATCCCCACACTTAGCATCTTGCACGTCCTCGGGCAAAGAAGAAAGAAAAAACTAAATCCTAACTAACTAATACCACTTCCATAGGTGATCACGGTTGCATTTGGCATATGCAACAAGCCCTTTAAACCCCAAGGTAGCCCAAGTGGACGAGTAAGGTCTCGTGAGGGTTTGTAGTGAATTTACCCACAAAATTCCTAATTTTTATTCTGACTGCAAAGTCTCAAACATGAAATATATCATAGCACTCCACACATGCAAACTTAATCATGTAATAGCTCTTAGATGTCATATAATGAAATTCCTCAACTTTACACACCAACACAACTATTCAAGCACGCACACATAGTCTCAAAAGACTAAAATATCATGAATAACATCAAAGTCTCGATCAACAAGAAAATAGCATGCTTTGGATGGAAAATAACCTCATAAACACTCAAATCACACAAGTGTTTAGGTGCAACTGTATCACTCAAGTTCAATCAAATGCACATGTGCTACCATAAGCTTGCTTGTCCACCAAAATCTCTAGACTTTGTGTTCGTATAAATCAAAAGGTCTTTGTCAAGGGTTGTAACGAGGCTTAGGTGCGGGGTAGGAAAATCAAAGAAATAGGCTAACAAGTGGCTAACTTGACAACTAATAGAGCATAATGTTCATATACACTTGAAGCACTCAACATGAAACTAATCTTGAGATATCATCCCACATAATAATGTAAACTCATAAATTTCACCTTGCAAGAACCACTGAACATTTACTCTCTTTCTTTTTTTTTTCTTTTTTTTTTCAGAGAGATTTATTTTTTTTTCTTATTTTTTTTTCATTTTTTTTTCTCTCTATTTTTTTTCTCTTCTTGCTTCATCTTTTTTTTTTATTGATTCGAGTGACTTCATTGAAATGTCACGAAGGAAGAATAGCCAAACCAATTCAATTCCCACCCAAAATTTCACACAATAACAAAGATATCCCCACACTTAATATTTTACCAATCTCATCTGTACATCACAATGCTCTACTAGTCAATCAAGACAAGAAGAAATAAATAAGCTCAAGATTTAGATGGTGATATACGAAAGAAAAAGGATATAGGCTCAAGGGGGCTTACTAAGGATTATTTTTAAGGGTATTGTTTGGACAATACAGTTCATCCTAGTGCCTTTATCATTTTTACACAATACACAATATCAATATACGCACGACCTGGTCTAAAGCAAGTTCTAGAGCAACACATGCAATGACGAATAACTCACCACAAAAAAAATAGATTGATAAAAGAAGCATCAATCATAAATTAAGGCTCAAGATCTTACATGGTGATAGCATGCCATACTCATCAAAATTGACAGTGACGTACATTCAAGTTTTTAATTTTCGCAAGCACGTACAAGACATCATCATATATGAGGTATTTTACGCTAAGGAGACATATATACGACACTAAAAAAAATAAGTCTACATGGTGTGTACTCATCCTTATTAACATGCTATATTGACAAGGCAATCAATTTTTTAAGTTTTCTAATTTTTTTTTGTTTTTCTATTTTTTTTAACTATCCTAAAAAAAACTAACAAAAGAAAAATGAAAAATAAAATCTAAAACCAACTACTAAAATGATTATCCTAAAAAATAACAAATAAAAATAATTTATTAATGATCCTGATTTTTTTTTCATTTTTTATATTGAAAACCCCTCCCCACACTTAACTGGTTCATTGTCCTCAATGAATAATAAATAAATATATTTATAACTAAAAAGTTCCTAAAATAAAATACAAAAATAAAAATTGAAAATAATTTACAAAAGTTAGAAATACTCCCCAATAGTATTTGCGTCCTTGCCCCTTGGAATAAGATTTGTGAGAATTGTCATGCTCTGGGCCAAGTGCTGGGCTTCTAGTGCTGGGCCAACTGCTGGGCCTCAAGTCAGTTTATTTATTTCAGCTTGCAAATATATACAACAAATGCAACTTGGTGCAGTGGTTGGCACTGTGTTTTGTTACCCAGGAGGTCAGGGGTTCAATTCCCTTGGCCTTCAACATTTTCATACTATTTTTGTAACAGCCACAGAATCAGGTCCGAGCGCATGCATGCAGCTGAACTCCGCGCGCGCGTGAGATGGAAATGAGCAGGAATTGAAAACTGCCGGTTGGAAAATCTAAAACGCCAGTATTCCATCTCTGTTTCGATTCCCCCAGCAACACAATACCACGGTTTAATAAATTCCTGTCATGGTATATTGAAAATGCACAATTTTTTTTTTTTCATATTCCAATTTTTTCAAACCACCCTTATACTCCAAAAAATATTTATTCCTGAAACACTTGAAATCAAATCATCAAGGCATCATATGGGAGTAAAAAAAACAAAATAAAAATAACTTACCTAAAAAAATACAAAAAAAATGGAATAAAAAATTTACTAACCATACAAAATCATGGGTTGCCTCCCAAGAAGTGCCTTTCTTTAAAGTCTTTAGCTAGACATTCAACCAACCTTTTTAGTGAACAATAACACACCTCAGTGTAAAATTTCGCATCGCAATTTTGTATGGCCATTTAATTATCTTCTTCGGCAACACGTCCTTGATAACAAGTTTCAGCTTTTTTCGCTCCACAAAAGTGCATGACTCGTGCTTATGTAAAACCTCCAAAAATAATTCTTCCTTTTCAGGCATTAAATCTATGTCATGAAAATTTGAAATAACCCTGCCTACTTTCTTGTCCGGAGGTAATTCTGCTGAGATGATGATTGAAGATGTTGAAAATAAGATTGAATAAACCTCTTGAGAATGAGAGGGCATCAACTTCAGTTCCAAATCAGGTGGCTCTTTGATAGAGGCTTTTGGAGGGTTGACTTCTGCAGGCAGCACTTCCAATGGCTCAAAACAATGCACTATTTCTGCATCTTGTGAATTAATCTCCAACAAAGCTAGATGCTCCTCTTCATTATTCTCGTGTCCAGAATTTAGAATCATGGGCTGCTCCTGTGGATCTTCATACAAATTATGCTCTAATTTATCAGAAACTAGAACATCTTCTATTGATATTGTTGAAAACTCCTCTACATATCCTTCATGTACAGATGTAATTTGAGAGACCTCCACATCTTCTTTGCTTTCTACAACCACGGGCTCTGAATACTCCTTCCCAATAACTTCATGATTAATAATATCACATGGTAGATAACCAGGCGTTTGATTCTTTATCTCACCAACTGGCTCCTCAACTTGATTCCCTAAGTTCCTCAACAAATTTGATTGATTCTCCACAGCTTGCATCAACAAAGTTTTTAGAGAACTATGTTCTTCTTTTTCAGGCTCTTTTTGTTGAGGTTGCTGAAAACATGAATAGCTAGGGTTCATTGATGAAGTTCCAAGATAAACTCCTTCATTACTCCATGAATTAGTGGGAGGTTGCATCCATGATTGACTGCAAGAATCAGAATACGAGCTACTCCAATTTTGATTACCCGCAAAGCAAATAGAATCCGGGTTAAAAGGACAGTAGTCAAAAGTATGAGCACCGCAACAATAGACACACGAAACTTTGTCAACTTGTCTTCGTGGTGGACTCATTGGTTTCCACATAGGTTGATTTACTCCCATGCCCATATTCTTAAGCATCTCCGACATAGAAGATAATCTACTCTGCAACGAAAGAAGTTCTTGATCTCGTGCAGCACACTCTTCGTCATACGCCATACCCATCGCATATGGAGAATACATAACTCTATGTTGTTAACCTGAAAAACAACAAGAGTTATCAACGCAAGTACCACAAATCAAACCAAACTGCAAGATAATTAATTTTGCAATAAACACTAAAACAATCCCCGGCAGCGGCGCCAAAAACTTGTTGCGTAAAATACAGATGTGCAAGTGTACACAATCGCAAGCAAGTAATATAGTAATAAATACCAGATATCGTTCCTCAAGGACTGCCTAATTGTATAAATCGCAATTAATATCAAACAATTCGGTTATAGAACACAAGAATTGGGTTTTGTTTTTCTAATTAAACTAATTAATTTATAACTAATTTAACTAACTAATATACTATCAAAGAGAGTTACGAGAGTTTTAGATACGAGACGTTAAGTCAAGATAATTACTTCCCCCTAATATGATCATGTCGGCAATAAAGTAGTGTAATACCATAGCAAAATCACAGTCTACTAACCAGAAATTCAAAGGTCATAGGTTTCTCTCGAAATCACTATGATATAGATTCTGCAAATTAAACTAACATATATCTATGCCAATTCAATATCAAGAATATAATTAAGAACCAATTTCACACGGCTATGCATGGTAACAATATATGTCTATACTGTCACAAAATTAATATCAACAGATATAATCATGCACCATTCAAGTTTTGTGTCAATTAATCATAACCCTCTCAGTATTACAATTAACTCAATTATGTACTAGAGTTGGCCAAACAAAAGCAAATAATATAACATGAAATCCACTTGAACGAATAAACTGTGAATTGCAAACAGTACTTCTTATCAAAACACCAACAATCCCATACTAGGGTTCCATAAAAATCCCAACTTAATAAATTAATTCATAATCAAGGTATCAAAACAATCCAAAGTTAACCAATACAAAATCATAAGAAGAGATATAAAGAGATAAAGAGAAAACAAAGCCAATTGAATGTCTTCAATGGCTGAATTCTTCTTGTTGATTGCTTCTTCTCCTCCCTTGTGCGGCTACTCTCTTGCCTCTATCGTATCTCTCTCGTACGTTGTGTGTGTATTTCTCTATTAGGTCTGATCTATTATCCAATAATATCTATAATATAAGTATTTTTAATTATTTAATATAATTACAAGGAAAATTCCCAATCAAAATTGAATTCCAAGAAGAAGAAATTCGTAGTTGACTTTTTGACTCAGATTCTAGGCTGCTTCGGCTGGATTTTAAATACAAGACCACTTCAGAAATAAAGCCCTTCTTATAAGCTTTCCGTGGGCTGTTGAATCGTCAGAATCGGACTTGTAGAATTCCAGATATGGCCCGAACAGTGCAGACTGCGCAAGCTACCCGGAAAATCCGAATTTTAATCAAATTTATCTCCAACTCTTCCTATTTAAACACCAAGCCTTCCTTTATTATAACTCCTTAATTCCTACAATAAAACATTAGAATTAATTAAATAAAAATCCAAATCAATACAAAATAACTTAAATATATGGACAATATTAGGATTAAATGCACACTTATCAGCAAGAGGCCTACTGCTATTAAGATCCATAAAAACTTAGGATTTGAGAGTTATTAGAGTATTAGAAGATTTCAAGAGACTATGACAAGGAGTTGTGGATATTTAAGGAATTTACACAATTAAGTACTTAAGGAATTACAAGGGAAATCTCTACGCGACAAAATATTACTACGAGAAGTTAATTAAGATACGTTATGAATTAAGGATTAAGTGACAACCATTGGTAGAGAAATAATAATACAAGGAAGGATATTACGTGCAAGTATCATGTAACTAGGTAATTAGGAAAGTAAACCAGAAAAGCAAAGAGCAAAAAGGCAAAAAGCAACCAATGGATAGTGACTAGTTGGATGGTGCTACATCCTAGGAGACAAGGAGGCATGGTGCATGCCTAGTCTACTAACCCTAGGGTGGCAATAAGTGACATATTATACACACATCCATACACATTACAATTATTCACTACATCTCATTATTTCAAAATGCAAACAAAACACAATCAACTCTCTCTCTCCCTTTGTGCTCTCGGCCGAACCAAGAAAGAGGAAGAAGATGAGATTTTTCTTCAACTTCCCCTCACTCACAAATCAAGGCAAAATTTCTAGGTCTTCCATACAGCATAGAGGAGGTATGCTATGAATTTCAAATCATTTTGTCCATCCAATCTTGAGTTATAAATTGTTAAAGTTTGGATGAAATGTAACCAATGTTTAGTTTCCTTTAGATCTTGAATTTTAAGGCTTGTAGAGACTCATCCAAGGTGTTCTTGAGGCTTGTAAAGCTTACCCAAGGTTCCTAGATACTCAAGAAGGTATAAAACTCTAACCACTCTTGGTCATGGATTGTTTATGGTTTATAATGTTAGATCTAAGAGTTTTAGTGCATATCTTGGTTACATGAGTTATGGATGATGAAAATCTTGAAGTTATATGTTGTTGATGTGATTTTAAAGCTTTTACTTGGAGTATGTAACCCCATGTATGCTAGAGAGTCAAGTCTTGGTGGTTTTGATGATAGATGTGATGTATAAAGTGAGTTCTTGAATGTTTGAGAAAGAATGTGTGCTGTGTAAAAATTCTGGGAGCATGTACTGACTTGCAGGAGGGTTTTTAACCCCTTAAACTTGTCCCCTTAAGACCCAATACGTATGGTTAGAAAGGTATTTGAATGTAGTTTCCAGAAATATAAGGTTCATGACTATGTGATGTATAGATTTTGAGTTATGACCCGATAAGTGAAGGGTGGTTCTGAAATCCGGACTGCACTGTATGGTCCACTTGTGAACCCCCTTTAGACCCCTAAAAATTATGTAAACATTATGAAACATTGAGTAAAGCTAGAGTTTACAGTGGTGAAGATTACCCAAAAAGAATTTGAGTAAAATTTATATTTTTCAATTTTATAAAAATGTTAGAGCGAAGTGCGCGCGAGTGAAAAATCACCTAGGAGGTTAGTTTAACGTAGTTTTAAGAGTACTCACTTGTGTTTCAAGTTTGAGGAATGGATTCGAGTCGAATGGGTAACGAATGTGATAAAGTAATGACATGGTCATATGGGAGGGTTAGTGGTCACAAATTGGAGTCATTAAGTTGGTATTACATCCTTTCAAACCTTACGATTAAGTAGTGTTGTTAAGGTACTAACGTACGAATATTGATTATGTATAGATCTTTGTTCCACGTCATGAGCTCGACCACCCCACCCTACCAAGGCAAGTTTTCCAACCCTAAGTATTTATTTTCAAAAGATTATATTATTGATTTTACCTATGCAAGTTTACGTTTCAAAACTTATATATAAGGATTTTCATTGTTGTGTTTATAGCTTCCAAACGTATTATATGCTTATGCTTTACGAGATTATGTTGAAGTTTGAGATATATGCATATGTGGTTGTACACCCTTGAACTTAGAATGAAAGTGTTTTCTTCGGACAACGACTCTAGCATTAGAGGTCGTAGCGGTCCAAATATACTATTGACCGGGGAACGGTATATTATTGTATCGTGATTAAATTGCGAAAACCCGAAGAGTCATTCGGGAAGTATCGTATACTTAAGTATTTATTATTTTTGCGTTGTTAAAAATACTCAAAAATATCTATTTTGGATTAAAAGCTTATTTTAATTAAATAATTATTTAAATAATTTTTTTTATTAAATCTCAAAATATCATTTATTAATTATTGTTCATTATTTTAAAGACAAAACTAATCCAAAATACCTTTAGCGTTTTCAAACTCGAACTCTTTCGAACCCAAAACATTTTCGAAAACCCCCGGTCAGGTTTTGCTTCTTGTACGTTTTTCAAGGATTATCGGTCGATTGAGGTCGAACTTCAACTACTCGAATTTCTATCAAAATGATTTTTGACAAGAAAGAAAAAGGGGACTCTTGCAGGTGTGGGAATCGTTGACGAACGATTCCCGGGATGTGTAAGCGACCGTGAGACAGGCGGTCCATCAATTACTGTTCCGGCCCAGGTGTTGCCGAAGGATGATTACGGATGTAGTTTTCATCGAGGGTGATTACGGATGTAGTTTTCACCCGAGGATAGTTACAGATGTAGTTTCTATCCTTCTACCGGTAGAGAAGACCCGCGGATTGTTGGACTTGGTTGTGGCGACTGATCATCGTCAATCCTTGTCAGGTTTTTATGTTTTCTTCCAGTCCCATCCTCCACTTTGGAAAAATACTCAAACACTGCTTCTTGGGCCTAAGTGCCAAGTTGCCAATAGTGTGGTTTTTGATAAGAAAAATATTGACATCGTGCAGTATCTAGAACTGCAAGATTTTCTATAAAGATTGGCACGTGTTAGTGCACTCTTGCAATTATTTCAAAGAATGAAATGTTTTTGAATGAGAAACCTTCTAAGCTAATGGAAGGAAAGAGGTTTGCAATGATGTATTCCCTGTATAGTATGTTAACCGTAGCGTGTTTTGCCGGAAATGATATACTCATATGTATATATTTTCAAACTTGAGATATATTGAAATGGGAACCTTATAAAGGGTTCATATGTTATTCTTAAAGCTCCTTAGTGAGTATAAATGTTATATTCAAACTCGGACATATATATTGTCCAATTATGTTTTGAAATCTGAGATATATACCCATACAGTTGGGAATGTTTTCGAAATAAACCACATTATTATTTTTCAAAATGGTGAACTTGCTGAGCATTATGTAGCTCATTCTTGATTTATAAAAACTTTTCTGAAAGAGAAGAATTTGGTCGGTTAACTCCGCACCAGCAGAAGAGGAGTAGAAGATTTACCCCGGAGATGATTTAGTTCCTGATAAATACTACAGAGTAAGTCTGATAGGTTTTCAACTGTAATAGTAAGACTTGTCTTCAAGTGTAGTTGTATAAGTGGAAGTGCATAAGACTCTGGATTTTACAGATGAATTGTAATATTTAGTGTTACTTTTGATTATCGTTTCTGAGGCTCTAACTTGTTTGTGCGTAAGATTGAGGTCTGGATGGATGTATTGTTGAGTTGTAAAGTTAATACAGGTATGATATGGTTGGATAGTAATGTGACGACCTGAATCTTTGACCTCGGATTTGGGGGCGCCATAGAAATGGTATCAGAGCGATAAGTTACAGTACTCAGAAACGAGACTGTTGAGAGTTAAGTCTAAGTAGGAGAATGACATAAGAGATCGTAGTAAACTTATTATTGGACTACCGGAAGAGGTACCGGTGAGTAGAATGGACTGGAGTGTTTACTGGAGGTATTATACTAGGGTCGATAGAATCCTTAGAGACCATCAGAATGATGAATAGAGGTTTAAGAGTCGTACATGACCTATCATAGGTAATGATATAGGAAGCAGAGCGAAATCTCAAGAGCAGCTGAGGTAGAGGCGATATTGCCAATATGATCGGATGACTAGGCTGGCATAAATTTTGTGGCCCATAGTCCTCCACAGTTTAGGAGGCAGCATTTTAAGAATCAAGAAGTTTAGACTTCCTAACATAATTAAGGGTACTTAGTACTTGGAATAATGAAAGTCTTTTACTTTGGCTATAAGATCCGATTTTCGATAAGTAACGGGTTTACCTGAAAGTTGGTCACTATGTCGTTGTGGATTTCATTACCCTTGATGGTGAATTTTACATGTGTTATACGAGAATGTTATCATAAGATGAGCGTGCTAGATAATTCCACGCATGATTCGGACGCTAGAGCATGGTAGTTCAACTTAGAGAACAAACAAGTAGAATTAACAAAGGGACTCAAGAGACGTTGAATATGGTTACAACGAGCGATACAGTGATCTCAGAGTCTACCAAAAGAAAAGACCAGTGGGTCTAGAGTGGGATCCTTTGATAGAGATGTTATCAGGGACTACGTATATATGTATTGTAGACCTCAATATTTTTGGTATATGTTCACATACACACACCCGCCACTGAACCTATGGACTGCACTAAAATCCCTGAGAGATCTCTTTGATCTGTTCCCAGGGGGAACTGGCCACTTGTGATTCATGTCGGAAGGCATGAAGTAGGACCCTATGGACTTAGCAGGTGTCCCCGGAATGATGTGAAGCTTGGTCTTCAAGATAAAGCACGGAAATGACTGATATATTTGTGAAACCCCAACTCGATAAATGACTTTAAGATGATGATTGAGAGATGCACTAGTTGGTGTCTTGTATTACGAAGACGAAGAGAAGGAGTTACCCTCATAATGGTGATAATAAGATGCACGAATGATTATTAACTTATTTTGGTAACTACCGGCAGGTGCACTACTTCATTTTAAACTGTTCACTAACCCTGTTACCTCGATTAGTTTATATCAGGTAACCCTTCTAGCTTTCTACTTCAAACTTGTGGAATAACAACCAGTGAGATACTTTCCCTACAGCAGGACTTATCCGAAGTAATTTTATTTGATCCATGAACATTCTATTCAAAAATTTATGCTGATCTTGTTCAGCTCAGGCCTATTTACACTTTCTTTCAATTATCCAAGGAATGTTCAACAATATTTCCTTAATTGATCGACGAATATTACTTAACGACTATTGATATTTGATTGCTTCTTTCATACTTGCACTCTTCAGTTGAGCTCATAAATATTCAACAAATTACTGAGGACATGGATGATCTAATGTCCAGACATCCTTCATGAATTCTTTTCTTCTATTCAAGATGAGATTGTACATCGTACATTGAAATCATAGTAAGGATATCATTTTTATATTGGTATTCTGAATTTAATTCTATTGTAGGATCTGATAAAGCATGTGTACGGAGGCACCCTTGGGTGGACCGTTTCACTGGTAAGTAATATTTGATGAGAGGTTATCGATTATTCCGATACCTAGAACATTCTCTTCAGATTTTATAGTTTTCTTTTTCAAACTTAATAACTTCTTATTTCCATTCGTTGCCCGAGTAGCCTAAAGTTTCTTCAGTGGCTACGATGTTGAAATTCCGTTCTAGCCAATTGAAACTGGCTAGTCGATATGTCAATATGAATGACTAGTTGATTGTTCTAACTAGTCAAAATTGTAATGTTGTGAAGAACACCTAGCTAATTGTCCTAGCTAGTGGTGAGGTCTCAAACAGGTGAACTAGCAAATTTTGTCTAGGTAGTTGCTAGTGTTTCTTGAAAAGGACTAGTTATTGTTTCACTGGTCCAACTCCTAATTTAATTCATTCAGCAATTCCGCAATGCATTTTGCATGTGGTAAAGTATGATGATGAAAGTTTTGACGAATAATTTGATTAAGACCTAGTGAGGTCGCCCACTCAACTTGAATTCTACCCATCTTCGTATCAGACTTTATGTCACTTGAATATTCTGTTCTTTCATTCATATAATGAAGATTCATTTGAAACCATAGATTACTTGAATGATAAACTGCTTCATTTTTTTTATTGTCATAGAGTAGAATTGCTTTCGATCGGTTGACCTTTATCAATGGGACTTTTTAGATCCTCTATTTTTTGAGGAAAAGTATTCACCAGATGTAAGAATGGTATAAAGACCATCTTTATGACTTTTGTATCCAACAATCATTGCCCTCGTACAACACTCTCTATGATATCACATTACAAAATTATCAGGACATGAAGGAATAAACCTTGTTGTATTCTTTCTGTCCATCCTTACATCTCCAAAAATCGAGACTCCTAGTATTTGGAACCATCAACATTCTTGGAACATCCAATGTGGAATTCTTATTGAAATTATCTATTGGACCTTATTATTTTGAAACCATTCCTTTCAAAAGTGATTACTCTAAGGTGAACAGGAGGTACAATTGTGAACCGTTGCACCAATATGAGATCAAAAACCAAATGTTGTAATTGTGCAGCCAGAGCATTATGCCGAGTAATTATTTAAAGTAGGAATAACATGTCGGGGCATACCACAAGGACCTTTAATATTATTGTAAGGAAGGTTATAAGAAATGATGAGGTGGTTGGGAGTACGCTCCTACCAACCGTTGTCAGGATGTTATATTAATGAATTCTGGAGTTACCAAGCCTTTTCCTGATCCAAGAAATGCAAATCGATTGCGATGTAAGACATATCCTTAGAGGAAACTAACATGGAAGTGAGATGGACAAGAAAGGAAGAAATATCGTGGCAAGAATGTGAAGCTTTACTTAGCTTAAAGGGATTGATGCACATAGAGAGACATAAAGTTTAAAAGGCCCTAATAGCAAATGGATGCATGGATATATCCCAATGATCCTTCGAGATTACCACCTAATCAAGTTTAGTGGGAATCGCAGCAGCATGCAGGCCTCAGGCTGATTGGCACCAATGGTGAAAGAGGACGAGCGTATGACATCTTACATATACCATCAAGAACTGATACCCTTATCGGAAATGGAGGAATTGTTGACTAGTTAAAATGCGTAGTTGTTTTTCAAAGATAAGGTTGAAGAGAAGGTTTCACCAACTCAAGATCGACCTCTATACTGCACCAAAGTCGGCATTTCACATTAATATAAACATTATAAATTTTGGTAGTATCATGTGGATTGACTAGTGAGTCAGAAGCCCTTGTGGGTTAATAAATAAAGTTTTAATAATGATATGAGAGATTAGTAACAACCTCGTTGTTTGCTATACTTTATGATGAGAAGAGGACTTTGAGGGTCACGATGATACGTCTTTCAAGAGTTTAAGAGGTGTGCTGATGCAGTAGAAAGGGGATGATAGCCTATACTTCTAAACAACATAAAGGTTACGGGATAGGATATACTAACCGTGAGTCGGGGATTAGTCATGATAGCGTTCACGCATCAAACTGAGACGTTAACCTTATGAGAAAAGTGTGAAATTTTTCCACAAGTGCCATAAGTATATCTTCATATTAGAACTAAACATAAGAAAGAGAAGGTGACGAAAGAGAGCAGGGAGTATAATGGAGAAATTCGTTATTACCCAGGAAAGGCCAGTGTGGTGGCCGATACCTATAGAAGGGATTATTCGAAATTGGAATTCAGTCAGTATTGACCAAGAAAATAGAGTATATACAATAAAGAATAATGTTAGAGGAAAATGAATAAATTATGGGGAAGGACAAAGATGTATAGAGAATTAAGAGAATGTTTGGCAAACGAATATGAAGAATGGTATTGGCAAACTATTAAGTACAAACGTGACATGTCAAAAGCAGAATGACAGAGATCTAGTGGATTAATTCCGCCTGTAGAAAATCTTGAACGTGGACAGAATTATAATGAATTTCATAAGTAGGTCGCCGAAGACCGAGCCAAGAGATGGCCCTAGTTGATTTATAATTGTTGGACCAAGTGATTTACCTACGAGAGACTTTCCATTTAGAAGATTATCGAATTATATAAGGAAGAGATGGTGGTGCAATATAAAACTTCTGCAGCGATTACGTCAGATAAAGACTTAAGGTTAAACTTCGAATATTGAAGGTGCTTTCAAGTATATTTAACAAAGAGATTGAGCGTATGTACTAATTTGATCTGTGGCTGACGGACAGGGAAGAAGAATTGTCCAGACGATCGAATTTATATTTAGTGTCGTGCCTTAGGTTTCACGGGGCAGTCGAGAATAAAAACTTATCCATGAAATGAATGTTGTTATCACGATCGTCACCATGCGAACGTAAGGACGTCTCTTGTAAAGCGTACTGCGAAAGAAGAAGTTTCGCTTTTCTTGCGTTACAAAGAAGTCAATGAACGAGGGACATAGTAGCTGAACTGGTTCGACGTATACCGAAGACTATACAGTATCCATAGCAAGTGGTAATGGCTGACGGGAGGCAACACATGCGTGCTAATCAAGCCAAGGAATATGAGGAATACCATGCGTATTGACGTTGTCTCAGATTATAAAACACGGATACTATGAACAAGGTAGTAGAGGAATGTATAAGTATTGGGATAGAAATTTTCATTCATAGAACAACCGATAAGGAATACAGGTTGAGGAGAGTATGCGTTGAGAAACAACATTAAAGCGTTGGTGAGACCAAGGTGAGAGAACAAAAGGGTTGAAGTGTCAACCTGAGAGTTGGAAAGGGTAAAGTGGGAATTGTATCCACAACTATTTTCCTTAGGTTCTTAAGATAATATCCTTTTAAGGAGAGGAGACAGCAATAACCCTAATTTTGGTGAATATTCGAAACCTGGATGAATAGTAATTTTAGGGGTGGATGAGAAATTTTTGCAATCACGATATGTACGAATTATTAAATGAAGATTTCGAATTGATATTACGTCTTTATGGTGCAGACGAATGTATGTAAAAGTCATTAGTTTTTTTTTACGAAACCCATTATTTCGAATGGTAAAATTTTATGAGATATCAAAGGAGTATGAGGTGGGAGACTGCGTAATGCTAAAGGTATCCCCTGGAAAGGATTGATGCGGTTTGGTAAGGAAGGGAAGCTAAGTCTAAGGTTTATTGGACCTTTTGAGATTTTGAGGCGTATTGGGAAGTTAGCCTACGAGTTAGCCTTGCCCCCAAGCTTGCAGCAAATTCATAATGTGTTTCATGTGTCTATGTTACGACCCTACCACACCGACTTTTGGCACGTGATAGAGTACGACCAGGTAGACTTACAGCCAGATTTGACCTATGTGGAGAAACCTGTGGAAATCATGGATAAAAAAAAAAGAACAAGTGCTGAGGAACAAGGTTGTTAAGCTAGTGAGAGTTTTGTGGAGGAACCAGAATGTCGAGGAATCAACATGGGAGTTAGAAAGCGCGATGTGTGAAAAGTACCTTCAACTGTTTTCAACCTGATTCCGGGACGGAATCCTTTTAAGGAGGGGAGGCTGTAAGAACCCTGATTTTTGTAATATTTTAAATATGTAAAAGATTATGACATTGTGAATTAGGGACCTTTTGAGTCACCTATGTTATGTAATGGAATTGATTATCTGAAAATTTATGTTGCTATATTCACTGTGTAAGAAAAAGGGAACATTGTTGAAGGCAAGAGGCCTACTGCTATTAAGATCCATAAAAACTTGGGATTTGAGAGTTATTAGAGTATTAGAAGATTTCAAGAGACTATGACAAGGAGTTGTGGATATTTAAGGAATTTACACAATTAAGTACTTAAGGAATTACAAGGGAAATCTCTACGCGACAAAATATTACTACGAGAAGTTAATTAAGATACGATATGAATTAAGGATTAAGTGACAACCATTGGTAGAGAAATAATAATACAAGGAAGGATATTACGTGCAAGTATCATGTAACTAGGTAATTAGGAAAGTAAACCAGAAAAGCAAAGAGCAAAAAGGCAAAAAGCAACCAATGGATAGTGACTAGTTGGATGGTGCTACATCCTAGGAGACAAGGAGGCATGGTGTATGCATAGTCTACTAACCCTAGGGTGGCAACAAGTGACATATTATACACACATCCATACACATTACAATTATTCACTACATCTCATTATTTCAAAACGCAAACAAAACACAATCAGCTCTCTCTCTCTCCCCTTGTGCTCTCGGCCGAACCAAGAAAGAGGAAGAAGATGAGATTTTTCTTCAACTTCCCCTCACTCACAAATCAAGGTAAAATTTCTAGGTCTTCCATACACCATAGAGGAGGTATGCTATGAATTTCAAATCATTTTGTCCATCCAATCTTGAGTTATAAATTGTTAAAGTTTGGATGAAATGTAACCAATGTTTAGTTTCCTTTAGATCTTGAATTTTAAGGCTTGTAGAGACTCATCCAAGGTGTTCTTGAGGCTTGTAAAGCTTACCCAAGGTTCCTAGATACTCAAGAAGGTATAAAACTCTAACCACTCTTGGTCATGGATTGTTTATGGTTTATAATGTTAGATCTAAGAGTTTTAGTGCATATCTTGGTTACATGAGTTATGGATGATGAAAATCTTGAGGTTATATGTTGTTGATGTGATTTTAAAGCTTGTACTTGGAGTATGTAACCCCATGTATGCTAGAGAGTCAAGTCTTGGTGGTTTTGATGATAGATGTGATGTATAAAGTGAGTTCTTGAATGTTTGAGAAAGAATGTGTGCTGTGTAAAAATTCTGGGAGCATGTACTGACTTGCTGGAGGGTTTTTAACCCCTTAAACTTGTCCCCTTAAGACCCAATACGTATGGTTAGAAAGGTATTTGAATGTAGTTTCCAGAAATATAAGGTTCATGACTATGTGATGTATAGATTTTGAGTTATGACCCGATAAGTGAAGGGTGGTTCTGAAATCCGGACTGCACTGTATGGTCCACTTGTGAACCCCCTTTAGACCCCTAAAAATTATGTAAACATTATGAAACATTGAGTAAAGCTAGAGTTTACAGTGGTGAAGATTACCCAAAAAGAATTTGAGTAAAATTTGTATTTTTCAATTTTATAAAAATGTTAGAGCGAAGTGCGCGCGAGTGAAAAATCACCTAGGAGGTTAGTTTAACGTAGTTTTAAGAGTACTCACTTGTGTTTCAAGTTTGAGGAATGGATTCGAGTCGAATGGGTAACGAATGTGATAAAGTAATGACATGGTCATATGGGAGGGTTAGTGGTCACAAATTGGAGTCGTTAAGTTGGTCTTACATCCTTTCAAACCTTACGATTAAGTAGTGCTGTTAAGGTACTAACGTACGAATATTGATTATGTATAGATCTTTGTTCCACGTCGTGAGCTCGACCACCCCACCCTACCAAGGCAAGTTTTCCAACCCTAAGTATTTATTTTCAAAAGATTATATTCTTGATTTTACCTATGCAAGTTTACTTTTCAAAACTTATATATAATGATTTTCATTGTTGTGTTTATAGCTTCCAAACGTATTATATGCTTATGCTTTACGAGATTATGTTGAAGTTTGAGATATATGCATATGTGGTTGTACACCCTTGAACTTAGAATGAAAGTGTTTTCTTCGGACAACGACTCTAGCATTGGAGGTCGTAGCGGTCCAAATATACTATTGACCGGGGAGCGGTATATTATTGTATCGTGATTAAATTGCGAAAACCCGAAGAGTCATTCGGGAAGTATCGTATATTTAAGTATTTATTATTTTTGCGTTGTTAAAAATACTCAAAAATATCTATTTTGGATTAAAAGCTTATTTTAATTAAATAATTATTTAATTAATTTTTTTTATTAAATCTCAAAATATCATTTATTAATTATTGTTCATTATTTTAAAGACAAAACTAATCCAAAATACCTTTAGCGTTTTCAAACTCGAACTCTTTCGAACCCAAAACATTTTCGAAAACCCCCGGTCAGGTTTTGCTTCTTGTACGTTTTTCAAGGATTATCGGTCGACTGAGGTCGAACTTCAACTACTCGAGTTTCTATCAAAATGATTTTTGACAAGAAAGAAAAAGGGGACTCTGGCAGGTGTGGGAATCGTTGACGAACGATTCCCGGGATGTGTAAGCGGCCGTGAGCCAGGCGGTCCATCAATTACTGTTCCGGCCCAGGTGTTGCCGAAGGATGATTACGGATGTAGTTTTCATCGAGGGTGATTACGGATGTAGTATTCACCCGAGGATAGTTACGGATGTAGTTTCTATCCTTCTACCGGTAGAGAAGACCCGCGGATTGTTGGATTTGGTTGTGGCGACTGTTCATCGTCAATCCTTGTCAGGTTTTTATGTTTTCTTCCAGTCCCATCCTCCACTTTGGAAAAATACTCAAACACTGCTTCTTGGGCCTAAGTGCCAAGTTGCCAATAGTGTGGTTTTTGATAAGAAAAATATTGACATCGTGAAGTATCTAGAACTGCAAGATTTTCTATAAAGATTGGCACGTGTTAGTGCACTCTTGCAATTATTTCAAAGAATGAAATGTTTTTGAATGAGAAACCTTCTAAGCTAATGGAAGGAAAGAGGTTTGCAATGATGTATTCCCTGTACAGTATGTTAACCGTAGCGTGTTTTGCCTGAAATGATATACTCATATGTATATATTTTCAAACTTGAGATATATTGAAATGGGAACCTTATAAAGGGTTCATATGTTATTCTTAAAGCTCCTTAGTGAGTATAAATGTTATATTCAAACTCGGACATATATATTGTCCAATTATGTTTTGAAATCTGAGATATATACCCATACAGTTGGGAATGTTTTCGAAATAAACCACATTATTATTTTTCAAAATGGTGAACTTGCTGAGCATTATGTAGCTCATTCTTGATTTATAAAAACTTTTCAAAAAGAGAAGAATTTGGTCGGTTAACTCCGCACCAGCAGAAGAGGAGTAGAAGATTTACCCCGAAGATGATTTAGTTCATTTAATTCAAAGAATCTCCGTTCCAGAACCGTAGGAATGGCGGCCAACCTCCTGGAGAGATAAATACTACAGAGTAAATCTGATAGGTTTTCAACTGTAATAGTAAGACTTGTCTTCAAGTGTAGTTGTATAAGTGGAAGTGCGTAAGGCTCTGGATTTTACAGATGAATTGTAATATTTAGTGTTACTTTTGATTATCGTTTCTGAGGCTCTAACTTGTTTGTGCGTAAGATTGAGGTCTAGATGGATGTATTGTTGAGTTGTAAAGTTAATACAGGTATGATATGGTTGGATGGTGATGTGACGACCTGAATCTTTGACCTCGGATTTGAGGGCGCCATAATCTATCACCGAACTTTATATCAATTTTCCTTTAGGTCATCGGTTTTTTTTTGAATTTTTGAATTGTTGAATGAATTTTTAAATTTTCAATGAAATTTAATTTTTTTTAAATTTTCAATCATTAATATACCCATTCAGTTTATATGTGTATAAATCGATACATACGAACATATATTATAAGATATCACGTTTTATATCAGTTTTCCTTTAGGTCATCGGTTTTTTTTTGAATTTTTGAATTGTTGAATGAATTTTTAAATTTTCAATGAAATTTAAAAAAAATTAAAATTTTTTAAATTTTGAATCATTAATATACCCATTAAGTTTATATGTATATAAATCGATACATACGAACATATATTATAAGATATCACGCTTTTTCAATCCAAAGTGATTTTTTTGGAAATTTAAATTTTTTTCGAAAGATTAGAATTTAATTAAATTTAAAAATGATGAATTTTTAAATTTTTTTATATGATTAAAATTTAGTTAAATTTAAAAATAAACATACCTCTGGAGATGACAGCTAGGGTATATATCTAAGGGATACGGTTATTTAATTTTTCAAGATATCTTTGGAGATGACAGCAATGGTATATATCTAAGGGATACGACTGTTTAATTTTTCAAGATATTTCAAGATATGCGTATAAATCTTTTTGAATTAAAAAATTTCAATTTTTTTTCGAATTAATGCGTATAAATTTTTTCGAATTAAAAAATTTCAAATTTTTTCGATTTAAAAGTTTCAAATTTTTCAAAAAATTTCAAGATATGAGTATATTTTAATTTTTTTAATCTAAAGTTCAGTTTTTAAATTTCTAAACAAATTCGAAGTCTCAACATGACCAAAATCAACTTAGCGGGATCTCAGATTGATCATTTTTAAGTTGTTAGTAAGTTAACAAAATCTAAAATTAATCACAAAAAATTAACAATTTTATTTGAAAAATGATCAATTTGAGACCCTAAATTAATCAGTAATAAATTTTATATTGTACTAATTATATAATGGTCAATTTAATACTTATTCTCGGAAACTAGTTATACCGGAAACTAGTTATAAAATTAGGCTTATTGCAAATAATGTAATTAAACTCTTTTCTTTTTACTACTTTGAAAAAAAAAACCTCTTTTCGTTTTACTGTACTGCAATTGACTTCTATAATGGTAGAATCGGTTTTTGAGCGGAACCTACAAGTTTAAGAGTAGTATTAATTAGATGTAAATAAATCAAGTCAGGTCGAATTTTCATTTATCAAGTTTGATCTATAATTTTTTCTTAACGAGTTGAATCAAACTTGATTATTTTATCAATCTGTTTTTGTTGTTTGAACTTGAACTCGCAAACGAGTCGAGTTCAAGTTATTTACGACCATTTTAAGAAGGGCCAAATCCGAATCGAATTCGAGTTAGTCAGCAAAATTTAAAATTTTCTTCACTTTATTCTTATAAAAAAAATTCAGGTGAATCGAAATCGAATCCAAAAATCTGGGATAGAAGGTAAGAATTACCATGCAAATTTAGCTTATATTTTCACCCCTAGCTAGTATATATTTGAAAATAATAACTATAACTTTATATCTAAATTATAAGTTAAATTTTAAATAAATATATATTTTTATATATATTAACCTGAAGAGACAAAAAATCTCATGTCAATAAAGATAATTAAAAATTCGTGGTTTAGAAAATAGATACCCACTTTTTATTGTTGGGTGTCCAAAATACCCACCGCGCGAGAACAATGTCCAAAACACCGACCACATACGCCTACATCATCAGCGTCTCCTCAGTCACGCATCTGTCATCGACGTATCACATAGATACGCCTTTAGAATCGACGTAAATGATGCTGGATGCGCCTCTGCTAAAAGCGTATTATATGATACGCCGTTTGAAACGGCGTGTCTAACGTCAGCTGACGTCAGCTCAAAGCTCACGACGTTTGGCGACAATGGCGATTCCAATCGGAAATTTTCAATCTCTCCGTTCTCTCTCAGAAGCCACTCTCCCGTCACGTTGTACATACCATTCGATTCACCTCTAAACGATCTACAACCCTATACTAGTTAATTTCCGTTTGCAATGCCGGATATTGAAAACCAAAATTAAGATTCCGTCGAGGTCGATGTTTCCGGCAAGCTTAGTTCGTGCCCCTGCGGGGCCAAAAACTGAAAACCATTCATGGGAAAAGGGAGAGGGAGATGTGCTGATCACGTAGACGTGCTGTGGAGGGTTGGAGATGCTGTGGTGAGGGAGAACGAAGGAGGCGACCAAATCGCCCGAAGTCGCCGGCGGAAAAACTCTGAATTTTCAGGCGAGTTTTGACGTTTTCTGGCAGCTACAGTATAGAGGGGTTGCGCCGTTCCAAACGGCGTGACCCGTGGGTATTTTTGGTGGAATTTTCAGAAACGGGTATTTTGGTCAGTGGGTAGGGAAAAAGTGGGTATTTTGGGCATTCTTTCTTTAGAAAATGAGGTCTTGAATAATAACTGAATATATTAGGACTTAAAAATAATGAAAATGTTATGTGATGTGCTTTATTTAAGTGAAGAAATGAATATGTATTGCTCCTTCACTGTGAGCTTCAGTTGGATAATATCACAATAGGCATATATTATGTGTGTTCTTCATTATGTTTGAAACAAAATCGTGAGAGACATTTTCCTTTTTCCAATGTTGAATCATAAGAGATTTGTATTTACAAATGTGCATTTTAGCCAAAAATTAAAAAATGAATATATATATATATATATATATATATATATATATATATATATATATATATATATATATATATATATATATATATATTTGCAACTTCAAGGTGCATATTTCATCGATATTTCATGTCTTTTTTTAAAAACCAGTATTTTCGATTTAAAATGAAGTATTTTGATCATTTTTTTATGCTATACATGTCAAAGTACTAGTGTAGGTACCAAATCATAAGTATTGGTAAATAGAGAATTAGAGGCATTAAAAAAAGAGAATAAATACGAGAAGTTGGTGTTTGATGTAGTCATGTAGATCTAGATATATAATAATGTGGAATTAAAAAGATTTTTTAGATTACCAGGTACCAACTTTTGATGAATATGCAATCGGTAAATTTAGTGAATAAGAATAATAAGATGACATTAAGATATGTAAAATTTGATTGGATCGAATTTTAAAGAATGTATGATCATATATAGAGTGCAGAGAAAGAAAAAAAAGGAAAGATTTTTGCGTTCCAAGTATGGCATTAATACTATTAAGAATGTTTTGAGAGAGAAGCCTAAAGAAGTATATAGCGGAGAGAATTTATATGCTAAGGTTATTTGAAATGAAGAATTAAGTACCAAGGATACTATTAGAAATATACATATTTGTGATACTAAACATAATGACAACACCTTTGTTATACATATTGATAAAGAAGCCAGAACTGAAGAAATTCGAAGAATTTTCAAAAAAAAAAAATACCAATTGTATAATGTTGCCCAGGAAAAGTGACTTTCAAAACAAATACAGATTCTTTAAAATTCACCGATCAAAACATATAAAAATCACTAATTAAAAATAAAATCAGTGAAATTTATTAAACATAAGGTTAAGTTAGATTGGGTGAAAAGAAGAATTAAATTTATTTTTTTCAAGAGAAAGGTAAAAATGCACAATTAGAAAGAATCAGGAGATTTGTAGTCCTTAATTATGAATCAAATAGAAAAAATCAAATTAGAAATATTCATTGTTGTATGCTCTTAGCGTAATATTATTTATTTAACTATCACTGTATTAATTTATCATGATTTGCAATCACATTATTGTTAAATATACATGATAGACATTTTTTCGCTTTCTTTATATTTATTTCTAATTAAGCAGCAAATAAAGTATATGATCGACTACAAGGTACAGACGGAATGAAGGTTATAGTTAAGTATGTTCGTTGACGCATTGAAGTGCAAAAAGCAGTAAAAATCTAGTTTTTTTTTTGTATTGAGAAGTTGTTTATATACTATAGTCGTACTTTTGTAGTAAGTTAGAATACATTATATTAAGATTGGGCATGTTGACTTAAGTGTTTCACAATATGAAATTGACTTGAATGTTATAAGTCAAGTTTGGGGCACCACACTACTTCTAAATTACAAACTAATAATGACAAATGAAACTCATGAGTGTTGGAAACTTGAGAAATGAATATATTAAGGGAGCATTTGGTAATGAGTAACTAGGAAAGGGAAATGAAAATAGTAGACCTCATTCCGTTTGTTATTGTTTGGTTTAGGAAAATTCATTCCCATTCTCCAATTGTTTTTTGGATTTACTTAATACACCTCTATCATGATTCCCCGCTACCCACTAGGTTTTTCAATTCTTTTTCCCCGTGTCATTACCCACTCACCCCTCGTATAATCAGTTACGTACATCATTATATATCACACTGCCGCTGTAAGAAAAAACTCTAAAAAAAACTCTGAAAGAATGAGGAAGATCAAATCCGACTCCTCCCTCTCCATAATTTCGTCTGAGGTAATCCCTCTTCTCTTTTTTTTTTCTTCTCTTTTTCTCATTCATCTCACTAGTACAAAACTAGGCATTTACGTTGCCTCTTTTACGTCGCACATAAGAAAGATCGACGTATATAATACTTTATACATCGGGTTTTTGTTTAGGCGACATATATTAACCATTAAAAAGCAATTTTTATGTCGGTTCAGAAAAAAGCCGACGTATATAGTTGATATATACGTCGGTTCAGAAAAAAGCCGATGTATATAGTTCACATATACGTCGGTTTAAATTTTCCGGCATATAATAGTTAATTTTATGTCGATTTTATTTCAATCATCGTATAAAGTTGGTGGCAGGATTGACATTATACGTCGGTTTTATAGTACCCGACATATAAAAAGATTATATATATGGCGGCTTTCTCCCAACCGACATATATTCTCATTTTTTTAAAATAACAAAAATTCAGAAAAATATTTAATTTACAATAATTAGTAGTCGATTCACTTTAGACTGTCTTCCCCAAAATCAAACTCCCTACTGTAACTTTCTCCCTCTTTCCATGACTAAAACCTAACAATTATCTTCAAGCACAGAAAGAAATTAAACACTAAAAATCGTATAATCTCTCTACTGTAAACCTAATCGCTTTAATTTTAGTGTCTTCAAGCAATTCCCCTAATTTATCTTCAAGAAATTACTAACAATTCACTTCAGGTATGTATGCAATTCCCCTAATTGTCTCTCTCATCTTGATTTTTTCTGTTCCAAAATATTATAAATTTGGGTAATGGTTTATAATTTGCTCCTGCATCTTGGTTCACAAATGGTTTTATGTTGATGTTGTAATTTAATTTGTTGTCTATGTTCTCCATTGTAAAAATTGTATATATTTTATGCGATTTTTGTCTTCTTTTCATCTCCTTATCATCTCGTTCATCAGTGTTTTCTTGTTTAAATATTTTTTGTTTTTTTAGTGTTACTAAAATCATAGGTATTTGTTTAGTTTCTGGTTTTAAGATGTTACTTCCTGTACACAGATATAGTCTTATCGAAATTAAACTAGTATTTTTCATATCTTTATGTTATTAATTAAGGTTATTAATGGGGTTTTTAATTGGATTTTGTTTGTTTGATTTTTTGCATTTATTATTTGTAATAATGATTTGTTAGTGATTGTGAGATATGAGTTTTGAAAAAAAAAATCATTTTTGTGGCTAAAGAGTCCATGACTAAGTGGTGCCTTCACAAGTTATATACTTAACACTCATCCAACATATCCTCTCTGTTTGGTGGCACTTATGACAGTGTCAACCAATATAGTACACCCAAATATTGAGACAAAGAATTGTTTTAGCAAACGTGATCCCATTTATTTTCATATTTTGGGGTCTTCGGGGGACAATTCTGAATATTTTTTTGAATTTTTTTGCCATATGTTCTCTATTGAAGAAAAGTGCAGAGCTTGTACTTGGTCGTTAACATGCAGGGCATATAAAGTATATAGTAAATATGGTGGTAGGAAAAATAATCAAAATAACCTACTTTGGTACCATGAGGCTATTTAGGTATTCTATACCTATTTGTTTGTCATGAAAGGTTTTTCCTGTTTTATCTTGATTTTTAAATATTTTGAGTTTGTTTTGTAGTGTCCTCAACAAAAAGGTGGCACGGAATATGGTTATTTTGTGATGAGATATATGTATGACATAGTCATGTTATCTCGTAAAGATCCTAAAGTTAAGTGGACAGAGGTACGAACTATCTAAAATGGAACTAATACTATTGTAGATATTAGAAACAAATATTACTTGCATATAAAACTAACAATTCTTTTGGCATGCATGGTCTTGGAAAAAGATACACAAACCAACAAATTGTAGAAATTTGAGATATTTGGGCAGATTATTTTACTTGTGAATATATGTGATCGGGTACATGACTTTCAAAAAATCTCTATGTTTTTAAATAAATTATATACTCAAGAATTTTTTACTTGTGAATATATTTTATATTGGCTTTGGGCTAACAAGTTCAAACACATAATTTTTGCAGGTGCTGGAAAGAGGGAGTGTGAAGCAATCGAAAATGGATACTATATTTTCGATTTACGATAGTCATGATGTATGACATGTAGTGTAGAATTAATTTTATGACATGTTAAATTAGATGTATGACATGGTTACTCGGATCAAGAATTTATAAATATTGTGGTTCAAGTATGTAATAATAATTATTTCAATTTAATCACTTTGTTGAGAAATTTGGATTGGAAGTTTTATTATTTTTTTTGGTTTGTAATATCAGGAATTTTGGTATATATAAATACAAATAGGGGAAAAATTGTCATTTTTCAATAGACAATATATGTCGGTTTTTGGGCTTTATACGTCGGGCCTTTTGGACAATATACGTCGGTCTTTTGGACTTTATATGTCAGACCCTTTGGACAATATACGTCGGTTTTTATATCTTTTACGTCGGCTTTAAACCGACGTATATTAAAACAATATACGTCGGCCTTTTGGACTTTATATGTCGGGACTTTTTCGACAATATACGTCAGCCTTTTTTGACATTATATGTCGGGTCTTTTTCGTCATTATACGTCGGTTTTTTTTCTACATTATACGTCGATCCTTTTTAACATTATACGTCGACCTTCTTTGACATTATACGTCGTCTTTTTAGCAACGTATATATATAGACTTTATACGTTGCCTTTTTAACCGATGTAAAAGAGTGGTGAGTTTATACGACACCCCTCCTTATGTTGCTAATTTGACGAAGTATAAGGCCGATTTAACCGACGTAAAAGCCATGTTTTGTACTAGTGGATCTTGTCATTTTTTTCACGACTTCGTTTATATTTTCTTTCTGTTTTTCATTCTTTTACTTTCTTCCTTTTTAACGTTCATCTTGTTATTCTTATTTGGATTTTTTTAATGTCTTATATCGATGCAAATTTAGTTGTTCATTTTTATGTCATATCTATATGTGTATATAATTATCTATCATTTTATACAGAGATGGCTTGATCAATACTACCTTGAGAAGTGGAAGAAATTGGGACTATATTCGTTTTATAATTACAATGGTTAATTGTATTGTCTTCTTACATCTGATGTTGTACTCGGTTAGAAATACATTACATATTTCTCAATGTATACAACTTGATAGAAGGACTAGAAGAAAAAGTAGATTGCATAACTTGAATAGAATGATAAGGGAGAGTGATACTGTGTGTAGGAATTTTCTATGTGTAAATTGGAGAACATTTGGTGTACTTATTGAGATGGTTAGAGATATAGGTGGGTTGAATGAGACAAGAAATATGTGTTTAGAGGAGATTCTTGCAGGTTTTTTATACACTCTGGATCACCATAAAAAAATTCGAACAATCAATGCTTATTTTTATAGATTTAATGAAACAGTTAGCAGGCAATTTCTGCATGTTTATGTGCAATCTTGAAGTTACATGAAGTGATAGTTAAAAAACCAACACCCATACCCGAGGATTGTGATGATGAGAGATGGAAATACTTCAAGGTATAATATTCTTGTTTTTCCATAGAGATAATGTATAGATATAGTACATAATTTAAAATGACTATTATTTTGTTTGTATAATTCTTCAGTTGCACTTGATGGTACAATAATTAATGTAACTGTATCTTCCGAGGAACGATCAAAATATTGAACGATCAAAATATCGAATAAGAAAAGGTACCCTTGCAATAAATGTATTAGGAGTATGCTCACATGATATAGAATTCATATATGTGTTGCCTGGCTGAGAGGGATCTGCACATGATGGTTGGGTTCTTCGAGATGCAATTTCTAGACCTAATGGTTTAAAAATTCCAAAAAATAGCCAATATAATTAGTACATATATTTCATTATTAATACAAATTACATGAAAGAGTGAATAATAAAATACTTTTTTTGATAAGGTTATTATTATCTATGTGACAGAGGATATATTAATGGAGAGTGATGTCTTACACCATATAGAGGATATCTTTATCACCTTAGAGAGTGTGATAGTGGTTCACGGCAACCCTAAACGGCTGAAGAGCATTTCAGCTTAAAACATGCAAGAGTTAGAAATGTTATTGAACGATGTTTCGGGTTATTGAAGGGGAGATGGGGAATCCTTAGAAGTCCATCTTGGTTTAACAATGACACAATGACAATACACAAATAGTTTGTAGGAGGGGATTGAATACAAACTATTAATTTTCTTATAAGTTATGAACTATTAAATGATGGACATGTAAACTTAAAACAAAATTGAAATATGAGAGTTTTAATATTATTTCTTGAAGAATCTGTGCAAATATACACAGGTGTAAACTTTCAATGTAATTTTCTCTTTACAAAATATTTTTAATTACTAAAAAGAAAATTCACTTGTGTTTGTACTTTATGTACTCAAGAATTTACAAGACTTTTTTACATCTCTAAATAAGACAATTATAACCGTAGAAACCCTTGTCACATGTCCATTCCTTATGTTGGACTATTTTTACAAATTCTTTAGTCTTCATTCTTTAATTTTAGGCTTCTTTTAAATTATCTTTAGACTGAGCATATTCCATTCTTCAAGAATGACTAAATCAGCTATTTTTGACCTAATTTTCAAGCTACATGTGAATTCTACAACAATTTCACATATATTTATCTTATTCTCCATGATAAATTTATGTCAATTGATAGCTAACTGTTAAACTTATTGTTGGTCCCGGAGTATATTGCAGAAGGGGGGGTTGAATGCAATATAGATCATTTCAAATCTTTAGCTCAACAACAATGATAAAGATTTTAAACTATCTACACAGGAATTGCAAACACAAGTAGTAATTCAAGATGTTCTCACAAAATAAATATTTTATTTATTTTGTAATGTGTTGCTACAACCTCGAGAAAAATGGTTTTCTCAAGCTTCGACTTCTTGAAAGAAATCACTACAGAAAGAATGAGAGATGTGTCTCTATATAGACTAATCTTTCTCTAGCATCTCAGTCACATAGGTCGCGGAGCTGTTGTCGTTTTCAAGTGGCAGCTCCTCACAAGTTACCCACCCATGTGACCTTTCCTAAAATGCTATACAAACAGAGTTATCATTAAGCATAAGGCATTCTGGGTTCTTTCTAAAATTAGCTATAACAATTCTAGTAGATGCAGACTTGTCATACTCTTGGATTGTCGAGCCTCGTCTTGTGATCTCTTAAACTTCTGTCGTAGTCTTGTAGGTCTGCTAAAATCTTTGACGAATTGCAGCAAATCTGTTTCTCGAACATCTAAACTGTCACGGGGGTTTGACTAAGATAAAATCCCCAAATCAAATAATTCAGTGAGACAGTAACCTTTTCCTCCAAGTTTGCTGTCATAGGAATATTCAGTAGTTGACAGTATGAGCTCCCGCCAATGTTGCTGTCGGAACTCCAAACTTGCTGTCAAGTGTGAGAATGTTGCTGTCCCCTGCTTCAGCAAATGTTGCTGTCAAATGAGACTTGCTGTCATGACCTTGCAACATGCAGTCTTCTTGTAACGTTACCATCAATGTATTGACAATAACTTTATTATTACTGTCGAACTGATGTATTCACTTGAGGCTTGAACATATCAATGAACTTCTTCCAAGATACATACTTATTACATTTCAGCAATTATTTGATTACAAGAACACACTCTGGCTGTGACAGTATGTTCTACTTAGCCTATACAAATAAACTAAGTAGTAGTTAAGTTGTCTCTACGCTATCACCCATAAATCCTAACAATCTCCCCCAATTTGTTTTTATGGACAATAACAACAAATTCTCAATACAAGCATGCTGACAACTTAACTAACATAGATCAGAATATGATTCTAGAACATTTCCAAGCATTTAGCATTACATAGGACAATGATCTAAAGCAAAACAAGTACTCCTCGAGGCTGAGTAGATATGAGATTTACTTATCTTGTTATTAAGCTTTCCAGTTCTGTCTGTTCTCTCTCTTTCTGTGGAGAGCTTCTTCCAAGTACTTTCTGAGATCTTGCACTAGCTTCTTTTCATCAGCAGATACAGCATCATTTTCAATCTCATCAATGTACTGTTGGATTTGTTTCGAAGAGACATCCTGAACATCTTTCATATCAAACCATGATTCAAAATCATAGGTGTAAGTTCTGAATTTCAAGATGTTGTTCTCAATCTTGAATCTTCTGCCAGGAAAAGAATTCAAGGTCACTCTTCTATTTCTGTCAAGTTTTGGATCTTCATCTCTCCTACTATCAAAAATAACTTCCAATTCCCATGCACAGAGCATTTCCAGTTTGTGAGATGATCCAATAACTTTCCAGTATAGACCTTTCAGTACATTGGTCCTCAGCTTGTGAAAACTATCTGCATAGATTTCTTCTTTGCCATCTATGATCCTGAGAGGATTTTCAAGTGCACATGGCTGCTAGTTTGGAGCTTCACTGTTCATCATGTTGACTTTCTTGCATTTTTCTTTCAGCTCAGCTTCCACTACCTCAGCAGTCCGTTTACCAATATTAGCTTTTCTCCTAGCAACTTCAGCAGCTAATTCGGCTTCATAGGCAGCCATTGCTTCAGGTGTATAGGAGGGCATCTTTTCTGTCCAATCATACTTAGACACAAGTTCTTCCTCATCTATACTCAGATCCTCATTCGCATCATCGATATCTCTCCAGTCACCATATTTCTCATAAAGTTCAGCATATCTTTCAGCATGGTACTTTTGGATGTGTTACATGGCTTTCTTAGGAACATTTTTATACGTCCCCATAAGCTCCACCATTCTTTGCAGCACGAAGTAATCAACTATACGCCTTACTTCTTGTGATGTTTGTTTGAGAGTGTATCTGTCTATTATTGTTGACGTCTTTACCATAGTGAAATCCTTCTCAACAAACATGACTTTTGCTTTATCTTTCCAAAGAATATATCTGGATGCATATTCCTTAGAGTTATCCAGATCCAATTCGACTGAAGTGATATCTCTTGTCACAGCTTCCTTCTGGATTTCGAAGCTATTTGTTTCTCTTCTTCGAATAGGCTTGTTACGAAACACCACTCCATGCTTCTTTTTCCTTGCTGCAACCTTTGTCTTGCCCTTTCTTGGAACTGTACGCCAGGCTTTTGCTCTTTGTTTTGTCTTTCTAGACTTGGATGTCTTGACAGTTTTGCCTGTGACAGCTTATTCATTCAAGCTCTTGACAGTGTCTTTCATGACAATGTCTTCTTTGACAGCAGCTTCTTCGACAGTAACTTCACCATTCTTGACAGCTTCCTTGTTGACAGTATCTTTTACAGCATCAAAATAGTCAATAACAAATCTTAAGATACTTCCTTCCAGTGTGTCAAGAATGTCTATCTCTCCCTCATCTTTAGCTTCAGCATCTTTCTTATCATCCTTGGGAGCTTCTTCCTTTGTTTCCTCCTGAGTCTGACTTCCAGTAATCTCAGTAGTTTCTTGACCACTTCCAGTTGTTCCAGATCCTCCAGTTCCATCAAGATCATCATCATCAAGGGTGTCATCATATATGCAGCTTCCACCACTTTCACTTCTTCTGGCATTAGCTTCAGAAATCAATTTCTTCACTTGAGAGCTAAGACTTTCATCTCTCTTTGCCAGCAGTTTGTGAATATCTTTGAAAGCCTTGACTTTGCCTCTGTTTATCTTAGATTTGAGGATTTGTTTCAGCATTCCCATAATTGTGTTAGAATGCAACCTGGGTTCTTCACTTAGGATAAAAAATCCAATCCTTTTAGCTCCTGTGCTTGTGGTTGTTCTGTAGCAAATACCATAGGGTTCTTCAATCACTTCTGGTAGCTTTTCTTCAACAAGACCTTTAATTTGTGCTAGCAGATCGTTATTGAAGATTGTAGAATTGGCTTTCACTTTCGTTCCCATGGCATTCAGCACTCTAGCTTGCAGACTTTGCAGTAGCTGCATTGTAATGAATATAGAGATGCCAGTTTTCAGATAAACATCAACTGCCCATCTTTTCTCCAGATTCACCTTCACAGAGATACTTGTTATTTTGTCCTTCAGTATTGGTGACAGTTTTGTATATACCCCTCCTGCCTCTTTTATGGCACTATTCACTAATGCACTGAATTCTTCATCTTTGTTCTGCAAAGTACTCTCCATGTAGCTAACCATCATCGTTTCTGCCTCTTCTGGACTATATCCACTTCCATCAGACCAAATGTATCTTGTTGTAGGATTTACCTTTTCAGGCATTTTGCCTTTGCCTTTGCCGAGTCTGTTGGATTCTTCCATTTCTTTCCAATGTTTCTGCAGTGGAGTTTCCATGACTTCAAGAGCTGGTTCATTGATTTTCAGAGGAGGCAATGTTGATGTTTGAGCCCTTTCTAATTGCTCCAATATTTCTTTAGTCACCAACATTGGCTCACCATCTACTTCAACAGATTCACCAATTCCACTAGCTCTCAACTCTTCACCAAATATTCTATCTTCATTTACATTTTGCTCCCCCTTACTTCCATTTGCTCCCCCTCTCTTCTAGACTCCCCCTTGATTGTTGCTCCACCTTGTGTCTCCTTCTCTACTAGACTTACAGTATTCTGATTTTACACTTTATTCTGATATACCACTTTCTCCCCCTTAGTTAAGTTGACAGCACTAAGGACAGTAGAAAATGATAACATATTTTGTTGAATCTCAGCAAAGCCAGTAGCTACCATGGTGGACAGAGCATCAAGTTTAGCTTCCATGGATGCACATCTGCCCTCAAGGGATTTCAACCTTGATTCAGCTTGTTTTGAATGACCATCAGACCTTAACCTTTTTGATAAGAAAGGGAAAGACTGAGGCAAGGAGGCTATGGGGTGTCTCACACTCTCATTGTTTTTCTGAGTGATCTCATCACTCCTCACAGAATGACTCTCAAGGCCTAATGCCTTTTTGTGTGGGGTTCCCTCAAATTCACTCTGGACGTGCTCAAGTCCCCCTCCTTTTGCCAGCTCATTTGGCTGCCTCTCATTTTTATGCTCACCTCTCTTTTCTTTTATCTCTCTTTTCTTTTGCACTCCCTCACTCATCCTAGATGCATGGGTATGAGCAGTACTTACATGCATTGAAAGAGAAGGTTTAGATTTTACCTTTCTGAAAGTAGAGATTGGCACATGATCATTATCAGAAGCATCTTCAATAATTACTGAATCTTGATCAAACTGTGATGAGGTGACAGCATCTTTGCCCAAAATGTTACTGTCCACAGGTGGGTTGACAGCAACTTTTGCGGTGTCCTTGACAACAGCTGAGGCTGTGACAGCAACTTCCTGAAGGTCAGTTGCTTTTTGGAGGTCGACCAAGATGTTGGATGTTTCATTTTTTGGCAGATTGCCATCTTGATCTAGCTCAGTGTTTGAGGGAGTGGTATCCATTTCACTTTGGGAAATGGGTTCTTGTGGACCACTTGATGGGGGCTCATCCATGACTTGAGACGGATGATCAAAACCTGAAGGGTTGGGACTGTCCCCTTCTCTAGGTTCTTGAGAAGAAACAATTGACGGATTAGAGAATAAAGAATGTGATGGTATAGAAGAGTTTTCTGGCTGTTCCACAGAGATAACTTGTGGAACATCAAGAGTAGAAGTTTCATGACCCTCACTGTGCCCTAACTCCATATGCATTTCTACAAGTGTAGGCTCCTCATGAGTGAGTATATGAGGTTGTGCAGACTCTTTACAGGATGCCTTGGGAGACAGGCCAGTTTTAATAGATACTTCTTGTTGAGAAGAAGCACCTAGGGATGTGTTTGATTCCCTTTTATCCTCCACAGCCTTTTGTGAGACTGAGGGGTGGCTGACAGTGGTTTTGTCCCTCTTAGCTCTCTTCCTCTTAGACTCAAGAGGAACCACTTTGGGTTCACTTTTACTAACATCCTTATTTTCTGCATCAGGTGCAGTTTCTCCCTCAACATTCTCAGAACTACCACAAACTCCAGTTTCCAAAGGTCTTTTCTTGGATTCTTGCAAGGCTATTTTTGTGGCTTTTGTTTGTCTGGAAGGTCTGATTGGAACGAATGGTGTAGAATGTGGGTTAACTGAATCTGGGTCTAATTCAACTTCATTCTCAAGGGAGAAATTAACATACCCAAAAGGTAGTTCAAAATCAAGATTAGGCTCTTAATCAGCCATGTGCTTGGTGAAACAGAGTGAAATATGTGCATTCAAATTTTGTGAATTGAGTGATGTGTGTGTATTTCTTTTCAAAACATTGCACTCCATAGATAGAGATGCATTATCATCAATACCACATAATGAATTTAAACACATTGTAAGAAAGCGAGGATAGACATGTACCTTCTTGCTCAGAGCTGACTTGAGTTGACTCATAAGCAGATTTCCAACATCCACTTTGTAACCATGGACTAGAGAGTGAGTGAGCTTCTTGATGTAGGAGGGAATTCCATTCCAGCCAGTGGTTTTGGTTGAGAAAACCTTCACCATGACATCAAAAATCATGCTCCATTCTTTTCTCAAATGCTTTCTGTCCATTTCACCAGTTGAGTACAAATTTGATGTACCCCCTTCAAGGACAGGACCAGAGTACCCAATTTTCAAGAAAAACTTCTTTAGGGTTTCATCACTTGCAAGTTCCTTGTATGATTCTTTAGCTTGCAGTCCAGTTCCCAAAGCTTCGTTGATACCTTTTATTATGAGGATGCAGGTAACCCCTTTGATTTTGCAGTTTATGGTGTCTTTACCTGCACCTCCTGGAACAAAGGCAGATTTCCAGAATTCTTCAAGTCTTTCTAGGTCCAAAGATGGAGTAGAGGTTATAGCATGACCTAGATAGGACTTGTTTAAGAAGGATACGAGTCCTTTGAAACCTTCACCAGCATCTCCAGCAGAGAGAATACCAGCAAAGTTTGTTTGAGAAGAGGATTGTTTGGGTGCCATTTTTGCTTTGAGTTCTGGGAGAGAGAGATTTTTGCTTTTTAGAGAGAGAGGTTATGTTGAGTGTTGTGTGTTTTATAGTTGCTTACATATAATAGCAAATGTTTTACTAAAGAAGGGAAAGTAGCAATGTCTTAGCCCATTAATCAGTCACGTGGTGTTGTGGGTAGTTACTTTTTAGTGGTTGTAAATCGTGGAGGTAAAATCCCAATTAAATCGGTCCACTAATCTTGACAGTAACCTATGCGCTGTAACAAATTCATTAGTAATTTATGAGGATGACAGCAAGTTTTGCTTGACAGTAACATCGGCGCAAGAACATGCTGTCACCGTTAAGCAATTTATACAATTTCCTTTAAATTTCATGACAGAAAATTTTTCCGTTGCTGATAAGGAACTTGCTACAAGGCACATAGTGACAACATCTTCACTTATTGACAGCAACTTGTGCGGAAATAATTTGTGTAATGAATTTTAATCGACTTCGCCCATTGCTTAAGAGTAAAATTACAAATTAGCATATTAATCGATCTAAGCATATATTCGTTAAGCAAGCACACATCCACCTACATCCACACACACAAGTATACACATGCATACAACAATAGATAATCAAGATGAGAGATAAGGCATGCAATAGCACTGGGGAGACGAAACGATAATCTTTTCTTTAAAAAAAAACTTAAAACAATACATAAAAGTTCTTAAGAACTAAACATTATTTTAAGTTTGGAAAAGCTTCCAGCAGCAGCCCTTCCACAAACTTCTCGATCTCCTTCTCATCGGAGACCCCCAGCATGTCTAGATAAGCTTGAAGCTTATCAAAGACTGGATCAAGGGGGTTCTCATCAGTAGCAGTAGTCTCCTCCGTTTGCTTAGGCACCTCTTTGCCTTTGTCGTTGGCTGAGCTTTCTGAAGTGGACATCTCAGAAGCTTTCCTCTTGCTCATTCTCTAGAGTCTCTTAGTGTGTAATGAAGAAAAAAGGTTTGGCCTCAGTCTTATTTATAACACATTAAGTGACGCTACAGCTTCCCATACGCTTCTTCTTAATAAAGTATTTAACTTTAAAATAAAAAGACTAACTAATGCCCGAGCTCATTTGAAATGACATGACTAGTTGTCACTGGCACGCGTATGGTTTAAGTTAATGTCACGTGACTACTCATTACATAAGTTAAAAAAGGCATGTAATTTGAATTTAGCATAGTCATAGCAAACATGCTGTCAATTAAACAAGTAGCACATACGACAGTAACTTCTCATGACAGTAACATTGAAAGCTACGGTCACAAGCTGTGATTTAACCACTTTGAAAATGTAAAAACTAGTAAGTTAACATACCAGATTTAGCATTCCCAATTCACTTACCAACCTGTTGAAGGTTCCTTCATCTAGTGGCTTCGTGAAGATGTCTACAGGATGCTTTTTTGTTGGAACATAAACTAGTTTCACAGTTCCTTTTTCAACATGCTCTCTGATGAAATGATGTCTAATATCAATGTTCTTCGTCCTGGAGTGTTGAACTGGATTATCTGAGATGGCTATGGCACTGGTGTTATCACAATAAATGGGAATATTGGAAACTCTAAACCATAATTCATTAGCTGATTTTTCATCAAAAGAATTTGATCACAGCAACTTCCAGCTGCAATGTATTCAGCTTCTGCAGTTGAGGTAGACACAGAATGCTGCTTCTTGCTAAACCATGACACTAATCTTCCACAAAGAAATTGACAGCTTCCTGTTGTACTTTTTATGTCAATCTTGCATCCAGCATAGTCTGAATCCGAATATCCTATCAGATCAAATCCAGAATCTTTAGGATACGAAAGGCCTAAATTTGGAGTACATTTGAGATATCTAAAGATCCTCTTGATTGCTACCAAGTGTGACTCTTTTGGATCAGCTTGAAACCTTGCACAGAGACATGTAGCAAACATAATATCTGGTCTGCTAGCAATTAGATACAGCAATGATCCCACCATGCCCCTGTAGGTACTAGAATCCACTTTCTTTCCTTTAGGATCCAAATCCAGTTTGGTTGTAGTAGCTAGAGATAGGTGTCTTGGCAAGTGATGCATCTTCCAAGTTGAACTTTTTGAGAAGTTCCTTGACATATTTCTCTTGGCAAATGAAGATGCCATCATCCTTTTGATGAATTTGTAAACCTAGGAAAAATGACAGTTCTCCCATCATACTCATCTCATATTTATTCCTCATAAGAGATGAAAACTTTTCACACAGCTTCTCATTTGTAGAACCAAAGATTATGTCATCAACATAGATCTGCACCAGAATGATGTCTTTGCCATGATGCTTGTAGAACAGTGTCTTATCCACAACACCTCTTACAAATTGATTCTCCAGAAGAAAGGTAGAGAGAGTATCATACCAAGCTCTAGGGGCTTGATTCAATCCATAAAGTGCTTTGAAAAGTTTGTAGACAAAGTCATACAATTCAGTATTTTCAAATCCAGGTGGCTGTTCAACATACACTTCCTCCTCTAGCTCTCCATTGAGAAAAGCACTTTTGACATCCATTAGGAGCACTTTGAAGTTACAGTGTGCAGCATAGGCTAGGAAAATTCTTATGGCTTCAAGTCTGGCAACAGGTGCAAATGTTTCATCATAGTCTATTCCTTCCTGTTGACAGTATCCTTTGGCCACTAGTCTTGCTTTGTTCCTTGTCACGTTTCCACCTTCGTCCAGTTTGTTTCTGAAGACCCACTTTGTGTCAACAACTGATTTCCCTTTAGGTCTAAGGACTAGCTTCCATACATTGTTTCTCTCAAATTGGTTGAGCTCTTCTTGCATGGCTATCACCCAATCTGAATCCAACAATGCTTCATCAATTGACTTTGGCTCAGTTTGAGATCGAAAGCAAGAGAACATGTTATCAGCAGAAACATTTCTCCTAGTCCTTATACCAGTAGTGGGATCACCAATGATTAGATTGTTGGTGTGATCTCTGTTCCACTTAGTGGTTCTAGACAAGCTTCTTTCTTGATCTGCTTGATCAGTTCCTCTTTGAGGAGTTGATTCTCCACCAATGATGGTTTCTCCTTCATGTTCTTCAACATCTCCAGACTCATTCTCATTCTGATGATTAGGAGTTATTGTTTGAGACTGAGCTGGATTTTGAGTAACATCATTGGTGTTGATAGCATCTCTTTCAAACTCAATGGTCTGAGTGCAAGTAGGTTCATCAGCAACAACTTCTTCTTCCTCCAAGTAACCTTGATTTTCAAATCTAAGAGGTTCCATTTGACCATCCTCTTGTAATCCAGGGAACTTGGTTTCATCAAATGTGACATTTACACTTTCTTCAATGACTTTGTGATCAATGACATAGACTCTGTACGCAGTCCTTTCCAATCCATATCCCATGAAAATGCCTTCATAAGCTTTAGCATCAAACTTTCCTTTCCTTTCGTGGTTGTCAATCATCATGAAACACTTACTCCCAAATACATGAAAATATTTGACAGTTGGTTTCTTTCCTGTTAACAGATAGTAAGGAGTGTTTCCATGAGTCTTGTTGATCAAGGTTCTGTTCTGTGTGTAGCAAGCTGTATTGATAGCTTCTGCCCAGAAATATGTTGGTAATTTAGAATCATTAAACATAGTTCTCGCAGCTTCAATGAGAGTTCTATTCTTCCTTTCTACAACTCCATTTTGTTGTGGTGTCCTGGCAGTGGAGAATTGTTGGACAATGCCTTCTTCTTTGCAGAAGTTTCCCAATGTGGCATTTCTGAACTCAGTACCATTGTCACTTCTCAGATATTGAAATTACATTCGGGGTTCTATCAAGAACTCTTATGTTATCAATGATTTCTTGAGCAGCTTCGTCCTTTATCTCTAAAAACTTTACCCAAGTGTACCTCGAGTAATCATCCACCATTACCAGGGCATATCTCTTTCTTGCAAAAGATTGAATATTTACTGGACCAAACAAATCCATATAAATTAATTTGAGTGGCTCAGTGTTGGTATTCACTTGCTTTGACTTGTGCACTGATCTTTTCAATTTACCAATTTGACAATCCTCGCACAATCCTTCTTGACAGAATTCCTATTGAGGTAGTCCTCTCACCAAATCCTTCTTCATCAGAATATTCATATTCTTGAAATTGAGATGAGAGAGCTTCTTATGCCAAAGCATGCTTTCACCAACTGATGCTTTACTGTAAAAACAGTAAGCCTTGTCTTTCTTCACAGAATTTAAGTCTGCAACAAACAAGCTTCCTTTCCTGACTCCTTTCAAGGAGAGGCTTCCATCCTTCTTGTGATAGATATTGCAAACCATCATATCAAAGTCAACCTTGAATCCTCTGCCACTGAACTGGCTGACACTGAGTAGGTTATGCTTCAATCCATCTGCAAGAGCAATGTCTTCAATGACAACATTTCTAATTTCCAAACAGCCATATCCCACAGTGTAACCTTTGTTGTTGTCTCCAAAAGTTATGATTGGGCCGGCTTTCTCCACAAAATGTGATAGCAGGGCTATATCACCTGTCATGTGCCTGGAACATCCACTATCGATGATCCACATGACTTGCTTCTGCTTTTTGCCCTGCAAAACAGATGATTTTAATTTGCATCTGGTACCCAAACTCTGTTGGGTCCTGCCGTTACAACATTATTATTCATATCATTATTTTTCACATTTGTATCAACACTAGAATCCTCCTGTTTGACTTCTTTCACAATCCACTTATGCTTAGAGTTAGACTTGGTCTTTCTCTTGGTGGATGTTGCCTTTTTACCAACATAGGCAGGCTTAGAAGTCTCAGTAGTTTGCATATAGGAACATCTTTCAGTAGACAGAATAGGCAAATTGAAACAAGTACTCATAACAAAAATCTTGCATGGCATACAGTCAATATTATTACAGACGTCCACTTCTCTTTGCATGATGAGGGTTCTATGTAAGTTACCACTAACATTGATCGCATTAACCTTGTCCTTGCTGGGTTTTTTACAAACAAATGTTAAATGTTGAGATTAGCCACAATTATTGCAAAGCTTCCTAGGAGCGTCTTTAACATGAGCATAGCCATTCTTTTTGTCAATTCCTAACTTGTCATTCCTATTCTTAGGCTTGTAGGCATTTGCCTTGACAGTATGTTCTGAAGTTGCTGTCGAGTTACCTTTGACAGTACCTTTCTTTCCCTCTGTCTTGATAGTAGGCTTGAAATTTGCTGTCTTGGGTTCTCTCTTAACAGTATCTTTTGAAGTTTCTGTCATATCCTTGTTGACAGCTACTTTAGAACATTCTATCTAATTGCTTGGCAAAGTTTCTGTCAAGGGAGACTTGACAGTATCTTTCCCTTCATCTAGTGTGCTATCAACGCACTCATCCTCATCAAGAAGCTCTTGTTTGATGAACAGGGAGGTTTCATCAAAATCAGCTCGAAGATTTTTGAAAATCGGTTTGTAAACTCTTTTGAGAATATGAGGTTTGACAGCATCACTATCATCAAGAGCAATTGCCTTTCCATGCCTCCTACCATACTCGAAGCCTATACCTATCTTTTGATTCTCAGTGTGATTATCATGATATTCCGGGACTAACTTAGAAGAGTTTCTAAATGCTTTGAGTTTAAACTCATTTTCTGCAATTTGATTCCTGAGAAATTCTTCTATTTCTTTAACACAGACAATATCATTTTTCAATCTAGTATTCTCTTAAGCTAACGAATCTAGAGAACTGGTTCTAAGCAATAACATTTCATTTTTAGATTTGAGAGTTTCATTTTGTTTATTTAACTTAGCAATTTCTTCGTGAGCAACAGATAAACTAACATGAATATTAAACATCTCAGCACTTAAATCTTCAATGGTATGCTTGTATTCAGTTTTAGACATATCAAGTAAGACTAGAGATGGTACCTGAGTTGAGGAACTAGAAGCTTCATCATCAGATTTAGCCATGAGGGCCAAGTTTACAAACTCTTCTTCTTCCTCATCTTCAGAATCATCCCAGCATTTTCCTTCAGCCACATAGGTTTTACCTTGATTCCTCTTAAACTGATTTTTAGATCCTTTTCCTTGATTCTGTTTTGGTCTTCTACATTCAATAGCAAAATGACCTAGCTCATTGCAGTTGTAACACCTGAACTTCGATCTATCCACCATCCCGGTCTTGTATCCACCTCTCGTGGCACCACCAGCAGCTTTTGAAAAACTCCCCTTGTTGAACTTAGATGTTTGACTCTGTGGCTTGTATAACTTGTCCCTTCTGAACTTGATGTTCTTGAATCTCTTAGCCATATAAGCCATGGTTGGATTTTCCATGCTTTCAATCTCTTCTATTGTGTAGAAGTCTTCATCTTCAATGTCTTTGAGCTACAGAACCACCTTCTCCTCGTCATCCAACACCTCTTCAATCTTCAATGGTGGTACTTGTGTTGGTTGTGAACTTTGTGAGGATTCACTTGGACAAGCTACTTGTGGTTCATGAGCTACAAGGGCTCCTGACATGTTTGCCAACTTTCCTTTGGTTCCAGTTTGAATAGCTCTATTTTGGAAGAGTTCGAGTTCGTATGATTTGAGCACACCATCAAAATTTCTAGAGAGACATCGCTCAAGTTTCTTCCTTCTCTTATGGCTGTGACTTTGTGCTCAAAATGCTCAGGGAGAGTGAGCAGAAATTTGATATTGATCTCCTTTCTATCATAGAACTTCCCATGAATTTGTAACTCAGCTATTAGCTTACTGAACCTTTCAAACATGTGTGTGAGTTCTTCGCTTGGCTTGGCCATGAAGGCTTCATATTGTGATACAAGGATTTGCCTTTGATTTTATCGGACCTCTTCACTTCCTTCACACAGCACCTCTATATTACTCCATATCTCTTTTTCAGATGAACATCCCATGACATTACCACACATGGCTTTGTCTAAAGTGAAAGAGTCGAGCAAGATAAGTTATAAGTAGTCATCCAAGGCTACTTTCTCCTTTTCGGTCTCTGTGTATTTTGAAGGCCTCTTGGCAACCCAATGGGCTGAAATGATTTCATCATTTACAGTAGCAACAACTACTTCCTTTTGAGGAATGAAGGGGCCTTTCTCAAGGATTACCATGTATAGTGGATGGGCAGCTTTGATAAATAACAAGATCTTTCTTTTCCAGAAATTGTAGTTCTCTTTATCAAATACTGGAATCTTGATACCACTTGACTTCTGAACACTCGTCATGATCTTCAGATTTGTATATCAATCTGTTGCTCTGATACCAGTTGTTGGTCCCGGAGTATATTGCAGAAGGAGGGGGGTTGAATGCAATATAGATAATTTCAAATCTTTAGATCAACAACAATGATAAAGATTTTAAACTATCTACACAGGAATTGCAAACACAAGTAGTAATTCAAAATGTTCTCACAAAATAAATATTTTATTTATTTTGTAATGTGTTGCTACAACCTCGAGAAAAATGGTTTTCTCAAGCTTCGACTTCTTGAAAGAAATCACTATAGAAAGAATGAGAGATGTGTCTCTATATAGACTAATCTTTCTCTAGCATCTCAGTCACATGGGTCGCGGAGCTGTTTTCATTTTCAAGTGGTAGCTCTTCACAAGTTGCCCACCCATGTGACCTTTCCTAAAATGCTATACAAACAGAGTTATCATTAAGCATAAGGCATTCTGGGTTCTTTCTAAAATTAGCTATAACAATTCTAGTAGATGCAGACTTGTCATACTCTTGGATTGTCGAGCCTCGTCTTGTGATCTATCAAGCTTCTGTCGTAGTCTTGCAGGTTTGCTACAATCTTTAACGAATTGCAACAAATCTGTTTCTCGAACATCTAAACTGTCACGGGGGTTTGACTGAGATAAAATCCCCAAATCAAATAATTCAGTGAGACGGTAACCTTTGTCGCCAAGTTTGCTGTCATAGGAATATTCAGTAGTTGACAGTATGAGCTCCCGCCAATGTTGTTGTCGGAACTCCAAACTTGCTGTCAAGTGTGGGAATGTTGCTGTCCCCTGCTTCAACCAATGTTGCTGTCAAATGAGACTTTCTGTCGTGACCTTGCAACATGCAGTCTTCTTGTAACGCTACCATCAATGTATTGACAGTAACTTTATTATTGTTGTCGAACTGATGTATTCTCTTGAGGCTTGAACATATCAATGAACTTCTTCCAAGATACATACTTATTACATTTCAGCAATTATTTGATTACAAGAACACACTCTGGCTGTGACAGTATGTTCTACTTAGCCTATAAAAATAAACGAAGTACTAGTTAAGTTGTCTCTACGCTATCACCCATAAATCCTAACACTTATCAATCACCTGCTATTTGCTTCCGTTGATTCTTTGAGAACTGAATAGTCATTGAGATTTCATTTATTCTTTATCAGCTTCAAATATTTACAATTTAACTCCCTTTTATAATATCAGTTAATACGCTGATTACATATGTTGACTTGATATTATAAGTAGTTGACTCCTTATTTAATAAGTTGATTCAATGTAAATCAACAAGTAAATGAATTCACTTAGCTTGTTATAGTTAAAAATTCACTACTTTATGGTCTCATCCATCAAAAATCATTTTACTTAGTGTTGTGGGAGGAATTTGTCACAACAAACTAAGAGGTCGTTGCTGGAATAGCGCCAATAAACAGGGAATCGTCTAACTGCCCCAGAAAGGCTCACATCTAGAGATTAAAGACTAGCCGCCCGGAAAGACTCACGACTAGGGGTTTTCGAAGAACATGGGAGGTGATTCTTCGGAGGATCGGACTGGATTCACTGGAATTAGCGCTCGAAGACCGAATGGTGGCCTGCCGAGAACCCTCATAATGATGTGTCACACAAGAGTATACGTGCTCTCTGTTACTCAAGGTGTCAAAGTGTCTAAGAAGATCCCGTATACTGCCTACCTACCTCTATTTATAGAGGATCAAGCCTAAAGGTAGTTCTGAAATGATATGATCGATTATTTGTGATGGATTATCCCATTTCTCCAGGGATTATGACTGATATTTTTGATATAAATCATGTGTGATGTATTAAATACGGTTTCCCAGCTGTTTTAGGAGTTGTAGGATGATTATCCTTGTATTTATCATGATTTTGTATGATTTATCAAGTATATATGACATATATCCTCTAATAACTGAATACATATCTGTTTAGAAGTGTAAATCAACTGTAAAGACGTGTTCCTAAAAAATAGAAGGTCTGCCTTATCCAAATTGGTAGCCTAATCGGGCTTCCGGTGGAAGCTGGGGGTACTGCCCGGTAGCCTGGCTCCGGTAGCCCCAACATGGAAGCTACTCTTGAAGTCCTACTGGATAGCTAGTAGTGGTTATAGGTTATCCATAAAAGGCTGCCCTTGGAACCATAGACCTTATAGCTGTTTAATGTGGTCACATTGTAGCCCCTGGGGCAGCCATGGGCCTCCGGAAGCCCAATAAATCACTTATTTTTTTTTATAAATTGGACCCTATCTTTCAAGTGGGCCTAGATCTAACCCATGCAAGATTTTGGTCACAACACTTAGTTTTCTTGAACTAAAACTTTTATGTAGAAAATTTTATAACTAACGGATATTTCATAAGAATGCTATCTATTGATTAGTTATACAAAAAATGATTTTCAAATTTAAGTACTTGTTATCATCAAATCTAACATGTGACTGCTAACAAGGATGTATTAAAAATTTAGATTAATCCTAACATAGATATAGAGATGCAACAAATTGTCATTATAAAAATGAAACTTGACATGATAGTGGATACATTGATTAGATTTCTAAAGTCAATGGACTTTTAGGATATTAATTGAAAAATTGGAAGCCGCATATTCAAATTTACTATAATTAAGAATTATCCAATGAACAGAGTGAGTGAAATATTTTTTTTATTAAAGATTGGACTTAATTGAAATATATTGTTATTTTAGTTAATAAAGTCTATCTATGTATGAAAAAAATGAAACGAACCTAACGAAAGCAAATCTATACAATATTATTAAAGTCGAAACATTAATAGTTTAGTAATCATACATTGGTTGGCATTTGGGTTGACTTAGTTGATCGATAATTGGACCTAATTTCTAAATAAAATTTTTGTGTAACACACATCATTAAACAAATCGCACAAACTTCCTCCCCATCAATCACAAACACAAATAAAATAAGTGAGATCCAGTATATGGCTATTTTGATAGATAATATTAAATAAATTTATAATTTATTATTAAAAACATAAATCATGAAAATATAAAACTGTGAAACATAAATAATAAAATATTTAAAAATATTTATGCATCAATCAATTCGCTTACTCCTCAGTCTTGTCTTAAACTAGTAAACTCCTTAAAAGTCAACATTCACTAACCCAAACAATGACTTTAAGATTGTTTTCTTGCTCAGAATCATCTTTTTTCTTAAAAGTCTAACAGCTCTTTTACTGCACCTTGTTTATCAACTCAACCACTATCATTTTTTATCATGTCTGTTTCTCTAGCAAGGGATGAGCATTTTCCGAACATATATATAGGGTAGAATCTCTCCTTATCACTTTCGAACCAAATTTCGATGTTGCGTGTCATAGATTTCCATTTATTAATTCTCCTCGATAGAAAATGGCACTTGATATTTTGGATGTTTCGTTGAAATTGTGTCAAAAAAAGGTTACACCTTATGATATTTTCAATGGAGTAATATCCAATTTTATTGGTAGCACTCCACATATTCCATATGTTTTAATATTATTTTTTTACCAAATTTTAACGGGCCACCTCAACAAAAGATCGACATTCCAATTTGAATAGAAAATAATCGATCGATTAAATTAATTTTCTAAAGTTGTGAAAAAAATTAATTAATTAACTTTTAAATTTCAACTAATTTTTTTTTGTTGCAAACAAACCTAACAAATTTTATATGAACTACGTACTTTCTTTCCATGCATGGGTACATTAATAATCTTCTGATATGTATAATTGAAATGTATATTAGTAATTTTAAAATTAATATGTATAGTTGGAGATCTTTGTTATGTTTGACAGAACAAGGCTCATTTTACTTTACTGCCTCCTTACTTTTAGTCCCATGTCATTCATATATAATAAGTAACTAGTTGCAGCATAAAGTTGATATCCAATAAATGAATGAAAACGGTTACATGAAGTGGATATCCTTGAATGAATGCGGGCACATGTGTTGAAGATGTAAGTAAATACGTATTTATTCAAATCGAATAAATTAAAACTTCGATAATTATATTACAACCTTTATAATATTTACATATTTATTCCAATAGTAACATTTAACCTACAAATTCTTATCTTTATATTTTTTTTATAGAATAATCTATTATTTTAATTTACGGAGGTGTATGTAAATTGATATCAGAACTTTATTGTTTGATGCAAAATGTTTGATTATTTTATAGTAACTTAAAAGTTTTCAGCAAAGAGATTATGCTAGATGTTGATCACCTATTTTATTAAATTCTAAATAATACTCAGTTTGGTGGACAAGTCCTACAAACAAACATATGAACTCATTGGATCAGAGCAAATGCTTATTGAAATGGCTATGTTCGAATAAATTCAAATATTGCAGAAGATCAAGATTGTACGACAGGAAGTGAATAAAAGTGACTTGAGCATCAGGTTTAATTATCAATTACATTATTATTAGTCATCATCTAATTCGCAGTTCTGTCTTACATCGTTCCATAAACTTATGGTATTAAATTCGGAAGTAATCTTTACGTGGAATTCCGGTGATATATATATATATATATATATATATATATATATATATATATATATATATATATATATATATATATATATATATATATATGCGTTTTGTTCCACAACCACAGCTGGTTAGCAAAATTGTGCAACCACCTTGTGCTGCAGCTACCACAATGAAACATTGCGGTAGTCGCAATGCCTTGTGCAATGTTTCATTGTGGCTACCGCAATGCTTCATTGCGGCTTACACAATGATTCATTGTGGCAGTCACAATGCTTTAAATACAAAAATGTCATTTATAAGAAGTTGGACTCGAACACATGACCTTATGTGTTGGGGGAATAATGCTTAACCACCGTACCAATGAATCTCAAGTGAAATATTATCAAAATTAACTAATTATTACTATATTATTTAATTTATTTTACAAACTAGTTAAAATGATGGAAAAATCAAAAAAAATAGAAAATTATTAAAAGTAGGGTGATATTCATCACATAAATAGTGAATATGACCACTTTGGTGTGTATGAATTTATGTTCAAAACTTTGCCTTTTTCCTATTTCTATTTAATTTTTTAATTTATTCTACAAACTAGTTAAAAATGGGGGGAAAATAAAAAAAATTGTTTTTATTCTGAAATTTTGGCAATAACTTTAAAAAGGATGTATCTTGAACTCTGTATGGTTTGGTAGTCGAGAAATAGTTAAGAGTACTGTTCAAATCGATAGTTGACTACCACTTTTGCCATCCAAATTAATTTATTATTTTTTGAAATATTGGGAATATCGCTAAATTAGATATATATTGACTTACGTGCGGTTGGATCGTCGACAAGTATTTTTTTAAAAAATAGAGACAACAATCCTTAACTTTTGGAAGTGTATGTATATGTGAAAAATGGGGAAGATCGAACTTTTTTTTTGGGAAGTGCGTATATGTGATAAAAAGGGAAAAATAAGTTTTACACAGCTGTTTAAAAATATTGGCTGATAAAAAAAATGGGCACCAGGACTACCACAATGTTTCATTATGGTAGCAGCAATGAAATCAATGGACTACCACAATGTTTCATTGTGGTAGCAGCAATGAAATTGCCCAACCAACAATCATAACTATCACATTTAAAGCTAGATGAAAAATTGGTTTTTTAATGAAATTTTGCGACTACAGCAATGAAGCATTGTGGCAGCAGAAACTACTGCAATGTTTCATTGTGGCGGTCCATTGATTTTTTTCTCTTTTTTTTTTAAATTTAATTATTAAAATTCGAACGTGAAATCATAATAAATTACTTTCAAATTTAAAAGCTATTGCCAAAATTTCAGACAAATTTTTTTTTTATTTTCCCCTTTTTAAACTAGTTTGTAAAATAAATTAAAAAATTAAATAGAAATAGGAAAAAGGCAAAGCTTTGAACATAAATTCATACACACCAAAGTGGTCATACTCAATATTTATGTGATGAATGTTACCCCACTTTTACTAATTTTCAATTTTATGATTTTTCCCTAATTTTTAACTAGTTTGTAAAATAAATTAAATAAAAATAGTAATAATTAGTTAATTTAGATAATAATACAGTTGAGATTCATTGGTGTGGTGGTTAAGCACTATGTCCCCTTTACATAAGGTTAGGTGTTCGAGTCCAACTACTTATAAATGACATTTTTATATTTAAAGCATTGTGACTGCCACAATGAATCATTGTGTAAGCCGCAATGAAGCATTGCGGTAGCCACAATGAAACATTGCACAAGGCACTGCGACTACCACAATGTTTCATTGTGGTAGCAGCAACACAAGGTGGTTGCACAATTTTGCTAACCAGCTGTGGTTGTGGAAGGGCACCATATATATATATATATATATATATATATATATATATATATATATATATATATATATATATATATATATTAAATCTTCTATATATTTGGCTTAGACCCATTTTTATCCTTAATATGTCTATTGCTCTTTAATAAAAAAATCATTTTTAAAAGGGAAAATTAATTCTAAAGTCCCTAAACTATTGGTTGTTTTTCATCTAAGTCCTTGAACAAAAAATGTCAATTGATAGGTAATTAAACTTTTGAATTTTTCTAATCGAAGTCCTTCCGTTAAAAATTACTAAAAATAGAAATTTTCTGGAAACTTGTTCTTGAGGTGTTCTTGGAGATCAAAGTATTTTTGATCATGTTATTGTAGTCCAAATCCAGAGTTCTAGTAACCAAATCGAATCTCTCGAGCTGTTCTACAACCCTTTGCTATCATGCAATTTCAAGGATAGGGATATTTTTTTATTTTTGATTAATTAGGGTTTATGAACCGTTGATTTGTACATGTTTTTGTTTATATGGTTGCATAGATCTGCTTATACTGAGTTCGTAGGTATTTTTATTTCGATTTTTAAAGTTCAGGCTTGTGTTCGTCGGAAAAGTTTTACTCTGGTGCCGTTTCTCAATTTGCAGGCATAGTGTTGATTGATTGTATATGTTGTTTACTGAAATAGTTTTGTTAGGTCATAAGCTTTAATTGGTACCTGTTTGGTCGAGTTCTGAGTTTATTTTTGATTGCCGGATGAATCGAAGTTCACCGGCGTTCTTGAATTTGGCCGAAATTTGACAGGAGGACTTAGATGAGAAATTTTTAAAAGTTTAATTACCTATCTATTGACTTTTTTTGTTCAAGGACATACATAAAAAATGACATATAGTTCAGGGACCTTAGAATTATTTATCCCTTTTTAATTTATTTTTATTTTTTCATAAAGACAGCTCTGGGTCCATAATTTTTAAGACCTAAAATTGAGCAGTAATAGTATATATCAATATTTCATGTAAAATTTTAAATATTGTAAATTTGTCCTAAAACTTGTTACTTTACTATGAATTGTGTGTGTTAATCTGCGTTAATATATATCAAATTACATATATATTTGGAGTTTTATGCATTTTCAAATAATATTGCATTTTCAAGTAAGACACCGTTCCAACTTCTACCAATATGTAATTTTAGAACTAAATATAACTATGACTCAGTTTCTTATTAAATAAAAAAAAAATCAGCATCCATGTAAAATCAAGCTACGGGTAATATTAAAATTAGGTTTTTAATTTAAGTTAAAACTTAGAACATAAATTGACTGTTTATTATCAACTTAGAAATGAAATAGTCATTATACGGAATAAAACATTTTTGTAAATTCAAAATAGATAGTTCTTCCCCAGTATATAATATTTATTATTTTAAATTGCACAACGTTTTTAGAAAATGAATTATTTTCTACATTGAACAATATGTCATTATTTCTTATACAATATTTGACAAAACAATTACGCAAAAGATTTGTGTATTATGTATATTTTAAAGATATCACTACAAGAATTTTCAGTTTTAATAACAGAAAATTCCGTTGGCAAAGTAAGCAAATCCGTTGGGAAAACAGTTTGCCAACGGAATGCCCACGGAAGAGAAGGGTTGGTACAAACCTCGTTAGGAAGACCCTTCCCAACCGAATTATTTCCGTTACTTATTTTACCAACGGAATAGCAATGAACTAATAACAGATCTCAAAGTCACCAAAAAAATACCCTGCCAACAGAATTTTCTGTTGGTAATTCTAGCAACAACCTTGTAACAGATAATCCTTACTAACAGAAATTTCCGTTGTTAAATTTAGGAAATCCTGCCAACAGATGCAAAATATCTACCAACATTTACATTTTTAATATCGATAAAATAAAATGATACTAGCAAACAAAAGATAACAAAAGTCTTTTTTATACAATACCAACATCTGAGTATATTATAATACAGATTCAAAATGGGGTTAAGAGTTACAAGATCACTCTTACCCTATATTTAAATACTAACATAGAGTTTCAACAAAAACTACATTGCAGCCACTTTAAATTTATTCCTGACAGGTACTAAAGGAGTAGCTATTCCATTGGGTAATCCAGTTTCTTTATCCTTTTGATCTTCTTGTTCCTTGCAGTTTGACCTCCGACATAATAACCATTCAGCGAGCCTTCCTTAGACATCAATGATCTCTTTCTACTTGGAGCAGGTGGTCTCAACCATACAGGAGGACTGCTTACATTAATCATCTATTCCCTGCTTTCTACAGAGGAAAAGGTGCAATGAATCATGGTTCAAACAAAAGTTATCGGCTTTGGAAGCCCAATATAAAAGATTCTACAATAATCAGAAATGATTTTTGAATTGCAATATCTAATCTGATAAGCAACTATGGAAGACACCAATAATACGGATGGGATGCATTTGGCGGATAACTATTTACAAATTTAACTAGTGGTCAAACAAATTTCATGCTTATCTATGTGGTCCACCTTGTCACAAACTTACAATGCTAGTAAAATTAAAAATTTGTTGGGAAAAGTCAGAATGTGTTACTACAAATACAAAAACATAATGAATATAATAAAAATTGGATGTCTCAGAACTAGATTGGCAGCAGCGTAACAAATGTCATAGCAACACATGTCCAAATTTTGAAATGAATATCATTGCAAAACATACATCATAAGGCATGTCCAAATTCATAAATGAATTTGGAGAGAGAGTACCAGCAAGAAACAGTGTTGGAGAGGTGTGTTATACGAAGAGAAAGCACTGTTTGATTATCATTTAATCAGCTAAACCTTCTGAATCGCCTGCCTTCCATTCTCATCTTTGCATCAACAATACTGATGAGTTGTGATTCTTGTAAATAGAGTTGTTCTTTCGAGCAGAGCGAATAGCAAATCGAATAAATCGAGTTAGGGCTTCGAGCTATTCTAGCTGCTAATTAGGGCTTCGAATTAGGTGATATTTTCTTGGAGAGCTGCTAAGGCTTCTAGGATAGAAAGATGTTCTTGTCTGAGTAATTTTTGTGTTTTCGATTTAGGGTTCTTGAGGAGAGTGAGAGGTTTTTGTGTTTTTGTGTTTTGCGTGAGTGTGTTTGTGAGCCGGTTACTGAAGGGGGTTTAATTGAGGGGAATAAAAATGAAAAATTTTAAGTGAAATTTTAGTTTTAGGGGGAATGAAAAATGAAATTTTGATAGCTAGTAGGGGGAACAAAATATTGGTTAAGGGGGGAAGCAATTGGTAAAGGGGGGGAAATAATTGGGATAAGCGGGAGAAAATGAAGGGGGCGCTTATCAATTTTTTGAAAGTTAAAATTCAAATTGAAACATCGGTTCTTTTAACAAGTGATGTTCGCACAATCGAGTCTTTTTATTTTTTGATTATTTTTTCCCAACACTAGAATGAATATCTATTGATATCCGTACGGTTCGATAGTCGAAGAAATCATTAAAAAAAATCATTCCGTGAATTTTTAATGAACCATTAAATAGGGTTTCGTCACGGTTTAGTGTTTCGATTTTTTAAAAAATATTTCTCGACGACCCAATCGTACGGAGGTCAAGATACATCCTTTTTAATGTTATTGCAAAAATTTCAGAAAAAAATAAATTTATTTGGTTTGGTAATTTAACGGTCAACTAGTACTTTGACTAGATACCCTAAATAGGGTTTCATCAGGGTTTAGTGTTTCGATTTTTTTAAAAACATTTCTCGATGACCCAACCATACAGAGGTCGAGATCCATCCTTTTTAATGTTATTGCCAAAATTTCAGAAAAAAATAAATTTATTTGGTTTAGTAATTTAACGGTCAACTAGTACTTTGACTAGAACCCCTAAATAGGGTCTCGTCATGGTTTAGTGTTTCGATTTATTAAAAACTATATTTCTCGACGACCCAACCATACGGAGGTCAAGATCCATCCTTTTTAATGTTATTGCCAAAATTTTAGAAAAAAATAAATTTATTTGGTTTGGTAATTTAACGGTCAACTAGTACTTTGACTAAAACCTCTAAACAAGGTTTCGTCAGGATTTAGTGTTTCGATTTTTAAAAAACTATTTCTTGACAACCAATCGTACAGAGGTCAAGATCCATCCTTTTTAATGTTATTACCAAAATTTTAGAAAAAAATAAATTTATTTGGTTTGGTGATTTAACGGTCAACTAGTACTTTGACAAGAACACCAAAACAGGGTTTCGTCACGGTTTATTGTTTCGATTTTTTAAAAAATATTTCTCGACGACCCAACCGTACGGAGGTCGAGATCCATCCTTTTTAATGTTTATGCCAAAATTTCAAAAAAAAATGTTTTTATCTGGTTTGGTAATTTAACAGTCAACTAGTACTTTGACTAGAACCCCTAAACAGGGTTTCGTCAGGGTTTATTATTTTGATTTTTTAAAAAATATTTCTCGATGACCCAACCATACGGAGGTCGAGATCCATCATTTTTAATGTTATTGCCAAAATTTCGGAAAAAAATAAATTTATTTGGTTTGGTAATTTAACGGTTAAAACGGGGTTTCGTCATGGTTTAGTGTTTCGATTTTTTTAAAAAATATTTCTCGACAACCCAACCATACGGAGGTTAATATCCATACTTTTTAATGTTATTACCAAAATTTCAGAAAAAAATAAATTTATTTGATTTTTCCCCCATTTTTAACTATTTTGTAAAATTAATTAAAAAATTAAATAAAAATAGAAAAAAGACCAAGTTTTGACAAAAATTCATACACACCAAAATAGTAATACTCATTCTTTGTGTGATGAATGTTACCAACTTTCACTAATTTTCCATTTTTTGATTTTTCCCCATTTTTAACTAGTTTGTAAAATAAATTAAAAAATTAAATAAAAATAAAAAATCCAAAATTTGAATTCAAAATTCATACACACCCAAATAGTCATACTCACTATTTATTTGATGAATGTTACCCCACTTTCACTAATTTTCTATTTTTTTGATTTTTTCCACCATTTTAAACTATTTAGAAAAAAGTTAAAGAATTAAATAAAAATAGAAAAAAGCTAAAATTTAATTTAAAATTCATACACACCCAATTTGTTATACTTACTATTTTTGTGATGAATATTAACTTAGTTCCACTAATTTTCCATTTTTTTGATTTTTCCCTCATTTTTAACTAATTTTTAAAATAAATTAAAAAATTGAATAAAAATAGGAAAAAGGCCAAAATTTTGAACCAAAATTCATACACACCCAAATAGTCATACACATTATTTGTGTGATGAATGTTACCCTACATTCCATAATTTTCTATTTTTCTGATTTTTTCCATCATTTTTAACTAGTTTGGAAAATAAATTAAAAATAGAAAAAAAAACCAAAATTTAATTTAAACTTATTTCAATGGTTTTGATTTGATCCGTCTTTCTAACCAAGTGATGAATCCGTGTACTTACAACTGCAATGAATTCGCAATGGATTCGTAACGGAATGAAAAAATAACAAATCTACTTTTGTAACGGATTAGTAGCGAAATGTATAGTAACGGATTGCCAACAAACTACCAACAGAATGAACAACAAATAATTTTAAGCCATTGATAAATCGTTATTATTCCGTTACTAATCTGAAGGTAATTATATTTACCAACAGAAAATTCCGTTGGTAAATATTTGTTAGTGATCCGTTGAGAATCTGTTGGTATAGCACTGACCTACTCATTCGTTGCCAATCCGTTGGTAAATGCCAACGGAAACATTTCCGTTGGCAGATTCCGTTGGCAAAAATGGATTTTCTAGAGTCTTTCGGTTGTTGGGGTGAGGAGGAGAGGCAGACCGAGGAGGTCATGGGAAGAGCAGCTTAGGTTGGATTTGAAGGCTATGAATCTAAGTGAGACCATGATCGCTGACAGGTGTTCGTGGAGGCGACAGATCAGAGTGGTGGACTCTCTTCTAGGGGACGGCTCTGTAGTAGAGAACCTCAGAGTTGGGTTGTCTCGGATGGCCTTATCATAGGAGTTCGGCTTTTTCCGCTATCTTTTTCCACTTTCATTTTTCATTTATATTATCATATGTTTCCCGGTTGTGCAGGTGTAGGGAGCTCCGCTTGGTGGTATCTAGGACATGGTAGGTAAGTCCCGTGTGGAGAAAGCCATGGGCTCAGGTACTGCTGTGAACTTTGTCTCATATCTCGTAGATTCCTTTGTATATATCACTCACCGTATTTGTCATGCACATAGCCGAGGGTCTTCACGGAAACAGTCTCCTCACCCTAAAAAGTGGGGGCATGGTCTGCTTACAACCTACCCTCCCCACCCCAGACCCTGCTCTGAGCGGGATATCCCTGGGTTTGTTTGTTTGTTTGTATATTATATTTTGCATAAGAATATTTATATTATTTTAAATTTTTATTTTTAATTTGATTTTAAGTTGAACCTGATCCACTACAAATTTTTTTAACAACTTTTAAGATTTTTCTAAAAGAAAATATCTTTTATCCATTTTAATTATACCATTTTATCAAAAATAATAATTTGAACTTTGCACACCTTGTCGATTGTCACCATGTTAGATGTCATACAATTGTCATCACAATTCGATTGTGCATCAAAAATTGCAGGTTTAATTGTGACAACACCCATTCACCACAGGGACAAAAGACCATCCAAAAATCCGCTTAAGGCAATTAACATCAGCAGTATGTGTTTATTGAGGTAACACGCATGACAGTTTTAGACTTTACACTATGTAATCTACATAAATAAAATCTGAATTTTGTTGAATACATCAAGGCATACATACAAAAACCACTATAAACGTCAAAATATTTGAAAAAATTACATAATCTATAAGGAATAATATATTCTAGTTCATTTTTATGGTAAATAACGTACCCCACTAAAAAAAATATAGGATAATTGTGGGCCATATAGATTAAAAAAAATATAGAATATAGAAATTTAGAGCGAAGTAACGTCGTCCATATTCATATAAATAGCACGTCCAGTGTGGCCATGTATACATCAACACACACTACAGACTTGATCAGTGAAATAGCATTTGCGAAATCAAGAATCAGAGTGAGTCCTTTTCTTATATTTTCTATGTTTTTTTATTTGTTTGGGGAAATGATTAGGGTTTTTGTATAAACATGATTTTGTTGTTATTGAATGTTGATTTTGTGATAGATTTTATTTGAGGAAATAATGGACAACTCTGCCGGAAAAACTCAACATGATTACAACTTGGCTGCACGCAAAATCCAAGAAGCAGGTTTATTCACTTCTTTACTGGTTTTGCTTTCCATTATTCCTTTTATCTTCTTTAATTTTTCATTCATTTCCACTGCAACGGAAGTTGCCACACACATGACACCCTCATATATATCTCTCTCTCTCTCTCTCTCTCTCTCTCTCACACACACACACATATGTAGGATCGGAGAGCTTAATTGGGCTCTGTTCTTGGATGACCTTTAAAAATCATGAGAGTTAATTTTAAGAGCCCAATTTGTAAGCCCCTATTCTTTCGAAACTCTGGTATATAGACACAGAAATATGCACAGGGTTTTTTTTTTCTTCATCCAGTTTATTTGTTTTTTTGTGCATGTGAAGCCTTAAGGAGGTACCAAGCTAGTGAATGGCTCGAGAGTCTAGTTGGACCTCTTGGCATATCTGATCAGCCTTCTGAGAGAGAGTTCATCTCTTGCTTGAGAAGTGGTTTGGTCTTGTGCAATGCAATTAACAAGATTCAGCCCGGATCGGTCCAAAAGGTAACAAATTTTATTTTTTCATCTTATCTATATATGTGTTTGGGAGTGCATGCAATTTAATGAATTTCTAGGTTTTCTGTTTTTCATTTTGTTTGTCTCTGATGGTTTGTATTTTTCGAATTTATGTAAGGTTGTTGAGAGTCACTTGCCATCTGACTCACCTGCTTCGGATTCCCAGCCGTTGCCAGCTTTTCAATACTTTGAAAATGTTAAGAATTTTTTGGTAGCAGCAGAAGAGTTGAAGCTAACAACTTTCGAAGCACCTGTTCTGGAAAGGGTAGGTCGCCTTTAAATATCTGTAATGATATGCTTTAATATACATATTTTGATATAGTTAATGACTGGCTAATGTGCATTATCAGGACAATTTGGAGGCTGGATCATCAGCCAAGGTAGTTGATTGCATTCTAGAGCTCAAAGCTTTACATGACTGGAAACAGATGAATGGAGGAAATGGATTTAATAAGCCTCCCAGATCCCACTTTGTTATGCTTACTGCGGGCAAAATTAATTCACAAGTTTCAGAGGAGAGTTCTTCTAACCCTCATAGGCGACTATCAATGAATTCAAGCTGCAACAAAGAAACACCTGCTGAGAGTGATCTTGAAGGTTTGTTGTTCCTCTTGCCTATCTGTTTGTAATTTACATAATCACTGAGCGCACTTCACACAGTTTTGCAGTCCAAATGAATACCTAGATATGATTTTGTTAAGTATAAATCTGGAATGGGCTTTATATGAATGAGGGGACCCTACATGTCATGATCTTGTGGTGTTGCATGTTATTATGTTATTATGGTTACTTTAACTTACTATTTTATCCCAGATTCATTGGTTAATTATGTTCGATTTGTAATTGTGATTTCCTCGGTTTATGACTACTTTCTGATTTATGCAGAGTTAATTGTGGCAACTCTTGCTCAATGTATGGTGGATAAAAAGGAAAATATTGAGGCTAACCTTCTTGCATCCATCCGTAGTAGGAATCCGGTAATTTTTTCATCGTATTGATATGTCAGTGTAGACCAGTATTAGATATATTATATAATAGATTTACATTTGAAGTATCTCCGTTACAGGCTGCAGTCAAAATCTTATGCAAGAATATGTTAAGCTGTTTAAAAGAACAAGAACAGAAAATGCAACCAGAGGTGAGTTGATGGAATCTTAAGTAATCTGAACCTAGTTTTTTCTTGTCTGTTATTAGATACGTCCTTGTCTGCAAAAAGACCAATTTGCTGTACTGGAAGAAAGCTCTATGGCTTTTCTATAATTTATGTAGGATATATATCTCGATTAGTTTGTTGAAGGAAAGACCTTAGTGCACAAATATCTGTCCACTTAAGCTACATAACTATCTACCATGCAGATTTTTATGTAAAACGAACTGCCTATTCATGCAATATTGACGAATTGAAATTCACATGCACAAACAGTCAACCTCCATTTGAGTTCCTTGCAAATAATTGCAGTTTTATCTGATGTAGTTATAAGTTGTACCCTGCAATTAATCATGAATAGCTTTTCTTGGAAACCAGGTGAAACCAACCCTGGGTGATCTTTTAAGAGAAGAATGTGACGTGCACTTGAGTACAACTGAAGTAATAGAAAGTTCATCAATTCTTGGGACCAAGAAGGTAATATTTATATTTATCTCAATTAGTGTACTTCAGTCTTGTCCTACTATTTTGTATATTACTGGGTAATACAGTACATTAAACTATTAGCTAGAAAAATCTACAAAGTACAGATACTAAGTGCCCTACTAGCCGTAGGAGCCTCACTCGGAGGATACCTGGGGATGCACTTACAAACAAAATGCTGGTGCATACTGTATATTAAATTTTATATATAATTTTTGTTTCTAACTTTGTATTTTATTTATATTAAAATACAGTTCCTCTGGAATCTGATTTTTAACAAGATTTCACGAACTATCCTGTATCCTGCACCTTAATTCACAAGGACAAAAAGTAGTGGTAGTTGTAAATTTTAAAAGATTGTTCTTTCTGTTTGTTAACCTTTATCTAGAAGTAGTAGATACTGTCCTTTTTATAGTATCCTCGGCTTATATACACTATATATATAGTTTTCTGTTGTCCTTCAAAACATTTTCACCCCACCCACATATTCAAACATTCATTGTTTGCTCTATCAGAAAATGTTTCCGTTTATGATTTGTACGCAGTTGTCTTAATGTTTGTAAGCATGTATAATTTGATCCAATCTTTTCCTTTGAAAAGTATGACTTGCTTAGATAAGGAATTTCTCTTTAAAGCCACACTTTTCTTTTGTAATTGCAGTGTCGTGGAGCTTGCTTAAATAAAAGTTGCTGCAATTATGAAAAGCTTCTCAGGATGCAAGAAAATGAACTATCAGTAAGCTATTCCATATTATAAGTTGGTGACGAAATGACGGAAATGTTTACTCTTCTTTTGTTGATTTGATTACATGCATTGATGCCATATGTACGCTAAACACAAGCAGATTTTTTATGATTGGAAAGTTTTGCTCTTTACTTCAGCACTTTTTAAATGTTAGCTAATTTCATTCACAATGACTATGCCATACTCAACCAGAATGTTGTATATTTCATGTTTCACTAAGTTACATAATTGTCCTGCAGAAATTTAAGTCATTGCTCTCAAGAACCAAGGCTGAGTTTGAAGACTTGCAGTCTCAATTGCAAACAGACATGAGCGTTTTGGGTATGCATCTGTCAATGGTATCCAACATTATATGTAGAATCTTTCCTATCGTATTTAGCCATCTTAAAATGAGGCATTAAGTTTCTCCCCGCATACCCTTATGTGTACAACAACTGATAACTGATATATTCTAATATCTGGGACATGCAAGTTATGCAAGTATGATGACTAATGCTTATGCGTACTGGCTTTGTATTGAAGATTAAAGCATTGGATATCTCAGAAGCATTCCTATTTTGTGAGAACTGTTAGACAGTCTTAAAAGTACTAATCCTCTCTATCTTTTTTTTTTCACGTGGACCAGAGAGTCAGGTGCAGGAGATGTCTACGGCCGCTCTTGGATACTATAAGGTTGTAAAAGAGAATGAGGACTTGCATAACAAGGTTCAGGTTCTGAAAGGTTAGAGAAATTAAACTCGCCAAAATTTTCATTTATTCAGTATGCATGTATCTTTACATCAAATTCTTCATCATAGTGTGGATTGTACATGAGCGACATGGCATTTGTAAAATTTTGGAGTATTATTTTTCCTGAGAAAACATATAGACATGTTAAGATTATGCTGATGTAATTAAATTATTTAACAGGAGGTCTTGAAAAAACATTAAAGATTGTTGATGTTAGTGCAGAAGAGGAGGAACTTCAAAAAGAGGTACACCTATTTTAAGTTGTCTGATATATGTGTGTGGGGTTTAAAAATAAACGCTTGCTGTCTCATCTTATTATGGAATCTTAACTGCATAAAATTGTCTCTATTACTATCATTCTTTAATGAGAATAATACTTCTTCTTGGCATTAGCAATTTGAACAGAATTTATGTTTGATTTCTTCTTTCAATTTATTTATACTGGTGCCAATTATTTAAAAAATTGAAAATTCACTGGACGTCGGATGACAATTTAGCTGCTGATTATGCTAGACGCAAACAGCATTGTAAACATAAAGTTGAAAACTCATTGAACGAAAATTTGGATGTTGATACTGTTAATTGCATCTATAATTAATGGTAGTAATGAACAGCTCGTGTGCATAACAAATCTTAATGTCTTGTCAATATTCTGAATAAAGCCTTTACGATCTAAATTATAAAATGAGATCTTATAACCAAAAGGCACATATTTTTCATTAAATCTAACTGAGAGAGTCCTTGTTTGTTTACACAGAAGCTCTATGTTTTTTCTTTCCTTTAATTTACACCCTGGTAAAGATACTAACATATCTCATCTAGATAAATGTGTCAACATGACATATATAACGTTTAGTCTCCTGCTAAAAATTTGCAGCTTGAGAGCCTCAAAACGGCGTTGTCTAAGAAGGAACTCCGGAGTTCAGAATTGAGTGCTCGAAGGATAAGCACTGATACTTCCGGCATAGACAGAAGAGGGAAATCACAGGCAAATAAACTCAAAGAAGTAAAATTGTTACATAGTACTTCTGTGATAACTCCACCTTCCCGGAGGTTAAGCATTGAGAATCGCTCCACCCAGAAGGTGGAGAAATCATTAAGTGTCCGAAGGTTAAGTGTTGAGAACAGCTCCACCCAGAAGCTGGAAAAATCATCAAGTGTCCGAAGGTTAAGCACCGGAACTTCCAATATGGTCAAGTTGGGGAATGCACAGGAACCGAAGGGACCGAATTATGTGTTTGAGAAAGCTGATGCAATTTCGAAGAGAATTCCCCATCATTCCCGGAGGTTAAGAAGTGATAGTGGACAGTATGCAAAGACAGCATATTTGGAAAACCAAAAGGTGGCTACAACTCCTTCTGTGATAAATCAAACTAGAAGGCTAACTTTGGAAGGTCAGCGATACGTGAACAAAGACTCGGTGATTTCAGAAAGGTCCGGTCTGCCCCAGGCTTCATTGTCAGCTTCAAAACCAAAAGTGTTCACTAGTAAAGGTGGTTTTAGACCTGAGGTATCTCTTCAAATGGCTCCTAACAGTCCTTCAGATCCTGTGTCTGATAGTCAAGTGGTAAAACTTGATAAGGAAAGAAAAGTTCCTGCTTTCGCTGAACCACGCAGAACTCCTGAGGCTGTCTATGCCCAAAATCAACTGATGATTGAATCACTGGAGTCGCAGACAGTTAGCATGAAAGCTACTGTAAATGGAAAAACGTCGCAGATAAGGAAATCACTTCGGGCTATTGGGAAATTGATCAATGGCTCTGAGAAAAGGTAAGGACCCTCCATAAGTTCGTGATAGTAATTGTGTAGTTTCAAATATAAAATTGTTTAATTTGTTACAATGGCACTCTAAATGTTGATTTATCTCTCATGAGATACCGTTCTTATTTGTGTGTATATATTAAATGAGACAAATTAGGAATATCGAAATGTAGAAAGTTGTTGCAACTCCCTTAAAACCTCGACAAAAAATTACAGGAACACGCAGACAAAGATGGAAACAAGTTTTAATGGCACAGATGGGATGCATGATATGAAGTTACCAGTTGAACGAGATGCGAGGATGCTGAGAAGACAGTCTCTAACCGGGACGTGGCCCCCAGTCACGTCAAGTACATCGTCATTTGGAGTAATTTCAAGTGGCAATCGTAAGTGTCATGTGTAGTTAAATTTGAAGCCTCGGTTACAATGTACATATATACTGCTGTCTTACAGTGTTTTACTTTACGTTACTGATTGATTTCTCCATATGCATATGGATCTTGATTATGAAAATGTTATCTCCTACAGGTTTATCGTGTGACCGTAGACCTCCTCCAGCCCGTGCTTCTGACGAGACTCTGAGACGGTGGCTTTAATTTTTAATTGGGCTACAAAAAATTAGAAAGGACTGCGGAAAGGGCTTTAGACTGACATGCTGATACTTGAGACAGGAAACAATATTGTTCATCCCTCACATCGCTTGCTAGTGTACTTTCTTTGTAAAACTTTGACTAGCCAAAGTAGCAGTAGTCAGGATGGAGCTTGATAGCTTTTATTGTTATAAACTAGAAAGTGAATGTGATGCCCATTTTCAGGATTGTTGGTTGATTTTTATTTTCAAGCAATAAAAGGTTACTTCTGAATATTGTTACTTCACATGCTATTACGGGTGCAAATGAAGAATCCCACACTTCAGAATCCAGCAATATTTGTTGAAAATTGGATTCCGATTATCTTTCTAGCAGGTTTGATAAAATTTTCAGTGGTATGCTAATGCTATAATAATTTTGTGCAAATGGTAATTAAGAAGTAAGAACCACAGGATAAGCACAATGACACAATAGAGTGAAGAAACCTGGGAGGGTTGTTAATAGCCTAAACAATAAATTTAATTTGGCATTTCCTAACTACTTCTGGTGATTGTTAAAAGACCCCTTCCTACTGAACTATAATTAATAAAAAGAAAAGGAAATTAGTATATACCAAAAAGAGTCATTTTCTTTGCTAGTTGGGTTAGGTTTTATATTTATTATTAGATGGTATATAATTGGTATATTATGGTTAATGTGTGTGATTGAAATAGTTGTTTGGGAAGATTCATCTCTGGTTTTCGGATAGTTATGCCTCTCATAAGTTCTTTCTTATTGCTCCTATCAGTAAGAGAACAATCTGAAGAAAAATCTGATGTGGTTTGTCAAATCCTTGTTGCGAATTTAAAATAGTGGCACGAGCTCAAAGCAGTCACTATGAATGATATATAAGAAAGCACATCATCATGATCTGGCGATGGTCCTAATGTGCGTAATATACAAGAAACTCTTGAAAATAACATGTCACATAAAACCACCAGCTTGGTTTATGTGGTTTATTTTATGTCACAGTGGTTAAGTGTCCAATCCATGAACCGAGAGGTCATGGATTCGACTCCTGCCAGGGGTCAAAAAAACCGGAAACAGCCTCTCTATCCTTGGGTAGAGGCATGGCTGCGTACAACCTACCCCCTCAGACCTTGCTCATGCGGGATATACTGAGTACGTTGAGTTTTATTTTATGTCACATAAAATAACATGTCAATATGGAAATTTATGTGGTTGGTTGCACTTGAAAATTATTCATTGTTAACTTGTTAGATCCTTCAAAGGTTCCGTGACTAAACATTGTAACAAAGAAGTATTTGGAACTTTCTATATCTTTCATAGTTATGAAAGAAACTTCTTGGACTTGTGCTCTGAGTATATGCATCCCTGTCTACTGTCCATAATGTGTCAATAATGGCATCTCCAGGACGGTTTAAATACACTAATTTATCTGCAGGACGGTTTAAATACAGTAATTTCGGACCGTCTTTCTGTTTCAATCACATTATTTATAATAATCCCAAATTATTAAACGACAATGCAGAATTGGAACCCCTCATATCTAAACTCTCCAGTGCTATATAAAAAGAAACATCATAATAGAGAGGTTTCAGTACTCTAGCTGCCTGCAATGGCAAAGGATAAAACGGTAGTATTTGTGATGGTTCCCTTTCTAGCACAAGGCCACTTGGGTCAACTCCTCCATCTCTCCCGTCTCATCTCTACTTATAACATTCCAGTCCACTACGTTAGCACCACAACTCACATCCGCCAAGCCGGCAGCCGTCTCCAGGGATGGGACCTCCTTGCCTACGACAACATCCACATTCATGAATATCCAATTCCAGCTTTTAAGTGTCCAGATCCCAACCCCAATGCTCCAAGTAGATTTCCTTCTCAACTTCAACCAGCATTTGAAGCCTCCATTCACCTCCGCGAGCCTGTTTGCAAACTCCTTACTTCCCTTTCCGCCAGTGCTCGAAGAATTATTATCATTCATGACTACTTGATGGCCTCTGTAGTTCAAGATTTTTCTTCCATACCTAATGCTGAGACTTATACTTTTCAGACATGCTCTTCTTTTTTTACTTTTACCTACTACTGGGATTACGCAGGAAGGCCTATTGCAGCTGATGATCAAATACTTCAACAACTTATTTCCACTGAAGGGTGTCTGACTCCAGAACTATTGGCTTTGGGTGAAAAACAAGAAATTCATGTCCAGAAAAGCTCTGGTGAAATTTACAATACATCCAAAGCAATTGAAGGTCGTTACCTTGATTTGCTCCAGAAGTTGCAGGTTAACAAGAAACACTGGGCCATTGGACCATTCAACCCTGTAGATATTTGCGAGAAACCAGACCAGAAACGACACAAATGCTTAGAATGGCTAGATAATCAAGCTTCTAGTTCAGTTATATATGTTTCCTTCGGAACAACAACTTGTCTCCCCGATGAACAAATCCACGCTATCGCAGTTGGCCTAGAAAACAGTGGCCAGAAATTCCTTTGGATATTGAGAGATGCGGATAAAGGAGATATATTTACCGGAGATGTCAGAAAAGCTGAATTACCAATGGGATACGAAGACAGAATCTTAGAAGCTAGACAAGGGATGATTGTGAGAGACTGGGCGCCCCAGTTGGAGATTTTAGCGCACGCCTCCACCGGGGGATTTATGAGTCACTGTGGATGGAATTCATGCTTGGAAAGCCTGACAATGGGAGTGCCTATGGCTACATGGCCAATGCATTCTGACCAGCCTAGAAATTCTGAGCTAATAACAAAGGTACTCAAACTAGGAATTGTCGTCAAGGACTGGACTCGAGAAAATGACTTGGTTGGATCTTTACAAATTGAAAATGTAGTCAAAAAGTTGATAGCATCCACAGAAGGAGCTGAAATGAGGAAAAGAGCTGCGGAGTACAGGAATGAAATCAAGAAATCTGTGGCAGAAGGAGGACTCAGTCGCCTTGAATTGGATTCATTTATTGATCACGTTACCAGAGAATAACAGCATTCTAAAACCATGTGTTCTCTAATTCAGTGCTCTTAGTTGTGTTATTCAAATGGTTTCATATCATCTTTAGTTGTTTACAAATTATGAACACACGAAATGCATTTTAAATTTTTAATGTTTCTGATACTTGAATGAAAATTATTACAACTGTTCATATTTTTATCAAGTGTAGGGCACTACTTACTGGACAAGAGTCTCACCGAAATCAAACACTTCTCCAATTACAAAAAGAAAGATCAGACACATGGGAATCTATGATCAAATGTAATATTCGATCCAAGATTATTGTGGAACATTATCAACAACAACATAAGACATCAACAAGCGCACCAAAATTGAAAACTTTACTCCTTCAGATCCATCTCACCAGGAAAATAAACTATTGACTATCACTTTTCAAATGTTAAGCTATAAAATTTAAACATCACTGGGACCCTCATAGTTAATCAGCGGTGCTATACTGCTCTTTATAGAGCAGCAACTTAAAGTGTTCCAGTACTTTAGCTAGCTGCAATGACAAAGGATACACAAGTAGCAGTGGTGATAGTGCCTTTTCTAGCACAAGGCCACTAGGGTCAACTCCTCCATCTCTCCCGTCTCATCTCTTCTTACAACATACCAGTCCACTACGTTAGCACCACAACTCATATCCGCCAAGCCAGCAGCCGTCACCATGGATGGGATCTCCTTGCTTACAGCAACATTTACTTTCATGAGTTTCAAATCCCGGCTTTTCTCTCCCCAGCTCCCAACCCCAATGCTCCATGTAAATTTCCTTCTCAACCTCAACCAGCATTTGAAGCATCCATTCACCTCCGTGAGCCTGTTAGCAAACTCGTTGCATCTCTTTCCCCCACTGCACGAAGAATTATTATCATTGACGACTATCAAATGGCCTCCACAGTTCAAGATTTTTCTTTAATACCTAACGCTGAGGCGTATACTTTCCAGAGTACTTCTTCTTTCTTTATTTTTTCCTACTACTGGGATTCAGCAGGCAGGCCAATAGCAGCTGATGACCCAATACTTGAACAGCTACCTTCTATGGATGGTTGCGTGACTACAGAGATGCTGGCTTTTGGGAGAAAACAAGCAATTTACCTTAAAAACAGTTCTGGTGAACTTTACAATACTACCAGAGCAATTGAAGGTCATTACTTCGATTTGCTCCAGAAAATGCAGGCTGACAAGAAACGGGCCATTGGACCCTTCAACCCTGTAGCTATATGTGATAAACCAGACCAGAAGCGACACAAATGCTTATAGTGGCTAGATGACCAAGCTTCAAATTCAGTGATATATGTTTCTTTCGGAACAAAAACTTGTCTAACCGATGAACAAATCCACTGTGGATGGAATTCTTGCTTGGAAAGTATGACAATGGGAGTGCCGATGGCTACATGGCCAATGCATTCTGACCAGCCTAGAAATGCTGTGCTAGTAACAGATGTACTTAAACTCGGCATTGTTGTTAAGGACTGGACTCAAGGGAATGATTTAGTTGAATCCTCACAAATTGAAAAAGCAGTGAGAAAGTTGTTAGCATCCAAAGAAGGAGATGAAATGAGGAATAGAGCCTCCGAACTGAGAAATGAAATTAAGAAATCTGTTGCAGAGGGCGGAGTTAGCCGCATATTGGAATTGGATTCGTTTATCGAACACATAAGAAGATGATAATTGTAGTGATCTACGTCAATCTGTTCTCTAATTCAATGCTATTAGTTACGATATTTGAATGGTTTAATATCATGTATAGGTGTTTCCAAATTATGAATGACATGCATTTCCTGTGTTCCAGAATTAGCAACTTCTATTAAAATTTGTTAAGTAACCAGTCGGTTTAAGAGGAACATTCACCAACCTTTTGTTGGCTTACAACAAATATTATTCCACACACACCTTTTGTTGTCTTTTGTTTTGCGGGTTTTGCAGTTGTAGGGAGCTTGGATAGGTGCCATCTTAGATCTGAGTATTTTGCAGAGCGAAGTAGTCAATCCCCTGGTATGTAAGCCCCATGTGTACAAAGTCATGGGCTCAGGTATGACTGCGATCTTTTCCAAAATTTATGAAACCTTTGTAAATATAACACTATTTTTCTGCTGTGCACTAAACTGGGGGTCTTCACGGAAACAGCCTCTCTACCGTAAAAGGTAGGAGCATGGCCTGCGTACATCTCACCCTCCCCAGACCCTGCTACGTGCGGGATATACTGGGTATGTTTGGTTTGGTTTGGTTTGGTTACACACTCCCCCGAATCGGATCTTATGCTACAATAAATACTATTCAATGCTCCCCTCAATTGTATAATAGGATTCGTACCGACTGACCAGACAACGATAACAATATTCAATACCAATACCAACAACAAATATTTAAATTAAATAAATGGCGTGGAGGGAATCAAACCTAAGACCCCTCCTAAATCGAACTTTAATACCGTAATCAGTTATTCTAAAACTTTTAAATGTCAGAAAAAGGCACTACAACAAATATTATTCAACAAAATTCTTGCTACTTGTTGTAATATTCATACATGTAAGGGGGTGTATTGTATTCAATTGAGATTTTAATGGGTTGATAATAATCCATGGATTTTAAAGAATTTTGTAAATCCATGGATTGTTTAAAATCTATAACACATTCTACACAGATTATTTTAATTCTTTACAGATTTTTTTGGATTTTAATGGAATGGTTTATCAAGATTTTTATGGATTAAGAAAAATCCCATAGATTCTACGGGATTTATTTCTTAATATTTTTTATTTTATAATATCCACGTATCAATTAAAGATAATAATTTATATATAAATTGTGGTTGAACAACAGGACAGTCTTTCATAAGAGCAAGTCCAATAGCCTCCTTGTGCTTTCCTTACAAATATTATAAGATATTAGGCTCTTAATGATTTAGGATATTATAAGGTATGACAACTCCAACAAGCTTCCTTATACTTGATCTTTATAATTACTAGCTTATAGCCCGTGCAAAGCACGGGTTATTTTTATTTTTTTTTAAATTTGTTTATAGTTTAGTATATATAATATTTTAAACATTATTTTTAGTTTAGTATTAAATCTAAATTAATATGCTGTTGGTGGGAATCGAACCTTCAACCTTTCTATATAACATAATCTAGTATTAATTTTATATTAAAATGTTGTTGGCGGGATTCGAACCTTAGACCTTCAACTTTTAGTATTGTTGTATCTAACGGTCATGATCTATTTGAATTGAAGATCTAACGGTTGTGAATGAGGATAACCAAACATAAGGGGATAACCAAAAATAAGGGGGTAACCAACTACAAATTATACCCCCTTTCGCTTATTATAATATAGTATAGATAGTATAGATAGTATAGATTAAATAATAAATAAAAGTAAGGAAAAAGAACCAAAAAAGAGGGAAACAATTGGAAAGAGAAGAAAAAATAATATTTTATTGATAAAAGTGAAATAAGGGAGCCCTTAAAGATAAGGGATGACATGATGCTCTTAACTTTTTAAGGAAAAGTTAAGAGTATATTGGAGCACAATTTTAGACCTTATTCCTTATCATTTGAGTTAGGAGGTCATATAAGGGATCTATTGGACTTGCTCCAAGTACTTGTATATTAGATGGTTTACAAATCTTGACCTCGTCTCTACTCCAGACTTGGCTTCTACCTGAACCGAAAAATAGGGTGGAGAAACAAACTTAGCAAACATATTTCTGGAACTAATATATAAAAATTCGAAGGTGTGGTGTGCTGGATTTTTTTGGTTAATCAGGCATGTAGTGATAGGCCATAAACAGCCGAGGCCCAACAAGGAGCCCAAAACAATAAGCAAATCATCTCATGAGAATAAGAACGACCCAGCCCAGAGTAGTGGACCCCGGGCCCGGGGCCACCACCACGTGGCATGGTCCCCACCCCAGACTAGGGGACCCCAGATTGGTGACACTCAACATACGTGGCACCCCACCTCAGCTGACATTCCTACATGTGGCGCTGACCAACAATAAAAGACAAGGGGAGGCACGTGCCAAATCATGTCTACAACAACATGGCCACACTCCAGTAAACGGTCACCCCAAACTAGGCCACGTGTCCTACATCCCGGAAATTCAGCGGCTTGTCCCCCAGATCCAACGATCGGGGGTGAAGGTAACCTACCCCTAAACCCTAGGCCTAGGGCTATAAATACCCTTAGTAAAGAGGGTTTAGGGGTTAGACATTATTACACACCCACGCACATTTTTACTCTTGTGATACTCTACTTGATTATTATCTTCCAAAGCCAACTCTTATTCTCACGCCGGAGGCACCTCGGGGCCAAACCCCCCCTCCGGTGTTGTTTTGCAGACTCCCCACCACAGCTACACCCCTTCCGAGGCACGAGTTGGCGAGGAAGGACCCGATCAAGATTCGGAGTTATCATTGGCGCTAGAAGGAGGGGCTGAACCTCCGAACCGAAGAACCCCGAACTAAACAGACAATATAGAGAAACCCGAACCGCTCAGAACCACAGCCATGCCCCGAAAAACTACCTCTACCCAGTGCCAGGCACCCAGTGCCACTAGAGACGAACCCCTAATAACTATCCCGGAGCAAGTCCCACCTATCCAGATCCCAATCCAGGAAAGGCTCGGAATCGGGCCCAATGACGCTCGGGTAATCGTTGAGGTGAACCGGTACAAGTATACAGACGTGCCTCTGGACTCCGCACAAATGGAAAACCTGACACCCGAGGAGCTAGCCCAGGCAATCCGAAACTATAGGAACCGTCCCCTCCCGGAACCTGAACCTGAGCAAGCGGAAAATTCCGGGGGGTCAGCCCACTCCCATCAGTCCCGGGCCTCGGTCTTTGACCGCCTTGGAAACCCGGGCCAAGGAAACAGAAAGGACCAGGAGGTTCGGAGTAGGGACAAAAATGACGAAGCCGATAAAATCAAGAAACTAGAAATGCTCCGGGAAAGAAAAAGGCAGGAGGAACAGGCTAAGTTGGAGCTCAGAATCCAGAAGAGGCTCCAAGAGGAGGAAGAAAGGATGAGAAAATACAAATCCAAAAGAACCCGGAGAGAGGTAAGCCCGGAGATTATCTCAGATGATGAAGAAAATCCAAACAACCTGGTACAAATGATCCATGAGCTACAAAGGAAAGTCAACAGTGACTCCGGATTTGAGATCCAAGATACACTCACCCCTTTCAGCCATTCCCTTGAAGCCATACCCCGGCAAAAGAACCTCAAGCACTACAAATTTGACTCCTTTAATGGGCTGGAGGACCCAGAAGAACACCTCAACTACTTTGAGCAAATAGCCCTGATATACTTCTACAATGACCTAACCAAGTGCAGGTTCTTTGCCTCCACACTAAAGGGAGCAGCTCAGAGATGGTTCAGCCGGATCCCTTCCCGGAGAATACACAACTGGAAGGAGTTCAGGGAAGCCTTTCTCTGGAGGTTCCGAGCCAACAAACCCCCGGAGTATCACATGTGCCACCTTGAAACAATCAGGCAACATGACAACGAAACACTTTCAGCATTTATGAAACGGTTCCAAGAAGCCATAAACCAAGTCACGAACCTGGACGAAAGAGAAGCTTTGAGCATATTCCGGAAGAACCTGGACCCAGAGCGTAGCGAGCGCTATGTAATTGAATTGGTGAACAAAGAACCCCAAAGCCTGGCTGCAGCCTATTCTATGGCCGCCAAGTTCATCAAAGAAACCGATATCCTACAAGCAATGAGGATGACCCGACAGGGCACCTCCTCGGGAAGAAGTAAAGATGATCGCTCTAGAAATGATCACAACTCGGACAAGAAGTTTAAGCCCAACAAGCAGTACAACTATATCCCAAGTCATCAACTGACGGTCCCGGACAAAGACCACTCCTCCAGGGCCAAGTCCGAAGCCAGGCCCCCGAGACCGAGGAGAGCCGAACCAAGGCCGGAACCAGAATGGACACCTTTGAACCGGCCACGCGCCGATATACTAAAAGAAGTCCGGAGCAAACCCTTCTTTTATCCTCCCAAACCCTTGGTATCAGCCCCGGAGAATAGGCCCCGGGACAAACACTGCAACTACCATGCAACCCATGGCCACGAGACGGAAAGCTGTGTCTCCCTTAGGTTCTTCATCGAAGACCAAGTCAAGAAAGGAAATATGGGCCAATATCTAGCTCGGAGAACCACGGAAAGGGGAGAGGGACCCGGGGCCCAGAAGACCAAGAATGTGGTGCACGTGGTATTGGGAGGATCCAATTCCCCTCCGGCGAGCCCGGACTCCGGAGATGAGGTAATGATGATAAACTCGGCCCCAGAGCAAGTCATATCTTTCAGTAATGCCGATTTTGAGGGAGTAGATCCTAACCACAATGAAGCCCTAGTCGTGACCCTAGACATCGCCGAAAATGAGGTAAAGTGAATTCTTGTTGACAACGGCTCCTCCGTCAACATACTATTCAAACATACCATGGACAGGATGCAACTCGGAAGCATCAGAATGAATGAGTGCCGGGAAGACCCACTATATGGCTTCGGCCACAACTTGGTCCCCATTCAAGGGACCCTTTACTTGCTTGTCCAATTCGGCACCGCCCCGAGACAGATAACTCATATGGTCAAATTCTATGTGATCAATAGTCCTTCCTCCTACAATGTGATCCTGGGGCGTCTAGCCCTGACCAAGCTCCGAGCCATAACCTCAACCCCACATCTCAAGTTCAAATTTCCCACACCCTCCGGGGTCGGAGAGGTAAAGGGCGACACAGAAGCAGCCAGCCGATGCTATGGCCAAGCCTTAGTCATGGCAGAGACCGACCCGGAGAATAAGAGGAAAGCTTCCTCCTACCACAAGAATCTAAGCAGAAAGAAACACAGAGTGTCAACTTACAAGAACCCCAGGAAAGAGGTACAAAACATTGAAACGACCAGGGCCCCGAACCAGGAACCAGGTATAGATTCCCATGCCCGAGTCCAGAAATCATCCCTGGTGAAAGATCAACCCAAACTAGAGCCCGCAGTGGAAATTGAGACGATCGAACTCACACAGGGAAACTCAGAAAGAAAAATCAAGATAGGAGTCGGTCTAGAAACTGCCTTTAGGCAAGAATTAATCCAACTACTCCGGGAATATGCTGATGTTTTTGCTTGGAGCCCATCTGATATGCCCGGGCTCCGGGAATCCCTTGCCATGCATAGCCTGGATGTTGATCCCAGGAGAAAACCTGTGGAACAGAAAAGAAGGAACTTCACCCCGGAGAGGCAAAAAGCTATAGACGAGGAAGTGGACAAACTACTCAAGGCAGATATCATCTGCGAGGTCAAGTACCCGGAGTGGCTAGCCAATGTAGTTCTAGTCAAAAAACCTAGCGGGAAATGGAGGATGTGTGTTGATTACACGGACCTAAATGAAGCCTGCCCCAATGATCCATATCCACTACCAAGTATAGACCAGCTCATCGATGCCACCTCCGGACATGTGATGCTTAGCTTTATGGACGCCTTCTTCGGATACAACCAAATCAAGATGAACCCGGCAGATATAGCCAAAACCGCATTTATCACTCACAAAGCTGTCTATGCTTATAAGTTCATGCCATTTGGACTCCAGAATGCCGGGGCTACATACCAAAGAGCCATGGTGGAGGTCTTCAAGGACCAAATTGGCCGGAATCTGGAATCCTATGTCGATGATATCATTGCCAAGTCTGAAACGGTCAAGGAACATGTCCCTGACCTGCGGGAATGTTTTGAAAACCTTAGAAAAAATGAGATGAAGTTGAATCCGGAGAAATGCACCTTTGGAGTAGCAGCAGGAAAATTTCTAGGCTTCATGATCAGCCAGAGAGGGATTGAGGCTAATCCGGAGAAGATAAAAGCCATCTTGGATATGCAATCACCCCGGACTCAGAAAGACATTCAGAAGCTAGCCGGATCATTGGCAGCCCTAAGAAGATTCATACCCAAGTTGGCAGAAAAGTGCTTACCCTTCTTCAATTTGCTCAGGGGGGCAAGCAACAAGAAAGAAATCACCTGGAGCCCTGAGTGCCAGCAAGCTCTTGACACTATCAAGCAATATCTCTCATCACAACCCCTTTTAACAAAGCCGGAGCCCGGGGAACCCCTACATCTATACCTCTCCGCCGGGCCCCTGGCTGTGGCCGCGGCCCTAGTCCGGGAAGTCGAGGGAAACCAACGGCCGGTGTACTACATCAGCCAAGTCCTAAAAGATGCAGAAACCAGATACCCCAATCTGGAGAAGTTTGCCTTTGCCTTAGTCACGGCCTCAAGGAAACTCAGGCACTATTTCCAAGGCAGAGAGATCAAGGTGATAACAGACCAGCCGTTAAGGCGAATAATCCATAAGCCAGATGCATCCGGAAGATTAATAAATTGGGCAATTGAGTTAAGCCAATTTCACTTGACGTTCGTACCCCGGACAGCCATCAAAGCACAGGCTCTGGCAGATTTCATAGTAGAATGCTCCTTCCCGGAACCACAGCAAACTACCACTGTAGCCGAACATATGGCAACCCCGGACCAAGCCCCGGGGTCATAGACGCTCCACGTGGATGGATCTTCAACAACTGACAGGTCCGGGGCAGGAATAATCATGAAAAGCCCGGAAGACTTCCAAATCAAACAAGCCATAACATTCAAATTCCCAGCAACCAACAACCAAGCCGAATATGAAGCTCTTCTAGCCGGGCTAAGGTTAGCACGAACTTTGAGAATCAACAGCCTGAACATCTATAGTGACTCCCAAATCGTGGTGCGGCAAACCAAAGGGGAATACTTAGCCAAAGATCAAAAACTGGCCCAATACCAAGCCCTTGTCAAAAGTTACCTAGCCACCATTCCGGAGTATCAAATCAGCCAAATCAACAGGGAAGAAAACTCCGAAGCTGATGAGTTATCCAAGCTGGTTCAGAACTCAGCCGAACTAGACAGTTCGGTCTACTTTGAAGAACTGGGAACCCCGGCCATCGATCAAAAAGAGGTAACGGAGATAGAGGGAACCCCGAACTGGATGACCCCTTTCATCCTCTACTTGGAGAAATGAGAGTTGCCCGAAGATAAGAATGAAGCCAGAAGATTGAAAAACAAGGCTTCGAAATACTTCATAGAAGACAACCAACTCTATCGCCGAACCTTCTCATCTCCAACACTGAAGTGTATAGGCTCGGAGGAAGCCAACTACTGTTTACAAGAGGTACATGAAGGGATTTGTGGGGACCATATGTCCGCAAAGGCCCTTGCATACAAAATCATAAGGCAAGGTTACTACTGGCCAACAATCCACTCAGATGCAGTAGAATTCGTCAAGAAGTGTAGAAACTGCCAACTGTTCAGCAATGTACCAAGGCAAAGCCCGGTCCTGCCATCTTCAGTCCTATCACCTATCCCCTTTGCTGTATCGGGCATCGACATAGTAGGGCCCTTCCCCCGGGCCAAGGGCGATCTGAGGTACCTCCTCGTAGCCATTGACTACATGACTAAGTGGGTCGAAGCAAAGGCAATGAGGACCATAAATCAACAAGACTGCATCAAGTTCATGGACAACATATTAATGCGGTTCGGCCTACCCAGGGTCCTGGTCTCAGATAATGGTCCCCAATTCATCGGCTCAGATTTTGAAAATTATTTAAAGGAAAGGGGAATCAAACACAAGAAATCTTCAGTAGCCTATCCCTAGGGCAATGGGCAAGTGGAAGTGACAAACAGAATTTTGCTAAGGGGAATCGAGAAGAGGCTGAAGGAAAGCAAGAACAAATGGCCGGAAGAGCTGCCACATGTGTTATGGGCATACAGAACTAGCCCACGGTCCGGGACAGGGGAAACTCCGTTCAAGCTAGCGTATGGAACCGAAGCAATGTTGCCAATTGAAGTGGGTTCTCCTTCCCACAGGGTAATCAACTTTGATGAAATTGCAAATGAAGAAGGGCTACGAGTTAATCTAGAGCTAGTTGATGAGGTCCGGGATAAAGCAGTACAAAGAATGGAGAAGTATAAAGAGAAAATAAGAGAATACTTCGGAAAGAAGTCAAGGGTCAAAAACTTCCAAATCGGGGACCTAGTACTCCGGGATACCGAGGCTTCAGACCCCACTAACACAGGAAAGCTTATGCCTAAGTGGGAAGGTCCCTACAGAGTTAAAGAGGTACTCCGCCCCGAAACCTACAAGCTCAGTCACATGGACAACACTGAAGTCCCCAACACCTGGCACGGCCTCAGACTAAAAAAGTACTACCAGTAAAGGGAAATAGTTTCAGCTCATATACGGGCATTTTTTGGGAATTGTACTTGGAAATCATTTAATCGTTCTGTTATCAATGAAAAAGAGCTCTATTTCCTACTTGGCATTTCAATATTACAATTATTATCCAAATTCCTACTTGGAAAAGTCTTCATCTTTCCAAGTAGGCCAAAGCCCGGGACCTTAGCAATGCTTCGGCCCGGGAAGCCATAGGCATCAAAATTCCTACTCGGAAAAGTTTCCATCCTTTCCAAGTAGGCCAAAGCCCGGGACCTTAGCAATGCATCGGCCCGGGAAGCCACAGGCACCCAAAGTCCTTGGAAAAGTTTTCATCCTTTCCAAGTAGGCCAAAGCCCGGGACCCTAGCAATGCTTCGGCCCGGGAAGCCATAGGCAAACCACCACTCCCCAATCCGGGATACCCGAATTAAGGAGTGGGGGGCAATACAAACTACAAACAACCAACAACAAAAGAACAAGGCAAAACTTGCGAAGCAAAAATAGATATAAAAAAGAAAGTAGTAGACAGGCCGGGCTGACCGACAGCCCGAAACACCTGACCGTTAAAAGTTACACAACAGCAGAATTCGAAACTACACAACAAGGTTCGAAGAGTACAACAAAATAAAAGTTACATGGGCACAACCCGGATTTTGGACACAGCCAAGGTTAAAATTCAAGCTTCCGGAGGAGGGGAGGAGCGGGGAGCGGCATAGGGAGTTGGCTCACCCTCGCCCTTGGCCAGCTTAGCTTCAGCATCCATATAGGCGGCAACGAAGCTCTCCCAATCTGCAGACTCCAGAGTAGTCTTACACAACTTCTCCGAAACTAACCAGCATCGACGAATCTTCGCCGCGGCGGCAGTTGCAAGTTCAGTGGCATAGACGTCCGAATCCCGAAACTCGGAGATCACCTGTTCCTCGGGCTTTTTCCCCTTCAGCTCCTCCCGAAGCTTCTTGATTTCCTCCTTAGCATCCCTATACTTGGTCCGGACCAAGTCCCGCTCGTCAGCAATGGTCCGGGCCGCATCCTTGAATCTAGTTACCCGGGCCTCAGTCGTCTCTTTAAGATCCTCGAGCTCCCTCTTCGCAGTGGCCAATTCCCGGTCATGCTCCTCCCGGGCCTCGGCAGCAGAACGTAGCACGCCCCGGGCATCCTTGATGGTTTCCATTTCTCGGCGAGCAGCGGCGCAAGCCCCGGCCATACGAACCCCTTGCTGAAAAAATGAAGTTAACACTCAGTAAACAATAGCTAAGACAAAAGGGAAAAAGGTAAAACAACCAAAAGAAAGCTCGGCGAAAGGCTCACCTGACCATAAACTCCCATCATGTCCTCGAAGAGGGAGGTAGAAGAATCTTTGCTCATCTCCTCCCACTCCTTCTTGCTAGGAAGATCGGTAAGGAAGCCAATGAAGTTTCTCCTCGAAGAGGAAGCCAGTGTTCAACTGGCTCGGAGGCCGTGCCCGGAGGGCGCTCATGCTCGACCTCGCAGTCGGATTGCATGGTCCCGAATTTCTCCTGCTGGACCGCCGAGCGAGGCCTCTTCCTCGGAACCAAGGATCCCCCATCTACCTCCGCCTCAAGAGCATCCACCCCCGGAGCCCTAGTCTCACTACCTCCCTCCTTCTGAGACTTAGCGCCACTGCCCTCTCCGGGGACTTTGGTGTTGTCCCGGACTTGGCCAAAACCCAGCAAAGCAGCGTGAAGAGCTTCATTAGCCCGGGGGAAGCAGCAAATAATCACACGAAGATTAAAGCAAGTAAAATATAACCCGGACTTACATCCTATCCCGTAAAGGTACTGGTGACTCATGAGGTCCTCCCTAGTCACCTGCCTCCCAAGCCCCCGGCAGAAGCTGTATACCCGGTCCACTGCCGCGTCCTGGAGATCGTACACTTCGAAGTGCATAGCCAGGGGATTCTCCTTGAAGGTAGGCATGAACCGCATATCCACACCCCGGAGGAATACGAACTCACCATTCCAGCCCTTCAAGGAAGGCAGCATGCCAAGGGGCTTGGACGCCGAAGAAGGGTACCCACATGCCTTACCCTGGAACCTAAACTCGTACAGGGGCACATTGTTGGAATGCACCAACTGGAAGAGATGGTGAAAAAGCTTGAAAGTAGGCAGTACCTGGGCAGCCTCGCAACACCCCAGGAAATAAGTAATCCACTTCACCGCGTTCGGAGTCAACTGGGTGATGGGAATCCCGTACTCAAACAGGCATAGTGACTTTACAAATTGGTGACACCTAGGCCCATACCCCGACCTAAGGTGTTCCAACCAAACTCCGACCCAACCACCCTCGGGTCTGTGGTATATCTTCTCCCCGGGCTCCGGCCATCTCCACTCCACATCAGCATCCAAGTGGAATGTAGCCCGGAATATTAGATCCCAATCAACCGGAGCCTCCAAATATTCCGCCCGAAACGGGCCTACATCCATTCTAGAACCCGGCCTATGCCCGAACTTAGAATCGAGAAAGGCCTTATCATACTTGGTCATGTACGCCACGTCCGGATTCTGTGAAAACTCCGCACTAAGATCCCTAAAGAAATAGGCCTGAGGGATCCCCGGATCCCTTCTCACAAAATAGTATTTGGAGTGACCCCAGCTACCGTCCGGTTCACTAAGGCTATACCCCGGACCCATATCCTTGGTCGCTATATTCGTCAACACGGAGAGGCGACTCTTCTTCTTACCCATTATGCCCCAATCTAGGTCTATTAAGTCTAAGTTACTACCCGAAGAGCTGACACTACTGGGAGAAGTGCTGGGATCGGACAAAGGAATTAAGACGCGGTTAGCAGTTACTCGTCGTTTAACCGTACAAGAACACTACCCCGGGCCACCCAACAAAAGATAAAAGCCTAAGTCAGCATATCTACCCAAGACAGCAAAACAGGAAAAGGAAAGTAAAAGGAATTAAAAGACCGGAGCAAGAAAACTTACAGTTAGTCCGGAGAGAGGGTTGCGAGGATCACTTGGAATAAGATTTCGCCTTTAACCCGGAGTACAAGTCTTCAGAGAAGCAGGGTAACGACAGCAAATCGAAAACTCGTAAAAGACAAGAGTGAGGGGGGAAGCCAGTATTTATAGGCAAACCCTTAATCTCAACCGCCAGAGACACGTGGCGGCCCAACCAACTCGGCCCACTATCTCCAAAACCCGGAGATAGTGGATGACAGCTGTTATTTTTCAAAAATAAAAAAGAAGAAGAAAATAAAAGAGAGAAAAGAAAAAAACAAAATCCAAAAATGCATACGTGCAATATTATATATATTCATATACGTGCATTTTCGCACATATACAAAGCCAAAGCCCCGGGATGCACACTTCAGTCCCAACCCCGGGCCTGGGGGCAACCAAGGCCAATCAAAGCAACAAGGCCTTCAAATTCCAACCACTAGCCCCGGGCGAACGTACTTCAGTGCACACCCCGGAACTGGGGGCAACCAAGGCAAAAGTTTCCCCCCAAAGAAGACACGGACTCACAGAACTACAAAACCTCCAGCCCCGAGGACATATGTCTAGCACCCCAGAGAATCTAGAAAGCTCACTCTCCAAGGCAAAAACACTCCTTACTACTCCCCCATCCGGAAAATCCGCATTAGGGAGTGGGGGCAAATGATAGGCCATAAACAGCCGAGGCCCAACAAGGAGCCCAAAACAATAAGCAAATCATCTCATGAGAATAAGAACGACCCAGCCCAGAGTAGTGGACCCCGGGCCCGGGGCCACCACCACGTGGCATGGTCCCCACCCCAGACTAGGGGACCCCAGATTGGTGACACTCAACATACGTGGCACCCCACCTCAGCTGACATTCCTACATGTGGCGCTGACCAACACTAAAAGACAAGGGGAGGCACGTGCCAAATCATGTCTACAACAACATGGCCACACTCCAGTCAACGGTCACCCCAGACTAGGCCACGTGTCCTACATCCCGGAAATTCAGCGGCTTGTCCCCCAGATCCAACGGTCGGGGGTGAAGGTAACCTACCCCTATACCCTAGGCCTAGGGCTATAAATACCCCTAGTAAAGAGGGTTTAGGGGTTAGACATTATTACACACCCACACACATTTTTACTCTTGTGATACTCTACTTGATTATTATCTTCCAAAGCCAACTCTTATTCTCACGCCGGAGGCACCTCGGGGCCAAACCCCCCCTCCGGTGTTGTTTTGCAGACTCCCAACCACAGCTACACCCCTTCCGAGGCAGGAGTTGGCGAGGAAGGACCCGATCAAGATTCGGAGTTAGCATGTAGAATTTTTGGGTATGTAAACCAAACCTGGCCACCAGGTCAACCCACAACGAGCCAGCAGATTGGGGAGACCGGAGACCAAGCACATTGGGGGGACAAAGACACGGTGAGGAGAATATTGAATGTGTTAGAGCATCTCCAAGAATGCACACCCCTTATCAATTTTAGGGATTATCTTCCAAAAAACACTCTCCAACCACTTCTTCCCTTCCCAATATATTTTAGGGGAGAGAAAATAGATTCCTACATGCGAGGATCCAAATATCAGCCCCTATCTTTCTCCACGTCATCTGCTCCCCTTCCCATTGGTTGGTTTATTTAAATTTCAAACTTCTAAATTTTAAAAATTAAACTTTTAAAATATAAGGTATCTATATAATGATTATCATTGGAGTGAAATATCATTTTAATTTCATATATTATTAATAATCCTTATTTTAGGGGCTAAGGAAAGAGTGTATCCTTGGAGATGCTCTTAGAACACTCACATATCCTCCCTCATCCCCATCCCTATTCCTATTATTTAGGGAAATTTGTCATTTTTGATCTAATTTCTTACTCCATCCCATTCCCCAAAATAGGGTATAATTTTAGGGACTATTTTTGAGTCCCCATTTTTGCTGAAAATTTTTCTTGCCCCAAACTTTCCCCAAATCTCTCTCTCTCTCTCTCTCTCTCTCTCTCTCTCTCTCTCTCTCTCTCTCTCTCTCTCTCTCTCTCTCACTTTATATATATTTAATTGTATTTGTAGGTAGTGGGTTAGTTTTGGTAGTTAAAATTGTAAATGAAAAAGAGAAAGAAGTAATATAAAAAAGAATATAGAGATATGAGGATGGAAAATGGGGAATGAAATGTAGAATATTTTTGATAATTTTGGGGATTTACTATTTTTGTTTGGGAATTTACTATTTTAAGTAAGTTTTTGGGGTTGGGGATGGAGAGGGGATGTGAATGCTCTTAAGGAGCTATCCCTAATTTATCATATACGTTGACAACATAAAACACGATATTTGAAGAAAGTAATCCGGGCAAAAAATGAGTAGGGTAGACGGTAGTTTGGGTCGAAGATCGAAGTCACCTTGCACACCAATGGTGTTCTAAGCATGATTTTGCATCACCATTTATTGTGTATTTCCCTTCTTTAACTTACGATCATTTAAACATTGCACACAACATTTAGCATCAAAATCCCAATTAAGGATCACAGTTGGAAAAATTTGACATTTAATTGTGTTTCCATTTCATTTTCTTTTGAGAGCACCACCACATAGAAAATACTTTGTATAGTGCCTACAAGACCAAATAATTTTTTTTTTACTTATGATTTTTTATTTTCAATTAATAATTTATTATAATCTAGTAATCCATCAAAATATCTTGTTTACTAGGGAGAGACTTTGGGGTGTATTCAACTGGGATTTTGAAGAATTTTGAGGGATTTTAGAAATCTAGGGGTATTCAATTTTGATTTTTTTAAATCCATTAAAATCTTGAGGTATTCAATTTGGATTTCAAAATTTCATTTAAAATCCGAGGGTATTCAATTAGAATTTCAAAAAGTCTAAAATCTGGATTTAAAACAATCCATTTAAATCTGATGGTATTCAAAAATCCATGGATTTTTTAGATTTATTAAAATGGTGGATTTTGGTGGATTTGCTAGTTGTTTTTATAAGTTTTGAAATCTTGTAAAAATCAATGAGATTTTGATGAATTTCGAAAAAAACTTTTCAAATCTCAATAACTCTACATCAATTTTACAAGATTCTTTGTAGAATTTAAACAATCTGTGGATTTAAAAAATTCATTAAAATCAATGGATTATCAGAAATCCATTAAAATCTCAGTTGGATACACCCCCTTCAAGTCATTCAATGTATATTTAAAATCTCCTACAAATCCTTTAAAATCCTTGACTCTTGAAAATATGTTAAAATTTGAATACCTTGAAATTTTGTTTGATTTTTTAAAATTTCAATTGAATACATACAGATTTTAAAATATTTTTTAAAATCTGAATTGAATACCCACGGATTTAGAAAGATTATTTCAAATTCAAATTGAATATTCATAGATTTTGAAAGATTATTTAAAATCTCAAATGAATACTTTCTGATTTTGGGATTCCATTAAAATCCAACAAAATCTCAAATGAATACACCCCCTTAGCAGTGTACAGGAAAAGAGTTTCACTGATATTAAAATTTAAAATCTTACCTGGGTATAAAGAGAAAAATCAAAGACATGGAAAACTTTGATCAAATCATCCACAATCGATGCAGAGTAACATTGAATATTCGGTGAAGACAATTACATAGTAAGTATATCCACTTTTCAATTAATTTTACATTTTTTTATTATATTTTTCTTAATTTTCGTAAAAATCAAACAAGTTCACTTAATTTGGGACGAAGGTAGTATATAATTGGCAGCATTAGAAAAGTGTACCAAGTAGGCATGGTTAGAAAATTCAATCAGATAGATATTCGACCCATTTCCATTCAATTAAATCTTATCAAATATTAGCAATCAAGCTATAAGGGTGTTCTAATTAATGAAATAAATTAATAAAATTATATTTATTAATATTTAACTAATTACTTTTTTCAGCTAAAAGTTATTATCTTTTCTATATTTTTTACTTAAAAGATAAAATTAGGTCTGAGGACAACCTCAGGTATCTCCCGTAAGGTTATAACAAATATGTACTTATAAAGTAAGGGGCTCTGCAGGGGCATTTTTGTAAATATTAATTTTTATCAATAATTTACATAAATACCCTTAAATTTGTATTGGAAATGTTTTAACCTCAGGTAGAACCCCTCATCCACAAGCACATGAAACTCTACTTAAAATATCTCATTTTCAAACTTGATTTTTTTTACTTAATTATCTTTAATTAAATATTTATTATTGGTAAAAACATGTAGTTCTATATTATAAAATGAATTAAAGATAGTATAGTTCCTAATAATTAACCAATTATTTTTTTTAGTTAAAACACATTATCTTTTTACTTTTCTGACTAGAACCTCTCCTTTCCAAAAATATCACGAACCATTTTATTTAATGAAATAAACTAGTAAACTTATAATTAATAATAACTAATTGATTATCTTTTTCAGCTAATACGTAATATATTTTCTATATTTTTTAACTAAAATATCTCATTTTTAAATTTTCTTTTCTTACTTAATATTCCTTACTTAAATATTAATTATTGGTAAAACATGTTAGCTTTTCTATTTTTAATAACTAATTAATTCATTTTTACCTAAAACTCGTTATCTCTTATATTCTAAAACTACTACGGACAATTATGTTTAATAAAATAAAACAATATTATTATGATCACGAATAACTAACAAATTACTTTTTCTGTTAAAACATGTTACCTTTCATTACTAAAACATCTTCTTTGTCAATAGTATTACGGATAATTATATTCAATGAAATAATACAATTATAATTAACTGATTACTTTTTTCAACTAACTCGTATCATCTTATCCATATATTATAATTAAATTTTTCCTTTTTTAGAAATAATATGACAAATATATATATATATATATATATATAATTTTTTTTTTGATGAGTGGATTTTGTAACAACTTTTGAGAGGTTTACAGGTAGTTGTATAGGCTAACGATCAACTGTTCTGTGAAAGGTTTGGGTTGTGATTGTGGGGGGTGAGCTGTGCTCGAGGGTGTCTCCAATAATTTCAAGTGCCTTTAGGGAGAATTAGAGAACTGAATGTGTCTTACCTCCGAGGTACCTACGTACCCTTGTTTATATAGGTATCAAGCTCACGTAGTTCTAATGGGACTCTGTATCTTGCTGGAATGGCTGTATTCAATTACCTAGTTCGTGTAGGACTCAGGTTCCTTTAGAGCCTTCCACGAACTAGTTGGCTAAGTAGAGTAGAACTCGAGTTCGTACCCTACTATGATTCTCTCATTGGTCAGAGACATTCTTGGATCATCTGCGCCCTAGAATTATACTCAAATACCAATTCGTTTATCTGTTCTAGATGGCTTCTAGAACCTTCTGTTGGCTACTCGTAGGAACCTGGTGCTCAGGAACCTATATCTCAGGAGCCTGTTTCTCAGGAACCTCCTTATTTCGGGACATATCACTTAGGGACCTCCCTTTAGGCATCAGTACCTGCACAAATAACAAACTGGTTAGACTAGATAGCTCTTCACATGCTCTCATCATCTCTATGGTTGTTGCTATGCTAACTCGAACTCTTCCGCTGGGAGGAACCTGGTCTTCTAATGTTCAGCTCAGCTTCCTGACCATTGGGAACCTCCTTATACTCGTACTTCCTTAGTCATTTCTTCTATCTGATCTTCATAACTCACACTGGATCTATCCTCTAGCTTGTATGGATTGAACCCTAGTGCCTAATGGGCCTAAATTCAGCCCATGATGATTTTGGGCACAACAAGTACCCCCCGGTTCCTTGAAATCATGTAATGTGAAAGGAACCTATTTTACTTTCTGATCATGGGTTCTGCACTAAATCATTTCCATAACAATACTTCGCTTTAACATTTTATATCCAAGCCTACATGAGCTAACTCGGCGTAGGAAACAGGACATAAAATATTTTCAGCTTAATATAATCTTGAGTAAGCTTCCTTCATACCAAGGAACCTGTTATCTTGCTATTTTCTTCTTCAGACTGCAGCTCTCGAAATCAACTCTATGTTCGCATTTAGCTTCCCAGGGAATCTGACTTGTTTCTTATCATTACGTCTCCAAGCTGCAGTTAATGTGTGAGCTCCCAAGGTTTACACGTCTCTCACGCGTGTACCTCTTCATTCTACCGTTCCAATAATTCTCTGCCACGTGTTTATAGCTGCTCCCCATTCACTTCAACTATTTAATAACATAAATTAACCCGGCTTCATTTTTTACCTTTACCAAATTCCTGCAAAACCCTTGGAGAGAGAACAAGAGGAGTCCGACAGTTGCCTGCTCAATCCGTCTTCTCCGTCGCCGCTCAACTCAAATCAAGGTATGATTCCGACTCATTTCTTCCTGTTTTCTTATGTTCTTGCCTCGCTTTTTCAATTATCTGTTTCTTTAGGCTTTGCATGTCGTCGTTTTCTTTACTTCTGATCCCAGTATGTATGCGTCTATATCTATTCTTCATATTCCATGCTTCACACACAATTGTTCACTTACACTTTGTCTGTTTGATCATCGATCATCACTCCATGGTTTCGTGACCCTGGCTTCTCCGGGACTCGCTATTGTCTGTTCACATTCTGCACACACATGTGTTTAACTCATACTATAGTCGATATGCGTTGTTAATGGTGTGTAGTTTCTGTGTAATTCATCAACTACCCTATGTCTCATAGCCACGACTATCCAAACGCTTTAGGACCACAATTTTCTTTTTTTTTTACAAAACTCAAAACCTGACTTTTCTCCGTTTGTCTTTTGCAGATGTCCTATGATTCTACACACTCTGACCATTTATCCTCAATTCGACCTTCTGTTATGCCAATAGGGGAAAGAACTAGGTCTAGGGTTGTTATTCCAAACGTAAATAAACCCGAAAATATTCTTATAAAACCTCTGATTCCCCCATCTGCGAACCCTCCAATTCCTTCATTTGTGGATTTGGGGGATGACTGGCCCTCTGACGAAGAAGAAGTGTAAAAACCCGACCACGACCTGCTTCCTGATCTTGACTTTGAAAACGAAGTGACTGTCGAAAGAGAAATGTATAAACAAAAGATTACCCCCTTCTGTGAGAATACTGACTCTATTATGACCTCTGGGAAACTTGAAAAGTTGTTTGAGGAGTGCCATCGCCCCATTTGTAACATTGTAATCCCAAAACCTGGTGAGAGAGCTCACAGGTTTGATAAAGTCCCAAACCAGGGTATCCCTCATGCTGTCGTTTCTGCTGCTTTGTTGAAAGTAGGCGTCTTTATACCACTCCATCCTTTTCTACGAGAAGTCCTGGATTTCTATGGGCTGGCACCAATGCAACTTACCCCTAACTCTTACCGATTAGCTATTAGCACATTCATACTATACTCCAGTAAATTTACAACTCCCTTGACAGCCCCTGAGTTAGGCTATTTCTTCAGGCTAAAAGATACCGGGAAGAACTCAGGTTGTTTCTATTTATCAGCATGGCCTTGTCATCAGGGTCAGTGCATAAAAAATGTCAAACAAAACTTTGAACAATGGCCAGAACAATTTCTATACTGTTATGATTGTCCTTATGTGAGATATGAGTTTAATCGTCAACCCAACTTCCCCAAGCAAACCCTTCTCTCTGGAGTCTGTTTAGAATGGGCACAAGAGATTCTGAAGTTATCAGCCTCTACCATAGATTGCCTAATCTTGATGACCCCTGATAACCTGTCCACTTTAGGTTTTATTCCTTCAACCCCTGGTATGAGCTTCCCTTGTGCTACATTCTTCTTTTTTAATTATATACTTACACCTGCTTACTTCGTATGTGAATCTCTAATCTTATCTTGTATTTTTCTTTTGCAGATATGGCTCCCAAAGTCCCATTATTTATCAAAAGGTCCAAGAACGTGGACGAGATCTTCAAAGCTGAAACAAAGGAGGTTCCGCTGAATGTAACTCCTATTAATCAGGTTCCTGGCACCCCTGCTTCCCAAACTACTTACTCTGGTTCTTCAAAGGGGAAATTTTCCCAATCAACTCTTGACCTCTCAGTGGCTCCCCAAACTCGTTCGTCAAAGAAAAGCAAAGCAGTGAAAACCGATCCTGATCAATCCTCAAACCTGTTCAAGGACATGATTGGCACCCATGTTCCTTCAGAGACAATTGCTGCCTGGAGTAAAATGAGTTCTACTGAAGCCATGCACACCATGAGGTTCGCTACTGCTCAATCTGCTTTCTTTGCCCTTAGATACTGCGATGAGTTTGCTCTGAAGACCCAATACGACCTCCAACTACAAGGAGAAATTAGTAAACTCAAAACGGAGCTAGGTGCCAGTGAGGAGAGGGCAAACATTGCCACTACGGCTGTTAGGAGGGCAAAGACTGTGGAGACCTCTTTAAAGAATGAGAAAGTTGAACTTCAAGGTCAAGTCAAAGCCCTGAAAGATGAGAAATTGTCAATGCTGGAAAAGACCAATGAACTGGAAGCTCAGGTGGATGCCTTGAATGCTGCTGCTGAAGTTGTCAAGTCGTCAATGCTCGTCAATGAGAAAGCCAGATACGACGAGGGCTATGATGAAGGCATTAATGATTATATACGCTCCACATGGGAGAAGATGCCTAATCTAGATTGGTCCCTCCTGGGCGAAGATGTGGTGGGTATAATCAAAGACTTTGAGAAGAAAGCTGCAGCACAAGACTCTGTACCTCCCGCGGAAACGGTTGAGAGGTCTCTAGGTTCTAACCCTGAGACTATAGAGGTTCCTACTCCTGAAGCTACTCCACCTGTTCTCTCAGCACCAGACGTCACCAAGGTTCCTGATGAAGTTCCTCCTTCTTGAAACTTTTTATTTGTTTGATTTATTCAATAACTTTTGATAACTTTGATGAGGTCGCGAGCCCCTCGTAGTGCTTCGCAAGTTGTAATTCTAAATTTGGTTTTCATGGCCTTCGTGCCAATAACTTTGAATTTGGTTCCTTTTGGGTCGTTGTACCCATAACATTTTATGTTTCCAATGATAACAGTCTACCTTTGCTATATCTCTGTTCACAAGTCACATGTTTATACCTGTATGCTTCCATAGTGATGTCTTACCTTTATTCCCTTAGCAATTACTTAGTGTCTGTACTTGTGCATTCAAGCTTACGTGGGCTAGCCCTTTGTAAGAAACAGAATACACTCGTACTTTCACTTTATAATTTTCTGAAATAAAAGGCAATCGAATCTTAACAATATCACAACAACTTACTTGTAAGCTTAAAAACGTCTTTTCTTTAAGCTTCACTTAACATTTTCAAAGTGGCATTCTGAACTGAAACCCTTTCTGGTAATCTTTAATCCTTTATCGCTACATAGTTTGACCAGGTTCCTCGATCATTAATCCTGCAAAACAAACATAAAACAGAAACTAGTTAAGGTTAACAAAACTTCCCTCATTCCATTCGGGTCAACTGGTGGAAAGGTTCCCTGCTTGGGTCCCAGTCCTAAACTCTAGGTCCCAACATACCTCGAGGTATGTTGGTTCTTTTTATTTCTTTGCCTCGAGGCGATTCTAGGAACCTGTGTGCCGTTCTGGGAGTCCACACAGTTTCCTCTTCTTCAAGTGTCAGGCTAGACATTTCATGAAGGTAAATGCTAAGGGTTTTATCCCTTCTTCCCATGTGCCAAAGGCGGTTCCACATGTGGGAGAGCTTATTAGGCTTCTCTTTAAGAACAAGTGTGCCGGTCTAGGCTCCACACAAGTTCCCACTTCCTCTCGTGCCAGTGGCGGCTCCACGGAGGGTTGAAACGTACAGTCTCAGGTTCCTGTATGCCAGTCTCGGATCTATACAGGTTCCTTTAGGTGCCTTGTGTCAGGACTTTAGGTGCCTTTTGTCAGGACTTCAGGTGCCTTTTGTCAGGACTTCAGGTCATGTGCTCAAGGAACTTGAGACTTTCAAGGCATGCTCAGGAAGCTACCTGAGGCTTTTGGCTAAAATACTTTGCTCAGTCAGCTGAGGCTTTTCGATCAAGTGTGCTCAGGAAGCTGCCTGAGGCTTTTCTCAATGCATGCTCGGGAAGCTACCCAAGGCTTAATTCATGCTCAGGAAGCTACCTGAGGCTTTTCTCAATGCGTGCTCGGGAAGCTACCCAAGGCTTTGGTTTATGTCAATCATTCTCAACCTGCATACTCTGTCCAATCACATTCATACTTTGCACATATTATCAATGCCACAGGAACCTGTTAGTCAAGGTAACCTGCAAATACTATCAATGCTACAGGAACCTGTTAGTCAAGGTAACCTGCACATACAATACAAGTACTAAAGCAAGCACTTAAATTTTTTCAAATTGGCATATGAAATATCAAATCATATCATGCACAATACTGTCTAAGTAGGAATACTGCCCCCCAGTTCTTTTGGGTAATTATTGTTACGTAAAAGAACTATTAAGGAGCTATAACTGCTAAAAATGCATTCAAAATATTCAATCGTAGAGCTATCAATCGCTCAATACTTAAAAAAAAACTGTCTTGCAAGTAGGGAGGTTCACATCAAGTACCCCCCGAGTACATGCATAATCAAATACTGAAATCAAAATGCTGGTCAGCTATAACTAATAAGCTGCCTTTATTATTGGGCTGAAAGAGCCTTACTTTTCCTAAGAAAACACAGTAAAAGAGTTACTGATAATACTTCTTGAGATGTTCTGCATTCCAAGCTCTCGGAATGAGATTCCCATCCATATCCATCAGGTGGTAGGTTCCTTCCCAAATGACTGACTTTACCTGGTAAGGCCCCTCCCAATTTGCTCCAAAAGCTCCATATGCAAGAACCTTGGTGTTTGGCATGACTTTCCTCAAAACCAGGTCTCCAACTTTAAAAGGTCTTGCTTTTACCTTTTTGTTGTAATACCTTTGAACTCTCTGTTGATATGCTGCTAACTTCACTTGAGAATCTGCTCTCAACTCTTCGACCATGTCCAAATACAGTCTATGATTGACCTCATTGTTCTCGGGATCAAAATGCTTTCTCCTCAGGGAACCTGTTCCAACTTCCACAGGTACCATAGCTTCATAACCATAAGCGAGAGTAAAAGGAGACTCACCAGTTGTAGTTCTAGGAGTGGTGTTATACGACCACAGGACTCCAGGGAGCTCCTCTGGCCAGCTTCCTTTCTTATCTTCAAGCCTTGCCTTCAAAGTATGCTTGATAATCTTGTTCACAGCTTCATTCTGTCCATTACTTTGTGGATAATACACTGCTGAGAATTCTTTCTGAATTCCAAAATGCTCACACAATCCTCTAAGCTCTCTGCTGTCAAACTGCTTCCCGCTGTCAGAAATCAGCTTCTGTGGAATACCAAACCTGCATACAATGGCTCGAAACACGAACTCAGTCAATTTTGCTGCTGTAATTTTAGCAAGTGGTTCTGCTTCTGCCCACTTTGTGAAGTAATCAACCGCAACCACTGCATATTTCACTCCACCTTTTCCCTTCGGGAGCTCTCCAATGAGGTCTATCCCCCAAACGGCAAATGGCCAAAGGCTGACAATCTGTTTGATAGGTGCTACAGGACGGCTATCAAAATTTGCAAACCTCTGGCAATTGCCACATGCCTGTGCAAACTTAGAAGCGTCTGCCTTGATGGTTGGCCAATAATATCCTTGTAGAAGGACCTTCATGGCTAAAGAATTAACCCCTGAGTGATTTCCACATACTCCTTCATGAATCTCCTCGAGGATATACTTGCATTGCTCTCCAGCTACACACTTAAGCAAAGGTTGATTGAATCCTCATCTATACAGAAATCCATAATAGATTACATACTTGGCTCCACGATACCTCAGTTTCCTGGCTTCATCTTGACTGGGAGGTAGCTCCCCTTTATCCAGGTAACGATATATTGGGGTCATCCAGGAATCTTCAACTAGAAATTCGATGTCCATCACTTCTTCTTTGAAAACGCTAGGTTGCTCCTGAATCTGAAGTGGAATTACTCCCAATAATGTGGACTCTCTCTGAGATCCTAGCTTGGCTAATGCGTCTGCATTGGTATTCTTTCCTCGTGGTATCTGATCTAACTTCACCTCTTTGAACTTTGCGATCAATTCCTGGGAGTACCTCAAATACAAGTTTGTTCGTGGACCTCTTGCCTGAAAGTCACCACGAATCTGCCAAACTACTAACATCAAATCACTGAACACTCTGATATTCTCAACTTTCATCTCCAAAGCTAGCTTTAGGCCTGCAATCAATGCCTCATACTCTGCATCATTGTTTGTGGCTCTGAAAGCAAAATGAATCGAGCTATGGAGTTTGTGTCCTTCCGGACTAACTAGCTCTATGCCTGCACATGCTCCACTACTGTTAGCAGCTCCATCTACATACAATGTCCACCAGGGTGCACAGTTATCATTCTCTATCTGTTCTTCCACCATCTCTTTTGGTTCCTCTTGACCAGTAACCTCCACATGGGGTGGAAACTCAATTATGAAATTTGCTAGAGCTTGAGCCTTGATTGCTGTCTTTGGCTTGTATTCTATGTCGAACTGTCCCAACTCCACAGCCCACTTTAACATTCTTCCTGAAGTTTCTGGCCTATGCATCACTTGCCTAATTGGATATGAGGTTCTCACCTCGATCTTGTGAGCTTGGAAGTAAGGTCGCAGCTTCCTGGAAGCTAGAATCAATGCGTAAACCAGCTTCTCCATTCCTGTATACCTCGTTTCTGCATCAAGTAACCTTTTACTGACATAGTAGACTGGGCTCTGCTGTCCATTCTCTTCTCGAACTAAAACTGCACTAATGGAATACTCTGATACAGCCAAGTAAAGTATCAATGTTTCTCCATCCACAGGTTTGGCTAAAAGTGGGGGGCTCCCCAAATGCTCCTTTAACTTTCCAAATGCTATCTCACATTCCTCTGTCCACTCGAACTTGCTTCCTTTTTTTATGGCTTTAAAGAACTCCTGATACTTATCAGTGGACTTCGAGATGAATCTGTTCAAGGCTGCGACTCTCCCTGTAAGGGACTGAACCTCTCTCACAGTCCTTGGTGACCTCATATCAATCAATGCTTTAATCTTGGCTGGGTTGGCTTCTATACCTCTGTGATTTACCTTAAAACCCAGAAACTTTCCTGATTCTACCCCAAATACACATTTCTGGGGATTTAGCTTCATTCTATACTTTCGCAAGATTCCAAACATTTCTTCTAAGTGTTTTACATGGTCAACAGCTTCCTTGGATTTGACTAGCATGTCATCCACATATACCTCCATAGTATGACCGATTTGGTCTTTAAACATCATGTTCACCAGTCGTTGGTATGTGGCTCCAGCGTTAATCAATCCGAATGGCATGCATACATAGCAATAAAGACCTCTATCCGTAATAAATGAAGTATGCTCTTGGTCAGGTTCATACATAGGGATTTGATTGTAACCTGAATATGCATCCATGAAGCTGAGGAGGGCATGTCCAGCAGTTGCATCCACTAACTGATCAATTCATGGCAGCGGGAAGCTGTCCTTTGGGCATGCTTTGTTGAGATCTGTGAAGTCCACACAGGTTCTCCACTTCCCATTAGGTTTCTTCACCAAGACAGGGTTTGCTAACCATATTGGGTAGAAAGATTCTTTAGCCAACCCTGCATCCAATAACCTGTCAACCTTTTCTTTCAATGCTTGAGCTCTCTCTCCACTAACTGGTCTTCGCTTCTGTCTCACTCCTTTCTTTTCTGGATCATATTCAACTTGTGACACATGACTTTTGGATCTATCCCTTCCATATCTGCGTGACACCATGCAAACACATCCAGGTTCTTACCCAAAAAGGTAATAAGAGATTCCTTTAAGGCTGGGTCGAGTCGAGCTCCAATCTTCAACACTTTCGTACCATCCTTGTCATTTATCTTCACATCTAAAGTCTCACCAGCTGGTCCAGCCTTGACCGTGGTTTCTGGTATTCGAGGATCTAAGTCTATATCCATTTCTGTGGGTGAATCCTTTTGAGGTTCCTGGATTGCAGATGGTTGTTGAACTGCAGATGGTTCTTGAACTCCGTACATGACATTCCTTCTCTTTGATGCTGGTTGGCTGTCTTCACTGCTTCCATTATGTTTCAGTTTTCTAGATTTTTCTTCATCCAACTCTTCTGCCATACACACATCACCATCCTTGTCCATAGGGGGTGCACTTTCTAACAGCAAGTAAGGGGTATCTGGTCCCCGAAAAACTGGAATCTCAGCATGAGGTTCCTCTTCTACAATCTCTTCAATTCTTATACCTCTACAGGATGCTGGTACAAAACCTTCCAAGGGCGGACTACGCAGATCGAGTGTTATTTTATCTGGGTTCTTTCCTGGAAAATCATCAGGAACCTCGTCCATTGGCTCAGGTAACTTAGCAGCATGTTGCAAAGCTTTGGTGTAGCACTCTCTAGACTCATACTGGCATCCTCGAACTATACCAATTCCATTTGGTGTTGGGAACTTCATAGTCAGGTGGTAAATGGAGGTTATCACCCTCATTTCTTTCAAGATGGGTCTTCCCAGAATAGCATTATAGTTCATATTGTCCTCTATAACAATGAATTCTGCTAGCTGTGTAATGCAACATGGTTTGTCACCTAGAGTTACTGGTAAACGAATCTTACCCTTGATAGGAACCTGGTTGTTAGTGAAGCCATACAAGGTATCCTTCGTTGGGGTTAAGTCTTTATCCAGAAAATGCATCTTTTTGAAAGCTGAGTAAGACAACAGGTTTACAGAGCTTCCATTATCCACTAGCACTCGATGAACCTCATAAGACCCGATACCTGCTTCGACCACTAAGGCATCTGTGTGGGGATGGTGTACCCAAGAAGCATCTCCTTCAGTGAAGGTAATATCTGCATCCTCTCCTTCAAACAGCTTGGGAGACCTCTGTGATAGATTGTAAATACTGGTCAAAGGACGTTCTTTAGCTTCACGAGTGTACCTCTCCATGGCGCTCCTGCTACTTCCTCTAATGTGGGGACCTCCTATAATTGTGCGTATGCACCCAACCTTAGGTGGTCCTTCCATCACAACAAGTTCCTGTGTCTGTACCTTCTGAGTCTTCTCATCTCTATACTTTTTGCCTTCCTGAGCCACCCATTCACTTAACTGCCCTTGCCTGATTAGAGTTTCAATTAAGTCCCTGAGGTGACGGCAGTCTGCAGTATTATGCCCATTGTTATCATGAAAATCACAGTATGGATGCTCATTCTTATTCCGTGGAGGGCCAGTTCTGAAAGGTTTCTTAAACCATGAGTACTTTTCATTCACTGCGTAGATGTGATCGATTGGAGCTACCAAAGGGGTGAAAGTTTCGTAGACAGGTCTCTCACGTTTGTTGTTGTTGTAGGAAGCTGGTGGTGGGACCTGACTCATGACAGGTCTGGTAGGATTCACAACTTCAGCTTCAGGCTTTACCTGGGATGTACGACTAACCACTTTTTTACTGTCACGACCATTGGGGCTTCTGGGCCTTGACCTCTTGCTTCCTGACCACCCACTTTGCCTTACGAAATTTGGATCCTTCTTCAAATCAGCCAGAGATTCCTCCACGAGATGAAAAGGTTCTGCTTGGGCATAAAAATCTGCCAACTTCTCTGGTTCTTTTCCCTGAAGTGCTTTCCAAAAATCTGAGCCTCCTTTGACTACAGCAATTAAGAAATTCCTTATGGTTTCCTCAGATGCTTTCCTAACCTTCGGAACCTCTGCATTGAACCTCTTGAAGTATTCTGTCAATGTCTCACTAGGTCTCTGCTTGATGTTGGCCAGGGTGTTGGTAGGTGGTGCAAACGCGACAGATGCTCTGAATTGGGTAACAAAGAGCTTTCCCATATTCTCCCAGGAACCGATCGAATCAGCAGGTAACCTCTTGAACCATTGATGAGCTCCACCCTGTAGAGTTGCCGCCAGTAACCTACATCTAGTGGCCTCCATCACTTGATAGACATCCATCTCTGTGTCGAAACGACTTAAATACTCGATTGGATCAGTGGTTCCATCGAATTTCAACTCATTCGAGGGCCTGTAAGATCTAGGCAGAGCCGACTTTCGATCCCTTTTGGTGAAAGGAGAAGCAGTTATAGGATTCACAACAAGATTCTTTTCATCCTTGAGTTGAGCCAAAATTTTCTTGATATCTTCTGCTGTCACCTCTCCAGTAGCTTCTGCCTTTGTCTTTTTTCTCGTTCCTTCCTCCTCTTTTGACTCTGCAGTGCTGGATTCTTCGGTAACCTCATCTGAGTCTGTTTCCTCTTCTTCAATTATCTCAACAGACGGGTCTTTGTCTTTCTTCTTTTTCTGTGAGGAACCTCCAATGTTAACCTTCTTCTTTCCCTTGGACTCTGTGTGGGCTTGGGAAGGTCCCTTTCTGCTAGGAGTTTTATCCTTCTCAGGATTCTTTGGTTCTTCATCACCATTATCCTGTCTTGGTTCTTCATCATCTTCTGGAACTTCCTCTTCATCTTCGGGTTCTTCTTCCTCGAAATTCAGTTGTTTTGGAGTCACCTTCGACTTCTTGCCTTTCTTTGCCTTCTTTTTCTTCTTTTTGCTTGAAGCCTGCTCCAAAGTCGACAATCGTTCTCCAACGGTCTTTAAGATTTCCATATCTTCTTTGGTAACCTTCTTTGATTTTCGAGGAGATTCTTTTTCATCGTGAATTTGTTCCTCAGAACGGGTTGCTTCGCTATCAGAGTCGCCTGCCATCTTTTCCACTCTTAAGATGTTAACTATCCCCTCCTTCTAGCGCCAATGTTGATGAGTGGATTTTGTAACAACTTTTGAGAGGTTTATGGGTAGTTGTATGGGCTAACGATCAACTGTTCTGTGAAAGGTTTGGGTTGTGATTGTGGGGGTTGAGCTGTGCTCGAGGGTGTCTCCAATAATCTCAAGTGCCTATAGAGAGAATTAGAGAACTGAATGTGTCTTACCTCCGAGGTACCTACGTACCCTTGTTTATATAGGTATCAAGCTCACGTAGTTCTAATGGGACTCTGTATCTTGCTGGAATGGCTGTATTCAATTACCTAGTTCGTGTAGGACTCAGGTTCCTTTAGAGCCTTCCACGAACTAGTTGGCTAAGTAGAGTAGAACTCGAGTTCGTACCCTACTATGATTCTCTCATTGGTCAGAGACATTCTTGGATCATCTGCGCCCTAGAATTATACTCAAATACCAATTCGTTTATCTGTTCTAGATGGCTTCTAGAACCTTCTGTTGGCTACTCGTAGGAACCTGGTGCTCAGGAACCTATATCTCAGGAGCCTGTTTCTCAGGAACCTCCTTATTTCGGGACATATCACTTAGGGACCTCCCTTTAGGCATCAGTACCTGCACAAATAACAAACTGGTTAGACTGGATAGCTCTTCACATGCTCTCGTCATCTCTATGGCTGTTGCTATGCTAACTCGAACTCTTCCGCTGGGAGGAACCTGGTCTTCTAATGTTCAGCTCAGCTTCCTGACCATTGGGAACCTCCTTATACTCGTACTTCCTTAGTCATTTCTTCTATCTGATCTTCATAACTCACACTGGATCCATCCTCTAGCTCGTATGGATTGAACCCTAGGGCCTAATGGGCCTAAATTCAGCCCATGATGATTTTGGGCAAAACATATATATATATATATATATATATGTTTATATATATATAATTATTATCAAATCATATTATTTGAAAATTTAACTTACAAAATTCATAAAAAAAATAATTCAAATTATTTAAAAAATCATATAATATTAAAGAAAATTCGAGTATCGCAAGGTTTTAATGTAGTTAATATTAAAATTTAAAATGATGAAAAAAACACTTGTAAGATGTATGAGTACAAAATAACACCCAAATTTATGAATCGTCGAACATTAGAAATCAATAATGAATACTTTTAAATCTTGAAATGTATTTACAAAAATTAAAATGATCAATATATAAACTCTAAGCATAAAAAGTATTTCAAATTAAAACATAAATTATTCACAACAATGATAACGTATTAATTTACAATGTATTTTTTTAAGAAAAAAGTTATATTATGAAAATACTATAAAAAAGGATTGTGAATATTATTTGATTTGAAAATTACATATTGTTTATATAATTATTTTTTTACATTTATATTAATATATATAATAATCTAATTACATCCATCTGGATCGAATTCTTAATAGATCGAATCATATAAAATTCATATTAGTATTAATCGGATAGTCGAATCAAATTTTGGTGGACCGAGTTTGTTATATGTGAGATTTTGAATCGGATTGGATTGGAGTACAGATTCATTGACACCTATAAGGCTATAACCAAAAATGTCGGATATATATAATTCATTTACTAGTGTTCTATTCGTGTACGCACCGACATATAAATTGTATTAAGAAATAAATATAAATATATTATTTTATTTTTATTTAGAAAAATATATAATTTTATTGAAATGTTAATTAACTTAAGTGTAAAATTACTTATCCGTGAATTCATACCAATCGAATTAATATTAATATTATGACAATCATCAAAACAAATATAACCCTCATTGAAAAGTTCAAAATCCCTCTTTATTGTTTTTTTTAAATTTAGCTTTAATTTTATTTCTCTCTTTGTTAGAGAATATTTCTACGTATCATGTTAACAAATTTTTCAAACATATTCTGAGAATTCGGTATATTTATTGAATATCGAATTCTTAAAATATTTATTATATTAATTCATTGAAAATATTTGTATGGTCGTGGTTAATTTTTCGATTACATATGAAAAATTTATAGAAACTTAATCTTCACGACTCCAATAACTCATTAGACTGTCTATCAAAAAAATGTTGCATGTTTCAGCGATATGAGAAAGGATATCTACTGTGCAAGATATATGAAACGAACGTAGTTATAATAATAGAAACTTTCATCTAATCTAGTTTGCTATGTGATTGTACAATATTATTTTTACAAATTATATGTCCTTTTATTAATGAATTAATTTACTATAAAAAAATATTATTAACTAACCAAACAAATTCAATATATCGCGCTCTTGGAGTAACATATGATTGTTAGATTGTATGGTTATTGCCCTTAGCTTATTTGTAAAGACAACTTAAAATATGCATTTTCAGTTTGGAAGTTTGTATTTTGGTTTTTTTATTCTTTTCTAGTAAAACATGGAATAATGAATTTTCGTTTTCTTTTATTCTTAAAATAAGACATATGAAAATGAGTATCACCTATCTTTTTTTAATTTGACTAACTTGTGAAAATAAGCTACTTTCCATAAAATTGAAATCATGTGTGTAATATATAAACACATAATCACATTGTTATATATGTGTCCTTGTAATTCAGATTTTGGGTTAAATAACATGAAATCCATTTTCCATTAACATTAAGTATATTTTTCCGACATATATAAGAAGAAACAGCTTATGTAGACCTGAAAAATCGTTTTGTACATTCATGTCATGTACTTTAGGGTCTTGAACGAAAATGACATGATATTAAATCGTGTACCCAAAATTAGAATACAAAATGACACTAAATTACACAATTTTTTTTTTGTAAACGAAATGAAATGAAATACGCGAATAGAAAAAATATGACAATTACATGAAATATTACTATGTACCCAAGTTATGTAAATATATAATTATATGTCTTAGAACAACATTGAGATGCTATAAAACAAAACTAAGAGTAACATGCCTGGTGTAAAGTCTCCCAAACAAAATGAAACCCTCCTTTTTATTTTTTCTTATTTCTCGTTAACAAATATCTCTCTTTGTGTAGAATCTTTCTACCAAGTTATTTAGTTTTCTTAGCCATAATTTATGCTTTGTTGATATAAAAAAAATATAATCAACCAACCAAGCAAATTCAATCTATGCTCTTAGCTTAAAATATGGTAATTGATACTATTACTTTAATTCAAGAATACAAAATTCAAAAAGGCACCCTTTTATTAAAAATAATATATAATTTTAAGTGTATCAACCTTTTTTATTTATCATTATTAATAATTTTTAACAAAAATGTAGTTGCTCTCTCTCTCTCTCTCTCTCTCTCTCTCTCTCTCTCTCTCGCTCTCTCTCTCTCTCTCTCCACCTTTCCCAAAAAATGCTAAACTAAAGTTTAGGAGCTGATATCAGTTTTTTAAGTTTTTTTTAGAATTTTTTTCTTGATTTTTCTTTATTTTTCAATAAATATATTATTAAGAGTCTAGTACCCCGTTGCCCATTGGTTGATTTTATATACCAAAATATTAAATTTTTTTACTATCTCCTTGTAAATGATAAGCCTTATTTTCTTTTCCTTGATTTTACTTTGGCTTTCAATAAATATCTCTCTTTATTGAGAGCCTAATATCATGTTCGTGGATTTTGTCTACCGATATATTAGATATTTTTATATTAGTTCATTGATTTGATAGTATAGAATCACAGTTCTGGTCGGTTGTTTGAATACGTTATGACAAATCAGATATACATATTCCTCACGTTTATAACAAATTGTTAGATTATCTCTCCGAAAAGACTGTATAATTTAGTGATATAAGCTAGAGATGTACCATAATTGAAGATCTGTTCAATGATTGGATAAAGGAAATTAGTGATCTAATTTACTATGTGTTTGTTTAATTTTAATTGTTTTTGTAGATGTTGTATGCCCTTTTATTGATGATTTTTGTAGGTTTGATTAGTTTTGTGGATGACATATGTCATTTTATTGATGAATTAATTATATATAAATAAATAGTGATTTACAAGAAAATTTATGCTAAATTGATCAATTTATTATGGAAATATTAATATTTTTATTGACTCTGTAATATTTTTTATTTTTTGATTGATAATTTATACACCAAATAATGTATAGTACTATTTAAGAGTATATTTAATATTTTGAATAATTCAAATATATTATCAGTTCAAATTTTTTTTCCATTAATTATTGCATAGTTAAAAAAATTCGTAATTGAAATGTTAAAAGATGATTAGTTTAAAATTCATTCTAATATTTTAATTGGTTGATCCTAGATTTTTTTATAACTGAATTATTTAATACTTTACATAACTTAAATTTTGAATGTGCATTTAGAATAGTGTGGTAAATAGTTTTATATTGTTAATAATTTTTAATTCATGATTTTAATTGTACCTTATGATTTTGAATTGAGAGTTTGAGATATCAAAATATCTATTATAAATATAATATATTCAAGTATTAATGTATAATTTTTTAAATTAGATAATTATTGTATTTAGAAAAAAATTGTTAAATAATCACTGAATAACATTGACAACCCAACATTGTAAAAAAAACATTTATATATAGGCACACCTAATAATGTAAACAAAACAGTGTACTATGATAAGGATTGATGCCTTCAATTTAGTAAATCGCAGAATTATTGGAATTTGCTACTGAATATTGTTAGATCCAAAATAGTTTGTAGAAGGGGGGGTTGAATACAAACTATACCGTTTTATCGAAATTGTTCTTTGGGTGTATATTAATTTTTAAATAATTCGATGCGGAATAAAACGAACACCAATATTTCAAGTTGAATATAAAATTATATTAAACTTGGAGGGGTGTGTCTAAATACACGGTACAAATTACAAGGTTTGATGACCAAACTAATTATTACAAATTCTATAAAAATTCGAAATGAACTTTCCTATATTTGTAATAAAAAGATCGAATGCTTTAAAGGCTATTCGACAGATAAGTTCTTGGGAACGTAATCCGCTAGATAGTTCGAATAGTACAAGTAAACTATTTCTACTGGTTAAGATTTAACAATACAAGGCAGAAATAATTTACAAGAAATTAATTGAAGCTCAGGAACCATTTTTCTCTTGGTCTCTTTCTCTCTCTCTCTCTCTCTCTCTCTCTCTCTCTCTCTCTGTGTATGTCTCGTCTCTCTCTCTCTCTCTCTCTTTCTCTCTCTCTCTCTCTCTCTCTCTGTCTCACTCTCTCTGTGTGTGTATGTCTCGTGTCTGTATAGAAGAGAAGTGTTGTGAAGATGTTGTTTTTTTTATTTGTCCGGCTGCTACTTCTTTATACAACTTCCTACCTTGATTTTTAATCCATGGGTAATAGTACAAGGTTCCATAAATAGTATAACTTGAGTGGAGATAGTATAACTCAAAACCCTGTAATAGTATGGATTATACACAGAAATAGTATACATAAAACTTTAGTAATAGTATACATAAAACCTCGGTAATAGTATAATTACCTCGGTAATAGTATAGCTATAACTAAGTAATAGTATGACTAATTCAGTGATAGTATAATTTCGGTGATAGTATAGCATACTATTACTGATCAGTAATGGTATTTATAATACTCCGGCAATAGTATACCATTAATTCCAGAATAGTATAACTGAAATTCCAGAAATAGTATAACTGAAATTCAGAAATAGTATCAAAGAATTTCTCTGTAATTGTATAACATACTATTACAAGGCAATAATAGTATAGCATACTATTACAAGGCAGTAATAGTATAGCATACTATTACAAGAACAAACCAAAAAAATATTTCTTGTTTATAATTCAAGGATTAATTAACTTGTATAATTAATTTATTAAATAAATTAATTTATTAAGTAAATCAATCAAATAATTTAGTTAATTAATAATAGAATTATTATTAATTCTGATTTAATTAATATATTGATTAATTTAAATAATAAATTAATTCTGATTGAATTAATTTACAAAATAAATTAGCCAACTTATTAAATCAATTAAAGGAGAATTAATATGAACTCATTTGATAATTATATTATTCCCAACTTAATTAACCTTTTAATTAATTTACAGAATAAATTAATTCTGATAGAATTAATTTATCAAATAAATCAACCAAATGATTTAAACAATTAAGAGAGAATTAATACACCCCTTGATAGTATAACCCTTGTGGTTTCTTCATCTGACAATTCTGATCATCCACAATAAATACTCCTCGAGCCAATCTTGATAGCTTGAACCACTTGAAGTGAATGAAGAACTTCCACTGCATGATGTTGACACTCGATGCACGGTCTGGTTCATGAGTGACTAACCGCATTGACTGTTCTTCATATTTTGACTTTGACGCTGTGGTTCCTATCATCATTTTCTTCACTCTTTATTCAAACCTTTATAATCTGTATTCTGCCACTGTAGGAACCTCTTGTCACTATAAATAGAACCTACTGTCTTGATTACTCCACTGACGCTTGATCAACTGAATGAACTTCTTCAAGTGTAGTATACCTCAAAACGATAGATTGTATTTTTCTTCTTTCTCTTGACAGTTAAACATTTGAGATCCCTATGACAGTATGTATATACTATTTACTATTACATTCTTGTTATAGTTGAGTTGAATCCTCGATGTTTACAAATAGGGTAAACATATGACTTTCAATCTCCCCCTATTTGTTTGTTAAACAATAACATACAAATTCCTAGAGGATAACTCAACTACAAACAAGAAGAAGATAAAGCATTAAAGAACTACAGTAAATAATACATAAAAAAATTTTCGGGTTTAGATATAACATTTCCAGAATCTCAGTAGATGAAATGATAGATGATTGTTCCTCTGACACTGAACTGATCTTCATTAAGTAACTCTTCTTCATTTCTTGACATATCTGCTTGATAACCCTTTACATCTAACATTGAACATTATCAGCAGATAGTTAGAAATTCTTCAGTGGTAAAGAATATGACTTGTCAACCATATACTAAAGAATTCTTCTTTGTCGTTTCATACTTCTCTCCTTCCTTATGTCTCCCTACCTAAGGAGATATGTCTCCTCCTTATAACGGTGAATACTTTTCATCTCCCCTGACAAGGAAAATATTTCTATCTCCCCCTGACAAGGTGAATACTCCCCCTTTCTAAGGTATATCCTTTTTCATATCTCTCCCCCCTAGATAGAAAATTTCCCCCTCACTAAGGTAAGCTTATACTCTCCACCTTAGTTGAGTATATCTTACTAAGGTAAGCTTTGAGTATATCTATATATTCTTCAATATATCTCTCCCCCTTAGTTGAGTAATCCTTCAAGCATTCAATTAAAGCAAACATCCAATTAAATTAGATGATACTAAATATTCAGTTATAACTCACCTCTTACCTTTAGTACAACAGATTCTTCATACATATACCCTTGTCTGCTGGAATAAAGAAAAGAAGCTTTGCTTGTGTTGAAGGATATTCTTGAAGACTTCCAGAATAGAAGTATGTAGTCTGATCAACTTTGTCCTTCAGATATTCTAATATGGCTTCACTGTCGATCATCTTGACAACCAAATCTCCCGACAATTTCCTTATATCTCCCAACCTTTGTAAGTGAACCTTGTTTGGGGAATAGGGAATGGGATTTGGTGTTTATCTTTCTTCCTCACTATGAGTGTGTGATTCTGTTTCGTGTACCTCACAAGTGTTTAACTCATCTATCCACTCATATCACTTAAAATGAGTGATCTTCTCTCATCTTTTAAGTGTTTACACTCATGCTCATTAGTGTATCACTCTTATCTCTCATAGCTCCAACATCCATGTGTACCTGCAAGGAAAATTCACCATAGCCCCTTCTAGAGAGGTCACTGGTGGTGCAATAGGGTTTCGCAAATCCCCGATCCTCGTTGGACTCGTCAGACGAATCTGAGTCATAATGTACAAGTTGATAAAAAATTTCCCTTTTTGTGGGTTTCATAATTGAATTCTGAGAAGGTAAACAATGAAATCAAAACTTAGAATTAAGATCATGTTTCCTTCTAATGTCTGTGACGACATCTCCTTGTTTAAATCATCTGGTGAATCTGAATCACAGTCAACAAGTTGTCAATCCGCACCTATGTCGGACCCGATACCCGCAGGATCCAGAGATGTTCCCTCTGGGGAGTTAGACAGTGATCCTGAAAGATTTTGCATTAGGGATCACAGCCTTCTCTCGAGGTCTGTGAAGACTCCTGGTTCTTTGAGGAACCTTCAACTTATAATCCTAACCGTAAAATGATCGGAGTATTAGTTGTTTTCGTCAATTCGTCCTTAGTGTGTGCAATCTCACTGTGTGCATAGGAAGTATTTTAGTCTTGTGTATGAAATAGTGACTTACCTACAGATGCCCTGGCCGACAGGTAAATTTCAATAGACTCATCCTGTTGAGAGAATGAATCCAGACACTGTTTTAGTGCCATTTTCAGCCTTGCATCCTTTTGGGAGAATGCAGGCGAGCTTACAGATACCTCAAGTTATATACATTTATTGTCCTTGAGAGGTAGAGCTGTGGGTTTACTATCCTTCACATCCTTATTTGCAGCAACAAGTGCAGTTACTTCCTTAATGACCTCTAGTCAATAGGTTACTTCCACTTCAGGGGTAAGTTAGGATGTGTTTAGATATGGATTTATAGTCTGGGATAGAAGTTGTTGGATTTACAACCTCATGACTTTCAATTGTGAGAAACCTTCCACTAGGAGCTGAACCTGCATCACATAGCAGTAGAGCAACATAGAGATAGAATGCATTTACATCATACCAGAACATTTAGTGAAAACATATGCATTATATCATGTGAGAGAAGTGATGTACAGTTGTGACTTCAAAAAGTTTTACAGTATAAACAATCACAACTGTAGAAAGAATTGAGTTTTCTTTTAAAAACTGTTAATATGCAAGAGTTTGTATTTATGCATAAAACAATGTATTATCATGTCTTTTAATGAAAACTAGGTCGTTTAATATTTAAAAGACACAAACTCTTGACTTCGCAGTAATTAAGAAATAAAGATTTTATTAAATATACTAACACTAATGATTTGTAGATAAGCAACATTTACTTAGAATCCTAAGTAATATCATCAGAGCTAATATTTATATATATATATATATATATATATATATATATATATATATATAGGCAAGTGCTCAAATACAAACCACTTTTAAAATACAAACCTACAAACCAACACTAAATTAATTATATTTCATTTATTCTAAGGTTCCCGCCAAGGGTACATTCACAAAAAATGCTTAAAATAATTAGCTCTATCCATAAAAAAAAAAAAAAAAAAAAAAAAAAAAAAAAAACTTGCCGTGGAAATGCGAAGCATTTAAGACAGTAAACGGATGAGTTAGGTAGTCATGAGGGCCGAAGGCTCTCGACACACCCGTCAATCGTCTATTGCCTTTACCATTGATTGCCATTCCTTACAACTTTAGAATGATAAAGGCGCGAAGCGCCGTACAAGAAGGTGCGAAGCACCGTTAACCAGTGAAATCCACTGCCACGTCATCACGTGAACAGTGAATTTTTTTTTATTTTTTTATTTTTTTTGTTGGATAGAGCCAATTATTTTAAGTATTTTTTGTATTGGGGTACCCCTAGTTTGGTCATTAGATTAGCTTGAAATATTAGATTATGCTTGGTTTGTATTTTAAGGAGGTTTGTATTGGAGTAGCCCCCTATATATATATATATATATATATATATATATATATATATATATATATATATATATATATATATATATATATATATATATATATATCACAATTAGTTTGCAATAAAGTATCAGAGCAACCAACAATTGTTAGTAAACAAATATTTTACTATTTGATACCAACTGTTAGTATTTGTCAAACGCTTTAAAATCCAAGTAATTGTGTTTGCGGTTACTTTATCAATATTAAATTATGAGCACATAAACCATAGAATTGCTTCAAGTCATAATTTAACTAAGATAGATGATGTGTCAAATTATACCTAACCGCAAGCGCACGGTGTCTATTGCTAGTACAGATGGCAAGCGGGTCGAATCCACAAGGAGACAGGTTCTACTAATTCCTTTTCAGTTATCGTTAATTGTTTCAAGGGTCAGACGAATATTGGAGAATATTAATTAACTAATTAAACAAGATTAACACTAATTAAACAGATAATAAACGAATTATTTAAAACCTAGGGCAATCAGGTCCACCATGCTTACACAATTGGCTCTTAAGCTAAAGCAATCAATGTGATCCTATAACTAGAGTATGTTAATCTCTTTCAAGCATTAAAATTCTCGAAACATTCAACACAATTAACCACTTTTAGTAATTCAATCAATCAGGTAATTAGAGTCAAGTTAATCTCTTCCAAGCATTAACGCTCTCAGAAATCCAATGATGCTTCCGCACTCAAATTCAATTCTCCTAATCGTATGTGTGCCTCTAGTAAGTAAATCTCTCGATCCATACCCCTATTTGCATATAATTAATCCATGATATCGGCCGATTACACAAATTAATGATTAAAACATATCAATCAGAATTAACCATAACCAATCAAACCACTATGAAAATCATGCCAATATTAGTGTAAACATGGCTTCCCTTTAAGCCCTAGAAATAACTACTCGCTAATAATTAAATAAATAAAACAACTAGTAAAACAAGAAAACATAATTAAACTAATAAGAACAAAGAAAAGATTAAGAGAACAAAACCTTCAAACTTCAATGTTGTCACCCAAAAGAAGAGTCATGGTGTTTCTCTACATCTCCAACTAATAATAATAATCTACTCTAAACTATATTATCTGATCTAATATTACATACTTAATAATGTGTCCCAAGATTTGTTTATATAGGCACTCCAAGTCTTGCCCAGCAGGAAAATACCGAATCAGAATTATAATCGAAGTACGTTTCCTAAACTGATTATGTTTTAAAGGAAAATTCGCAGCTGTCTTTTCTTCAGTAATTCTGGAACGTTCCAACTGTAATTGGACCTCTGGACCACTTTAGAATGATATAAAATCTCGTTATCTTCGCGTGGATAGTAAGATCGTCCAAAACGGACTTCTGGAACTCAAGATATGGCCTAAACAGTGCAGCAGCCCATCTAATCCAATAATTCCGAAATTTCGTCTATTTTATCTCCAAAATAGCTCTTTTTGCTCCAAATCCTTCCAAGTCATGAATTCTTTATTTCCTCCAATAAAACAATCAAATCTATTAAATAAAAATCCAAATCAATGCAAAACACAATAAATATGAGAATAAAATCATCTAAAATATATATAAAAATATATTCTATCAATAGAAATAATCACTGTTAAATACTAAATATTTAATGATACCAATTTTTAGATAAGTTCATTCCAATGAAGATTGAATTGTTACATTGAATACCAATTGACAGAATGAATATTAGTACCAAACTACTTATGAATATTAATACCCCTAGGCAGCCCTAGTAGGACGAGTGTTGTCTCGTGAGGGTTTATAGTGAATATACCCACAAAATTCATCTAACCATGCAAAAGATCAATGCTAACACAACACCACACACACAAGTCCTCTCATGCCACATCAACTTAAGAATCAAAGCAAACATACGATGTCTTGGTGTCAAAAGTGCAAGTATTCACGTAGTTTACTCAACCAACATGCAGAAGGTCATAAAAATTCATGTCAAGTGTAAAAATAGTTGGTAATCATGCTAAGCCCACAAGAAATACATCTTTAAGTCTAAACCTGGGATCTCCTATGCCAAAACAAGTAATAACTCACCTTTCACTCAAAAACGAATATTCACTCAAGAACAAGGTTAAGTATATCACTCAATTCCAACAAAATCATAAACACAACTTGACACTCGCAATCAATCTCACTCTCAACACAACATACATAACTGATGACAATCAAAAGGTCTTTATTCGGGTTGTAACGTGGGCTAGGGACTAGGTATGTCAAGTAAAGCTAAAACAGGTTAAATGTCAAAAGCTAGTACCCAACAATAATCATTATTCAATTCCCTTTCTATTAAAACCACATATACTTCCCCACACTTGGATTTTTCAATAACCCTTACATAATAACTTGACTAGTCGAATGAAGAAGGATCATACAAACATAAGAATGCTCTCAAATTTATTTATTTTTTTTCTATTTTTTTTTTCTTTTTTCTGTTTTTTTTTCTAAGAGCTAAGGAATAAGCACAATGATCCATATATATTATTATAAATTTCGACTAACAAGCATCAACCAAAATCAATATTCCCCAATGGTATGATCATCAACAACCCCCCCTTTCATGAACACCTTATTACTCCCTTAAGCACGATACTAGCCTTTGACAATTTAGGTTCAAATTCAATGTAAGGCCAATAGAATAAAAAGGATAATGGCAAGTAATGTGGTGTGTCACCAAAAGAATAGGATTAAGCTCAACGGGTTAACTAATTGATCATGTTTAAAAGGTGTGGAAATATGGGAAATACGAGGTTAAACCTAAGTGCCTTTATCATCTCATCATCAAGTAATGTCATGCATTTCAAGAAAGATCTCAAGTAAGTGCTAGCAATGCAAACAACATGTGGACACTCAATCAAACGAAAAATCATGCAAAATATATGCATATAGGCTCAAAACTCGCTTGGTGTGACAAAACATAATCAATCCCAAGTAACAAGACTCTCTAACGCACCTACTTGTACTCAAAGCATGGAAACCAAGTCATCTTGCACATATTCATGTCATTCTAATCACTTAGTACATTCAATTAAGTCTACCAGTTTCAACTTGCTAGTGAAAGTGTGTGCACAAGAACAAAGCACATCACTTCTCATACAAAAGCATCCATAAACACAAGATTCCTACGCATGCATGGGTGTATCAAGCAAAATACAACAACTAATCAAATTGCATGGCTAGAATTATTTTTGGTATTTTTCAATTTTTAAAATTTTTTTTTTTGATTTTTTTTTTGAATTTTAAAATATATAATTTTTTTTTTTGAATTTTTTTATCATTGAGAACTCATCCCCACACTTAAGTGGTTCATTGTCCTCAATGAGCAAATATATAAAAGAAAAGAAAGAAAATAAAGAAAAGAAAAAAAAATATATTTACAAAAAGATTCGTAAATAAAATACAAAAATAATAATAAAAAAATAATTACAACAAATATATAAAGAAAGAAAGGTGAAGAATACTCCCCTAGTGCATAAGCATGAAGTGGCCTTTGAAAATATTGAAGAAGTATGTGCTTGCTCAAATTTAATTTCTGCCCAAGGCGCGCCTTACATATCCTTCCCCATCGCAACTCAACATGCTTGTTAGGCAAAAATCCCCTTTCTGTAGCAATACCCAACTCACAAGAAGCTCCACTAATAATCTCCAAGTAATAACACACCAAAAATAGCCCAATTTCCTACAATAATACAAAATCCCCAATTTACAAGATCACAAATTCGTAATAAAAATAAGATTAGAGAAGAGATAAACCAATTACGAATCAAAGAGATGAATTTGTAATTAATTCCTCTTTAGAATTGAATTTTTAGAGATTTAAAGAAGTAGAAGAGGAATTGGATTTGTATGTAGAGGTGGGTATATATATAAGATGATGGATAAGATGAATAAATATTTAAGTGTGTAGGAGAGATTTGGAGAGTGTAGGATTTGATGTAGGATAGATATAGGAATTAAGAATTGAAGAAATTTGATTTAGGATAGAAATTGGGGTTGATTTTGTAGGCAAAAACACTGATTTTCGGGGAAAAAAAACTGGGAAGGGGGTGTAACGCATATGCTGCCTGCGTTACATGCGCTGACTGCGCGGTTTGCGCAAGTTGCGCAGCCTTCTCCTGCGTTACATGGCGCAGTCTGAGCGGCTTGCGCACTCAGCGCAACCTGATATTTTTTTTTTTTTCGCAACAATTTTTTTTTTTTCACACTCTTCTCTCTCTTTTTTTTTCTTTTTTTTTCACAATACTCACAACACTCCTTTTTTTTTACACTAATGCGTGGGTTGCCTCCCACGAAGCGCTTCTTTAACGTCAATAGCTTAACGTTACTCAAAAATACTCCGATGGAGGTGGAATATCCAATTTCTCGATCATAAACTCGCCACCACAAAAAGTATCAAGAGTGTTAGTGGTTGTCTTTATCCTGCAGAAAATCTCCAAACAAGCATCAGTAAAATAAAATATGTCATTAATAAGCAATAGAGAGAGTGCTTGTGCAGTTTTGGAAAACTTTGTGATAAAACAACGATAACGACACCACGAAAATATTGAACTCCCTTGACAAAAGGTGGAGGTTCTGGTGGTGGCTTTTCTTCACTCCTCACTTTCACTGGAGCCATTCGGACATCTTGGCTTATCACATCATTGGCTAATAAGACACTTTCATCTTCTCCCTCTTCTCGAGCTTGAAACGTAGGAGCCACTTTGTATGGATCCTCAACCAGAATTTGAGAAATATCATATTGGACAATATTTGTTATCACATCAACCTTGAAATAAGTGTTCTTGAGCAAAGAAGCCTTGTAAGCAGAGGCTAGATCGAGAGCAAATTTATCAATACATGGTAGCTTAGGCACAGATTGTGGAAGAGAAACAACAACCATCTCTGTATTGCTTTCCTTTGTAGCCTCATCATCAGTCACATTGTTCTCGGTAGCAGCAACATCATTGATCTCATCATCGGTGGCATGCTCCTTCTCTTTATCAATGGCCTCATCATCAACATACATGGAGAAACTATCATATTCCTAATCGCTTGTGAGATTGATAGCAGTCAGGTCCTCTTCGGATCGGATAGATGATGATGGTAAATAGTCGAGCTGCCCTGTAGTAGAAGAGTTAGCCAACTTTGCAATTTGAGATTCAATCGCCAAACTTTGAGTTTATAATTCTTTAGAACGCTTTAGCAGTTTACTCAAGATATCCCACATCTCATTTGTCTGATCAGCTTACACATCTACGCTGGGTTGAGAAACATGTAGATCTTCTTGTAGAGGAGGATATTGATATTCTTGTTGTGGCGGCTGCTCATATGACTGATAATATTGTTGCTCAAACTGTTGCTGATTATGATATGAAAAATTTTGAGCACCATTGTCCTGGTAGTAGAAATCTGGTTGATTCATGCATTCTTGATCAAAAGTGTTTGAATACTGATTGTACCCATATCCTTCTTCAAAAGAATTCATTTGTCCCCACTGAGCACTCTGAGAATTATAGACATTGAAAGAGCATTCAAAACCAAAGCGACCCTGCACACCGCAAATTTGACAGAAGTTATAAGTTTTAGGGGCCACTTGTGACATCTCATTGATACTCATTGGACGCATAGTGGGCTCTGTAGTTTTCGACATGGCAATCTCTCGAGTATGTGCCTCTACTAGGGAAGATAAGAGTGCAAAAGTATTAACTTCACCCATTGCAAACCTGTAGACACTAAACAAAGCCAAGAAAACCCAGTAAACTCTGCCTCAATTGGAACAAAGGTTCCAACGAGACAATGGAAACAATCTAAACAACTAAATTAAAATTAACAGAAACTCGATGTCTCCCCGGCAGCGGTGCCAAAAACTTGATGTGTCAAATTATAACTAACCGCAAGCGCACGGTGTCTATTGCTAGTACAGATGGCAAGCGGGTGGAATCCACAAGGAGACAGGTTCTACTAATTCCTTTTTAGTTATCGTTAATTGTTTCAAGGGTCAGACGAATATTGGAGAATATTAATTAACTAATTAAACAAGATTAACACTAATTAAACAGATGATAAACGAATTATTTAAAACCTAGGGCAATCAGGTCCACCATGCTTACACAATTGGCTCTTAAGCTAAAGCAATCAATGTGATCCTATAACTAGAGTATGTTAATCTCTTTCAAGCATTAAAATTCTCGAAACATTCAACACAATTAACCACTTTTAGTAATTCAATCAATCAGGTAATTAGAGTCAAGTTAATCTCTTCCAAGCATTAACGCTCTCAGAAATCCAATGATGCTTCCGCACTCAAATTCAATTCTCCTAATCGTATGTGTGCCTCTAGTAAGTAAATCTCTCGATCCATACCCCTATTTGCATATAATTAATCCATGATATCGGCCGATTACACAAATTTATGATTAAAACATATCAATCAGAATTAACCATAACCAATCAAACCACTATGAAAATCATGCCAACATTAGTGCAAACATGGCTTCCCTTTAAGCCCTAGAAATAACTACTCGCTAATAATTCAATAAGTAAAACAACTAGTAAAACAAGAAAACATAATTAAACTAATAAGAATAAAGAAAAGATTAAGAGAACAAAACCTTCAAACTTCAATGTTGTCACCCAAAAGAAGAGTCATGGTGTTTCTCTACATCTCCAACTAATAATAATAATCTACTCTAAACTATATTATCTGATCTAATATTACATACTTAATAATGTGTCCCAAGATTTGTTTATATATGCACTCCAAGTCTTTCCCAGCAAGAAAATACCGAATCAGAATTATAATCGAAGTACGTTTCCTAAACTGATTATGTTTTAAAGGAAAATTCGCAGCTGTCTTTTCTTCAGTAATTCTGGAACGTTCCAACTGTAATTGGACCTCTGGACCACTTTAGAATGATAGAAAATCTCGTTATCTTCGCGTGGACAGTAAGATCGTCCAAAACGGACTTCTGGAACTCAAGATATGGCCTAAACAGTGCAGCAGCCCATCTAGTCCAATAATTCTGAAATTTCGTCTATTTTATCTCCAAAATAGCTCTTTTTGCTCCAAATCCTTCCAAGTCATGAATTCTTTATTTCCTACAATAAAACAATCAAATCTATTAAATAAAAATCCAAATCAATGCAAAACACAATAAATATGAGAATAAAATCATCTAAAATATATATAAAAATATATTCTATCAATAGAAATAATCACTGTTAAATACTAAATATTTAATGATACCAATTTTTAGATAAGTTCATTCCAATGAAGATTGAATTGTTACATTGAATACCAATTGACAGAATGAATATTAGTACCAAACTACTTATGACTATCATTCACTGACATTCATAAGTATGAGGAACTGGTTGACAAGAAATACACAAGTTCTTTAGATGTTAACATTTCAAACTTATGACTTCAAGGCAACTCCTCGATAATAACAATTGTTAACTCCTAACAACTGCTAGTTATAGACAAACTTGGTTCAATAAATAAGACTCGATTACCAAAGTTGTCTTGTCTGCAATCTTAGAAAAAATATTCTAAGCCCAATACACCTTGATCCATTATATATACCATTCATTATCAAAGTGATTAGAAGTTTGCAAATAAGCATAAAAATTATTCCAAGTAAATTTTCACTTAGAAAATTTTCACACCTTGTATATTAGTATGAGTGAATTTCAAAAGATACAACATAGATTACTTAGAGGAGTTCTAAGTAATTTCACTCATACCAATACATCTCACAATTAGTTAGTAAATAGAATTCTAACTAAATATCATGAACTAATATAAGTCAAAACTTCAATACAACCAATTGTTAGAACCATGATATTAAATATAGTGAATTAATGAAAATGGAGCATTGATAAATTCACTAGAATTAACATCTCACAACTAATTGAAGACCAAGATAGATAGGTCCAAATTAGTTATGATTCAGATTTATTTTGATAAATGAGGTATAGAGCAAATACTAAATTGAATTGCTTTAGGTTCTATAGCTCATATTAATCAAAGTAAATAATTAAATAAATACTAAATCTCTATGTGTTAGATTTTAGCATTTAAGTATTTAAATTATCCTTATATAATCACCACTGAAATATATTGCAATTATACATATGGCAATCATTCAACAGATAATTCTCAGCGTGAGGTCTAGATGTAAATAAATTCACAAGTCCTTTCAATACGGACAATTGAATACTTATGAACTCGTTTATGAATTTCTTACAATGAATTCACAAATCCTTTCAATACTGACAATTGCATACTTGTAAACTCATTTAAGAATCACTTATAGTAAAATCACAAGTCCTTTTCAATACGGACAATTGAATACTTGTGAGCTTACTTAAGAATTACTTAACAGATGGGATTTATAAATCATACAGCATTTATAAAATCCCAAGTTTACAAACCAATCTTGAAAAATTAATTTCATCAAGTGATTTAGCAAACGTATCTGCAAGTTATTCTTGACTAAAGACATGCTCTCGAAATATTTGATATCTTATGCAAGATGCTTAGTCCTTGAGTGTTCCACAGAGTTGTTGGAGATGAATTTGATTCCTTGTGCTCTCCTGTTTTCTTACAACTCATTTGATCTGTCTCTATGCAGCAAAACATGTCAGAACTGATGTCTCTAGGTTACCATCTCCGTAGATTTGGGTCCAACTTAAGACATCTGAAAATCAAGTGTAATAACTACAAGAATAGATTCTCTAGGATCCACTTGGGGCCTTGCACATTTGCATATTGAGAATATAATATGTGTGTAAGTGATCTATTATCAATTGAATAAGATAATGAGTTGATTATTCCTCTATAGCCTGATTAGGTCCTAATTAGTAGATCCTGAACTTGTTGGGTCAAATATCTCTAGGGTACCATTTCCTCATATTTGGGTCCAGCTTAAGATTTTTTATTACCAACTTATTAGGTCCAAACTAATAGGTGATAAGTGGATTTATATCCACTTGGATCGCTTTAATTCGGCTTAAATTGATTGTCTTGGACTTAAGTTTGTTGTAGTTTTGATGTGTTTTATTTAGTTGTGCAGATTTACAAGAATGTCGATTATGGGTGATGCTTCTATCGTGTTTGGAGGATTAATTGATTAAAATTCGGATTTTCCGGGAAGGTTGTGCAGTCTACACTGTTTTGGCCATATATGGAGTTCTACAAGTCCGTTTTCAGCGATCTTACAGCTCACGCAAAACTTGGGAAATTTTCTACAACTTGGGACAGGAATCCCACGTGCAGGCTGCATGTGGTGAGAGCAGGTTGTGCGACAAGCAGACTGATGGGAGCAGGGAATTTACTGTTTTGCCATTTTTCTAATTCTAATTGTATTTTGGGTAGTTGTTAGTGCCTTAATCGAATTCTAATTGTAATAGAAGGTAATTTCTTGCTGGGCCAGAAATCTAGAGCCTATATAAACACATCCAACCCCTTGACAATTAGGGAATTAGACAATTAGAAAATTAGAGAATTAGATATCTTGTACATAATATAGCTTAGATCTGCAAGGGAGAAAAGAAGAGAAGGATTCAACGCTCGTGACAAGCAACGGATCTAGATCTACTTCATCCTTTGTGTTATTCTGGATTCTAGATTTATTTTCTCAACTCTTAGTTTTAATAATTTTATTGCTTCTTTTTTCCATATCTTATTTGTTATCATGGTTTCACTTGATCCCATGATGATGAGAGGTTCAACTTTGAACTAATCGTTGTCATGGGATTCTAACGGATTTATTTATGGAGCTTTAGTATCTTGATTGCTTTAAAGATCTGTGTGTGATGTATATCTGATATCCTCGTATGGTTGTGCTTAATTGTTAGATGCGTAGCTAACATCTAATCTGTTAATCTCTTGTGAAGTGAAAGTGGATCTTGAGATTTAGAACTTGCCATGCTAGCATAGGTTCATGATTGTTTATCAACATGATTCGTAGTATGAGATGAAAATACTTATATTGCCCTGTGTGATCTTTGTGGATAACTTGTTCTTCAACCGTTATGTTTTCAAATTCTATAGACATATAGGGTCTAAGCATAATTGGTGTCTATTCATCTTCTATCTCTTTTATGGATGTATGTTTAGTTTGGTATTCGTATACTGAGAAGTAGCGTATACTTGTTTCGTGTTGTCCGATCAGATATCATAACCATTGCACATAGTGATTAAAGGCGTCAGATCTAAGAGAAGTATTTAATGAAGTTAGGATTCCATGGTTTTTCTTGCATAAGTAATTAGATTTTAATTCTCATTAGTTAAGTAATTCTTAGTTTAATAATTTGCAGCTTAGTTTAATTTAGATAATTAAAAACCTCAAATTGTTATTTGTCTTAGTAGTGGATTAAAACCATACATTGTTGCATAGGCATATTTACTAAATAGAACCATAACCAGATCTCTGTGGGAACGAACTTGACTTCTATCTATATCACTTGTGACCACGTACGCTTGCGTGATTTAGTGCAAACAAGTTTTTGGCGCCGCTGCCGGGGATCATCGGAGTTTTATTTTTGGTTTATGAGCTTGTCAATAGTGGTCGTTAGAGTTACTGACTCAGATTTTTTCTTACCTATCTTGTTTAGTTCGGTGTGTTCAGGTACTTGAGTGTTTGAAGATGGCATGCGAGGAGTGGCCATGGTGGGCATATTCGAGGACATCCATGCCTTATCAATGTGAGCGGTGTTTGGGCGTGCATGAACCCTCACAATATTGTTACTACGAAGGAGTTGATCCATATGTCACTTATGAGGAACAACCATATTTTCGATACCATCCTCAACAGTACCAGCAAGATGTTCCAGATATGTCATATTTTTTTGGAAGTAAAGAGTTTCAACATCAGCAACCTACTCCTACTTTTCAGTCAGATGAGGTTGATGTTATGGAGGAGATTAGGATGCATGCAAAGAGTTATGAGGAGTCTACCAAATCTTTGGAGACACTAGTTGCTCATGTTTTGAGTTCCTTGGTACAAGAGAAACAGCAATTCATACTAGAGGCAATTCCAGAAAATAACGGTGACTTGGAGCATGGTACTGCATGCATAATTGAGGAAGACAAATTCCAAGGTGATGTGAGCGTTCACAAGCCATGTGAGGAATTTGATCATGCTAGGATGGTGGATGAGTTGGAAAAGCCACCATTTGAGACAGACACTGATGAGCTGCACAAATTTCAAGAATTGGTATGTGCGTACCAAGAGGCTGATGATCATGGGACAGATGCCGGTCTTCTACTTGTCTCAAAGTGTGAAGATGGAGGTAGCGCATTAGAGCCAATGGAGGAAGTTCTCGTTAAGGAACCAAAAGCTTCAGCAACTTACATTTACCCTCCTCCATTATATTCAAGCGAAGCTCGCGAATGTGTGTTGTTCTACAAATTGACATATTTTGGGTCAACAGATGAAGGCATTGGAATAGGACATATTTGTTATACGAATAGGCCAAGCGAGGAGAAGGGGCAGAAAGTGTGCCGTCGTGATGACGATGAAGTCTCGTGAAGAGAGGACCAGGCAAACTATTATCATCCTTAATGGAGGCTTGGAAGTAACGTCAAGCTATTGACGTTAAAGAAGCGCTTCGTGGGAGGCAACCCACGCATTAGTGTAGGAAGAAAAAAAAAAGTGTTGTGAAAAAAAATAAAAAAAATGAGTGTTGTGAAAAAAAAAAAATTACTGCCAGTCGCGCAGGTTGCGCCTGCGTTACTGGTTGTCGCGCAGGCTGCGCCTGCGTGACGCAGGTTACGCCTGCGTGACAGCTGTTCCTGCCAGATTGTTTTCAGCTGCTGTGTATAAAAAAAAAAATTGTTTCACCCCCAATTCCTTTTCTCTTCTTATACCTTCATCCCTAAACCTATTCCTAATTTCAAAACAATTCCAAAACCCCCCATCTCCTATTCAAATCTCTAATCCTATATCAATTCAAATTCTTTTTCTCTAAATTATTAAATCCTTTTTCTATCTTACCTCAACTTCATACCCACTCAAAATTTCTCCCTTACACGTTCAATTTTTATTCATCCAATCCCTCCATTATATATATACACCTATTCATACAAACCCAATTCATTCTCTAAAACTCTACATCTCTACATCTCTAAAAAATTCGAGTTCAAGAAGGATTCAAGTTTGGGGGAAGTTTAATTGCAAGTTCACCTCTTCGATTCGTATTGGGTAAATCTTTTTCTCTAATCTTATTTTTATTACGAATTTGTGTTCTTGTAATTGGGGGTTTTGTAGTATTCTTGTTATTTGGGAAGTGGCCAGTCTATGGAGCTCGTACGCATTATCCTCCACCAGATTCATCCGAGGAGGGTGATGACTCGGCTGGTTAGGTATGTTTTCTACTTTCCCTCGTATTTACTTCCATTCAATGCGGACATTGAATATTTTAAGTTTGGGGGTGATGGTTTGAGGGATTAGTAGTTGTTGTATTATTTGTTCATGTAGGATTTCATGCTTTGCATATTAGTGGTAGTAAATTATGCATGTATGTTCGTGTTATCTACGTTTGTTTCATATAGGACATTCCGTTTTTATATTCGTATATCATGTGAGTTCATAATAGTTTGCATTTGCACCCATGCTTGATAGGAATTTTGTGTTATTGACGCTTTTGATTGAGAAGTGATATGCTTTGTTCTTGTACACACACATACACTAGTAAGTTGAAGCTAGTAGACTTATTGAATGTTGTGAGAAATTAGAAGGACATGAATATGTGAAAGTTAATTTAGTTTGCATTCTTTGAATACAAGTAAGTGCATTAGAGAGATTTTTGCTTGGGATTGAGTATGTTTTTCCCGCCAAGTGAGCTTTTGAGCCATATTGCATTTGTTGCAATTTTATTTGTTTGCTTGAGTGTCCACGGATTGTTTGCATTGCTAGTAGTTGTTTGAGGTCTTTCTTGAAACGCATGACATTATTTGACGATTAAAATGATAAAGGCATTTAGGAATAACCACATATTTTCCTATATTACCACACCATGTTTACATGATCAATTAGTTAACCCGTTGAGCTTAATCCTATTTTTTCGGTGACATACCACATTACTTGCCTAGACCTTTTTCTTGTATTGGCCTTACATTAATTTGAACCCACATTGTCAAAGGCTAGTAGGGTGCTTAAGGGAGTAATAAGGTATGCAAGGAGAGGTTTATTGTTGGTCATAATTTTGGGGGAAATATTGAAATTTGGGTTTGGTTGTTGCTTGATAGTCGCCATGTGTAATAAAATCGTGGGATCATTGTTATTGTCAATATTATTGTTGCTTTAGCTCTCGAAAAAAAAACAGAAAAAAAAGAAAAAAAAAGAGAAAAAAAATAAATTATATTATGAGAGCATATTTGTGTTGTTGTGATCCTACTTTAGTCGACTAGTCGAGTGTTTTTGTTGGAAGAAAAATAGTAAAAGTATGTGGGGGGAAAAATAGGTGGTTGTGTATGATTTATTATAAGTTCCTACTAGCTTTTGACACTTCACCTGTTTTGGCTTATTTGACATACCTTGTCCCTAGCCCCGTTACAACCCAAATAAAGACCTTTTGATTATCGTCATTGATGTATGTTGTGTTAAGAGTTAGATTGATACCAAATGTCAAGCATGCTTATGATTTTGTTGGAATTGAGTGATACACTTACCCTTGTTCTTGAGTGAATATTCTTTTGTGAGTGGATTGTGAGTGTTTGCTTGTTTTTGCGTATGAGATCCCGAGTTTTGTCTAAAAGATGTACTCTTGTAGGCTTAGCATGTTTACTAAATTATTCTTACATTTGACATGGACTTGTGAGAACTTATGCATGTTTATTGAGTAGACTATGTGAATACTTGCACTTTCGACACCAAGACATTGCGTATTTACTTTGATTCTTAAGTTGATATGGCATGAGAGGATTTGAAGGTATGGTAGGATATTAGTATTAGATTAATTGCATTTTCATATTAGTTGCATTCATGCATTGCATTGCATTGGATTTTGTGGGTACATTCGCTATAGGCCCTCACGAGACCTTACTCGTCCACTAGGGCTGCCTAGGGGTTTAAAGGGCTTGTTGCATATGCCAAATGCAACCGTGATTACCTACGGAAGTAGTACTAGTTAGTTAGTTAGTTGTTATTGTTTATGCTTGAGGACAAGCACTGGTTTAAGTTTGGGGGTGTGATAAGTGGATTTATATCCACTTGGATCGCTTCAATTCGGCTTAAATTGATTGTCTTGGACTCAAGTTTGTTATAGTTTTGATGTGTTTTATTTAGTTGTGCAGATTTACAAGAATGTCGATTATGGGTGATGCTTCTATCGTGTTTGGAGGATTAATTGATTAAAATTCGGATTTTTCGGGAAGGTTGTGCAGTTTACACTGTTTTGGCCATATCTGGAGTTCTAGAAGTCCGTTTTCAGCGATCTTATAGCTCACGTGAAGCCTGGGAGATTTTATACAACTTGGGACAGGAATCCCATGTTCAGGCTGCGTGTGGTGAGAGCAGGTTGCGTGACAAGCAGACCGATGGGAGCAGGAAATTTACTGTTGTGCCCTTTTTCTAATTCTAATTGTATTTTGGGCAGTTGTTAGTGCCTTAATCGAATTCTAATTGTAATAGAATGTAATTTCTTGCTGGGGAAGAAATCTAGAGCCTATATAAATACATCCAACCCCTTAACAATTAGGGAATTAGACAATTAGAAAATTAGAGAATTAGATATCTTGTACATAATATAGCTTAGATCTGCAAGGGAGAAAAGAAGAGAAGGATTCAACGCTCGTGACAAGCAACGGATCTAGATCTACTTCATCCTTTGTGTTATTCTGGATTCTAGATTTGTTTTCTCAACTCTTAGTTTTAATAATTTTATTGCTTCTTTCTTCCATATCTTGTTTGTTATCGTGGTTTCACTTGATCCCATGATGACGAGAGGTTCAACTTTGAACTAATCATTGTCATGGGATTCTAACGGATTTATTTATGGAGCTTTATTATCTTGATTTCTTTAAAGATTTGTGTGTGATGTATATATGATATCCTCGTATGGTTGTGCTTAATTGTTAGATGCGTAGCTAACATCTAATCTGTTAATCTCTTGTGAAGTGAAAGTGGATCTTGAGATTTAGAACTTGCCATGCTAGCATAGGTTCATGATTGTTTATCAACATGATTCGTAGTATGAGATGAAATTACTTATATTGCCCTGTGTGATCTTTGTGGATAACTTGTTCTTCAACCGTTATGTTTTCAAATTCTATAGACATATAGGGTCTAAGCATAATTGGTGTCTATTCATCTTCTAACTCTTTTGTGGATGTATGTTTAGTTTGGTATTCGTATACTGAGAAGTAGCGTATACTTGTTTCGTGTTGTCCGATCAGATATCATAACCATTACACATAGTGATTAAAGGCGTCAGATCTAAGCGAAGTATTTAATGAAGTTAGGATTCCATGGTTTTTCTTGCATAAGTAATTAGATTTTAATTCTCATTAGTTAAGTAATTCTTAGTTTAATAATTTGCAGCTTAGTTTAATTTAGATAATTAAAAACCTCAAATTGTTATTTGTCTTAGCAGTGGATTAAAACCATACATTGTTGCATAGGCATATTTACTAAATAGAACCATAACCAGATCTCTGTGGGAACGAACTTGACTTCTATCTATATTACTTGTGACCACGTACGCTTGCGTGATTTAGTGCAAACAATAGGTCAAAAGCCAGCTATAGTGATGTGTTGGCAGAGAGTCTTGACAGGTCTAGAATCTTCTGAACAGAAACAAAAAATTCTTGACTTACTTTTATTGTCATCATTCTTTTGGCTTACTAAAGTAAATCAAAAAAATTGCAACTTTACCAACATCAAAACAACAAATATCTTGATACCAATTTATAGTTAGTAGACCAACATATATTATAATCAAGATATCATTGCACATATATATCATTTATGTTTGTACCTAAAGATGTAGAGAGTTCTATAAATATGACACCAATTGTTAAAAGATACCAACAGTTATAGATTGATACCAAATATTAAATTATAGTTAGAGTGTCATACCATGTCTTCCATGCTTGCTTGAGTGATGATACCAGTTCATAATAACCTATAGAGATCTTCCATTATCTCACTAGGAGTGCACTTGTTCACATTCCTCTAGCATCCAGATTCAGTAGATCCAGATGTCCATTATAATCTTGAATGTGCAGCAGGTGCCTGATATCCTCAAGTCTTGTCACTGGTGCTTCTTGTCAGATATACCATTTGATCAAATTGTAACTTAGCATCCGGTTTGGCCTTGTCCCTCATAACAATGCCTTGACATCATCCAGGTAGACTTCTGGTTATCCTTGTACCAAATACAGCCTTGTTCTTTGGTCTGGATACCTGCTTCCCTACAATCTACCTTTTGTACTGATTGAGATCATCTTGCATTGCAATCACTCAATCTGGATCTTTCAGAGCCATTGTAGCTTTCTTAGTTTCTTCTGAAAGAAAACTAAAGAAATAATCATTGGTACTTGAAGCTCTGGTAGTCTTTTAGTTCCACCATTAGGAACACTAAGAACTAGGACAAAGAATTAATTGAGTCAACATTCTTTGTCTTGGCAGACATGTTCTCATAGTGTCCTATGATTTTCAATGTGGTGTGTTGAGTTGACTGGTTGATCCTTCAGTTACTCCCCCTAAGCTGTTACTGGGTTTACATGAAGATTCTCCAAGTTTCACATTGGTTGGATCTGAATAATCAACACCATTGATAGCTGGGAGCTAGAAGTTGTTGAGCATCACTAAGACTTTTAATAACATTATGTTGATTGATAACAATCACCCTGTAGGTTGTTGACTCCATTGAGTAACCAAAGAAGTTATTCTCTTGTGCCTTAGCTACAAAGCTTGGTAAGTTGCTCACTTTCATATATCATTACAAAACAATTTTCTTCATACTTGTGGGGTCTTCCTATGTTTCTTACTGATCAGGGTTCGATCATACTAGTAGAAAACTATTGACTCCTTCATCATTAATACTCTTGTAGGTACAGAAATCATCCAGGATATCAATTGTTGAATTTACCCCTGTAATCTGACCTTCAAGTTATCATAGCTAGTTTTGCTTCCTGCTCGATCTTCTTGATGTGATCAATCACCATCAATGGTGTCTTGTCTTTAAATTGTTTGAACAACAACTTGTTTGTTAAGAGAAGTCATCAATCACCATCACTAAAGTATATTTTACATTGGTAGAACTTCTGTGTGATGCTTCTTTGACTTCCCTTTATGACATGCCTTGATTTCATTTTACTATAATTCCAGATGAGGCAGTCTCCTATACTGATTCGATAACCACGAAAGAATCTCTTGATTTGACATTCAGGTAAGAGAGCTTCTTTTGTCATAGCTGCACTTTTATCTGATGAAGCTTTACATTAAACCTTGTTGACTTCATCTTTGACTGAGATTCCATTTCATCTACAGATAAGTTTTCTTTCCTTACTCCTCGAATAGTAAGTTCTTTATCTTCTAGAGATGCTTTATTACTGACAACATTCCTAGCCATTGAATAGCCAAGACCCTTGGTCATACCCTTGCTGTTGTCTCCAAGGGATAAACCACTTGGCCTATCTTCACATTCACATATGATAGCAGGGTTCTTTCTTCGATGATATGCTTCGAATAAATCATTAATAATGCATAATCGATCAACCTGTTTAGCCCTACATTCACAAATGGATAAAAAGTTCTTGGTACCCAGATATTCTTGGGTCCAGATTGGTTAGAGATATCTCTGTTTATAGAAGTAATCTACAGACTTGACATACATACAACATACAAACCACCACACATTTAAAACATGTAAACTATGACATGTATGCATTAGTGGTAACAACAAACATAACATTCATATAGCAATCAAACCATCACACATTTAAAACATGCAAACTATGACATGTAATGCTATTTAGAAAATCCAGTTAACCTATAAACAAGAATTTTCTAAAACCAATTGGAATATAAGAATTAATAAGTAATCAATAATTCTATCCAGTCCAAGGATGTTGTTATATACCAGCTAATAGTCTATTTTAACTAAGTAAGTTTTAGATACAACTTTATGTTCTACAAACATCCTAGGTAATCAATCCATCTTTTAAACCTTTTTAAAACCTTAACAAACCATTAAGAATGAATAAGCAAATCTGTTTTACTGGGGATCCTGAACTAGCTTAAGCAAAGGTCTTATATGCTTAACATATATCAATTAAGAATTAAAAGATATTGTCTAAGGAATTGCTCTAACTCACTACTGCAATTAATTAAATTCTGCAAATATTCATACACATATTAAGATATTCTAACCAAAGATATAACAACTAAAAACTAAGATCTTAACATACTTTGAATTTATGAGAATTAAATATCATATTAGTTCAAAGAATTGATACCTGAGACATGTGAGGTGAATCATCTTCAGAGATTGCTATGAAAGCAAGATATTCATTAAGTTCTTCTAATCATCATCTGATCCATCCCAAATCTTTCTTTTAGTAATAAGTTCTGCCCTGATGCTTCTATTTCATCTCATTTAATGAATCCCTATTTATCCTTGTATGTCAGACTTCTGTACTGTGTTGCACACCTTGATAGTTATTTATCACATACAGCTTTCCATAGCTGTAACTATCAAGTCTTGTTTTTTCCACCATCTCAGTCTTGTAACCACCTCTTGAGTTGAACTATATCCTGAAGAGTTTCTGCTTCAGAATAGATAGGCCTGATCCCTGGAAGCATCTTTAGTACTCTTTCTGAATTAGTAACTCTATCTGTCTGTTCTGAGGTTGCATCATTAATTCCTGACTGAGATGACAAACTGTCTAGTCCATTCTCAAACCTCCTTGATTCCATTCTTCTAAAATCTCTGTTGATTCCTTGAAAGATATATCTTTTGTACAAACCACTATGTGTTTGTATAACAATGAATCACTAGAGTTGACTAAAATCTTCAAGAAAAATTATATCCACTAAAATCTCTTCCATTCCTGCTTCTGAAAAACCAATAAGTCCTATGGAATATGACTTACAAAAAAGTTAACAAATTAATCTTCAACATGTAGAAATAAATCCATTGGAAAATACTTCTTCTTCAAAATATTCAAAATCATCTTTAACGTCCGGAGGCTTTGAAGTTGTGGTTCCTGTCATCCTTTTCTTCACTCTTTATTCAAACCTTTATAATCTGTATTCTGCCACTGTAGGAACCTCTTGTCACTATAAATAGAACCTACTATCTTGATTACTCCACTGATTCTTGATCAACTGAATGAACTTCTTCAAGTGTAGTACACCTCAAAACGGTAGATTGTCTTTTTCTTCTTTCTCTTGATAGTTAAACATTTGAGATCCCTGTGACAGTATGTATATACTATTTACTATTACATTCTTGTTATAGTTGAGTTGAATCCTCGATGTTTACAAATAGGGTAAACATATGACTTTCAATCTCCCCCTATTTGTTTGTTAAACAATAACATACAAATTCCTAGAGGATAACTCAACTACAAACAAGAAGAAGATAAAGCATTAAAGAACTATAGTAAATAATACATAAAAAAAATTTCTGGTTTGGATATAACATTTCCAGAATCTCAGTAGATGAAATGATAGATGATTGTTCCTCTGACACTGAACTGATCTTCATTAAGTAACTCTTCTTCATTTCTTGACATATCTGCTTGATAACCCTTTACATCTAACATTGAACATTATCAGCAGATACTTAGAAATTCTTCAGTGGTAAGGAATATGACTTGTCAACCACATACTAAAGAATTCTTCTTTGTCGTTTCATACTTCTCTCCTTCCTTATGTCTCCCTACCTAAGGAAATATGTCTCCTCCTTATAACGGTGAATACTTTTCATCTCCCCTGACAAGGAAAATATTTCTATCTCCCCCTGACAAGGTGAATACTCCCCCTTTCTAAGTTATATCCTTTTTCATATCTCTCCTCCTAAATATAAAATCTCCCCCTCACTAAGGTAAGCTTATACTCTCCACCTTAGTTGAGTATATCTTACTAAGGTAAGCTTTGAGTATATCTATATATTCTTCAATATATCTCTCCCCCTTAGTTGAGTAATCCTCTAAGCGTTCAATTAAAGCAAACATCCAATTAAATTAGATGATACCAAATATTCTGTTATAACTCACCTCTTACCTTTAGTACAACAGATTCTTCATACATATACCGTGGTCTGCTGCAATAAAGAAAAGAAGCTTTGCTTGTGTTGAAGGATATTCATGAAGACTTCCAGAATAGAAGTATGTAGTCTGATCAACTTTTCCCTTAAGATATTCTAATATGGCTTTACTGTCGATCATCCTGACAACCAAATCTCCCAACCTTTGTAAGTGAACCTTGTTTGGGGAATAGGGAATGGGATTTGGTGTTTATCTTTCTTCCTCACTGTGAGTGTGTGATTCTGTTTCGTGTACCTCACAAGTGTTTAACTCATCTCTCCACTCATATCACTTAAAATGAGTGATCTTCTCTCATCTCTTGAGTGTTTACACTCATGCTCATTAGTGTATCACTCTTATCTCTCATAGCTCCAACATCCATGTGTACCTGCAAGGAAAATTTACCATAGCCCCTTCTAGAGAGGTCACTGGTGGTGCAATGGGGTTTCGCAAATCCCCAATCCTCGTTGGACTCGTCAGACGAATCTGAGTCATAATCTACAAGTTGATAAAAAATTTCCCTTTTTGTGGGTTTCAGAATTGAATTCTGAGAAGGTAAACAATGAAATCAAAACTTAGAATTAAGATAATGTTTCCTTCTAATGTCTGTGATGACATCTCCTTGTTTAACTCATCTGGTGAATCTGAATCACAGTCAACAAGTTGCCGATCCACACCTATGTCGGACCCGATACCCGTAGGATCTAGAGATGTTCCCTCTGGGGAGTTAGACAGTGATCCTAAAAGATTTTGCATTAGCGATCACAACCTTCTCTCGAGGTCTGTGAAGACTCTTGGTTCTTTGAGGAACCTTCAACTTATAATCCTAACCGTAAAATGGTCGAAGTATTAGTTATTTTCGTCAATTCGTCCTTAGTGTGTGAAATCTCACTGTGTGCATATGAAGTATTTTAGTCTTGTTTATGAAATAGTGACTTACCAACAGATGCCCTGGCCGATAGGCAAATTTCAATAGACTCATCCTGTTGAGAGAATGAATCCAGAGACTATTTTAGTGCCATTTTCAGCCTTGCGTCCTTTTGGGAGAATGCAGGCGAGCTTACAGATACCTCATGTTATATACATTTATTCTCCTTGAAAGGTAGAGCTGTGGGTTTACTATCCCTCACATCCTTATTTGCGGCATCAAGTGCAGTTACTCCCTTAATGACCTCTAGTCAATAGGTTACTTCCACTTCAGGGGTAAGTTAGGATGTGTTTAGATATGGATTTATAGTCTGGGATAGAAGTTGTTGGATTTACAACCTCATGATTTTCAATTGTGAGAAACCTTCCACTAGGAGTTGAACCTGCATCACATAGTAGTAGAGCAACATAGAGACATAATGCATTTACATCATACCAGAACATTTAGTGAAAACATATGCATTATATCATGTGAGAGAAGTGATGTACAGTTGTGACTCCAAAAAGTTTTACAGTATAAGCAATCACAACTGTAGAAAGAATTGAGTTTTCTTTTAAAAACTGTTAATATGCAAGACTTTGTATTTATGCATAAAACAATGTATTATCATGTCTTTTAATGAAAACTAGGTCGTTTAATATTTAAAAGACACAAACTCTTGACTTCGCAGTAATTAAGAAAGAAAGATTTTATTAAATATACTAACACTAATGATTTGTAGATAAGCAACATTTACTTAGAATCCTAAGTAATATCATCAGAGCTAATATATATATATATATATATATATATATATATATATATATATATATATATATCACTATTAGTTTGCAATAAAGTATCAGAGCAACCAACAATTGTTAGTAAACAAATATTTTGCTATTTGATACCAACTGTTAGTATTTGTCAAACACTTTAAAATTCAAGTAATTGTGTTTGCGGTTACTTTATCAACATTAAATTATGAGCACATAAACCATAGAATTGCTTCAAGTCATAATTTAACTAAGATAGAAATAATCACTGTTAAATACTAATTATTTAATGATACCAATTGTTAGATAAGTTCATTCCAATGAAGATTGAATTGTTACATTAAATACCAATTGACAGAATGAATATTAGTACCAAACTACTTATGACTATCATTCACTGACATTCATAAGTATGAGGAACTGGTTGACAAGAAATACACAAGTTCTTTAGATGTTAACATTTCAAACTTATGACTTCAAGGCAACTCCTCGATAATAACAATTGTTAACTCCAAACAACTGCTAGTTATAGACAAACTTGGTTCAATAAATAAGACTCGATTACCAAAGTTGTCTTGTCTGCAATCTTAGAAAAATATTCTAAGCCCAATACACCTTGATCCATTATAAATACCATTCATTATCAAAGTGATTAGAAGCTTGCAAATAAGCATAAAAATTATTCCATGTAAATTTTCACTTAGAAAATTTTCACACCTTGTATATTAGTATGAGTGAATTTCAAAAGATACAACATAGATTACTTAGAGGAGTTCTAAGTAATTTCACTCATACCAATACATCTCACAATTAGTTAGTAAATAGAATTCTAACTAAATATCACGAACTGATATAAGTCAAAACTTCAATACAACCAATTGTTAGATACATGATATTAATTATAGTGAATTTATGAAAATGGAGCATTGATAAATTCACTAGAATTAACATCTCACAACTAATTGAAGACCAAGATAGATAGGTCCAAATTAGTTATGATTCAGATTTATTTTGATAAATGAGGTATAGAACAAATACTAAATTGAATTGCTTTAGTTCTATAGCTCATATTAATTAAAGTAAATAATTAAATAAATACTAAATCTCTATGAGTTAGATTTTAGCATTTAAGTATTTAAATTATCATTAAATAATCACCACTGAAATATATTGCAATTATACACATGGCAATCATTCAACAGATAATTCTCAGCGTGAGGTCTGGATGTAAATAAGTTCACAAGTCCTTTCAATACGGACAATTGAATACTTATGAACTCGTTTATGAATTGCTTACAATGAATTCACAAGTCCTTTCAATCCTGACAATTGCATACTTGTAAACTCATTTAAGAATTACTTATAGTAAAATCACAAGTCCTTTTCAATACGGACAATTGAATACTTGTGAGCTTACTTAAGAATTACTTAACAGATAAGATTTATAAATCATACAGCATTAATAAAATCCAAAGTTTACAAACCAATCTTGAAAAATTAATTTCATCAAGTGATTTAGCAAACGTATCTGCAAGTTATTCTTGACTAAAGACATGCTCTCGAAATATTTGATACCTTATGCAAGATGCTTAGTCCTTGACTGTTCCACAGATTTGTTGGAGATGAATTTGATTCCTTGTGCTCTCCTGCTTTCTTACAACTCATTTGATCTGTCTCTATGCAGCAAAACATGTCAGAACTGGTGTCTCTAGGGTACCATCTCCGTAGATTTGGGTCCAACTTAAGACATCTGAAAATCAAGTGTAATAAATACAAGAATAGATTCTCTAGGATCCACTTGGGGCCTTGCACCTTTGCATATTGAGAATATAATATGTGTGTAAGTGATCTATTATCAATTGAATAAGATAATGAGCTGATTATTCCTCTATAGCATGATTAGGTCCTAATTAGTAGATCCTGAACTTGTTGGGTCAAATATCTCTAGAGTACCATTTCCTCAGATTTGGGTCCAGCTTAAGGTTTTTGATTACCAACTTATTAGGTTCAAACTAATAGGTCAAAAGCCAGCTATAGTGATGTGTTTGCAGAGAGTCTTGACAGATCTAGAATCTTCTGAACAGAAACAAAAAATTCTTGACTTACTTTTATTGTCATCATTCTTTTGGCTTACTAAAGTAAATCAAAAAAAAATTACAACTTTACCAACATCAAAACAGCAAATATCTTGATACCAATTTATAGTTAGTAGACCAACATATAATATAATCAAGATATCATTGCACATATATATCATTTATGTTTGTGCCTAAAGATGTAAAGAGTTTTATAAATATGACACCAATTGTTAAAAGATACCAACAGTTAAAGATTGATACCAAATATTAAATTATAGTTAGAGTGTCATACCATGTCTTCCATGCTTGCTTGAGTAATGATACCAGTTCATAATAACCTATAGAGATCTTCCATTATCTCACTAGGAGTGCACTTGTTCACATTCCTCTAGCATCCAGATTCAGTAGGTCCAAATGTCCATTATAATCTTGAATGTGCAGCAGGTGCCTGATATCCTCAAGTCTTGTCACTGGTGCTTCTTGTCAGATATACCATTTGATCAAATTTTAACTTAGCATCCAGTTTGGCTTTGTCCCACATAACAATGCCTTGACATCATCCAGGTAGACTTCTGGTTATCCTTGTACCAAATACAGCCTTGTTCTTTGGTCTGGATACCAGCGTCCCTACAATTTGCCTTTTGTACTGATTAAGATCATCTTGAATTGAAATCACTCAATCTGGATCTTTCAGAGCCATTGTAGCTTTCTTAGTTTCTTCTGAAAGAAAACTAAAGAAATAATCATTGGTACTTGAAGCTCTGGTATTATTTTACTTCCACCACTAGGAACACTAAGAACTAGGACAAAGAATTAATTGAGTCAACATTCTTTTTCTTGGCAGACATGTTCTCATAGTGTCCTATGATTTTCAATGTGGTGTGTTGAGTTGACTGGTTGATCCTTCAGTTACTCCCCCTAAGCTGCTGCTGGGTTTACATGAAGATTTTCCAAGTTTCACATTGGTTGGATCTGAATAATCAACACCATTGATAGCTGGGAGCTAGAAGTTGTTGAGCATCACTAAGACTTTCAATAACATTCTGTTGATTGATAACAATCACCCTGTAGGTTGTTGACTCCATTGAGTAACCAAGGAAGTTATTCTCTTGAGCCTTAGCTACAAAGCTTGGCAAGTTACTCACTTTCATATATCATTAAAAAACAATTTCCTTCATACTTGTGGGGTCTTCCTATATTTCTTACTGATCAGGGTTCGATCATGTTAGTAGAAAACTGTTGACTCCTTCATCATTAATAATCTTGTAGGTACAGAAATCATCCAGGATATCAATTGTTGGATTTACCCCTGTAATCTGATCTTCAAGTTATCATAGTCAGTTTTGCTTCCTGCTCGATCTTCTTGATGTGATCAATCACCATCAATGGTGTCTTGTCTTCAAGTTGTTTGAACAACAACTTGTTTGTTAAGAGAAGTCATCAATCACCATCACTAAAGTATATTTTACATTGGTAGAACTTCTGTGTGTTACTTCTTTGACTTCCCTTTATGACATGCCTTGATTTCATTTTACTATAATTCCAGATGAGGTAGTCTCCTATACTGATTCGATAACCAGGAAAGAATCTCTTGATTTGAGATTCAGATAAGAGACCTTCTTTTGTCATAGCCGCACTCTTGTCTGATGAAGCTTTACATTAAACCTTGTTGACTTCACCTTTGACTGAGATTTTATTTCAGTCATACCCTTGCTGTTGTCTCCAAGGGATAAACCACTTAGCCTATCTTCACATTCACATTTGATAGCAGGGTTATTTCTTCGATGATATGCTTTGAATAAATCATTAATAATGCATAATCGATCAACCTGTTTAGCCCTACATTCACAAATGGATAAAAAGTTCTTGGTACCCAGATATTCTTGGGTCCAGATTGGTTAGAGATATCTCTGTTTATAGAGGTAATGTACAGACTTGACATACATACAACATACAGACCATCACATATTTAAAACATGCAAACTATTTTTAGGAGTTGTCCCACATCGATTGTGGGAGGGGTAGATTGCTAGTTAATAAGCAGCCAGATTAACTCCATTAGTATGAGGCCTTTTGGGAAGGAGCCCAAACCTAAATCCGTACGGGCCTGACCCAACCCAAAGCGGACAATATCATACTAATATGGAGTTAAGGCTTGCTAGCAGCCTTACAAGTGGTATCAGAGCTTCAGGTTGTAGCGGTCCATAACAATCTCAGAAGGGTTCCAGAATAGATCCAAGAAGAAGCAGATGGGCTAACCCGGATTGGGGTTAAGGGGGAGCAGGTGGGCTTTCAGTATGAGCCTGGGGAGCCAGATAGCCAGGAACTTCCAGTATGGGTCAAGGGGGAGCCAGATCATACAGAAGGAGGCAGATTCGATAGGTGTCGAGCCCGATGTGTGAAGGGGGAGATTGTTAGGAGTTATCCCACATCGATTGTGGGAGGGGTAGATTGCTAATTAATAAGCAGCCAGATTAACTCCATTAGTATGAGGCCATTTTGGGAAGCAGCCCAAAACTAAATCCGTGTGGGCCTGACCCAACCCAAAGCGGATAATATCATACTAATATGGAGTTAAGGCTTGCTAGCAGCCCAACAACTATGACATGTATGCATTAGTGGTAACAACAAACATAGCATTCATCTAGCAATCAAACCATCACACATTTAAAACATGCAAACTATGACATGTAATGCTATTTAGAAAATCTAGTTAACCTATAAACAAGAATTTTCTAAAACCAATTGGAATATAAGAATTAATAAGTAATCACTAATTCTATCCAGTCCAAGGATGTTGTTATATACCAGCTAATAGTCTATTTTAACTAAGTAAGTTTTAGATACAACTTTATGTTCTACAAACATCCTAGGTAATCAATCCATGTTTGAAACGTTTTTAAAACCTTAACAAACCATTAAGAATGAATAAGCAAATCTGTTTTACTGGGGATCCTGGAACTAGCTTAAGCAAAGGTCTTATATGCTTAACATATATCAATTAAGAATTAAAAGATATTGTCTAAGGAACAGCTCTAACTCACTACTGCAATTAATTAAATTCTGCAAATATTCATACACATATTAAGATCTTCTAACCAAAGATATAACAATTAAAAACTAAGATCTTAACATACTTTGAATTTATGAGAATTACATATCATATTAGTTCGAAGAATTGATACCTGAGACATGTGTGAGGTGAATCATCTTCAGAGATTGCTATGAAAGCAAGATATTCATTAAGTTCTTCTAATCATCTTCTGATCCATCCCAAATCTTTCTTTTAGTAATAAGTTCCGCCCTGATGCTTCTGTTTCATCTCATTTAATGAATCCTTATTTATCCTTGTATGTCAGACTTCTGTACTGTGTTGCACACCTTGATAGTTATTCATCACATATAGCTTTCCATAGCTGTAACTGTCAAGTCTTGTTTCTTTCCACCATCTCAGTCTTGTAACCACCTCTTGAGTTGAACTGTATCCTGAAGAGTTTCTGCTTTAGAATAGATAGGCCTGATCCCTGGATGCAGCTTTAGTACTCTTTCTGAATTAGTAACTCTCTCTGTCTGTTTTGAGGTTCCATCATTAATTCCTGACTGAGATGACAAACTGTCTAGTCCATTCTCAAACTTCCTTGATTCCATTCTTCTAAAATCTCTGTTGATTCCTTGAAAGATATATCTTTTGTACAAACCACTAAGTGTTTGTATATCAATGAATCACTAGAGTTGACTAAAATCTTCAAGAAAAATTATATCCACTAAAATCTCTTCCATTCCTGCTTCTGAAAACCAATAAGTCACATGGAATATGACTTACAAAAAAGTTAACAAATTAATCTTCAATAGGTAGAAATAATTCCATTGGAAAATACATTTGTTAGATATAATTGATGTGAATAATAATCAGTGTTTAAGTGTTACAGTGAAATATCAGAGTTTAGCTGGATGCATTCAAAGTTTAGTTAAACGCTGACAGTTGGAAGCTCGACAGAGTTTGTTAAACTCTGTCTAGAGGAAGCGTCTACTGGTCAATAGTGTTTGAAGAATTATTGAAGATAATTATGGAAGCAATATCTTTGAAGATTGGATAGCTGTCAAAGAGATTGAGTTGACTAAGGAGACGTGTAGCAATCGTAATTGATATCAATTGTATAGCTAATTTATAGGAGTATCAATTATCGATTGTATAGCAGCTGTATATCTTATAAATACAGTTAGGTTAACCCTAGAAGGGTATCGTGAAACGAATTATCATTCCATTGTAACCTAAGCAGCTCTTTGTGGTATTTTACATCACTGAGGGAGGAGTTATTAATTCCAGACAGTTTTTAATTGTTTAAACGTGTGTTTTATTGTTAATCTCTCATACAATCTTGATTATAATTATGTATTTGGCCTAACAATTGGTATCAGAGCCAATCTGTTACTCTATACAGTTTAAGATCCACACACAGCTATAATCAACGGCAGAAATACCTCCTCCATCACGTTCTAGTGCAAGTACTGAGAAGGCTCAACCTACTACTGTGAGTCGTTATGAGACAATTAGGGTTCCTATTCTCAGGCTGGCAGAGTATTCAATCTGGAAAGTGAAGATGACCATGTTTCTAGAGGCAACAGATCCAGAATATCTTGACAGAATTTATGAAGGTCCTCATAAGCCTACAAAGTTATCTATTGTTGCTACTGGTTAAGAAGCTAAAATAGTTGCAAAGGAGAAGAAAGATCTGACTCCTGAAGATCTTTCATCTATTGCTAAGGATGCAAAAGTTAGGCATCTACTTCATAGTGCCTTAGACAATGTTATGTCTAATAAAGTGATTAACTGCACTACTGCCAAAGAAATCTGGGATGCCCTTGAAGTTAGATGTCAAGGAACTGCTGCTATCAAGAAGAACAGAAGGAACATACTCACACAGGAGTATGAACATTTTGAGGCTAAATCTGAAGAAACCATGACAGAAACATTTGACAGATTCTGTAAGCTACTCAATGATTTGTCACTGGTCAATAAAGAGTATGATCTAGAAGATTCAAATCTCAAATTTCTTCTTGCTCTACCTGAAAAGTGGGATGTAAAGACAACCACTATAAGAGATAATTATGATCTTGTTGAAACTGAGATTGATGAAATTTATGGGTTGCTCAAAACTCATGAACTGGAACTGGAATAGAGAAATAGGAGATCAAGCAAGAAGACAAAGTCTGTTGCTCTTAAGGTTGAAGAAAAACCCTTGAAGAAGGAAGCATCAAGGAAGAAAGCTAAGGGAAAAGCTTTGGTCATACATTCTGAAAGTGAGTCATCTAATTCTGATGTTGACTCAAACACTGATGAATCATCTAACTCTGAGTGTAACGCCCCGACTTCCTAATACTGAAAATATACTTTTAAAATAAAATAGACTTTGATACAGGGGAATTTTAGAAAATTTCGACATGAAGTATTCGTAAATAGGACTATCCACCTGTTTTTTAAACCCAAAACAAATTCCAATTTAACAAATACAAATAAAACTTAATACACCAACGATTCCTCACCGAGGATCGATTCCAGGTTATGGTATGAAACAAGAATCTAATCGATACAAATTTTTACAACTTTTATCTCTGCTCTAATACAAATTACTATACCATCTAATTCGTAGCTCAATCCCAATCTGTGCTTACCCGCTCCAGCTCCAAAATCTATCCTGTGTAGAATGCCTCATCGCTCTTATTCGCAGGGATAAATATAGTAGATCATCCTTAAACCTAACTGCAAAGGGTTAGGTAAAACAAAGCAAGAGTGAGCCAAAGAACGCTCAGCAAGTAAATAATGTAGTGAAACAACGATATTATGATAATTCATTTACGAACAATATCAATGAATATTCTATCTCAAAAGATCAATCAATTTCCATCATAGAGTAAAAATTTTCCATTTACTACAAACTATCACTGCCTCAGATAAAACTTTGAGAAAAAGAATATCAAGAATTTCCCCCAGTCATTCTTACTCCACTTTCAACGTACAATGTTACTCGCGAAGGAAATAACAGGGGAACTTCTATCCATCCTTAATCTCATTGTTTTACTGAATTTCCAATTTTGATCAAGATAGAACACAACTAACTCGGGTATCCACAATTTTCGAAACTAATGACCATTTATGTTGAAACATATTTATCTTATCAAACATTCCTTTCTTTAAAACCCTTTTATCTTTGAAACATACTTTTCGTAAAACCTTTTAAAAACCTTTAAGTTGATTTTTATTATTCTCCAGATCACGGACAATACGGGTGATCAGCCACGTAAAGTCCCCATTCCTTTGAAATTGGGTTTCCAATTAGGCAACACATTGGCCTTTAATGTTGGACTAGGACCACCCTAGCCTCTTACGCTAAATAAAAGTGTTGGACTAGGACCACCCTAGCCTCTTACGCTTTTCCAGTTTATAAACAAATTTATTATTAATAAATTAAAACATTTCACTTTGCAATCCTTAAACTCACTGATAACAGATCAGCCCAGCTTAAGGAATCTTAAAACATTTTAAATAAATAAGCCATTTTAATTTGCATTTATAAAAGATTAAGAGTTAGGGAAGCAAATGATATAAGGAATCATAAACAGTAAAGCAACAAGATTAAACTAAACATGGTATGGTTCAACAGAACAGAATCATATATAAACAACGAAGCATAAATCAATTAAGGGACGAAACAATTATTAAGATTCTAGAAATTGAACGGAAATTTATAAGAAAATTCATGGAATAAAGGAATCTGGAGTTAAATTGAGAGACTGGGATTACTGCATTGATCATAAACTAATGAAGAGTCATTAGTTAATAAAGAACAAAACAAGGGTTAGGGTTCTAGAATTTAATTCAAGGGTTATGAAATTTGGTTTCACTGGTAGGGTCTAAAAGAATAAGCATAAGAAAAAGACTAAGATAAAGCAAGGCATCAATTATAAGTCAAAGATTATGGTTCAATAGGAAACAGGGTAATTAATAGGGTACATAAGTTTAAATAATGATTCATAGGGATAAACAAGGTTTAGGTATTTCAACAATAATTGATAGGAAATAAACAATAAGGTATGAAGGGTTCAGCAATAATTAAAAATAAATGATAGTAAGGTATAAGAATTTAAACAACAATTCATAAGCAATTTAGGGAATCTGGACTTAATACAAGGTTCGAGTCAATAGAAACAATGAAAGAGGTAAAGACCTTAGCCATATAAATTTGAAGAAAACCTTACAATTAGTAGAACATGTTCACATCATTCAAACCAAAAACGAAGGGTACAGATACTTTCGAGAAGGAATCTGAGAGAACATATGAACAATACAGGATATTTCACATTACTTGAACGATAAGTGAGGGATAGTATACTTGCCTTAATACATGATGTTTCTAAATCCCAATATCTCGACTCTTTTCTCGATGTTCAACAATCTCTATTCTTTATTCGCTGGCTCGATCATACTTTGTCTTTACCTTTTTCACTTGTCAACTCCTACGCGTACACCCTCGTCTACTTCGTTGAATATTTCGTTCCTCATAATTTCCATCTATACATGCGTTGGCTCTTAGTCGGCCTCCCAGTCATACCTATATACAGGTAAAGTACTACTTCAATACGCAACCAACGAAAATCTCACTGTTGTTCTAGTCTACCCATACGTTTCCCAGTTCGTATAAATACAATAACACGTATAAAACATAAGGTTATACTTATAAAAGACTTTTAGTATGACCAGATAACTCAAGTGAACATGTAGCACATATTGTCACATAGCAAATATTATTCACAATGCACACTTAGAATATAGGAGATTGCTTTACTGAAATAACTTTAAGAATCATGTATAGTTCTAAAGGAATTTCGTCAGAGTTTCCTCTGAAATTTGAACTATGCCAACCTGTACCAATCAAGCAATATCAATATATACTAATATTAATACTACTCAACTAACTTATTCAATATTCACTAATTACCACCTAACAATTATCCCACGCAGCATCATGCCATAACTTATACATATTTTCAAAACCACATATACACCAGGTAACCAGCATCCAAACCCAAACAGTAATTTAATCATTCCAGGATAAAACCCTTAGTTCTTCATAGTAAAGTGAAATTTACAACCATTATTTGCAAACTAATCACCTAATTCGAACTACCACTTTCAAATTTAATTAACCCCATTAATATCTCAAACATGATAACCAAACCCAAAATTATTCTAATAACACAAAACCATATACAAGTATTTTTTTTTCCATATATTCGCTCGTTGAAGGTGGCTTTACACCAACTCACCACATCAAACTAGTACACTTCTTCGTAATCACAGAGTACCCCACAACATTTTCATTCATCTCTCCCTTTTTATTTCCCTCAATCCTTCGACCTTTCCCCTCTACGCTTATCACCTCGCCTGTAATACACATGCAACCTCGCCTGCATCCCCTGTTTCATACCTGAACCAAAATCTCCACACACACACACACTAGTACACACTCGAACATAACTTATATAGTCACACATACCCTTACAGCAACTCCAGTACACCAAATTCACCAGCCCTCCCCCACACACTCTTATACTTGTCCTCATCATCCTTCTCACCACACATACACCCTCGGCAACACTCACACACCACCAGCATGGTCCGCACCGTTCCACCGCTCGTCCACACCAACTACTGCTAAACAACATCACCTCTATTCCATATGAAATGAAACCCCCAAACCACCACACAACCCACTTCGGTTGTGCACACACACTAGCTATACACACTTCACAAACTTGACACACACCTACACCACCACTGCCATAAACGCAGCAACACACGCCACACAAACTAGCCCAACAGCAGCTCAGTCGTAACCATAAGCTTGCAATCGACTTTCATCAGGAACATAACTTGAATCACAGAGGACTCACACACACGCACGGCAAAACTCATATATTCACACACGCCCGTACATATAACAAGCACACACACACACCCTTCGACTGCTCTCATAACACCCATACATACACACGAAATTCAACATTCACAGCAGACAATCGCGGGAACACAGCAAGGGGAAATTCAGAGGGAAGTGAGAGGATTGATAATTAAAAGAATCGACAGGCCAGAATCGGGCTTAGAAGAGATATCAACGAGATTGAAAGAGAAGAGTTCGTGAGAGAGATGTGAGTGAACCTTCGAGAGAGATTTCACGGGAGAGAGGGGAGAGATTTTACCGAAAGAGAGAGGAGAGGACTCGAGCATTCTAGAGAGACATAGAAGAACACAGCTGGAAATGAACTAATTTAGGGATTTTGAATGAATTGGGGAAAAAAATTGGGTAATATATTCTTTTAACATTTCTGCAAAATTAATTATTAATCGCCTTAAATCACTTTAAATTCAAAATTTAACAGAAAATAGATGGAAACTTAATTTTAAAAATTTTTAAAATAAAGTTTATGAAATTACAAACACTCCCTTGTTTTAAAAATATTTTTAGGATCAAAATTGAATTAAATATGAATTTTACAAGTTTTGATCTTTTAAATGAAATAAAACTCCTAAAATCATTTTAAAATGTTTAAGCACCCAAAATAATTCTCCAAATAATTTTAAAAACTATATAATTACACAAAGATAATGTTACAAAAGATTTCATGATTTCTATCAACTCCAATGATTCTATAAAATTTTTCAAAAATCAATAATGCATAATTTAAATAGATTTTAATCATAAAAATTCAAATAAAATTACACGGACTAGCACCTCACACATACATCACCATATAAACATGTAAACATGATGTCACATACACTTTATCTAAAAAAAAATTTCACACCATATATAATCCACATTTAATATTAAATAATTAAATAATAATAATAATAACAAATACGATATTTTCTAGGGCGTTATACTGAGGATGATGAAGAAAAAATGATGCAAATGGCTGCTTTGATGGTGAAGACCTTCAAGAAGATGGGTTTCAAGAACTTCAAGAAGGGAAAAAGGTTTTCTAAGAAAGATTCAAATTCTGACAGAAAGAGTTTCAAAAAGTCTGAGAGAAAGGATACCAAATCTGGGAAGAAAGACAAGTCTGAGATTCAATGCTACAAGTGTAAGGAGATGGGTCACTATGCTCCTGAGTGCAAGAAGGGTAAAACTGAAAAAGCACTCTTCACAAAAGGCAGAGACTGGGTAGAAGCTTCGGACTTAGATGAGGATGTTAACTATGCTCTCATGGCCACTAATGAGAATGAATCTGAAGATTCTGAAAACAAGGTACCCCTAACTACCTATGCTTATAATACTGATAATATATCTGAATTGAGAATTTATCTTAAGTCTTTGCATATCAGTTATAGGGATCAGACTTTAGAGAATGAGAGAATCAAATCTGAGAATTCTGAACTTAAAGAGAGAAATAAAATTGTTGAAGAGAAACTTGAAAACATGCAACAAGTTCAGAAAGAAAGAGATGATGCTGTTTATCTAGAACAGGATTTGCTAGGAAGATATAAGCAACTAGAATCTGAATTGGAGAAGGCAAATCACATAATTAAAACTTGGACTCATTCTGGAAAAGACACTCAAGAGGTTTTTCAGTCAGACACAGTTGGTTTAGGTTACTGTGTGGAAGATGAACTTAGGTTTCAAAATAAGGTCAAAGTTAGAACACATCTTCCATCTACAAAATTTGTTCATGGAATAAATGAACCTAAGTCTGAAGCTGAAAAAGGAGCTGTTAAGAAAGAACCAGTAAAAAACTAGTGTTAAACAGGTTAATATTGGTTCAATGATAGATAAACAACTCAAGCATAAGCTTAAGGAGTTAAAATCTGTTAAGAAACAGAAAGTGTCTAGGAAGAATAGAAATGGTAAAGTAGGCATTACTCAAGGTAATTATCCAATGCTTGCTACTTTCGCTCCAAGAAAGACATGTCATAACTGTGGTAGCACTAACCATCTTGCTAGTTTCTGCAGGAAGAATAAAAACATTAATTCTTTACCTTCCAAGTCTGAAGTAAAGAAAGATTATGTTAGAACTAGACCACAGACTTTATGCAAACATTGTGGAAGTACTTGACATTCTATTTATACTTGCAGGGATTATCATGCTATCTATCATAATTATTATGAACTAAAGCCCAATTTGAAATGGGTTAAGGTTAATTCTGCAAGTGTAAACTCTGAAAATGTTAGCTTAAACTCTGATAATAAGAATTTCGCTGCTAAAGCTAACAAAGTTAAGAAAGCCAAAGGATCCAAGCAAGTCTGGATCCTTAAATCTGACCTTCAGTGAATGTTTGTGATTGAAGGGCATCAGGGAGAGTACCCTAGTCGTGGATAGTGGATGTTCAGGACACATGACTGGAAATAAAGCCTTGCTATCAGAGTATGTGGAAAAGGCTGGCCCAAAAGTTTCCTATGGAGATGGCAACGTAGGACGTACTCTGGGATATGGAAATATCAATCTTGGAAGTGTCATCATCACAAATGTAGCTCTGGTTCCAGGACTCAAGCATGATCTACTATCTGTGAGTCAAATCTGTGACAGAGGATATCATGTAGATTTTCAGCCTGAATACTGTGAAATTATCAGTAAATCTACAGGGAAAGTTGTTCTAGTTGGACACAGGCTAAATAATATCTATGAAGCAAAGTTATTGACAAACTCTGTTGGAAAAGCTGTTTGCCTGTCAACAAGAATGTTTAGTGAAGAGAGTTGGAAATGGCATAAGAAACTCTCTCATTTGAATCTGAACAACATCAATGAGTTGATAAGAAAGGATCTTGTAAGAGGACTTCCAAAGTCTTTATTAAATGTTGATGGCCTGTGTGATTCCTGTCAAAAGGCTAAACAAAGGAAGTCATCTTTCAAGAGCAAGTCTGAATCTTCAATTGTTGATCCTTATCATCTTCTACATGTTGATCTCTTTGGACCAGTGAATGTCTTGTCAATTGGAAGAAAGAAATATGCTTTAGTCATTGTTGATGAACACACCAGATACACTTGGGTGTATTTTCTAGCAAAGAAAGATGAAACTGCATTAACTCTGATGGAGCATGTAAAGCTGCTGGACAAAGTATCAAAACACAAAGTCAAAATAATCAGGAGTGATAACGGAACTGAATTTAGGAATGCAACAATGGAAGAATTCTGCAAGAACAGAGGAGTGGAGCAAGAGTTTTCTGCACCTGGTACACTACAGTAAAATTGTGTAGTTGAGAGGAAAAACAGAACCTTGATAGAAGCTGCCAGAACTATGCTTGATGAAGCAAAATTGCCAACCTATTTCTGGGCAGAAGCAGTTCAAACAGCCTGTTTTACTCAAAATGCCACACTGATCAACAAGCATGGGAAAACACCATATGAGATGGTGAAGGAAAAGAAGCCAAACCTGAAATATTTTCATATTTTTGGGTACAAATGCTTTGTGTTGAAAACTCATCCTGAACAGTTGACCAAATTTGAGTTAAAAGCTGATGAAGGAATTTTTGTTGGCTATCCGCTGTCAACTAAGGCATTCAGAGTTTATAATCTGAAAACCAAGGTGATCATGGAGTCAATTCATGTGTCATTTGATGACAAGAAAATAACTAGACTTGAAAATGTAAATGAACATGATCAACTGCACTTTGAAAATGAAGACTTAATCTCTGATGAAGTAAACTCTGATGTAACTGATCTGACAAACTCTGTTGAAGCATACTCTGAACCTCTACTGGTAAACACTGAAGAAACTTCTCAGCCATAACAAAGGGGAGAACCAATTGAGGGGGAGCATGAAGGATCACTTCAAAATGATGACTCAAATACTGAAAGTGAGTCAACTGAAAAATCTGGATCAATCTCTGATGACTCAAACTCTGAAAGTGCAAAATCTGACAGTTCAAACTCTGAGCAGTCAATTTCAGGGGGAGCCTCAGAGACTGAAGAAAGGCAACAAGAAAATCAGGAGAACATGGATCAAGGGGGAGGATCAAATACTGATAGAAGTCATTTACCTTCAGCTAGGAAATGGACAAAATCTCATACACCTGATCTAATTATTGGAGATCCAGATGCGAAAGTAAGGACAAGGAGTGCTACAACAAATGAATGTCTGTTTCATGCATTCCTGTCGAAATCAGAACCAAAGAAGGTAGAAGAAGCTCTTCAAGATGCTGACTGGATAACAGCAATGCAGGAGGAGTTAAATGAATTCGAAAGAAATGAAGTATGGACCCTTGTACCTAGACCAAAGAATAGATCTGTTGTTGGTACTAGATGGGTTTTCAAAAATAAAACTGATAGTGAGGGAGTTGTTATAATGAACAAGGCCAGACTTTTGGCAAAAGGCTATTCACAGCAGGAAGGGATAAACTATAATGAAACTTTTGCTCTAGTTGCAAGATTGAAGGCAATAAGGATTTTTCTAGCATATGCCTCTCATAAGAAATTCAAGGTTTTTCAGATGGATGTAAAAAGTACTTTTCTGAATGGGAAGCTTGAAGAAGAAGTGTTTGTTGAACAACCACCAGGATTTGTGGACCCCAAATATCCAGACTATGTCTACAGGCTGGATAAGGCTCTTTATTGACTTAAGCAGGCACCAAGAGCATGGTATGAAACTCTGGCTCAATTTCTTTTAGATAGTGGGTTCAACAGAGGTACAATTGACAAAACCCTGTTCTATTTTAAATCTGGCAGTGACTTGCTTTTAGTTCAGATATATGTTGATGACATAATTTTTGGGTCTACTAATGATAAACTCTGTAAGAAGTTTGCCAAGCTCATGCAGTCCAGGTATCAAATGAGCATGATGGGAGAGCTTAGTTATTTTCTAGGTCTACAAGTGAAGCAAACAGATGATGGGATTTTTATAAATCAAGAAAAATATACCAGAAATCTTTTCAAGAAATTTGGTATGCTTGACTGTTCATCTACAACAACTCCCATGGCAACAACAACAAAATTGGACAAAGACACAGGAGTTCCAGTAGATATGACAAGCTACAGAGGCATGATAGGGTCTCTTCTTTATCTAACAGCAAGCAGACCTGATATCATGTATGCAACTTGTCTCTGTGCAAGGTTTCAGGCAGACCCCAGAGAACCACATCTAACAGCTGTGAAAAGGATTTTTAAGTATCTCAAGGGGACCATAACCTTAGGTATATGGTATCCTAGAAGAATCAGATTTCAAGCTACTTGGTTACTCTGATGCAGACTTTGCAGGCTGTAAGATAGACAGAAAAAGCACCAGTGGAAGTTGTCAATTTCTGGGTGATAGACTTGTTTCTTGGTACAGCAAGAAACATAAATTAATTTCTACATCTACAGCTGAAGCAGAGTATATTGCTACTGGTAGCTGTTGTGGACAGATTCTGTGGATGAAGAATCAATTGCTGGATTATGAATTGAGGTACAGTAAAATACCTATTTACTATGATAATCAAAGTGCTATTGCTATGACAGGTAATCCAGTACAACATTCAATGACCAAGCACATCAGCATAAGGTACCACTTCATCAGAGAACATGTAGAGGAAGGGAATATTGAGCTTCATTTTGTATCTACAGAACAACAGCTTGCAGATATCTTCACCAAGCCATTGAGTGAAGCTATATTTACAAGGCTGGTAAATGAACTAGGAATGGTCTCTGGTTTTGACTAGAGATATTGGTTAGACTCAAAATTTTACTTATGTAATGTGTTGCTCATATTTCTGTGATATGTTAACTGCTATGTGAACTCTGTGGTTAAACTCTGCTATGCAAACTTTGTTCGTTAACTGTTAAACTCTGTTAGCATGCTCTGTATGTCATACACTGTTGACATGTTAGATAAACTCTGAGAAACTCTGATATTATTATTGTCTGAATGTAAACACCGATAAAGAAATATGTATGAAGCAAGATTCTCAATAAATAATCATGAATCCTTCTAAGTTATTTGTGATCTAATCTTAGACTGTGCAGAAAATTAACACAGCATGATACTGTTTCATATTTATAGCATCTCTTAGTTTATTTATCCTAAACTCTGAGTTTGTAAATACTGTGTGCATTGGCTCTCATGAATAACTTCTGATGTTGATGAGCTCTAAACTCTGTTAGTTATACACTGTTAATTTAAATGCTATTATTAGACTACCCCCAAAGAAAATGTATATAGGTTGCTAAAACTCCTTTGAGATTATGTTGGTGTTTAGGACGACCCAGGAACTTGCTGGTATATAGTAAGGGCTAAAATTCTCTAATTTTTGGTGACTAGTCAAAGACTAGGAAGACCCAGGAACTTATCAAGATGATAAGGGCTAAAATTATAGGATTTTTGGTGACTAGTTCCAACCTCTGATTACTGGAATGAATATATATATATATATATATATAGATTAGTTAAAAGGGGGGTATAAATTAATTAAATGTTACTGTATATAAATTGTTTACTACAGAGTTTAGCATTCATCATACATTCAGTGTTTACTATGAGAGTTTGTGCATCAAGTGTTTACTGATTTACTTTATGGATTTTATGAAAAATTAGATGCTCTAAAAATTGAATTGGTAAAATCTGCTATACACACACACACATATATTCACACCTGTGCAGTTTTTGAAAGGATTATGGTAATAAAGTTGGAGAATTGACAAACGCTGACGAATTTTGTCTAATACTCTAAGGTATATTTTCTTTCAGATAATTTAGGGGTAGAAAGAGTTTTGCCAACTGTTAATGAGTGTTGGAGTGTTAAAGTGTGTTGGTAATGGGAGAGAGAAAGTAACGGTAATTATTGCTATAATTATTGAGCGTGCATAGTTGTTTCATTGCATGTGTGTCACGTGTCCCACTTACCCACTAATGTGTCCCACTCACACATTAATCAAGAAATTGTTGCGTGTATTACTGCTTAAAACGAGTGAGTTTTAATTTTTAATTACATCTCTAATCATTTTACATACACGATTCATATTTACACACATCCACTCACAGTTACTTTTCACACAACCACTCAGTTACTTCGTTCTTTCACTTGGGCATTTTTGCAAACACCTTGCATACATATAACTTTTAACTGCTATTTTCTTCTCACATCGATTCTAATGGCCACCAAAGCTTTTACTACTCAAGGGTTATTGTTTGTTCCTAATAATTATGCAGCCCCATTGAACAATGCAAACGTTCTAGAGGCGTTTCATTTGATTCAAAATTTCTTGAGAGATTCAGAGATAGGTCAAGCCCTAGTCGAACCACCAACGCTGTCTGCCACGCAGATTGCTACTTTCTGGGAGAACTCTACTTATAACGATGGAGGAGAGGATGGGTCTCCTTCAATCATTTTCACATATGAGGACACAGAGTATGTTATTACTCCTACGACAGTTCGAGAAATGTTTGGTTTTGAAACACATTCTACATACAGTGGTGTTGGTGAAAGATATCTGAAAGAGATGTTGCAGCAAATTGGGTATTCAGGTCCATTAGAGAAACTTGGTCAAGTGAAAAGGCCATTTCTGAGGAAGGAGTGGAGTTTCTTCTTCGATTGTATAACAAGGGCCTTTGGAAAGAAAGTCACAAACTGGGATGCTATTCCTACTGACAGTCTACAAATTGGGTATTCTCTTCTCTATGGAAGTAATTTCGATTTTGGTAGACTTGTTTTAATGAACATAGGTGATAGATTGTCAGAGTCTACTACTGTCTACTTTGCTAGATTCTGTCAATTATTGTTTACTTCTTGTGTGCCTGGTATTGCAATTGCTGAGGATGATGTTATTCAGCCTTTTAAAGTCAATAAGAGAATATTCTCTGATTTGACTAACAAGGACCAACAAGGAGCAATTACCTGACTTGGTTTTGCCTCTTGCTCTTCAAAATTTCCTACATCAACCTCAGGAACCACAACAGCCTGAGCCTGAACCACAATCACCTACAAACACTGAACCTCAACAACCTGTAAACACTGAACAAAATCCAAACACTGCACCACAACAACCTACAAACACTCACACTCAAACTCAACCACAAACTCAACCTCAAGCTCAACCTCAACCTGAACAACAACCACCACCTACACAGACCAAATCAAAACGTGGAGGTAGAATAAAGCACACAGCAGAAAATAGACAGCATAGATCTGCTAGAGCTAAAAAGGAATCTGCTAAAGCTAAAAAGGAGTCTGTCAGGCCTAGAAAGAAAAGAAAGGAAAGAGCAAAGAGGCCTCCATCACCATCTGTTATAGAAGAAGATTCTACTGAAGAAGAAGTGATAGTTGAGGTGCCTCAAGCTAAGAGGAGAAAGTTGATACTTGATGAATCTGATGAAGAGTTTAATGGTGAAGCTCCAGAGGTAATTTCTAAAAAAATACCTGCTGTTGAGATAAATGCTGCAAAAGAAGCTGTACAAACATCTGAAAATGTACAGATGGATGTGGACAACAGAGATGGTTCTGCTGCAATGGATGATTTTATTGAGACATTCATTCCATTCTCTGATCACATTGATATTCCTACTTCACCTATTGCAGCTAATTCTGGAGAAACTGTTGCAGTTGATCAGCCTACTGTAGTACTTGACGAAACAGTAGCATCACACACTGAGCTATTCTCTGATGCTCACCAGGTTTCTGAAAAAGGTGAAGAAGTTGAGAAATCAACCAAGGCTGTACTTTCGGAGCCTATGGATGCAGTTCTTGAAGTTGCAAAGTCTGTTGATAAGACTGTTGAGTCTGCAGAGCAACCTGCAGAGCAAGTTGATGTTGAAACTGTAGAGAATGTTGTAGAAACTGTTGCTGAAAATGTTGCAGAGCCTATTGATCCAGTTGAAGATGCAACTGCTGATGCTGATGATGAAGGAAGTGCAGAGACTAACTCTTCTCAGAGTATACCAGTACAAACTGATGCAAAGCACACACCTTTTTCTCAACCTTCACATGCACATGACATTGAAGCAGAACATTTTGCCAAGTATTCAAAGGATTGGTATAAATCAGATTGCATTTTTAATACTGGAAGAGCAGCTAAATTTGTGCATCAATCTGCCAAAAAGATTTCAAATCCTGATATTCTCTCAAGTCTGCAAGAAACTATTGTTCAAGTTAAGACACTGAATGAAAGGTTTGATGATTCTAAAAAATCTATTACTGAACTATGAGCTGAAGTTGTTGCAAGAGACATGAATATGCAGAGAGATAATCAACTGAAGTTTCAGACCTTTTCTAAAGCTCAAGAAACTCTGTTTCAAAGGCTAGGTCAAGTTGAACAGAATCAGACTGTCTTGTCTGGTAAGATTGATTCCATTGCTACCTCTTTGGAGCTGATTACATCTATATTGATTCCTGATGATGTCAAAAAGGGGGAGAGAGTTGCTAAGTCTAAATGCAGGCAATCTCAAACTCTGACTAAGAAGGATGATACTGAAGATGGAGGAGCAAATGACAAAGGCAAGAGATTAAGAGCTGATCAAAATCTAAGTCTGAGATCTGGCAAGTCTTCTTAATCAAAGTCTTATGGAATATACACTGATACTCAGGGTACTTCAAAAACCAGGAGTTTGTTATTCACTGAAAATCCACAGACTGATGAAGAATTGGCTGCTAGATTGTTTCTGGAAGAAAATGAAGAAGGAGTTACCATTGAAGATATTCAAGCTGAAGAAAAGAATCTATAAGAAGAACATCAGAAAGCTTTGAAGTCTAGAAAATTCAAGAAGTAAGAAAAAGCTCCTAGGCCTGTTTTTAAAGGCATTGTTATTAAGGAAAATGTTGGTGCTAATCAAAGGTTACAAGTGTCTAGGAAACCAGCAGAAGCAAGGGCTAAACAAAAGCTGAAAGGCATTGTTGAAGAAGGGAAGGTTTAAAAGAAAGTGAATACAACCTCTGTTGCTACACAAGTTGTACTGAAACCTTTATCTACCCAGATGCAAACGGTTTTTGGAAAACCAACACTTCATGATCCAACTCTGATGACTGGAGGTACTACTGATTTTCTACATGGCAGAGCCTTAATGGGTAAGCTAGGAAGAGATAAATTTGGCTTGGGCTCACATAGAGAAGTTAGTATGAATACTGGTCCTCGAGATCCTTCATCACTGGCTGTTCCAGGTCAAGGTGTTACTCAGGAGAATTTAGATAGACTAGAATCAGTACAGTTAATTCATCAAAGGAGTTTGAACAAAGATTTTCTTCTGTACTTCATGGGTGATGGGACTCTGTACAAAATTGGTGAGAATGATCTTGATTTGAAGCTATGGGAGGGATTACAATATATTCTATATATCTTCAAAGTGAAAAATCTAAGGACTGCTAGCTGAAAATGTGCTAAGAAAGAAGATGCTACATAATTTGGCAGCTAGAGGTATAAAATACAACAGTCAGTATGTCCCAAAGTACAGAGATTATCATGGGAATATTGTTGAGATGAAGAAGAATAGTGCTAAACTGAAGACAGATCTGGGTATAACAGTTCTTGATTTTAACTCAAAGTCAGAGAAAGCACAATTCATCAGACTGGGTAATGAAATGAGAAGAAACAAAATCTATTCTCTGAGATCTACTATCTACCAAACTGGTGAAGATGATCCTAAGCTGAAAGAGATCAAGGAAGTTATGCAGACAGAACTTGAAAATGCAGAAAGAAGATTACTTATAGACTAACTCAGATCAACACCAGATGTTGAGGAAATTAAGGAATAAAGCTCTGTAGGAATTTTCTTGTTTTTTTTAGATTTTGTTAAGTAGAAGTTTAAACTCTGTTTGTATATTAAACACTGTATTTGTTTTGACATCATCAATTATTGTAAACTTGTGCATTTTTGCTAATGAACAAGTTGGGGGAGATTGTTAGATATAATTGATGTGAATAATAATCAGTGTTTAAGTGTTACAGTGAAATATCATAGTTTAGCTGGAAGCAGTCAGCGTTTAGTTAAACGCTGACAGTTGGAAGCTCGACAGAGTTTGTTAAACTCTGTCTGGAGGAAGCGTCTACTGGTCAATAGTGTTTGAAAAATTATTGAAGATAATTATGGAAGCAATATCTTTAAAGATTGGATAGCTGTCAAAGAGATTGAGTTGACTAAGGAGCCGTGTAGCAATCGTAATTGATATCAATTGTATAGCTAATTTATAGGAGTAACAATTATCGATTGTATAGCAGCTGTATATCTTATAAATATAGTTAGGTTAACCCTAGAAGGGTATCGTGAAACGAATTATCATTCCATTGTAACCTAAGCAGCTCTCTGTGATATTTTACATCACTGAGAGAGGAGTTATTAATTCCAAACAGTTTTTAATTGTTTAAACGTGTGTTTTATTGTTAATCTCTCATACAATCTAGATTATAATTGTGTATTCGGCCTAACAACATCTTCTTCAAAATATTCAAAATCATCTTTAACGTCCGGAGGAATCTTCAACTAACAATCTTCTAAGAACCATTGGCTTAGAATAAATTCAAAATATTTAAAATTCAAAAACTTCAAGGACTTGAAAATTTTTGAGAAATAAAAATCTGAAAGTAAGTTCAAATTAATTAAAATTCGAAATTAGTCAAATTAATTAAGAATCAAAAATCTCAAGAAATGAAAATTTTTTAGAGTTAAAGAATCCGAAAATAAATTCAAGTTAATTAAAATTCGAAAGTATCAAGAATTAAAAATTTTGAGAATTAAACAATTTGAAAATAAACTCAAGTTGTTTAAAAATCAAAATTTCCAAGAATTAATCATTTCAAGAATTATAAAATTCGAATATAAGTTAAGATTATTTAACAATAAAAAATATCATAAAATGAAAATTTTTAAAGGTTAAACAATTCGAGAATAAATTCAAGTTAGTTAACAATTGAAAATAAACTCATATTGTTTAAAAACCAAAAATATCATAAATTGAGAATTTTTAGAGGTTAAAGAATTCGAAAATAAATTTAGATTATTTAAAATTCAAAAATCTCAAAACTGAAAATTTTGAAGTTAAAGAATCCAAAAATAAGTTCAAATTATTTAAAGTTCAAAAATCTCAAGAATTGAATTTTTGAAAGTTAAAAAATTTGAAAATAAGAGGAGTTGACTTTGGTCTAATACCGGATTCAATTTCTGTATGGATCAACAAACTCGACGACCAATTGGAGGACCACAAAAATAAGGATCTTGATTTGTGCGTCAATTAAAAGGTTTTGATACAAATTGTTTGGTCCAAAATAGTTTGTAGAAGGGGGGTTTGAATACAAACTATACCGTTTTATCGAAATTGTTCTTTGGGTGTATATTAATTTTTAAACAATTCTATGCGGAATAAAACAAACACCAATATTTCAAGTTGAATATAAAATTATATTAAACTTGGAGGGGTGTGTCTAAATATGCGGTACAAATTACAAGGTTTGATGACCAAACTAATTATTACAAATTCTATAGAAAATTCGAAATGAACTTTCCTATATTTGTAATAAAAAGATCGAATGCTTTAAAGGCTATTCGAGAGACAAGTTCTAGGGAACTTAATCCGCTAGATAGTTCGAATAGTACAGGTGATATGGGCTAAAAGTAAGCCCTAAAGGCATAGTTAATGTTGCATTAATTAGATCTAGCTTGGCCCAAATACGAAGCCCTGTAACGAGGCCCCAGACCCTAATTAATTACTAATTTTCGTAATTGATTAGAGGGATAAATCAACATCTCATTAATTTGAGATATAATGGGAAACAACTCCTATAAAGGAAAGAAATCAGTATATACAATCATATCACGATTCTAATTCCACGTAATAGGAATTAGGATTGACTCTTATCAGAAAAGGATTCTGGATAACTATTACTATATGGAAACTAATTCCTACATGGAAGGAGGTTAGAAACTTCTAGAATTGGGCCAAGGAGGTGACTTGCCCACCAAGTCACCTATCCCTATTCTAACTCTAGGCTTTTCATGCCTATATAAAGAACGCAACCCCTCATCTCAGAAAAAACGTTTTTTGGGCAGAGCTCAATACGTCATCAACGTTTTAGGCTTCATCCTCGAATAAGGACATACAAGCCACTACGTCACTACGCCGCGAGGGCGCATCAAGCCACGTAGGCAACTCTAGAACTACGTTTTGGCTTGATTCTTGATATTCATCAAGGTACGTAGGCATCTTGTTAGGACCGAGTTAGTCCCCGACAACAAGAGCAGCCACCATTAAAGCTCGAAGCTCACCCCCCTTTGCATTCAATACACACTCCCTAATTGCAATTTCAATACTTGTGATTTTCATCCACAACATTTGGCGCCGTCTGTGGGAAAACGACACAGCAACCATGGTTAACGCACGGAGATCTACACCAACAATCACCGACACCAACGCTAGCACCGCTGTGCCACCCATCAACTCTAGCACCGTTGTGCCTCCAACCACTGGATAAGGGTCGACACCCCAAACGGAAGGATCTCAAATTCCTCCTATCCAATCCCAAGAGACGAATCCACGGGGGCAGAGACTCAGACTCAAGGTATGATTACCCATGATCCTACACAAGGGCTAAATACCCCTCAAGAAGCATGATAAACAATTTCTTAAGAAAATTCGCTGCATATTACATGTGCAGGCCAGCAGACTTTGAAAATTCGTAGAAAATTCGTCATACATCGGAATTCAGTGATTCTGGACTTTTTGGAAAGATATTTTCCTCTTCTACAACTTTCGTTCTTTATGAATTTCGAAAAAACGTCATCTAGAGGGACTAAATCGACAAAAACTAAACTGATTCGCAGATGCAAAGCACAGCAGCCCAGCAATCTTGGAAAAATCATAACAAATTCATCTTACATCAGAATTCATTGGTTCTAGACTCTTTGGAAAGATATTTTCTTTCTCCACGACGTTCGTTCTTCGTATTTCTCAAGAAAACATCATCTAGAGTGTCCAAAAAGCCAAAAACGGGACTGACCATATGGGCAACAGCCTCATGCACGACCGTCCGGCAAGCAGAATAAACTGCTCTCTTCCAGAATTTTATGGGCATCAAGACCTACACCATTGGAAAGCTCTTGGAGTCTAGTTTCTTATGCAAAAAATGGTTCACAAAAAGAAATTTTCTACAAAGAGTTACGGTTATTTTAGTAAAGGGGGCAGGATTGTTATGACTACCCATCCTTGATAAAAACCTCCGAAAATTGTGCACCATGAAGCAAATTCACCAAGGTCAGAGGGAACTCATAGCTACTCCACACCCGAAGGTAAGGGTTATCAATTTGGAAAGAACTCCCCGAAGAAGGGACGAAGAAAACTGCGAACGAAGGGCTGCGCCCATAGCACTAATGCCTCTTGCAGATCCAGTTAATCATACTCCCCCTCTCACGGGCGAAATTATGAACACCACAACATCTAGGAAGTTTAAGATGTCTCTGGCCAAGCTCCCTCTAACCGATACGAAAGGGTGGTTTTAGCCTCGAAAGGGCAGTATTAGCATCGAAAGGGCATTTTTAGCCTCACAATTAAGAACAGAAAGCTCCTCCTCAATTAAGGGTCGATGCCTCACCATGAAGAGCAAAAAGTTCCTCCTTCATTAAGGGCCGATGCCTCACCATGAAGAGCAGAAAGCTCCTCCTCCATTAAGGGTCGTTGCCCACCACCGAGAGCTGAAAGCTCCTCTTCAGCCAAGGCATGAGCCCCCTCTTGTGACTGATAGTGCCCCAAAAAGGAGAGAACCTCCAAGGGCTGATCCTGCCAAACTAATGGCTTTAGGAGATCTGATGATCCAACTCCGCCCTTTAAACGGACGAAATTATGAATGCCCGAATTTCAAGGAAAATGAAGATGCCAACTATCAAGCCTCACGGTGGCACGGGTGATCCCGAAAATCATGTAAGGACGTTCCCCAACGCTCTGCTTCTCGAGCCCATATCTGATGCACTTAAGTGCAGGGCCTTTCCTCAAATACTGGGGGGCATGGCTCAACATTGGTACATCCGTCTGCCTCCAAATTCGGTAGGCTCGTTTAAGGACCTGAACAAGGCTTTTATAGCCCAATGTGTTAGTGGAAAAACTCTTGAGAAAAGCTCTGCTTAACTGATGAACTTGGGGCAAAGAAAGGATGGATCCCCGAGGGACTATCTAAATATATTCATGAAGGAAGCACAGAGAGTGCAGGATCTTGACGAGCAAGTGACCATGGTAGTCCTGCAACAAAGAACTATGGACGTGTATTTTAAAAGGTCATTGGCCAAACATCCTCCGGAAAACATGAATATGCTCCAATGTAGGGAAGGAAGATATATTAAGTCTAAAGAAAGTATGAAGAGGGAAGCCATGATTGGCAATAATGGAAACAATGACAACTCAAAGAAGTGGAAGGCAGAGCCAAAGTACGATGCTAGGGACAAGTATCCCAGGAATGGCAAAGACTCCGATTCTGTACCCAGAAAGAGCCAAGGACCAAGGGTTGAATGCTCCAAGGAGCCAAATCTTGATGGACATCGAGAAAGGCAAGGACCTAAGATGGCCGAAGCCAATAAGGGGCGAATTTCCCCATGATGACCTGTTGGTCATAACACCTGTGATAGGCAACTCACAAGTGAAGCGAGTCTTGGTAGACAACAGATCTTCTGTGGATATTCTGTTACACGACGTCTTTCCTAAGATGAGGTATAACGATTCACAGTTGACTCCATCGAACATGCCAATCTACGGGTTTAATGGCGTTCAGCTACCCATAACTATTGGGTAGAAGCCAAAAAAGGCCACTCAGATATTGAACCTTTTGTTGGTTAAAGCAACTTCTGCTTACAATGTTATCCTTAAAAGGACAGGCTTGCATGTCTTTAAGGCGGTAGCCTCAAGATAAGACCCGATGGTCACATTTCCTACAAGGAAGGGAGTTGATGAAGAAAAGAGAGATCGAACAATGACAAAGAATTACTACCTGGCCTCCTTGAGGATTGATGAAGTCGGGGGGTAGGTCCTCCCAATTGAAGACACGGATGTCCGAGAAGATGAGAAACAAAGAGTAAAGCTCACTGAGGACTTGGTCCCCATTCACTTAGTTCTTGAAGAACCTGAAAAGTTGCTCACGTAAGGCATTACTGAATGAGCCCTTCAAGGGCAAATTGGATGTGTCCTCCACGGGGCCGAGTGAAATTACTCCACTATTGAGGAGTTCGCACTAGCACTGATTGCCGCATCAAGAAAGCTACGACCTTACTTTCAGGCACACAAGATCAAGGTCCTTACAGACCAGCCTCTGAGAAACATCTTGCACAGCCCTAAAGCCAGTGTAAAGCTCATCAAGTACAAGCCTAGGATGGCCATCAAAGCCCAGGCTCTAGCTGACTTCGTGGTTTAATGTACCATTGACAACCAAGAAGTCGGGGGGCAGAAGGTAATAGACCAGAAAGGTCAGCAAGGTGAGAAGCCCCTGGAAGAGAAGAAGGAGTATTGGATGCTCTATTTTGATGGGGCATCAAAAACAAAAACCAGTGGTACCGGTTTAGTTCTGCAAAGCCCCGATGGATTCGCAGTTGAGTATGCCTTGAAGTTGGACTTCCAAACAACCTACAACGAGGCATAGTATGAAGCTCTGACAACCGGCCTTGGATTGGCAAGAGCCCTGAGGGAGGGTGAAGAACCTGAAGGTCTGTGGAGACTCAAAGCTGGTAGTCTCACAAGTCAATGGAGAGTTTGAGGCTAGAAAAAAGAATATGGCCGAGTACTTGAGGATTGTGAAAGCTGTGCTGTGATGGCTCAATACGATGAGTGCTATGTGGAGCACATTCCAAGAAATGAGAACATTAAGGCCGATGCCCTATCTAAGTTCGCCTCTTCTGAGATAGAGAATTATGCGGGGAGTTTTTACTTCCAGGTCCTGAAGACCCCACCATCGATTCAAAATTGGTAGCACCAGTCGATGTAAGCTAAAGGATAGACCCTATCAAAGCTCATCTTGAGACTGGTTGGCTTCCTGATAATGCCTTGAAGGCACGAAAACTGTTAGTGAAAATATTGAGATAAGAGATCCTTTGTCATTCCATACTTAAAATCTTGAATCCCAACAAAGTTTAAGCCTTGATGGCCAACAAGGCTATCTACCTCCAATCGAGCTTGTCGTTTGAATTCAAGGCCTTGAATCAAGAGTCGTCAGTCAAATTCAAGCCTAAGCAAGGTTCTATAAGCCTAAGAAGAAGGATTGAAAACCAACCAAGGCATCCTAGACTTGAAGTCAAGTGTTAAGGAGTAAGAGAACTCCCTGAACGATAAACAAAAAAGTAAGACCTCCTCCGTGTAAAACAAGGGGGGCAGGAAAAAAATTCTACAAAAGGATTGGTGATAACCAACAACCACGAATGAGTTCAAGGTTTCAAATATTCAGCAAACGAATTAAGGCCCCGAAGGTCAAGAAAGCTAAGAAACGGGTCATTTGAAGGTTCCACAAAATCTCAAAATTCAAAAAATAATAAGGTTGGGAGCCCACAAATAATAAGGTTGGGAGCCCGACAAAAGCAAATTTTCCATGCCGCGCACACGAGAAAGAGCCTCCTTGGCGGGGGTACCCACACCCCGGGGGTACTTCTCCAAGTGAAGGAAGGTAAAATGACCAACGTCCAGGAGGCTAAAACTCCTAGGCGGGGGTACCTCTCCAAGTGAAGGAAGGTAAAAAACCAACGTACAGGAGGCTAAAACTCCTAGGCATTGTTCACCAAATGACCTCCTTGGCGCGGGTACCCATGCCCAGGGGAATCTCACCAAGTAAAGGATGACCAACGCCCAGGGAGCTGTTTCCTCTAGGCGTGATTTAAGAAAGGGTCTCTTAGGCGGGGGTACCCACGCCCAGGAGTCACTTTTCTTGAAAGATTCGTTTTTTGAATCATTTTAAATAATCAAGAAGAAAAATACCCGTGAGTACATAAAAATTCCTAAATTATTAGGAATAATTAAGAAAAATACTTGTGATTACAAAGAAGGTTCCGAAAAGTGCAAGAAAATTGTGATGATTTTCTATAAGACACCAGAACCATTGTTTAGCCTCGAATAAGTCAAATCGTCGTAAATGTGTAGGTCGCTCCACACTTTACAGTCAAGACGATATCCGTGAAACACTAGTGTAAAATAAAATCCCCATATAAGGGTAGGAAAATTAAGTCCCAGGTAAGGGATAAAAATGATCCTGAGTCTCGAAAAAGGCAATTATAACTTCTATGAAAATCTGATCAGTTTTCCTAGCAGTTGGGGGGCAAATGATATGGGCTAAAAGTAAGCCCTAAAGGCATAGTTAATGTTGCATTAATTAGACCTAGCTTGGCCCAAATACGAAGCCCTGTAACGAGGCCCAAGACCCTAATTAATTACTAATTTTCGTAATTGATTAGAGGGATAAATCAACATCTCATTAATTTGAGATATAATGGGAAACAACTCCTACAAAGGAAAGAAATCAGTATATACAATCATATCACGATTCTAATTCCACGTAATAGGAATTAGGATTGACTCTTATCAGAAAAGGATTCTGGATAACTATTACTATATGGAAACTAATTCCTACATGGAAGGAGGTTAGAAACTTCTAGAATTGGGCCAAGGAGGTGACTTGCCCACCAAGTCACCTATCCCTATTCTAACTCTAGGCTTTTCATGCTTATATAAAGAACGCAACCCCTCATCTCAGAAAAAACGTTTTTTGGGCAGAGCTCAATACGCCATCAACGTTTTAGGCTTCATTCTCGAATAAGGACATACAAGCCACTACGTCACTACGCCGCGAGGGCGCATCAAGCCACGTAGGCAACTCTAGAACTACGTTTTGGCTTGATTCTTGATATTCATCAAGGTACGTAGGCATCTTGTTGGGACCGAGTTAGTCCCCGACAACAAGAGCAGCCACCATTAAAGCTCGAAGCTCACCCCCCTTTGCATTCAATACACACTCCCTAGTTGCAATTTCAATACTTGTGATTTTCATCCACAACAACAGGTAAACTATTTCTACTGGTTAAGATTTAACAATACAAGCCAGAAATAATTTACAAGAAATTAATTGAAGCTCAGGAACCATTTCTCTCTTGGTCTCTCTCTCTCTCTCTCTCTCTCTCTCTGTGTGTCTCGTGTCTGTATAGAAGAGAAGTGTTGTGAAGATGTTTTTTTTTATTTGTCCGGCTGCTGCTTCTTTATACAACTTCCTACCTTGATTTTTAATCCATGGGTAATAGTACAAGGTTCCAGAAATAGTATAACTTGAGTGGAGATAGTATAACTCAAAATTCTGTAATAGTATGGATTATACTCAGAAATAGTATACATAAAACTTTAGTAATAGTATACATAAAACCTCGGTAATAGTATAATTACCTCGGTAATAGTATAGCTATAACTAAGTAATAGTATGACTAATTCAGTGATAGTATAATTTCACTGATAGTATAGCGTACTATTACTGATCAGTAATAGTATTTATAATACTCCAGAAATAGTATACCATTAATTCCAGAATAGTATAACTGAAATTCCAGAAATAGTATAACTGAAATTCAGAAATAGTATCAAGGAATTTCTCTGTAATAGTATAACATACTATTATAAGGCAATAATATAGCATACTATTACAAGGCAGTAATAGTATAGCATACTATTACAAGAACAAACCAAAAAACTATTTCTTGTTAATAATTCAAGGATTAATTAACTTGTATAATTAATTTATTAAATAAATTAATTCTTCTAGAATTAATTTATTAAGTAAATCAATCAAATAATTTAGTTAATTAATAATAGAATTATTATTAATTCTGATTTAATTAATCTATTGATTAATTTAAATAATAAATTAATTCTAATTGAATTAATTTACAAAATAAATTAGCCAACTTATTAAATCAATTAAAGGAGAATTAATATGAAGTCCTTTGATAATTATATTAATCCCAACTTAATTGACCTTTTAATTAATTACAGAATAAATTAATTCTGATAGAATTAATTTATCAAATAAATCAACCAATTGATTTAAACAATTAAGAGAGAATTAATACACCCCTTGATAGCATAACTGTGACGCCCCTAGATCCGGGGTCAAGAATCTAGGTCATCACGATCCAATTTCCATTTTTAATAACATTATATTCTTGACAGTTGAAATATAAATACTTGCTAATACTCACACAATAGACCCCACACTATAACATTAGACACCAGTCATATGCTCAGAGAACAACATCCATAATAATAACAGTTTAAAGTTAAAAGAGTTATTACAACCCAGAATATTACTTAAGTAGTGTTGCTGAATATTACTTCTAGAAGAAGCATTTCAACAACCAAAAGTTATTACACAAGCTTACACACTTAATTCACATATGTCTACTAATACCCATCCGTCCTACAAGAGCTGCCTCAGGGATAGGCGCCAACACTCTCTCAAAAGCCCTTACCCTCTTACGGGGTGTAGTGCAAAGTATCGGCATCTGCCCTAGCTGTTATATAAATAAATAGCAAGAGTGAGCTATAATAGCTCAGCAAGATAATATTGTAAACCAGAAATCAAAGTTAAAACATATATATATTAATAAATAGAAAATCCACTATAATAATTAAGAAAAGAATTAATCATTACTTATTCAATACACCATCCATTTTTCCTTTATAAGAAAAAATATATATATATATATATAAAACAATATAATATCAATTTCTCTTCTAATATAATTTAATATTAGTCCATCATTCCATACCAATTTTCCTTTCACCTTTCAGTATATCAGTCTATAATCATTATCAATTCTTCCTTTAAAAGTTTTGGGGATATCCACTGTCGCCTGATACGTTAGGACGATGATCAGTCGCCTAATCGTACCTGCTCCTTGTTTACTACTAGTAGAAGGAATGACAATCATCCCTGGAGGAAGATTCTCCACTACATCCTCCTTCGGCATCCGTTGGGCCGTAATAAAATAATGAGGAAGGTTCTCCATGTAATAACCGCGAATTTTCGAATAAATTTTTCCTACTCGATATTTAAATTTTAATTAAGAGCGATACACTAGTATATTTTAATTAACTGTTTTTGTAAAATTTCAAAATTTTATATATTCATACGTAAGTAAATATTATATTATATCTATTTAATTATATTTATTTAGTATTTATTAAAATTAGGAAATTTAGGAAAATAGGATTTTAGTTTTGGGTCGAATTTATTTTAGGAAACGAAATTAGAGTCTCGTTTTAATTAGCCTGCAGGGGGAAACAAGATTATTAAGGAGACAGCATTTTCTTTTTACCAAACATTGCACAAAAACACTATCATTATTTTCACAGCACTTACTTTTGTCTTCCACAATTTGTTCCTTTTAAATTTAATAAATGAACGGCACTAACTGGCCTCATCCTTTTTAGCTGGAGGGGTGTACATCATTTTCAATCAAAAAACAAAACACTCCATAAAAACCTTACTGTCTCTTTTGTTAAAAACCAAAACACTTGACCATAAATATTGATAAAATTAGAGTAATCGACAGGTAGTTATTTTTATTCTGTTGTGGTTTTGTTTGTTTCATTTTTCTTTGAATTTGGGTTTTGACCGGAGTAATTAGGGGATGGGATGTTGTTGGTGTGTCGGGAAGTGAAGGAGGAATGAGGGAGAGAGGGGATAGAGGGAGAGACGGGGAGAGAGGCGGAGAGAGAGATTGACGGAGAGAAGAGATTTTAGAGAGGGCGGAGATCGAAGGAGTTGGAGGTCGAGAGATTGAGGGAGATTGCGAGAGAGGAGTGAAGATAGGGAGATAGAGAGACCAGGAGAGAACGAGGGAGATGGGGGAAGAACGGCGACGGAGAGAGGGAGGAGATCGGTGGCGGTGTTGTTGTGGGTGAAGAGGGGAGAGAGGAGGAGAGAGACATCGAGAGAGAGATGGAGATGAGTGAGATTGAGTGGTCGGAGAGATTGGCAGAAAGATTGAGGAGAGAGAGACGCGAGAGAGAGAAGAGAGGGAGGCGGAGGAGGTACGACGGAGAGAGAGAAGTCGGGATCGAGAGAGATTCGGAGAGGCAGAGAGAGTTTGAAACGAAGAGATGCAGAGGGAGGAGAGAGATGAGATCGAGATTGAGAGATAGGTTGAGAGAGATAGGGAGAGGGAGAGAGAAAGAGAGAGAGAGAGAGAGAGAGAGAGAGAGAGACGGGATGGAGAAGAGAGATTGCTATTTTTGTTTTAAGTCGGATTTACGGATATTAAAATATGATATATTTTCTAGATTAAATTCCTGAGTTCGAAGAGAGATTTATTTATCCGGGAATTATTTTCCGTTAATTATCGTAGAAATTTTCAAGAGATATATTATCATTATTATTTAAATATTATATTATCGGTTGAGAAATATTTTATTTTGACGAAGCGCTCACGTATTTCTGGTTGCCATTTTTAGAGAATATTTCCCGAGCCGTAGATCGAAGCCAAGTTCACGGGTAGAGTATAAATTTTATCTGCATTTATTTGCACTTCGAGATCGAGGCAAGTTCATTCCTACCCTAAATCTCGGAAATTTCATATTTCTATTCTTGTTAATTCATTCGTATTTATTTTCGAGCTATCAATTGTGAGACTTATTTTGCTGCTTCTTATACTACAATAATTCTTTTGAGCATTATTTTCTCGTTGCAATATTATTTACTGTTAAGAGTAGTTTACTTACGAATTATCCCTAAGCGTAAAAGGAATTCCGTTGCTATCGGGTCGATCTCATTAATTCAAGACGACTACTTGATTTGATTCAGTGGAACTAGTCTCATTTGTTCGAGCTAGTTAAATTCATTCTTTTCAGTGGAATTTATTGTACAAATTCGACAATAATTATTGATTATCTTTTGGTTGGTTCATCTCTCGAATCAATAAATAGAGTTATAAAATTAGGATCGTTAGAGTTTTACTCGTTGATCAAGTGAAAAAAAAATATTCTATTTAACGTTCATCAATTGTGGGTATTATAAATATTCGAGTGGTACTATTTGTTCAGTACAACTCAAAATATTTCATTTTAAAGACTATTCTCGTTATTTTGAGATAGTTGCTTTTATTGTCAGGATTTGGCATTTTGTCCGTGTCAACCAAAAAAATGTTATTATCGAGAGTTTACATCAGTCCATTGTTCGGATTGGTGGTGCAATTGAGTCAGACTGGCAGTCCGCCAGGTTATCAATTATTTTCCTGGAATAATTATCTCAAGTTATCTGTTTATCAAATATTCGAGAATTCTGTGTTCTACTGGTCAATTTTGGGAAAGAGGCCCATTATAGAGAAAGAAAGACTTGTGTACCGTTATATGGACACGAGAATATTTAGGCACTATGTTACCAGGGTTGAATTAATAACCCACTATGATGCTAGCATTCATACATATATATTTCATATTGTTGATATCGTATTGTAGCCGTGATCGGGCAAAGTGCGGTGTCATTGGAGGACGGTATTCCTGGTCGGATAGTTGATCGCCCCACCGAGATACCGAGAGGTGGAAGATCAGTTTATTCTTAAATCATGAGTCATCAGAGTTATGTCAAATGAGTCTTTCGAGTATTCTATATTCGAGATGAGTATTGAGTCAATTCAGATTGTGATATCCGATTGTTCATAAAATTTTGAGTATTTCTTTCGATAAATCTTATTATATATATATATATATATATATATATATATATATATATATATATATATATACCGAGCAATGAGAGAACTTGCTGAGCACCATAGTGGCTCATTCTTGCTTTACAACGTTTTATTCAGCTGTCAAAATGGAAAGAGGCGAGACGTCCAGCCAGGGATCCAGAGGAAAGGGAAAAGCTCCAGGCTATGCTGACAAGAACTAGAATATCCAGCTGGAATCTCTATCTTACTACTTTTGCGAATTTATGTAAGATATTATCCTAAGATGTAATAAGTCGTATTGTAATATTGTGTGAGACCGATCTTGGATCTGCGAAGTAGGACACTTATGCTCCGTTGTATTAAATATTTTGCTTTGTTATTGCATTGACGTGTGCTGCAGGATATTGAGACAATGTGATGACCCGGGTCCCCGGTCAGGGCGGATCTGGGGGTGTTACAGTTTTGGTATCAGAGCGTTAGTTATATTTTTAGGAATCGTACGAGCCTAGAATTATAACACGACGTGAGAATTTAGAGGTATTACACGACGTTGAGATTTTAGCACTAAGTGCCTTACACCTTTAGCTATATCTATATACGTATCTAGTCGATTAGAACCTGTTTCTGAGCAAAACTATTTACTTTTGTAGATGTCTTCATCAGGGTCTACCGGTTTCTTACCTATGCGAGACAGATCTCCTACACCATACCCACTAGGACCTCTAGATCCTAGCTCAGGAACGGATAGTGACCCATCTGAGGAGTATATGCTGATTGTCAGTGACTCGGAGGACTCTTCTATTCGGATTCTTACACATTCTCCTCCACACGTGATAGACTTGGTAGATTCTCCTGACCAAGTCATTGAGGTAGCTGATTCTCCTATGCTAGTGATTGACTTAGAGGCTCTTACTCCAGCGACTGAGCAGCCAGCTCAGATTCCAGCTCCTATCAAGACTTCAGAGACTACACCTCTATATACACCTGAGATGTTCAGGTTTGAGACACCCAAGCCTATTACTTCTGAGCCGATGGTTGAGGGCCAGCTTTCGCCCATCCGCACTGAGGTCATACCTAGCCTGTCTGCTCCAGTGTCCAGAGTTGATACACCCACCGGAGTAGCAGCTCTTGCTGACTTGTTTACTTCTCCTGTTCCAGTATATATTTCGGCTTCGACAGTCCCTACTATACCTGACTACATGTTCCCACGTATCAGCGACACTCCTATTTGTGATACTGCTCCATCTGCACCCACTATACCTTTTCCTGCTCCGACTCAGCCCACTGTGGCTACTGTTTCTACTGCTGCTATGTCACCTGTTCCTACTGAGTATGCTGGGGTGACGGGAGAGATGGTCCCTTGGTACATTCACCATACCCTGTTTCAGCATTACCGATGGTTATGGTCTCGCTACGAGGAGATCTTTGCTACTAGGGATGGTATCCTTAAACTGTTGGCTGTTCCAGATCCTTTTGTTGTGCATCATGGAAGGAGTCTACTGGTTAGAGACGTCCCGATGGAGATTGATCGGGCCAGAGTTGCCACTATGATTTCAGATATCGTCACAGAGTTCCATAGGAGGGTCGGTGAGATGTTCCCCCGCTGATGACATATATGCATGCTTGAGCATCCTCATCGTTTGGTTAGAATAGCTAGTGGTGACCCACTTTCTGGATGGCATCACGTTAGATTTTTCTGTATTAGGGTGCACATATTCTCATGATCTATGTACTTGATGTAGTTGATTTTATGACCAGCATGTAGGGTAGTAATCCTTATTATCCCCACGCTGTACTATATTCAGGTTTTCGGTATGTATTATTATGGATGTATTCAGTATTATGACCTGGACTGTACCAGTATTGTACCTCTTTATTATTACATGTTCTGATCTGTTAGTAGTACTGCTGTCTTACTTTATTTATTAGAAAATTGTGTACTGTAGAGTATCATATGATATTGTTTCCCCATGTTACCCCGATATAGATGGCAACTTCTTTTCAGAAACTACGACTTAAAATGAGTTTAACCAAAATTCGAGAACCAAAGATTAATAACGATTGAATTTTAGAACTTATAAGGTTTTCCCGAGAACCGCCATTTAAACTGAGATAGATCTTTATAGGTATCTGAAACCTTTTTATAACTAGGAATAAGAGTAATCGTTTATAAAGAGACCAGAGAGAATCACGATTTTGAGTATGATTTATTTTGAGGAACCAGAAATTTGACCGAGTAATTATTTATGAATGCCTATCGTAACTATGCCAGCAATGGTGTCTTTTGACTGCATATCGGTGATATAACATACCTTATTGTTTTCGCTTATATAGAAAAAGATGCCACCTAAGAGAGGAAGACCCCCAAGAAATCCTCATCCTCGACCTGAAGCGAATCAAGATGAGGAGGTTCCACCTCGGAACCCAGTTCCGAACCCAAATCCAAACCCAGAACCAGAGCCCGCTCAAAATCCCAACTAGAATAATAACCCGATGAACCTACTTTTGAAATTTCTTCTTCAACATGCCCAGAACCCCCAGCCTCAGCAGAACCATAATCCAGTAGGAGGAAATCCACCTCCAGCTCAATTGACTCAAGCTACAGTGAGTTTCAAATCGTTCAAATCTTTGAATCCACCTGAGTTTAAAGGTACCACTAACCCAGTGGAGGCCAGAATCTGGTTACGAGAAATAGAGAAGACTTTCGAGATTATGGGAGTGGAAGAATATAAGAAGACGGTGTTTGCAGCGTATATATTAAAAGGTGAAGCTAACTACTGGTGGGAAGCGAAGAGTGTGATGCCCCCAGATCCGGGGTCGGAGATCTAGGCGCTCACGGTCCATTTTCCATTAGTAACATACCTGTTCTTGCACCCAACATATATAACACAGCCATCGACCCCACAATAAACTCACACCACACTCACACGCACAGGTTAGAGCCTCAGAAACGTCACACATTGATTAAACAGTAATAAAGTTATCAGAGTTATTACAGACCGAATTAAATAGTATTTATGCTACCAGCAACACTCCGATATGAAGCGAAGCTGGCGGCTTGAAAGTTTGTTACGATACACTGCCTTGCACAGGTCATGCTGATAAATAAAACGTACTAACAAAAGCTGCCAACCAATCCGGCTAATGGGGCCTACCGGTGGAATCTCAAGTGGAGGCTCGGGCCTAGTCACCTGCTTTCGAGCAGTCTGCCTGGGTCTTGCCATTTCGCTTAGCTGTTGTGTTTGTAAAGTTTGAAAACAAGCAAGAGTGAGCAACTATAGCTCAGCAAGAAATATATATATATAAGATAAGCAATATACATCTCATATGATTGGCAGTTGATATATTTGTTTGTATCAATCAGTTATAAAATCACTTGTCATAGTTGATAAATCTCGAAGGTGCAACAATATGTGCCCTTGTTTTCAAAATAAACTTGCAGTTCTAGATACTGCATTGAATCAACATCTTTCTCATCAAAGTAGAACACTATCAGCAACTTGGCACAAAAGCCTAAGAAGCAGTGTCAAAGCATTTTTCCAAAATGGAGGAATGGGACTTAAAGAAAACATAAAAACCTGACAAGGATTGACGATGATCAGTCGCCACATCCAAGTCCAATAATCCGCGGGTCTTCTCTACCGGTAGAAGGATAGAAACTACATCCGTAACTATCCCTCGGGTGAAAACTACATCCGTAATCACCCTCGATGAAAACTACATCCGTAATCATCCTTCGGCAACACCTGGGCCGGAATAATAAGTGATGGACCGCCTGGCTCACGGCCGCTTACACATCCCAGGAATCGTTCGTCAACGGTTCCCACACCTGCCAGAGTCCCTTTTTCTTTTCTTTTAAAACTTGATTTTGATTGAAAACAGAGTAATTGAGGTCCGACATCAGTCGACCGATGATTCTTGAAATCATACAAGAAGCAGAATCTGACCGGGGGTTTTCGAAAATGTTTTGAGTTCGAAAGAGTTCGAGTTTGAAAGTATTAAAAAGTATCTTGGATTAACTTATCTTTAAATAATGAACAGTAATTAATAAATAATATTTTAAGATTTAATATTAATAATTAATAAAATAATTATTCGATAAAATAAACTTTTAATCCAAGATAGGGTTTCGAGTATTTACGAAGATATAACGATAGTTATTTGAATATACGATACCACCCGAATGACCCTTCGGGTTTTCGCAATATAGATACGATATAATAATATACCGCTCCCCGGTCAATAGTATATACGGACCGCTACGACCTCTATTGCTAGAGTCGTTGTCCGAAGAAAACATTTCAATCTAAGTTCAAGGGGTAAAAGCATACATGTACTTGTTCAATCTCATTTGCATCAATACTTCGATAAACATAGCATTTGATATCATTTGAAAACTACAAACACAACAGTGAAAGTCCTTGTATATGGATAAGTTTTGAAAAGTAAACTTGCCTTGGTTTGGTTGGGGTGGTCGAGCGTGCGAATTCGAACGATCTATACATAAACAATAATCGTTCGTTAGTACCTTAACAATTTCTCTCTAATTACGGGGTTTTAAGGGGGTACGAAATTAACTTAACGACTTCGTCTTATGACTCCCTAGCCCCACTATAGGTCCATGACATCACTCGTTTACGCTCGTCACTTACTCGACTTAATTTAGTTACCACGTCCGAACCATAACCACTAACCCTAGAATAATGTTCCACTAATCGACTTTTTTCCATTGCGCGAATTTTACTCTAGCATTTTTATAAAATCCAAAAATTCATATTTTAATCCAATTCCTTTTGGGTGGTCTTCACCACTGCATTACCTACATTCTCAAAATTTTCCATGATCTCAAATATATTTTAAGGTGTTTAAACAAGGTTCACAAGGGGGTCACTTAATGCAGTCCATAGTCCAGAAACAAAATTCACTCCTCCGGCCATAACTAAAAATCCACACATCACCTAGCTATGAATATTACATTTCCAGAAACTACATTCAATTATCTTTCCAACAATATAAGGTAGGACATCAGGGGACGTCATTAGGGTGTTCAAAATCGTGCTACAACACAGACCAAAGTTCCTGGACAAACTCAGCAAGCTCAAATCACTTAGATCAACCATTTTTCATACTTCCATAACATAAACACCACTTAATACACTTAGATCATGACTCATAACACTCATGGAGATATATATCTTAACCATAGTCATAAAAAGCACAATCTCAACATCAAAACCCAAGATCCATGTTATCCAATACATATACATTCAAGATAAGCCCTAAAATACATGGATCTACTACCATACTATATGAACAACACATAACCAAGGGTGGTTTGAGATTTTATACCTTCTTGAGTAGCTAGGGACCTTGAATGAGCTTTACAACAACTAATAATACTTGGATGAGCCCTCACACACCTTAATCCTTCAAGATCTAAAAGATAATAAACTTATGTTAACACTTTTCTAACTTTCAACAATTCATAACTCAAGAACCAATGGATGGAAGGCTTTGAAATTGATACCATACCTCTAATATGATGCAAGGAAGCCCTAGGAATCTTGATCAAGGTTGTAGATGAAGAAATGGTGGAGAGAAAATCTCTCCCTCTCTCCCTATATGGTTCGGCCGAGAGCTATATTCAAGGGGGGGGAGTGTTTTTTCTTTTGTTTTGTTGGAATGGTAAAAAGAAATGCTAGTATGCTATGTATTATTGTGGTTAATAAAGAGTAGTCACATGTTGCCAAGTCTATAGCCTAGGTTGCCTCCATGCCCTATTGTCTCCTAAGTACATCATCCATCATGCTAGTCACTATTCACTTTTACTTTTATGTTTTCTAGTTCCTTTTTCTAACTAGCTAGTTACATGGCACTTGCATGTAATTTCTTTCCTTGTAATATTATTCTCCCACCAATGCTTGTTATTCAATCCTTACTTCGTATCGTAACTTAATTATTCTCTCGTAATAATATTTCGTCACGTAGAGATTTCCCCTATAATTCCTTAAGTACTTATTGTGTAAATTCCTCGAATGTCCATAATTCCTCGTCATAATTCTTAATAAATCCTTTAATACTCTAACCATTCTCAAATTCCAAGTTTTATAAATATTACTAACAACATGACTCTTGCCTTCACAATCTCTCTGTATACCTTACATCATAAATGCAACAACGCAGTTTCTCAGACAATCAATTCTATAAATCAACAGGGATGACTAGAAAGGTTCCATAATGATAATGTCACAAGATATTAAATAAAAGGAAATATTACCAAAAATTAGGGTTCTTACAAAGAGAGCTATGGAAGGTAATGCAGTTATACCGTGGGCCAGATTTACAACATTGTTCCTAGAGAGGTATTTCCCCAAGTATCTGGAGTACCAGATGGAAATTAAGTTTTTAGAACTCAAGCAAGGGACGATGACTGTTGCAGACTACAAGGCCAAGTTTACAGAACTCTCGAGGTTTGTACCCTATCATGTAGACACTGAGGAGAAGAGAGCAAAGCATTTTCAACAAGGATTGAAGCCCTGGATACAGAATCGAGTCGCAATGTTTGAAATCACCAGTTATGCAACCTCAGTTCAGAAAGCAGCCATAGCAGAAAGTGGAAGTGAACTATACCCGAAGGATGGACAGAAGAGGAAGTTTCAGGGCAGCGGAAGTAACTTTATGAGAAGATTTGATAATCGGAGCGACAAGAAACCATTTGTGAAGAGGGAGGATAGAAGCACTGATACAAGGAGGTTTAGGAATCATGACACCAGAGGAAGCAACCAGAGGTTCAAACAGCCACAGACAGTTAGTGTGATGCAAGGAAAGCCATCTTTTCCAGAATGCAAGACATGTGGGAAGAAACACCATGGACCCTGTCATCAAGCGAGTGTGAATTGTTATAACTGTAGACAGAAGGGTCATTATGCTTCTAGTTGCAAGGATAAATCTGTCACCTGCTTCAACTGTGGAAGGAAAGGTCACGTGTCTCGAGACTACCGACAGCCTGTGAAGTAAAATCCAGTGCCTCAACTCACAGCACCTCCCAGCAACAAGCCGACAGCAAGGACCTTCAACGTGACTGTACGAGATGCCATCGATGATAGCGATGTGATAGCAGGTACGCTTCTAGTAAACTCTGAGGATGCATGTGTTCTAGTTGATTCTGGAGCTACCAAATCTTTTATTTCTGAAAACTTCATGAATAAGTTGAATCTTGAATCTGTGCCCTTAGAGGGAGTCCTGAACATAGAAGTAGCTAATCAGGAAGTCATACCAGTGAACCGATTGTTTCCGAATTGTTCTATAGAGATACATGGGCAACGTTTTGACGCAGACCTCATTCCTTTTAAGTTAGGGGAATTTGACGTAATCCTAGGGAGGGATTGGTTATCACGTTATGATGCTCAAATAAATTGTCATCGTAAGAGGGTCAGCTTAAGTGGACCAAATGGTATAAGAATTCCGTTTCGAGGACGGAAAGCGACTAAGGATTTTCTGTCAATAATTCAAGCTAAAAGATTACTTCGGCAAGGATGTTCAGCCTATCTGGCTCATGTGATAGATACCGAGAAACAGACCCCTACGATCGAAGAGGTCCCCGTAGTAATCAATTTAAAGATGTTTTTTCCTGACGAGTTACCTGGAATGCCACCGGATCAGGAGATAGAATTCACAATCGACCTAGCACCAGGAACCGCACCAATCTCAAAGGCGTCGTACAGAATGGCACCAGTGGAAATGAAGGAGTTGGCAACACAATTGCAAGATTTACTTGAAAAAGGCGTAATCAGACCAAGTGTATCCCCGTGGGGAGCTCCAGTATTGTTCGTGAAGACGAAGGACGGATCCATGCGACTATGTATTGATTACCGTGAACTGAACAAGATGACCATCAAGAACAGGTACCCTTTGCCTCGAATCGACGATCTGTTTGATCAACTTAAGGGAGCTATATATTTTTCAAAAATTGATTTGAGATCGGGCTATCATCAACTAAAGATCAAGCCTGAGGATAATCCTAAGACTGCCTTTAGGACCCGATATGGACATTACGAATTCCTAGTTATGTCTTTTGGATTAACGAATGCTCCAGCTGCTTTTATGGATTTGATGAATCGTGTGTTCAAGAGATACTTGGATAAGTTCGTGATTGTATTTATTGATGACATCTTGATATACTCGAAGACTCCTGAGGAACATGCTGAACACCTCCGTATGGTTCTGGAAGCGCTGAGAAAAGAAAAGTTATATGCGAAATTTTCAAAATGTGAATTCTGGCTGAAAGAAGTTCAATTTTTAGGACACATTGTGAGCGGAGAAGGGATTGTGATAGACCCCGCAAAGATAGAAGCCGTAGCAGATTGGGAAAGATCCAAGTCTCCAACAGAGGTTAGAAGTTTCCTTGGATTGGCCGGATACTACCGCAGATTTGTGAAGGATTTCTCAAAGATAACTACGCAACTGACTCGACTTATCAGAAAGAGTGAAAAGTTCGAATGGACCTGTAATAACCCTAACTTTAGAAATGCTACAGTGATCACATGAATAGTAAAATTTGAGGATTTAGGGAAATGGTATGTAGGTACACTATAATTGAAACAGAAAATGAGTAAACAGAAACCATATTAGTGTTGTATAATGAAAATGAGTGACTCGAAACGAAGACGGATTTCAGAAATTCCTGAATATGGATTTTTGAGGATTTTGAGTTGGAATGAGCTTCTATTTTATTAGATATTAAAGAGCATGGAAATATTAAAGGATTTATATATTGAGGAATTAGTGAATTTAGGTTAAACCAAGGGATTATTAAGTCAAGGAAATGCCAAGGGAATTTGGATTTTTAAACGATTTCGAAACCACTTGAAGAAAGAGGTATATTCGAGACGAATCGTAATTAGATGAATATGGAGACTAAACAACCAAGATTAATATTATTACAAGGATACACACTACATTACTAATAACCAAAATCATTAAAATCTTAATTAGAAAACCAAGAACAAAATCACATGATCATCCAACAATGACATCATTTCTTACATCACTTTCCACTAACTTTCCAAGGATTTATCTAGATAATTACTTGATAATTATCTTATAAATCATAAAAAATATCTAGCAAGAACAAGATAAGATTAGCCAACACAAAAATCTCTCCATCTTCTTCATCTTCTTTACATTCGAATTTCACTATTCATCAAGAAAAAAAAATTCAAAACCCTAGTTTCAAGCAATCTAAAATCAAGGGAAAAATCATGGAGGTTACTTGAGGATATATAAAGACATCCACCAAGTGTCATAGCAAACAAGCATCATGTGGTAAGGTAATAAAATCATCAAAGTTACTAGATGAATAGTAATGAATAGTGTTTTCCAAGAACTAACTTTGTTTTATGGTTTCTTTAGTTAATCCAAGCTAGTGTAAGGTTGTTTAAGGATTTCCCAAGGCTTATTAAGTGTGATTAAAGCTTCAAGAAGGTATAAATGTTCTTGCCCTTTTGTATTTATGAAGGATATTAGTTGTGTTAGTAGATATGTTGATATAAGTGATGAAATCATGGTTATATGTATGTGTATAAGTGATGGATTGAATATGGAAGTGTGGTGTGTGCATGTAACCATGGTTAGTATGAAGACCACATGGTGTAGGGTTGGATATATGCATTGGATGTTGGATTTGGAGGAGTGAGATTTTGGAAAGTATGAAAATATAGCCGTTATAATGCCCGATTTTCGTTAAACCAAAAGATGCCCTGTTTTAGACACTGATATTCGTACGGTAGCATTCTGCCTAGGGTACCAAGTGACCATGAGATGATAGAGCTTAGTTCATAGATCGTTTTGATATAAAGTACGTTAAAATTTGATGAACGGTTTAGGAGAAAAGTCAGTTTTAGTGAAAGACGTTCGAAAACCGAGAAAACGAAATTGTATCAAATTTGAGGCTATAATTACCATATTTAAACATTTTTAAACGTTATAAAATTTTGGGATATTGTAGTAGGGTGGTCAGAGGACCATTACCAGTTGACCTTGCATTACAATTCGGAATTGATATTTTCTGAGAATTTTTACAGTCGGGAGTGGTTATTAAGGGAAATGGTGGAATACACTAAAACTTTGATCGAGTTTAAAAACGATTAAGTTCTTGGAACTTTTGGTGCGTAAAAGCTGTGTCAAACATATATTATGTTTCAAGGGTGTTATTGTATAAAGATTAGGTGATTAAGTAGGATATATATTAACGGTGATCCTTTCGTTTCTATAGAGACGGGAGACGAACACAGGATCATACCTACTCGCTTTAGAGATCCAGGCAAGATTTCTCCTATCTTTACTTTGGAAAATTATTTACCTTCAAAGAAAGATGATTTCATGGAATATATATGTGATCCTATTGTTACTATATTGTTGAGAATTTACTTCCTGATTTTGGGAATTAAAGAGAGATGGATATGGATATACAGATATGATTATGCATAAAGTAAACATGCTTTATGATTAAAAGAATATGAAAGAATGGTATTAGTTGTTATCTAGGGTTATATGATTTATAATATTATGTTAAAAATATTCTATTTAAATATTGTGATTTAATAATTATTATTTGATTATTATTTACTATTTCTAAAAAAAAGGATGGAATATTTTATATATATATATATATATATATATATATATATATATATATATATATATATATAAGTGTACTGGATTCCATTAAATACAGAGAAGATGTCTGAGTCATAATCAGAGTATTATGGCATAAGCTTTAAAAGTGATGACATATGTGAATGAAAGTGGAAATGGAAATTGAAAGGAAAAATGTGGAATGGTATTGGTATAAATGGAATACTGATTGACAAAAAGGGGGGGATTGCAACAAAAAGCGTAAGAGGCTGTGTGCGGCACAGTCCAGCACTCAATATTTATTACGGCCCAAGAGTTGCCGAAGGAGGATGTAGCAGGTAGCCTTCCTCCAGGGTTGATGACCAGGTGGGATCATCCCTTCTACTAGTAGTAAACAGAGAGCAGGTACGGTCAGGCGACTGATCATCGTCCTACGTATCTGGCGCTAGCAGATATCCCCAAAACTTAAAAGAAAGAATTGTTAATGGTTTTCAGATCTGTATTCTGAAAAAGGAAAATGGTATGAAATGATAGAATTGTTTTTTTTACAGTAAGAAGAGAAACTGATTTTATATAATTTTTATATAATTGTTGTATAAAAAGGGAAATGGAAAGATTGTATTGTATTGAGAGATGATGTGCAGATGATATATTATCTTGAAATATTATGCTGAGGTGATGTAATGCTTTTTAATTATTATAGAAGAAAAACTGATATTATATTATTTTAGAAGAAAAACTGATATTATATTAGAAGAGAAGTTGATATTAGAATGCTATATATTTCTTTTAGTATAAAAATATTTGGAAGGAGTAGTTATCAAATAAAAATAAATTCTTTTTATAATAATTATGATTTGTCTTATGTTTATTATACAGATATATTTATGTTTCTTTTGAAGCTAGTTTATAAAATTTATCTTGCTGAGCTATTTTAGCTCACTCTTGCTATTTACTTATACAACAGCTAGGTCGCATGCCGATACTCCGTACTACACCCCGCAAGAGGGTAAGGGAAAAGCGACCTTTCGAGAGAACGCTAGCACCTATCCCGGAGGTAGTGTATAGACAGGCGGGTCCTGGTAGACTTAGGTACATTAAGTGTGTAAGCTTATGTAATAAACTTTTGGTTGTTGAAATGCTTCCTGTAGAAGTATTATTCAACAATGTACTTAGTAAGATTCTGGATTTGTAATAACTGTTTAACTCTAAACTTTTAATATTGTGGATGTTGTTCTCTGAGCATATGACTGGTGTGTAATGTTATAATGTGGGGTCTATTGTGTAAGTATTAGCAAGTATTTATATTTCAACTGTCAAGTATATAATGTTATTAAATGGAAATTTGGACCGTGATGACCTGGATTCATGACCCCGGATCTAGGGGCGTCACAGATGGTATCAGAGCCAGGTTCATAATGCTCAGGAACAAAAGTGATAGTAATAAATGTATCAGTAATAATATAAAATTTTGAACCCCATCGAGTTCTGGGGTGGTATATCGCATGTAACATTTATTTTCAGCAGTGATTATAATTTTATAGATTATTACTAATAGAATTTTATGTTTTATTATAGGGAGCGGAGATGGGTGAGCCGAGTCGGGACCCCCAGTGGCTAGGACTATCAGAGCAGGATATTGTAGACTTACATCTAGCAGGTGTAGAGGTTCCAGAGTATGCTGTCGATGACCTCAGGGAGAGACATCGGGCGAGTGCCAGAGAGAGATATGAGCAGAGCCTGAGAGAGGAGGCAGAGGAGCGCAGACAGAGAGACGCTATGGCTATGGTACCATACACCAGTAGACCCCCTGTAGGATCTGATGAGGCAGGCCCTTCCCGATTGAGGTCGGAGATTCCAGAGGAGGAGATGCCACTGCGTAAGAGGCCTAGGTTATCGGTTATAGCTGAGGAGCAGACTGAGTGGAGGGACATTCACATGATTCCTACTCCTGTCCTACCTGTCCCAGTGCCATCACCAGTTCCATCTCCTCTATCGAGCCCTGATCCTTTAGAGGACCCAGCAGAGCAGTTGACTCCACCGGGACACTTTATCTTTTTAGGGGATGAGTTGGAGGAGGACCCATCTGAGGATGCGGAGACAGAGTCCATTCCTCCCTCCCCACCAGCATTTGCACCTCCACCACCTCCACCTGTAGATGCACCTCCCCCAACTGCTATACCCCCTCAGGCAGGTGATCCACTTCCAGCTATTCTATTGTCAGAGTACTTTGTCTTACAGGGACAGCTAGAGGAGTCCCGTAGGATGATAGATACTCTTTTACAAAGATCGGACAGAGGGAGGGGAGGTACTATTCCCGATGGTTTGTCTTTGGGCTTAGTTAGTATTGAGCTACGAGCACTCGGCGATATTAGGAGGTTGTTGGCAGATAGAGGGGACCCAGCATCCAGAGCTCAGATAGTAGACACGGTCACCTCTATGGTAGTGCAGATCAGGGATGTTGTCAGAGCGGCGTTACCGAGAGTCGGAGTAGTGGTCTTAGTCACTAATCAGACTAGTCATCTCATTGATGTCATTTTGGGGATTAATTTAGTTGTTCACTGTCTTAATCCCAGTCTGATTAGAGGACGGCTAGTAGTACTTTTGTTATAGCATATTAGTATGTACGGTTATGTTTTGGGGTTTCGAACCTTGTACTCTATGATGTAAAATATTAGTAGTAAAAGACATTGTACCCAAGTTGTAAAATATTTATGTAAATTAATGAAGTTTGTGCATTCTGTCTAAATTTTTACTGTATTTTAATATTAGATGTTGAGATTCAAAAATATTGATGTATATAAGGTGATTGACTTAATGAAAAGGGTATCATGCTAAAGGAGATACACTTACTTGCTAAAGTTATAATATAACTAGATGCAAACCGTGTGGAGATCAGAATATTGTGATGTATAAATGAGTTAACTAACGATATAATTTTGTATATAGAAATGATGTATATTGTACCCTAAATTTGGGTGATTAATGGAGAATATTATTAATGGAGAATTTGGGTAGTTACTCGAGAAGATTCGCCGTTGTCAGGAACAAGTAATGGAAGAAAGAAGATCAGAGTTGATCAGAGAAGAATTTCTGAGTCCAAAAGATGATAAGGGAATTAAACGATTTGCATCGAGAATATGGGTTCCTAATATTACAGAGTTGAAGGAAGAAATTATGAGTGAAGCGCATAACTCGAGATATTCCATTCACCCAGGGAGTACATCAAGACATCAAGCTGAATTATTGGTGGCCTAACATGAAGAGAGAGATTGCAGAATGGGTAAGCAAGTGTTTGACCTGTCAGAAAGTGAAAGCCGAACATCAACGACCAAGTGGACTTTTACAACCCTTAGAGATACCCGAGTGGAAATGGGAACATATCACCATGGATTTTGTCGTAGGATTGCCCCGAACTAGAGCTAGCCATGATGCAATTGGGGTTATTGTCAACCGACTCACTAAATCTGCGCATTTCCTACCAATTAGTGAGAAGTACTCAGTTGAAAGGCTGGCGAACATATACCTAAAAGAAATTGTGGTTCGCCATGGAGTGCCTGTTTCAATTGTATCTGATAGAGATGCCCGTTTTACTTCTCGATTTTGGAAAAGTTTTCAGGAATGTCTAGGCACGAAGTTAAATCTGAGCACTGCATATCATCCACAGACCGACGGACAGAGCGAGAGGACAATTCAAATAGTTCAGGATATGTTAAGAGCCTGTACACTTGACTTCAAAGGAAGTTGGGATGATCATTTGCCCCTGGTTGAGTTTGCTTACAACAATAGTTACCACTCCAGCATAGGTATGACACCATATGAAGCATTGTACGGAAGAAAGTGTAGATCACGTCTATACTAGGATGAAGTAGGAGAAATGAAAATACTAGGAACAGAACTACTTCAACAAACTAAGCAAGCAACAGCAGTTTTTCGTAAAAGGTTAGTTGCAGCTCGGGATCGACAGAGGAAGTATGCAAATCAAAAGAGAAAAGACAAAGCATTTGAAGCGGGAGATAAAGTGATGCTGAAAGTTTCACCTTGGAAGGGAGTTATGAGATTCGGGAAGAAAGGCAAGTTAAGCCCCAGATATATAGGACCTTTTGAGATTCTCAAGAGAATAGGACCTCCAGACCTCCAGCATATCCATGATGTATTTCATGTTTCTGCGTTAAGAGAATACCATTCTGATTTCAGACATGTTATTACCTACGAACCAGTGGAAATACGTCCTGATTTGACATACGAAGAAAAGCCAGTACAGATCCTAGATCACAAAGTGCGGGAGTTAAGAACTAAGAAAGTAAACTTAGTGAAGGTACTTTGGAGAAACCACCAAATTGAGGAAGCCACGTGGGAATTAGAAAGTGAAATACGGAATAAATATCCTTACTTGTTTAGTGCATAATTTTGATTCCGAGGACGGAATCCTATAAGGGGGGAAGACTGTAATAACCGCGAATTTTCGAATAAATTTTTCCTACTCGATATTTAAATTCTAATTAAGAGCGATGCACTAGCATATTTTAATTAGCGCGTTTTTGTAAAATTTCGAAATTTTATATATTCATATTTAAGTAAATATTATATTATATCTATTTAATTATATTTATTTGGTATTTATTAAAATTAAGACATTTAGGAAAATGGGATTTTAGTTTTGGGTCGAATTTATTTTAGGAAACGAAATTAGAGTCTTGTTTTAATTAGCCTGCAGGGGGAAACGAGATTATTGAGGAGACAACATTTTCTTTTTACCAAACATTACACAAAAACACTATCATTATTTTCACAGCACTTACTTTTGTCTCCCACAATTTGTTCATTTTAAATTTAAAAAATGAAGGGCACTAACTGGCCTCATCCTTATTAGCTGGAGGGGTGTACAACATTTTCAATCAAAAAACAAAATACTCCATAAAAACCTTACTGTTTCTTTTGTTAAAAACCAAAACACTTGACCATAAATATTGATAAAATCAGAGTAATCGACAGGTAGTTATTTTTATTCTGTTGTGGTTTTGTTTGTTTCGTTTTTCTTTGAATTTGGGTTTTGACCTGAGTAATTAGGGGATGGGATGTTGTTGGTGTGTCGGGAAGTGAACGAGGAATGAGGGAGAGAGGGGATAGAGGGAGAGACGGGGAGAGAGGCGGAGAGAGAGATTGACGGAGAGAAGAGATTTGAGAGAGGGCGGAGATCGAAGGAGTTGGAGGTCGAGAGATTGAGGGAGATTGCGAGAGAGGAGTGAAGATAGGGAGATAGAGAGACCAGGAGAGAACGAGGGAGATGGGGGAAGAACGGCGAAGGAGAGAGGGAGGAGATCGGTGGCGGTGTTGTTGTGGGTGAAGAGGGGAGAGAGGAGGAGAGAGACATCGAGAGAGAGATGGAGATGAGTGAGATTGAGTGGTCGGAGAGATTGGCAGAGAGATTGAGGGGAGATAGAGACGCGAGAGAGAGAAGAGAGGGAGGCGTTGGAGGTATGACGGGGAGAGAGAAGTCTGGATCGAGAGAGATTCGGAGAGGCCGAGAGAGTTTGAAACGAAGAGATGCAGAGGGAGGAGAGAGATGAGATCGAGATTAAGAGATAGGTTGAGAGAGATAGGGAGAGGGAGAGAGAGAGAGAGAGAGGGAGAGAGAGAGAGAGAGAGAGAGAGAGAGAGAGAGAGAGAGACGGGATGGAGAAGAGAGATTGCCGGGGAGAGGCGAGTGGCGGCGGCGTGTGGGCCCCACGCGCCGCTGCAGTGTGTGTATTGTTCTGTTGGATTGTTTTAAGCGGAAATATATATATATATATATATATATATATATATAATGAGATAATAATAAAATAAATGGTTGAATGTTTTAAAATTGGTTTTAATAATTGGTATATTATTTAAAAAATTGTGAGAAATAAAGAGTTTAATAAAAATGGTTTAATTGATTAATTAATTAATAAAAATAATTTTTGATTATTGCACGTAATTTAGAGATTTAATGATTCGTTGATTAAAAGTGAGAATAATAATTATGGTTTTAGTTCGGAAGACTGATATTTAGCATTCTCGGGCTATTTTGATTAACCAGATCGGATCAGATTATTTTAGAGGCTAAAATCGGAAATTATTTACGAGATTTAAAAATGAATAATTGTCGTTATATTTGGTAACCCTATTTTTGTTTTAAGTCGGATTTACGGATATTAAAATAGGATATATTTTCAAGATTTAATTCCTGAGTTCGAAGAGAGATTTATTTATCCGGGAATTATTTTCCGTTAATTATCGTAGAGATTTTCAAGAGATATATTATCATTATTATTTAAATATTATATTATCGGTTGAGAAATATTCTATTTTGACGAAGCGCTCACGTATTTCGTGTTGCCATTTTTAGAGAATATTTCCCGAGCCGTAGATCGAAGCCAAGTTCACGGGTAGAGTATAAATTTTATCTGCATTTATTTGCACTTCGAGATCGAGGCAAGTTCATTCCTACCCTAAATCTCGGAAATTTCATATTTTTATTCTTGTTAATTCATTCGTATTTATTTTCGAGCTATCAATTGTGAGACTTATTTTGCTGCTTCTTATACTACAATAATTCTTTTGAGCATTATTTTCTCGTTGCAATATTATTTACTGTTAAGAGTAGTTTACTTATGAATTATATCCCCTAAGCGTAGAAGGAATTTCGTTGCTATCGGGTCGATCTCATTAATTCGAGATGACTACTTGATTTGATTCAGTGGAACTAGTCTCATTTGTTCGAGCTAGTTAAATTCATTCTTTTCAGTCGAATTTATTGTACAAATTCGACAATAATTATTGATTATCTTTTGGTTGGTTCATCTCTCGAATCAACAAATAGAGTTATAAAATTAGGATCGTTAGAGTTTTACTCGTTGATCAAGTGAAAAAAAATATTCTATTTAACGTTCATCAATTGTGGGTATTATAAATATTCGAGTGGTACTATTTGTTCAGTACAACTCAAAATATTTCATTTTAAAGACTATTCTCGTTATTTGAGATAGTTGCTTTTATTGTCAGGGTTTGGCATTTTGTTCGTGTCAACCAATAAAATGTTATTATTGAGAGTTTAGATCAGTCCATTGTTCGGATTGGTGGCGCAATTGAGTCAGACTGGCAGTCCGCCAGGTTATCAATTATTTTCATAGAAGAATTATCTCAAGTTATCTGTTCATCAAATATTCGGGAATTCTGTGTTCTACTGGTCAATTTTGGGAAAGAGGCCCATTATAGAGAAAGAGAGACTTGTGTACCGTTATACGGACACGAATATTTAGGCACTATGTTGCCAGGGTTGAATTAATAACCCACTATGATGCTAGCATTCATACATATATATTTCATATTGTTGATATCGTATTGTAGCCGTGATCGGGCAAAGTGCGGTGTCATTGGAGGATGGTATTCCCGGTCGGATAGTTGATCGCCCCACCGAGATACCGACAGGTGGAAGACCAGTTTATTCTTAAATCATGAGTCATCAGAGTTATGTCAAATGAGTCTTTCGAGTATTCTATATTCGAGATGAGTATTGAGTCAATTCAGATTGTGATATCCGATTGTTCATAAAATTTTGAGTATTTCTTTCGGTAAATCTTATTATATATTTATACCGAGCAAGGAGAGAACTTGCTGAGTACCATAGTGGCTCATTCTTGCTTTACAATAGTTTATTCAGCTGTCAAAATGGAAAGAGGCGAGACGTCCAGCCAGGGATCCAGAGGAAAGGGAAAAGCTCCAGGCTATGCTGACAAGAACTAGAATATCCAGCTGGAATCTCTATCTTACTAGTTTTGCGAATTTATGTAAGATATTATCCTAAGATGTTATAAGTCGTATTGTAATATTGTGTGAGACCGATCTTGGATCTGCGGAGTGAGACACTTATGCTCCATTGTATTAAATATTTTGCTTTGTTATTGCATTGACGTGTGCTGCAGGATATTGAGACAATGTGACGACCCGGGTCCCCGGTCAGGGCGGATCTGGGGGCGTTACACTCCACTACTTCCTCATAAAATGATGGATGCTGGACTGTGCTAAACACAGCCACTTACGCAAGTATGTTGTAATCCCCCTTTTTGTAAAATCATTATTCGATTTAAGAATTTCATTTCCATTTCCACCTTTATCCATACATATATCATTATACTTTAAATATAACTCACATTAAAGAAACCTGAGATCATTAACTCAAAAAACAGAAGTATTCAAAATACTTTGAAATAAGTTTAGAAATATCCTCCGTATTTAATGAAGTCAAATATGCTTTTAAATACATAGCTATTCCATCTATTTTTAAAGTATTAAATAATAATCAAATAATATTTATTAAATCACAAATGTTTAAAGATTATAATTAACAGAATATTATAAACCATATAACCCTAGATAACAACTGATACCATTCTTTTTCATATCTCTTTAAACCATAAGATATATTAGCTCTAACCATATTCATATCCATATCCATAATCCATATCCATAATCCATATCCATTTTCACATTAATTAATCTCAACAAACAGGGAACCCTAACCATATAATGATATAAGATTCATATATTATCTAGCGAAACCATTTTTCTTTAAACATAAACAGTTTATCAAAATAAGGATAAAAGAAATCTTGCCTCGATCTCTAATCCCAAGAGGAATGATCCGGTGTTCGTCTCGAGTATCTATAGAAATGAAAAGGACCACCATCAGAATATATTTCACTTAACCCTTAAATATATGTATAATAACACTCTTGACACATAATATAAGTTTAACATACTATTTATAGACCAAAAGCTCCAAGAACTTATCTATTATTAGACTCCATAAAAGTTTCATTGTTTTTCACCACTTCCTTATTAACCACACATGACTGTAAAATTTCTCATAAATTATCAATTTGATATTTTGACACAAGGTCAGTGGGGTTTGACTCTCTATTCACCCTACTATATTGTCTCAAAATTTCATAACTATTAAAGATGTTTAAGTATGGTAATTATATTCTCAAAGTTGACACAATTGCATTTTCTCGGTTTCCGAACGACTTTCACTAAAACTCACTTTTCTCCTAAACAGTTCATTGGATTTTGACGTACTTTATATCAAAATGATCTATGAACCAAGCTCTATCCTTTCATGGTCAGTTAGTACTTTGGACAGAACCCTAACCGTACAGGTATGGGTGTCAAAAACAGGGCATCTTTTGGTTTAACGAAAATCGGGCATTATAACGGCTATATTGTTATACTTTCCATAATATAACTCCTCCAAATCCAACATCCAACATATATACCAAACCCTACACCATGTGGTCATCATACCAACCATGGTTACAAGCACTCACAACACCTCCATGATCCATCAAAACACTTATAAACATTTATATAACCATGATTTTATATTTTACACTAACTTATTCCAAAAACCAACCATAAACTCAAGATTCAAGCTAGGGTTTCAAGTAGTATACCTTTCTTGGAGTGTGTACAAGCCTTAATACACCCTGCATAACCTTTATATCACCTTAGTATAGCTTAGATCTTCCAAAGAAACCAAGAAAACTAAAGTTAGTTTCTAAGATTTACTATTCATCATCAATCTTGTAAAATTCATAACAAATCGAAAAATAAGATTTTGGCTCTCAAATTTTTACCACATCTTGGCCTCTTCATAAGATTTTATTTGAGCTATAGATCACCAAAAACAAAGCTTCCTAGCTATAGTTTTGATCCCGTTTTTCCCACTGGACAGAAGCTGTAAAGGACTAGGCAGGTTCGGTTCTTCAACTTGGGGAAGCGATTTGACTAGGCTACACCCATTTGTTGTCTATGAAATTTTTAGTGAATGATATTCATGGAGTGGAGAAGCTATGATTAAAATTTGGTGATTTTATCATGGATAGAAATGGAGATATGAATTTTTCTTTGAGTTTTGTTCTTGGTGGGCAGTTTGGGAGAGATTGTGTATTTCTTGATTTTCTCTTGTGTAATGACTTGTAATGCTTGTATCTATCCTTATACATCAGTTGTTATCTTTTAATTAGGAGGCTTTGGAGTCCACCAATCAAAACACTTCTTGTTTAGCTTCTTTTAGAAGATTTATCCACTTGGTTGTGTGTTTACTAGTCTAACCTTGCCCTTTCATTCTATTTGCTCTTCTAGTCTTGCCCCTTCAATATTTCCATGAGTCACTCACTTAATTAAATTGAAATACAGCTCCATGAAGTGCTTGGGCCTTGCATGGGCTTACACCCATGGTCTTAGGGCTTCTGGTTGGGTCTTATGCAAAGTTCTCTCGTCGTTTGATTCATCGAATGATTTCAGTGATCGTCTCAGTGATTTCTCCTTTGTAAATTCCTTGGATATATATTATCCCCTCCCACATTGTATTTTAAGGTGTTGGTGTAGTTCTAATCCTAAAAAAAAATATTAAATCCGATATCCTTGGTATATTCTCTTTATCTCAGAATTTGCTCTCCCGGTTTCTCAAGCGTTCTCAAACTCGTTTGCATTCTCTTTGCTCTAGGATTATATTCTCAATCCTTTTTCCTTCTCATAATATATCCTCCCTTGGACTTCCAATATTTAATATTCTTAATCCATGATTCGTTCGCTTGATCGCTTAATCTCGTTATAAAGTCTCGGCGGTTTCTAGAACGTTCGTTTCACTGTCTCAGTAGTTTTCGTTCTAAATTCTCAAATCAAATATAATAAAATTCCAAAATATTAAATCCTCAATTCCTCAAATTTAATATCTCATTTCCAAGTGGTTCTAAATTATTTAACAATCTAAATTCCTCTAGCATTCCCTTGACTTAATAATCCCCTGGTTTAACATAATTTCACATGTTCCTCAAAGTATACACCCTTTTCATATTCCATACTCTTTAATATCCAACACAATAGTGCTCAATTGAAATCAAATATCTTAAAAATCTATACTCGGAAATTTCTGAAATCCGTCATCGTTTCGAGTCACTCATTTTCATAGTACGACGCTAATATGGTTTCTGATTATTCATTTTCTGTTTCACTTATAGGGTACCTACATACCATTTCCCTAAATCCTCAAAATCACTATTCATTTAAGCACTGTAGCATTTCTAAAGTTAGGGTTATTACAGTCTTCCTCCCTTAAAAAGATTTCGTCCCGGAATCACGTTAAAGATATTGACGAATACCTTTCTCACATTACACCTTCTAATTCTCATATTACTTCCTCCATCCTTTAGTTTCTCCTTAAACATCTCTATCTTTTTTGTACAGAAATACACCAACATACACTTGCTTGTCATTCATCAACATGCCATTTAGCTTATCAATAGCAGTACTTTCACTATCTTTTCCTTACCAACCTTCTCCTGCATTCCGTCATTCTATATTATCTCATCTCTCCTTTCTCTTTTTACTAAGGGTATCGGCTACCACATTGGCCTTCCTTGAAAGGTAGTGTATCTCACTATTGTTTAACTATATTTTGATCTCTATCATAACATAAAATATTAAAATTCCAATCTTTATATATATATATATATATATATATATATACATATACATATATCTGTAAAATTTTCCAGAAAATAATTTCTACTAATATTCCTTGAAACAATTGTAAGAAAATATTATCTATAATATGTATATATATATATATTTCCTAATACTCTCAAATCTCCTTTTTATAGTATTCCCTAACTCCTAACAGAAATTGATTTGGTTCATTCCGAGCATTTTCATTCTGTCTATTTTGACTTTCTTCATCTCCCACATTTTCCCTTTCATTCGCTCTATTATTACGTCTAGCCATTTTTCTGTCAATAACAGTATTCTCCACTAATTACCCAAATTTAGGGTACAATATTCATCATTCCCATATACAATAATTATATCACTATTTACTCATTTATATATAACAATATTCTCAAATTCAAGCAATTAATATCAAGTTATAATACCATTTATACGAAACATATAAGCTCACTACCTTTAACACGATAACCTTTTCATTTAAGTCAATCACCTTATATACATAAATATTTTCGAATCCCAACATTTAGTATCAAAATACGATAAAACTTAGGCAAAATACATAGACTTTTATTAGTAGTAATCTATAAAATTATAAACACTTCTAGAATAAATGCTACCTACGATAAACCACCCTTGAACTCGATGTGAGTTCACAATTTATATTATAACTGATATATTTATTATTGTCACTATTGCTCCTGAGCATTATGACTCTTAGCTCTGATACCATCTGTGATGCCCCTAGATCCGGGGTCAGGAATCCAGGTCATCACGATCCAATTTCCATTTTTAATAACATTATATTCTTGACAGTTGAAATATAAATACTTGCTAATACTCACACAATAGACCCCACACTATAACATTACACACCAGTCATATGCTCAGAGAACAACATCCATAATAATAACAGTTTAAAGTTAAAAGAGTTATTACAACCCAGAATCTTACTTATGTAGTGTTGCTGAATATTACTTCTAGAAGAAGCATTTCAACAACCAAAAGTTATTACACAAGCTTACACACTTAATTTACATATGTCTACTAATACCCATCCGTCCTACAATAGCTACCTCAGGGATAGGCGCCAGCACTCTCTCAAAAGCCCTTACCCTCTTACGTGGTGTAGTGCGAAGTATCGGCATCTGCCTTAGTTGTTATATAAATAAATAGCAACAGTGAGCTATAATAGCTCAGCAAGATAATATTGTAAACCAGAAATCAAAGTTATATATATATATATATATATATATATATATTAATAAACAGAAAATCCACTATAATAATTAAGAAAAGAATTAATCATTACTTATTCAATACACCATCCATTTTTCCTTTATAAGAAAAAAAAATATACATATATATATATATATATATATATATATAAAACAATATAATATCAGTTTCTCTTCTAATATAATATAATATTAGTCCATCATTCCATACCAATTTTCCTTTCGCCTTTCAGTATATCAGTCTGTAATCATTATCAATTCTTCCTTTAAAAGTTTTGGGGATATCCATTGTCGCCAGATACGTTAGGACGATGATCAGTCGCCTAATCGTACCTGCTCCTTGTTTACTACTAGTAGAAGGAATGGCAATCATCCCTGGAGGAAGGTTCTCCACTACATCCTCCTTCGGCATCCGTTGGGCAGTAATAAAATAATGAGGAAGGTTCTCCACTACTTCCCCATAAAATGATGGATGCTGGACTGTGCTAAACACAGCCACTTACGCAAGTATGTTGTAATCCCCCTTTTTGTAAAATCATTATTCCATTTAAGAATTTCATTTCCATTTCCACCCTTATCCATACATATATCATTATACTTTAAATATAACTCCCATTAAACAAACTTGAGATCATTAACTCAAAAGACAGAAGTATTCAAAATACTTTGAAATAAGTTTAGAAATATCCTCCATATTTAATGGAGTCAAATATGCTTTTAAATACATAGCTATTCCATCTATTTTTAAAGTATTAAATAATAATCAAATAATATTTATTAAATCACAAATGTTTAAAGATTATAATTAACAGAATATTATAAACCATATAACCCTAGATAACAACTGATACCATTCTTTTTCATATCTCTTTAAACCATAAGATATATTAGCTCTAACCATATTCATATCCATATCTCTAATCCATATCCACAATCCATATCCATAATCCATATCCATTTTCACATTAATTAATCTCAATAAACAGGCAATATCCCTAACCATATAATGATATAAGATTCATATATTATCTAGCAAAACCATTTTTCTTTAAACATAAATAGTTTATCAAAATAAGGATAAAAGAAATTTTGCCTCGATCTCTAATCCCAAGAGGAATGATCCGGTGTTCGTCTCGAGTATCTATAGAAACGAAAAAGACCACCATCAGAATATATTTCACTTAACCACTTAACCCTTAAATATATATATAATAACACCCTTGACACATAATATAAGTTTAACATACTATTTATAGACCAAAAGTTCCAAGAACTTATATATTATTAGACTCTATAAAAGTTTCTGTGTTTTTCAACACTTCCTTATTAACCACACATGACTGTAAAATTTCTCATAAATTATTAATTTCAAATTTTGACACAAGGTCAGTGGGGTTTGACTCTCTATTCACCCTACTATATTGTCTCAAAATTTCATAACTTTTAAAGATGTTTAAGTATGGTAATTATAGTCTCAAAGTTGACACAATTGCATTTTCTCGGTTTCCAAACGACTTTCACTAAAACTCACTTTTCTCCTAAACCGTTCATTGGATGTTGACGTACTTTATATCAGAACGATCTATGAACCAAGCTCTATCCTCTCATGGTCAGTTAGTACTCTGGACAGAACCCTAATCATACAGGTATGGGTGTCAAAAATAGGGCATCTTTTGGTTTAACCAAAATCCAACATCCAACACATATACCAAACCCTACACCATGTGGTCATCATACCAACCATGGTTACAAGCACTCACAACACCTCCATGATCCATCAAAACACCTATAAACATTTATATAACCATGATTTTATATTTTACACTAACTTATTCCAAAAACCAACCATAAACTCAAGATTCAAGCTAGGGTTTCAAGTAGTATACCTTTCTTGGAGTGTATACAAGCCTTAATACACCTTGTATAACCTTTATATCAGCTTAGTATAGCTTAGATCTTCCAAAGAAACCAAGAAAACTAAATTTAGTTTCTAAGATTTACTATTCATCATCAATCTTGTAAAATTCATAACAAATCGAAAAGTAAGATTTTGGCTCTCAAATTTTTACCACATCTTGGCCTCTTCATAAGATTTGATTTGAGCTATAGATCACCAAAAACAAAGCTTCCTAGCTATGGTTTTGATCCTATTTTTCCCACTGGACAGAAGCTATAAAGGACTAGGAAGGTTCGGTTCTACAACTTGGGGAAGCCATTTGACTAGGCTACACTCATTTGTTGGCTATGAAATTTTGGGCAAATGATACTCATGGAGCGGAGAAGCTATGGTTAAAATTTGGTGATTTTATCATGGATAGAAATGGAGATATGAATTTTTCTTTGAGTTTTGTTCTTGGTGGGCAGTTTGGGAGAGATTGTGTTTTTCTTGATTTTCTCTTGTCTAATGACTTGTAATGCTTGTATATATCCTTATACATCAGTTGTTATCTTTTAATTAGGAGGCTTTGGAGTCCACCAATCAAAACACTTCTTGTTTAGCTTCTTTTAGAAGATTTATCCACTTGGTTGTGTGTTTACTAGTCTAACCTTGCCCTTTCATTATATTTGCTCTTCTAGCCTTGCCCCTTCAATATTTCCATGAGTCACTCACTTAATTAAATTGAAATACAGCTCCATGAAATGCTTGGGCCTTGCATGGGCTTACACCCATGGTCTTAGGGCTTCTGGTTGGGTCTTATTCAAAGTTCTCTCGTCGTTTGATTCATCGAATGATTTCAGTGATCGTCTCAGTGGTTTCTCCTTTGTAAATTCCTTGGATATATATTATCTCCTCCCATATTGTATTTTAAGGTGTTGGTGTAGTTCTAATCCTAAAAAAAATATTAAATCCAATATCCTTGGTATATTCTCTTTATCTCAGAATTTGCTCTCTCGGTTTCTCTCTCGGTTTCTCAAGCGTTCTTAAACTCGTTTGCATTCTCTTGGCTCTAGGATTATATTCTCAATCCTCTTTCCTTCTCATAATATATCCTCCCTTGTACTTCCAATATTTAATATTCTTAATCCATGATTCGTTCGCTTGATCGATTAATCTCGTTATAAAGTCTCGGCGGTTTCTAGAACGTTCGTTTCACTATCTCAGTAGTTTTCGTTCTAAATTCTCAAATCAAATATAATAAAATTCCAAAATATTAAATCCTCAATTCCTCAAATTTAATATCTCATTTCCAAGTGGTTCTAAATTGTTTAACAATCTAAATTCCTCTGGCTTAAAGTATACATCCTTAATATGGATATGTTTAATAAAATCATTAATAGGGATTTAAAAAATGTGTATTTATGGATATGTTTAATAAAATCATTATTGTATTTGAATTCGTTAATATGAATTTATTAATTATTTTATTAACAAATTGTGAATAAATATATTTTTGAACCTTTCAAAAAATCGAGTTTTTTGAAGATATGGATTTTATTCAAGCTATTTAAATTTTGTTTAAATCCGATTTGTAGTCTTGGCTTATATGCATTTATTAATTAATTTTATTAACAAATTATGAATAAATATATTTTTGAGCTTATAAAAAAAATCAAAATTTTAAAGGTATGGATTTTATCTAAGTTATTTAAAATCTGATTTCAAATCCGATTTTTTCAAATTTTTAGTTAAGTTGGATTATAATTATTTAATATCGATTATAATTGTACAATATATATTATAAAATCAATTTATAATGTATGATAATATGATTGCGATTGACTTTATATTAAAAGAGTGGTTGATTAATGAAAGATTAATTATGAAATTTAATTTAAAATATATAATATTATATCGTGATTGATTTCAAATTAAAATTTTGACTTTCTAGTAAATATTTTTTGATTTACAAAATATGTATTTATGGATATGTTTAATAAAATCATTATTGTATATAAATTCATTTATATGAATTTATTAATTATTTTATTAACTAATTGTGAATAAATATATTTTGAACCTTTCAATAAATTGAGTTTTTGAAGATATGGATTTTATCAAAGCTATTTAAAATTTGTTCAAATCCGATTTTGTAGTGTTGGCTTATATGCATTTATTAATTAATTTTATTAACAAATTATGAATAAATATATTTTTGAGCTTATAAAAAAATCAAAATTTTGAAGGTATGGATTTTATTCAAGTTATTTAAAATCTGATTTCAAATCCGATTTTTTCAGATTTTTAGTTAAGTTAGATTATAATTATTTAATATCGATTATAATTGTACAATATATATTATAAAAATCAATTTATAATGTATGATAATATGATTGTGACTGACTTTATATTAAAAGGGTGGTTGATTAATGAATGATTAATTATGAAATTTAATTTAAAATATATAAAGGTATGTCGTGATTGATTTCAAATTAAAATTTTGATTTACTAATAAATATTGTTTGATTTAAAAAATATGTATTTATGGATATGTTTAATAAAATCATTATTGTATTTAAATTAGAAGTGTTAACTATTCAAAAAAAATTAGAAATGTTAACTAACCATGGTTAAAGAGGTAGGGTGAGATTGTAAATAAGGAAAATTCTTAATATAACATGATTGGTCTAAAATTTAGAAATTAGCTCTAATTGGTCCTAAAATAATTACTCGAATCTGATTGGTTAACTGACGTGTAGTAGACTCGGGTATTATAATAAAGTATAATAAGTTCATATTCAACAAATATTAGATAATTATTCTGACAAAAAAAAAACAAATTTTAGATAATTATTATTTTATAATTAATATTTCAACTAAATCGAGATGCTCTAATAGAGTTAATGAGGGCTAATTTCTTGTCATTGATTTCTCGCTCCTTTATGAGTATATAAAGCAAATGCTAGGTATCCCAAATTGGTATAAAAAAAATGCTCTCAAATGATAAGGCATGGATGAGTTGGCTGTATGAAAAATTTTAATTGGTGAGATTGATATGATCCTGGCGGGTCCATTATAGTTATAACAATTAGATAGTGACAAGTATAATTTGGAAAAAAATTTGGGGTCCAATTCGGGGTACCTAGCATTATTCTAAACCAAATTACTCGAACTTTTTAAAAAAAGCAAAATTAAAAAAACCCTTATTGAAAATATACTACTCCTCGATCCCAATTTATGTGATTTATTTCTTTTTGCACGCATTTCATTGCGTTTGGAAAAGCTATTTGTAAATGATATTTTTTCAAATTTTTGTTTTGTATAAAAGCAGGAGATTTTTATTTTTATACAAAATGAACCAAATTTTCAAATATTATTTATAAATAATTTTACCAAACATATCGAAATACGTGAAAAAATCAAAGAATCATACCAAATTTTAAGAGAGTTTCTAAAATTTAAATTGCAGAAAGAAAGAATTTAATAGATACTTTAAAATTTTAATTATCTATAGTGTTTTCCAAATGTAAAAGAGATGTCAAAATCAAAACCGGATACACCGTTCTAAAAATTCCCGATTCAGTCGATTAATCTCCGATTAATCATCTGTAGGGTAGTCAACCGATTCGATTTTTGAAATTTGATTAATCCTGGGAATTTATTTAAAATAATATATTTAATTGTAAATTAGACTAATATATATAATACTATTATAATATCCGATTAATACTCCAAATAATCATTCCGATTAATCCCCGATTATCCTATTAATCTTAAATCGGTATTTCAACCGATTTTTACATTTTTAGAACAGTGGGTACACCACTAATTTAAGGAAGTAATCATTATCCTTATTAAATACAAATGGATTCTTATTAAATTTTTCATAATTTGAATTAAATACAGATGCATATTTAAAATCTAGAAAAATCTTTCGAGATCACAATCTCCAACTATTTATATACAAATTTATAGAAACCAAAAAATCTTTATCTTTATTGAAATAATGGATTTTTCATAAAATTTTCATAATGTGAATTAAATACAAATGCATACTTAAAATCCACAAATATCTTTTGAGATCACAATCTCCAACTCTTTATACAACTTTATTGAAAGAAAAAATCATTATCGTTATTGAATACTAACGTATTTCTATTAAAATTTTCAAAATCTGAATTAAATACAAATATACATCTTTAAAATCCAAAAAAAAATCTTTGAGATCACAATCTCTAATCTCCAGTACTATTTATACAACTTCACAGAGAGGTTTCAGTACTCTTGTTTGCTGCAATGGCAACGAATACCCAAGTAACAGTGGTGATTGTTCCATTTCTAGCACAGGGCCACTTAGCACCACTGCTCCATCTTTCCCGTCTCATCTCCTCCTACAATATACCGGTTCACTACGTTAGCACCACAACTCATATCCGCCAAGCCAGTAGCCGTCAAGAGGGATGGGACCTCCTTGCCCATGACAACATTCACATTCATGAGTTTCAAATCCCAGCTTTTGAGTGTCCGTCTCCTAACCCTGATCCTGAGAGTAAATTCCCTTCTCAATTTCAACCAGCATTCGAAGCCACCATCCACCTTCGCGAGCCTGTTTGCAGACTTCTTAAATCTCTTTCAGCCACTTCTCAAAGAGTGGTCATCATCCATGATTACCTGACAGCATCAGTTGTTCAAGATTTTGCTTCCTTACCTAATGCCGAGAGCTATATTTTTCAGAATACTTCATCTTTCTTCAGTTTTACCTTCTGCTGGGAATCTGCAGGCAAGCCTTTTGCAGCTGATGATCATATACTTCAACAACTACCTTCCATGGAAGGTTGTTGGACTTCAGAGTTGATGGCTTTTGCGGAAAAACAAGTAATCCACTCCAAAAAGAGCTCTGGTGAACTTTACAATACTTCCAGAGCAATTGAAGGTCATTACTTTGATTTGCTCCAGAAATTCCATGTTGACGAGAAACATTGGGCCATTGGACCCTTCAACCCTGTAGATGTCTTCCAGAAGCCAGAGCAGCAAAGACACAAATGCTTAGAATGGCTAGATAATCAAGCTTCAAATTCAGTGATATATGTAGCTTTCGGAACAACAACTAGTCTAACTGATGAACAAGTCCATGCCATTGCAGTAGGCCTAGAAAACAGTGGCCAAAAGTTCATTTGGGTGTTAAGAGACGCAGATAAAGTTGATATATTCACGGGAGATGTCAGAAAAGCTGAATTGCCATTGAGGTATGAAGAGCGAATAATAGAAACCGGACAAGGGATGATTGTGAGAGGTTGGGCACCACAGTTGGAGATATTGGCGCACACCTCCACCGGGGGATTTTTTAGTCACTGTGGATGGAATTCATTGTTAGAAAGCATGACAATGGGAGTGCCTATAGCTGCATGGCCAAGGCATTCTGACATGCCTAGAAATGTTGTGCTAATAACCAAGGTACTCAAAGTAGGAACTGTCGTCAAGGACTGGACTCCAGGGAACGATTTGGTTGAGTCTTTGCATATCGAAAACGCAGTGAAAAGGTTGATAGCATCGAAAGAAGGAGACGAAATGAGGAAAAGGGCAGCAGAGTTAAGAACTGACATCAAGAAATCTGTGGAAGAAGGCGGAGCAAGTCGCCTGGAATTGGATTCATTTATCGATCACATTACAAGATCAAGTTAGTAGTCTGAAGCCATGTTTTCTCCAATAAACTGCAATTGGTTATGGTGTTTGAATGATTTGATATTCTCTATGTTTGTTAGTCTGCCTGGAATTGGATCCTTTGCATTACAAGATTATAATAGCGGTCTAAAGCCATGTGTTCTCTAGTAAAATGCAGTGCTTGAATGGGTTGATATCATCTATAGTTCACAAAATTATTAATGAAATGCATTTCATATGATCACTGTGAGCAACTTCCCTTAAAATTCTTACGAACTGTTTACAAATTCATCGAATTTAGAGCACAATTAAATGGACGGTTGACATAACATCCAGGAGTACAAAAAAATAATTACCGAAGTTATCAAACACTTCCTAGCGTACAAAAAGAAAAATCAAACGGAAGGGAATCTACAAATAAATTTCAACGTCTAATGTATGAAATTTGACGGAAATAATTACCTATTTGGCAGGATTGAAAAGGGGTATTTGCAGTGTTTATAGACCATGATTTGTATTCCCTTCATCTCATATTCTTTTTCCCCTGTTTTGATTTTTTATATTATTCATTATAATTTATAAGCAGTTCACTACTAATTTATGCATAATTTATAAGATAAAATTTAATCATAAGTGATTTTGTTTTATTCGTATTTGTGAATACTTTAATATAGTGAAGTTTTTATATTTAATACTAATAAGAAATTAAAGATATTAACGATCAAAAAGTGCGTTGGTAAACATGTTCAGACCAAACAGAAAAAATAAAAAAAGACGAAAGGAGCATAAAATTAGACTAACGGCGAGAATTACAACATTGGTACGATGATATTATTGAAATAACGGAAAGGTCAATATGTCAGTACAGTCTCAATTGACAATGCTCATCATTCAACGTACCAGATGATGTGAATGTCATGATTGGGCCATATATTATTGGGCTTCTATTATTCTTTGGGCTTGAAAATATAATTATCTCAATTTGATAAAATTAAACCCAAGTATAATTGCGACATTTCTCTAACTACTTGTATTATATACAGCATGTCATGTCATTTCCATTTTCAAGAATGAAAATGAATATATAACTTTATCTTTTATTATTCCGCATTTACTTTCCTGCATTTTTCTTTATTTTAGTAGCTTAATTCTAAAAATCAAATTATCAAGATCATGACAAATGGCATCAAAGCCACCGATTTCTCAGACTTGACAAACAATGTTTCCATTGATTTTCCTTTCACCCCATATTCTTCAAATTCCTTCGAAAACCCTAATTTGTATCATCAGTACGATTATACACCGCCTCCATCATCTCCCTATATCTTCAATCTTCCGCTGTTCGTTCTTCTCAGGGGCTTTCAGTGGAGCTATCAGCACGAGCGGACGAATGTTTATTCACCCCAGGAGTTGCAGGGAGCTTAGAAAGGTGCCATCTAAGACCTAAGTATTTTGTAGAGCGGAGTAGTCAATCCCCTGGTAGGTAAGTCCCATGTGTACAAAGCCATGGGCTCAGGTATGACTGCGATCTCTTCCAAAAATTTATGAAGCCTTTGTAAATATCACACACTATTTTTCTGTTGTGCACTAAGCTGGGGGTCTTCATGGAAACAGCATCTCTACCGTAAAAGGTAGGGGTATGGTCTGCGTACATCTCACCCTCCCCAGACCCTGCTATGTGCGGGATATACTGGGTATGTTTGGTTTGGTTTGGTTTGGTTTTCATCATCTCCCTATATCTACCACTCTCTTCAACCACCACCAGAACCGCCGTATAATTTCTATTATACTACTCACATACCAACACATCTACCACTCACAAGTGGACTACCTGGTTGTTTCACTTACCAGGCTGGATTCCAACAACCTCTTACATCTCATTCCTATAACGCCCAGCCTATACAAAGTTGCTACATGAGTTCTTCTATCACTACACAACACTATCAAGCTCAAGCTGGAGCTACTTTCGTGCAACAATCTGAGATATTCGTGCCTCAGGTGTTTGATGAAATTCCTAACTTCCGTATGCAGATTTCCGATGTCATCATTGATAATATGCATCAGATAGAGGAAAAATCACTAAAATGCTTCATACACTTGAGAACATGGGAAAAATCTTTGCAGATTTGCCAATACTAGTTGAGAATAAGATGGGAAAATGCCTTACTGATATCTCAATGCCGATTAAGGAAAATATGAATGAAGATTGCGTCGTAATTAAGGTAAATCACTCAAATCTGGTAAATCAGTCAACTAAAACGCCCACACCTATGTTATTTGTTGCTAATCAGGATAACTTGAGTAATGAGGAAAAAGTAATTGATGTTAATGTTGGTCCAGGAGTATATTGCAGAAGGGGGGTTGAATGCAATATAGATAATTTCAAATCTTTAGCTCAACAACAAAGATAAAGATTGTAAACTATCTACACAAGAATTGCAAACACAAGTAGTAATTCAAGATGTTCTCACAAAATAAATGTTTTATTTATTTTGTAATGTGTTGCTACAACCTCGAGAAAAATGGTTTTCTCAAGCTTCGACTTCTTGTGAGAATCGCTTACAGAAAGAATGAGAGATGTGTCTCTATATAGACTAATCTTCCTTTTGCATCTCAGTCACATGGGTGGCGGAGCTGTTGTCGTTTTCAAGTGACAGCTCCTCACAATTTGTCCACACATGTGACCTTTCCTAAAATGCTATACAAACAGAGTTATCTTTAAGCATAAGGCATTCTGGGTTCTTTCCAAAATTAGCTATAAAAATTCTAGTAGATGCAGACTTGTCATACTCTTGAATTGTCGAGCCTCGTCTTGTGATCTCTCAAGCTTCTGTCGTAGTCTTGCAGGTCTGCTACAATCATTGACGAATTGCAGCAAATCTGTTTCTCGACCATCTAAACTGTCACGGGGGTTTGACTGAGATAAAATCCCCAAATCAAATAATTCAGTGAGAAAGTAACCCTTGCCGCCAAGTTTGCTGTCATAGGAATATTCAGTAGTTGACAGTCTGAGCTCCCGCCAATGTTGCTGTCGGAACTCCAAACTTGCTGTCAAGTGTGAGAATGTTGCTGTCCCATGCTTCAGCCAATGTTGCTGTCAAATGAAACTTACTGTCGTGACCTTGCAACATGCAGTCTTCTTGTAACGTTACCATCAATGTATTGAAAGTAACTTTATTATTGCTGTCGACCTGATGTATTCTCTTGAGGCTTGAACATATCAATGAACTTCTTCCAAGATACATACTTATTACATTTCAGCAATTATTTGATTACAACAACACACTCTGGCTGTGACAGTATGTTCTACTTAGCCTATTCAAATAAACTAAGTACTAGTTAAGTTGTCTCTACGCTATCACCCATAAATCCTAACAATCTCCCCCAATTTGTTTTTATGGACAATAACAACAAATTCTCAATACAAGCACGCTGACAACTTAACTAACATAGATCAGGATAGGATTCTAGAACATTTCCAAGCATTTAGCATTACATAGGACAATGATCTAAAGCAAAACAAGTACTCCTCGAGGTTGAGTAGATATGAGATTTACTTATCTTGTTATTAAGCTTTCCTGTTCTGTCTGTTTTCTCTCTTTCTATGGAGAGCTTCTTCCAAGTACTTTCTGAGATCTTGCACTAGCTTCTTTTCATCAGCAGATACAGCATCATCTTCAATCTCATCAATGTATTGTTGGATTTGTCTAGAAGAGACATACTGAACATCTTTCAGATCAAACCATGATTCAAAATCATAGGTGTAAGTGTTGAATTTCAAGATGTTGTTCTCAATATTGAATCTTCTACCAGGAAAAGAATTCAAGGTCACTCTTCTGTTTCTGTCAAGTTTTGGATCTTCATCTCTCCTACTATCAAAAATAACTTCCAATTCCCATGTACACAGCATTTCCAGTTTATGAGATGATCCAACAACTTTCCAGTATAGACTTTTCAGTACACTGGTCCTCAGCTTGTGAAAACTATCTGCATAGATTTCTTCTTTGCCTTCTATGATCCTGAGAAGATTTTCCAGTGCACATGGCTGATAGTTTGGAGCTTCACTGTTCATCTTGTTGGCTTTCTTGCATTTTTCTTTCAGCTCAGCTTCCACTACCTCAGCAGTCTGTTAACCAATATTAGCTTTTCTCCTAGCAGCTTCAGCAGCTAATTCGGCTTCATAGGCAGCCATAGCTTCAGGTGTATAGGAGGGCATCCTTTCTGTCCAATCATACTTAGACACAAGTTCTTCCTCATCTATACTCACATCCTCATTCATATCATCGATTTTTCTCCAGTCACAATATCTCTCATAAAATTCAGCATATCTTTCAGCATGGTACTTTTGGATGTGTTCCATGGCTTTCTTAGGAACATTTTCATACGTCCCCATAAGCTCCACCATTCTTTCAAGCACGAAGTAATTGACTCTACGCCTTACTTCTTGTGATGTTTTTTTGAGAGTGTATCTGTCTATTATTATTGACATATTCACTATAGTGAAGTCCTTCTCAACAAACATGACTTTTGCTTTATCTTTCCAAAGAATGTATCTGGATGCATATTCCTTAGAATTATCCAGCTCCAATTCAACTGAAGTGATATCTCGTGTCACGGCTTCCTTCTGGATTTCGAAGCTGTTTGTCTCTCTTCTTCGAATAGGCTTCTTAAGAAACATCACTACATGCTTCTTTTTCCTTGCTGCAGCCTTTGTCTTGCCCTTTCTTGGAACTGTAGGCCAGGATTTTGCTCTTTGTTTCATCTTTCTAGACTTGGATGTCTTGACATTTTTGCCTGTGACAGTTTCTTCATTCAAGCTCTTGACAGTGTCTTTCATGACAGTGTCTTCTTTGACAGCAGCTTCTTCGACAATAACTTCATCATTCTTGACAGCTTCTTTGTTGACAGTATCTTTTTCTGCATCAAAACAGTCAATAACAAGTCTTAAGATACTTCCTTCCAGTGTGTCAAGAATGTCTGTCTCTCCCTCATCTTTAGTTTCAGCATCTTTCTTATTATCCTTGGGAGCTTCTTCCTTTGCTTCCTCCTGAGTCTGATTTCCAGTAATCTCAACAGTTTCTTTACCACTTCTAGTTGTACCAGATCCTCCAGTTCCATCAAGATCATCATCATCAAGGGTGTCATCATATGTGCAGCTTCCACCACTTTCACTTCTTCTGGCATTAGCTTCAGAAATCAATTTCTTCAATTGAGAGCTAAGATTTTCATCTCTCTTTGCCAGCAGTTTGTGAATAGATTTGACAGCCTTGACTTTGTCTTTATTTATCTTAGATTTGAGGATCTGTTTCAGCACTCCCATGATTGTGTTATAATGCAATCTGGGTTCTTCACTTAGGATCAGAAATCCAATCCTTTTAGTTCATGTGCTTGTGGTTGTTCTGTATCAAATACCATAGGGTTCTTCAATCACTTCTGGTAGCTTTTCTTCAATGAGACCTTTAATTTGTGCTAGCAGATCGTTATTGAAGATTGTAGAATTTTCTTTCACTTTCGTTCCCATGGCATTCAACACTCTAGCTTGCAGACTCTGCAGTAGCTGCATTGTAATGAATATAGAGATGCCAGTTTTCAGATAAACATCAACTACCCATCTTTTCTCCAGATTCACCTTCACAGAGATACTTGTTATTTTGTCCTTTAGTATTGGTGACAGTTTTGTATATACTCCTCCTGCCTCTTTTATGGCACTATTCACCAATGCACTGAATTCTTCATCTTTGTTCTGCAAAGTACTCTCCATGTGGCTAACCATCATCGTTTCTGCCTCTTCTGGACTATATTCACTTCCATCAGACCAAATGTATCCTGTTGTAGGATTTACCATTTCAGGCATTTTGTCTTTGCCTTTGCCGAGTCTGTTGGCTTCTTCCATTTCTCTCCAATGTTTCTGCAGTGGAGTTTCCATGACTTTAGGAGCTGGTTCATTAATTTTCAGAGGAGGCAATGTTGATGTTTGAGCCCTTTGTAATTGCTCCAATATTTCTTTAGTTACCAACATTGGCTCACCATCTACTTCAACAGATTCACCAATTCCACTAGCTCTCAACTCTTCACCAAAGATTTTATCTTCATTTGCATTTTGCTCCCCCTTACTTCCATCTCCATCTTCTTCCATTTGCTCCCCCTCTCTTCTAGACTCCCCCTTGCTTGTTGCTCTACCTTGTGTCTCCTTCTCTACTGGACTTACAGTATTCTGATTTTGCACTTTATTCTGATCTACCACTTTCTCCCCCTTAGTTAAGTTGACAGCACTAAGGATAGCAGAAAACGATAACAGATTTTGTTGAATCTCAACAAAGCTAGTAGCTACCATGGTGGACAGAGCATCAAGTTTAGCTTCCATGGATGCACATCTGCCCTCAAGGGATTTCAACCTTGATTCAGCTTGTTTAGAAGGACCATCAGACCTTAACCTTTTTGATGAGAAAGGAAAAGACTGAGGCAAGGAGGCTATGGGGTGTCTCACACTCTCATTGTTTTTCTGAGTGATCTCATCACTCCTCACAGAATGACTCTCAAGGCCTAGTGCATTTTTGTGTGGGGTTCCCTCAAATTCACTCTGAACATGCTCAATTCCCTCTCCTTTTGCAAGCTCATTTGGCTGATTCTCATTTTTATTCTCACCTCTCTTTTCTTTTATCTCTCTTTTCTTTTGCACTCCCTCACTCATCCTAGATGCATGGGTATGAGCAGTACTTACATGCATTGAAAAAGAAGGTTTAGATTTTACCTTTTTGAAAGTAGATATTGGCACATGATCATTATCAGAAGCATCTTTAACAATTACTGAATCTTGATCAAGCTGTGTAGAGGTGACAGCATCTTTGCCCAAAATGTTACTGTCCACAGGTGGGTTGACAGCAACTTTTGTGGTGTCTTTGACAGCAGCTGAGGCTGTGACAGCAACTTCCTGAAGGTCAGTTGCTTTTTGGAGGTCGACCAAGATGTTGGCTGTTTCACTTTCTGGCAGATTGCTATCTTGATCTAGCTCAGTGTTTGAGGGAGTGGTATCCATTTCACTTTGAGAAATGGGTTCTTGTGGACCACTTGATGGGGGCTCATCCATGACTTGAGATGGATGATCAAAACCTGAAGGGTTGGGACTGTCCTCTTCTCTAGGTTGTTGAGAAGAAACAATTGATGGATTAGAGAATAAAGAAGGTGATGGTATAGAAGAGATTTCTGGCTGTTCCACAGAGATAACTTGTGGAACATCAAGAGTAGAAGTTTCATGACCCTCACTGTGCACTAACTCCATGTGCATTTCTGCAAGTGTAGGCTCCTCATGAGTGAGTACATGAGGTTGTGCTCCAGAAAGGTCGAATTTCACATTACAATTTACTAACAAACTTGTTGGAAATGAAAGACTTGGTAGCTCCAGAATAAATTAAAACTTTAGCCTCTACTAAGTTCACAGGAAGCGTACCTGTGACAACATAAGCTTCCTGAACTGCATCCTGCATCATCATGTTGAAGGTTCTGGTTCTAGGTGGAGAGATTTGGGTCTGGGCTGGGGTTCCAGCTATCCTCAAAACATTTACCGATGGGGGTCAGGCTATCCTCAAAGTATTTGCTGTCTGAACCGGTTCCCTACAATCCTTTGCAAAATGACCAAGTTTCCCACAATTAAAACATTTTACCCCTGGTTTTAAAGTCGAACAATCTCCCGCATAATGTCCCTTCTTGTTACACTTAAAACATGTAATACTTAGTCTGCGACAAACTCCCAAGTGATTCTTCCCACAAGTTGTACATTCTGGTAAGGCTGGTCTGATTGCAAGTTGCTGATTTATATTCTGAAAACGTCTACCTTGACCACCATTTCCATTCTTTGACTTCTTAAAACCCTTGCTCCTATCAGACTGACCCTCATTCCTTGGCTTGAATTTGTTATTATTATTATTACCTCTTGGATTCTAGCTTCCCTCAGTACTTTCTATCTTCCTTTTCTTTCCTGCTTTCTCTTTCTGATACAATTCACTTTCACCTTCAACAATCATAGCTTTCTCTATGACCATTGCATAATTCTCCAACTGAAACACTGCCACCTTACTACGTATCCATGGCTTTAAACCTTGTTGAAATCTCTTAGCTTTCTTTGCCTCAGTATTTACATATTCAGGAACAAACCTTGCTAACTCTGTGAATTTTGCCTCATATTCCGCCACGCTCATATTCTCCTGCTTTAACTCTAGAAACTGAATCTCCAACTGATCTTGCATATACCTTGGAAGATACTTCTCGAGAAATAGCTCTGTGAATCATTGCCATGTGATCACTCCTTCACCTTCCAGCAACTTCGTTGACTCCCACCAATAGTTTGCTTCAGCTTTCAAGTAATAGCTAGCATATTCCGTCTTCTGATCTTCTCCTACCCTTACCAAAGCAAAAGCTTTATCCATCTCATTTAGCCATCCCCTAGCTTCTATTGGGTTAACAGTACCTTTAAGCTCTGGAGGGTGTACAGCTTGAAAAGCTTTAAATGTCACAATTGGTTGAGCGGGTCATTGAGCTAATACGGCTGTTTGTTGTTGAAGGAGTTGGAGGATCTGAGTCATAGTCGGGTCAACTGGATTTTGATTGGCAGTGTTCTGGTTTTAGGGATTTGTAATATGTGTTTTCTTCTTTGGAGGCATGATTCTGATAAGAAGACAAGGAACTGATTAAGCAACAGGCTAATATATACAAAAAAAAGGTTTTCAAATCTTGGATCTGAGTTATCTGTGATCAAAAAAGTTATAACGGTGTAAAGGAACGGGGAAGCATAGGTATTATCTTGAACAAGTAATTCCAACAAGGAACATTCAGATAACTTGGAAATATAATGGAAAATACGTAATTAATAGGAAAACAAAGGTCATGGTAACAACAAGGTTTATAGTATACACAACAGTTTTAGAGTTCAAGGTACCCTGTTAACCATTCAACTACAAAAGTAAATGCCAAGAATAATACTTATCATCCACCACATGTGATGACGATATAGCGCAAAAAGAAGGTACTAAAGCGATAAAAGAATATCCTAAACCTATCACCTACTGTCCTAATGACGACCTACACCTATTGCTCCTATCCTATGTCTATAAAGGTTTAAATCCTATCCTACACCGATCTTATACCTATCCTGGCTTGTTTCAGTGGCCAAAACCTGACAGCTCTGATACCAACCTGTAACGCCCCGACTACCCACTAATAAACATATACTTTATATAATAAAATACTCACAAACACCTGAATAATTATATACACATAGATATGACAACCTCAAAACCTTTTTAGATATATACTAAAACCATGATTTAACCATATATATATATATATATATATATATATATATATATATATTTTAAAAAAACAATCTGAGAATTTTAGAAAATAGAACTCAATGCACACACAACTCTTATCAATTAAGCTTGCTCTCTTTTATTGAAATTGATTAAATAAATAAATAAACTTTGATAAAGGTACTATTGTACAATTCTTGACTGATATCCAAAAGTCCAACCTTCTATGTAACACCCCCAGATCCAGGATCCGGGATCCGATCGTTACGGTTTCCATTTCTGTCCATAATACTTGCATTTACTACAACATAAAATAAATTACATCTTTATGACCCAACACAACAATATAAAACACACCCGTTATAGTCCCAGAGATGAAATCAGAGTAACAACCCAAATTTTATTAAACACATTATGAGTTCTTACAATCCAAAAGAATTTCAATATGAATACATACTCTTTGCCATCCATTTGCATAAGTCATACTAGGCCATATACTTGGTACTGAAAGAATAAATCTATCCTACCAATAGCTTTCTCTTCGGCTCTGGTAGTCTCATCATCCTCGCCAGCGTCGAGTGCGCCTTGTGCGAGTCATCTGGTCTAGCTGTTGTTGTGATATAATAATAAAGCAAGGGTGAGCAATAGCCCACCAACAATAATATATAACTGAATGATAATATATAACAGTTCAAAAGTATCTTTCAAACCATATGCCATGCATTTACGGAAATGATGCCAGAATAACATGAACGATGAAGTTACGAGGTAACTCAAAATGCATATATAGGTGAGAATATCTGCTATGTCAAAGATAAGCCAGATATCATCATTTATCATATAAAGAGGAACTTGCAAGGAAAATATTGCAATTCCAGTTATTAACATTTTTCGAAGTCTTACAACCTGAAAGAAGTCTCTTCGATACGTGTTGCGGAAGACACCGTCAACCTGAAAAAAGTCTCTTTGATACGTGTTGCATGGAATTCCCAATTTGGGAGATGAACCAATACTGGAGTTATCACGCGCCAGCTGTCCCACTCCCTGATGATCAGTCGGGGATGGTACAGCCCAATATAGTTTACTACCGGTAGAAGGAAGAACTGACGGCTCCACTTGTCGATTGCCTTTAATAGTAACTCCCTGGCCAATGGTTAGGCCTTGTGATGGACCGTACGACTCGGCCTCTTACACACGACTCCTAGTTCGAATAAATCCATAGCATTGAAACGTAGAGTTTGTCCTCCCTTCCCCAAGTGAAAAACTTGTTGATAAGACTCCACAAAGTTGTCGTATCTAGTTGGAAAGGAAAATTCACCAACATTTCCCAAGCTTTTGCTTGTTAATTGATATCAACTTGTTCCAACAATCTTACCCCTCGAATGATGAGAAGGTACACACAGACTTAATAAGTCCATAGCAACCAAGTTGCGAGTGAAAAGGATATATTATGACCGGGAAGTCAACAAGATAAATAACCTTTCTCAAGTAAGGTTCCCTTATAATTTAAGAGATAGATTCGAGTGAAGAATAGAATCTTGAGGACCTTTCTTAATATAATATTAATCATAGGACTCCGAAATATTTTACATAATATTTGGAGGTGAAAGATAATCTCCAAATAATATAAATCATTTTTAAAAAGAATTTAAAAGATTTAAATAAATATTCCAAGAATATTTATTAACTCAATAATAATTACGGAATATTATTAAATTATAATATAGCTCGTAAGTAATCATCGAATGAATATATGGAATTATTTACTAAATAATCCCTCCTTAAATGAATATTCGAAATAATATTCATTAAATAATTAAACTCCAATAAATGTTTAAAATAATATTCAATAAATAGGTCAATCCTTAAATGAATATTTGAAAATAATATTCATTTAATAAATAATCTTCTAAATGAATATCCAAATAATATTCATTTAGTAATCAAAACTTTAAGGAATAATCGAAATAATATTCCTTAAGTAAATAGAACTTCCAATGAATATTTTAAAATAATATTCATCAAGTACATAAAACCTTAAATGAATATTCGAAAGTAATATTCATTTAATAAATAACATTCTAATGAATATCAAAATAATATTCATTAAATAATCAACTCTAAATGAATATTCGAAACTAACATTCATTTAATATCTCTCGACTGAGATAATACTCGAATAACATTCCTCGAAATATTTCCAAGTAATTGATACTTTATGGAATATAAATAACGTTTAACAATAACATTCCTCAGATAAATAATAATCTGTCGTTGGAATCCCTCCGGGTTTCCACGACTATCTATATCTCAAAATACCGACTCCCCGTCTATATTTAGAAAGAATATCATATGCCCTTCGCTAAGGGTCTTACCAAAACAATCCGGCTTATCACTGATAATTCGTATCTAGTCTATAAGCCAATATCAATTCAGGGAACAGGTATCATAATATAATTTGACAATAGGCATCCATGCTATGGCATATGTAAAATGGCGATCACATATATATATTATCACAACAACAGGTTCAAAGTTTTGAACACTTGCCTGGTAATCGGGTGTGGGTGGAGATACCGTATCCTGGATCTGCTCGATGATCTATAAACAATCAGAACATTCGAGATTAACCACTTAACACGTTTTAAAAGTCTAGGTATAAACTTCACTTAAATCGAAACACGTTTTCGAATTATCTCGTTATACATCTTTTAGTGTAACTCTTTTTATTACTGATACGATCCGACATTTGTTCGTTATTACGACATGTCATCATACCCACACTCGGTATATACTTAAGTCGTATAAGTTCTAAAGTCGATCGATTACGAACCGAGATTATACCTCGAGTTTTATCGTTCGTTTTCTAAGTGTTTTACCAAAGTTATAACCAAGCGGGTTTTTAGGGGTTCGTTCGCGTTTAACTTCGATTCCAACATTTTTATAAAATCGGAAAACGATCCGTTTGACATGTGGTTTTCTTTCATATCTTCCTTATGACCTCTAGTATTTATTTACCAAGATTCGCCACTGAGTAACATGCTTTACAAGGGTTCAATTGAAGTTACGAACTTTTATTTACGGTTCCGAACCAATTTTAGTAATTTGACCATAACTCCTAAACCGTAAGTCGGAATGTTTCGATTCTTGCGCCAAAACGATCTATGGCTCGAGATTTACAAGGACTAGTCATAATATTATCAAGGTCAGGAAGTTATATTTACTGTCATGCTCGGTTTCTAAGTGTTAATAAAAATTCGGCATTACGACGGCTATATATCGAACGTTCTAAAAATCATAACAATTCAACCAAGCTACACCGGGCAAACCAAACATCTTACATTCATGATATACACCTCATAAGTCCAGGAACATCTCAACTCATCCTCTTAATCATTATATGGATAAATGAACTAAATCAACTACATAATCATGCTTATATGCTTAAAACCACATCATCATCAAAACTAATCCAATAATCACAAAAACTCAAAATAAGTTCTAGCGTTTCTTAAGAGTTATACCTTCCCTGGAGTATCCTAATACATGACTAAGCCTTGGTTTGTCCTTGTATAGCCTTAGGATTGCTTAGATCATCCAAACAAAACAAGAAATCAAAGTTAGTTCATGAAGGTTATTATTCATCAGTTCAAAGCAAAAACGAGGCCCTTACCATGCTTTTCTGGACAAGGCTTCTAAAGGAGAGTTGTAGAGCATCTAACCAGCTTTCCAACAAGCTAAAGAACACCAAATTCCATTGAGTAATGAAGGAGATATGGCTGTTTGAAAATCGTTACAGAAAACTGTCAAGAACAGGCAGTTTGGTTTCTTCAATTTGGGAAAGGTATTTGACTAGGCTACACTAATTAGATTGCTATGAAATTTTGAACGAATGTTTCCCATGGAGTGGAGAGGCTTTGGTTAAAATTTGGTAATTTAATCATGGCTAGAAATGGAGATATGAATTTTCTTCTCATGAATGTTCTTGCTGGGCAGTTTGTACAAATGGAGATAAATGAAGTTTGCTTGGTCTTGCTCTTGACAATAATGCATAAAGTGATGGTAATTGGATAATATCTCATCCAAAACTACTTTAATAAAGTGATAATGCAAGGGATGATGAAATTGGGTGGACAAGTGTTGAAGATTTGGTGGTGTTAAGGCTAACCAAGTGTTTGCTTGCTATGTACTAGTTTAATCCCTAAGTGTGCTAGTTACTTGAGTCACCACTTGGTTACTAGATATTTTCTAGTGGCTTATGCATGACTCTTGTTTCCTCTGCTTGTTTCTTTTGTCCAATTATTTCTCGTTTCGATTGATCGTTCGTAGGAATATCTCACGGATTTCTAATTAGGGTTTACCGGGAATCTTCTTAATATTAATACTATCATTCTCCATCTTTCTTACTAACTTTCGAATTTATATTCCTTAAATCCCTTCGTTAAATTCTTAAGTCTTTCAGTGTCCAGGGAACTCTCAGAGAAAATAAAAGTGCGGTTTTTCAGAATCCGACAGCTTTTCCATACACTTATTTTCCTCCTGGATCACTAATACGAACTCGGAAATCCGTTCCGAATACTTCTATATAGTGTCGTCTCATAATATTCTTACTTCCACCAAAAACACTATTCATTCTTTATTCTTCTTTTATTCCCTATATTTATGACAATGTCCTTGCTCTTTCTCGGGCGGCCCTTAACCCTTTCACGGAACTACTGGACTAATCATTATCGATCCGTATGACATGAGAATATTCTCCTGCTTGGAATTGCCATATCTTATTCCCCTAGAAGATAGATTATTCTTACCTAAGTTGTCAACCATTAGCATTCTTCATGGCATAAAAACATTTGAATCCAAATCTATTCCTTTCATTCATTATCTCAATCGTTACATCGTAGTCGTAATAACTATTCACCATTACCTCAGTACATAATAAAAAGTTTTAATTATATCCAAAATTTGGGGTTCTTATATTCTAGCAGAGCAAATCTAGGCTGTCTATGGTCCACAACAAGTTCTTCTCCTGATATAGCTTCTAATTTGTATCCTTTTCTTCTTTAGCTGAAAAAGGGTTAGAAACAATAGCAAGAAGTGAGCCAAATGCTCAGCACGTATCAAAATGGAGATGAGAATCCATAACTGAATACTGAATACGACAATATAAAGGTACCAAAGGCAATTCAGGATATTCTGATTAGTTCACAATCTCAAGGTAAGCCAATCTGGAAATAATTTTGGCAGACGTATTCATCATTGCCAATTTCCATCGACTCAAATAAAATCATTGTCGATGGGGCAAAATTTCGAGGGCACCCGAATTGGGTTCCTGACTCGAAATTCCACACGAAATTCATACGAACAATTAACAATTATTTCTCGGAATTAATCTTACGAAGCATCATCTTGTAATCTAATAAAATTACTGAATACATCAATTAGAGCACTGAGTTGAAACTACAATAATAGAGTTAACAACCAGCAAAACCCACAAGAATCGCAGGAATCACAGAATCACAACCCAAAGCTTTCAACACCGACTGACCACACTCGGCCACACACAAACACCACACCATTGACTCACACACGCACGCTGTTTACCCACACACACTGCACAGTTCATACACACACACTCTTACACACACACACAGACTCGTTCCTCACACACACACACAGGTCGCCACAGTTGCACAAAAACGAAGGGGGTAAACAGAGGAACTCGAACACGAACACGCAGATAGATACACACAATCTTAATCCCCCACACATAGCAACACTCGCACGGCCTGGATGGGAGAATAAAGGAAAAAAATAGACAAGGGAAGAGGGAGATTACGAGAGAAAGATTGAGGGAGAGATATTGAGGGTCTGAGAGAGATTGAGAAGGAGAGAACCTTCGAGAGAATTTGAGAGATTAAGAGAGACTCACGAACAAAAAAAAATCAGCTGCTGGGTTATCAATTTTGGAATTATGGATTTAAAAGGAAATGGGGAAATTTTAGAATTTACAAATAGATTTTCTAATTAAAACAATTTAAAAAAATACTTGGTAAAATGGAAAAATAAATAGGTAATATTTGAGAAAAATCTCAATATCATTTTCAAAATGTAGAAAATAAATTTATCTACCTCCCCATATTTTTAAAATATTTTTAGGATAAAAAATTAATTAAATATGAATTTTACAAGATTAATCCAATAAAACACAAATCAATTCATAAAAATCATTTTAAAATCCTTAGAAATAAAAATAAATCTGCCTAATATTTTTAAAACTCAAATAAACTCATAAAGCTAATAATGCAAAAGATTTCATAATTTCTACTAATTCCAATAATTTTATAAAATTCTTAGAAGATAAATAAAACATGACTTAAATAGGATTTAATCCTCAAAAATAAAAATAAAAATACGTAGACTTATCCGACACATATAAATCATCAAATAATCCCACAAATAGTATATCATATATATTTCACTTCCTCAACAATATTTACATCCTATATTAAATAACTAATTATAAATAACAAAAATTTCTAAGGCGTTATATCCTTCCCCCCTTAACATGATTCTGTCCCCAGAATCTACCTAAAAAAAACGTAATGATGGTATTACTCAACCATTTCTCTTTTAATTTCCAAGTCATTTCTTTCCTTGTAGAATTCTTTTATATCATTTCACATATCGACAGGCTCATCTTGTAGGCCTTCGAATTTCCAACATAAACTTAAAACTTTTGTTTGCATATCTCGTTAATTCTAAATACTTATCACTCGCACGTAATGATCCTTTTCTACCGAAAATCGGACATGACATATTCGTATAATGGACTATGCTCTGTACACAATGCCTCAAGTACTAATCCCAATCAGCCATGAACAGTTCATTCATATAAATACTAAAACAAATCCCGCCTCGACTTGCAGCAAACATATAAATAATTAAATCCTTAAAACGAATCCACACGACTAAAACAATTAGTACCACTTCCACGCTTCAACTCATAATTTAGGTTGCCCCAGATAAAACTTTGAGAAAAAGAATATCAAGAAATCCCCCAATCATTCTTACTCCCCTTTCAACGTACAATGTTACTCGAGGAGGGAATAATTGGGAAATTTCTATCCATCCTCAATCCCATTGTTTTACTGAGTAACCTTTACGAAACTAATAACCATTTACCTTGAAATGTATATATCTTACTCGTAATACAACCTATCACGGGGTCACTGCCCCTCAATACCATTCAAAATCAAATTTTCAATTCTAGGTAAGCGATATCTATTCTTGATGGTGAGCTTGTTGAGCTCTCGATAATCGATACACAATCCCATACTACCATCCTTTTTCTTGATGAACAGCACAGGCGCTCCCCACAGTGATGCACTTGGCCTTATGACTCCCTTATCTAAAAGTTCTTGCAATTGCGTTGCTAACTCTTTCATTTCCACAAGGGCCATCCTATATGATGCTTTGGACACGGGTTCTGCTCCAGGTACTAGGTCTATATCAAACTCCACTTCTCTATCCGGAGGTAAACCGGGTAATTCTTTGGGAAAAACGTCGAGAAACTCGTTAACAATTGGTATGTCTTCTATCTTCAGTGCTTGCTTCTCTACATCCACTACGTGCGCTAGATATGCTTCACATCCTTACCTGAGTAACCTCTTAGCTTGCATAAAGCTCAGAAATTCCTTAACTTGCCTTTATCCTTGAAATACCACTTTTTTATCATCTTCAGTCCTTAATCTTACCTGCTTCTTTCTACACTCAATTTGTGCGTTGTAATCAGCCAACCAATCCATTCCTAAGATTACATCAAATTCTCCCATTTCGAAAGGTATCAAATTGGCATAGAAGAGGTAACCACCTATCTCTATATTAAACTGAGGACACACCCGATTAACAGGAACTCTATCTTGATTTTCCACCTCTATCACTAAAGCTTGCTCTAAAGGTCGAATTTCACATTGCAATTTACTAACAAACTTGTTGGAAATGAAAGACTTGGTAGCTCCAGAATAAATTAAAACTTTAGCCTCTAGTAAGTTCACAGGAAGCGTACCTGCGACAACATCAGCTTCCTGAACTGCATCCTGCATCGTCATGTTGAAGGTTCTGGTTCTAGGTGGAGAGATTTGGGTCTGGGCTGGGGGTCCAGCTATCCTCAAAACATTTATCGATGGGGATCCGGCTATCCTCAAAGCATTTGCTGTCTGAACCGGTTCCCTACAATCCTTTGCAAAATGACCAAGTTTCTCGCAATTAAAACATTTTACCCCTGGTTTTAAAGTCGGACAATCTCCCGCATAATGCCCCTTCTTGTTGCACTTAAAACATGTAATACTCAGTCTGCGACAAACTCCCAAGTGCTTCTTCTCACAAGTTGTACATTCAGGTAAGGCTGGTCTGATTGCAAATTGCTGATTTATATTCTGAAAACGTCTGCCTTGACCACCATTTCCATTCTTTGACTTCTGAAAACCCTTGCACCTATCAGACTGACCCTCATTCCTTGGCTTGAATTTGTTATTATTATTATTACCTCTTGGATTCTGGCTTCCCTCAGTACTTTCTATCTTCCTTTTCTTTCCTGCTTTCTCCTTCTGATACAATTTGCTTTCACCTTCAATAATCATAGCTTTCTCTATGACCATTGCATAATTCTCCAACTGAAACATTGCCACCTTACTACGTATCCATGGCTTTAAACCTTGTTGAAATCTATTAGCTTTCTTTGCCTCAGTATTTACATATTCAGGAACAAACCTTGCTAACTCTGTGAATTTTGCCTCGTATTCCGCCACGCTCATATTCTCCTACTTTAACTCTAGAAACTGAATCTCCAACTGATCTTGCATATACCTTGGAAGATACTTCTCGAGAAATAGCTCTGTGAATCTCTGCCATGTGATCACTCCTTCGCCTTCCATCAACTTCGTTGACTCCCACCAATAGTTTGCTTCAGCTATCAAGTAATATCTAGCATATTCCGTCTTCTGATCCTCTCCTACCCTTACCAAAGCAAAAGCTTTCTCCATCTCATTTAGCCATCCCCTAGTTTCTATTGGGTTAACAGTACCTTTAAGCTCTGGAGGGTGTACAGCTTGAAAAGCTTTAAATGTCACAATTGGTTGAGCGGGTCGTTGAGCTAATACGGCTGTTTGTTGTTGAAGGAGTTGGAGGATCTGAGTCATAGTCGGGTCAACTGGATTTTGATTGGCAGTGTTCTGCTTTTCGGGATTTGCAGTAGGTGTTTTCTTTTTTGGAGGCATGATTCTGATAAGAAGACAAGGAACTGATTAAGCAACAGGCTAATATATATAAAAACAAGGTTTTTGAATCTTGGATCTGAGTTATTTGTGATCAGAAAAGTTATGGCGGTGTAAAGGAACGGGGAAGCATAGGTATTATCTTGAATAAGTAATTCTAACAGGGAACATTCAGACAACTTTGAAATATAATGGAAAATGCGTAATTAATAAGAAAACAAAGGTCATGGTAACAACAAGGTTTATAGTATACATAACAGTTTTAGAGTTCAAGGTACCCTGTTAACCATCCAACTACAAAAGTAAATGCCAAGAATAATACTTATCATCCACCACATGTGATAACAATATAGCGCAAAAAGAAGGTACTAAAGCGATAAAAGAATATCCTAAACCTATCACCTACTATCCTAATGACGACCTACACCTATTGCTCCTATCCTATGTCTATAAAGGTTCAAATCCTATCCTACACCGAACTTATACCAATTGTGGCTTGTTTCAGTGACCAAAACCTGACAGCTCTGATACCAACCTGTAACGCCCCGACTACCCACTAATAAACATATACTTTATATAATAAAATACTCACAAACACCTGAATAATTATATACATATAGATATGACAACCTCAAAACCTTTTTAGATATATACTAAAACCATGATTTAACCATATATATATATATATATATATATATATATATATATTTAGAAAAAACAATCTGATAATTTTAGAAAATAGAACTTAATGCACACACAACTCTTATCAATTAAGCTTGCTCTCTTTTATTGAAATTGATTAAATAAATAAATAAACTTTGATACAGGGAAATTTTAGAAAATTTCGGCATGAAGTATTCGTAATACGGACTATCCACCTGTATTTTGAACCAACCAAATTTCATAAAAAAAAAACGACGACAATTCCAACTATTTAAGAAAAACCAGCACATGTTCAACCCGTCCTAACCAATCAGGTGAACCATACTACTATGCCCTCCGTTCAAGGAACAAGATCGGGGCACCACAAATCAAAACTAAATACATAACACTGATAACCAAACATTAAGACATAATACAACACCCCATTACTAACCCAGATCTCTAGCAGGTAGTGGTATGAAACAAGCAGCTACTAACTAAGATATTACATTACAGCACTAAACCCTTAATTAAAAGCTACATACACTCCACAATATAATTACAACTAACTGGTACTATTGTACAATTCTTGACTGATATCCAAAAGTCCAACCTTCTAGCAGAGCAAATCTAGGTTGTCTATGGTCCACAACAAGTTCTTCTCCTGATATAGCTTCTAATTTGTATCCTTTTCTTCTTTAGCTGAAAAAGGGTTAGAAACAATAGCAAGAAGTGAGCCAAATGCTCAGCAAGTATCAAAATGGAGATGAGAGTCCATAACTGAATAATGAATACAACAATATAAAGGTACCAAAGGTAATTCAGGATATTCTAATTAGTTCACAATCTCAAGGTAAGCCAGTCTGGAAATAAAGTATTTTGTTCATGTCATTTTAAAATCATCCTTTGAAAATTTCTGAGATCTGTCCATTTGAGACAGAAAACCATCAATTGTCTTTTTAAATAAATTTTATTTTAGATATATATATATATATATATATATATATATATATAGATTTGATTGGCGGTTTTTCCCCACTCCGGACAATACGGGTGATCAGCCACGTAAAGTCCCCAGCCCGAACACTCGATCCGTCTGGACATAAATTGGGTTCCCAATTAGGCAACACATTGGCCTTTAATGCTGGACTAGGGGAACCACCCCTAGCCTCCTACGCTAAATAAAAAGTGATGGACTAGGGGAACCACCCCTAGCCTCTTACGCTTCTCCAATCTATAACTAGTTTATAAATAATTTAAAACATTTTACTTTTCGGTCCTTAAACTCACTGATAACAGATCAGCCCAGCTTAAGGAAATTTTAAAACATTTTTAAATAAATAAGCCATTTTAATTTGCATTTATAAAAGATTAGGGGTCAAGGATGCATTTAGGAGTAATTGCATAAGGTTTTCAAGATAGGAATTCAAGTGTGGTTAAAAGGGTATTTAAGAATATGGTTTTGTCAAACAAACAATAATAATAATAATAATAATAATAATAATAATAATAATAATAATAATAATAATAATAATAATAATAATAATAATAATAATAATAATTAGAGGTGATGTGTAAGAAATCTTAAATTAACTCGGGTAGATTTCAACAAGATAGGATTAAATCAGATAAAAGGTCACGAGCTAATGAGGAATAAAGTAAATGTTAAGGTTCTAGAATTAAGGTTCCAGGGAATTATAAGTAGGATTTTATTTGGTTAATTTAGGAATTAAGTGTAAATAAAGGGTTTGTGACAGAGCAAGGCATAAATTATGAATTATGGTTTATAGTTTAACAGGAATTAGTGTGACAGTAGGGTACAGAAAGTTTAAACAATTATTCATGGCACCAACGATAAGGTACAAGGGTTTAAACAATAATTCATAAAGATAAATAACAGGGTACGGAAGTTTAATTAATTATTCAGAGGTACAAGCAAGAAGGTACAAGGGTTTAAACATCAATTCATAAGAGCAAGTACTAAGGTACAAGAGTTAAGCAATTATTCAAAAGGATAAGCAAGGTACAAGAGTTTCAACAATAATTTATAAGGAATGAATAACAAGGTACGAGAGATTCAACAATAATTGAAAAGAAACAACAGTAAATTATACAAGTTTGAACAGAAATTCACAAGCAGTTGTTGGAATCTGAACTTCAACATAAGTTTTGAGTCACTTGCCTTAACCAAGTACTTTCACGCTAGTCAATTAGCTCAAAAACCCTCGGCCTTCGCTTTTCCTTTATTCCTTGAGTCTACGTCCTTCGAATCTACATATATAAAAACAATATTTCAGAATTCTATTCAATATTCGACATTCATCTTCGAACATCTAACCTTAATCTACCCTTACGATAATCCCTAAATTTACTTACCTTAATCATATAATATTAACCACAGACCACTGACATAACACATAATTATAACCAATAAGCATTTAGCAGAAAATCACATAAATAAATTATAATTCAAATACCACTCCAAATTAGAAGGACATACATATATATATATATATATATATATATATATATATATATATATATATATATATATATATATACTAAAAAATGTACAATTCGAATTTTAGAAAATTTTGACGGCATCCCCTTTGTACGGGTGACTACCAGTCGGAAAACAACCGACACAACAACCAAAAATCATCACCTGAAATACAAATACCTTCAAATAATCCACCTTGATAGTATTACTAACCAATTATACAATTTCCTTTAAATTTCATGACAGAAACTTTTTCCGTTGCTGATAAGGAACTTGCTGTCAAGGCACATCGTGACAGCATCTTCACTTATTGACAGCAACTTGAGCGGAAATAATTTGTGTCATGAATTTTAATCGACTTCGCCCATTGCTTAAGAGTAAAATTACCAATTAGTATTTTTATCGATTTAAGCACATATTTGTTAAGCAGGCACACATCCACATACATCCATACACACAAGTAAACACATGCATTCAAGAACAAATAACCAAGATGAGAAGATGATAATGAAAGACATGAAAGAACATTAAGAAGATGGAACGGTCTTTTCATTAAAAAAACTTAAAATAATACAAATAGTTCTTAAGAACTGAAAATTATTTTAAGTTAGGAAAGGCTTCCAACAGCAGCCCTTCCACAATCTTCTCAATCTCCTTTTCATCGGAGATTCCCTGCTCATTCAGATAAGCATAGAGCTTATCGACCCAGGATTAAATGATTCATCAGAGGCTTCGATCTCCATCTACTTCTTCAAGCATGGCATTCCCGGCTCGACTCCTTCGGTGGCTGGAGCTTTGGATGTAGAAATCTCAGACGCCTTCCTCTTACTCATACTCTTCTCTAGTGTTCTTTGAGTGTGTTAAGTGAGAAATAAGGGTTTGGCCTCGGTCTTATTTATAACACATTAAGTGCCTCTAGAGCTTCCTACACGCTTCCTTTTAATAAAGCATTAAACTTTAAAATAAAGGTCTGACAAATACCCGGGTACATTTCAAATGACACGACTACTCATCACTTACACGAGTGTGAATTAAGTTAATGTCACGTGACTACTCATTAAAATAAGTTAAAACAGGCATGTAATTTGAATTTAGCATAGTCATAGCAAACATCCTATCAACAAACAAGTTGCACATACGACGGTAACTTCTCATGACAGTAACATTGAAAGCTACGGTCACAAGCTGCAATTTAACCACTTTAAAAATGTAAAAACTAGTAAGTTAACATACCAGATTTAGCATTCCCAATTCACTTACCAACCTGTTGAAGGTTGCTTCATCTAGTGGCTTCGTGAAGATGTCTGCAAGTTGCTTTTCTGTTGGAACATAAACCAGCTTCACAGTTCCCTTTTCAACATGCTCTCCGATGAAATGATGTCTAATATCAATGTGCTTCGTCCTGGAGTGTTGAACTGGATTATCTGAGATGGCTATGGCATTGGTGTTATCACAATAAATGGGAATATTGGACAACTCTAAACCATAATCCATTAGCTAATTTTTCATCCAAAGAATTTGAGCACAACAACTTCCAGCTGCAATGTATTCAGCTTCTGCAGTTGAGGTAGACACAGAATGCTGCTTCTTGCTAAACCATGACACTAATCTTCCACCAAGAAATTGACAGCTTCCTGTTGTACTTTTTCTATCAATCTTGTATCCAACATAGTCTGAATCCGAATATCCTATCAAATCAAATCCAGAATCTTTAGGATACCAAAGGCCTAAATTTGGAGTACCTTTGAGATATCTAAAGATCCTCTTGATTGCTACCAAGTGTGACTCTTTTGGATCAGCTTGAAACCTTGTACAAAGACATGTAGCAAACATAATATCTGGTCTGCTAGCAGTTAGATACAGCAATTATATCACCTTGCCCCTGTAGGTACTATAGTCCACTTTCTTTCCTTTAGGATCCAAATCCAGTTTGGTTGCAGTAGAGATAGGTGTCTTGGCAGGTGATGCATCTTCCAAGTTGAACTTTTGGAGAAGTTCCTTGACATATTTCTCTTGGCAAATGAAGATGCCATCATCCTTTTGATGAATTTGTAAACCTAGGAAAAATGACAGTTCTCCCATCATACTTATCTCATATTAGTTCCTCATAAGAGATGAAAACTTTTCACACAACTTCTCATTTGTAGAACCAAAGATTATGTCATCAACATAGATCTGCACCAGAATGATGTCTTTGCCATGTTGCTTGTAGAACAGTGTCTTATCCGCAACACCTCTTACAAATTGATTCTCCAGCAGAAAGGTAGAGAGAGTATCATACCAAGCTCTAGGGGCTTGCTTCAATCCATAAAGTGCCTTGAACAGTTTGTAGACAAAGTCATACAATTCAGCATCTTCAAATACAGGTGGCTGTTCAACGTACACTTCCTCCTCTAGCTCTCCATTGAGAAAAGCACTTTTGACATCCATTTAGAACACTTTGAAGTTACAGTGTGCAGCATAGGCTAGAAAAATTCTTGTGGCTTCAAGTCTGGCAATAGGTGCAAATGTTTCATCATAGTCTATTCCTTCCTGTTGACAGTATCCTTTGGCCACTAGTCTTGCTTTGTTCATTGTCACGTTTCCACCTTCATCCAGTTTGTTTCTGAAGACCCACTTTGTGTCAACAACTGATTTCCCTTTAGGTCTAGGGACCAGCTTCCATACATTGTTTCTCTCAAATTGGTTGAGCTCTTCTTGCATGGCTATCACCCAATCTGAATCCAACAATTCTTCATCAATTGACTTTGGCTCAGTTTGAGATAGAAAGCAAGAGAACATGCTGTCAGCAGAAACATTTCTCCTTGTCCTTATACCAATAGTGGGATCACCAATGATTAGATTGCTGGTGTGATCTCTGTTCCACTTAGTGGTTCTAGGCAACTTCTTTCTTGATCTGCTTGATCAGTTCCTCTTTGAGGGGTTGATTTTCCACCATTGATAGTTTCTCCTTCATGTTCTTCAACATCTCCAGAATCATTCTCATTCTGATGATTGGGAGTTAATGTTTGAGACTGAGCTGGAGTTTGAGTAACATCATTGGTGTTGACAGCATATCTTCCAAACTCAATGGACTGAGTGCAAGTAGATTCATCAGAAACAACTTCTTCTTCCTCCATGTAACCTTGATTTTCAAATCTAAGAGGCTCCATTATAATCCAGGGAACTTGGTTTCATCAAATGTGACATTTACACTTTCTTTAATGACTTTGTAATCAATGACATAGACTCTGTAGGCAGTCCTTTCCAATCCATATCCCATGAAAATGCCTTCATAAGCTTTAGCATCAAACTTTCCTTTCCTTTCATGGTTGTCAATCATCATGAAACACTTACTCCCAAATACATGAAAGTATTTGACAGTTGGTTTCTTTCCTGTTAACAGATAGTAAGGAGTGTTTCCATGAGTCTTGTTGATCAAGGTTTTGTTCTGTGTGTAGCAAGCTGTATTAATAGCTTCTACCCAGAAATATGTTGGTAATTTAGAATCATTCAACATAGTTCTCGCAATTTCAATGAGAGTTCTATTCTTCCTTTCTATAACTCCATTTTGTTGTGGTGTCCTGGCAGTGGAGAATTATTGGACAATGCCTTCTTCCTTGCAGAAGTTTCCCAATGTGGCATTTCTGAACTCAGTACCATTGTCACTTCTCAGATATTGAACTTTTGCATTCGGGGTTCTATCCAGAACTCTTAAGTGATCAATGATTTCTTGAGCAGCTTCGTCCTTTGTCTCTAAGAACTTTACCCAAATGTACCTCGAGTAATCATCCACCATTACCAGGGCATATCTCTTTCTTGCAAGAGATTGAACATTTACTGGACCAAACAAATCCATATGAATTAATTTGAGTGGCTCAGTGTTGGTATTCACTTGCTTTGACTTGTCCACTGATCTTTTCAATTTACCCATTTGACAATCCTCGCACAATCCTTCTTGACAGAATTCCTGTTGAGGTAGTCCTCTCACCAAATCCTTCTTCATCAGAATATTCATATTCTTGAAATTGAGATGGGAGAGCTTCTAGTGCTAAAGCATGCTTTCACCAACTAATGCTTTACTGTAAAAACAGTAAGCCTTGTCTTTCTTCACAGAATTTAAGTCTGCAACAAACAAGCTTCCTTTCCTGACTCCTTTCAAGGAGAGGCTTCCATCCTTCTTGTGATAGATGTTGCAAACCATCATATCAAAGTCAACCTTGAATCCCCTGTCACTGAACTAGCTGACACTGAGTAGGTTATGCTTCAATCCATCTACAAGAGCAATGTCTTCAATGACAACATTTCCAATTTCCAAACAGCCATATCCCACAGTGTAACCTTTGTTGTTGTCTCCAAAAGTTATGATTGGGCCGGCTTTCTCCACAAAATGTGATAGCAAGGCTATATCACCTGTCATGTGCCTAGAACATCCAATATCGATGATCCACATGACTTGCTTCTGCTTTTTTCCCTGAAAAGCAAATGATTTTAATTTGCATCTGGTACCCAAACTCTGTTGGGTCCTGCAGTTACATCATTATTATTCATATCATTTTGTTTCACATTTGAATCAACACTAGAATCCTCCTGTTTGACTTCTTTCACAGTCCACTTAGGCTTAGAGGTAGACTTGGTCTTTCTCTTGATGGATGTTGCCTTTTTACCAACATAGGCAGGCTTAGAAGTCTCAGCAGTTTGCATATAGGAACATCTTTCAGTAGACAGAATAGGCAAATTGAAACAAGTACTCATAACAACAATCTTGCATGGCATACAGTCAATATTATTACAGACGTCCACTTCTCTTTGCATGAAGGGGGTTCTATGTAAGTTACCACTAACATTAGTCGCATTAACCTTGTTCTTGTTGGGTTTCTGACAAACAAATGTTAAATGTTGAGATGAGCCAAAATTATTGCAAAGCTTCCTAGGAGCGTCTTTAACATGAACATAGCCATTCTTTCTGTCAATTCCTAACTTGCCATTCCTATTCTTAGGCTTATAGGCATTTGCCTTGACAGTATGTTCTGAAGTTGCTGTCGAGCTACCTTTGACAATACCTTTCTTTCCCTCTGTCTTGACAGCATGTTTGAAAGTTGCTGTCTTGGGTTCTCTCTTGACAGTATCTTTTGAAGTTTCTGTCATATCCTTGTTGACAGCTACTTTAGAACATTCTGTTTGATTGCTTGGAAAAGGTTCTGTCACGGGAGACTTGAAAGTATCTTTCCCTTCATCTAGTGTGCTGTCAACGCACTCATCCTCATCAAGAAGCTCTTGTTTGATGAACAGGGAGGTTTCATCAAAATCAGCTTGAAGATTTTTGAAAATCAGTTTGTAAACTCTTTTGAGAATATGAGGTTTGACAGCATCACTATCATCAAGAACAATTGCCTTTCCATGCCTCCTACCATACTCGAAGCCTATACCTACCTTTTGATTCTCAGTGTGATTATCATGATATTCCTGGACTATCTTAGAATAGTTTCTAAATGCTTTGAGTTTAAACTCATTTTCTACAATTTGATTCCTGAGAAATTCTTCTATTTCCTTAGCACAGACAATATCATTTTTCAATCTAGTATTCTCTTGAGCTAACGAATCTAGAGGACTGGTTCTAAGCAATAACATTTCATTTTCAGATTTGAGAGTTTTATTTTGTTTAGTTAACTTAGCAATTTCTTCATGAGCAGCAGATAAACTAACATGAATGTTAAACATCTCAGCACTTAAATCTTCAATGGTATGCTTGTATTCAGTTTTAGACATATCAAGTAAGACTAGAGATGGTACCTGAGTTGAGGAACTAGAAGCTTCATCATCAGATTTGGCCATGAGGGCCAAGTTTACAAACTCTTCTTCTTCCTCATCTTCAGAATTATCCTAGCATTTCCCTTCAGCCACATAGGCTTTACCTTGATTCCTTTTAAACTGATTTCCAGATCCTTTTCCTTGATTCTATTTTGGTCTTCTGCATTCAGTAGCAAAATGACCTAGCTCATTGCAGTTGTAGCACATGAACTTTGACCTATCCACATCCCGGTCTTGTATCCACCTCTCGTGGCACCACCAGCAGCTTTTAAAAAACTCCCCTTGTTGAACTTAGATGTTTGACCTTTTGCCTTGTATGACTTGTCCTTTCTGAACTTGATGTTCTTGAATCTCTTAGCTATATAAGCCATGGTTGGATTATCCATGCTTTCAATCTCTTCTATTGTGTAGAAGTCTTCATCTTCAACATCTTTGAGCTGCAAAAACACCTTCTCCTCGTCATCCAACACCTCTTCAATCTTCAATGGTGATACTTGTGTTGGTTGTGAACTTTGTGAGGATTCACTTGGACAGGCTACTTGTGGTTCATGAGCTACAAGGGCTCCTGACATGTTTGCCAACTTTCCTTTGGTTCCAGTTTGAATAGCTCTCTTTTGAAAGAGTTCGAGTTCATATGATTTGAGCACACCATAAAGAGTTTCTAGAGAGACATCGCTCAAGTTTCTTCCTTCTCTTATGGTTGTGACTTTGTGCTCAAGATTCTCAAGGAGAGTGAGAAAAAATTTGATGTTAATCTCCTTTCTATCATAGAACTTCCCATGAATTTGTAACTCAGCTATTAGCTTACTGAACCTTTCAATCATGTGTGTGGGTTCTTCGCTTGGCTTGGCCATGAAGGCTTCATATTGTGATACAAGGATTTGCCTTTGATTTTCTCGAACCTCTTCAATTCCTTCACATAGCAGCTCTATCTTGATCCACATCTCTTTTGCAGATGAACATCCCATGACATTACCACACATAGCTTTTTCTAAAGTGAGAGAGTCGAGTAAGATAAGTTGTAAGTAGTCATCCAAGGCTACTTTCTCCTTTTCGGTCTCTGTGTATTCTGAAGGCCTCTTGGTAACCCAATGGGCTGGAATGACTTCGTCATTTACAGTAGCAGCAGCTACTTCCTTTTGAGGAATGAAGGGGCCGTTCTCAAGGATTCCCAAGTATAGTGGACGGGCAGCTTTGATAAATAACAAGATCTTTCTTTTCCAGAAATTGTAGTTCTCCTTATCAAAGACTGGAATCTTAATACCACTTGACTTCTGAATACTCGTCATGATCTTCAGATTTGTATATCAATCTGTTGCTCTGATACCAGTAGTTGGTCCCGGAGTATATTGCAGAAGGGGGGGTTGAATGCAATATAGATAATTTCAAATCTTTAGCTCAACAACAAAGATAAAGATTGTAAACTATCTACACAAGAATTGCAAACACAAGTAGTAATTCAAGATGTTCTCACAAAATAAATGTTTTATTTATTTTGTAATCTGTTGCTACAACCTCGAGAAAAATGGTTTTCTCAAGCTTCGACTTCTTGTGAGAATCGCTTACAGAAAGAATGAGAGATGTGTCTCTATATAGAATAATCTTCCTTTTGCATCTCAGTCACATGGGTGGCGGAGCTGTTGTCATTTTCAAGTGACAGCTCCTCACAATTTGCCCACACATGTGACCTTTCCTAAAATGCTATACAAACAGAGTTATCTTTAAGCATAAGGCATTCTGGGTTCTTTCCAAAATTAGCTATAATAATTCTAGTAGATGCAGACTTGTCATACTCTTGAATTGTCGAGCCTCGTCTTGTGATCTCTCAAGCTTCTGTCGTAGTCTTGTAGGTCTGCTACAATCTTTGATGAATTGCAACAAGTCTGTTTCTCGAACATCTAAACTGTCATGGGGGTTTGACTGAGATAAAATCCCCAAATCAAATAATTCAGTGAGATAGTAACCCTTGCCGCCAAGTTTGCTGTCACAGGAATCTTCAGTAGTTGACAGTCTGAGCTCCCGCCAATGTTGCTGTCGGGACTCCAAACTTGCTGTCAAGTGTGAGAATGTTGCTGTCCCCTACTTCAGCCAATGTTGCTATCAAATGAAACTTGTTCTCGTGACCTTGCAACATGCAGTCTTCTACGTTACCATCAATGTATTGACAGTAACTTTATTATTACTGTCGAACTGATGTATTCTCTTGAGGCTTGAACATATCAATGAACTTCTTCCAAGATACATACTTATTACATTTCAGCAATTATTTGATTACAATAACACACTCTGGCTGTGACAGTATGTTCTACTTAGCCTATTCAAATAAACTAAGTACTAGTTAAGTTGTCTCTACGCTATCACCCATAAATCCTAACAGTTAATAAGACTAAGGGTTTGAAACTATTTTAAGTTCTTGAACCTGCAAAATATGCCCCTCAAGTGTTTAATATAAATACCGAGACTGATTTGATTGCTTTTCCTGTTGATCAGTCAAACAAAGAGCTTATGAAAATAGATTTTGTCTATCCTACTAACAGGTTTGAAAATATTCTAATATATAAGCTACATGAAAATGAGTATGGTAAGGTTTTTAGAAAATTCTCTGTTGACTTCAGAATTATTGTAAATACAATTCAAGTGTTTGAAGGATTGTCTGATAAAGATAGGGTAGATTTGGTGACGCCTTTGTTTGAATTAGTGCGTAAATATGGAAATATGGGGGGATCAGAATATCGTGGTAATATGTAGATTAGAGCTTTGGTAGTTTGGAATACAATGATGCACTTGTATGTAAAGTCTGGGAATGTTGTACATGGTTTCGCTACTTATGTGAGCAGATTCTTAAAAGGTCAATTCATGAGGTTTTTCCTGGAGAACAGAATTGTGATATACTTACTAAGGAATGGTATATCTATAGGAAATTAGATGTGGCCAGATTATTATTTGATGTTATGATGTGCTATCGATGTTGGAATAATGATAATAAGATGATATGTCATAGGCATCATGAGGATGAGCTTGGTAAACTTCTGGCTGGAAGTAGAAAGTCCGAATTGGATCATGAGCTGCTTGATAAAAGCATTCAATTGAAAGTTGAAGTAAAATATTCTAGTGGTACCGGTCATATGAAGTGTGTGTATTTAGATCCGATGCCAAGTCTATTTTATAAAGTTTATGCATCTTGTAACATGTGGTGTAACAGGGGAATGTCTAAATTTCGAGTGTTTTTCCACCTGATTTTCCCAAGTAGGGATTTTGACAATTTTGAAAACTTATTAAGTAATAACTTTAGCAGTCGGGATTGTACATGTAAGGGTCTGTACCCTGATATAGATGTTAAAGGGCAAGTTAAGATGATCCAGTGCTGTCCTTGTGAAGAATTGTTAATTCAGGAGCATATCGGTTTTGAGTTACCTGATGAGATTTTCAGAGACGAGGAACTGGTTTATAAATGTTCATTGGTAAGGATAGCAAGATCACATCTGCGAAACACGATACAATTGGTGGAATAGTTGCAAGTCATGGATGCAGTGATCACACTTGACGACATTAAAAACCGGTATATATTAAGTTCCTGTGCTCGTGAAAGACTTGCAAAGGAAGACCAAGCAAGTGATGAAGATTTTCCAGCCAAAACTGAATACAAGATTACTGGGCTAAGCGAAAAAATTTGGAAAAATACACCAGAACATCTTTTGAAGCAAGTAATTGAGAAGACGTATTTAGGAAGTGGGAATGTTGAGATGTTTGAAGGAAAAAGGGAAGTGTATGTGGTAGGCAAAGAGAAGTTGAAGATTGAATTTAGTAACCAGGAGAGCGCATATATGCTTCGTCAGGTACTCCTTAGTATGATCATTTTAGTTGAAGTTGTTAAGGTACATGAATCATTTTATCTAATCTTAAAGTGGACATTTGGAAGTGATGGAGATCTTGAGCGTGCAACTTGAATATTTGGAAATTGCGCTATCAAGAATAATTATAGCATGTCAATAGTTAAAGTAGGTGGTTCTAAGGATCTAGTCAGGTTTCGAAGTTGCAAGTGCATAAGAGTGCAAAATCAAACTACTGAAAGAGTAGCCGAATTATCTTTCCAAAGATATAGAAATTATAATAATGTTGTCGGGAAAAGGGATGGAGTTGCTGAAGAGCTTATGCAATTTTTTTCATTTCCTTAAAAAATGGAGTTAAGAAAGAAGATGTCGTTGCACTGTGCTATTTATGTTTTTATTTCAAAGTTAAGAATACAATTATGACTATTGGTAAGGTGGAATTACTGATCCCTCTAATTAATTCATGCATAAATGCATCATATAGTGTTCAAGAAAAAAATGTCCACCAGAAATTATCTCCATCAGAAGTCAAGAGCACTTGTAAAGGAGGTTCACTTATTTCATTAGATTGGTCTGTGACCGAGGGTATCCATGACTGTCAATAGAGCTCCTCGAACACATGCCACCTATTTTCTTAATACTACCCGACCAGTGTATGACTGGGAGCGTCTTGTTCTTATCCACATTTGTGCTTCACTTATATTACAAATGATGCGATTTGGAGCTGCGTTGACACTTCATATAGGTGCTTCTTTTGTGTTCATTACAAGTGTGCAATCTGCTTGTTATCGTGTTACATTGCTACGCCAAGAAGTGAGGCTGAGAGAGTGCTATGCAGGATCTAGTTGGCTACATCCTTGAGGACAAGGATGATTTGAAGAGGGGACGTATGTCATGATTGGGCCATATATTACTGGGCTTCTATTATTCTTTTGGGCTTGAGAATATAATTATGTCAATTCGATAAAATTAAGCCCAAGTACAGTTGCGACCTTTCTCTAGCTGCTTGTATTATATAAAACATGTCATGTCATTTCCATTTTCATGAATGGGAATGAATGTTTAACTTTATCTTTTATTTTTTCGCATTTACTTTCCTGCATTTTTCTTTATTTTAGTAACTTAATTCTGAAAATCAAACTATCAAGATCATGACACTGAAACCCGACAGTTTCAAATCTGATTGTAACTTGCACCTGGAGGGGGAAAAAACAACCTTTCATTATCTTCCCTCTTACAAACTCATATTTCATCATCTGTACAGCTACTTACTCCTATAAACTGGCACCTAAACTATAGAAATATATGATACACTTGTGTCTTTGCTCAAACAATAACATCACCTATTTCGTGGGGTCATTAATCCTTATTAAAGGATCAATAGAAGCCCTAAGACCAAACTTATGAGCATCTCAGTTTGATGAGTTGAACCAACAGAAATTGGTACGTCTAAAGCCCTGTACAGGTGAGTGGAGTGCCACAATCCCATTCATCATTTTTGATAAAAGTAGACCATTACTGTAACTGTATACTTAATATTCAACTGAAAAGGAAATGGAAAATTAAAGGACAAAACCAAAAAATTAGGACAGAATTGAAAATTGCTGGAATTAAATGGGATAAACTGCAGCCAAATTACAATACCAAGAAGAAAATAAAATGCAAGAGAAAAATACACAAGTCATTCCACACCCTTCACAACTCTCGTCTCGCCCTAGTAATAGGTTGCATCCAGCTGTTAACTAGGCCTAGCCCACTACTACAGTTCATAACATTAAAGACCAATTATAAATGATAGGACCCAGCCCACTAGTTACATAAATAAAAATAAATAAAACGCAACAAAGTTCCTAAATTGGACACACTGTTACAATGCCATCTCCTTAAAAAGATCCTTGACCTCAAGGATCAAAGTTTGGGTATTGTTGTTGGATCTGTAGTGGGCTATTTCAAGTAGCATCCTCTGGAAAGAGTTCGACTACTAAATCAACCTGTTGATGAGTGGATTTCGTAACAACTTTTGAGAGGTTTATGGTGAGTTGTAAAGGCTAACGATCAACTGTTCTATGGAAGATTTGGGTTGTGTTTGTGAGGGTGAGCTGAGCTTGATAGTGCCTCCAATAATCTCAGGTTCCTTTAGAGAAAATTAGAGAGCGAATATCCTCTCAAGGTGCCTACGTATCCTTTATATAGGAATCAAGCTCACGTAGTTCTAAATCTAAATTGATTCTACTTGACAAGCTGTATGAAGAAATCTAGTTCGTGTTGGGCTCAAATTCCTTTAGAGCTTTCTACGAACCGGTTGGCTAAGTAGAGTAGAACTCGAGTTCGTACTCTACTATGAATCAATCATCTATTTGAGGTAATCTAGGATCAACTGCGTCCTAGGAGTACACTCCAATAATAAATCTATATCTTTCTAGATAGTTTCTAGATCTTTCTGCTGTCTAAACTTAGGAACCTGGTGCTCAGGAACCTATATCTCAGGAACCTGTGTCTCAGGAACCTCTTTACAGGGATCCGTACCAGCACAAATAACAAATATGTTAGTCTGGGGAGCCTCTCTGCAGTCCTCATATATTTTTGGCTGTCTCTATGGCTGATGCTAGGTTGATTCGAACTCTCTTTCAGGGAGGAACTTGGTATACTGACAATCTACACAACTTATGGTTCTTCAGGAACCTCTTGATACTTGTCGACTCTTGATAATCTCTCCATCTAATGCTCATTTCTTCATGTTTAATCTTCATGACTTGCACTGGATCTATCTTCTAGCTAGTGTGGACTGGACCCTATAGCTTAATGGGCCTAAATTCAGCCCATGGTGATTTTGGGCACAACACAATCATTGCACCACTGCTACATTACCTTGGTTCACCATTTTCCTTTGTAGTACTTTAATTAGGTAAGGAAACATTTGACCCTCATGTCCAACTTGTGGTAGTGCAGTAGTAACGACCACATTGTTGCCTATCTTCTTTTACAATAAGCTGCCATGAACTATGAGATGTATCATACTGCTAGCAGTCAACTACAGTTTGTAGGCAACCTTCCCAATGCGAGCAATTACCGGATAAGGCCCATAGTATTTATGTGCCATTTTTAAATGCCTCCTAGTAGCCACATACAGTTTTTTATATGGTTGTCACCCACCTGAAACTCGATCTCTCTATGCATTGTGTCTGCATAGTGCTTGTATTTATGTTGTACTGTTTGAATATCCTCATGCAGAACCTTATTCATAGCCTCACGTTGGATTTGGAATTCTTCCACTGAGTCTACATGGGACCTGGTGTCAGTTGGGATACAGATTTGTCGTGGACAAACACCGTAGAGGGCTTCATAAGGACTTCGATGTATTGTAGAGTGATATGTGGTGTTGTACCACCACTGGGCCAAAGGCAACCACCTGTACCAATTCTTTGGCTTAGAACTGGCCATGGCCCGTAAATAATGTTCCAAACAATGATTTAGACGCTCTGTCTGGCCATCTGTCTGCAGATGGTATGCAGAACTCATTTTTAATTGTGTTTCCAGGCCCTTAAACAGTTCCTTCCAGAAGAGGTTGCTAAAAACTTTGTCACGGTCTGAAACTATGGATTTGGGAATGCCGTGCAACTTGAATATGTTGTCGAGGAATAGCTGAGCCACTTCTGTTGCAGTGAAAGGATGGGTGAGAGCTAGGAAATGTCCCACCTTTGTGAATCGATCCACAACTACCATAATGCAATCCTTGTTAAATGATTTAGGAAGTCCTTCAACAAAGTCGATGGAGATGTTCTCCCAGATCTGATTTGGCACAGGTAGGGGTTGAAGTAGACCTCTTAGAAATTGGTGACCTGCTTTCACTCGTTGGCAGGTGTCACATTCTTGAATGTGTTGAGTGACTTCATTTTTCATATCGTGCCAATAGAAAAACTGCTTGATTCGCTTAAGAGTGGCTTCCTGCCCGGAATGTCCACCTATAACTCCATCATGTAATTCCAGCATAACTTTTCTCCTTATCTCGTCATGGATGCCTACAAGGATTTTGCCCTGGTATTTTAGCAAACCATGCATGTATTACCACTTATTAACTGTATCATCCTCTACGGATAACTTGGAGATCATATCCTAAGCATATTCATCTTGATCATAGTTGTCCACCACTTCATGTAACCAGTTCAGTTGAGCAATAGAGACCGAATTTGGGCTTGACTTTGTATGGCTGGTAGTCGAGAAAATGCGTCAGCCACCTTATTTTCTGTTCCCTTTTTATATACTATCTCATAGTCCAAACTGAGAAATTACGCAAGCCATTTCTGTTGTGGCATTGTTGATAATCGCTGTTCTAGGAGATATTTGAGGCACTGGTGGTCCGTTTTAATCATAAAGTAGTGACCCTGAAGATAATGGTTCCACTTCGTCATTGCCATAACCAGAGCAAGCAACTCATTCTCATACGTTGAATAATATTGGTGTCTCGGAGCTAAAGCCTTGCTGAGGAAGGCTATTGGGCGTCCTCGCTGCATGAGTACTGCTCCTAACCCCACATCACTAGCATCGGTTTCAACTGTAAAAGGTAAGCAGTAATCTGGTAAGGTTAAGACAGGAGTGGTTGTCATAGCCTCCTTGAGTTGTTGGAACGCAGCCTCCGCTTTTGAATCCCAAGTATAGGCCCCTTTTTTCAATAACCTGGTTAGAGGTCGGCTGATCAGACCATAGTTTCGTACAAATCTCCGATAATACCCTGTTAAACCAAGAAAACCACGGAGCTACTTGACATTACGTGGTGTTGGCCACTCTTGCATCGCCTTAACGTTTGATGGGTCAGTTGACACCCCTTCACTTAAAATAATATATCCCAAGTATTTGAGTTTGTGCTAGCCAAATGTGTACTTGCTCCGTTTCGCATACAATTGGTGTTTCTTCAATTTATTCAGCAACACTTGCAAATGCTTTAAATGGTCTTCTAAACTGCCACTATAGACCAGAATATCGCCGGAGAACACTAAGACATTTTTCCTCAATTCTTCCTGGAATACCGAGTTCATTAAACTTTGGAAACTAGGTGGAGCGTTTGTCAGCCCGAAAGGCATCACCTAGAATTCGTACAGCCCCTGGTGTGTACCAAAATGTAGTTTTGAAAATATCTTCATATCAGCCACTCTTATTTGGTGGTACCCTAAACGCAGATCCAGCTTAGTGAACCAGTGAGCCCCATTCAAGTCGTCAAGTAGCTCGTCGATAATCTGTATTTGGTACTTGTTTTTAACTGTGGCTTCATTCAGTTTGCGATAGTCCACGTACATACGCCAGGTTCCGTCCTTCTTCTCCACTAGAATTACCGAGGATGCGAATGGGCTTGTACTCTCCTGAATAACTCCTGTTTGTAGCAACTCTTTCACTTGTCTCTATACCTCTGCCTTCTATACATATGGGATTCGATAACTTCGTTGATTAATTGGCTGTGTACCTTCCAATAACGGAATATGATAATCATGCACCCTAATTGGGGGCAAGCCTTTGGGTTCTTCAAAAATATCTACGTAACTATCAATAAGTTGATGTAATGGAGCAGCAATACTTAAGTATTGATCATCTTGGGAGTCTGAAACTCCTTTCATTAGGCAAATGTATCCCTGAGGTGTAGCCTTGTAACTTTTAAACATCTTGTGGAGTTGTTAATTGTTAATTGCCTTGATATCTCCACTTGGTAGTTGCCCTGAAGCTCCACCTTCTTTCCATTTCTGTCTATACTTATTTTGCATGCATTGAAGTCAAACATAACTGGATTCACCTACTTCAACCAATCAACACCCAAAATTATGTCTGACCTTCCAAAAGGATACAGCCTCAGATCTGTACAAAATTCGTGTTCTTGAATCGAATATGTCAGTGCCTTACAAGCTATATATATCACCGTCGTGCTTCCATTTGCAACTGTCACCGAAAGAGGTGGAATGATCTCATCCGTAAACTTCAGTTGTTTCACCAATAGTTGGTCTATGAAGCTGTGGGTCGACCCACTATCGATGAGTATATTTACTGACCTGTTCTCCACCTTACCCTACATTCGTATAGTTCTCAACGACTTATTCCCTGCTAAGGCATTCAGAGAAATTTCCCCTGGTGCACCTAGGGGTGAGCAAGACCGGACATCCGGTCCGGTTTTAAAATTTGGATCGGATATCCGATTTTTCGGATCATGAAAATTCTATTCCGGTTCCGGTTTAACCGGATATCCGGAATTTGGATATCCGTTTAAACCGGATCGGAAATCAGATAATCCGGATCCGAATTAATTAAGTAAAATTTAGTTAAGTTTGTATAAGTAAATGAATTTTATTACATTTTCAATAAGTTATCGTTAACTTTATAAATGAAAAATTAATTAATAAAATTTTAGATATCATCATCTCATATTTTAACATTTGTATATTCATTTTTTTCCTAATTTTATTTTGGCCTATCATAAACTACCATTCATTTCTTTAATGAGTTCTTATAAATATTTTTTAAAGATATTAATACTCTCTTCGTTCCGTTTATATTGGCTACAAATCCTTTTTTGCATAGCCCAAAAGTAGTGGCCACATTTCTTAAATAAAGCAAATTAAGTATTAATAATATTATGTTTTTCAAAGTATGCAAACAACTGAGAGTAAGTTTTTCACTTGATTGCTCAATACGTGTTTTTTGATTAACTGTCAATATAAATGGGATAGAGGGAGTAACACGCTAGCTCTCGAATTCATAATTTTAAGTGAAAATTATTATTAAAAGAAATTATTCTTTCATTCGCTTTGTTTTTATTTTTCATAACATCTTAATTTCTTAATCAATCACTTTGGATAAAATGATTAAGTAAGAGAAAATATTTATCAAGGTTGATTTAGGAAAATTTACACGAGGTTTCGAAATTTTCACATACAAATATATGGAGTTGTATTTATAAATTAACACTTAAGTACATCCCTATTTAAGTTTTTACACCTAAAATGCTTATAAACTTAGGTGATACACAATAAATTCATTAATTTATTAGTGATAATTCATTACTTAATTTAATATGTTCAATCTTGAATTATTTGTCTAAAATAAGTTCATTATTTATTAAATAAAAAAATTAATTTTTAATAAATATTAAAAACTAGATCGGATCCGGATATCCGAATTTGTAAAAAGTAGTGATCCGGATCCGGATCCGTATCCGAATTCATTAAAAAAAATCCGGATCGGATATCCGATCCGGTTTTTTCGGATCGGATATCCTAATTTTCAGATTTTTATAATCGAATATCGGATCGGATAATCCGGTTTTCGGATTTTTTTGCTCACCCCTAGGTGCACCCTCTTCCTTCAACATTACCTCCATTTCAGTAAGCACCTTGTCCACTTCACTAGTATCTTCACTGCATACTTCCTCGACTTCCCCAAGCATCATATAAAGCTTTATTTTACACTCTTTTCCTGGATGATACTAATCATCGCAATGTAAGCACTGCCCCTTGGCTCCTTTATCCAGCAACTCTTTACTGCTAAGAGTGGATCTAATCCTTTTGTTGTCCCCTTGATAAGAAGGTTTAACGGCAATTGTGGTGGTGGTTATTGGTTTGATATCCATAGAGCTAGCAGAAAAACTCTTAGAATATCCTGTCTTCGAATTATTACTCCCCATGACCCTGTTGGTTTTACCCTCTTCTTGTTTAGCAAGCAGAATAGCATCATACAAACTCTGTGGTTTGAACATTTTAATAGAGTCCTTGATATGTTCCTTCAACCCGCTTATAAAGCTCAAAATGAAGTACTCTTCATTAAACCCCTTATTCTTATTCTTGGACAACACCAAAGCTCTTAATTCCTCAAAACGGTCTTCATAGTCAGCCACTGTCCCTGATTGTTTTAATTTGTTAAACTGATTCTATACATCCATGGTCTCCAATTCCTCAAATCTCAGTATTAGCTTATCTTGAAAACTCTTCCAATTATTGACTACCCGTCCCACTTGATAATAACGAAACCACACGCTGGCCTTCCCTTCAAAATGCAACCCCACCAATTTAATCCTCCTATTATCATCCATGGGAATAAACTCAAAATACTACTCCGCTCTTAACACCCAATTCTTTCAATCTGATCCCCTAAACTTCAAAAATTCAATTTTTGGGATGGGGTAAAGGTTTGTGGCTCATACCTAGCTTCTGTTGTGGGACTTAAAGGAGGGACATGGCTTGGATGTGTAAAAGGTGATGTATAGGTAGAATAAATGAATTGGTTGGTTGGTGGAATGTAGAGTTAATAGTTTTGACCCCCAGTATTACTGGCCGTGGTAGTGTTTGAGTACATGAATTGGGGGTGGATAGTTTCCATAGTGGGGTATTGGTTTAGGGGTGGGTTAATTAGTTTGTACCCCTATGGGTTAGTCGAAAAAGGCAGCGTATAAGTGGTACAATTGTGGGTAGTCAGCGTGGCTTGTGTGTGAGGAGTGGTGACATGGTAGATGTGTGTATATTGGACGTATTGGACGAAGAATTCAAGGTAAGGTTGATCTGATTACCTAAAGCCTTATTCGGTTAATTCCCCATCTAAATTACAGGACTATCCAAGGTAGCCCCCGAGCCTTCTTCGATCTGTATCACTACCGAGTCTTCGTCCTTCTTCGAGGCTTGTAAGCCCATTAACAACTACTTCAGCTCCGCAATACTGCCTTCGATCCCTTCAAACTTACCCGTAAACTCCTCTTTTGTTTTCTATAACCCACTACTAATCTCCTTCAGTTTCGCATCATGTGCCCTCAGTCTATCATCCATCGTCTTCAATCTAGTTCCCTCAGCCATAATTGATTTTCAACGACAGCGTAGTCCGAGAACCTACCGCTCTGATACCATTTGTACCGTATACTTAATATACAACAGAAAAGGAAATGGAAAATTAAAGGACAAAACCAAAAAATTAGGATAGAATTGAAAACTACAGGAATTAAAGGGATAAACTGCAGCCAAATTACAATACCAAGAAGAAAGGAAAATGCAAGAGAAAAATACACAAGTAATTCTACACCTTTCACAACTCTCCTCTCACTCTAGTAATAGGTTGCATCCAGCTCTTTATTGGGCCTAGCCCACTACTACAGTTCATAACATAAAATCCCAATTATAATTGATAGGACCCAACCCACTAGTTACATAAATAAAAATAAATAAAACGCAACAGAGTTCCTGAATTGGACAAACTGTTACAATTACTTTGGTTAAATAATAAGTGATATCTACAACTTCTCACTTATTGAGTTTTGTAAAACCAGATAATTTGTGGGCTATCTATCTACAACACATTAGTCTGAATATTTGAGTAAACGCAACATAAATATAAGGAGCACTGCTTTGTGGCGATGGAAAAGCTTATATTATCATATATTGTCCTTTAGCTTCAAGAGACTATGAACGGGGAAGTGAACCACAAAACTACTAACAATTGTGGTTAGACTTGTCCCTAGAAAATAGCAGAATTGTTATGTTTAAATCCTCAATTAAAACCAGTTCATGGACCTAAATTGCTAGGTCCATACAAGGTATGCAGGCATTCAATTGAATTTGATAATGCACAAATATTTCTAAAGTCAATACAAGGCAAAAAAATCGAAATTTCAGAGGAATTTTTTTTTAAATAGCTAATTTTCTACAGTATATTTTATAAGAGGGTACTTGCCTAGGAGTAGGGAAAAATGGGGCTTGGGCAAACTCTAGTACTTTGAGTCATAAATTTTGGTAGACAAAACTACATTTGACAGGCTAAGTAACTTAAGTAGAAACACTGCTTAAATCAGCAGGTGCCCAAGACCTCATATCGAGTCCATAAACCTAACCAGACAATTCTTTTTGGCATAATTACTGTTAAAATAAAGAGAAAAGCCAAATACTATTATAATCAAGCCAAAGTTTATAATACATGTCTCAATACTTATATAGTAAACCTATACAAGATAAAGTTCCGAAAATACCCTTAATACAATAATACGTATATATTCTAACATCCCCCCTCAAACTCACGATGCTGCAATAATGAGCATTGAGAGTTTGTCAGACAAGAAACGGAAGTGCGAAACAGATTGAGACTTTGTGAAAATATCAGCAATCTGAAGTGCAGAAGAGACAGAAGGTAAGGTGATGGTACCCTGCTGCAAATGATGAGCAGTCACATGACAATCAATCTCTATATGTTTAGTGCGCTCATGAAATACGGAATTACGAGCAATATAGATTGCACTCTTATTATCACAATATAACGGAGTAGGACGAGTAAGCTTGACACCCAAATCTGCAAGCAACCAACGTAACCAAACAACCTCACAAGTAGTAGAAGCCATGGCACGATACTCAGCTTCTGAAGATGATCGAGAAACAACATCCTGCTTTTTACTCTTCCATGAAATAAGAGAATCACCAAAAAAATACAAAAACCATTAGTGGATTTACGATCCTCAGGATCTCCAGCCCAATCAGCATCACTATAAGCACGCAACTCTAAAGATGAGGAAGAAGGAAACAAAAGACTCTGAAATTGAGTCCCACGAAGATACCTGAGAATACGAAGAATTGCAGCCCAATGTACAGTAGTAGGAAAGTGAAAAATTGACTAACTACATGAACAACAAGTGCAATATCTGGTCGAGTAACAGTGAGATAAACAAGACTACCAACAATCGTGCGATATAAACTAGGATCCGCTAAGGGAAGACCTTCAGATGGAGAATATCTAGCATTCATCTCTAGAGGAGTATCCACGGTCTTGTTATCAGTAAGACATGCACGGTCAAGTAAATCAGCAATGTACTTAGATTGAGATAAAAGATACCCCTTTGGTGAACTAGCAACCTCAATTCCCAAAAGATAACGGAGCAAACCTAAATCTTTCATAGCAAAACAACGAGCCAATTCCCATTTTAATGACTCAATACCATCACAGTCATCACCAGTAATCATATCATCAACATATAAAGACAAAAGGATACGACCAGCACTCTTGCATCTTACAAATAAAGTAGAATCATGATGACTAGGACGAAAACCAAGTGAAATAAGCATAGTAGAAAACTTATCGAACTAACAACGAGATGATTGTCGAAGACCATAAATTGATTTACGAAGTCTACAGACATAACCTGGTTGATGCGGAAGACCGGGAGGAGGTGTTATATAAACTTCCTCGTGAAGATCACCATACAAAAATGCATTCTTAACATCCATCTGAAAAATTTTCCATTTACAAGAAGAAGCAACTGCAATCAAAGTACGAGCCGTTGTCATCATTGCAACAGGAGCAAAGGTCTCTTCATAATCCATGCCATACTCCTGGGAGTAGCCTTTAGCAACAAGTCGAGCCTTATAACGCTCAACGGATCCATCATATTTGGTCTTAATTTTATAGACCCAACGACAACCAATAGCATGTTTTCCTGGTGGTAATGGAACTAAATCCCATATATGAGTTTAGTGTAGAGCAGTAAGTTCCTCAGCCATAGCATCCTGCCAAAGAGGATCAGGAACAGCCTCGCCATATGATGCAGGCTCAGACAAACAGTGAACAGAAGAAAACAAATGAAGCAAACGAAGGAGAATAAGATGAATAAACAAAATCAGGAAGTTGAGTGGACTTACGTGTACGAGTGCACTTACGAATGGGTGGAGGAGACGATGGAGTGGGGGAAGAATCTGAAATCTTCGGTGACGATTGAGTGGTTGGAAACAAATATGAGCGAGTTATTTCAAAAAGATGACGATGTTTTCTTTCAACAACACCGTTTTGTTGAGGAGTGTACATGAACTTTGACGTATGGTCCCATCCGAAGCAAGCAATCGACAAAAAGCATTAGAAGTGTATTCACCTCCCAAATCACAACGAAAACATTTAATGACAGCACTGTGTTGAGTTTTTACATGAGCTTTAAAATCTTTATACATATCCAGAAAATCAGACCTGCGCTTCATAGATAAATCCACGTATAACCAGTGAATCATCAATAAACGAAACATAATATCTAGATCCTCCTTTTGTAGGCATAGGAGCAGGTCCCCACACATCAGAATGCACATTATCAAATGGAGCAAGATAATATGTAACACTCTTATGAAAAGGTAATGCAGAAAATTTCACTAATTTACAACCGCTACAATAAAAAATATCATTAGATTTCAACTGTCCCAAGGCTCCAGTTGAGACCAAAAACTTTAAGCGAGACTGAAAAACATGACCTAAACGAGCATGCCATAAGTAAAAGTCAGAAGATGAATCACTCAAACGAAAAGAGGATAAATCAACACTAGGAGTTATAACTGCAAATATATTAAGATCATCCAAAACATAAAGTCTTCCCTGTTTACGACCTTTCCCAATAACCTTTTGAGATCTTGGATCCGTAACACAACAAGTAGTAGGAGAAAAAGAGGCAAAGTAACCAGACTCACATAATTGACTAACCGAAACAAGATTTAGCTTAAGATCTGGAATAAAATAATAGAGACACAGTTGGAGTAACAACAGAACCAACACCTTTCAATGGCATAAGAGTGCCATCAGCAGTCATGGTAGATAAAGATGTATGATCAGAAAATGAAACGAAAGATGACCAATGCGGAGACATATGATGAGATGCGCCCGAATCCAGATTCCATAAAGAAGAAAACATACTTGAAGTACCCGTTGACAAAAGTCCTGTTGACGATGAGACATAAATGGCAAAAAAATTGCTGAAAACAAAATCGAATCCAGATATGAAACTAAACCCGAAACCAAATCCAAAGTCAAAAGAAACAATTCTCCAATCCAAAATAGAATCCGAAAACAAATCTAAATTTAAACCCAAATCCAAAATCTGATTCCAATTCTGAATCCAAATCTAAAGCCAATACCATATCTAAAGCAAATAAACCAAATAACTACAACTAGAATATCTCGATAATCAAGTAATATAGATGCCAATCAATCAACAACACCCAACTTATAAGATCAAGAACGACGTAAAGAATGAATTAGAAGCAATCTATTTGAACCCTTAAAATCTGACCTTCCGGAACTCCAAATACGATCTCTATCGTTCAAAACTTAGATACTGATGCAAAGAAGACTCAGTCAAAATTTCAGTCCGATCCAATGGTCGAAACTCCGGGAATTGCAAAAAGAAGTTGGCTGATCTGGGTAGAAAAATTCCTACGAATTTTCAAAATAAATTTGTTTTTGTAGTGTAACTCTACCTCTCTAACGATTCGGTTAAACACCCACGATTATCCTTCAATAAACGATGAATTTGATTATAATCTCCCTCGAAACCTAGCTATTGATACCTTATTAAAATAAAAAGAAAAGCCAAATATTATTATAATCAAACCAAAGTTTATAATACATGTCTCAATACTTATATAATAAATCTATATACGATAAAGTACCGAAAATACCTTTAATATAATAATACGTAAATATTCCAACGATTACAAACACCTAAACCAACTTGAGGGAGATCAGTTACTTGACTTGTGAAATCAATTTCAAGTGATAAAACATATGAAACCACCAACTGTGATACTTTTGCTTTTGTTTTAAGCATAAAAACAGACTTATGAAGACATAGTATTTTCGATAACTCACAACTAACATATAAGCAAAAAAATTCATACGGTATGCATGCGTAATCAAATTCAATTCATGAGAACCAGGACCCTTACTGGGTGCTTGATTCATTAAGTTGCACTTTGTTGTAACGCCTCCAAAATCGGATATTCTAGCAACAGCTTGAAAACATCTTATTGGTTGCTCAATTCTATTCATTTGTTTACATTTGTATTGTAAACAAAAATTAAGGAAAATATATACTCCTAAAATAATGGAAAGGTAGAAAAATAATTTGTAAGATAATGGAATCGATTATTTAAAAATGAATTTTGAAAGGTGGAATAAAATAAAGAGTGTGACTTTATTTTGAAAAAAAAATTAATGAGTGTGACTAATTTTTATAGTATAAAAAGTCACTACATTTAGAAAATTTTAAAATATAAGTAGACAGAGTTCTTCAAAAATAGAAAATGTACAAAATTGCTAGGTAGGGACTACGTTTTAATGCATTATTTTTTAATGATATATTTGAGATCTGATAAGGGACAGTCTCCCAACGGCCAACGCAATCAATTATGCATTTTCTTTTTCTTAAATGTGTATTATCTTTGTCCTGTAATCTGCTGAGAGCATATCCAATAGAGGTTGTCATGATAGTTGCCAACTTCTACCATATTATCATTTATATTATTTTTTTATTTCTTCTCTCCTCCATCTCATTGTTGGCAACTGTTGTTACAAATCTATTCCAATAGTTGACAACTTTAAAAGTTGTCAATGTTATCCCATACATAAATTTTATATTATCTTATGATAATTCTCACGGCCGATTAGAGGCTTCCGATCACCGTTCTGGGCACTTTACCGGAAGCACTTCACCTGAGTTTGGGGTACCTGCAAAACAATGCTTGCCCGGGGGTGGTGGCCGTCAAGTACCTCCGGCGTGAGAATCAGTAATCGGAAATAATAATAACCGGGCTGGTGAAAATATATCGTATGTGGAGAGTAATGTAGAGAGCTTTAATTTTGTAGGAGCTTTTTTTGTGTATCAAAGATTGTATATATTGTTTGTGTGTAGAATGGGGGTATTTGTAGGTTGGGTTGCCCAATCACTGTTGCCCACTAGTTGTGCCGTTAAAGCTACAGTGAGCCACTATTGGAACAGTGATTGATGTCCCCTCAAACATACCTTGATTCTGCCACTTGAGCTACTTTAGTCAGATTTTGTTTGTTGCAACTGGGTGTCTTTGAATATTATATTGCCTCTTTGTCTTATGGAGTAAGATATCTCTATGCAAGTGGGCAAGTGGGTGTATCTTTATGCAAGTGGGCAAGTGGGTGTACCTTTATGCAAGTGGGCAAGTGGGTGTGTAAATGGATAAAGCAAGATATTTTTGTGCAAGTGGATTAGTATGATGATTTGAAATACTTTTTGTGGATATTCTTTTGTATTTGAAATAATACTTTTGAAATTAGATATACTTTGTCAAGTATTCCAGAATTGTGTTTTTAGGGAATTATTGTTTTGCTAGTAGCGGGTGCCCGCTGATAGCTATCAGCGGGTACTTATCATTGCCCCCCACTCCCTTTAGGCGCTTTAGCGGGTAGGGGGAGTAGAAGGAAACGGTAAGCGGAAGAAATGCAAAACTACGTAGTGCCTGTGCCCCCCAAGTGTTGGCGGACAACACTTAGGAGCTAGAAATTTTTTGTAAAAATGTGCCCCCCAAGTGTTGGCAGACAACACTTAGGAGTTAGAAAATTTTTTTTTTGTAAAAATGTGCCCCCCAAGTGTTGGCGGACAACACTTAGGAGTTAGAAATTTTTTTGTAAAAATGTGCCCCCCAAGTGTTGGCGGACAACACTTAGGAGTTAGAAATTTTTTTTGTAAAAATGTGCCCCCCAAGTGTTGGCGGAAAACACTTAGGAGTTAGAAATTTTTTTTTGTAAAAATGTGTCCCCCAAGTGTTGGCGGACAACACTTAGGAGTTAGAAAATTTTTTGTAAAAATGTGCCCCCCGAGTGTTGGCGGACAACACTTAGGAGTTAGAAATTTTTTGTAAAAATGTTCAAGCTTGTGCGGTTTGTAGTGTTTGACATGTGCGAAGTTGAAACGTTTTTGTTTGATATGCGTAACTGCTATGCGAATAAATGCTTATTAATGGGAATAAATGAGATGTGTAATAAATGAAAGAATAATATTAAATGCCAATAATTCAAAAATGATAAGGGGTTGTTCGTATTTATGAGAAGTGACATTTGGATTGAAAAATGCACGTACTTTTGTGACGACGTATGTAAGAGAAGTAGTGGGAAGTTAATACCAAGTGGGTAGTTGCTGTTCTTACCAAGGTGTACGTGGGCCTATTGGAGGTTGACACGTTAGTGCTGTAGGTTTATAACCTTTCGTGTACGCGCCTCACGCAATAAAAAGGGCAGTTGTTTCTTGTTTCCTTTTTTGTTTTACTGCTTTCATACCACTATTCTTAGCTTTCTTTTGTCTTCTTTCAGCATTTTTACTGAGAGCTTGCTGATTCTCGCGTGGTGCTGCCATTGAAGCCCTTATTTCTTTTGTAACCAAGGTATGGTTTTGTTTTTCATTGTGTTGTAATCTTTGTGTTTGGTTGAGCGCTTTCGAGAGGGTTTTGTGCTAAAAATTTTTGTGGGTGTAAGGTAGGATGTTTGTTTTGTGATCTGTACGGCGATTTTGATTTTGTTTGTGGTTGTTGTATCTGCTTTGTGTATCGGTAGTATTGCCCAGATTCTGTGAAAAGTGGGTTTTTTGGTGTAAATATGAATATCGAACGGTGTATGTATATGTGTGTATGTATTGAAAAGTATCTGTGAAAGGGGTTTTATGATTCTAGGGTTTTGTTGTTTGTGGGGGGAAGTAGAATATGAATCGTTTTTTGATTTTCTAAGCGGAAAAGAAAAAGCAAAATTGATTTGTATTTATGTGTGTACCTTTTGTTTGTGGCAATTAGGATTTTTGCTGATAGCGGTTATGTTTGACTTGGTGTGTGTAGATGGGAGATGAGTTTGTTGATGCATCTACTGGTGAGAAAAGACCGTTGATAAGTGGTTATGGCCGCTGGGCTGATCCTAATCAGTTGACCCATCCCGCTGTTCTGGAGCGCAACCGTTATAAGTACTTTGAGAGTAGCGAGAGTTTGTTTCGGGCAACCAATGTCGCTCTGACCCCTTATTCCAATGCTAAAATGGATGCCGAGTTCGCGAGTTTTCCACACCTTCAGCATGATAGTACCTTCAGAGATGATGTCTGGGGTTCGCATGTTGAGCGGATGTTCCGCATTGAAGATGGGTATTTTTGGCGGGTTGCAAAGCCCGGTGAAAGACTATATCACCGTTTTGACGATGGTTCTGCCTGCATACCCGTAAGTCACTTGAAGGCGGGTTTCCGCGTTCCTCCTCAAAAGTTTTTGATGGATCTGTTTCGTCTGTATTTTCGTTGCCCAATAGCACAGTTTTCCCCCAACTCAATTAGGGCAATCAACTGGTTTATTGCCGCCTGTGAGAGTAGGGGTAAACAGCCTACCTTCAAGGTTTTTTTTCTGTTTATTTGATATTAAAGCTGGACGGTGCAAGCCTTTCTACGAGCTTCAGTTTGTGAAGCCTCAGAGTCGGCTTGGGAAGGCGTTGGAAGGGTTTAAGCCGTTTTTGTTTCCGAAAGGAATGGCCTGCTGGCAGGAGGAATTTATAGTTCTTGGCGGTGGCGAGTTTCCTTGGCACAAGAGTTTTGTGAAGAAGGTTGAGTGCGATTACAAGGTGGACCGCAACCGCCTTAGTCAAAATGAGATCGATGTTCTTGTCCAACATGTTAAGGGTCTGGGAGAGGTGTGGACAGAGAGGAACTTGGTCGATCCTGCCGACCTGCGGAGACATTGTTGTAAGTATTTGCATTGTTTGTGTAGGCTGTTTCTTTTGTTTGTTTACTCTGCTTAATTGTTTTGCTGTTGTTTGTTTTATTTTTGTAGTGTTGGACCCGCGTAAGCCGGAGTTGGATCATCCGGTTTTGGGCCTAGAGGAGGCGAAGATGCATGCTGATTTTATTCTCAGTCTCCCTCCTAGGCCTGGACGGACCCGCGGTCGCCCGTTTGCTAAGGAAAATATTCTTGATGCCTTTGATCTTACCGGAACCGGAGGTGGTGTCGAGAATTCTGAGGCGGGTAATGTTCCTGAGGTCGCTGTTGAGGTGCATGTTACTGGTGAGGGAACTTCTGATGATGGCATAGATTCCGAAGCAGAGTCTTTGTCTGAGGAAATAGGTGGTGCTGGTGGTGGGTTCCTGGGTGGGGAAAGCCAGCCACTTGATGATTTTGCTGAGGACAGCGTCTCAGAGGAGGCTGTCGCTGAAGGGGATGTCGCTGCTGAGATGGGAGTTCCGCCCGAAGGGGAAGCTACCGCTGAGCCTGTTGACACTATTTCTGGTGATGTGGCGAGGCGTTATGCCGCCAGTTTGGCTGTAGACGCAGATGAGCCCGACATCCTTTCAAGCGATTTTAGAGCGTCCATTCGCAGAGTTGAAAGGGGCGCCGTACCCGTTTCTGCAACGGGTACTGTCAGTGGGAAGTTACGGGAGGATGCTACTGAAGTACCGTGCTCGCCTGAGAGAGTGGCGGAGGCGGTAATAGAGCCGGTTGTGGAAGGGGTTGTAGGTGATGTCCCGCTCGAAGGGTTGAAACGTAAAGCTACTGATGATGTTGGTCCTTCGAAGCGGAGGCGGGTTTTGAAGCTGGGGGATCGGCTCCCTGGTGACCGTTTTGAAGAAAAGCCCCCCAGTGTTGATTTTGATTTTGACACTGAAAGTGAGGGTGTTGCTGCGGGTGAGGAGGAGGGTGGGGATACTTCTGATGAGGTCGTCTATTACACAAGTAGTGACGACGAGGTGGACGATGCGGTGGTTGGCTCGAGGCCTGGATACGGTTTCTTGTTTAAATCCGGACCCAATACCTTCATTGTTGACTCAATGACCGATGATGATCTGGTCAGGATGAATAGCTTGAGTTGGGAGCGGATGTGCCGCTTGTCTCAAAAATATGCTGCGCGGGTATGTATGCTTGTAATAGTTGTGTTTAAATGCCATATTCCTGCTTTGACCGTTAATAACAATTTGTTTGTACGTTCTGCAGAATCAGTGCATGTATACGGGTTTGATGGCCCGGGGCAATCTTTACCGTAATGGTAATGTTGCCTTGAAAGAGAAAGTGGGGCAACTTGAAGCGGAGCTGACCGCAGAGCGAAATATGAAGGATAATGCTGCTAAGGCGTTGCTTCAGATTGAGACAGAGAAAACCGATGCCAAAGCCAGTGTTAAGTACAATGTATCTCTTTGCCGGTTACTGGAGGAAGAAAAAGTTGCATTGTTGGCGGAGAAAGATTCCTTGTCCGATGAGGTAAGCCGCCTGAAAGTTTCTCTGCGGTTTGAAAAGGAACGTGCCGATGATGCTGAAGCCCACCTTGATTCTCGTCCTACTGAAGAGGACGCCATCAGGAAGTTTCGTGGCAGTTCTGAATTCACTGAGCTTGTGAAGGCTGAAGTCTCTAAAGCAGTTGCTTCTGTTTCCGCTCAAGGTTTGCCCGCCGTTGAGGCCAAGGAAGTGCCCGTAGGTCCCATTTCAGAAATTGACCGCCTAAAGGATAAAATTTCAAAACTTAAGTCGAAGGCGAAAAGGGCCAAGCGTAAAGTCAAATCTTTGAAGGCCCGGCTTGGTGCTACCGAAAATACAAGTGTTGGCCTCCAGGTTGAACCCGCTGTATGTGATGCCGGGGTGCAAGTTTGTGAAAACGACATGCCTTCCGCCGAGGAGAGGCCACTGAGAGGAAATTCTACACCGCTGTCGGTGATAGCTGACATTTACGGGGAAAGCGACGATGAAGATGACTCTCTTTGGTCAACGTGCGTTGTAGCCAATCCATCCCTTGGCGCCATTGTTGCGGGTTATGCAAGTGAGGATGAGCATGAGGACCCGCTGAGGGACATGGATCCGTAGGGTACTTTTTGTCGGAAATAGTTATGTGTAGTTGGCCCCTCTTTTTGACTTGTTTTGAAGTTACTCTGCGGGTCTGTCTGCTGTGTGACTTTGAAATATTTTAATGTAATTTGTTTCGAGAGATTGAACTGAAATTCCTTTTGCACCTGTCGTTTTGTATCTCGATATTCTGTATAATAGATGTCGTCTGGGATTTATGCATTTGACTGTATAGCATTTAATTCTGCGTTGACGTCAGTGTACCTTTGACTCAATATTTACTGTTGCTCGCGTGGGGAAAGGCATTTTTGACTGTGCGTGCGTTATTCCATGCCTTGGAAATGGCAGTATTAACTGTGCACCTTTTAACTTGTTTTTACCCCCTATAAAAGGGGGGTTAACGTGCTTGATCCTGAGTATCTTTCTCATTTCCTAGCTTTCTTCGTTCCTGTCACTGCTATCTCTTCATGGATCCCCGCATAATGATGTATGATTATGATAACAACAAAGTCATAGTTGATGGGATGGTTTTCGACGGGCCGGAGTCAGAGGCCGATTTTCCGGAAGTTTTTCGGAAGATTGAGGAAGCTCTGGCGAAGCGCCGGGAGAAGAGCGAAGCTGCCAAGAACCCGCCCCCACCAAAGAAAGACGACGGTGGTGGAGAAGGTGGAAGCTGCAAGGCTTAGACTAGGGATCCAAATCTTGTATTTCGTCTAGCCTTGTAATAAATAAATAAAAATGAATAAATTTGTCTTTTTTCGTTTGAACTTCTTTGGCAATCTTTCCTTTTTTGCATATTTTTGCATATCTTCAGTACGGTGTAACGCTTGATAACTTTTTTGCCGGTTGTCTTTTGCTTTTGCCCATTTAGGGACTCTTACTATTTGTTTTTGTTGGTGGAATTCCATAGGTTGATTGCCCGCACATATTGTTTTGAGTAATAGGATGGTTGTCCGCGTAAAGGACCTTTGGATAGGACGCTTTGAGTAGGTCGCGTGTCCGCTTAGGAGGCTTTGTAATAGAATGCTTGTAGTAGGTTCCGTGGAGGATTGTATAATAGGATGCTTGCCCGCTTAGGGGACTTGATAGTATGATGCTTGTCCGCGTAGAGGACTGTATAATAGGATGCTTGCCCACTTAGGGGATTTGATAGTAGGATGCTTGTCCGCGTAGAGGACTGTATAATAGGATGCTTGCCCGCTTAGGGGACTTGATAGTAGGATGCTTGTCCGCGTAGAGGACTGTATAATAGGATGCTTGCCCGCTTAGGGGACTTGATAGTAGGATGCTTGTCCGCGTAGAGGACTGTATAATAGGATGCTTGCCCGCTTAGGGGACTTGATAGTAGGATGCTTGTCCGCGTAGAGGACTGTATAATAGGATGCTTGCCCGCTTAGGGGACTTGATAGTAGGATGCTTGTCCGCGTAGAGGACTGTATAATAGGATGCTTGCCTGCTTAGGGGACTTGATAGTAGGATGCTTATCCGCGTAGAGGACTGTATAATAGGATGCTTGCCCGCTTAGGGGACTTGATAGTAGGATGCTTGTCCGCGTAGAGGACTGTATAATAGGATGCTATTGTAGACAATTTGTTGTCAAAAAAGTATTCCATTCATGACTGTTGAGTACAAGAAAGAGAAAGTACAGATTGATTGACTGTCTATTGATAATACTTTCTCAATTTGTCGCCGTGCCAAGTGTTGTTGACTTCCGTGCCATCCAGGCGTGCTAGTTTGTAAGAGCCCGGCCTTAAGACCTGAATGATTTTGTATGGGCCTTCCCATTTTGGCATAAGCTTGCCGGTGTGTCTAGGATCGGATGCCTCAGTTGCCCTGTTGACTAAATCACCCTCTAAAAAAGCCTTGATTCTGGCTCTTTTCCCGAAAAATTCCTTTGTTTTTTCTTTGTAAGCGGTCATTTTTTCGACAGCGGCTTCCCTTGCTTCATCTAGCAAGTCTAGGTTTGTTTTGAGTCCTTGGTTATTGGCCTCTTCTTCGAAGTTGATAGCTCGGTAGGATGGGGATCCAATCTCGATTGGAGCAAGGGCTTCCGTACCGAAAGCTAGTTTGAACGGGGTTTCCCCTGTACTTGTCCTAGCTGATGTCCGGTATGCCCAAAGGACGTTAGGCAACTCATGCGGCCATTTCTTTTTGGAAGTAGTTAGCCTTTTTTCCAAGCCTCGAACAATGGTGCGGTTAGTCACCTCAACCTGTCCGTTGCTCTGTGGATGGCAGATAGAAGCTTTCTTGTGTTTGATCCCGTGGTCGGATAGGAATTTTGTAAATTTTGACCCAACAAACTGTGTCCCGTTGTCGGATATGAGTACCACCGGAATCCCGAATCTCGTGATGACTTGATCTGTGACAAACCGGATTGCATCATCCTGTGTGATGTTCTTGAGTGCCTTTGCTTCGGCCCACTTGGTCATGTAATCGATGGCAACCATTACGTATTGTAGGTCACCCTTGGCTTTGGGGAAGGGCCCCATTATGTCAATGCCCCAAACTGCGAAGGGTATTGGCGACAAGATTGCTGCTGGAAGGGCTGGTGCTTTCCGGGACATGTTGCTGAATAGTTGGCATTGGTGGCACTTCTTTGTGAAAGCTTTGCATTCTTTGTGCATCTTGGGCCAGTAATAGCCTTGTCTGAGTATTTTATGTGCCAGTGCTTTTCCAGCCATGTGGTCGCCACAGATGCCTTCGTGGACTTCTCTCATGCAGTATAGAGCCTCTTCCTTATCAACACATTTGAGTATAGGAGAATCAAAACTCCTTTTGTACAGGGTGTCTTTTCGCATAAAGTACTTTACCGCTTGAGATTTGAGTACCTTAGCCTTAATGCTGTCATCAGGCAGGGTACCATCTTTTAAGTACCGGATATAGGGAGTCATCCAAGTATCTTGTGGCGGGCCTATCTCCATTACAGGCAGACTGTTTATGCTGGAAGTTTGCAATTCCTCGAAATAGACTGTGTCGCTACCCGTTTTCTCCCCCTTTGTTAGTTTGGATAACATGTCCGCCACTGTATTATCCGTTCTGTCTATTTGCTCGAGGGTATGTTTCTTAAATTGGGATAGCATAGCTTGTACCATTTCCTGGTACTTGCTGAGACTTGTGTCTTTGGTAGAATAGTCACCCATCGTCTGGCGAACTACAAGTTGTGAGTCGCTGTAGATGGTGATTTCTTTTACTTGTAAGCTTTTTGCCAATGCTAAACCGGCCAGGAGTGCTTCATACTCTGCCTGGTTATTTGTCGCTTTGAAGTTTAGCTGTATGGCCTGCTTGAATTGGAAACCGTCGGGGCTGGTAAGGATTAACCCTGCCCCACAGCGATTGTTGGTGGAGGAACCATCCACGTACAACTGCCAATTGTTACCGGTGATGATCCTGCTTTCCGTTAGTATTTTTTCTTCCCTTGTGGTTTATGAACATTCGGTGACAAAGTCCGCCAATGCTTGTGCTTTGATTGCGGTTCTTGGCTTGTATTTTAAATCGAATTGACCGAGCTCTACGGCCCAATTGATTAGTCTACCAGATAGGTCCGGTTTGTGCAGTATTTTTCTCAGCGGTTGGTCTGTGATAACCCGGATTTGTCTGCCTTGGAAGTAATGTCTTAATTTTCTACTTGCTACTACCAGAGCTAGAGCAAACTTTTGAACATTTGGATAGTGAGTTTCTGCGTCTTTAAGCACTTGGCTGACATAATAGATGGGCTTTTGCTCGCCTTTTTCCTCTTTGATCAACACTGCCCCCACAGCCTTGTCTGTTGCAGATAAGTATAGTGATAATGGTTCTGAAGGAGCCGCGACCGCTAACAAAGGAGCGGAGGAGAGATAAGTTTTAAGATCCTCGAAGGCTTTCTGGCACTCCTCTGTCCAGGATATTGCCTTTGTTTTTGTTGCTCCCTTCAGGGTATCAAAGAATGGGAGGCATCTATCGGCCAACTTTGCTATGAACCTTCTGAGGGCTGCTAGTCTCCCTGTTAATTTTTGTATCTCCTTTAAGGTCTTTGGCGGTTGCATGTCGATGATTGCTTTTATTTTTTCGGGATTGGCCTCAATGCCCCTGTGAGATACCAAAAATCCCAGGAATTTGCCCGCGTCTAGTGCGAACGCACATTTGTCCGGGTTGAGCTTCATGTTGTGTTCTCTGAGGGTTGAGAAACATTCCTCCAAGTCTTGTAAGTGATAAGCCGTTAAGAGAGACTTTACTATGAGGTCGTCCACATATACCTCCATATTGCGGCCTATCTGATTGCCAAAAATTTTGTTCATTGTTTTCTGGAATGTGGCGCCCGCGTTGATCAATCCAAAAGGCATGACTTTGTAGCAGTAGACCCCCCTGTGTGTAATGAAGGCTGTTTTCTCTCTGTCTTCCGGTGACATTTTGATCTGATTGTAACCGGAGTACGCATCCATGAAACTCAGCATTAGGTGGCCCGCGGTTGCGTCGATGAGTTGATCCATTGAGGGGAGTGGGTATGGATCCTTTGGGCATGCTTTGTTTAGATCAGTGTAATCCACACACATTCTCCATTTGCCGTTGGCCTTTTTCACCAGTACTACATTTGCGACCCACTTTGGGTAGGTGACTTCGCAAATTAAATCTGCGTCCAAGAGTTTGTCAATTTCAACATCAATTGCCTGTTGTCGCTCAGGAGTGAAATTCCTTCTTTTCTGCATTTTGGGTGCCTTTTCCGGGTCCACATTCAGTTTGTGGATTGCTACCGACTCATCCAGACCCGGCATATCCTTTGGGCTCCATGCAAGGACATCGGCGTATTTTCTTAGGAGGTCTGTGAGGCCAGCTTTAAAGACTGAATCTAAACCCGTTCCCACACTCACACTTTTGTTTGAGTCTCCGGGCACAACTTCTATTTTTTCTGTCTGTACCGCAGGGCTTATTGGCGGTTTCTCCTCCCGTTTGAGACACTTCAAGAGATTTGCATCTATTCGTTGCGGGTCGGGGCCGTCAACGAACTGTACCTCCCTCTTTCTTTTGCTGATGTTCAATATGTCTTTGTCTTTTTTCCCTTTTCCTTTTATTCACCTTTTCTCTGCGGAGGTTGCTGGGTTCAGTTTTACCCAGGGTGAGTGCTATGCCATAGCATCTTTTGGAGGTTTCAGAATCACCCTTGATTTCTCCCACCCCGTTCAGAGTAGGAAATTTAATCTTTAGATGAGGGGTGGAGGTGACTGCTTTGAGCGTGTTCAATGTGGGCCTCCCCAGAATCATGTTGTAGGAAGATGTGGTATTGATGACATAGAACTTGATCGTTCGACATACTTGCCTGGGCGATTTGCCGAAATGAAAGGGGAGTCTAGCAATGCCCGCAATTGGGACGGCGTTGTGCCCAAAACCGTAAAGTGGTGTCTCATCGGGACATGGTTCGAGTTTCTCGCCATTTAACTTGAGCCTGTCCCATGTGTGTTTGAAACAGATGTCGACTGAGGATCCGTTATCAACGAGGATCCTTTTTACCTCGTTCTTGGCCACGCCCAATGACACAACTAGTGCCTCAGTGTGGTTCGGGTTAATACCCTCATAGTCCGCATCGGTAAAAGTAATGATATTCGGGGGTCCTTCGTATATCTCATAAATGTCACGCTCTTCTCTTGGCGGGGAGGATTGTCCGCCGAAAACGGTATGTACGATGTTTCTGTCTTGCCCTTGAGACATGGCTGCCCCTTGTATTTGTCTGGGCAAGTACTGGGATAGGTTGCCCGCTTTTAACTGTTTTTCCAGAAAATATTTGAGGGACAAGCAGCTCTCCGTAGTGTGACCATGCGTTTCATGATAGTCACAGTGCTTGTCCTTTGGTCTGTCTTCAGGTAGTGTGTACATTGGGGCCGGCGGTAGATAGAAAGGCTTTCCCCTGATTTCCCGTAGAATGGTCGCCCTGGGGAGTGTGAAGTCCGTCCATTTAGGCTCGGGACGCCTGTCTGTCCTCTGCGGGTTTGTTGGCCCTAAGCGGTCTCTTACTGGGACCGCGGGCTGAGATTTTTGGGCGGGAGGTGGTGGCCCGTGGGTAGTTTGTACCTGATTTTGGGCCGGTGCTTGCCTTTGATAGGGCGTGTATCTTTCTCTTTGGAAGTAGGATTGAGTGGGCGGGGCCCTAGACTGTTTAAGCACATTCAAGGATTCTGCTTCATTGATGGCCTGTGAAGCCAGGTCATATGCTTTTGCCAAGGTGGTAGGTTTGGCTTCCATGAGTTTGCATACATACTTCTCACATTCGTAGGGGTTGAGACCTCTTCTTAGGTGAACCAAGGCTTCTGTCTCATTTACACAAACGACCTTGTTAACGGCCTCTTTGAAGCGGTCGATGTAGCTCTGCAAGGTTTCTTCGTTGCGTTGCGCGATTGTTTCCAAAAACACGGTATGCACCTCGTGTTGCTGGTTTGCTTTGAACTTGTTTAGAAAAAGTTTCTTGAATTCCAACCAGGTATCAACGGATCTGGCGGTCAGTCGACAAAACCATCTCTAGGCGTTACCGCGGAGAGTTGCGGCAAAGAAACGGCACCTCGTGAGATCATTATACTCGTAATGGAGGGCCAGTTGGTCGAAGTAGCTGAGATGTTCCTCCGGGTCGCCCAGCCCGTCGAAGGAATTGAAGCTATGGTGCTTGATGTCTTTCTGTCGAGGCTCCGCCTCTAATCTTGCGGTAAAGGATGACCCGCTGATTTCTGGTTCGCTTGTGCCCTCTATTTTTCTATTTAGCTCCATGATGGTGTGCATCATGTCTGCATTTGATGATTGGGTATTCTCCGTTTCGTGCGGGCGGATGGGGGATCGTTCTTTCCGCCTTTGATTTTCATATTCCACCAACACTTTCTCGTATGCGGCCTTCTTGTCGTTGATGATTTTTCTTAGGTCTCTTTCTTTTCTATTATGTTCCCATGTCTCCGGTCTGTGGTGACTTTTGCCGTGTTTTTTGTGGTTTGTGTTTTGGGAGGAGCCTAGTCGAGAGAAAGCTGAGTTTGACTGTGTACCTCTTCGTCTTGGTCGTTGTGAGAACGGACTTGGGAGCCCTGTGCTGGTGGTTGTCCTTGCTGCGGAAAAGCCGAAGCTATTTGCATGATTAGATCGACTTGTTGCTGGTTGAATCCCGTGAGGTTCAGGCTAAGCGGTTGTTCATGGTTATCTTTGTTGGGGGGGTGGTTTATTAACTGATTATTTTGCGGGTTTGTGGGGGGGACGTTTGCGTTTACTTCTCTTGGCTGCTCTTCTTGATTATCTGTCATGGTTTTGGATCGAGTATTTGGGGCTATTTTGGTGATGTGTATGTGTTTGGTTTCTCTTGGGATTTGAGGTTTTTGTGTTGGGATTTCTGTCGTATCGGTTAGAGCAGGTGAGGGAATTTTCTTCAAGAAAATAAACGCCCTCCTTCTAGCGCCAAATGATAATTCCCACGGCCGATTAGAGGCTTCCGATCACCGTTCTGGGCACTTTACCGGAAGCACTTCACCTGAGTTTGGGGTACCTGCAAAACAATGCTTGCCCGGGGGTGGTGGCCGTCAAGCACCACCGGCGTGAGAATCAGTAATCGGAAATAATAATAACCGAGCTGGTGAAAATATATCATATGTGGAGAGTAATGTAGAGAGCTTTTATTTTGTAGGAGCTTTTTTTGTGTATCAAAGATTGTATATCTTGTTTGTGTGTAGAATGGGGGTATTTATAGGTTGGGTTGCCCAATCACTGTTGCCCACTAGTTGTGCCGTTAAAGTTACAGTGAGCCACTATTGGAACAGTGATTGATGTCCCCTCAAACATACCTTGATTCTGCCACTTGAGCTTCTTCAGTCAGATTTTGTCTGTTGCAACTGGGTGTCTTTGAATATTATATTGCCTCTTTGTCTTATGGAGTAAGATATCTCTATGCAAGTGGGCAAGTGGGTGTACCTTTATGCAAGTGGGCAAGTGGGTGTACCTTTATGCAAGTGGGCAAGTGGGTGTGCAAATGGATAAAGCAAGATATTTTTGTGCAAGTGGATTAGTATGATGATTTGAAATACTTTTTGTGGATATTCTTTTGTATTTGAAATAATACTTTTGAAATTAGATATACTTTGTCAAGTATTCCAGAATTGTGTTTTTAGGGAATTAGTGTTTTGCTAGTAGCGGGTGCCCGCTGATAGTTATGAGCGGGTACTTATCATCTTATAAATACATTTAAAATATGGGAGATATAAAAAAAGGGTAAAGTTAAATACATTTTTGGGGAGTTATATGTGTTTTAACTAAATGGGAATTTGGTATTTTTTTTATTTTTTTTTTTGCTAATTAGATTTGGTATCTTGCCGACGGCTTTTTTGGTTTTTGGTTCAGTTTCATTATTTATCCTTATCCCTTAACCTTGGTATGCACTGGCCATATTACAAATCAGGGATTTAACAACTGAACTGATAGCCTCTGATATAAATTATTGAATTTTACTTGCTATATCACAACTTAATAGTAGGGAGGTTTCACTACACTAGCTTGCTTAAATGGCAGAGGACAGCCAAGTAACAGTGGTCATGGTGCCTTTCCTAGCACAAGGCCACTTGGGTCAACTCCTCCATCTCTCCCGTCTCATCTCATCTTACAACATACCCGTCCACTACGTTAGCACCCCGACTCACATCCGCCAAGCCAGAAGCCGGCACCAGGGCTGGGACCTTCTTGCCCATGAAAACATTCATGTTCATGAATTCCCAGTCCCAGCTTTTCAGTGTCCGGCTCCCGACCCAAATGCTAAGATTAAATATCCTACTCAACTTCAACCTGCATTCGAGGCCTCTATTCACCTCCGCGAGCCTGTTTTCAAACTTCTTACTTCTCTTTCGACCACTGCAAGAAGAATTGTAGTCATTCACGACTATCTAATGGCCTCAGTGGTTCAGGATTTTGTTTCCTTACCTAATGCTGAGACGTATATTTTTCAGAGTACTAATGCTTTCTTTTTCTATTCCTTTTACTGGGATTTAATGTGCAGGCCTACTGCCGCTGATAGCGATATACTTCAGCAGCTACCTTCTTTGGAAGGTTGTTTAAGTCCAGAGTCAATATCTTTTGGGGAAAAACAACATATTCACCTCAAAAACAGCTCCGGTGAACTTTTCAACAGTTCCAGAGCAGTTGAAGGTCATTACTTGGATTTGCTCCATCAATTGCAGGTTGACAAGAAACAGTGGGCCATTGGACCATTCAACCCTGTTGATATCTTCGAGAAACCAGACCAACAACGACACGAATGCTTAAAATGGCTAGATAATCAAGCTCCAGATTCAGTAATATATGTTTCTTTCGGAACAACAACTTCTTTAACCGATGAACAAATCCACGCAATCGCAGTTGGCCTAGAAAACAGTGGCCAAAAATTCATTTGGGTACTGAGAGACGCAGATAAAGGCGACATTTTCACAGGAGATGTCAGAAAATCTGAATTGCCAAGGGGGTACGAAGACCGAATATTAGAATCCGGACAAGGGATGATTGTGAGAGGTTGGGCGCCACAGTTGGAGATTTTGGCGCACGCCTCCACCGGGGGATTTATGAGTCACTGCGGGTGGAATTCATGTTTGGAAAGCATGTCAATGGGAGTGCCTATAGCTACACTGCCAATGCATTCTGACCAACCTAGAAATGCTGTTCTAATAACCAAGGTACTCAAACTAGGAATTGTCGTCAAGGACTGGACTCCAGGGAACGACTTGGTTGAATCTTTGCATATTGAAAGTGCAGTGAAAAAGTTGATAGCATCCAAAGAAGGTGATGAAATAAGAAAAAGAGCAGCGGAGTTGAGAAATGACATCAAGAAATCTGTGGCAGAAGGCGGAGTAAGTCGCCTGGAATTGGATTCGTTTATCAATCATATTACAAGATCAAATTAGCAGTCTAAAGCCATTCTAATAAACTATAATTAGTTATCGTATTTGATATTGTCTGTAGTTGTGTACAAATCATCGATGACATGCATTTCAGATGTTTAATATTAGCAACTTTCATTAAAATTCCTACCACTGTTGATGAGTTTATGAAATTTCGTACACAACTCAATGGACTGTTGACAATGTATCCTTGTGCAAAAAAGAGTTTCACTGAAATCAATCACTATCAACTTTAAAATCCCATCTTGCAAAAAAATGAATAGCCATTTTGCCTACTCTCCTAACATGAGACATTGATAATGCACCTTCTTCTTCTGCATAATTGCACACACTACACTATAAAAACCCAGTTTCTCCGCTAACATTATCCCTAGCTCAAAGAGCTGGGCACCACAGTTGGAGATTTTGGCGCACGCCTCCACGGGAGGGGGGGGGGGATTTATGAGTCACTGTGGATGGAATTCATTCTTGGAAAGCATGTCAATGGGAGTGCCTATAGCTACATGGCCAATGCATTCTGACCAGCCTAGAAATGCTATGCTAATAACCAAGGTACTCAAACTAGGAATTGTCGTCAAGGACTGGACTCCAGAGAATGACTTGGTTGAACCTTTGCCTATTGAAAATGCAGTAAAAAGGTTGATAGCATCTGAAGAAGGAGATGAAATAAGGAAAAGATCAGCGGAGTTAAGGAATTACATCAAGAAATCTGTGGTAGAAGGTGGAGTTAGTCACCTGGAACTGGAATCATTTGCCAATCATATTACAAGATCAAATTAGCAGTCTAAAGCCATTCTAATAAACTACAATTAGTTATCGCTTTTGATATTGTCTGTAGTTGTTTACAAATTATAGATGACATGCATTTCAGAAATATTAGAAACTTTTAGTAAAATTCCTACCAACTGTTGATGTATTTGTCAAATTTACAGCACAACTCAATGGACTGTTGACAAGTGACAACGTTTCTCTGTGCAAGAATGTTATCACTGAAATCAATCAATATCAACATTAAAATCCCATCTTGCAATGAAATGAATAGTATTTTGACCTACTCTCCTAACATGAGCAATCGGGAAAAGATTAAACACTCTACTTATTCTCTCTATATCATTATAGAATAGAACCATTGGCGCTGCGCCTTCGTTCTTCTGCATAATTGCACACACTAGACTCAGCGCATCACTCTCCAGCACTACACTATCAAAACCCAGTCTCTCCGCTATCATCATCCCTTAAAGAGCTGCTTCAGGTTCTTCCATTTCCACAGACTAGTTTGCACGGACCGTTTTTACCGCTGCGGTAAGAAGTTTTCCCCTATCATCTCTTATAACTACACCAAAACTAACACCATTTCCATGGTACAGATGAGCGCCCACATTTATTTTGATGCTCACGGCCATGTATTTGCGATAGTCCGACACTAACTTTTTAAAATGTGTTGCCACTTCTTTAGGCTCAACAATAGCATTCTCAAAATCCTCCTTATTTTGACAATATCAAGCTGCCCAGGCAAGTGTGGCAAAGTCTTGAAGTGGCAAATCTTTCTGCAAAAAGAAGATGAGGGTGCATCCTTACGGACATCCATAAATTCACTGCAGTCCCAATTCGCGACATGTTTGCACTCGTCTTGTCATCCTCGGCACAACAAACAGGACACGTCTTGTCATCTTAATGTGTTTCAAACAATATACCCATCACAGCTAAACTTCTTTTGCAAGCCCTCCACAAGCCATTTAGCTGTTAGGTCCGTAGATGCCCATTCCTAGGCAATTAGCTTATCTGGTTGTATAAATGTCAGTTGAAGTAGGCCACGGGAATCTTCTATCTTTCAGCCATCGATTTGAGAGAAGAATATTCAGAATTGTATTTTGTTCTTCATCCACAAAGACCTCCCTAACAATCTGAATAATATTCCAGCAATTATTATCAAAATCAGTCAAGTCAGAAACATATTAAATCAACTCACTGTCATTCTTTGGCGTCGAAACAAAAGTGATTTCCATTCCCTGGCAGCCATGCCTCATTCCAAACACGATTTTTTGTACTGTTTCCTACCCTCCACTTCAGTCGTTAGCCTTTCAAGGATTAAGAATTTTGTCTTCCCCCACACTCCAGGTGTACCTTAAGATCACATCCTCTACTAGCATCAATAAATTCTGAATTCTTGATTGTTTGTACTAACATGCTTCTAAGAGACGATACTCAACATCTGATATAATGCGGAATTTAATTCCTTTGTTACATACTTTTCTATAGTATCTTGAAATCTGATAAATAAAAGGGTCCATCAACGGAATCAATCATGCATTTTCTTTATTTTATGATATCTTGTAATCCAGTGACGGAGAAATTTTATTTTGCTTTATTTTATGCAAATTAGAACATATGTATAAATGGGATAAAGTTAATTGGTATTTTTAAGTTATAACTTAAGTAAATGGTATAACATTAAACAAAGAGTAATGGACCAACTATGCTCGACAATGCAACGAGTATAATTAACATTGCAGCATAGGTGTATAGAGAAAAACTGAAATTGTATTGAATATTAAGAATAATGATACAACTGTGTTGTTGCTTTACAAATAAATGGAAGAAACTTGGCTAATATTTATACTGATAGTACATCAATTCATGACTGATTATTCTAACTAAATCCTTGTCATCCTGAGCTGCTTTTGATCTGTATTGCATAGATTGTAATCACGACAATAACTCATGGAGGTGCACATGAACCACTCAGCATCACATGGAAGCAGCATCACATGGAAGCCATACCAGTTGTAACAGCTCAGCAGCACATGAAGATATATATACCAGTTTGTATGTGACCATGTTGTTCCTGAAAACTACTCATCACCATCAACATTCCATGTGTATGAATGAGTTGTAATTGACAGCCTTATCACTCCATAATTAACAGCCTTATCACTCCATGATCTTTATCTCTCCAACAACTCATTCATGTAGTTTTAATATCCTCCCGCAAACTGTGCCGGGGACGAAGGCACAATTTGTTGCGAAAGAAGGCCAAGGCAGCCTTTGGAAGGGACTTGGTGAATAAATCAGCAATTTGTTGAATTGATGGAATATATTTGGTAATAAGCAATCCAAGAGCAACACGTTCCCGAACAAAATGGTAATCAAGTTCAATATGTTAACTTCGAGCATGAAAAACCGGATTCACAGTCATATATAGAGCACTAATGTTGTCACAAAACAGAGTTGGAGGTTGCAGTTGAGTGACATGAAGTTCTTTGAGAATATAAGAGAGCCAAGTAAGTTCAGCAGCTGTGTGTGCCATTGCACGATACTCAGCCTCAGTACTAGAGCGTGAAACTGTATGCTGTTTTTTTGCACACCATGAAATGATGTTGGCACCTAAGAAGGTACAATAGCCAGTAGTAGAACGCCTAGTGATTGGACAACCAGCCCAGTCGGCATCAGAAAAAGCACACAAGTTAAGAGATGTATTGGAAGTAAGAGACATACCAATATCATATGTGCCTTTGATATAACGGAGAATGCGATGAACAAGCTTCATATGAGTGGTTGTAGGAGCATGCATAAACTGAGACACGAAATTAACACTGTATGAGAGGTCAGGTCTTGTAAGAGTAAGATACTGTAGAGCTCCAACAATGCTACGATATGAAATGGGATCTGCAAGTGCTAAGGTAGGAGCTTGATACTGTGCTTTGGTATCCAGTGGTGTAGCCATAGGTTTAAAATCCAACATGTTTGCTTTGTCGAGGATGTTCAGAGCATAGTGAGACTGAGATAGATGTAAACCATCATCTGTGGGTGTGATCTCGATGCCAAGAAAGTGGTGAATAGCTCCAAGATCCTTCATCTGAAACTCTTTGCTGAGAACCTGAATGAATGAGTGTACTAGTTCTTCTGATGATCCTGTGAGAAGTATATCATCTACGTATAGAAGCAACACTATTGTACCTTTACTGGAATGACAAATAAAAAGTGAGGGATCTGCAAGGCTACAGAAAAAACCAGAGTGTATAAGAAACTCACTAAGGCGATCAAACCATGCACGAGGTGACTGTTTGAGACCATAGATAGCACGAAGCAATTTACAAACATAATCTGGAAATTCAAAATCAGTCATACCTGGTGGTTGATCCATATATATATCCTCAACTATATAACCATGAAGGAACGCATTTTTTACGTCCAACTGTCGAATAGGCCAATGACTAACTAGGGCAATGGTTAATAGCATTCGAATTGTACCTGGGCGTATAACTGGAGAGAATGTCTCTGTATAATCTATCCCATCTATCTGGTGATATCCCTTAGCAACAAGTCGTGCTTTGAGCCTATCTAAAGTGCCATCTGGACTGAGTTTAGTCTTAAACACCCACCTTGAACCAATGACATGCATATCTGGCAAGCGAGGAACAAGTTTCCATGTATTTTGTTGATGAAGAGCTGCAAGTTCATCGATCATGGCTTGTTTCCAGCCTGGATGAGAAAGAGCTGCTTTTATATTGTTTGGTTCACTGGGGACAGAAGATGGATAAGTAACCACAAGAGCATACTTAGGATTGGGTTTGACTATACCAGATTTCAACCGAGTAAGCATAGGGTGTGATGGTGTTGTTTCTATGTCATTAGAGGAAGAACTAAGTGTAGTTTGTTCAGGTTGTTCAGAATCATGTGAAGTGGCAGTGGTTGATGAGGAATTGTGAGGACTTGTTGGAGAGGATAGAGCTAATGGTTCTGAAGGTGATGTGAAAGTGTTAGAGCCAAAGAATTCTGGAGAAAGTGATGGTGGTGATGATGGTATAGTAGTGGCAGAGCTAACATCTCCTACAAGAAGTGGTATTTGAGCTGATTCGTTGAGAGATGTATCTGGAGAAGCCAAAGAACTTGAAGGAGTGGAGGGAAGTATCCAATTATCAAAAATATTTTCGACATGAGATACTAAAGGAGAGGCTTGTGATTGCTTGAAGGGAAACACTGTTTCATCAAAGACTACATGACGAGAAATCAGAAATTTTCGAGTAGGTGGATGATAACACTTATAACCCTTATGTTTCTCACTGTAACCTACAAAATCACACAGAGTAGATTTAGGATCACATTTGTTAGTTTTAGTATCCCAAATATAAGGAAAACACTTGGAGCCAAAAACTCGTAGAGAGTCATAATCTGGGTGAGATTTATGTAACAAAAAATATGGAGTGTTGAAACTAATGGATGAGGAGGGAAGACGATTAATATTAAAGACAGCAGTAGCAAAAGCTTCAAACCAGAGATGTAATGGTGCGTGACAATGAAATAACATTGTTATGCCAAGCTCACGTATAGTACGATGTCGTCGTTCCACCATCCCTGTTTGTTCTGGAGTGTAAGGACATGAAACTTGATGAACAATACCCATTTCAAGAAAATGTGATGATAGTTGAGAGTTTACAAACTCTCCACCATCATCAGAATGAAACACCTTAATTTTCTTATTGAATTGACGCTCAACATAGCATTCAAAAGCTAAAAACGCAGCAAAGAAATCAGATTTATATCTTAAAGGTATCCATGTAAACCTTGAGAAATCATCAACCAAGCACGCATAGTAACGAAATTTATTAATGGATAAAACAGGAGCCGGACCCCATAAGTCACAATGTATCTTATCAAAGATATCAACACTAGAATTAGTGGAAGAATAAAAAGGAAGTTTACTCAATTTCCCCAACTGACAACTCTCACAAACTATGTGTTTATTCAAAGAACCAACAACATTGATAAGTCCTTTATTTTTTAGAGTTTGAACAGCTTGTAGTTGGGGGTGGCCTAGATGTTGATGCCAAAGATCTGTCGAACCCGTCTTAAATATGTAGGAAAACAACGCCTCTGGCTCCGTAGGTAAGACATAAAGATCACCCCGTCGCTTCCCCGTGATTAGTATTTGACCTGTATTCCGTTCCTTTATAGAAAAATCATGATCAGTAAACTCACAATTAACATGATGCTGAGAAGTTAACTGACTAACAGAAAGTAAACTTTTCTTTAAATGGGGAACTAATAGAACATTATCAATTGGTAAAGAATGATTATTCTGTTTAATAGTTGCTTTACCAACACCTGCAATTGGCAATGAAGAACCATCTCCAATAACAATAGAGTCTGATACTTGATAATTATGAAGAGTGTGTAACATACCTGACTGCACAGTCATATGATTTGAAGCACCTGTGTCAGAAGTCCATTCATTATCGACAATGGAATTGTCAAGTGTCAAGGCAACTAGTGCATGAGGGAGATCACTTGATGAAGTATTTTTCTTTGGGAGCCACCAACATATTTTGGCAACATGACCTGGTGGAGGTGGCCTGCGTGGTTGGGAAGGAGTGACTGTGGAGCGAAACTGTTGTGAATTAGAGCGAGGCTGCTGTGCTTGAAATCCATGACCTTGTGAAAAAAAGTTGGTATTATAGTTGCGAGATGTTGCTTGTGGTGAGGACTTCTTTTGCTGACCATAAAAGGCTAGGTGTGGTGCAAGTGAATTCAGAGAAGAATCAGGTTGAGGGGAGAACAAGGTGCGACGATGATCAAGGCTGTGCAAGTGAGCTATGAGTTCATTGTATGAGGGACGTGGTGGTTTGAGCATTGTAGTGGTAAATGTTTCATATTGGGGTCCAAGACTTGTAATTAGACAGAAGAATTTTTCTTTTTCTAGGAGTGGCTTACCAATAGCGGCAAGATCATCACAGAATCCTTTAAAGACACGGACATGATCACCTATGGTTTTGTTGTCATCTTTACGAAGGTACATCAGTTGTTGTCGTAAGGTAAACTCACGTTCTTGTGAATCTTGGGCATACTCGTCTTTGAGTGCATTCCAGACTGCTAAGGACGTTTCCAGTCCAATTACAAGGCTGATTGCCTCTTCAGATAGAGTGCCAACTATCCAGCCACGGAGGAGCCGATCAGACTTTTTCCATGCTATGTATTCTTTTGTGATTGTTGATGCACTTGTTGCTGTATCTGTTGAAGTTGTGTTTGTTGGTGTTGTATTGGGAGTACTGATTGTTGTTGTGGTATCGTATTTAGTTGGTGGTGGAGGATCATTTGTGAGATGGCTGATCAGGTCTTGACTTTCAGCAAGGCCTAACACTTGTTCACGCCACAGCGAATAGTTGGGTTTGGAAAGCTTAAGGGTAACAAAGTTACCAACGTTTAGAGATAATGAATTCATGGTGTTTGTTGGATCTTGTGTTTGTTGAATCTTGTGTTTGTTGGATCTTTTGCTCTGATACCAAGAGAAAAACTGAAATTGTATTGAATATTAAGAATAATGATACAACTGTGTTGTTGCTTTACAAATAAATGGAAGAAACTTGGCTAATATTTATACTGATAGTACATCAATTCATGACTGATTATTCTAACTAAATCCTTGTCATCCTGAGCTGCTTTTGATCTGTATTGCATAGATTGTAATCACGACAACAACTCATGGAGGTGCACATGAACCACTCAGCATCACATGGAAGCAGCATCACATGGAAGCCATACCAGTTGTAACAGCTCAGCAACACATGAAGATATATATACCAGTTTGTATGTGACCATGTTGTTCCTGAAAACTACTCATTACCATCAACATTCCATGTGTATGAATGAGTTGTAATTGACAGCCTTATCACTCCATAATTAACAGCCTTATCACTCCATGATCCTTATCTCTCCAACAACTCATTCATGTAGTTTTAATATGTATAACTGTTAAAATACGGATATCATGGTGATCCAAGGGTGCTGTGCCAGGGAAAACCCACGGGTCCGTCCCTGTTGTCATCTCCTGAGAGACAGGGACTGGGGGGAGGGGGGGTTGTTATCTGCTGAGACAGTATTTCAACGTGATCAGCCCATAGGTCAATTCTAATCAACGATAGTAGCACACTTTGTGACAGACATTTTTCTTCATCTACAAAACTACATACTTAAAAAAGTTTCGAATATAATTCATACTGTTAGTACAACATGCAAAGACTCTGATGATTACACTACAAAAAAATACTTCTATTTTACAAAAATGGATGTGCAACTACAAATCTGTATTCAAGATTCACTTTGTATTACTTATTAACTAATATCCGAGAAAAAAAAAATTGAATTTGTATCTGACCCTTCCCTCCTCTCCCTACAAAATACTAATATGTAAGAACCCAAAATTTCAGTAGAATTAAAACTTTTCCTATTATGATGAAGTGCATCAATGAATAGTGATTTGGTGGATGAATAGTGATTTTGAGGATTAAGAAAATTTTTCATGCCACCTATGTACGAGACGTAGTGTGGATATTCCGAAGTTATACTAGTAATCTACGGAGTAAATAAGTGTATGTAAATGCGATCGGAATTCAGAAATTCCAAATTCTATTTTCGTGTAATATTTGACCGATCAGTGAATTATATATCAGTAATATCAAGAAATGAGATATTTAATTTGAGGAATTGAGGAGTTAATATTTTGGAATTTTATTATAAGTGATTTGAGAATTTGGAACGAAAACCACTGAGGAAGTGAAACAAACGTTCTAGAAACCGCTGAAACTTTACAATGAGATTAAGCGATTGAGCGAACAAATCATGGATTAAGGATATGGTATATTAAGAGTCCAAGGAAGGATATATTATGAGAGGGAAAAGGGATTTAGAATAAACTCCTAGAATTGAGAAAAGAGAATGCTTGAGAAATCGGGAGAACGTTTTCTGAGATAAAGAGAAATAAACAAGGGATGTTGGAATTAATATTCGTTTGAGGTATTGTGCTATATTAGAGCAATAATATGAAACGTATAAGTTGTAACGTATTTATTTTATTCAAGAAACGACAAGGAAATCAAGGCGGTGGAGAAGAAAACAAAACAAAAGGACTTAAGTGCAAGAAACAAGAGACAAGGACTTGGTTGCAATTAGCAAAGGGCTTGGTTGCAATTTAAGTGGATAATAAATCTAGAGGAACCAATGAGAGGTTGCCACCTAGCAAGGATGAGATGCATCCAACCAAAAATAGATATATATCAAGTGTATGGCATTATTAGAACATAAACCCAAGAACAAAACAATTCTGCCCAGCAGAACACCTCTCAGTAAAACGGGCCTAGAGCCTTCATTACTCAATGAAATTTTTTGTTCTTTATATGGTTAGAAAGCTGTTAAGACGCTCTACAACTTTCATTCAGGAGCCTCGACCAGGAAACGAGTGCAAGGGCTTCGTTTTGGCTGATCTTTGGGGCGTGTTTTTCCAGTCAGGAAACCCACTTCCATGTTCTTGATTTCTTTGGTGAGATTGAAGATGGTGAGCATAGAGTAAGGCTTCCCCAAGGTTAACCAAGCTTGTTTGAGATTGTAAGAACATCAAGAAGGTATAAAAACCCTAACCCCTCTTGGCCATGTAGTATTTGTGATGTTTAATGTTAGATCCATGGTTATTAGTGTGAATCTTGGACATATAAGTTTTGGATGATGTAGATCTTGAGTTTAAATGTTGTGGTTGTGATTTTTAAGCTTGTGGTTAGTGTATGTAACTCCATGTATGTTATAAAGTATGATCTTGGTGGATTAGATGATGGTTGTGATGTGTATATAAGATTCTTGGTTGGTTAAGTGGTATAAGCATGCTGAGTATTTTTCCAGGAACTTGTACTGTCTTGTAAGAGGGTTTTGAACCCCTAAACCTTGTCCCCTGAGGTCCTAATATATATTTTTGGAAAGGTATTTGAATTTAGTTTCCAGAAATATAAGGTTCATGACTAGGTGATGTATAGAGTTTGAGTTATGGCCTGAGAAGTGAAATGTATTTCTGGATTCCGGGCTGCACTAAATGGTCCCCTTGTGAACCTTGTTTAAACCCCTAAAAATTTATGTAGGATAATAGGAAAATTAGAGAAGCTAGCAAATGCAGTGGTGAAGGCTACCCAAAAAGAATTGGATTAAAATATGTATTTTTCAATTTTATAAAAATGCTAGAGTAAAATTCGCGCAAGGGAAAAAGTCGTAAGTGGAGTGTAATTTTAGGGGTAATGGATATGATTCGGATATGGTAACCAAATTAAGTCGAATTAGTGACGAGCGTAATCGAGTGATGACATGAACCTATAGTGGGGCTAGAGTGTCATAAGACAAAGTCATTAAGTTAATTTTGTACCCCCTAAAACCCCGCAATTAAAGAGATATTGATTAAGGTACTAACGAACGGTTATTGCTTATGTATAGATCATTCCACTCTGCACGCTCGACCACCCCAACCTCACCAAGGCAAGTTTACTTTTCAAAACTTACATATACAAGGACTTTCACTGTCGTGTTTGTAGTTTTCAATCATATCAAATGTTTATGTTTATCGAAGTATCGATGAAATTGAGATGTATAAGTACATATATGTTTGCACCCCTTGAACTTAGAATGAAATGTTTTCTTCGGACAACGACTCTAGCAATAGAGGTCGTAGCGGCCCGTATATACTATTGACCGGGGAGCGGTATATTATTATATCATAATTAAATTGCGAAAACCCGAAGGGTCATTCGGGGAGTGTCGTATACTCAAGTAATGATTTTTATATCTTCGTAAATACTCAAAATACCTATCTTGGATTAAAAGCTTATTTAATTAAATAATTATTTTATTAATTATTAATATTAAATCTTAAAATATCATTTATTAATTATTGTTCATTATTTTAAAGACAAAGCTAATCCAAGATACCTTTAGCACTTTCAAACTCGAACTCTTTCGAACTCAAAACATTTTCGAAAACCCCCGGTCAGGTTTGTTTCTTGTATGATTTCAAGAATCATCGATCGACTGATGTCGGACCTCAATTACTCAGTTTTCAATCAAAATCAAGTTTTAAAAGAAAAAGAAAAAGGGACTCTGGCAGGTGTGGGAACTGTTAACGAACGATTCCCGGGATGTGTAAGCGGCCGTGAGCCAGGCGGTCCATCAATTATTATTCCGGCCCAGGTGTTGCCGAAGGATGATTACGGATGTAGTTTTCATCGAGGGTGATTACGGATGTAGTTTTCACCCGGGGATAGTTACGGATGTCGTTTCTATCCTTCTACCGGTAGAGAAGACCCGCGGATTATTGGACTTGGATGTGGCGACTAATCATCGTCAATCCTTGTCAGGTTTTTATGTTTTCTTCCAGTCCCATCCTCCACTTTGGAAAAATTCTCAAACACTGCTTTTTGGGCCTAAGTGCCAAGTTACCGATAGTGTGGCTTTTAATAAGAAAAATATTGACATCGTGCAGTATCTAGAACTGCAAGATTTTCTATAAAGATTGGCACGTGTTAGTGCACTCTTGTAATTATTTCAAAGAATGAAATGCTTTTGAATGAGAAACCTTCTAAGCTAATGGAAGGAAAGAGGTTTGCAATGATGTATTCCCTGTACAGTATGTTCACCGTAGAGTGTTTGCCGAAAATGATATACTCATATGTATATACTTTAAAACTTGAGATATGTTGAAATGGGAACCTTATAAAGGGTTCATATGTTATTCTTAAAGCTCCTTAGTGAGTATAAATGTTTTATTCAAACTCGGACATATATATTGTCCAATTATGTTTTGAAATCTGAGATATATGCCCATACAGTTGGGAATATTTTCAAAATAAACCACATTATTATTTTTCAAAATGGTGAACTTGCTGAGCATTATGTAGCTCATTCTTGCTTTATAAAAACTTTTCAGAAAGAGAAGAATTTGATCGGTTAACTCCGCACCAGCAGAAGAGGAGTAGAAGATTTACCCCTGAGATGATTTAGTTCCTGATAAATACTACAGAGTAAGTCTGATAGGTTTTCAACTGTAATAGTAAGACTTGTCTTCAAGTGTAGCTGTATAAATGGAAGTGCGCAAAATTCTAGATTGTACAGATGAATTGTAATATTTAATGTTACTTTTGATTATCGTTTCTGAGGCTCTAACTTGTTTGTGTGTAAGATTGAGGTCTGGATGGATGTATTGTTGAGTTGTAAAGTTAATACAGGTATGATATGGTTGGATGGTGACGTGACGACCTGAATCTCTGACCTCGGATTTGGGGGCGTTACAGAAATGGTATCAGAGCGATAAGTTACAGTACTCAGAAACGAAAGTGTTGAGAGTTAAGTCTAAGTAGGAGAATGACATAAGATATCGTAGTAAACTTATTATTGGACTACCGAAAGAGGTACCGATGAGTAGAATGGACTGGAGTGTTTACTGGAGGTATTATACTAGGGTCGATAGAATCCTTAGAGACCTTCAGAATGATGAAAAGAGGTTTGAGAGTCGTACATGACCTATCATTGGTAATGATATAGGAAGCAGAGTGAAATCTCAAGAGCAGCTGAGGTAGAGGCGATATTGCCAATATGATCGGATGACTAGGCTGGCATAAATTTTGTGGCCCATATTCCTCCACAGTTTAGGAGGCGGCATTTTAAGAATCAAGAAGTTTGGACTTCCCTACATAATTAAGGGTACTTAGTACTTGGATTAATGAAAGTCTTTTACTTTGGCTATAAGATCCGATTTTCGATAAGTAACGGGTTTACCTGAAGGTTGGTCACTATGTCGTTGTGGATTCCATTACCCTTGATGGCGAATTTTACATGTGTTATACGAGAATGTTATCAGAAGACGAGCGTGCTAGATAATTCCACGCATGATTCGGACGCTAGAACATGGTAGTTCAACTTAGAGAACAAACAAGTAGGATTAACAAAGGGACTCAAGAGAAGTTGAATAAGGTTGCAACGAGCGATACAGTGATCTCAGAGTCTACCAAAAGAAAAGACCAGCGGGTCTAGAGTGGGATCCTTTGATAGAGATGTTATCAGGGACTACGTATATATGTATTGTAGACCTCAATATTTTTGGTATATGTTCACATACACACACCCGCCACTGAACCTATGGACTGCACTGAGATCCCTGAGAGATCTCTTTGATCTGTTCCCAGGGGGAACTGGCCACTTGTGATTCATGTCGGAAGGCATGAAGTAGGACCCTATGGACTTAGCAGGTGTCCCCGGAATGATGTGAAGCTTGGTCTTCAAGATAAAGCACGGAAATGACAGATATATTTGTGAAACCCTAACTCGATAAATGACTTTAAGATGATGATTGAGAGCCGCACTAGTTGGTGTCTTGTATTACGAAGACGAAGAGATGGAGTTACCCTCATAGTGGTGATAATGAGATGCACGAATGATTATTAACTTATCTTGGTAACTATCGGCTGGTGCACTACTTCATTTTAAACTGTTCACTAACCATGTTACCTCGATTAGTTTATATCAGGTAACCCTCCTAGCTTTCTACTTCAAACTTGTGGAATAACAACCAGTGATATACTTTCTCGAAACCGGGACTCATCCAAAGTATCTTAATTGATCCCCGAGCATTCTATTTGAAGTTTATAATTATTTCTGCTCAGTACTATTTACACTTTCTTTCAATTATCCAAGGAATGTTCAACAAATATTTCCTTAATTAATCGACGAATACTACTTAAAGAATATCGATATTTGATTGCTTCTTTCATACTTGCACTCTTCAGTTGAGCTCATAAATATTCAACAAATTACTGAGGACATGGATGATCTAATGTCCAGACGTCCCTCATGAATTCTTTTCTTCTATTCAAGATGAGATTGTACATCGTACATTGAAATCATAGTAAGGATATCATTTTGATAGTGGTATTCCGAATTTAATTCTATTGTCGGATCTGATAAAGCATGTGTACGGAGGCACCCTTGGGTGGACCGTTTCACTGATAAGTAATATTTGATGAGAGGTTATCGATTGTTCCGATACCTAGAACATTCTCTTCAGATTTTATAGTTTTCTTTTTCAAACTTAATAACTTTCTTATTTTCATTCGTTGTCCGAGAAGCCTGAAGTTTCTTCAGTGGCTACGATGTTGAAATTCCGTTCTATCCAAGTGAAACTGGCTAGTCGTTATGTCAATATGAATGACTAGTTGATTGTTCTAACTACTCAAAATTGTAAATGTTGTGAAGAACACCTAGCTAATTGTCCTAGCTGGTGGTGATGTCTGAAACAGGTGGACTAGCAAATTTTCTCTAGCTAGTTGCTAGTGTTTCTTGAAAAGGACTAGTTATTGTTTCACTGGTCCAACTCCCAATTTAATTCATTCTGCAATGCATTTTGCACGTGGTAAAGTATGATGACGAAAGTTTTGACGAATAACTTGATTGAGACCTAATGAGGTCGCCCACTCAACTCGAATTCTACCCATCTTCGTATCAGACTCTATATCACTTGAATATTTTATTCTTTCATTCACACAATGAGAATTCATTTGAAACCACTGATTACTTGAATGATAAACTACTTCATTCTTTAATTTTCATGGAGTAGAATTGCTTTCTATTGGCTGACCTTCATCAATGCGACTTTAGATTTCCTCTTATTATACAGGAGGAAAAGTATCCACCCGATGTAAGAATTGTATAAAGACCGTCTTTATGACTTTTGTATCCAACAATCATTGCATTGTGCAACATTTGCTATGGTATCATATTACAAAATTATTAGGACGAGAAGGAATGAACCTTGTTGTATTCTTTCTGTCCATCCTTACATCTCCAAAAATTGAGACTCCTAGTATTTGGAACCATCAACATTCTTGGAACATCCAATGTGGAATTCTTATTGAAATTATCTTTTGGACCTTGTTATTTTGAAACCATTCCTTTCAAAGTGATTACTCTAAGGTGAACGGGAGGTACAATTATGAACCGTTACACCAATATGAGATCAAAAACCAAATGTTGTAATTGTGCAGCCAGAGCGTTATGCCGAGTAATTATTAAAGTAGAAATAATATGTCGGGGCATACCACAAGACCTTTAATATTAGTGTGGGGAAAGTTATAAGAAATGATGAGGTGGTTGGGAATACGCTTCTACCAACCGTTGTCAGATTGTTATATTAATGAATTCTGGAGTTACCAAGCCTTTTCCTGATCCAGGAAATGCAAATCGATTGAGATGTAAAACATATCCTTGGAAGAAACTGACATGGGAGTGAGATGGACGAGAAAGGAAGAAATATCGTGGCAAGAATGTGAAGCTTTACTTAGCTTAAAGGGATTGATGCACATAGAGAGACATATAGTTTAACAGGCCCCTAATAGCAAATGGATGCATGGAAATATACCAATGATCCTTCGAGATTACCACCTAATCAAGTTTATTGGGAATCGCAGCCGCATGCAGGCCTCAGGCTGATTGGCGCCAGTTGTGAAGGAGGACGAGCGTATGACATCTGATATATACCATCGAGAACTGATACCCTTACCGGAAATGAAGGAATTGTTGACTAGTTAAAATGAGTAGTTGTTTTTTAAGGATAAGGTTGAAGAGAAGGTTTCACCAACTCAAGATCGACCTCTGTACTGTGCCAAAGTTGGCATTTCACACTAATATAAACGTTATAAAATTGTGGTAGTATCGTTTGAATGGACTAATGAGTCAGAAGCCTTTATGGATTAATGAACAAAGTTTTGGGATGAAATGAGATATTAGCAACAACCTCGTTGTTAGCTATACTTGATGATAAGAAGAGGACTTTGAGAGTCACGATGATGCGTCTTTCAAGAGTTTAAGAGGTGTGCTGATGCAGTAGAAAGGGGATGATAGCCTATACTTCTAAACAACATAAAGGTTACGGAATAGGATATACTAACCGTGAGTCTGGGATTAGTCATGATGGCGTTCACGCATAAAACTGAGACGTTAACCTTATGAGAAAAGTGTGAAAATTTCTCCACAAGTGCCATAAGTATATCTTCATATTAGAACTAAACATAAGAAAGAGAAGGTGACGAAAGGGAGCAGAGAGTATAATGGAGAAATTTGTTATTACCTAGGGAAGGCCAGTGTGGTGGCCGATACCTATAGAAGGTATTATTCGAAATTGGAATTCAGTCAGTATTGACCAAGAAAATAGAGTATATACAATAAAGAATAATGTTAGAGGAAAATAAATAAATTATGGGGAAGGACAAAGATGTATAGAGAATTAAGAGAATGTTTGGCAAACGGATATGAAGAATGGTATTGGCAAACTATTAAGTACAAACGCGACATGCCAAAAGCAGAATGATAGAGATCAAGTGGATTAATTCTGCCTGTAGAAAATATTGAACGTGAACAGAATTATAATGAATTTAATGAGTAGTTCGTCGAAGACCGAGCCAAGAGATGGCCCTAGTTGATTTATAATTGCTGGACCAAGTGATTTACCTACGAGAGACTTTCCATTTAGAAGATTATCGATTTATATACGGAAGAGATGGTGGTGCAATATAAAACTTCTGCAGTGATTACGTTAGATAGAGACTTAAGGTTAAACTTCGAATATTGAAGGTGCTTTCAAGTATATTTAACAAAGAGATTGAGCGTGTGTACTAATTTGATCTGTGGCTGACGGACAGGGAAGAAGAATTATCCAGACGATCGAATTTATATTTAGTGTCGTGCCATAGATTTCACGGGGCAGTCGAGAATAAAAACTTATCCATGAAATAAATGTTGTTATCACGATCGTCACCATGAGAACGTAAGGACGTCTCTTGTAAAGCATACTGTGAAAGAAGAAGTTTCGCTTTTCTTGCGTTACGAAGAAGTCAATGAACGAGGGATATAGTAGCTGAACTGGTTCGACGTATTCCGAAGACTATACAGTATCCATAGCAAGTGGTAATGGCTGACGGGAGGCAACACAAGCGTGCTAATCAAGCAAAGGAATATGAGGAATACCGTGCGTATTGACGGTGTCTCAGATTATAAAACACGACCACAAAGTATTCACGGGCCAACGATACAAGGACTCAACACAGATACTATGAACAAGGTAGAAGAGGAACGCATAAGTAGTGGGATAGAAACTTTCATTCATAGAACAACCGATAAGGAATACAGGTCGAGGAGAGCATGCGTTGAGAAACAACATTAAAGCGTTGGTGAGACCAAGGTGAGAGAACAATAGGGTTGAAGTGTCAACCTGAGAGTTGGAAAGGGTAAGGTTGGAATTGTATCCACAACTATTATCCTTAGGTTCTTAAGATGGAATCCTTTTAAGGAGAGGAGACTGCATTAACCCTAATTTTCGTGAATATTCGAAACCTGGTCGAATAGTAATTTTATGGGTGGATGAGAAATCTTTGCGATCACGAGATGTACGAATTATTAAATGAAGATTTCGAATTCATATTACGTCCTTACGGTACAGACGAGTGTATGTAAAAGTCATTAGTTTTTTTTACGAAACCCATTATTTCGTATGGTCAAATTTTATGAGATATCGAAGGAGTATGAGGTGGGAGACTTCGTGATGCTAAAGGTATCCCCTCGAAAAGGATTGATGAGATTTGGAAAGAAAGGGAAGCTAAGTCTGAGGTTTATAGGACCTTTTGAGATTTTGAGGCGTGTTGGAAAGTTAGCCTATGAACTAGCCTTGCCCCCGAGCTTGCAGCAAGTGCATAATGCGTTTCATGTGACCATGCTACAACCCTACCACCCGGACTTTCGGCATGTGATAGAGTACGACCAAGTGGACCTACAACCAGACTTGACCTATGTGGAGCAACCCGTGGAAATCATGGATAGAGAAGAACAAGTGCTGAGGAACAAGGTTTTCAAACTAATAAGGAATTGTGAGAAAATCAAGATATGGAAGAATCCACCTGAAAGTTGAAAGAGTGAAACAAAGAAGGAGTAACCCCAGTGATTCCTAAACTGATTCCGGGATGAAATCCTTTTAAGGAGGGGAGACTGTAAGAACCCAAAATTTCGGTAGAATTAAAACTTTTCCTATTATGATGAAGTGCATCAATGAATAGTGATTTGGTGGATGAATAGTGATTTTGAGGATTAAGAAAATTTTTCATGCCACCTATGTACGAGACGTAGTGTGGATATTCCGAAGTTATACTAGTAATCTACGGAGTAAATAAGTGTATGTAAATGCGATCGGAATTCAGAAATTCCAAATTCTATTTTCGTGTAATACTTGACCGATCAGTGAATTATATATCAGTAATATCAAGAAATGAGATATTTAATTTGAGGAATTGAGGAGTTAATATTTTGGAATTTTATTATAAGTGATTTGAGAATTTGGAACGAAAACCACTGAGGAAGTGAAACAAACGTTCTAGAAACCGCTGAAACTTTACAATGAGATTAAGCGATTGAGCGAACGAATCATGGATTAAGGATATGGTATATTAAGAGTCCAAGGAAGGATATATTATGAGAGGGAAAAGGGATTGAGAATAAACTCCTAGAATTGAGAAAAGAGAATGCTTGAGAAATCGGGAGAACGTTTTCTGAGATAAAGAGAAATAAACAAGGGATGTTGGAATTAATATTCGTTCGAGGTATTGTGCTATATTAGAGTAATAATATGCAACGTATAAGTTGTAACGTATTTATTTTATTCAAGAAACGACAAGGAAATCAAGGCGGTGGAGAAGAAAACAAAACAAAAGGACTTAAGTGCAAGAAACAAGAGACAAGGAATTGGTTGCAATTAGCAAAGGGCTTGGTTGCAATTTAAGTGGATAAGAAATCTAGAGGAGCCAATGAGAGGTTGCCACCTAGCAAGGATGAGATGCATCCAACCAAAAATAGATATATATCAAGTGTATGGCATTATTAGAACATAAAACCAAGAACAAAACCATTCTGCCCAGCAGAACACCTCTCAGTAAAACGGGCCTAGAGCCTTCATTACTCAATGAAAGTTTTTGTTCTTTATATGGTTAGAAAGTTGTTAAGACGCTCTACAACTTTCATTCAGGAGCCTCGACCAGGAAACGAGTGCAAGGGCTTCGTTTTGGCTGATCTTTGGGGCGTGTTTTTCCAGTCAGGAAACCCACTTCCATGTTCTTGATTTCTTTGGTGAGATTGAAGATGGTGAGCATAGAGTAAGGCTTCCCCAAGGTTAACCAAGCTTGTTTGAGATTGTAAGAACATCAAGAAGGTATAAAAACCCTAACCCCTCTTGGCCATGTAGTATTTGTGATGTTTAATGTTAGATCCATGGTTATTAGTGTGAATCTTGGACATATAAGTTTTGGATGATGTAGATCTTGAGTTTAAATGTTGTGGTTGTGATTTTTAAGCTTGTGGTTAGTGTATGTAACTCCATGTATGTTATAAAGTATGATCTTGGTGGATTAGATGATGGTTGTGATGTGTATATAAGATTCTTGGTTGGTTAAGTGGTATAAGCATGCTGAGTATTTTTCCAGGAACTTGTACTGTCTTGTAAGAGGGTTTTGAACCCCTAAACCTTGTCCCCTGAGGTCCTAATATATATTGTTGGAAAGGTATTTGAATGTAGTTTCCAGAAATATAAGGTTCATGACTAGGTGATGTATAGATTTTGAGTTATGGCCTGAGAAGTGAAATGTGTTTCTGGATTCCGGGCTGCACAAAATGGTCCCCTTGTGAACCTTGTTTAAACCCCTAAAAAATTATGTAGGATCATGGAAAAATTAGAGAAGCTAGAAAATGCAGTGGTGAAGGCTACCCAAAAAGAATTGGATTATAATATGTATTTTTCAATTTTATAAAAATGCTAGAGTAAAATTCGCGCAAGGGAAAAAGTCGTAAGTGGAGTGGAATTTTAGGGGTAATGGATATGATTCGGATATGGTAACCAAATTAAGTCGAATAAGTGACGAGCGTAATCGAGTGATGACATGAACCTATAGTGGGGCTAGAGTGTCATAAGACGAAGTCATTAAGTTAATTTTGTACCCCCTAAAACCCCGCAATTAAAGAGATATTGATTAAGGTACTAACGAACGGTTATTGCTTATGTATAGATCATTCCACCCCGCACGCTCGACCACCCCAACCTCACCAAGGCAAGTTTACTTTTCAAAACTTACATATACAAGGACTTTCACTGTCGTGTTTGTAGTTTTCAATCATATCAAATGTTTATGTTTATCGAAGTATCGATGAAATTGAGATGTATAAGTACATATATGTTTGCACCCCTTGAACTTAGAATGAAATGTTTTCTTCGGACAACGACTCTAGCAATAGAGGTCGTAGAGGCCCGTATATATTATTGACCGGGGAGCGGTATATTATTATATCGTAATTAAATTGCGAAAACCCGAAGGGTCATTCGGGGAGTGTCGTATACTCAAGTAATTATTTTTATATTTTCGTAAATACTCAAAATACCTATCTTGGATTAAAAGCTTATTTAATTAAATAATTATTTTATTAATTATTAATATTAAATCTTAAAATATCATTTATTAATTATTGTTCATTATTTTAAAGACAAAGCTAATCCAAGATACCTTTAGCACTTTCAAACTCGAACTCTTTCGAACTCAAAACATTTTTGAAAACCCCCGGTCAGGTTTGTTTCTTGTATGATTTCAAGAATCATCGGTCGACTGATGTCGGACCTCAATTACTCAGTTTTCAATCAAAATCAAGTTTTAAAAGAAAAAGAAAAAGGGACTCTGGCAGGTGTGGGAACCGTTGACGAACGATTCCCGGGATGTGTAAGCGGCCGTGAGCCAGGCGGTCCATCAATTATTATTCCGGCCCAGGTGTTGCCGAAGGATGATTACGGATGTAGTTTTCATCGAGGGTGATTACGGATGTAGTTTTCACCCGGGGATAGTTACGGATGTAGTTTCTATCCTTCTACCGGTAGAGAAGACCCGCGGATTATTGGACTTGGATGTGGCGAGTGATCATCGTCAATCCTTGTCAGGTTTTTATGTTTTCTTCCAGTCCCATCCTCCACTTTGGAAAAATTCTCAAACACTGCTTCTTGGGCCTAAGTGCCAAGTTGCCGATAGTGTGGCTTTTAATAAGAAAAATATTGACATCGTGCAGTATCTAGAACTGCAAGATTTTCTATAAAGATTGGCATGTGTTAGTGCACTCTTGCAATTATTTCAAAGAATGAAATGCTTTTGAATGAGAAACCTTCTAAGCTAATGGAAGGAAAGAGGTTTGCAATGATGTATTCCCTGTACAGTATGTTCACCGTAGAGTGTTTTGCCGAAAATGATATACTCATATGTATATACTTTAAAACTTGAGATATGTTGAAATGGGAACCTTATAAAGGGTTCATATGTTATTCTTAAAGCTCCTTAGTGAGTATAAATGTTTTATTCAAATTCGGACATATATATTGTCCAATTATGTTTTGAAATCTGAGATATATGCCCATACAGTTGGGAATGTTTTCAAAATAAACCACATTATTATTTTTCAAAATGGTGAACTTGCTGAGCATTATGTAGCTCATTCTTGCTTTATAAAAACTTTTCAGAAAGAGAAGAATTTGATCGGTTAACTCCGCACCAGCAGAAGAGGAGTAGAAGATTTACCCCTGAGATGATTTAGTTCCTGATAAATACTACAGAGTAAGTCTGATAGGTTTTCAACTGTAATAGTAAGACTTATCTTCAAGTGTAGCTGTATAAATGGAAGTGCGCAAAATTCTAGATTGTACAGATGAATTGTAATATTTAATGTTACTTTTGATTATCGTTTCTGAGGCTCTAACTTGTTTGTGCGTAAGATTGAGGTCTGGATGGATGTATTGTTGAGTTGTAAAGTTAATACAGGTATGATATGGTTGGATGGTGACGTGACGACCTGAATCTCTGACCTCGGATTTGGGGGCGTTACATAATACACTATTGACTAATGTTAAGATCTTTGGAGTTTGGAGCTAAGATCAACTCCAATCTTGTTCACTAAAAATCCAAATTTGGGGCAATTTTATCCCAAATTATTCCAACACGTGGACTAAAAAGTGATCCAAATTTGGATTAGTGAATAAAAGATCCAGATTGGATCACTACTATTCATTTATCCAAATCTTTATATTATTATAATATTGTTATCTTTTCTATTTGTCGATTTTGTTAATGTTATTAAAAGTAAATTAATTAATTTTGGAATAATATTAAATTCATGATAAATTCTAAAATAAAATTTTAAAATACATAAAAATTTAAATTACATTAAATTTCAAAATACATTAAATTTAAAAATACATGAAAATTTCAAAACAATACAACAAAGAAAACCTCACGATAATACAGGAAAATCTTGAAGTTCTTGTTCCAAAAGTTGAAACGGTTCAGAATGATGAAAATGGTCGATTTCAACAATTTATTAGTTGCTACAAAAAAAAATTCGAGATAAAGATGCTCATCTAGCACTTCGAAATGCACTAATTGAACATTTGTGGGAAGAATATACTAATTCTGATCATTTGTATTTTTATGTAATATTTTAATGCTTTTAATTTATTCATGTCCCGTTTTATTTATTTCGAATGTATTGTAACATTTTATTTTTATTCGAAAGTATTTTAGTTATAATCTAGTTGTTGTTGATGTTATTATTATGATCTATAATAAAATTAATTAATCTTTTTTCAAAATATTTAAATCAAAATATATGAATGTAATAATGATGATTGAATTTGAATTTATATTTGGATTACATGGTTGTAATAGAATTTGGATCGAATCAATTGATGATCCAAATTTGGATCGGAGTTGGCTTAACAAAGATTAAAAAGACAATATCTGTCATCATTTGCAGACACTCTCTTTACTTTATCATCGTCTATTTTTACTTTATCCTGTTCACGGATCAAACCCATTAGACTTGCAATACTTGAATTTTACTTCTCCCATCTACTAGGGTTACTTACGAAAACACTTCAGATCTTCAGGTTTAAATCTGTTGTTCCATAAGTTGTTTGTACACACAAAATTTTAACAACTTTTGTATTCCGACTCAATTCATCTTGTAGTCCAAATCAAGTCATCTTTAATAAAATTTGTAAACTCCAATTCTGGTAAGGAAAAATCACTAAAGACATGATTTTTTTTTCATAAAATCAACGTGATTTGATGATTTTACACTAAGATCTATGAAGAAATCAAAGAAGAAGAAACAACATTCATGGAGGAAAAATATCTTCCATTGAAACTAAACTAAAATAAACTCGTTCTTCTACAGAGAAAATGAAAGTTACAAAAATATATACCCTGCTACTCTAATTAACTATCTAACAGAATTGACAGCTAATCACAGCTCCTCATCCACTTATGTGCCAGCTCACTAAAACTAAATATCTAATATTTACAATATTTACAAAATGAATATATTTCTACATCCCCCCTCAAGCTGGACTGGACAAAGAATAAGTAACCAGGCCAAGCTTGAGACAAAGAAAGCGATGTTGATCCGCACCTAGAGCCTTTGTCATGAGATCAGCCAATTGCAATGCAGACTTAACATGTAGAATATTAATGAACTTGTTGATGACATAATCTCGGATGAAATGACAATCAATCCTGAGATGTTTAGTTCGTTCTTGGTATACATGATTCTCAGCAATATATTGAGCAGCCAAATTGTCACAAAACAAATCTATAGGAGTAAGAATAGATACATTTAGATCTACTAGTAATCCATGAAGCCAAATGATTTCACTAGTAGTGTAACTCATGCTACGATATTCAGACTCACAAGAACTTTTAGAAGTGGTTTTCTGTTTCTTTATTTTCCAAGATATCAAAGAATTACCAAGAAAAACAGCATAACCAGAAACTAACTTTGCAGAAAAAATACAGTTCCCCCAGTCTGAATCAAAGTAAGCCTTTAAAACCAAATCATTTTCAGAAGGGTAAAACAAACCAGTGTTAATGGTCCTTTTGAGGTATTGTAAAACATGCATAGCAGTATCAAGATGTGTTTGTGCAGGAGCTTGAATAAATTGACTAAGGTGATGTACAGCAAAAGAGATATCAGGCCTTGTCATATTCAAGTAAAGCAATTTACCAATAAGTCTGTGATAAACTTCAGGATCAGATAACAGAGGACAGTCTGTTATGCTAAGATGCAGATTCCTAGGCAAAGGAAAAGAAGCTGGTTTACAATTCTCCAAACCATGATCCCTTAAAAGATCAAGAATATACTTCCTTTGATTTAAAAGAATGCCAGAAGAATTTTGAGGCACCTCAATTCCTAAAAATACTTCAGTTGTCCCAAATCCTTGATAGTAAAAGCTTCATGCAAAGAAGCCTTAACCGCTTGAATAAAGGAAAGAGAATTTCCAGTAACCAACAAATCATCTACATAAGCTACCACAGCTGTAAACACACAATTAGAATCAGATTTTTTGAACAAAGAAGGATCTTGCTTAGATTGTATAAAACCAAGACCAATAAGATAAGCAGAAAGTTCAGTATTCCACTGTCTAGAAGCTTGTCTAAGTCCATATATACTTCTCTTTAACTTGCAAACAAAACCAGGTGGAACACTCAAACCAGGAGGAGGAAGCATATACAATTCTTCTTCTATATATGTAACCATGAAGAAAAGCATTATTTATATCTAGTTGGTGTAATTCCAAATTCTTTGCAGCTGCTAAAGCAACTAAAACTTTAACTGTAGTAAATTTGGCTACAGGACTAAAAGTATGCTTATAGTCTTTTCCTTTTATTTGCTTATCCCCCCTAGCCACTAATCTGGCTTTACATCTCTCCAAACTGCCATCAGGATTAAACTTAGATTTATATACCCATTTACAAGGAATTGCTGTCTTATCAGGAGGCAAAACAGTCAATTCCCATGTTTGATTAGCTTCTAAAGCAGCTAATTCCTTATCCATTGCCTCAACCCACCTAGAATATTGCTTAACCTGAGCATAAGATTTGGTTCATGAACAGAAAGAACATTAACTAATGAAACCAAATGATTCTTATCATAAAAAGAACCAGAAGGATTAGTTATAACATTGAAAGCCTAAGAAGTGACAAGATTTGCTAATTGAAAATCTTTGTATTTAGAAGGTACATGTGAAGTTCTTAATGATTTTCTAAGAACAGGAACTTGAGATGAAGATGAAGCAGATTCAGAAGCATCATTATGAGAAACTGATTCAGCATACTCATGAGGAGATGCATGAGGAGATTCATGAGAAGATTCAGTAGGAGATTCATGAAGAGATTCAGGAGAAGATAAAGAAGACTGAAAAAGAACCTCATCATCAGAACCTATTTGAACTAAAGGAAAAGAAACATTTTGACTCTTAGTTGGAGAAACAGAATCCTTAAAAGGAAATACATCTTCCTTAAACACAACATCTCTGCTAAGTAAAATAACCTTGTTTTCCAAATCATACAACTTGTACCCTTTTTGAGCAAAAGGATATCCAAGGAAAATACACTTAGTAGCTCTTGGAGCCAACTTGTCAGAGGTTTTCTTAGCAGCATACCAAAAACAACCTACAACTCTCAAAGAATGATAATCAGGTGGTTTTTGCATGAGAATATCATAAGGATTTTTCCAATTAAGAACAGAAGAAGGCATAAGATTGATAATGTGGGTTGCAGTAAGTAAACACTCTCCCCAAAACTTAACAGGAAGGCAAGCATGAAGTCTCAAAGCTCTAGCAGTATCTAAAAGGTGCCTATGCTTGCGTTCTACCCTACCATTTTGCTGAGGATTACCAGGAATACTTCTTTGATGCACTATCCCTTTTGATAGAAATAATTCTGAACAGAAATGTTGCACAATTTCAGTGCCATTATCACTTCTTATGACCTTAATTGTCTTGTGAAACTGAGTAGAAACATAAGCTATGAAAGTAGAGATAACATGAGGTACTTGTGTCTTATTATGAATCAGATGAGTCCAAGTAGTCCTAGAACAGTCATCTAGGATAGTAAGAAAATAGACACACCAGTTATAGTTGGAGTCTAATAAGGACCCCACAGATCTATATGTATTAAATCAAAACATGCAGAAGCTAGTGAAGTAGATATAGAATAAGGTAATTTGTGATGTTTGGCCATTACACATGCTTCACAATGAAAATCAGGACATTGTTGTTTATGGGAAGAGAAATATAAGTGTTGTAACTTGGACATAGATATATGACCAAGTCTAGCCTGAATAGTTTGTAAAGAAATTACATCAGTAGTTGCTTTAAAAGCACTAGAGTGTACACAAGAATGAACAAAAGAAGTTGGAGAAGGCTGTTGAGTAAGCTTATACAAACTGCCTTCCTTCAATCAGAGAGCTTTCACAACCTTAGTTGAAAGGTCCTGAAAATAACAAGAAGTTGCCTCAAAATGTGCAGACAAATGATGATCAAGAACCAATTTACTAACTAATAGCAAATTGTGATTAAAATCAGGTACATAAAATACTCCTTGTAACAAAATGTCAGGAGTTAATTGAATAGAACCAACAAGATGGACAGATTTTAAAGAACCATCAGTTAAAGCAATTGGAATAGGTGTTTCAAGATTATGTATGTCAAGAAACATAGACAAATGAATGGCCATTTGATCACTAGCACCTGTATCTATAATCCATATATGTTCACTAGACTTATGATGTAATGATGAAATACTAAAAGCTGATAAGGTACCTGCAAAATTAATTGTAGCAGATCCAGAAGAACTAGCACCAGAAGATTGTTGTCCTCCAATTGTTGTCCTCCCTGCATCATCTTAACAAATTCTTTATACAAAGCAGACATCAATTGTGGATAAATAGAAGGTGTACCAGTTCCAGTAGCAGACTGAGAAGGATCAACTGAATAAGAATCAATATCCAAAGGAGAAGACCCAAGAGTACCAGTAGAAGTATCATTAACATTTCCTGCAAATCTCTGAGTAGATTGAGTAGATTGTCCTCCTTTTCCCTTAAACCAATCAGGATAACCAATGAGTTTGAAGCACTGGTCCTTAACATGTCCTTTCATCTTACAGTAATCACAAAACCTATCTAGTTTTGCTTTCTTATAATCCTTCTTTCCATTAGCAACATAAGAAGACTTATAACCAGAATTCCCAGCATTTTGTTGAACAGACATCAAGGCACTCATATTGATAGGATTCACATGAAGATTCAAATTCTTCTGTTTCTCAATCTGATTAAGCATATGATACGCCTTGTTAACAGTAGGAATAGGATCCACACTCAACAAATTGACATTAACTTGGTCATAAGTCTTGTTTAATCCAACAATAAACTGAATCAATTTCTTTAATTGATTAGCCTCCACAAGCTTATTTAGAATGTTACAAGTACATTTTATCATCGCACCACAAGAACAAACAGGAAATGATTCTAAAATCTGTAACTGATCCCAAATTTTCTTAAGCTTTCCATAATATTCAGCTATAGAATCATCATGTTGTTCTCAAGATATCAAGCTCTTATGAAGTTCAAACAATTGAGGTGCGTTAGAATGACCGTACCTTTCCTTGATTTCAAGCCATAGATCTCTTGCGGAAGGAGTAAAAATAAAGCTCTCTGCAATACTCTTGTCAATTGAGTAAAGAATCCATCTAGTAACCATGTAATCATTTCTGATCCATTTCTGTAAATCAACATAATCATCAGAAGGTCGAGATAAAGATCCATCAATGAATCCAATCTTGTTTTTCGCACCGAGTGCTAATTTCACACTCCTGCTCCAGTTTACATAATTGCTTCCATTAAAGACAATCTGTCCTAATTGAGAGTTAGAGTTATCTCCTTGAGAAAGGAAATAAGGATCATTGTAGTTGATAGCTGTATTCACGAGCTAAGATTGCGATTGCGATTGAAATTGCGGTTGCGATTGAGAATATTCTTCAACGTTTCTTGTCATTTTGACTAAGAACACACACAAACTCTATGAAGATTATGACGAAAAAAACACTAGAACTCAGAAAAAAATCCATTTAGAACTTCAATCAAACACTAGATCAGCACTCTGATGCTCTAATACCATGATAAAATCAACGCGATTTGATGATTTTACACTAAGATCTATGAAGAAATCAAAGAAGAAGAAACAACATTCATGGAGGAAAAATATCTTCCATTGAAATTGAAATGAAATAAACTCGTTCTTCTACAGAGAAAATGAAAGTTACAAAAATATATACCCTGCTACTCTAACTAAATGTCTAACAGAATTGACCGCTAAGCACAGCTCCTCATCCACTTATGTGCCAGCTCACTAAAACTAAATATCTAATATTTACAATATTTACAAAATGAATATATTTCTACATTTTTGTACACAACTCTTTTTCTTTTGCTTTTGCTTAGAGCATCTCCAAGAGACTCCTACATTCACTCTTCAAATTAATATAAATAAATGGCTCTTAGCAAGTTATTACATTGATTTATGTGTCAAACTCCAACAATCCTCTTTATATTAGCTCTTTATTTATAATTTATTCATAAATTAACCCCACTATAAGCAAAAGTTGTGCAAGAATTGATGGATATGTATATTTTATTATTAAAATACAAGTTAAGAGCTACTAGTGGCTCTTAGAAATGAGGAAAGAGAAGAGGCTCTTAGTGTTTTTAAGAGCCACTAAGAGTCTCTTGGAGCAACATTTTCATTCTCTCTTCTCATTTTTTGAATTAAGAGCTTGAGTAAAGAGCCTCTTGAAAATGCTCTTAATAATTGTAGACAACTCTTACATCACTCCATTAATTAATAAAAAAATCAAAAAAACTCTTACATCACTCCAACCTGTCGCTTTCCAAACCATTGTGATAACCAAAACCAATAATTCGGATCTTGCCTACAGTTTTTTTTTTGGTTCAGTTTCATTATTTGTCCATATCCTTAACCTTTTATACACTAGCCATTTTACAAAAACAGGGATGCGGCACTTGGACAGATAACATCTCTTACAAATTATACAATTTTAATCATATCACATCTTAAAGAGAGGTTCAGTGGACTAGCTTGCTTAAATGGCGAAGGACACCCAAGTAACAGTGGTTATGGTGCCTTTTCTAGCACAAGGCCACTTGGGTCAACTTCTCCATCTCTCTCGTCTCATCTCGTCGTATAACATACCGGTCCACTACGTTAGCACCACGACTCATATTCGCCAAGCCAGAAGCCGTCACCAGGGCTGGGACCTTCTTGCCCATGACAATATTCATGTTCATGAACTCCCAATCCCAGCCTTTCAGTGTCCAGCTCCCGACCCCAGTGCTAAGATTAAATATCCTACTCAACTTCAACCTGCATTTGAAGCCTCTATTCACCTCCGCGAGCCTGTTTTCAAGCTTCTTACTTCTCTTTCAGCCACAGCTAAGAGAGTTGTCATCATTTACGACTATCCAATGGCCTCAGTGGTTCAGGATTTTGTTTCCTTACCTAATGCTGAGTCGTATGTTTTTCAGAGTTCTAATGCTTTTTTTTTTTATTCCTTCTACTGGGATGCAGCAGGCAGGCCTAGTTCCCCTGAAGACGATATGCTTCAACAACTACCTTCCACGGAAGGTTGTTTCACTCCAGAGTCGATGGCTTTTTGGAACAAACAACAAATTCACCTCAAAAACAGCTCCGGCGAACTTTACAATACTTCCAGAGCAATTGAAGGTCATTACGTTGATTTGGTCCAGCAATTTAAGGTTGACAAGAAACACTGGGCCATTGGCCCGTTCAATCCTGTAGACATCCTCGAAAAACCAGACCAGCAGCGACACGAATCCTTAAAATGGCTCGATAATCAAGCTCCGAATTCTGTAATATATGTTTCTTTCGGAACTACAACTAGTTTAACCGATGAACAAATTCACGCAATCGCTGTTGGCCTAGAAAGCAGTGACCAAAAATTCATCTGGGTATTGAGAGATGCGGATAGGGGAGATGTATTCACGGAAGATGTCAGAAAATCTGAACTGCCAGTGGGGTATGAAGAGCGAATATTAGAATCCGGACAAGGGATGATTGTGAGAGATTGGGCGCCACAGTTGGAGATTTTGGCGCACGCCTCCACAGGGGGATTTATGAGTCACTGCGGGTGGAATTCATGTTTGGAAAGCATGTCAATGGGAGTGCCTATAGCTACACTGCCAATGCATTCTGACCAACCTAGAAATGCTGTTCTAATAACCAAGGTACTCAAACTAGGAATTGTCGTCAAGGACTGGACTCCAGGGAACGACTTGGTTGAATCTTTGCATATTGAAAGTGCAGTGAAAAAGTTGATAGCATCCAAAGAAGGTGATGAAATAAGAAAAAGAGCAGCGGAGTTGAGAAATGACATCAAGAAATCTGTGGCAGAAGGCGGAGTTAGTCGCCTGGAATTGGATTCGTTTATCGATCATATTACAAGATCAAATTAGCAGTCTAAAAAGCCATGATTTTTCTAATAAACTGCAATCATAATGGTGTATTATCTTTAGTTTACGAATTTTCAATTTACAGTGTTACCAACTTTCATTGAAATTCTAACCGACCACACATTCGTCTAATTTAGAACACAGCTAAAGGGACCGTTGATAATGTATCATTGTGCAAGAAAAAGTTTCACTATAATCAAACACTTTCCAGGGTACAAAAAGTTCACGAACCCATGGGATTCTACTACTAATATCATCCTAATGACGAATATATTGGTATTTCTAATATACCAGTATTAAGTCATAAAGTCAATTTAGCATACCAAACACAGCCTTACAGATGTAACAGATTCAGTTCGGAAAATTAGTTACTCTACTAGTATATAAACATTCTTCTGTGTACATTTCTCATTATCATGTAATGTTGACATTTCAGAGTAAATAAGAGTTTAGTTTTCTTCTTCGATATGAGTTAGTTTAGAGCTTAATCAGCTCGTTACATCCACAAAAAATCTGTGGCAAAACTCGATTAAGATACTATTAAAAAATTGTGGCTCGACTTCAAAATAACGAGTTCGAGTTAGAGTAGATCCACAAGCATTTTGGACTCCACAACGAGTTCGAGTGGATCCAAACTTATGACGAGCTGGATTCGATTTGATAATATATTTTAATGTAATACAATATATTACACTTATAACATTGTATTAGGATTTATCGAGTTCCGAAACATACTTTTAAATTGCGAGGAGTTTGAACTCGAATCAAGTTCAATCCAATATCAAAAATTTGATGAAAACTCGGACTAGGGGACTAAAAACTAGAGCTTGTCTCGCCTCAAATTCTGGGTAGCCATCGGCAACAATAAAGGTTCTCCCATGTCGGAAAGTTGTTTATGCAATAAGCGAAACAAGTGGGCCAATTGGATATTAGTGAAACAAGTGGGACTTTCAAAGACCGTGCCAATTGGTTTGAAATATGACATATGTGCATGCGCAATGACGGATAAATGTTAAAAATAACATTTTTTTGGATATAAATTATGAAAATAACATTTTTCTGGAGGGGTGTTAAAAATACTCATTTGGATACGTATTTGGGGTTGGGGTAACGTGGGTTACACATTTGGGGTTGGGGTAACGTGGGTTACGCAACAGTCAGTCGGGTAATAAATGTATTACAAAACCTTGAATACGCAAGAGACAGTTGGGTAAAACTGGGATAGACACGTCTGATTTGCGTATCCAGTGTAACGCATTGCCATTCTGCGTTAGGACGTCATATGACATCATTGTCATCTTTCCACAGACGGGAGCTCCAGAGACAACAATACATAGTTATTCCGGCGAGTTTTTCGATCGATCCGTTCGTCCGTAGCCGGAACTTTCCCACCACATACCATATACCATTACAATTGCAATCAAATTCTCTACACACCTATACAAATTTCTTAGCATTTTATATGCTGGAATGGAAACGCCCAAAACGAATCCTAAACGTCGGAATATTCCGGCGAGCTTCGTGCAAGCCCCTGCGGTGCCGGAAAATAGAAATTGATAGGGGGAATATGAAGGAGATGATTCGGGGGTCCTGTTCCGATGTTGTAGAGGTTGGGATAGTGTTCAGATAGGGGAGATCGGAGCTTCGACATAATCGCCGGCCAATCGAGAGAGACGGAGTTACAGTAGAGGGGGGTACGCATTACGTACATGCGTATATGCTGTACACAAATGCTGTTTGGGTAACAAAATGGGTATATTTCGCACCCCTTCTCCGAGATTAGTATTCTTGTTTTTTTTTCATGAAAAAATCGTTATTTCCAGCATTTTTCCCGCAAAGACTTTAGTGATGGAAATATGTTCTAGAACAAATATATTTGACATATTTTCTGATATTTTAAGAACATAAGCACATAAATTTTTACTTCAAAAATCATCAATCATCAATATATATATAGGCAAGTGCTCAAATGAAACCCCTCTTAAAATGAGAACTGAGACCCAATCTTAGTCCTACATATTTTATATTTAAATTGAATCTTATCCATATAAACAAAAAATCTAAATCTCAAACATTCTCTCTAGTTATCTTATCCACCCATTTCCATCCCTCTCACTCTGTCTCTCTATCTCTCTCCTCATCTCTCTGTTCATCTCCCGCCAATTCTTTCTACCTCTCTTTCTCTTCGTCTCCTGCCATCATTCCTTCTACCTCGTCGTCATACCATCTTCTTTCCGGGTAGTAAGCCAACACCGTCGCTACATCACTTTTGATCTGTATCTTATCTGATCTATCATCGTTGCTCCTCTTACCGGATTTGCTCCTCGTTCCTATTTCCAATTGATGCGGTCAAAATAGAAACGCATATCGTGTATTGTATGTTGCAGAAAAGTAACTCTCCATATCTAATAATTTTAGTAGAGGAGGTGGTTATGGAAGTATGGGGATGAAGGTTATGTCGAAGATGGTGGTTATGGTGTTGGTATGTATGGAAAAGAAAGTGTTTTAGTGATTTTCTTTAAAAAAGTTTGGTGCTTCGTGTTGAAATATGGTGATTTTTGTTGATTTTTTGGTAAATTATGCTTAAATTTGGTGATTCTGTTTGTGCTACAGTGACAGTGATTTCATATGTGATGGAAATGGTGATAACAACCGTTAATCAAAGCGATTATTATTGTGGTGGTGGTAGAGAAGTGGTGACAATGTTGGTGGTGCTAGTGGCGGCATGATGACATCATTATATAGGCGTGCCAACATCTTCATTTCTTATCTCTCTCTACTTCGTTGCTATCATCTTTTTCTTATTTCAAGAGAAAGAAAGAAATGAAAATGTAAAAATGTTGATTTTAAAAGGCAAAAAGCTTCGATAATTCTGTCTTAGTAATTTCGTACCAATACAAAGTTGGATCTGATTGTTTTTTAGTGAATAATGTTCTTAATTTTCGGTCACTTTGAAATAAATTTTGGTGATTTGTGTTAAAGTTTTGGTGATTCAGATTATAATTTAATGATTTTGAAGGTTGTGCAATAAAAATACGTAAGTGGTGATTTAAGTTTTAGTTGTTCTCGAATTAATTTTGGTGACTTGTAACGATGGTAATTGAAACAGTTTAGAATGGAAATTTTAGATGATTGGATGCAACAGCGAGCAGAGAAGAAGGGGAGAAGGAAGATTCTTTTTCTGCTGTGTGCCATGGTTGTTGGGCCTGGTTTGTGGCCCAATGTGCAGTTCTCACAATAAGAGGGTCTCAGTAGAATAGCCCTCTATATATTTATATTGGACAACCTCTCAGATAATAATTTTAAGAACAAATAATAAAATGTATAACTTCTCAGATTATAGAAGGAGATTCAACAACCTCTCAGACTACACTAGCACATTAGAACATAAAAAAGCAGCAAGACAAATTACAGCAGGACATCAACCGAAAATTCTAAAAACACATGACCTCCTGGCATGATACTCTTTAGAACAAATCGAACAACCCATCATAGCCCTAGAGCTCACCTTCATGTACCACTGAATTTTTATTATATCAGCTCCTCTGAAACCCACATTTTGAATAAAAGCCTAACTAAATTCCACGCGACACTTAGTAGAATCCAGATAAAATTGATGAATAAATCATGTAAGAGTGTGCAATTGAACATAATAATAATAATAATAATAATAATAATAATAATAATAATAATAATAATAATAATAATAATAATGTTAGTCACGGAGGCATGCCTGAATACATCTAATAACAAGCCTAAGTATGTGTAATGTTATGCATTACCTACATGACCTCTTAACTGAGGGAACCTCTAGTTGTAGAGTTTCTATTTGTTCTGTACTTGTAATATGCATCAAATTCTAGTTGTGTTACTGTAATTATAAAGTCAAGAATATTGCTTGAAAGAAGTTCCAAGGTTCATGCCTCAAGCAAGGAGATAAAGACTACCAAATAATCACAGTTGGGATTTGAAGAAATGAAGAATTTGCCTAAGTACCAATTCGAGAAGTACATTTGTCTATTCAAGAAGTCTAGCATTCGAGAAGTCAGAGATTCGATATCTCAGATGTAACACCCCCAGATCCGGGGTCCGGGATCCGGTGGTTACGGTTTCCAATTCTATCCACAACAATTGAACTTTCCTTAACATAAAATAAATTACGTCTCTATGACCCAACACAACAATATAAAACACACCCGTTATAGTCCCAGAGATGAAATCAGAGTAACAATCAAATTTTTAATAATCACATTATGAGTTCTCACAATCCAAAAGAATTTCAATATAAATACATACTCTTTGCCATCCATTTACATAAGTCATACTAGACCATATTCTTGGTACTGAAAGAATAAATATATCCTACCAATAGCTCCTTCTTCAGCTCTGGTAGTCTCATCGTCCTCGCCCGCGTCGAGTGCGCCTTGTGCGAGTCATCTGGTCTAGCTGTTGTTGTGATATAATAATAAAGCAAGGGTGAGCAATAGCCCACCAACAATAATATATGACTGAACGATAATGTATAACAGTTCAAAAGTATTTTTCAAACCATATGCCATGCATTTACGGAAATGATGCCAGTATAATATGAACGATGAAGTTACAAGGTAACTTAGAGTATTTGTTTGTAGAAATATCTGCTACATCAAAAGTAAGCGAGATATTCTCATTGTTATTAAGAAGAGGAACTTGCATGAAAAGGTTGCAATTCCAGTTAGGAACACTTTTCCAGCTCTGCCAACAGTAATCATGTTGCAGGAAATAAATAAGTTTGGATGATGAACCAATGATGGAGTATTCACCGCGCCCGCTGTTCCAATCTTGATGATCAGTCGAGATCGTACAACTCAATTTAGATTTACTACCGGTAGAAGGAAGAACTGACGGCTTTACTTGTCTACCGCCTTACTAGCTCTCCCCGGCCAACGGTTGGGCCAAAGGGGATGGACCGGCGCTACTCGGCCTCTTACACGACTCATAGTTCAAATATAATTCATGATTCTGAATGTAACGTTTGCCCCCCTTTCCCCAAGTATAATACTTGTTGATAAGACTCCACAAAGTAGTCGTATCTAGTTGGAAAGGAAAATTTCACCAATAACTTCCAAGCTATTGCTTGGTAACGAATATCAACTTGTTCCAACAATCTTACCCCTCGAAAGATGAGAAGGTACATAATGACTTAACAAGCCAATAGCACCCGAGTTGCGAGTGAAGAGAATACTTTATTGACCGGGAAGTCGACCAGATAAATAACATTTTCCAAGTAAGGTTCCCTTATTATTAGGGAGATAGACTCAAAGAAGAATGATGTCTGAGAACCTTTCTTGATATAAGATTAATAATAATATGACTCCGAAATATTTTCCGTAATAATCAAAAAAGATAAACCTTATCGAGGTTATTCTAAGTATGGAATAAATATTCAGAGAATATTTATTGAATTAAAATATTTTAAAGAATATTTAGGAATATGAAAGAATATCTTTAATCAGAGTATTTCTCAAATAATCCTTGAAGAAATATCGAGAGAATATTTATTGCATAATCAAATATTCAAATGAATATTCAAAATAATATTCATTAATTAATAAGACCTAAAAGGAATATTTAAAATATTTAAAATAATATTCGATGATTAAATAGAACCCTGGATGAATATTCAAAATAATATTCATAATTAATTAGGAATTTAAATGAATATTGAAAAAGTAATACTCATTTAATGAATAATATTCTAAATGAATATCAAGTAATATTCATTTAGTAATCCAAGCTTTAAAGGAATATTCGAGATAAGACTCGATAAATAAATCAAGCTTCAGATGAACATTAAAATAATATTCATCAGGTAATTACTATCTTAAATGAATATTCAAAAGTAATATTCATTTAATGAATAATATTCTGAATGAGTATCCAAATAATATTCATTTAGTAGTCCCACCTTTAGAAGAATATTCGAAATAATAATCGATAATCAATTCGACTCTGAATGAATATTGAAAAATATTATTCGTCAAATGGTTACGTTCAAATAATTATTTGAAATAAGGATCGATAAATAAATAATCTCGAACGAATATTCAAATAATATTCGTCGCCCGAATAAGGGAAAAATATTTACTTAAATATTTTCCTTCGAGGTAATCTCGATATGTCAAGAAATATTGACTCCCGGTCTATATTCGATGAATAAGATGGATACGCCCTTCTATGAGGGTCTTACAATAACCGGCTTATAATTGATACGTTAACTGTCTAATTTATAAGCCAATAAACAATCAGGGAACAAGCATAATGATATAACTTGAAAGTAGGCATGCATGTTATGGCATATGTACAACAGAAAACATATATATATATATATATATGTTTATATTCAATCACAACAACAGCCTAAAAGAAGGGAATTGAAACTTGCCTGGTAATCGAGTACGGTAAGGGGTAGTGGTAGCGGGTCCCGGTTCAGCTTGGTGATCTATAAATAGCCAAGGCATTCGGGATTAATCACTTAACATATTAAAAGTTAAGTCGTACTTAAATCGAAACACGTTCTCGAGTTATCTCGTTATATCCCTTTTAGTGGATTCCTTTTTATCACTGATCCGACCCGACATTCGTTCGTTAATACGACATGTCACTGTACTTATACTTGGGATATACTTAATTCATACGAGTTCTAAGGTCGATCGTTATGAACCAAAATTATACTCCGAGTTTTATCGCCCGTTTTCTAAGTGTTTTACTGAAGTTATAAAAGAGTCTTCTTTTAGGGGTTCGTTCGCGTTTAACCTCGACTCGAACATTTTTAATAAATCGAAAAATGATCCTTTTGACATACGGTTTTCTTTCACACCTTCCTTTTTACCTCTAGTATTTATTTACCAAGATTCGCCATGACGTTACATAGTTTACGAGGGTTCAATTTCAGTTACGAACTTTCGTTTACGGATTCGAACTACTTTTAGTAATTTGGTCATAAATCCTAAACCGTAAGTCTGTTTCACGTGATCTTTATATCAAAACGAAGCTTAGAACATTACCTATCCTATCATGGCAGATAAAGTCTCTGGACAGTAGGGTTTTGACATGGAAAATGGCATACAAAACATGGTATTGTAAAATCGGACATTATAACGGCTATAATACGAACGTTCCAAAAATCACAATCAACAACCCAAGCCACACCGGGCATCTAAAAAACTTATACACATATTAAGCACCTCAACAAGTCCAGAAGCCACTGATCTTAGTATCAAAATCATCATGTTAATCAAATCACTAAATCACTAACTAAACATGCTTATAACATGAACATAATCATAACTAAGCTAGATCCATCAAGAACATGCTTAAAACTCAAAGTAGATCTAGGGTTTTCAAGTATTATACCTTCCTTGTAGTATGTGCTAGCCTCACAAAGCTTGGTATTGCCCTTGGATAGCATTAACTTAGCTAGGATCAACCATGAAAACAAGAAAAACAAGGATTAGTTCTTGAAAACACTATTCATCATCACCTTTGATGATTTATTTGAAAATGAAAGAAAGTGAATTTGAGGCTGAAATTTCTAGGGGATCTAAGTTATGATATGTAGTACTTACCCTAAAAAGTTGAATATCAAACAATGGTGGGAACCTCCTTTTCTAGCTCCTTGGCCGAAAGTTTGAAGAAAAGAAAGGAATGGAGAGTGTTTGCTTGGTTTCTTGCTTTTCCTTGGGCAATTACGCATAAAGTGAATTTGGATAGATAATATCTCATCCTAGTTGTGTTAGTGGAGTGTGATGTCATGGATGAGGCAATTTGGAGAGACAAGTGTTATGTTTTGGATGGTGGAAGGCTAAGTATTGGTTGGTTTTTCTAAGTACTACTTCCATCTCCAAGTATGCTAGTTACTTTAAGCCACTTGGTTGCTAGATATTTATTATAGTAGCTTACACAAGACTCTTGCTTCCTCTGCTTGTTTCTGTGTCCGGTTATTGCCCGTTTCGATTGATCGTTCGGACGAATAACTAAGTAGTTTCACCTCTAGGGTTTACCGGGAAATTTCTCGATATTCATAATACCTTCCCCAATCCTTAATATAATCCTCGTGATGACCATGTAGGATATTTAATCTCAATATGAACTTAATCTATAATCTAGGATTCATTCGCTTTATTGATTAATCTCGTTATAACGTTTTAGCGGTTTCTAGAACGCTTGTTTCACTGCCTTAGTGGTTTCCTACCTTCATTCTTAAATCAAATATAATAACATCCCAAAATATCAAATCCTCAAAGTTAATATCTCAATTCTTGGATTATAATAATATTTAATCCACTGCCCGGTCAAATATTACACCGAAAAAGAATTTGGAATTTCTGAATTCCGATCGTCTCTGCATTCACTTATTTCCTCCGCGTATTACTAATATGACTTCGAAACATCCATATCACGTCCCGTACATAGGGTGGCGTGAAAAGTTTTCCAACTTAAAAAATCACTATTCATCCACCAAATTACTATGCACGTACAGGAAACACTATGCACGTACGGGAAACACTATGCACGTGCTGGAAATACTATGCACGTACGGGAAATACTATGCACGTACTCATTTCCCTTCAAGGATCCATTAGCTCCTTCCTGGATGGTAGATTATTCTTATCTAGGTCCTCAACCATCGAATTAATCTATTCTGACAATATACCAATGCATCAGGATCATTGTCCAAAGCAATATCCATTCATTACAATCATTGTTCTTTGAAACCACCATTCATTAGAGCTGGTGACCTTGTTGTCGGAATCATTGTTCCTCATTTTATCATTACTTAATAAAAAGTTTTAATTATATCCAAAATTTGGGGTTCTTACAGTCTCCCCTCCTTAAAAGGATTCCGTCCCGGTATCAGGTAGGAAGCAAAGAGTCGTTTGCCTGTCGTTCCCTTTTTAGCTTCCCGGTCAATTCTTAGTCGTTCTACCCTTCCTCAGCATATCTTCTAGTGCTACAATCCATACTGTATCCTTTTTCCATCAACGTTGCTACTTTTCGTACAACTCACTATCCGGGTTATACTCTTACTCAGTCTTATCCTTATTGATACCTGCAGTAACATTGGTATCACTATCACCCTACGAATTCGGAGGTAACCTCGCTCGTACTGTGCATTTCCTGATTGCTTTAATCTTCGCAATCTCGATCAATATAGAGAAGTGGAAAGATTTATTTAGAGATCACTATGATCAATTGAACATTTGTTATATTGCATAGTTAGTACAGAAGGGGGCCAGCCTTTAGTACTTGACAAGCAATTAAACAAGTCATGGTATTCCACTTAGACTTCTATCACATAGACAGATAGTCACGTAGCAGTACCTCCCCTCCTAAAAGGGTTGTTCTTCTCAATTCATAAAGAAGATGAATAAGAGAGAAGAAGAGAAAAGAGTTCTAAAGGATTATAGAAAGCTTTCATGATTGTAGAATATCATACTCAGAATTTACCTCTGAACTATAGAGGTTTATCAAAGAAGAAATTAATCTTAATTATATCCAATACTATTTGATCGCAATCTCACGTGTCAACATATCTTGCTGCTTTGTCCATTATTCTATGGACAAATACTCTTGTTCAATCTTAGCGATACTCACATTCGGGAAATCCTTCAACCTTTCAGGTTAAATCTTAGATTTCTCACTTGACATCATTATTACTGACATCCCATATCATGTTACTAGCTTTTTCATAACTATAATATTGACACTATCAGGTTGTCATCCTGAGAATTCATTAGAAAACCCATTCATAACATTCCTTGCTTCTCATTCCATAGTTGCTTTCCCAGCCTTTTCTTTATCAATCACATCCTTCTTATTATCTGATTCTTACTCATTTCTATTATTTACTTTCACCTTCACCTCTTTATTGAGACACCTTTTTGCACTTGGTACCTCCTTATCGGTATTCCGTCACATTTATTCTATAATCATCACGTTATTCCAATTTAAACTTTCCGAAATGAATCTGGCCCGATCCCTTTAACTTAGATTCATATAATCTACTTCTGCCAACCTTGTTTCTCATCACTTGTTCTTTTCTATCCGTGGTTTTCCACAGGTTGTCTTTCGTAAGTCAGACCAGGTCGTATATCTACATGCTCGTACTCCTATCATCTGTTGAACATCTGCGTTTTACTGGCGTAGCCTGGCCACATGAAAACCCGTTATGACCGTGCTATAAGTTTTGGGGGTAAGGCTAGCTCGAATACCGCCGTCCGAACACTTTAAACTCTCAGGTGGCCCAATAAGTCTCGGGTTCAACCGCCCTTCCCTCCAAGTCTCATTAATTCTTTCCATGGGAATATCTTTAACATCATGAATCATCAACCTCATATTCTCTATCTTGTTTGCGCAGAAGTACACTAACATAAACTTGTTTGTCATTCATCAACATGCCATTTAGTTAATCAATGGCAGCACTTTCTTTATCTTTACATTGTCATCTACTTTCTTAGAAGAATCACTATCGCCTGTTGTTTACGTAGTGCATTAATAGCTAACCCTACGGGTTTCAAATCCCTTAGGGAGACAAAGTAATCATTATTCCTTATCCATAAGGAACACTTCCTGAACTTGATGTAGATATAACACGAAGTAGATAGAATTGCAGAAGAGTTTCAAGCATCGCAGCTAGGTCCGGTTGATGAAATGATCACTTATGCATCTTCCATAAAAGACTGGAAACTTAACGGTTTACTTCATCAATTTTGTACCATGGTCCTGGTTTGCCTCAAAACGGGACCTTCTAAGGTACGTAATATGCTTAAGACTCCATCAGGAATCGAATCTTTACTTAAACTATTATTACCTTCGATTCTTGCACAATCATCAAAAGGAATGTAACTTCCTCCACTCCAATATGACCTTCAAGGTCTTTCCAAATATCATTTTGTTTCTTCGGTATGAACATTTATAATTATTCCTTTATACTTAGACTGTCGGCCACCTCATTGGCCTTTCCTGATAATAATAATTTCTGGTAATCCTTGTTCTCTGGATATATTCCAATTCAAATATTTCTACCTCATTCCCATCATTGTTGGGTGAAAGCATTCTCCCTTAAGCTCCGCTGATGGAGAAAAATATATTTATTAGTCTTTCTCCATAAGTCATTGCTTCCACCTACCCGTGGGAACTTTATCACGTTTATTCCCAATCCTTCTTAGGATACTTCTCTTCTTAGTTCTTTCCTTATCTTAGGATAATCTCAACCTTTATAGGTTCAATCCATACTTCCTCAGGGTTTCATACATGCCTCATCTGGCATTATTGTTACTATGTCATACATTCCTTACCAAACTTCCATTTTGAAGTTCGGAATATTACCTTTTTCCTTGTAAGGTTTCATAGGTCATCCTCATCCTTCCTCCTGTACTTTCTGGGTACAGGGTATATCAAAATGTCATTGATCAATACTCTAATAATTCTATCTATGTTCTTTCCAGAACTCTTTTTAATAATCCTTACCGGTCATTATTGCCTTAGCAAGTCCAACTCATATCATCTGAAGTCATAATGTCGTTATTAGGGTTAATGCCACCCCTTGTGCATTCCCCAGGGTTTGTCTTAATTTATGGATATCCTATCCTTAATTCAACTGCCAAGGAATTCTTGCATCTTATAATTGGCAATCAGATCATGTATCCTTAATAAAGGTCTCTTTTCAATCATTCTCATTTGATAATCGATCGGTGGCTTAATGCCACCCTCTTCTTTCAGATAGTTGTTAGCCTATTTGGCCTTCCAAAAAGGCAACGTATGCCTATCTCCTCTCTTACAGAACTTGGTAATGGCAGCAAGGATGTTTTGGAAGATATTGGTCGAGTTCAACGTGAATCTCTTAGTACTTATCGTTCTTCTCAAATGTACTTGCCTTAGACAAAATTTCTACAGCATACTGATCCATCTCTGACCATTTCTATACTCTCTTCATAAACCTTCGTTGTTTACTTCCCTTAGTCGTAATATGTTCATGGTATTCATGATACCCTAACATCATACATCTCAAGTCACTATACTTCCATTTTACTCGTAATCTTGGACAACCATATACACATGAGTCACTTTAGTACGGGTTACCCCATCCCAAAAAGGTCTAGTAAATTCCCCATCAAAACATGGGTTGCAAAGGGTTTAGTAGAAGACTCCTACGATCTCATTAATATTTCCTTTATATCAGAAGCCCTTGCAGTCGGTGCTTACTTAGAAGCAACCCTGCTTTGTCTTTTCATTGTTGGTCTAGTCACTTTATAGTCCGTTGTGACTTGGCCTCAACTGGCCACACTAAAATAAAAATATATGATTTTAGGGGTTGGCTAGTAGCATTACTTTTCTAGCAATTGCCGGCATAGTGCCTTCTTCTTTGATACCTTTCTACCTTTCCAAAACTTTACTCCATATAAGTCTTAATCGACTACTCGGCACCGTCTCCGGTCACCTTTCCTCTACTTTTATCTTTTCAACTATTCTTATCAATCCCGCGTGCCACACATGCTTACCATTCCTGGCATAACAGCCTTTTCATTTAAGTCAATCCTGGAATTTCTCAGTCCGGCTGGTTTCTTACTTACATTTCCTGTTTTCGTCCAATCTCACTTCATCATTTTATCACTACCATCGATTGTAATGCTCAGGGTCCGTTTACTAACCCATTTTACAGCATCCTTACCCAAATCACAGGGTTTGCTCCAGTTTCTACTCTCTTCCATGACATTTTCTGATAATCAGAAAGACAAGGTTTGCCAAAATTCACCGAATTCCTTTCCAGACTCAGGGAAATTTTGATCAATCTACCCACCTACTGGTAACATTAAGGAGACCAGTTTCGAAACTTGAAGAATAGTTCTATGAACCTCCAAGCAGGTGGAATCATAAGCAGTCATAGTTAACGAAATAATCATCATCAGATTGGAAGTTTACCCACTGGAGAGGAATCAATTATATCCATCCCTTAGAAGGGAATCAATATTTTCAAACTGAAACCTGTCACAACGTCCTGATACCTATACGTCCTGATATTCAATACTACCAAATGTCGGTCTACCTAACCCTTTATGCGAAGCGTCGTTGGAAGCACAAAGTCTCCTTTTTCCATTAAGCAATGCCAGCTCTTGGTCATTACCAATTTCACCTTTTAGCTCCAGGAAGATTTTCTCACATTTTTCTCTTTAACTGCTGATCGTATTACTTGATCTATTATAATTCCGTGTCGGAGTAAACTTAAGGTACTACTATAATCCATTCAAAGAGAAGAAGGAATTTAATATTCCTCTGAATCACATGCATCTAACGTTTCTGGTTCATCATTTAACTGAGTTGAATTAACTCTATACTCAGTCTCTGGCAGTAGTCTCATTACGAGTTCATCTTGACTCACTGGTCTTATCTTCCGGTAGGTTCTGAGATCATTGTCTTGCTTACTACTTCCTTATATAACTTTACCCAATCATGCTGTCACTTCCCAATTTCTTTACTTTCTACTGATTCATTCATGAACATTTCCCTGAATAAAACCACCTCATTAACCTCACTTTGGTTTCGTAAATTATAACCTATGACATCTGCCTTCTCGTGGCGAATTATTACTGACAATATTCATACTGATTCATTTATCAAATGATATGGCACTTACTGCCTCATTCTCAACTATTCCTAGGGACTCTGCTCCTCGCCCTAAATCGATGTCTTTGATAATCATACATCCCTCTAGCTCTTTCTTCGTTAATATGGAAGTCTCTAGGGATTCTCGTCTATTCCCGTATAAGATCTCAAGTGATCCTTTCAATCCGTCTTACTTGCTGGTACTACCTCCAGTAGACCGGCTACGAATCCAACATGAATCTTCAGTTCTCTTGCTAATAACTCAGTTCTTTATGCTCCCTTTTCTGAGCATTATACTTTAATCATCACAGTTTTTCTGGCTGCAACCCTCATTCCTCAAGGGTAAGCTCCTTATCCTAACAGGATTTTTTTTCCTTATCTACTGGAACCTCTTCCGGGTCTCCAGTAGGGTACTCCATCGAATTACCCGCTGATCTTCAGCATATAAAGCATCATCGCGCTGCTGCTCGTATGCCTCAAGGTCTGTCGCCTTACTCGTCAATACGATATCGAGCTAAGTTACTATCACGATACTTAAGAGTTCCCATAAGGGTTTTATATGTCATCACTACATTAAGTAGTCCGACTATGAACTTGGCAAGAGTTCTTATTATCTTAATGAATTTATTGTTTTAACGTCGCCTCATCTCTGGGGTTTATAACGTACGCTCTGATACCACTTCTGTAACACCCCCAGATCCGGGGTCCGGGATCTGGTGGTTACGGTTTCCAATTCTATCCACAACAATTGAACTTTCCTTAACATAAAATAAATTACGTCTCTATGACCCAACACAACAATATAAAACACACCCGTTATAGTCCCAGAGATGAAATCAGAGTAACAATCAAATTTTTATTAATCACATTATGAGTTCTTACAATCCAAAAGAATTTCAATATAAATACATACTCTTTGCCATCCATTTACATAAGTCATGCTAGACCATATTCTTGGTACTGAAAGAATAAATATATCCTACCAATAGCTTCTTCTTCAGCTCTGGTAGTCTCATCGTCCTCGCCCGCGTCGAGTGCGCCTTGTGCGAGTCATCTGGTCTAGCTGTTGTTGTGATATAATAATAAAGCAAGGGTGAGCAATAGCCCACCAACAATAATATATGACTGAACGATAATGTATAACAGTTCAAAAGTATTTTTCAAACCATATGCCATGCATTTACGGAAATGATGCCAGTATAATATGAACGATGAAGTTACAAGGTAACTTAAAGTATTTGTTTGTAGAAATATCTGCTACATCAAAAGTAAGCGAGATATTCTCATTGTTATTAAGAAGAGGAACTTGCATGAAAAGGTTGCAATTCCAGTTAGGAACACTTTTCCAGCTCTGCCAACAGTAATCATGTTGCAGGAAATAAATAAGTTTGGATGATGAACCAATGATGGAGTATTCACCGCGCCCGCTGTTCCAATCTTGATGATCAGTCGAGATCGTACAGCTCAATTTAGATTTACTACCGGTAGAAGGAAGAACTGACGGCTTTACTTGTCTACCGTCTTACTAGCTCTCCCCGGCCAACAGTTGGGCCAAAGGGGATGGACCGGCGCTACTCGGCCTCTTACACGACTCATAGTTCAAATATAATTCATGATTCTGAATGTAACGTTTGCCCCCCTTTCCCCAAGTATAATACTTGTTGATAAGACTCCACAAAGTAGTCGTATCTAGTTGGAAAGGAAAATTTCACCAATAACTTCCAAGCTATTGCTTGGTAACGAATATCAACTTGTTCCAACAATCTTACCCCTCGAAAGATGAGAAGGTACATAATGACTTAACAAGCCAATAGCACCCGAGTTGCGAGTGAAGAGAATACTTTATTGACCGGGAAGTCGACCAGATAAATAACATTTTCCAAGTAAGGTTCCCTTATTATTAGGGAGATAGACTCAAAGAAGAATGATGTCTGAGAACCTTTCTTGATATAAGATTAATAATAATATGACTCCGAAATATTTTCCGTAATAATCGAAGAAGATAAACCTTATCGAGGTTATTCTAAGTATGGAATAAATATTCAGAGAATATTTATTGAATTAAAATATTTTACAGAATATTTAGGAATATGAAAGAATATCTTTAATCAGAGTATTTCTCAAATAATCCTTGAAGAAATATCGAGAGAATATTTATTGCATAATCAAATATTCAAATGAATATTCAAAATAATATTCATTAATTAATAAGACCTAAAAGGAATATTTAAAATATTTAAAATAATATTCGATGATTAAATAGAACCCTGGATGAATATTCAAAATAATATTCATAATTAATTAGGAATTTAAATGAATATTGAAAAAGTAATACTCATTTAATGAATAATATTCTAAATGAATATCAAGTAATATTCATTTAGTAATCCAAGCTTTAAAGGAATATTCGAGATAAGACTCGATAAATAAATCAAGCTTCAGATGAACATTAAAATAATATTCATCAGGTAATTACTATCTTAAATGAATATTCAAAAGTAATATTCATTTAATGAATAATATTCTGAATGAGTATCCAAATAATATTCATTTAGTAGTCCCACCTTTAGAAGAATATTCGAAATAATAATCGATAATCAATTCGACTCTGAATGAATATTGAAAAATATTATTCGTCGAATGGTTATGTTCAAATAATTATTTGAAGTAAGGATCGATAAATAAATAATCTCGAACGAATATTCAAATAATATTCGTCGCCCGAATAAGGGAAAAATATTTACTTAAATATTTTCCTTCGAGTTAATCTCGATATGTCAAGAAATATTGACTCCCGGTCTATATTCGATGAATAATATGGATACGCCCTTCTATGAGGGTCTTACAATAACCGGCTTATAATTGATACGTTAACTGTCTAATTTATAAGCCAATAAACAATCAGGGAACAAGCATAATGATATAACTTGAAAGTAGGCATGCATGCTATGGCATATGTACAACTGAAAACATATATATATATATATATATATATATATATATATATATATATATATATATATTTATATATATATATGTTTATATTCAATCACAACAACAGCCTAAAAGAAGGGAATTGAAACTTGCCTGGTAATCGAGTACGGTAAGGGGTAGTGGTAGCGGGTCCCGGTTCAGCTTGGTGATCTATAAATAGCCAAGGCATTCGGGATTAATCACTTAACATATTAAAAGTTAAGTCGTACTTAAATCGAAACACGTTCTCGAGTTATCTCGTTATATCCCTTTTAGTGGATTCCTTTTTATCACTGATCCGACCCGACACTCGTTCGTTAATACGACATGTCACTGTACTTATACTTGGGATATACTTAATTCATACGAGTTCTAAGGTCGATCGTTATGAACCAAAATTATACTCCGAGTTTTATCGCCCGTTTTCTAAGTGTTTTACTGAAGTTATAAAAGAGTCTTCTTTTAGGGGTTCGTTCGCGTTTAACCTCGACTCGAACATTTTTAATAAATCGAAAAATGATCCTTTTGACATACGGTTTTCTTTCACACCTTCCTTTTTACCTCTAGTATTTATTTACGAAGATTCTCCATGACGTTACATAGTTTACGAGGGTTCAATTTCAGTTACGAACTTTCGTTTACAGATTCGAACTACTTTTAGTAATTTGGTCATAAATCCTAAACCGTAAGTCTGTTTCACGTGATCTTTATATCAAAACGAAGCTTAGAACATTACCTATCCTATCATGGCAGATAAATTCTCTGGACAGTAGGGTTTTGACATGGAAAATGGCATAGAAAACATGGTATTGTAAAATCGGACATTATAACGGCTATAATACGAACGTTCCAAAAATCACAATCAACAACCCAAGCCACACCGGGCATCTAAACAACTTATACACATATTAAGCACCTCAACAAGTCTAGAAGCCACTGATCTTAGTATCAAAATCATCATGTTAATCAAATCACTAAATCACTAACTAAACATGCTTATAACATGAACATAATCATAACTAAGCTAGATCCATCAAGAACATGCTTAAAACTCAAAGTAGATCTAGGGTTTTCAAGTCTTATACCTTCCTTGTAGTATCTACTAGCCTCACAAAGCTTGGTATTGCCCTTGGATAGCCTTAACTTAGCTAGGATCAACCATGAAAACAAGAAAAACAAGGATTAGTTCTTGAAAACACTATTCATCATCACCTTTGATGATTTATTTGAAAATGAAAGAAAGTGAATTTGAGGCTGAAATTTCTAGGGGATCTAAGTTATGATATGTAGTACTTACCCTAAAAAGTTGAATATCAAACAATGGTGGGAACCTCCTTTTCTAGCTCCTTGGCCGAAAGTTTGAAGAAAAGAAAGGAATGGAGAGTGTTTGCTTGGTTTCTTGCTTTTCCTTGGGCAATTACGCATAAAGTGAATTTGGATAGATAATATCTCATCCTAGTTGTGTTAGTGGAGTGTGATGTCATGGATGAGGCAATTTGGAGAGACAAGTGTTATGTTTTGGATGGTGGAAGGCTAAGTATTGGTTGGTTTTTCTAAGTACTACTTCCATCTCCAAGTATGCTAGTTACTTTAAGCCACTTGGTTGCTAGATATTTATTCTAGTAGCCTACACAAGACTCTTGCTTCCTCTGCTTGTTTCTGTGTCCGGTTATTGCCCGTTTCGATTGATCATTCGGACGAATAACTAAGTAGTTTCACCTCTAGGGTTTACCGGGAAATTTCTCGATATTCATAATACCTTCCCCAATCCTTAATATAATCCTCGTGATGACCATGTAGGATATTTAATCTCGATACGAACTTAATCCGTAATCTAGGATTCGTTCGCTTTATTGATTAATCTCGTTATAACGTTTTAGCGGTTTCTAGAACGCTTGTTTCACTGCCTCAGTGGTTTCCTACCTTCATTCTTAAAATCAAATATAATAACATCCCAAAATATCAAATCCTCAAAGTTAATATCTCAATTCTTGGATTATAATAATATTTAATCCACTGCCCGGTCAAATATTACACCGAAAAAGAATTTGGAATTTCTGAATTCCGATCGTCTCTGCATTCACTTATTTCCTCCGCGTATTACTAATATGACTTCGAAACATTCATATCACGTCCCGTACATAGGGTGGCATGAAAAGTTTTCCAACTTACAAAATCACTATTCATCCACCAAATTACTATGCACGTACAGGAAACACTATGCACGTACGGGAAACACTATGCACGTACTGGAAATACTATGCACGTACGGGAAATACTATACACGTACTCATTTCCCTTCAAGGATCCATTAGCTCCTTCCTGGATGGTAGATTATTCTTATCTAGGTCCTCAACCATCGAATTACTCTATTCTGACAATATACCAATGCATCAGGATCATTGTCCAAAGCAATATCCATTCATTACAATCATTGTTCTTTGAAACCACCATTCATTAGAGCTGGTGACCTTGTTGTCGGAATCATTGTTCCTCATTTTATCATTAATTAATAAAAAGTTTTAATTATATCCAAAATTTGGGGTTCTTACATCAGAAGACACTATTCGATATCTCTGAATACACTGTTCGATATCTCATTCGATATCTCAGAGATTCGATATGTCTATTACTCTATTCGAGAACTCATGGAGTCAACAAGTCAAAGCATCATTCGAGTTCTCTAAGAGTCAACAAGTCAATGATCTATTCGATATCTCAAGGACTAAAGAAGCTATTCGACATCTCAGGGATTCGATATGTCAAAATGCTCTATTCGATATCTCAAGGAATCCCAGAGAAAAGAGCTATTCGAGAAGTGATTCGATATGTCAATATAACACTATTAGAGAACTCAGAGTTATCGATTAAGTCAATTCGAGTTCTCGAATCAATCACTTAGCCACTTCTCGAATACATTCTTGGAGACAAAATACTGAAGAATTGTACAAGTCAGAAACCTGCAACAAGCCAAGACGCTTTATTTGACTATGTACTATAAAGCAGATTGGAAAGCCTACAAAGAAGCTTGGAGAGATAAGACAAAGGGACAAGGAGCTAAAGAAGTGGATCTGAACAGGCTTTGCAAAGTCAAATCTGTAGCCGTTTGGACTCTTACTCAAATAAGATAGACAGACTGGAAAGTATTTTGTTTACCTACCTTATTTGTAGTAAGTAGGTGTATCCATGTCTATAAGGATACAGCCTCACTTCCTTAGCAACAGAGAGTGATAAGTTTTTCAAGATACATCACAGGAAATATCTCTCTAAGAAAAACGAAGCTGAGAATACTACCATTTGTATTCACAGATTGTAGCAAAATCTTTATCTAATAAAATATTAGATTAAAGTGATGTTGTGTTGTGTTTGTCTTTGTTATCTGCACTTACATATCTCACACACTAAACACATATCTTGTTGCAAAGATTCAAGAACAAAGAAAAGTTCAAGAATCCATTCACCCCCCCTCTGTATTCTTTTACTGTATTCAATACTCAACAAGTGGTATCAAAGCAGGCTGTTTAATCTAAACAGAAAACGATCATGAGTTCGAATACACCAAAGACTACAGGTACGGTGAAGGTCCCTAAGTTCGACAAAGAGAATTACAACCTCTGGAAAATAAAAATGCTGTTGTTCATCAAAGCTGCCAATCCTCTCTACCCTGACATCCTCAAGAATGGTCCATTTGTACCACAACAAGAAATTACTGAATCTACAGTGGGCACAATAGTCATTCCTAGATCATATGTTGCAAAAGAGCCATCCAAATGGACGGACTCAGAGAAGGAAAAGGTTGCCCTAGACAGTCATCTCATGTTGCTGATCATAGACTTCATGGATATGTTGATGTTTGCTAATATAGCATCATGCACATCAGCCAAGGACATGTGGAACCACATCGAGGTGTTATATGAAGGGACAGAGGAGGTAAGAGAAAATAGGAAACAGATACTGGTCACACAGTATGAAGCTTTCATGGCACAGTCCGAAGAAAGTATTACTGATATGTTTGAGAGATTTCACAAGCTGGTGACTGAGCTTCAAATGAATGGGAAGGTTTACAGCACTAAGGAATTAAACATGAAGTTTCTACTATCTGCACCAAACCATCTAGAGCAAAGGGTCATATCTCTAAGAGAAAGAGATTTGAACAAAGTCACTATGATGTGCTCTATGGGGTTTTAAAAACTCATGAGCTTGAGTTGCTTCAGAAGAGGGCTATCCAAGCCAACCAAGGCAGAATGATAAACACATCCTGTGCCTTGATTGTCAACAAATCCGTTCAAGACCTGGAAGCATCTACAAGTCAACTGAGAATAGAAGAGATAGTAGATGATGAAAAGACTGGTGACTTTGCTCTATCTGGAGTAAGGAAAGGAAGCCTGTTTGTAGCTAATATGAACTCTACAAACAAGGACAAAATCTGTTGCTTTTACTCAAAAGCATCAAATGAAGATAGTTGGCTGTGGCATAAGAAGCTATCACACTTGAACTTCAAAGGCATTAATTCTCTAGTCAAAAGAGAGTTAGTAAGAGGCATGCCCACACTTGAATTCTGTCAAGAAGGAGTGTGTGAGGCTTGTCAAAAGGGAAAAATGAAAAGATCAAGCCACAAGTCAAAGACAGTGACATCAATAACCAAGCCCCTACAACTAATTCATATGGACTTGTTTGGGTTTGTCAATATTATGTCACTAGGAAGGAAAAAGTATGCTCTGGTGATGGTTGATGATTTCACAAGGTATACATGGGTAGAATTTCTGGCATCAAAAGATGAGGCTCCCCAAGTAATCATTGAGCATATAAAGAAAATTGACAAGGAAGCAAAGGCCAACAATGCAAGTGTGATTGCATTAAGGAGTGATAATGGAACAGAGTTCAGAAATGCCATGCTTGAAGCATTCTGCAAAGAAAATGGTATTTCTCAACAATTCTCAGCTCCAAAGGACTCCACAACAAAATGGAGTTGTTGAAAGAAAGAATAGAGCTCTGATTGAGGCTGCTAGAACAATGTTACTTGATGCAAAGATGCCTACATGTTTTTGGGCTGAGGCTGTGAGCACTGCATGCTATATCCAAAACAGAACCCTCATCAACAAAAACACTGGAAAGACACCTTACAACTTAATGACTGGAAAGAAGCCCACCCTGAAGTATGTTCATACTTTTGGAAGCAAATGCTTTGTGTTAAAAGACAACTCAGAATATGTTGGAAAGTTTGATGCAAAAGCATTTGAAGGAATTTTTCTTGGCTACTCTATGGAAAGAATTGCATACAAAGTTTATGTCATCACTCAAAAGAAAGTTATGGAAAGCACAGATGTGACATTTGATGACAGCAAACTACTTGGATTAGAAGAAGCCAATGATGAAGATAAAGATCCTTTGAAGTTTGACAATCTAGATGATTCTGATGAGGAGATTGAAACTGAATTTGAGCCCACAATTCAACAAACTCAAGTGAATGAAGAACCTGTGTCAACCAACAATGAAGAAACAAGCATCCAAGACACACCTGTGATTAGTGGAAACTTCACAAGGGGAGGAAATGTAAATGATCATGATTTGGATGATGAAGCAACATCAAGGCTGAGAAATCAATCTGAACATACAAGGAAATGGGATAGATCACATACTGCAGATCAGATAATTGGAGATCCAAATACAGGAGTGAGGACAAGGAGAGCAACTCTAAATGAATGTCTCTATGGTTTCTTTCTATCCCAAGTTGAGCCTAAGAAACTTGAAGATGCATTGTTGGATCCTGATTGGATAATTGCTATGCAAGAGGAGCTAAACCAATTTGAAAGAAGCAAAGTATGGGAACTTGTGCCTGCACCAAAGGATAGAACCATTGTTGGAACAAAATGGGTTCTAAGGAATAAGATGGATGAAAATGGTGTAGTCATAAGAAACAAAGCAAGGTTGGTTACAAAAGGATACTCTCAACAGGAGGGCATTGACTATGATGAGACTTTTGCCCCTGTTGCCAGACTAGAGGCCATCAGAATTTTCTTGGCATTTGCTGCACATTCTAATTTCAAGGTCTATCAAATGGATGTCAAGAGTGCATTTCTGAATGGGGAGTTGGAAGAAGAAGTATATGTGCAACAGCCACCTGGCTTTGAGGATCCACAATTCCCTCACTTTGTCTACCGATTGCTTAAAGCATTGTATGGACTTAAGCAAGCTCCTAGGGCATGGTATGACACATTGTCACAATTTCTGCTTTAGAATCAATTCACCAGAGTCACACTAGACAAGACACTGTTTTACAAGAAACATGGTGATGATATTATCTTAGTTCAAATCTATGTGGATGATATCATATTTGGCTCTACAAATGAGAAGCTGTGTGAGAAATTCTCTAAGCTCATGCAGAGCAGATATGAGATGAGTATGATGGGAGAATTAACATTCTTTCTTGGGCTGCAAGTGAGTCAAAGGAAGGATGGCATTTTTATAAGTCAAACCAAATACATCAAGGATCTATTGAAGAAATTTGACTTAGAAGAATGCTCACCTGCAAAGACACCCATGGCCATTGCCACCAAGTTAGATGAAGATGGTAAGGGCAAGAAGGTAGATATCTCAATCTACAGAGGCATGGTTGGTTCTCTACTCTACCTCACTGCTAGTAGGCCAGACATCATGTTTGCAACTTGCTTGTGTGCAAGGTTTCAATCAAATCCAAAGCAATCACATATGATAGCAATAAAGAGGATTTTCAGATATCTGAAGGGCACACCAAACTTGGGGTTATGGTATCCTAAGGACACAGGGTTCAATCTGGTTGGTTATTCTGATGCTGATTATGCTGGATGCAGAGTGGATAGGAAAAGCACCTCAGGTAGCTGCCAGTTTCTTGGACAAAGGTTAGTCTCTTGGTACAACAAGAAACAACAATCTGTGTCAACTTCCACAGCTGAAGCTGAGTACATAGCTGCTGGAAGTTGCTGTGCTCAAGTGCTTTGGATCAGAAACCAACTTAGAGATTATGGACTTGTGTTGGAAAGAATTCCAATCATGTGTGACAACACAAGTGCAATCTCTATAGTTTCCAATCCTATCAATCATTCTAGGACAAAGCACATCGACATCAGATATCACTTCATAAGGGAGCATGCAACTAATGGAACCATTGAGTTACATTATGTTCCCACAGAGAAACAACTAGCTGACATATTCACTAAGCCATTAGATGACGCCACCTTCACAAGGTTGGTTAGTGAGATTGGAATGCTGAATTCTTCAAATTTTGGCTGAGTGAATATATCAACTAGATTGTTGCAGCAGTAAATACTTACTTTATCAAATGCTCAACTTTTTTAAAGTAAGTATTGGCTGGATTATGATTTATAAATATTCCACAATGCTACATATGTTGAAAATCATACATCTTTAGCTTGAAATTTCTGTGAAATTTTGAGAGAATCACTATTTAATTTAGTAGAATATTCTTCAGTGAATATTTCTGGTAAATTTTAAAAGATAGTGAAAATTGAATTTTATGAGTGAAAAGTATAATTCGATAAGTCAGACTTCTCGAATGGTTCATTGTTTTGTCATGGCTCGAGTTCTCGAATAGGCCTATCAAGAACCCTTCTGAGTTCTCGAATAGTGTCTTTTTTAGAAATCGAATAGCACACTTTGAGTTCTCGAATAGAGTATTTTAGTTCTCTAATGATGGAGTTCTCGAATACTGTATTTGAGTTATCGAATCATTTGAAAAGGCTGATTTCTCGCTGACACTTAATCGCTTTTTGGATTTATATTCAAAATTTCATTTCGCTCATAAAAACATATTTTATTTAGCTTAGAATTATTTTCTGAGTTAAATAACTGCCAGCTGTGAGTTACAAACTGCTTGAGATATCGAATAAGCCTTTCTTGACTTATCGAATAGTTGTCTTATACTTCTCGAATGACTGACTTGTCGATACAAAACTTATGTCTAATTGACAACTCTAGTCACTCACATATATACAATTCCACAACTGTTCAAATCATTTCATTCGATTTCTCAGGCAGCTAAAGTTCAAAAACCTCTGTAAACCCTAACGTCAAAAGCTAAATTTCTTCTTCAACCTTCATTCTCTTCTCATCTCTCTGTGTAACAATGGCAAATACCCAACTTACAATTCCTACCCACACCAATTTCATAGCAATAACCAACGATGTTGAAGCACCCAATGCAAACTTTAAGTGCTTCGTTCGATGGATGGCTGAATCATACATCAAGGATGCACTCTCAGCCAACCCAGCTCTGTATCTAGATTTACTAGAACAGTTTTGGAGAACTGCTACTGTGGAGGTCGTGGCCCTAGAGAATGCAATAACTTCATACGTAATCTATTGCAAGATTCAGGACAAGGAAATCACCATCACTACTGAAAATATGAATCAAGCACTGGGGTTACAACAAGGAGTGTATGACAGCCAAGCAATTGATCAGGAATTGGAAGATTTCTTTGATTTTATCAACTACTCAGATAGAATCAAGCTTGGAAATTTGAATAGGAAGTACTTGAGGAAGGAATGGAGCTATGTCTTTGCCACTCTTCTTCAAGTCTTCACAGCAAGGAAGTCCAGCTTTGATCAAATCAGCACACCTGTTCAACAAATAGGATATGCTCTAGCATATGGGAGAAGGATTGATGTTGGTTTGATCATAATGCAAGAATTGTATGGGAGACTTGGTAAGAACTCAGCTAAGAGAGGTAATGAAATTTTCTTCCCTCGCTTTATTCAATCTGTACTTAATTTCATAGATGTTAAATTGATTGAATTGCCTGGGTTAGACAAAAATAGAATAGGCTATCCGAAATCCATGACCAAAAATCATTTTTGGTAGCTTGGAGACTAGGAATGATGTGGATGTAAGGCTCAAAATAACTCCCCTTATAGAGAGTTTATTTAGGACTTACCCCCACAACATGCCAATATGTGCCTCAAAATCTGAGTTAGCTAGGCCCAAGCAAGTAGAGCAAAATGCTAACCCAGGGCCTGCTAACCCACCCTCTCAGCCAAACACTTTACCAAACACAGAGACAACTGCATCATCCTCTCAAAAGGGTGATGTTAGTAAAAAGAAGAGAAAACAGGTTGCTTCTGAACCTCTAAAAATCTTAACTGAAGCAGCCTTGGCTGTAGAATTAGGCATAGCAAGTGAGGAACCTGAGTCACCCTTACTAAGGCCAAAGAAGAAGAAGAAGAAGTCTAAAACCACCTCTTCAGTCACCCAAATGGCTGAAGTTGTAAAATCAGGGGCAAACAGCTCACTAGGTGTATCCTCTCAACAGGGTGCATCTATAGAATCAAGCATTCTCCCCAATGCACCTACTTGTACAGAGTCAGCACATGGGAGTGATAAGGCTGGCACAACACTGAGTGGAGAGCACATCACAATTGAAACTCCCTCTATCTCTCAGGGGGAGTTGCCAAAATCTAATCTACAACACACTTCTCTTCCAAAATCTACCACTCATATTTCTTTGGAGCCTGCAACTCAAGCAATTGAGGAGCAAGGCATTGATCATCAAGAATTCTTTTCTCTTGATGAGCCAATGGATTCAAGTGACTCGGTGCATGACACCTTGCTCACCACCCAGGTACCACATTTAGATGGTCAGGGAATGCATGCTGGGGCATCTCCTAATGACACCATCACAAACACAGAGGATTCACTAGTTTTAACTAGAGACTCTGTGCCTGTGTCAACTACTGTTGTAACTCATCCCACTTCTGTAGAGACAACAGTAGCAGAGTCCTTTCATCCGGTTACAGAAGTTGCATCTGTAACTGAGGAGTCTAGCTTGCCTAGCTCTAGCTCTCACTTTTTGTCCCAATGGTTGAAGCTGTGCAACATGATAGTGCTTTAGGATCAGGGTCTGTTCCACCACAAATGTCCATTGAAGCTCTCCAAAGCTATGTTGTGGATCAGATTCCTGAGTTTGTCAAAATAGCCCAGAACCGTGTCACCTCCAACATCTCAAATCCAGATTATGAAGCCATCCTACTATGCCATAGGGATGATGTGGAGATGCAGAAGGCCAAGATATTGATGATGCTGAGAGAGATGGCAATGTAGATGCCTGGATGCAAGGAAAGTATGATGTAACTCTCAGTGAAGATCTTCAATATCTTAGAGAGGAATACATCACTTCACTGGGTTCAAATGCAAAATCCCTGTCCCCTAGTGAAGTGTATGAAGCTGTCAATGATTCCTACAAGGGTTTTCTCAAGGCTGCACACTATCTTGGCAAGGGAGTCAAAATTGAAGTCAACAAAGTAAGTGACAAGATATCCACTTCAGTAGAAGAGATAAAGAGGGCCTTTGATGCCAAATTTTCTCAACTAGACAGTGTGGTCAAAGATATCAGACACTGCAACACCACCTGCACCAAGATGGATAATAGTCTAGCTCTCCTTAAAGATACAGTCACAGGTCTAGGAAGAAAATTTCAAATTCTATCTGATCAGACTACAGATGCCAATGCCATGCTTAGGACACTCTTTGCAAATCAATATGGAGACAAGCTGGTAACTGAGGTTCCTGTGCATGAGCTGTCTAGATTTGAAGTGCAGAGACTTAAAGAACAATCCCTGTCTGGCTTCAAATCTAATGCATTATTTAGTAAGGTAGATGCACTTGAAAAGGAAATAGCTACTCTCACTCAGTCCAATGCTCATCTTACAGACAAGGTACAAACTCTAACTGAGCAGTTGAACACTCAAGCCACCACCACAGCTGATGTTCTTCTGCATCAACAATCAATGTTGTCTGCAATGATGAAGCACATGGGTCTCCCTATATCTGAAGAATCTTTAACCCCAAAGGTCAATACTACAGCCTCTGTGCCTGACAACAAGCCTAAGGGGGAGAAGAGGACATCAAGGAACTCAAATACAAAGGGGGAGAAACCACCAGTAAAGGGCATCAAAATCACTGAAGGTGCTCATCAAAGAACTTCAAAATCTCTAATTCATGTGCCTGGCAAAGGAAAAGACAAAGTTGATGAGCCTCCTACTTCTCCGCCAGTTGTCACTCTACCAACTGTGCACATCACTACTTCCAGTGGTCAAAAGCAAACTATCACAACCACAGTGGTTGCAGGGAGTATGCCATCTGATAAACCTTCACTCTCCATATCTAAAAGTGCCAAGCCTGTAGAAGTGAAGGTGGTCACTGAGGCCAAGCTACAAGAAATTGCAAACTCAAATGTTTATCATGATGATGCATTCTTGGAGTTTCTGAAAGTCTCAAGAGAACAGGCTGGTGACACTCAATTGTATCTAAGGAGCTTGAAGGATCAGATCGATTACTTCACTGTGATACCTAGAAAAGGTGATAGCTCATGGCTCAAGGAAGTAATGATGGTAGCAAAATCCAGAATCTGGCATCTAACCTACAAAACTCTACATGCCTCGAAACATTCAGAGATAGATGCACTGATAGAGCTCATAGAGAAGAGGAATGTAAATGAAAACAATAAGAGTCTGTATGATGACTTGAGGAATGGCCAACCTTCAAGGCTGCCAGAAGTGATTAAGAAGCCATGGACCATCATCTATCAGTCTGGCACCAGAATTGAAGAGATTAAACAATTGGTCATTCCCAATGATATCACTTCTCGAAATCACAGACTCATTATTGCCATCATTGATCTACTGCAAAAGAAGAAGGGGACAAGTACTGTTGAAGAGATAGAGGCACTGCACATTCTCAGATCATACATTGCAACTGGTGTAATTCCAGAAATGGCCAAGCCAAGGAGGAATAAGGATGATGAAGATGAAGACAAGAGTGATGGGAGGAGAAGTCATCACAGGAGTGATAAGGGGGATGAGGATAAGAAGAAGAAGAAAGACAGCAAGGATAAGAAGGATGATGACCAAGGCAAAGTCTATGAGAGGAAGAATGGAAAACAGCAAGCCGCAGGCATTGCTAGCAGTAACCTCACCACAACACAAGACTCTAAGTCTAGGGTGAATGCTGTTAGTAATGACCTACCAAAATCTAATCCCATGGCTTCTGCAACTATTTTACCACCTCAAGAAGAGAAGAAGATTCAAGTCAAGAGACCATCTGTACATTTCAAAAAGCATACTGCTAATGGAATACTACAATGGTCCACAAACAAAGGTCACATGCTACTGCCAGGCAACCATGTCAAAAGGATCAAATTCAAACAAGCTGCAAGGAAACCAAAGCTATCCAAGTCAAGGACTCTGACAATCTATCCAGGCTTAAAACTCCAACCACTATATGAAGACCAACTGTAATTCTTACAAGCTCAAAGAATCTATCATGTTGCCATTGTTGATAATTGCCTTGAGATCAAATATACTGATGGAAGGGAGGAGAAATTCAAACAAGGAGGATGTCAACACTGGGGCAAACTACATGACATAGAAAGAATCATTGCATTGTTGAGCTCAGAAGATAAAGTGGAAAGAGTATGGAAGCTGGAGCTCATTGATTTTGTGAAGATGAAGAGAGATCATAAGGAGAAAATCAGAAAAGAGTGTCTTGAGAAATGGCTAGCAAGGGAGAAAGAAATTGAGAGACTGGAGATTGAAGCAGAAAAGCTAAGGGCAAAGGGATTGTGTAGAGTTCAGTTTAACCCCTATGTGGTGAAGTATAGGATGAGAAATGGGAATCAGATCCACATCAGAATGAATCTACTCAACCACTATCCTACAAGCATTCTGAATTCAGTACTTGAAGATTTCAAAGACTCAATTTTGCTTGAAGAATTGGATGCTATGGCAGAAATAATAAAAGCTATGGATGAGAATACAAGGAAAAAGAAAGAAAGAAGACAGAAAGCATATGATGATTTGCAAGTCAAAGCTATGGAAAGGAAAACAAATGACAATGGCTAGTACTTCATCATAGGCTGTAAGATTGCTCACCCTGTAGTTCTATCCACATTGCTAATCAAAATTCATACATGTACTGTCAAGTTTTATCTTTATGTATGTTAGGCTTGTTATCAGACATGAAATTGTGACTAAGGGTCTTACTCACAATTTGGGGGAGATTGTTAGTCACGGAGGCATGCCTGAATACATCTAATAACAAGCCTAAGTATGTGTAATGCTATGCATTACCTACATGACCTCTTAACTGAGGGAACCTCTAGTTGTAGAGTTTCTATTTGTTCTATACTTGTAATAGGCATCAAATTCTAGTTGTGTTACTGTAATTATAAAGTCAAGAATAATGCTTGAAAGAAGTTCCAAGGTTCATGCCTCAAGCAAGGAGATAAAGACTACCAAATAATCACAGTTGGGATTTGAAGAAATGAAGAATTTGCCTAAGTACCAATTCGAGAAGTACATTTGTCTATTCGAGAAGTCTAGCATTCGAGAAGTCAGAGATTCGATATCTCAGAAGACACTATTCGATATCTCTGAATACACTGTTCGATATCTCATTCGATATCTCAGAGATTCGATATGTCTATTACTCTATTCGAGAACTCATGGAGTCAACAAGTCAAAGCATCATTCGAGTTCTCTAAGAGTCAACAAGTCAATGATCTATTCGATATCTCAAGGACTAAAGAAGCTATTCGACATCTCAGGGATTCGATATGTCAAAATGCTCTATTCGATATCTCAAGGAATCCCAGAGAAAAGAGCTATTCGAGAAGTGATTCGATATGTCAATATAACACTATTCGAGAACTCAGAGTTATCGATTAAGTCAATTCGAGTTCTCGAATCAATCACTTAGCCACTTCTCGAATACATTCTTGGAGACAAAATACTGAAGAATTGTACAAGTCAGAAACCTGCAACAAGCCAAGACGCTTTATTTGACTATGTACTATAAAGCAGATTGGAAAGCCTACAAAGAAGCTTGGAGAGATAAGACAAAGGGACAAGGAGCTAAAGAAGTGGATCTGAACAGGCTTTGCAAAGTCAAATCTGTAGCCGTTTGGACTCTTACTCAAATAAGATAGATAGACTGGAAAGTATTTTGTTTACCTACCTTATTTGTAGTAAGTAGGTGTATCCATGTCTATAAGGATACAGCCTCACTTCCTTAGCAACAGAGAGTGATAAGTTTTTCAAGATACATCACAGGAAATATCTCTCTAAGAAAAACGAAGCTGAGAATACTACCATTTGTATTCACAGATTGTAGCAAAATCTTTATCTAATAAAATATTAGATTAAAGTGATATTGTGTTGTGTTTGTCTTTGTTATCTGCACTTATATATCTCACACACTAAACACATATCTTGTTGCAAAGATTCAAGAACAAAGTAAAGTTCAAGAATCCATTCACCCCCCCCTCTGTATTCTTTTACTGTATTCAATACTCAATAAATAATAATAATAATAATAATAATAATAATAATAATAATAATAATAATAATAATAATAATAATGATGATGATGATGATGATGATGATGATGATGATGATGATGATGATGATGATGATGATGATGATGATGATGATGATGATGATGATGATAATGATGATGATACTGATGATAATGATGATAGGGAAGTAAGTCACTGGATGGGAATGTAGTCCTTAGTTGCCATTTTGACTCATTTTAGTCCCTAACTTCTTCAAATTTAACAAGTAAGTCACTGGTAATTTAGAGTTCTTAAGGTTCTTAGTATTTTTCTTCAATTACTTCAAAATTTGTATGTAATACTTCAATTGGTTCTAGAAATATATACTTCCAACCAGCCCGAAAATTGCCCCAGAACCGCTCCAATTAATCACGATAGATATAGGTTTTGTTTCCCCCTTTTCAATCGTGATCAATTGGTGCCGCTCTGGGGCGATTTCTGGGCTGGTTGGAAGTATTACTAGAACCAATTGAAGTATTACATATAAATTTTGAAGTAATTGAAGAAAAATATTAAGAACCTTAAGAACCCTAAATTACCAATGGCTTACTTATTCAATTTGAAGAAGTTAGGGACTAATATGAGTCAAAATGGCAATTAAGGACTACATTGATACATTTCAACCCAACCAGTGACTTACTTGATACTTATCCCAATGATGATGATGATGATGATGATGATGATGATGATGATGATGATGATGATGATAATAATAATAATAATAATAATAATAATAATAATAATAATAATAATAATAATAATAATAATAATAATAATAATAATAATAATAGAGAAAAAAAAGAGTTTTGATTTTATTTTATTAAAATTTCTAGAATCCTGATCACAATAGGTGAGGTAGTAGGTTATTTATAATTCAGGTGTATTGTGTTTAAAAACATATACGAATAAAACCCTATCCTATAAGCCACAGAGAGGGAGAAAGAGATATCTAAAAATAGAGCCGTGATTAGGTGCTTGGGAGAGAGAGATATATTTAAAATAGTCACCACATAAGTAAGACTATTTCTTTTACTTATTATTATTATACTCTTTCAATGATTTGGTGTGAACGAGTTCATTGTGTTGTAGATGTGTGGTCTCAACTCTGCCTTTGTTTATTTATTAGCTAAGTTATACAAGCTTATTGTCCATGCAAATTAAAGCACGGGTTACTTTTTTTTAATTTACTTATAATGTAATATATATATAATATTATAAATATTACTTTAATATGTTAGGAGAATTTGAACCTTAAACCTTTGTATGTAAACAATTTTCAGTATTAAATCTAAACAATAGAGACCAATTCTTTAACTATACTGCAACATCTAGCGATATGGGGAAATCTGCTTGGATTTTATATCATCAACTGGATCATCAGTGTTGTGCCAGCAGCAGGAATGTACAAAATAATGTTCTACCTATGTGGACAACCATCTTACTGGATCACTATGTTTCTCATTGTTGTCTGTGGGATGGTTTCGGGAGGGCCTATCTTGTCATTGGGTAGAATAGAGACTCAATAAAGGTCTCTGTAGAAGGAACTTTCTGCATTATCAATTTGTCAACCAAAGAGCAGAAGTGCAGTATATGAACCTCTTCTTCTGGATTCCCCGAGTGCCACAAGACGATCTTTTGATGGTAGAATCAAACCTTCAACCTTTCGATATAACATCTTTTAGTATTAATTTCAAATTAAAATATTGTTAGTGAAATTCGAACCTTAGACCTCCGTATGTAACAAATTTTAGTATTATATCTAACGATCATCATCTATTTAAGTTGTAGATCCAACGATTTTGGATAAAATTGATAATCCAAAATTTGGGTAACCAAAAATAAGGGGTTAACCAAAATATAAAATACTAGCTTATATATAACCCGTGCAACGCACAATTCCTTTTTAATATTTATATTTATATAAATTATATTATCAAACAAAATTTTTTTAATTTTTTTATTTATTAAGATTATTCTATATTGAATTTGATTTTATCAGATTAATTTTAATATTTAATTAAAGGATATAAAAAACTCTTACATTCGAAAGACTTAGAGAAAAATTAACCAAATTTGTGTATAAATATATAAAAAATTGTTATTTATTAGGCTTCACATGATCAATTTACTATTTTTTCTCTAACTTGACGATTTTACATATTATGTAAAACTCAAGAAATCATCTTTAATTTAATGATGATTTAATAATTATTATCCAACCGGAACTATTCGGAAATTGCAAAGAAAAGAAAGTTACCTATTTTTACATCGAGAATTTTATTCAATTTAGAAAACCTACTTATACTTGGTTTAGATCATTAAAGTGTATTTTTCGTATTTGAATATTATCCTACTACCAATTAAATAAACTTAATTTCTAATATTTGATCTAATTCTATTCAATTTAGAAGATCCAATTATATTTGGTTTAGATTAATAAATTTACTAATATTTCAATATAATCCTAGTAGCTACTATCAATCAAATAAATTTTTTGATATTAGATCTAATGGTTCACATGTATTTATTTTAAGTTCAAATGGTCGATATTATTTTGGTCGACGATCGTACTACAAGAAAATTGGATAAAATTCCCATAACGCATATTATATATAAGGATATTAGATACAAGCTGCACAAGTTATTTTTATATTATAATTATTTACTTATGTAATTGTTCTGAATCTTTTACTAATTATTTTAATTTTAACTTAAAAAATATTTTAATCGTATTAATTAGCTTCCCAAAATAGTTTAATGATAAAAAATCAAATTGGAGTTAAAATAAATAGAAAATTGATATTAGAGCCTGTTTGGGCAACATGGCTTATGACTTATGCCGGCTTTAAGTAGAAAATGAACCGTTTGGCAACATGGGCTTTAAGTTAAAAAACTGCTTTAAGTCATAAGTTTCATTTAGGTACTTTTGACTTATGACTTATGGAGTTTTTTTTTCCCACGATTCTTGTAAAGTTTAAATATTATGAATTTAAATTTTTTTAAGTCAAATTTTACTTTAAGTCAAAATTATTAAACCCCCATTTAACTTTAAGTAAAATTACCCAAACATATTCATTCAACTTAAAGTAAACAACTTTACTTTCTCCTTTAAGTTAAAACACCTCCATTAAGTCAAAAATAACTTATTTTAAGCAATGCCAAACAACCTCTTAATTAGGTTTTAGACGCTCACTTTACTCTTTGGGCTCTATCTTGAGTTTTAAAAATTAGATTTAAATGATTTTATAGTCCACGCGAAACTTACAAATAATCTTTAATTTAATGATGGTTTAACAATTATTATCCAATTGGAATTATCCAGAAACTAAATAGAAAACAAAGGTAGGAATTCATATTAAGAAGTTTATTCCATTTGAAAAATCTACTTATATTTGGTTTAAATTATTAAAATACACTTTTAGTATTTTAATATAATTCTAATTACAATAAATATATAATTTTAATGTAGTTCCTACGATTCCGTATCTATGTTAATATCTAACGGTTACTATTGTTTTCACGATATAGACCAGACCAAAATTACGGATATATCTTCTTACGTTTATAATATACTAGCTTATAACCCGTGCAACGCACGGCTCCTCTTTTAATATCTATAATTATATTATTTTTTTAATATTTATATGTTATTAATTTACATATCAAATTGTTTGTTAAAAATTTGATATATATAAAAGTTTTGGTACCTATTTTTTGGTACTTCATAAATTTACTTATTTACCCTTTGTTATAAAGAAGAATACATACGATATCTATACTATTAAAATACCTAAATTAATAATAACATAATATAATTAATGGTAACTAGTCAATTTTCCTTTTTCACATATACTTTTAGTTGAAGATATTACCTTTTATAAACACCTAAAAACATCAAACGTATCATATCTTCCAATTATCAATATTTCCTTTCGAATTAAAACTTCTTACCTTTTTATTTAAAACTAATCTTACAATCTTACAATCCTTTAAAAAAATAACTAATCTTACAATCATTAATATATACCAAAAAATATCGCACGATATTTTTCAGTTTTTAATAAAATATATTAAAAATTCGTATACATTGTTTATAATAAGAAAACATTATTATAATTCATAAACATAAGTATATTAAATCATATTAAATCTATACTATATTATATCCTTATATATAATAAGCGTAAGAGGAATATTATCCATAATTTTGGTTTGGTCACTGTACTACCAAAATAATCTCAACCGCCGAATCTAATATTTTTAAAAATAGACGATCAAGATTATATTATATTAAAAAGAAAATCATAATCTAAAAAGGATATAATTAAAAAAGTTTGTATTAATTAAAATTGAATTTTGAAGATTATTTAATGATGGATTAACTATTATTTTCCAATTATAATACAAACAATTATTAGAATTGAATTCAATTATAATACAAACTTTTTTAATTATATCCTTTTTAGAATATAATTTCTTTTTAATATGATATAATCTTGATCATCTATTTTTAAAAATATTAGATTCGACGGTTGAGATTATTTTGGTAGTACATTGACCAAACCAAGAGACTAAACAAAATTATAGATAAGATCCCTATTACGCTTATTATATATAAGGATATAATAAGAATAAAATATCCTCTTTTACTTATTATAGTTTAGTATAAATATAACTTTATGTGAAGTTTAAAATGGGTTTAATAATATAATTATTTTTATGATATAACCTACTGTAAATTTGTTACGATCCGTTATAAAGCATGAGTTATGTTTTGGAAAATTTACTGTTAAATTGTTATTTTATTGAGTCTAGTGTGCTACCGTGTTTACACACCACTCATATTAAGACATGTATTGGTACTTGATTTTATAAAACTAGCTTATAACCCGTGCAACGCACGGTTCCTTTTTTAATATTTGTAATTATATTAATTTTTTTAATATGTGTATGTTATTAATTTACGTATCAAATTGTTAAAAAATTGATTTATATAAAATTTTACACGTTCAATTCAATATTTATGCTCTATATTGAATTTTTTAAAATTTGATTTGGACGGTTTTATAACCCACACGAAATTAACAAAATAATTTTTAATTTAGTGATGGTTTAACAATTATTTTCTAACTAAAACTACGCAGAAACAAAAGAGAGAAGAAATTGACGATTTTTTACGTTTGAAATACTATTCGATTTATGAAATCTACTTATTTTTCATTTTGATTATCAAAATATCCTTCTTATTATTTGAAGATAGTTCTATTAACAACCAAATACGATTTTAATAATAAGTTTAAGAGTGACTTTGTCCAAAACTTTGGTAGTCGGTAGTCTGGTTTTGGTTTTCAGTACGACAAAATAAATAAGAATCGTTAGATTATAAAATAAATAGATGAAAAATGTTGGATCTAACATAAAAAATATTTTATTTTTTAACATGTAAACTAAAAATTGTAATTAAATTCATATCCGAAAAAGTGTATGTCAATGATTTAAATCATATACAATTTGGTTTTCTATATTGAATAGGATTATCAGTGTTGATCTTCTACATTGAATATGATTAATGTAAAAAGTCGAAATTGTATTTTCTCTTGAGATTTTGAGTGTCTTCATTTTGATAATAATTGGTAAATCATCACTAAATTAAAGATGATTTTATGACCTTCGCGTGGGCTGTAAAATCATCTAAATCTGATTTGTAGATCTCGAGATAGAGCTCAAATAGTAAACATGAACTTTTTAAATGTTAATAAAAAAATAAATAAAATTCAATTATATCCTTTTTTTAATTATATCTTTTTCATATAATAACTTTTGTTTTAAAAAATTAATTCTAATACAACCATTTCTTGTTATATCCTTTTTAGATTATGACTTTCCTTTTAATATTATATAATCTTGATTGTCTATTTTTAAAAGTATTAGATTCAACGGTTGAGATTATTTTAATAGTATAGTAACCAAAATTATAGATAAAATCTCCTTTACGCTTATTACATATAAGGATATAATGTTATAATTTTTTTTAATATTTCAATTATGTTTTTTATATAATCATTATTTTTAATTATTTTTTAAATTTTAATTGAATATAATTTAATGTACTCATGTTTACGGATTATACTAATGTTTTCTTATCATAAATAATGTATATGGATTTTGAATATATAGCTTATAACCCGTGCAACGCATGCCTCCTTTTTTAATATCTATAATTATAGTAATTTTTTTAAATTTTATATGTTATTAATTTGCATATCAAATTGTTGTAAAAAATTGATAAATATATATATGAGATTTTACACATTCAATTTAATAATTGAACTCTATCTTGAATTCGTCAAAATTTGATTTGGACGATTATAGCACATGTGAAATTAACAAAATAATCATTTAATTTAGTGTTGGTTTAATAATTTTTTTTTAATTTAATCTACGCAGAAACAAAAAAAGAAGAAATTGACTATTTTTTATGTTGAAAATTCAATTTGATTTATGAATTCTACTTATAATTCGTTTTGATTGTCAAAATACCCTTGTAATTATTTGAAGATAGTTCTACTAACAACTAAATACAATTTTAATAATAAGTGTAAAAGAGATATTGTCCAAAATTTTGATAATCGGTAGTCTGGTCTTCCGTACGACAAAGATCTTAAAATAAATAGATGAAAACCGTTGAATTTAGCATTAAAAAGTATTTTATATTTTAATATATTATAAATTAAAATGTGTATTTATACTGAAATACGAAAATGTATATGTCAATGATTTAAATCATATATAATTAGGTTTTTCTACATTGAATAACATTATCAAAGTTGGACTTCTATGTAAAAATTCGTAACTATATTTTTTCTTGAGATTCTAAGTGTTTCCATTTGAATAATAATTATTAAATCATCACTAAATTAAAGATAATTTTATGAGGTTCGCGTGGATTGTAAAATCATCCAAATCTGATTTCTAGATCTCAAGATATAGCCCAAATAGTTAGCACAATTTTTATTAATACTAATAAAAAAAATAAAAAAATACAATTCTACTACAACCTTTTTAAAAGAGATCTTTTCAGATTATAATTTTCTTTTTAAATTTCACTTCTAATGCAACATTTCCTAATTATATCCTTTTTAGATTATAATTTTATTTTTAATGTGATATAATCTTTGATCATCTATTTTTAATCCAACGAATCATATGATTTTGGTAGTACAGTGACTAGACCAAAAATTTGGATATGATCTCTCTTATGCTTATTATATGCTTATTATATATAAAGATATAATTTAATGTATAGATTGTTGTTATAGGCAACCAGGGTAGCTTGTTAGTGGACTTTAGATTTGTATATGGCTATTAAACTTTTTGCACTCTAGTAGTCAAGTTGTCCAGCACTATATTAATAATCGAGTTCACATAACTAGATAATAAAACATGTAATAGTGTCCGTGTGTTGTTTAATGCAGATTCAAAACTATGGTTTTGTTTATTACTGTAAAATGAATGCATTTATTTTAGTTATTTGTTAAGCCATGATTAATATGTTAATTTAGTGTTAAGATAAGCATGAAAGAAATGTCAGGAGGAATTGACACAGGAGTGTAATGGTCAGTTAGCTGATGTACATGTTAACTGAAGTTGTAGGTTATTAATGTTTTAGTAATAAGAATGTACTTCATAATTAGATATAAAGAAATGTATGTTAATTATATATTATAATTTTGTAATTAGATAGGGAGCAGGGAAATTATCGAGATCAGTTGCAAATTTTGTTAATATTTGCGATTTTTTGAGGTATTGATTCTTTCTTCTTTTTATTCAACACTACTCAGATTAAGATTAGTTATATTAAATTTATTTTGTCCCCAAATCTACTCGCTTTTTTTATCATTTTGATTTTGAAAAATACTTTGACTCGTTGATTTTGAAAATAACTTTTAAATCTGTTTTGAAATTTAAATACTTGATTCTACGACTTTCTAGAATTTTATAACTTATACGTTTGTTGGAAATATTGAGGATATTTGTTTGTTCTAATTTTAGAAATTTTGCGAAAATATTTTAGTTGCACACTTAGTGATATAGGGTATACCGAGTTAACCAGATGTAGTAGTACTACAGTCATGTCATTGCGGCACTATAGACATGACAATTCCGTGGCAGTGTGATTGGTCACGGCTCAGGAGGCGAGCTTTTTCGAATTTTGATATTGTTTCAAGATATGTGGGTACACTCATATTTTGATTTGATTTGTGATTTGATTTGACGGTGTTGTATATGCCGTACTTGTTATACGATTTATTGCACACATTAGGTATCCTATGATGTGTGTATTTGTATATGTTCTGTTCTGATCTCGGCGGTATGAAATATGCTAACTCCTCGTTATTTCGGCCATACTTAATTTGAAATAAATATTTTTATTAAAAATTATCATATATGCATATCTGTTCTTCTAGTTTTATAAACTATATTCCAAATCCGTACTGAACGGTTAACTCATGCCGTATTCTTTTTCTGGCAGGTGCTTAGGAGGATCTGGACTGTATGATGGAGAGCGGCCTTAATGCCTATAACAACAATATAGACATTAAATATTACTCCCTCTGTCCCATGTAATTATTTACATTTGCGGACCAATTTCTGGCACGAATTTTAAGGTGAATTTTAAGGATAGTTCTATAACTTATTTTTTATATTTCCTTTTTTTGTATAAAAATAGAACAATCCTATTTTTATACAAAAAAATAAAATATCAAAAATAAGTTATAAAACTATCCTTAAAATGCACCTTACAATGCGTGTCAGATACGCAATTTTTTATGTAAAGAAATGGATGGAACGGAGGGAGTATAAAATCAGTTACCCGTACATGTGCTAATGTGTGTGCTGTGTAAACATGGCAGCACAGACTTAGACTTAATAAAATAACATTTAATAGTCAATTGTCCAAAACAAAAGGGGTTGAGTTGGCATAGTGGTAAGTGCCCAATCCGTGAACTGTGAGGTCACGGGTTCGACTCCTGCCGGGGGTCAAAAAAACCAGAAACAATCTCTCTACCTTTGTGTAGGGGCATGATTGCGTACATCCTACCCCCCTCAGACCCTGCTCATGCGGCGGAATATACGGAGTACGTTGTGTTGTTGTGTTGTTGTTTTAGTCAATTGTTCAAAACATAACTCATGCTTTATACCGTATCATAACAAATTTATAGGAGGCTGTATCATAAAAATAATTATGTTACTAAATCCACTTTTAACTCCACATAAAGCTATATATAACTTAACTAATAAATAAACAATAGCAGAGTCACAAAACTAAGACAACAAATCTACAGCACAATGGACTCATTTACACAAAATCATTGAAAGTATGTAATAATAAATAAAAGAAAAAGTCTTACTTGTGTGCTGGCTATTCGAAACTGTAGCTCACTCAAGCACCTAGTCTGCGACTCTGTTTTTCAATCTGTGTTTCTCCCTCTCTACGACTTATAGGAATAGGGTTTTATTCATAAATATTTTTAAACACAATATAGATGAATTATAAATAATCTACTAATTCACTTATTATGATCAGGACTCTGAAAATTTTAATAAAATAAATCATAAACCCTATTTTCCATTATTATTATTATTATTATTATTATTATTATTATTATTATTATTATTATTATTATTATTATTATTATGATCATCATCATCATCATCATCATCATAATCTAAAGTTCATGTATATTACAAAGACACGGCAGATGAAGTTGCATAATCCTAAATACGGTTGACGATGTTGCGTGATATATGGGTATAAAGGGCCAGAGTGATCTACTTTTGAGTATTTTGGACATTTTGGTTTCAATGTGTTAAGACCATCTCCAACCCAACACTAAAAATGCACTTTTACATCATTTTTATGTAAAAATATCCTCCAATCCAACTCCAAGAATCACACCATTTTGGTGTGACACCAAAAATTACACCAAATTTGGTGTAACACCAAAATTTGGTATAATGTTTAAAGTTTTTCTAAATTCCAATCTTGCCCTTTTATTCTTTCACAAAAACAATTCATTACATTTGTACCCAAAATATTTTACATTGTTTTATTGCCTTTTTCTAGAATGTAACTATATAATTCGAACTCTTATTTTTATTTTAATTTAGTTCATTCATGTGACAATAATAAATCATATAATTAAGATACATACATGCATTGTCTTGAATTCACTTTATAAATAAAAATGAGATAGTATGTAACAAAATTAAAAGTTTTTATAACATAAACTATTTGCTATGGAACAAGAATCATGTTGAAAAGATGTCAAATCAAAAATAAAGAAGCACATTTTGAACTTAGAGATGCTTTAATAGATCAGTCATGGGAGGAGTATGGAAATTCAAATAATTAATAATTAGTTGAAATTTAAGTTATTATGTATCTTTATACATGTATTTTCTTCATTTTAGTTGTTGATGTGAAATTTGTTTTATGTGAGATTTTTTTTAAAGGTTTTTTGAATATTACAATATGATATATTACATGAAGTTTAACATAAGTATATTGATATAAATATTGGAAAAGTGGAAGAATATGCTTTTAAAATGAGAATGATTCCCTTTGGTGTATAATTTGGTGTAAATGGATTGAAGATGATTTAAAATTTGGTAGAATTTTTACACCAATTTAATGTAAAAATTACACCAAATTGGTGTAATGGGTTGGAGATGCTCTAAAAAGGGTCATCACCTTATAATAAATGACATGATTCTTCGGGAGAGGACGGGAAAGTGTTGGAGATTTCGTACTGATATACAATTTCGATGAAAAATCAATTAAATAGTTATATTTTCCTTTATTTTACTACTAGCATTTTACCCGTACTACGCACCGAAGGTACAATTTTTAAAAAAAATATTAAATAATTACAAAAACAAATATAAATATTAAAAACAAATTATTTTATAGTGTTTTTTTTTCCAATTAGTTTTACGAAATTTTATGCTCCTTTTACGGAACGTTTAGTTCAGTATACTTGTATTGAGGACCGAGCATAAAAATAATAAAAACATAATTATTAATAGAAATATAAGCATGTACGCATTTTTTCTTCTATAAATGCAAAAAGAAAAGGAAGTGTCAACTCTTTGGAGGTTGTTGAATAAACATGTTATACTACTAATTGGATCTCTAGTTAGACCTTTGGAGGTTGCCAAATGATCATGTTATACTGCACATAGGGTTGCCAAAATGTCCAAAATCGAACGAGATCGGATCAATCTGGACCAATAGAAGACCGGATTTTCCCAATTTCTTTGACCAAAGACCAGACTCGTTTTATTCGGTTTTGGGACCGGACCAGTATGCACCGTTTAGTTTATTTTTACATAAAAAAATTTAATTTTTACAATATAATTTATTTTTTAAAAGTTTAAATACATATAATAAATAAATTATTTTGCAGGTTAATATATGTTTAAAATGAAGTTCATATCTTATTTTTTGTGAAGTAATCACAATTTTTAAACATGTGAATGCCAATTATTTATCGTATGAAGTATGACATTTTATTTATTTTGATTGTAATGTTGATATCAACTATTTCATCAATTTATTATTTACTAATTTAGATTCTCAAATTATGATGTATTTAATATTTAATATATATCTATACTATATTATAAAAGTCAAAATACTAAAAATTTAGTTGGTCGGTATGGTACTTCGTTTGTTTACTTAATTGCCCTAACTTACTTACTTATTATATATAAAATCCTTTCTAATAACTAATCAATTTTCTTTTTCAGGTTAGATATATTACTTTTTTTTTTAATAACTAATCAATTTTTCTTTTCAAGTAAAACACAATATCTTTTATATTTTTTCTAACTAAAATTTCTTTCTTTTTCTGAAAACACTACGGACAACTCCATTTAATAAAATAAATTACTTATTTTATAATTACTATTAATTAATCAACTATTTTTTTCAGCTAAAACACGTTATCTTTTCTATTTTGTCTAACTAAAACCTTTCATTTTCAGATTATATCATGGACGGTTTTATTTAATAAAATAATAATATTATAATTACTAGTAATTAACCGATTAACTTTTTCAACTAAAACATATCTTCTTTTTTTATATTTTTTAACTAAAATCCCTCATTTTCTAAAAATATCACGGGTAACATTTATATAATTATTATAAAATCATATCATTATAAAATCTAAGCCTACAAAATTCATGTTTTAAAAATTCAATTCAAATTAAAGAAATAAATCATATTAAAAAAAGTTCGTGTCTCACACGGATTTTAAGCTAATATTATATAATTTAAGATGTAAAGTATAAAAATAATTATATACATAAAATCCGGTCCGATCCGGCCGGATTTTTTCAGGGTTTGGACCAAACACGAACAAAGATCAGTTTTTTTTTATTTTAAGGACCAGATACCGAACCGTTTATATATGGTCCGGTCCGGGTCTTAGACTGATAGGCTCGGTCATGTCTAATTTACCGGTCTAGACCGGAATGTTGTGTAGGCCTAATTGTACTACACATGAATTACCTCTAATAACTTGGTTTCTTTTTCAGTTTTTTCCTTTATTAATTGCTGAAAAAAGTTTCCTTTGAATTCAAGAAAATTCTCAAAAGTTTCGAAAGCTTGTTTATATTTTTTTTCCCCGCGCAATGGAGAAATTATATTAAGGACAATAATAAGAAACTGATTGAGTGATTGATATAATAAATCTTTGGTCATAAGTTTAAAAGCATTTAAACCCATGACAAATGAATATTTTCATATAAAATCATGTAAAATGGAAGTTTCATCATATTGAAGTAACTCTTACAACAAAATAGCATCATTCACAAACATTAACTTTCCTAGTCTAACAATTTAAATTGCCAAATATAAACACTTCGTAAATATACAACTACGATAGTCATACTTAGTTTGATGAAAGAATAAAGATACTCTTCGGGGTGTGGTATAATCTCAAAATAGTGGAGAGATTGATTTTTTTATAGTAGATTTGTCTATTAGTCTCACAACAGGCCGTAAAAAAATTACAATGATATAGTTTTAAATTGGGTTAAATGGCGTTTTGGTCACTCAACTGACTGGCAACTTTCAATTGGGTCATTAAATTCAAAAAGTTTTCAATCACATCATTATACTCTTAAAAATTTTCATTGAGGTCACTGGCCGTTAAACTCTGTTAAAAATTAGACAGAAAGCTGACTAAGTTTGGTGAGTTGGATTGAACAAATCCACCGTGGCATGTACAGTCAGCTGAAGCAGCATTTTGGTCACTCAACTGAATAAAAACTTAGTCAGTTTTTAGTCAGTTGAGTGACCAAAATGCCGCTTCAGCTGACTGTACATGCCACGGTGGATGTGTTCAAGCCAACTCACCAAACTTAGTCAGCATTCCGTCTAATTTTTAACGGAGTTTAACGGCCAGTGACCTGAATGAAAATTTTTAAGAGTATAATGATGTGATTGAAAACTTTTTGAGTTTAATGACCGAATTGAAAGTTTCCAGTTAGTTGAGTGACCGAAACGCCATTTAACCCGTTTTAAATTATTTTAATTTGTCAAGTTCACGCATATATTTCATATACATCAATTTGATTAGCTTGTTAAAGATAGAAGTGAAAAAGGTTAGAAACGGAGAAAAATATGAAACATAAAAAAAAATATATTATTTAAAATTTTTGAAATAATTAAATAATTAAATGTATCTTTGAAATTAATATTTTATTTACACATGTATAACATAAAATTTATATATATTTAACTAATTGTACATCTAATTTACTATTAAATCTAATGCGAAGTTACTAAGTAGTTGTCTTAACATTCCTGGACTTCATTTAATTAATGGTAAACTAAAAATTAAATTGAAGGACGGATATTTTAAATGTTAATAATGAAAAAAATGGATGTTTCTGATTTTGAAAGATAATTATAAAGTGTTTATTTAACTATTAATAAATCTAATTTAAGATTAATTTTAATATGGACTTACTAATTAATTGAATTTATATTCTTGGATTTTTTAATTAATAGGAATCACAAAACAAATTTAAGGACAAATAATCAAAATGATGCTTATAGAAAAATGATTGGGTTTAATTTTAAATGATAATTATATTAAAAAAATGGTTCAAAATAAATGACAATTAATGGTTTTAAGATTGTTTCCGTACCTTTGGTCACTATTCGTGTTGTGAATTCAAGATTCCTTCAGAATGGTTATGATCATATATGATGCACCTTTGAATATTAAGTTGGTGAAATGGTAATATATACAACGTTAAATTCATTTTGAATTTAAAATTCAATTGTAATTGAGTTTAAACGTAGAATCTAGATCCAATAGAGAAACATGTTACATTAATTTTAATTGGTCTAAATTTTAGTAGATTCTGATTGATGTTAAAATAATTCACAATCTTCTAATTGGTTAACTAATATATGATAGATTCGGTTATTATAATAAAGGATGTTCAAAAACAATTCATAACTAAAAGTTATATAAACATATGTAATATAATGTTATGTGGATTTATAAGGTGTATTATTTACAATTAGTAGTAATTTTTAAAAATTAAAAACCATGTGATATACGAATTTATTAAATAAAGATATTATTATATTTTATTTTAATTTAACCGCGATTAGTAAATTAGAATAAACATGGTAAATAATAAAAATTTTGTATATGATTGATTGATTTAAAATTTAGAAGTAAATTCTGATTCCCTCTAAAATATTTTTAATTTTTTGATTGGTAATTTATTCCCCAACCAATAATAATACTCTTCTAGCATATGTTTAATAATTAAACTAAGTAAAATATAATTATTGTTGGTTTATATGTATTTATTAATTAATTTCATTGACAAATTATGAATAAAATTTTTTTTGAGCCTTTAAAAAAATCGAGTCTTTGAGGATATATTGGATTTTATCTAAGTTATTTAAAATCTGATTCAAATCCAATTTTGTAGTGTTAGCTTGTATACATTAATTAATTGATTTTATTAAAAAATTATGAATAAATACATTTTTGAGCTTTTAAAAAAAAAAATAGGGTCTTCGAATGTTTGAATTTTATCCAAGTTATTTAAAATCTTTTTTGAAATCCGATTTTTTCAGATTTCTAACTTAGTTAGAATATAATTATTTAAAATCAATTTTAATTGTACAATATATATTATAAAAATCAATTTATAATGTATGATAATATGATTGTGATTGACTTTATATTAAAAGAGTGGTTGATTAATGAATGATTAATTATGAAATTTAATTTAAAATATGCAATAATATATCATGATTGATTTCTAATTAAAATTGTGATTTTTTAGTAAATATTTTTGATTTAAAAAATATGTATTTATGAATATGTTAAATAAAATCATTATTGTATTTAAATTAGAAGTATTAACTAACCATGTTTAATGAGCTAGGGCGAGAATGTAAATAAGGAAAACTCTTAATATAATATGAGTGGTCTAAAATTTAGGAATTAGCTCTGATTAGTAAATATTTTTTATTTAAAAAATATGTATTTATGGATATGTTAAATAAAGTCATTATTGTATTTAAATTAGAGGTGTTAACTAACCATGGTTAATGAGATAGCGTGAGAATGTAAATAAGGAAAACTCTTAATATAACATGATTGGTCGAAAATTTAGGAATCAGCTTCGATTGGTCCTAAAATAATTCATAATTTTTTGATTGGTTTACGGTACATTGGTATACCAATGTATTATAATAAAGGATTTCATATAATCTATTACGAACTTCTTCCTTTTTATGCATATTAGAAATTAAAAATTTTGGCATAAAAGTTAATAATATTTGTAAGTTATTACTTTAATGAAAAAGTTAGAATATAGTTTCTAATGGTGTGTATTCAATCTACATTTTGTAGGATTTTTTTTGTATTTTCAAATTTTAGCGGCATTCGATCAGGATTTTAAAAAATATATTAAAATTTGGATGTTTAACAAAAAATTTAAGCAATCATTTAAAATATGATGGTATTTAATTTAGATTTTAAAATTTTGAAAATATTCAATTCAAAGTTTAAATAATCTTTTAAAACTTAGATTTATTCAATATGAATTATAAATATTCTATTAAATTTTGGTGATTTAAGAAAAAAAAAGAGGTTGACTTTAATTTTTATTATAAATTTTTGGATTTTGTTGAAAGTCATAGTGAGATTTTAAACTTCTTAAAATCACAATAAATTCAACATATTCTATTAACTATTGAAATGCACACCTAGAGGGAAGAGGTGAATACGTGTGATGACCAATTTAAAGTATTACCAAGTTACTTGAGTGTATAAACACAAAACAGTTGAAATGCTAACCGACAGCTCACTGAATTCATAGAATTAATGTAGTGGCAGCTAGTTACGTTATGCAGTGCAGTAAAATTTAAGTGCAATAAGTAAAGAACACACAACAATTTTAACCAGGTACGACCCCTACCTCCTATCGGTCTATGTCCTGGTCCTTTACCAACTCGGTAATGTAATATATTATTGATCACTATCGGAACTCCGATCCGATCCGAAACCTTATAACTTGATATGGATTTATATAAAATAAATCTGGTCCGATAAAAATTTGATCCAATGAGAATCCGATCCATTTAATACGGATATGGATATTATATGATCCGATCTGTTAAGAACCCGATCTCAATAAATATAATAATTTTATTATCTATTTTATTAAATATTAATAATAATATAATTATATAAATTTCAAACCATAAAAGATCCAAAATCCTTTCGTAGTTTTTAAAGTATAACTTGAAAAAAAATAGAATTTGCTTTTGATGAATATGTTATCATTGTATTGCATTTAAAGTTGGATTTATGTTCTAGTTTGAATTATTTTTATGCTTAGAGTTCATCTCTTGATCATTCTAATTTTGTTTAGTACATTTCAGGATTGATTGATATTTGTTATTGATTTTTAAAGTTCTATGCTTCTTATATTTGAGTGTTATTGTGTACTCCGACATTTTATAAGCGTATATTTCACAATTTAATCTTTTCTTTAAATTTTAATATTAATATAATTTTTTTAAAAAAATGGATTGAATATTTGATCCGATTACCCGTGATCCTAATGGAACGGATATGGATTGTTTTTCAAAAAATCCAACATTTAATCCGATCCGATAATAAATGGATTTGGATATGGATTTATACTGATTTAGTCCAAACCAGATCTATTGACAGACCTAACTATAAACCACGATTACATGGTACTATAATATATCTCCTTTTATTTCCTTGTCACTGATAGCTGAACCAAATGTCCTTTAAGTACGGTATTAATTAACCCTAGTATAAACTTCTCTAGCAAACTGGTTCCCAAACCCTAATGTCCAAGGTTACTACTTAGAAATAACAAATACACAATGAGTAATACAATCTATATGAATCAATACAACTCAAACTATGAACTCAAAATATAGATATAAACGTATGTATATACTAATTCTCAAGTGAAAAAGATTTTAAAGTTATTAAGCACAGAGTTGTTTCTTGTAGACTTGTAGTGTTTTTCCTTGTAAAAAAAATGAATACTACACTCAGAAGAATATTTAAGATAAACATGTAATGTTCAAATTTAAAAACATGTAACGGTCTTGAATCCCTGTTCTCACGTTCAAGCTTGTTGAATTTGATAGTCAAATGTTTACATAACGTTTCCTGACAAAAAAAAAATTGTTTACATAACGTTCACATAGTGAAGATTTAGAGGATGAAACGTTTAAAACAAAATCCTTCAGTATATAGTTCAATAACAAGTTTAAAAGGAGTTTGTTAAAGGATAGAGCTTAAAAAACAATTTCTAAAAAGTAAGAAAACAATTTTGAACAAGTCTTTTAAAAAACCAGAGCTCTAATATTGTATTATACGTTTATATAAATATTAGATCCTTAAAAATCAAGTCCTAAATAATCTCCATGAAATTCGGATTTGCACTTGACTTGTAACAGATTCCGAGCAGAATCTGACAGCTTGCTCATAAGCTTCCTGTACACAACATGATGACATGCTTTGATTTACAACGGCTAGCTTGCTAACATTTTTATTTATAGCATAATTTATATGTCCTGTAATAAAAAATTAGAAACATTTTAGATATGCATAGTATCCTGAAATAATTTATAGATAAATATTTTAAATTGATTATGCATAGTATTTATAGCATAATATATCATTACAAGCTAACTATGTTATCATCAAAACTATGATGTTTTTAGATATGGGCTAAACAATTCGTGGACTCTACGTAATAATACTATGCATAACCAATTTAAAATATTTATCAGTTACAATCTATTAAAAATGTTCTGTGAATTATTAATAATATATTTAGAAAAATATTACGTATTTTATTTTTTTTTTAAAAATTTCTCTAAATGTTGAAATGTATCGGCATCATCATTATCATATAAGTTTAAATAAATTGATGTTGAAAAGCTAATAATCTATCTATTTCAATAGGACATATATTATAATATTTATTTGGATTTTCTTCTTGTTAATAATGCTATATGAGATAGTTATTAATAAAATTTCAATTTCTTTCATAAATGTTGATATGCATATGTGATTTATTGTTATGATATAACTTAGTGGTTTAATTTCCTTGTGAATGACAAGCCATTGGGGATTGAAAAATTTATCCAACCCAAACAAGTGTTCACCGATGGTCACTGGGGGCCACAAATTCGATGGACTCCCGAATAAGTGACCATTCGTCAAACACTTGGGGGATATCAAACTGATCTAATCCTAAACTTGTGACCTATCGACAATCAACTAGGGACAAAAATTTGACCAAGTCCCAACTTATGATCTATCGACACTCACAAGACTCGTGACCTATCGGCAATCAATTGGGGGCAAATATCAATTCATTGTCCCAACTTTGATTTGTCGACACTCACTTGGGGACAAGAGAATCTTCGGTCCCAGACTAATGATACACCACTTCAAAATAGAAGAACTGCATCACTTGGGGGGAAAGGAGATATAGGGCCGGATATACACTTTAGTGCAAAGCTATGATGGTCCACCCGCCAACTTTCAAAGTTGGGAGATGAGAAAGTGGTGATCTACAGTTTTTTAGATTTAACATTTTATAGATCACATAGTATATCTCATCGCTGTACAATCCGAACCAAGGGTACTCGTATGGACTTTTGAGGTTTGGATGCAGAAGTTGAACCGAAAAACTACGTTTAGTGCTATGATGGTTCAAAGCCACACAAAAGAATCCGATGGAACGTCGAATGATCACTTAACCATTGGATTAAAGATGATAGAAAATGGATCCAATCATACTCGATCTGATGTAAACACAAAGAATATTATATCCAATCATGCTCGATCCGTTGCAAACAAAAGAAGATTATAACACAAATGCTTGGAGTAATTTCGAAGAATTTTAAAGTATCAAAGAAAGAATTGGATCTGGCTACGTAAATATTGCATCGACAACAATTGTCATTCCAAAACACCAAACTACATGAACGACATGACATTGATATCGAGACACTACAATTATATTACTTCCAATTACAAAATCATGGAAAATCTCCTTTTTACAGAAAGTAAAATTAGTGGTGTTTGAAATGAAGGTATTCGAAAAAGATATGTCTTTATATTCATTCGAAAAAGTATCTCTCCCGACCTCAAGACAGAGATGAAATTTTCAAAGGATCTCATGGTGATATTGAAGCTTTATAGAATCAAAAATCTATAATTTCAAGAAAATTGGTATCCGATGACTAATCAATGTTAGAAAGCATAAGGAGAAAATGTATCCGATGGTTGATCAATACTACAAAGTATCAAAGGAAATAATATTCTCCACGATGTTTGTTAACAAAATTCTATCAACCGTGGGTTATGAAGATTAATCTACTATAAAGATATAGAATATCAAATAGTGGGCTTGTTTCATACGTCCAAACATTCTTCTACATCCAGTGACTTTGTTGTCTCCAGTGACTTTGTTGTATGAAAACAAGGATATGTTTCGCCTACTCTCTAGATCCAATGGTGCTGATAAAGAATACTTGTCAACAATGAGGACGAAGGCTTCAACAAGAACAAAATCAATCACTTCATCACTCTGGAATTCAAATTAAGCTATGAGGACCAAAAATATTTCTCGAAGGCAAACCTCCAAAAAATATTGGGGACTTGTTGATACATATTACCGAAGACTAGAAGTGGTTGCCAAAGACTAGAGATGTTGCCAAAGGTTATAGATGTTACCAAAGGCTAAACTATTCAATATTTGCACACAAAGGCAATGCTTGCTAATACATGCTTCCAATGACTAGACTTGATGATATATGTTTCCGAAGGTTATTCACTTACCGATCCAAAAATTGTTAAGTGCTGAGTTTACTCGCAGAGTTGAACTCCGAGTTGGACGAATTAAAGCTCTACGAGGCGTTAAAATTAGCGATTCATCGCAGTGAATTCTTTGATTAACAAGATCTTCTTTATTTCTGCACAAATTCTCAAAAACTCGAGTTCGGGTTTGGAGAAACTAATCACAAAAATTGAAATTGTGTGTGTGTGAACATAAGTCATGTATATATATAAATATAACTGTTGATTTCGACTTGTAACTCGGAATCGATTGAAACGATAACGATTAATTCGTCGAAATCATTTCGATTTAACCTACTCAGCTTGATTTAGTATCGATTATTAAATTAATCGATACACACGGGTAAAAGAGACTCGATTAAGTGTTTAGAAACATAGAATACGGTCGAGATTTGATCGGAAATAATAGTATCGGTGAGAAAGACGAACTAGGGTTCGAGAGAGAGAATAGAGAGATTTGAGAGGCTCACGCGGCTACAACACACACATACAGTGAATAGTATGTGACTTTTTAGTATATATAATTTCTATAATGAATGGCCAGGATTAAATCCCCAATTTAGATTCAACGGACCAGATTGATTAGTGTTTTATAGAATTAGGGTTGGGCCAAGCTGAGTTGGGCTGGATTTGACTAATTGGACTGGGTCAAATCTAAAATAATCAGAAAAATAGTAATTTTTATTTATTAAAAATAATTTTGTAAAATAAATATTATTATAAATAATATAATTATAAATATATTATAAATATCAGAAAATATGCTAATATTTTGATTCTTTGTATTTGAAATTAAATATCATATTTCTAGTATTTGAAAAATATTTCCGAAAATAAATTCCAAAAAATATTTGCTCGACTAGTTCTATCTTTTTGAATGAAAATCAAAAACCCGATCGATAAAGTTTCATATGTTATCATTATCGATGAATCTGAGTTTTAGAAATTCGTAAATCCTGAAAAGATATCTTTTTCGTGAGATGACTATAAATTATGACAAATAACCTCACAAAATATATAAATATATAATATTTATATAAATATATAAACCATTATTTTGGAATTTCCAACATTCCTAAATCCAATCGGAGTTTAGTGAATCTTTCGGCATTCAATGGTTTCTTGAAAATATCTACGAGATTGTACTCAGTTTCGATATGAGTCATTTTTATATTACCTTTATTGACATGATCACGTAAAAAGTGATGTCTCACATCTATATGCTTAGATCTTGAATGTAACACGGGATTTTTCTTAAGATCAATAGCACTTGTGTTATCGCATAAGATTGAGATTACATCAAATTTAGTATTATAGTCGGCTAATGTTTGCTTCATCCATAAAATTTGAGCACAACACTTTGCGACCGCTATATATTCCTCTGCCGTTGTGGAAATAGATACCGAGTTTTGTTTCTTAGAAAACCAAGACACTAAGCATCCCCAGAAACTGACATGTACCACTTGTACTCTTTTTATCGACTAAATGTCCGGCATAGTCCAAATCAGAAAAACATACTAAGTCGAATGGTACTCCTTTAGGATACCAAAGACCTATTTCAGTGGTTCCTTTTAAATATCTCAATATCCGTTTTACCGCGGATAAGTGAGATTCTTTTGGTGCTACTTGAAATCTAGCACATTTACAAACACTATATTGAATATCGGGACGACTTGCAGTAATGTATAGTAAGCTACCAATCATGCCTCGATATTTCTTAGTGTCAACGGGTATTCTGTTGGGATCTTCTGTTAATTTATCAGAAGTCGACATAGGAGTAGATATGTGTTTTAAATTTTCCATTTCAAATTTCTTTAGCATCTCTTTACAATATTTTGATTGTGAAATATGTATGCCTATATCCGATTGCTTAATTTGCAATCCCAAAAAGAAATTTAATTCACCCATTATACTCATTTCGAATTCTTTGCTCATATTGTCAGAGAATTCTTTACATAGTGTATCATTTGTTGAACCAAAAATGATGTCATCTACGTATATTTGTACAAGCAAGATATCATCTTTTTATTGTCTTGTAAATAAGGTTTTATCGGCCGTTTCCATTTTAAAATTGTTTTCTAATAGGAACTTGCTCAACCTTTCATACCAAGCTCTTGGAGCTTGTTTTAAGCCGTATAGAGCTTTGTACAATTTGTATACATATTTCGGATGTGTGGCATCTTCAAAATCGGGAGGTTATTTGACATAGACTTCTTCTTCTAATATCCCATTTAAGAAGGCCGATTTGACATCCATTTTGTATACTTTGAAATCTTTATGACACGCATATGCTAATAGCATTCGAATTGATTCGATTCGTGCTACGGGTGCATAAGTTTAATCAAAGTCTATCCCTTCCATTTGGGTATAGCCTTGAGCGACTAATCTCGCTTTATTTCTTATTACCGTTCCATTTTCATCTAACTTGTTTCTAAATACCCATTTGGTTCAAATTATGGAAGTATCTTTGGGTTTTGGAACAAGTTCCCAAACTTTGCTGCGAGTGAATTGTAATAATTCATCTTGCATAGCCGAGATCCAATCTTCATCTAGCGAAGCTTCTTTAGCGGTCTTAGGTTCTATTTGTGATAGAAAACTAAGGTGATTCACAACGTTTTGTACTTGTGACCGCGTTTGAACTCCTTTATTTAAGTCTCCAGGAACATTGTCTAGTGGATGACTTTTAATAATAGGAATTTCTTTTGGAAGTTCAACTTCCGTTTTGACTAATTCTAGTGGATTTCTTGGAATCGGGGTTCCGAGATCCATATTCTCGAATTGTCGAATAATATTTTCTACATTGTCTTTTTCAATATTTTCGTTTTCAACAAGATCTTTGTATTTTGATGGTGGTTTGCTTTCATCAAATGCTACATTCATTGATTCTTACACCATAAGAGATTTAAGATTGAATACTCGATAGGCTTTGCTATTTGTAGAGTATCCAAGAAATATACCTTCATTTGATTTAGGATCGAATTTGGTAAGATAGTATTTCGAGTTTAATATGAAACATTTGCATCAAAATACTCGAAAGTAACTTAGTTTCAGTGTTTTGCCAAAATAAAGCTTATAAGGAGTCTTTTGTGTTATTGGTCGTAGTAGAACCCGATTAAGAATATGACAAGAAGTAGACATAGCTTCAGCCAAAAAATATTTAGGTCGACGATATTCATTTAGCATTGTGCTAGCCATTTCTTGTAGAGTTCTATTTTTCCTTTCAACTACTCCATTTGATTTTGGAGTGTAAGGAGCAGAAAAATCATGTGTTATACCATCTTCATCACAAAAACTTGTAAAACTAGAATTCTCAAATTCTTTACCATGATCATTCCGAATGTAGACTATGGTATTATTTGTTGATTTTGAATCCTTTCACATAGAGAAGAGAAAGATTCAAATGCATCACTTTTGGATTTGAGAAATTTCGTCCACTTGAATCGTGAAAAATCATCAACGATACTAACGTGTATGAACAACCTCCGAGACTTTGTATAGGGACCGGACCAATAAGATCCATATGTAAGAGCTCGAGAGGTCTAGAGGTTGATACCATAAATTTTGCTTTGTGGGATGCTTGTATTTGTTTCCCAATTTCGCATGCTTCACAAATATGATCTTTATGATAATTTAGCTTTGGTATACCTCGTACATAATCTTTAGTTGATATGTTTCTAATCAACTTCATATTTGCATGTCCTAATCTTCGATGCCATAACCAAGGATCATCATTATTGGGGATTAGGCACACATTCTCATTCTTGCTTCTGTCACATGTGTAAACATTTTTGTTTCGAGGGCAAGTGAGAATTAATTTCAAATCTTTATCTAAGATACAACAATGAGTAGTATAAAAAATTACCTTGTATTCATTGTCGCAAAGTTGACTTATCCAGAGAAGATTATACTTTAGTCCCGTGACTAGTTGTACATTTGAAATCTTGAAGTGACTATTCCCGATGTCTCTGATGCCGACGATGGTTCCTTTACTACTATCTCCAAATGTAACACTTCCCGCAGTGACCTTTTTAATGTTGTTAAAAAGTGACTTATTACCGGTCATATGTCTTGAAGATCCACTATCAAGGTACCACATGTCTTGCTTAGCGGCAAGACAAACCTACAAGATAGATCAATTAAATTTATAGGTACCCTTTTGTCTTGAGGGTCCTGGGGTTAGTTCATCATAAATAATATTTGAATTTGCATGATAGAGTCTAGGCATAGGATAATCATTGTTAGGCATGTAAGAATTTTTAGATGCATGATATCTAACATGATCTTGTGTGTGTCCAGTATTATCATAAAATCTAGAGTTAGCATGATGCATATTATTTCTATCATTTGCAAAGTAGGGAACATTTTGAGGATAGAAATTACGACTAGGAGCATGTTGATTTATAGATGCATATCTACTAGCATTGTTATAGTGCATTGTGTTTCTATTTTAATACATAATAGGTTGTTGAAACCTTTATTGCTTTTGACCATTATAAGCAACTTTGTTGAATGGTACTTGTTTTTCAACCTTATTGTATGGTTTTGATCCTTTACGAATCCATACATGCTTCCCCTTAAATTCACCACCCTTGAATTTACAATATAGGACCGAATGTCCATTTTTGTTGCAATAAGTACATTTTAAAATTTGTGGTTTAGGAGGAGCTATTATAGTTTGTACTCTTGGTTGAACCTCTTCTCTAGGAGGAGTGTTCTTATCGTATCCTAGACCTTCACGGTTATAGGAGACTTTTGAGTGTACCATTTTATCTAACATCTCATTGCCTTTAGTAAATCTTTGAACAACAGTTTCAAGATTTTCTTTTTCTTCTTTTAAGGCATCAATCTTGTTGTTAAAGAATCTTGCTTGATCCATAACTTGAGATACGAGCATGAAATTTTCTTCTTTTAATCTTTGAGTTTCTTCTTGTAATTTCTTTTATTTTAACTCAAAGATTTGTGATAGCTCATTCTCTTTTACATGAGATTGAGATGTTACATTATTTCGAACTATTGATTCGTTTTGAATCTTTAAGTTCAAAAGATCAACATTAAGTTTACTAATGTTATCGTTGAGTTGTAACTTCTCATTTTCTACTTCAAGATTGAGAGCTTTGTCTTTGAAGTTGTTTACTTCACCTTTTAAGAGATGATTTTGATCATTTAAAAATGTCATTTCATTCTCATTTTGGCTTTGTATATCCATCATCCGAGTAAACTCTTTACTTTGATTATGATACATTTCTTCGAGTTTCATTTCTCGGACCATAATAGATGAAGTCTCTTATCAACATCTTTATATTTATTGTTGATACCTACTACAAGCTCAATTAAATCATATTTACTCATGTCAACTAGATTCAAGTTAGATTCATCTAATTGCAATTTATTTGAGATGTAGTTGAGATTAGAACTTACCTCTTGATGAGAAGTGGAGGCTCCCGTTGAAGTAGCTTCATCTCCGATAGCCATTAAGCACAAGTTGACAACTTCTTCACTAGCTTCCGGAACTTCTTCATCTTCACCTTAATCCCAACCGTTTTCCGCCACGAGAATTCTTCCTTTAGCTAGCTTAGGACATACTCTTTTGAAGTGACCCGGTTGCTTACACTCGAAACAAACTTCTTGTGTTTCCTCCGGATTTTGCTCTTTATGTTTTGGAGGAGTGTAAGGAGGATTATTATTGTTACTGGCATTATTATAGGCATTTGTATTTTGATTGCCTTTGCCTTTATAATAGCTTGTTGTTGGAAAATTACTCTTATAGTTAGGACTATAATTTTGAGAGTAATTAGGTCTTCCTTTAGAGTTAAAAACTCTTTGTTGATTGTTTGATTTGAGGAAGCCTTTTCCATATCTTTGAGCTTTGCTTTGAAGAACACTACGAAGTTGTCTCGTGTGTAAAGCAATTTCGCTTTCATCGAGATCTTGGAGTTCTTCGTTTAACTCCTCGTCATTTTCATTTTCATCGATTAAGATAGCTTTTAAAGCCATGTTTTTCTTTTTGTCTTCCACTTTAGGAATGACTTTATCTGGGAGATTTTCTTCTTCGTATGCACGAAGATTTCCGAATAAGCTATTGATGTCATAATCATTTAGATTATGCATTTCTTTTATTGTAGTAACTTTAACCTTCCAACTAGGAGGTAAAGATTTAAGAACTCTTCGGTTCTTTTCATTTCGAGTATAACTCTTTCCGAGTTGAGATAATTCATCGATTATACGAGTAAATCTTGTTTTCATATCGATGATATTTTCTCCCTCTTGGAGTTTAAAGTTCTCATATTTTTGGATTAAGGTATCCATTCGAGAATCTTTTATATCAATGGTTCCTTCGTTGGTCCACTAATTTTTCCACATTTCTTGTGCGGACTTGCAATTGTTTACACTTTTATACTCTTTTTCAGCAAGTGCACTTGTGAGAACCATTTCTGATTTAGCGGTAGTATTCATCATATTTTCTTCGGCGAGAGTATATTCACTAACCTTCTTTTCAATAATGACACCGTCAACTGTTTCGGTAGGAATAACAACTCCATCTTCTATGGCCATCCAAACTTTGACTTCTTGAGATCTAGCATAGATACGAAACCTCGTTTTCCACGTTGCAAAGTTAGTGCCATCAAATAGAGGAGGGCGAGAGCTAGATAGGCCTTCACCGCAACCGATGGTATTTAGATACGCCATGTAGGATCACTTTTTGTTATGCCTGTAGATCTGCAAATCACTCAACAAACACGTTAAAAAGCACCGCTCTGATACAAATTGTTAGGTCCCGTAAAGGGCTAATTTAAACTAGAAGGGGGGGTTGAATAGCTTAATATCCAATTTAAAAATTACTATGGCGTTTTAAAATAATTTTCCTTTTTTAAAACTTTTACCAAGTCGTTATGTAGTGTAGAAATAAAAGATGAGGGAAGAAAATACCACACAGGAGATTTTATCCTGGTTCGCAATGGTGCAACCCCTAATGGATTCACTCACCCCTACTCTAGTCCCCGAGCTCCTCTCCGGACTCGAGATTTCTTTAAAAATAAACTCGCTTCTTTAGTAGGCGGAGAAGCCTTTACAACCTTACAAATATTGGTCTTGATGCGTATCTACCCGACACCACCTCATAATAAATGAAAAAATAAATACAAGACTTATCTTGGACCGTAACTCCCCGTTACTCCCTCAAAGTCATTGTAAACCTACACAACTTATCTTAGACAGCAACTCCCCGCTACTTCTTCAAAGTTCATGTAGAACCCTTTTGTAAACTATGAATCCTTAGCTTTTTCCGGTCTTGGGTCTTAGATAAAAGGTCTTGGGTCTTTCCTCTTGTTCACGGTGCAAAGGCCACTAACTCCCCGTTAGCACCTAGGACTTAGGTCTTAGAACAAGAATCACCTCACTTTAACATCACCTCACTTCAAGAGTTAGAATACAATATCTACGAAACAAAACCTTCGTATAAAAAGAGTTTGGACTTGTATGTCCGAGAGTGACTTTAATATTCTTGTACGAATATTAAGTTAAGTTCTATAAGCTTTATTTGCTTAAGACGTTATGTGTATTCTTTATATTTGATATGACTTGTAAACCGAAGAATACTTTTAATACTCTGTTTAATGAGATTTAACTATATCTTGGAGTTTGCAAATATTGATTAATTCCGTTAAGCTCTTAGGCTTATAAGGATTATAATCGTATACTTTTGATTACTTCGTAGTTGACAAAATTTCTATTTTGAAGTAATGTATATATCAAATCCTTGTTTAAGCTTTTGTAGCTTTAAGGATGTTTGATAAATAACTTCTCGTTGGATGTAGTCTTATTTGGACTAATCGTATATATATATATATTTGAACGAGAGTTTAACAATATAACTTTAACGCTTTGCACTTTTAATACGATTTGGCCAATTTCACACCACAAACAACTATAACACACACGTATAAAAATGTAGCTCGCTTATCTATAGGATAAAACGAGGACCGCTTGAAAGGCATATGACTCAGCCTATTTGTAGTTCGAGGATCCTAATCCAATTAAACTAGATTGTAATAAGTAAATAATATCAACTGTCACAGGAATCTCAAAAGATGATAACCGTCAGAAGAAAAATCAACAAGTCAATCTATAGTTTTGATGTTTTACACTGGAAGAAGATTCAGATATCTGATCAGGCCTCAAGGTAGCATTGAAACAAGTGGATTCATTTAAGAAGACAGAGATTTCTATAAGTGATAAGAAACAATTTCAGTACCGAATGATTGATGAGAGTGAAGAGTATAAAAAGACCACAGTGTTAAAGTCACGATGAAGAACAGAGATTGGAGTTAGTCGTTCATGAACCAGACAGTACATCGAGCGTCAACATCATTCCAGTGTATGTTCCTTATCATAATTACGTGGTTTGCAGCGGAGTATTGACTATTAAAGAATTTATATTAATTCTATTTTAATTGATTAAGTCAAGTAATTAAGTTAATAAATAAATTAATTCTATCAGAATTAATGTATTTGTTAAAGTGATTATTAGATTAATTAAATAAGAATTAATATGAAAAAGGAATAATTAGTTATGATTTTTATAAGTCATTTAATTAATTTTAAACTGAAAAATATGATGATATAACTATCAAACTGATAGTTATACCGATAGTCATATTCAGTTCAAAGAAGAAATAGTCATATTCAGTTCAAGAGGAGATAGTCATATGCAGTTCAATTGGATAGTCATATTTCATTCAAATGAAGAGTTATACCGAATGTTATATTGAAATGAAGAGTTATACCGAATGTCATATTGAGCTGAATAGTTATACCGAAAGTTATATTTAAACTGGACAGTCATATTACATTCAATTGATAGTCATACCGATTGTCATATTAATGTAAAATGATTGTCATATCAGTTTAAACTAAGTAATATGACTATGGCTGTGGTATTTAAAGAAGCAGAATGCAGAAGATTGAAATCAGTCGAGCATAACACAGAAAATACACACAGCAGCCTATCTCTCTCTCTCTCTCAAGCTCAAGAACACCTAAAAAGTTAATTCTGTAAATTCAAGTTCATCTCAGTTGTAATATCCTATCCATTGGAACTTGTTTACTTGTGATTCTTGTAGTACTAGCGAATTAAGTTTCCTAGTTCACAAATTGATATCTTGATTTTTATTAACTAAATTAGCAAAGTTCATGTTGAATTTTCTAATTAGTTATTAATTATTTGATAATCATTTGGACTGATTTTGTAACACCCATCAAGTTAATATATTGTTATATTCAACTTGAAATTTGTGTTATATTATTCCGCACAAAATATTCGTTTAAGTGAAATTTGTTTAACGAATAAATTTTGAGAAAATGGTATAGATTGTATTCAACCCCCCCTTCTACAATCTTATCGGACCTAACAATTGGTATCAGAGCCTATTGATTGATACACAAATCAAGATCCTATATTTACTCATTCAAAAATCAAGCTTGAATTTTTAACTCTATTAAAAATTCATCATGTCAGCCAAAGGCAATGTTAAAATTCCTATCTTTAATAAAGATAACTATGACATGTGGAAAAACAAAATGGAGTTATTTCTTGATGTAGCAAATCCAAGATTTTTGTGGGTTTTGAAAAATGGACCAGTAACTCCTATGCAACATGATACTGAAACAGTTACAAATGGAACTGTAACAATACCTGCCAAATCCTATCCAAAGGACCCTAAGAACTATACCTCTGAAGATAAGGAGGAAGCTGGATTGAATAAAAATTTGAGACTCATTCTATTAGATTCCCTAGATGCTGTAATGTATAGCCATGTAAGGAATTGTAAAACTATTGAGATCATTAATGAAGGGACTGATGAAGTCAAGGAAAATAGACTTCAAATTCTGACCTCTGAATATGAACACTTTAGAGCTGGCCCTAATGAAGGCATTCAGGAAGTGTTCGAAAGGTATAACAAAATAATCAACAACTTGCAAGTTCATGGCAAGCAATATACTCAGAAGGAAATCAACATGAAGTTTTTACTGACTATGCCTACTCACTTGGAGCATAGAATCACTGCCATCAGAGAATCTAGAGATCTAACTCAGGTTGCTCTTGAAAGGCTGTTTGGTGTTCTGAAAACATATGAATTAGAACAAGTACAGCAAAAGGAATTCTATGGCAAAGGCAGAATGGCAAATTCTTCTACAGCTCTAGTGGTTGAGGTTCCTAAGGAAGTGGAAACTAAAGTTGTTCAACCTAACAGCTTCAACAAGGAACAAACTGAAGTAGAACTTGGCCAAACACCAGCTACTCAGGATGGTGGAGAATTTTACTCACTTGATGAGCTGGATCAATTGGAAGATGAATCTATGGCAATGATGGTGAGACAATTCAGTAACTTCAGATTCAGAAGAAATCCAAAGTTCAGGTTTAAGTCAAATAACAGATTTCAGAGAGGAGGTTCTTCATCCTCTAGTAACAGGGGAGGTTATAAAACTGGATTATAAAACTGGAACTGTTGACAGAAGCAAAATCCGTTGTTTCAATTGTAATGAGTTGGGACATTTTGCTACTGAGTGTCAGAAACCCAAGCAAGCACAGAAGAAAGATTATGCTTCTGAAAAGAAGAAGAGTGGAAGAGCTTATGTAGCTGCTGGTAAAAGCTGGGATGACACAGATAGCGAAGATGAAGAATATGGAAACTTTGCGCTGGTGGCAAATGCTGAATCATCAACTTATTACACCACACCGGTAATTCTTACTGATGCTGAGTTAATTGATAGTTTACGTAGTTGCTTGAATAATGCACAAAAAGGGTACGAGAGAATAAGTCTTGTTAACACTAACCTTGAAAATGAAATGTTAGATTTAAAAAAGGTGCAGATTAATCAAGATAAGAATATAGAAGAAATAGCTCGACTTAACTACAAAGAAAAGGGTCTAGGAGAATACATGGTAAAACAAGTTGATAGGATTGCTGAACAAGAAACCAGGATTAGAGAACTTGAAACACAGATTAGAGCTTGTTATAATTCTGTTAAAGTTTCTAAAGAGTTCTTCAATAAACAAGCAGTAGAACAAACTATAGGAATAGGGTTTGATTACAGTCAAGCTGTTGGTTCTTTGAGTAATCATTCTCCTAATTCTATCTCAGCTAAAGAAAGAGGTATACCACATATTCTCAAGAATGTTGAAAAACCAATGTTTACAAAATCTGATGTTGGCCCACCAGATATTCTTTCTATGGTTATACAAGAAGAAATGAGAAATGAGGATAGTGCAAATGGCACAGTCCTTGTTAAGGATAAATGTGTTAAGGATAAAACTGTTAAGAACACTAATACAAAGAATGTTTCATCCAAGAAAAATGTCACAGTCTTTGTTAAGGCTAAATCAGTTGAGGACGTTAACATAACGAATGTTTCATCCAAGAAAGATGTACCTAAAGTACCAGTCAAAGTTGTTGAATCAGCTAGTTCTTCTAAGACTGGATTAGGTAGTAATAAGTTGAAACAGAAAAATATCATGTCTACTATTGATTCTAATCATAAAGCATGTGGTATTATCAATTGTATGTCTTGTGCTTTTAATAGTATGCGTGCTTATTTTAATGGTAATTATGCATGTGTTAAACAGAATGCTCCTCGACAGCACAAGAACATGAACAATAATGTTCGATCTAAGACTGCTTTTCCTCCTCAAGTTAGGAGAGAGACATTTGCACCTAAGACTAAACAAAAGATTACCAAGAATGTCTACCAGGTCAAATGTCTAGTCAATGACACAAGTGTTACTGCTGCGAGAGAAACATGGATACCCAAGATTAAACAAAAGATTTTCAAATCTGTTTATAAGGTTAAATGTTTATTGACTAAAGAGGTTAAAATTAAAAATGTTGTTTTGCCTAATAAAGGTCAATACTTTAAATACGCAGGACCCAATCAAATTTGGGTCCCGAAGAAGGTTTAGTTCATTTGTCATTGCAGGGTATTGAACAGGTTGATCGAGTAACCTGGATCTTGGACAGTGGATGTTCAAGGCATATTACTGGAGATAGAACCCTGCTGACAAATGTGGTGGAGAAGGCCGGCCCAGTAGTTACCTTTGGAGATAACAGCAAAGGTAGAACTGATGGATATGGCAGACTTGAAGCTGGAAATGTTATCATTGATGAAGTTTCTTTTGTGAAAGGACTTGAGCATAATTTGCTCAGTGTCAGTCAATTCTGTGATAAAGGTTATGAAGTTCATTTCAACAAGAAGAATTGTCTAATTTTACACAAGAGACATGAAAAGCCACAACTGACAGGAGTTAGAAAAGGCAATCTGTACGTAGCCAATATGAACTCAGGAAGCACTGAAGAAGTCACTTGCTTCTACACTAAAGCATCTAATGATGAGAGTTGGCTATGGCACAAGAAACTTTCTCATCTTAATTTTAAGACAATGAATTCTCTGGTTAAAAGAGAATTGGTGAGAGGTTTGCCTTCAATGGAATTCACTCAAGAAGGACTGTGTGATGCATGTCAAAAAGGCAAGCTAAAAAGGGCAAGTCACAGGAGCACTGATACATCTTCAATAACTGAACCATTACAATTACTTCATATGGATTTGTTTGGTCCAGTTAATGTGATGTCTATGTCAAGGAAGAGATATGCTCTAGTAATTGTTGATGATTTTTCAAAATACACATGGGTTCTGTTTTTGAATTCTAAAGATGAGACTCCGCAACTGGTGATTGATCACATTAAATTAATTGAGCGAGATTCTACGTATCCAGTGAGAGCTATAAGATCAGACAATGGAACTGAATTCAAGAATGCAGTTCTAAATGACTTTTGCACTGAGAAGGGTATAACCAGACAATACTCAGCTCCAAGAACTCCTCAGCAAAATGGGGTAGTGGAAAGAAAGAATAGAACCTTGATTGAAGCTGCACGTACTATGCTAAGTGAATCAAGGCTTCCATTGTACTTTTGGGCTGAAGCCATCAATACTGCGTGCTATACCCAGAATCGAACTCTAATCAATAAAGATCAAATGAAGACACCCTATGAAATTATGGCTGATAAGAAACCATCACTCAAATACTTTCATGTATTTGGGGCAAAGTGCTTTGTGCTTAAAGAAGGTGATGATCAAGGTGGTAAATTCGATACCAAAGCATTTGAAGCAATTTTTATTGGTTATTCAATGAGAGCATACAGGGTGTATGTGATTGATGAACAGAAAATGATGGAAAGTGTCAATGTAACATTCGATGACACTAAACTCCCTAGTATCCAAACTGAGAATCCATCTGAGAAGCTATCTTTCGATGACATGACAGATATAGATTCAGATGATGACAATGCACCTGAGATTTTTTCTGATGCTAATGACAACAATGATGATCAGGGTAATGGTGATGAAATCAATGATAGTAGTCAAAATTCCCCTGACTCTTCTAATCAATCATCATCTAGTCAACCTGGCAACATCTCAGGGGGAGAAAATGAAGGGTCAACTGGTCACACACAACATCTCAATGAAGATCAAGGCGAATCATCAAGATCTAATCTTCCCAGACAGACTGTTTGGAATAGAGCTCATCCTTTTGAGTTAATCATTGGTGATCCAGTTGTTGGTGTAAAGACTAGAAGAGCTTTTCAGAATCAATGCAATTATTCAGGGTTTCTATCTGAAATGGAACCTAAGAAAACTGAAAAAGCTCTTTCTGATCCTGATTGGGTGATTGCTATGCAAGATGAACTCAATCAATTTAAACAACAAGAAGTTTGGAAGCTGGTACCCAGACCTACAGATAGACCAGTAGTTGGCACAAGGTGGGTATTCAGAAACAAACTTGATGAAGATGGCACAGTGACGAGAAATAAAGCAAGACTGGTAGCAAAGGGTTACTCCCAATCTGAAGGCATTGACTTTGATGAGACCTATGCTCCAGTGGCTAGACTTGAGGCCATAAGAATATTCTTGGCATTCGCAGCATTTTCAAACTTTAAAGTTTATCAAATGGATGTCAAGAGTGCTTTCTTGAATGGCAAGCTAGATGAAGAGGTTTATGTAGAACAGCCTCCTGGCTTTGAAGATCCAGATTTAATTGACTATGTCTACTTCCTTTTCAAGGCTGTCTATGGTCTTAAGCAAGCACCAAGGAAATGGTATGACACTCTCTCTGAATTTTTACTTGAAAATGATTTCATTAGAGGTGTCATAGACAAAACTCTCTTCACAAAGAAACATAAGAATGATACAATTATAGTCCAAGTCTATGTGGACGATATAATATTCGGGTCTACTAATGATCTTTTGTGCAAGAAATTTGCGAAGTTAATGCAGGGTAAATTTGAAATGAGCATGATGGGTGAGCTGAAGTTCTTTCTTGGATTACAAATAAGTCAAAGGACAGATGGAATATTTATCTGTCAATCCAAGTATGTCAAAGAGCTTCTCAAGAAGTATCAAATGGAGGACTCTTCTTCAGCAAAGACACCATCATCCACAGCTGTCAAATTTGGAGCATGTGAAAATTCTGCCAAGGTAGATATCACAAGCTACAGAGGTATGATAGGCTCATTACTTTACCTTACTACAAGTAGACCTGATATTATGCATGCTACGTGTTTGTGTGAAAGGTTCCAATCGGATCCTAGAGATGTTCATCTCATTGCTATTAAACGAATTCTGAGATATCTTAAGGGTACGCCTAACTTAGGCATCTGGTACCCTAAAGATTCTGGTTTTAATCTTGTTGGATATACAGATTCAGACTATGCAGGAAGTGTTGTGGATAGAAAAAGCACATCTGGGAGTTGTCAATTCCTAGGTGGTAGACTGGTTTCCTGGTACAGCAAGAAACAACAAACAGTTTCCAACTCAACAGCTGAAGCTGAATATATAGCTGCTGGAAGCTGTTGCGCACAGATTTTGTGGATCAGGAATCAGCTGAGAGACTATGGCTTTGTGCTTGATAAAATTCCAATTTTATGTGATAATACAAGTGCCATAGCAATCTCTAACAATCCTGTGCAGCACACAAGGACAAAGCATATTGACATTAGGTATCATTTTATTCGAGAGCATGTCATGAATGGTACCGTGGAGTTATTTTTTGTACCTACGGAAGAACAAACAGCAGATATTTTTACTAAGTCTCTTGACGAATCCACATTTACCAGAATTGTTGGTGAATTGGGTATGTTAAATAGTCCTAGTAATTAAACTGGTTAATATCTGAGGTTTGATCTTTAATAATTTACAAGTGATTGATGTGTTAATATTTGTTATTAAAATCACTTGTATAATTATTTTATCAACTTATACTCTTCCTTGTTTCATTTTAAATCATGGTTATTATCTTCTCTATATATTTTTAATTACTTCTTGTATTTTTAGATTAATTCATTTTCTTTAAAAATATTTTTCTCGAATTTTACAAGCTGTAATTTATGAGAAATCTATTTTTCTTGAAAATGTTATTGGTTTAAATTCAGTTTAATTATTTTTGTTGTTTAAATAAATCATAGTTTCTTTTTAAATAATTTTCTATATGGAAATTGTTTTATTAGAAAATTTATAGATTTATTAATTCATCAGAAATAATTATGTAAATATTTAGTATGTTATTTGATTTGATTTTATTTGATTTGTAATGTTTGTCCTTTTGTTATTAATGTTTGATTTCGTAAAAGGGACTACATATGATCGTTTTTATAATTTTTATTAGGTTTTATAATTTTAGTGTAAATTAATTTGTTTTTCTTTAATTTATTACTTGTTAAAATTCTGTTAATATTCTATTTTTTGGTTAGTTATATTAACTGATTTTGTTATAATATAACTATCGGTATAACAATCCATTTGATTGTTATATTCGAATTTGTGTTAGTTATATTAGTTAAAATTAGTGTAATATAACTTAGTAATAAGATAGTTATAATTTTGTTTTCTGTAAATATAACTGTTATTAGTTAATAGTTATATTATGTGTTTTACTCGAAATATGACTATCGGTATAACTATTGATTTGATTGTCATATTCTGTGTTTTTTCGATAGTTATATTAAAGATTTATGTGTTATATAACTGACTAACAAAGATAGTCATATTACGTTTACACGTAATATAACTATCGGTATGACTATCACCCGATAGTCATATCACAGCCGTTTGATACTTAAGAAAGTAAGTTATATTCAGTAGTCATATTATTCTGTTATTGTTATATTGGCGTGTTAAGTCACCCAAAGAACTCGAACGATACATACACGATATACACAAATTTCTAAGTCGAATTGCTGCCCGATTTTCATCTCAAAACACGATTCTAAGAACATTGCTTGATTACCCAGTCAATAATCATCAAAACCACGGTTTAAACGTAAGATTTGGTCGAGTTTTGTTGATTTTGAGTTTGAAAATGTCGAATTTTCGATCTAAAATTCTGAACAATTGGTGATGATTTTGCAAAATCTAAAAATATATGTGTGATTGTACTGTAATCAAGATCCTTGTCTCAAATTTTCAGAATTTTTGATGAAGATTTTGATTTTTCGAATTTTTATTTATTTATTAATTCGAATTTTGTAATTTAATTGGGTTAAATTGTTGAATTTTGCAGATTTCTTAATTTTAATCCCTGATTTAGAATGGCTGGTGCTTATAATAATTTTGAGCTTGTTAATCACAATTATATTGGATATTTTAATCCCGAGGATTGTCCAGTGGATCGGTTCAAGTCCTGGATAAAATTCCTAAACGAACAAAATATCTGTAGCCATTCTATAACTGCAAATGTTCCCATGAAATTTGGTCCACTTAAACTAATGTGTACTACAGCTGTCTCAGATGAAAGATCATTTTCATTCAACTTTAATGACAAGACATATACAGTGGATGAATCTGTCTTCAATGCTGCTCTGAGGCTTCCTACTGAACAATTTGCTGAAGTGCCTTCAAATGATGAGTTGACTCATTTCTTTAGAAATCTCAACTATCATGGTCAACTGAATCTTAAACGTCCACTCAAAAGCAATCTCGTTCAAGAATGGAATATTTTCTTCGAGATCATAGCAAAGGTGTTTGCTAATTCTACAAAGAGTAACAATACTGTCATCACAGGTATGTTACAGTCAATTGGTTTCTCAATTGCTCACAATAGAAGAATCAACTTTGGCAGCTTGATATGGCCTATTTTGCTAAATCGATTGAAGAAGGCTAGAAAGAACTTTGGAAAAGGTAAACTGGTTAAGTGTCATTATCCTCGATTTTTGACACTAATTTTTAATCATCTTATGCCTAAGGATCAACCTGCTCCGTTTCCAAATGATCGAATTCAATGGTCTGGTAAACCAAACAAGAAGTTCTACACTAGGCTGGATACTTCTAAGGTCTTGTTGCATGTTCCAGTGGTCATAACGCCATATATGTCCACATTCATAAATTTACCAAATGTCATGCCACAGCCAGCTGCTGAGATACCTTTAATTGAACAAGTTCCACAACCTGAAGCAGAACAAGTTCCAGAACCTCAACCTGATTCTGAACCCTTGAATGCTCTTGAACATCAACTTCCAGTGGATCAACCCATTCAGAATGAAGATGATGTACATGTCAATGATCAGGTATTTGATTCAACTACTTTGCAGTCTCAATATCTTTCTGATAGTCAAATAATTGTGAGAAGTGACCAAGGGATTGTAGATCCACAACCTTTATCCCAGGTCAATGCACCAAACACTGATCCTAAATTCTCCAAACACTATCGTAGAAAGAAATTGTCATTCAAAAGAGCTATCCCTAGTAGTGATATCTTGAGTGAAACAGATTTGCCATCACAAAAGAAAGGTAAAACCATGTCAAAGGCAATCATAAACCCATTCATTCCTTCAAGCTCACCCCTGTTACTCACAATGGGGGAAGATATTTTCTTACACGAAGCTGAGAACATTGTTATGCCAGAGGAGCAAGTTACAGTGCCTGCCATTGTTACGGCAGAAGAACCTTCACAGGTTGATCGGGATTTGCGAACTCCCATTGCACCACCACTGACCTTCCAAGAGGAGGATAGGGTGATTTCTAGTGCAGGTACAATGGATGCAGCTCAGGATTATGAGAGGAGTGATGTGAGAATTACTTCAAATCTGAGTGAAACACTAGCACGTGAGGTGAGTGATACTCAGAGAGCGATTGAGGTGAGAGCACACAATGACACATACACTTTATCTCTCATAGCACAACTCAATCAAATGAAAGAAAGTCTTGCTCAAGCTGAAGAAGACAATAAAAACTTGAGGTTTGATATGGATAACATGAGAACTATCTTCAACAACAAAATCAATGCACTTAAACTCTCTCAACAACAAGCAATCGAAGACTCTGGAGATGTTACAGTGGCTCAAGATCTTATTATATCTTCTATGTCTAATCAGATTGAAGATCTTCAGAATAACATAAATGAGAATCACTTATCCACTGCACTTCGTCTCAGTCAGATTGAAAGGCAAAATGATCATCAAGCAAAGGGGTTGAGACACTTATATAATATCATTAGCAGAACTCACTCACTTACAGCAGAAGAGAAGAAATTCTTTGGAGGTAGTGATGGAAGTGACCCTGGAGCTGGTACAAGCCACAAAACTGTAGAGGATTCCTCAACTAAGGGGGAGAAATCTAGAGGGGGAGGAAGTGTAAGTAAAGAGAAAAATGAAGACAGGAGTGAAGGGAAGAAGAAGACAACTCATCAAGCAGCAGAACAGGAAGATGATGCTGCTGCTGTAGTTTGCTGACTTACAGTTTCCTGATGTTGGTGAAGAATTCGAAGAACCAGATCTCAGTTTTTGGGATGATGAAGAGCCAATAATTCCTGATTCTGTTGAAACACAACGAATGAATTTTGAAGCAAATAAAGAACTTGAACAGAATGAAGCTAATCTGTCTATGAGAGAAGAAAGACTCAAGAAGACACTCGAACAGTTAGCTCATAATGAAAGACTTCAAAAGGCTGAACAAGAAGCACTTCAAAAGCAACATGCTCAAAAGCTGGAAGCTAGGAAGATGTACATCAAGTACAAAAATGGTGATAAGTGGGAACGTGCTCAAAAGGTAATAGACTCACCACAAACTTCTGACTATGATGATCGTCGGATGATTGCTATTTTTGAAAGCTTTAAAAAGAAGAACCCTGTTCATGACATGTACTTGAAAGCTTTGAAAACAGAAATTGTGAGAATAACCACTGCATCTGATCCTAAGAATGGTGAGCTATTAATCTTTGTTGAATGTCATAAGCTCGGATCTCACAAAGTATCGCTTCAGTTCTTCTATGATAGATCTCTGTCAGAGCTTTGGGTGTTGAGACCGAAGGTAAGAACATCTTCTGAACTAGGCATACTGCTTCATGAAAAATTTCAAGAGTTTGCTGAAAGAGCTGGTCCTGAAGTTATAAATAACCCTCCACAAGTTAAAATTCTTAAGGGAGAAGTTATTCACACTGTTAATCTTCAGACAGAAGAATTATATACACACCTTGCCAGACATTTGGTGTATGTTGAATATGCTCTTCGAAATCATGGTTTTGCATCACAAGAAAAAATTGAAGCTGCAGATCATATTCGATCCTATGCCCAGACCAACATGAAGAAGTACAAGCAGTATCAAGGTGAGTTGAGAAAGAAACTTGGAATACCACTGGTTTATCCTACAGATGTGTCATCCAGAAGGGAATTACTTGTTGACTCCGAATTGATCAAGAATCTACCTGATATGGATGAACAAGAAGAAGGAGAAATCAACGAGGAAGAAGGTGGTAAATGAAGATTAGCTCTACAAGTTATATCATTAGAGCTTTGATAGAACAAGATAGGATAATTGTCTTATATGATCAGTCTAGAGGATCATCTATCTTGTATTTATCTTTTCTGTTTGAATCTGGATAATGTTAATATGAACCAGAACTTTTACATTATTTACTTAGCATTTAAAGTGTTTTCTTTTACTTGTTTAATTGGGATTAGTTGAAGAATCCTCTAGGTATTTGCTTGTTATTGTATAACAAACAAATAGGGGGAGATTGAAAGGCATATGACTCAGCCTATTTGTAGTTCGAGGATCCTAATCCAATTAAACTAGATTGTAATAAGTAAATAATATCAACTGTCACAGGAATCTCAAAAGATGATAACCGTCAGAAGAAAAATCAACAAGTCAATCTATAGTTTTGATGTTTTACACTGGAAGAAGATTCAGATATCTGATCAGGCCTCAAGGTAGCATTGAAACAAGTGGATTCATTTAAGAAGACAGAGATTTCTATAAGTGATAAGAAACAATTTCAGTACCGAATGATTGATGAGAGTGAAGAGTATAAAAAGACCACAGTGTTAAAGTCACGATGAAGAACAGAGATTGGAGTTAGTCGTTCATGAACCAGACAGTACATCGAGCGTCAACATCATTCCAGTGTATGTTCCTTATCATAATTACGTGGTTTGCAGCGGAGTATTGACTATTAAAGAATTTATATTAATTCTATTTTAATTGATTAAGTCAAGTAATTAAGTTAATAAATAAATTAATTCTATCAGAATTAATGTATTTGTTAAAGTGATTATTAGATTAATTAAATAAGAATTAATATGAAAAAGGAATAATTAGTTATGATTTTTATAAGTCATTTAATTAATTTTAAACTGAAAAATATGATGATATAACTATCAAACTGATAGTTATACCGATAGTCATATTCAGTTCAAAGAAGAAATAGTCATATTCAGTTCAAGAGGAGATAGTCATATGCAGTTCAATTGGATAGTCATATTTCATTCAAATGAAGAGTTATACCGAATGTTATATTGAAATGAAGAGTTATACCGAATGTCATATTGAGCTGAATAGTTATACCGAAAGTTATATTTAAACTGGACAGTCATATTACATTCAATTGATAGTCATACCGATTGTCATATTAATGTAAAATGATTGTCATATCAGTTTAAACTAAGTAATATGACTATGGCTGTGGTATTTAAAGAAGCAGAATGCATAAGATTGAAATCAGTCGAGCATAACACAGAAAATACACACAGCAGCCTATCTCTCTCTCTCTCTCAAGCTCAAGAACACCAACAAAGTTAATTCTGTAAATTCAAGTTCATCTCAGTTGTAATATCCTATCCACTGGAACTTGTTTACTTGTGATTCTTGTACTACTAGCGAATTAAGTTTCCTAGTTCACAAATTGATATCTTGATTTTTATTAACTAAATTAGCAAAGTTCATGTTGAATTTTCTAATTAGTTATTAATTATTTGATAATCATTTGGACTGATTTTGTAACACCCATCAAGTTAATATATTGTTATATTCAACTTGAAATTTGTGTTATATTATTCCGCACAAAATATTCGTTTAAGTGAAAATTGTTTAACGAATAAATTTTGAGAAAATGGTATAGATTGTATTCAACCCCCCCTTCTACAATCTTATCGGACCTAACACCGCTACTATGCATTAAAATGGTGCGAAAGGTAAAATCACTCACAAGTGTGAGGACGAGAATAAAAGGTGCGGAAACTAAAATCACTCACAAGTGTGAGTACGAGAATAAAAGGTGCGAAAAATATAAACGGCTTTCGCCACGCTATTATGCGTTTAAATTAAGCACACCACACAATAAATATATATATAATATAAGCTTTAAAGATGTTCTTCCCACGAAACACTAGAGGTGATAGATGGGAATTAAATCAAGCCTTAACACAGTTATATATATATTACGACAATAAATGGCCAAAATTAGTGCGTTAAAGTATTAATAAACACTTTTGATATAAGAGCATATAGAGATAAAAAGATGAAGGTTAGGATCTCTTATATTCAAGATAAAATATGGTCGGTTAAGACTCGGATGAGAAGCTAAAATATTACCACTTTTGAAGACGATCGGAAAGTTCGCCGGAAAAATTCGCCGGAGGTTTGGCCGGATTTTGCTCGTTAGTCAAACTTGGGTAGCCCTTCGGGAGGCCGGATAGTAGTGGTGGATGAGTTTGCTTGGTGGGAGAGAGCTTGGTTGAAGGAACTAAGCTTGTATAATCAAAAACCTTGAATATATGAAGATATATTGAAGAGAGAGAAGGTTTTTGAGAAGAAGTAAGTGTTTAAAGTGTTTGGATAGATGGAGAGAGCTTTTACTTCTAAAATCCAAGCAATTCTTTGGCTCTTTAGCTTGAGAAAAATGGTTGGGGGAAGGGGTTTATTTATAGGAGGAGTTGGGTGGAAGGAAGGGTGAGGATTAAAGGAAAAATGAGTGGTTAGGATTGATGAGGTGGAAAGTGGTTTGTGTTAGTTGGGAGTAGTTTTTTGTTTCTTTGAGGTGGTTTAGTATTAGAAACCAGCTATGTTTTTTTATTGTATCGGACTCGTATCAATTAACAATTAAATACACTACGCCATAAACGCACATACGCAACCCCCAAATAAAGTTGCAAAAGACCTGAAAAGCGTTGCGTAACGTCTTACGCAACACCAGAGGGGCGTTACCAATACCGGCGTTGCGTAAGACCCCTAATGCAACGCTTTTTCCAAGCTATTGCAACACTACGAAAGCATTGCATAAGAGGTCTTATGCAACACCAAAAGCATGCAAAGGCAACACTACATGGCGTTGCATTAGATTTTTAGCCATTTCAGCAATGGGGTGCCACGTCAGCAGTGGGGCCCACATGTCACGTCAGCATTGGATCCCACGAGGTGCCACATCAGCAAGGTGCCACGTCAGCAAGATGCCACGTCAGCAGTGGGGGCCACTAAGATGACACGTCAGCAGTGGGACCCACAAGGTGCCACGTCATGACTAGGGGTCCATGCCATGTCAGCAGTGAGGCCCACATGGTTCCACGTCAGTAGTGGGGACCTTTATCTAATGCAACACTAGTTTGATCTAATGCAACATCATTTTTTTTGCAACATCAGAAGTATTTTTAGCAACACTAAATATACCATAATACAACATCATATATAGTCAAATGCAACACTTTTAAACAAAAAATTTGAAATGGCTGCTTTGTTTATACATAACACCATCCTGTCCAAACCAACAACTTTAAAAGTCCTAAATAATGCAGCCAACAAAACTACATAACAATTTTATATGTACTAAACCAAGCACATGCACTAATTCTAAGTACAAAGTACGCTAATTCAAAATTAAAAATACATAAGAAAATAGATAAGAAACACTGTTGCATCCAACACGACCAGACCCTGCCTTCTACGTTGTCTTTCTCAACCTTGTTTATTATGTGATGCAAACACCAAACACAAATCTGAAAAAAACAAAAAAACATGCTATTGGGTTATAGAACAGCCATTAAAGGATAGTACTATAGTTATAGACCAAATCGAAAAAACACTTGTAACTTTTGCACGTACAACACTAAAATTATACCATAGACCGCAAGGATGATGATGCAAATATTAATAACAAGAACTATCCAAAATGGCTTTGTTAATAAAACTAAAAATCCCTATTTAAGTACTTGCCATACCACTTTAAGCTGGATTATATAACCAGGCTCTATATCAGGTATCTCCCTTTGTTCTCTTACTTCCCCAACTGCTTCCTTGTCAAGAATCTGCAACATATAAATAAGCATCATTTGCAGATTACAAAAAGTAAACATCTACATTTCGAAAAGTACATATGTCGAACTAAAACCATGTACAACAAAAATTCATGTCTGCATGATGTCCCTGGCTATTTTATCTAGTCTCTTAAATTTGATGCGGGGAGAAATTTCAGTGTCAGGAGTAGAAGCATGTCGTGAAACTGAACCACTTGAACTGCTTGTTGTTATGCACCTACTAGCATTGTTTGGCGTCATTGCTGCCAACTGTAAACAACTTAAATTATAAATTTCATATAAGGCTATGACAGCATGAAGTATGATGATTAATGGAAATCATTCAATCAATCTACTTGTTTTGTAAGTGCCATCTCCTATTTTCCTGTCATCCAACAACTGAATTATTATCAAATTTGTTGACTTAATAGATAACTGATCTACTAGAACTGAAAATGAGAGACTTCAAATTTTAAAACAAAACAAAAAGGGAGAAGTCTACCTATTGACCTGAGCAAAGAACCAGTCTTTCGTGTAGTCACTAACACCAATTGTATAAACTAAATCTTTATCCGGATATAGATCTGCATATCGTTCCCAAAGGTCATATTGCCTAAACCTGCCGGAAAAAAATATACAGTAGATTATTTAATTGTCTTTTGATGATCAAGCATCTGCTTTTATTTGTTTACCAAGTACCAATCAAGAACACTGTCAATTGGCACTACTACTTCTTTGATGCAGGCTTTTGAAACAAGTAAACTAACCTGTCTGGATGATTGACATAAAGTCTGTTGATATACATTGGGTTAGGGTCAGGAATTTAAAATTCTGCTACAGAGCGATAAGGAATACCAATTTCCCACATCGTAGGACCATCTCTTGGAGGTTCATACACTAAATAACCCACGTCAACATCACAACTTGCTTTTGCATTTAGTGAACACTTGATCAACATACAAACAGCAAAATCTTTTAGCTACAACGACGGGTACAAGATTTAGGTTAGAACAAGATGATAAACCTGGTGATATACAAATTTCAACATCACATCGATAATCCCCTACAAAACCAGGCACCCATGCAAAAAAATTATAATTTCCGGCACGTATATTCATAATGGTGAATTCGCCGCATTCATTAGCTTTAGTCCAAAATTGGTAACCCTGACAAGATTGAGATAGCATAAAAAATACAATGTTTCTTGTTACTCTTTGATCTAACTACAATTATAAACCAACAAGATCTTTTAAACACCTTATATAGCTCAAAATTACTAAAGTGCATAACTAAACCTTGCTTTCTCTTTGCCATAAACCAGCATCTCCTGGTGCAGCCAACCCCACATATGCAATACCATGGGGTTACCGGAATCAGTAGACAAGGAATTGTTAGAGAGATGCAGTTCAAAATCTGTCAATTTTGTAACTGCTAAATTTAATTTAGAGTTCTGTCTGATGTTTAGGCTTTAGCGGGATCCAGAGTATGTGTTCTACACTTCTACTTGATGAGCAGAAAGGAATCAAAAGATTCATTTGTTATCATTTTATCTTATTATTTATGAACAAAGTTAATTGCAATCTATAAAAAAATTAATCATATAAGATCAACTTCAGATTTCAGTAAATGAAGAAAAAAAGAATTGTTTTCTTTATTCATATAAATTAGTAAATTAGTATTAGAAAGTAGTACATCAACTCTTGTAATACTAATTACTATATTAATCAAAGATGATTGATGATTAATACTAGTTGGCGGATTTATTTGTGCCTCTCTCGATTCTTTGCGTAAATAGATCTTATCCCTTGTTTTTAACCTTTTTCTTAGCCTTGTCCTACACAAGTAGCATCGAGAGTAAAAAATTTATATGGAGCTCTAGACATTACATGCTGCTTACCTAATATTTGCCTGGGTCAAAGTAGACAGCTCCATCTTTGCTTTCTCTGCTGTCTCAGTTAGATGCTGAGCTTGTTTGTCCTTCAAAAGATCTATGCCTTCATCATTCTTAAAACTTAATGCAAGCCAATCAATAATTATCTGTCCACGACATATAATGTATATGAAACTTCATTAGCAAACCGAGTTACATAACACAATAGAAATAGAAATCTAGGGATGTTGATACATTTTGTAACACCTGGAATTCTCTCCTTCATAATATTCTGATTTGAAGTGTTACAACTAAAGAAATGCAGCTAGTACATCATATAAAATACATTGTTTTAACTATTACATATCAAAATCAGGCCTCCCAGGATACGTAACCAGTACTAAACCAACAAATACTTTGACCCAATTACAAATTAAACTCACCCCAGTTACAGAAAAAGATACCTTATCCCAGATGCCAGTGTTCCTATCCCAGAAATAATGGACTATAATGTGATAAACCCCTCACTCATAAAAGATCTAGGCTGCAAACCCATTGCAGAAAAACATAGAGGTTCTGTCTGGTGATTTGACACACATTAGGAACATGCAGTCTTAACGAAATTATGAAGAAAGTAGTAATTAAATCTTGAGGGAAAGTGGATTTCAATATGAATATCAGAGCCTTTACTACATACTCCTTGTCTCCTAAACATATTGAACCAAAGCGATTATCCCTGCAGAGTCTCAAGTGACTGCTCCAGTATAGAAAGACATTATTCTACTCCAAGGACTCTAGAGAGGTTGGAGCTCACATGTACTATCATCAAAGTTAAATCTGGATTACCTGGTCACACATGGATTTTTAAGATTATTTATACATTTTGTGTTTAAAAACTCTGCAAACCTTCACTATTTGGTCTTTTAGATAGTTTAAAGTGTAAAAATGCCTATATATGTCACTGATCATATATTTGGAAGTATGTTAACTAGACAAGCTGAGAACTACAGACATATTTCTGTTTCACATTTTGTAATGAATTGTAATTTATTTCTTTTAAAACATGTGTAGATTTCCAAAATAAATATCCGTCTCCGGTCTGATGGTTTTCAAGCTAACTCAATAGTAAGGATAAATTAATCTCAATCAGCCAACTAAAAGGGATCATTAACAAGTGATAAGATATGAAAAAAACGAGTTTAGAAGCAACCAAAGCATAAGATTTACCATCAGATTAGGTACAAGGTTGAAGCCAAGTACAACAAAAATACACTAGTATGCAAACATGATAATACAGTAGATGAGAACTTGCCTGAGTCCTGGTTTAGAGCAAATTTTTCAGATGCTTATTTGAGTCTATAAAACAAAAGGAGAAATAGATTATTACAAAGGTAATTTTAAAGTGCTCGTACAAAGTGACCAAGAACTTTAGTTTCAGAAAATTCTTACACTTTGATATGTTAAATTAAATAGATATCCATATCCCACTTAAACATATATAATTTATACAAGTACTATTATCTAGAAAACTTCAACATAAATTCTTTACAAAAATTTCAGGCCCCTCTTTCACACATGAACCCATTTAACCTTAGCATTTTCATTTTGAAATTAATCTTAATAGACTCATTTAGCTCAGTCTTTCATTTGGAACTTTAACCTCCAAAGAAGGCTCAACACAAGCCTAACTTGTGAGAATTCCGGAAGACATTCAAAACTATCATTGTCAATTCATCGCACCTAACCTACATGTTACAAAAAGAAGGCTGAATATTATATGCCATATTACCACATCACTAAAATTGTAAATGATTATTAAGTATTCATTCATCAAGAAGAAGTAGTTTCAAATCAGATAAAACAATACTCTAAATGTAAACCCAAATTAGCTGGAGATTACCTAAATAAAACTCCGGAATGATAGCCCCAAAGTTGAAGCCCTGATTACACCCCAAAATAAAAACCCTAATTACCTGTAATTTCAAAAGAAAACTGAAATAAGTGAAAGTATTAATTAATCAAAAATGAGAAATGTGTATTCAATTACCAATTGGAGGTGTAGAGATTATAAAAGGAATTTGTGGAGAGAGATTGAGGAGTGAATTCACAGAGAGTTTGTCGAGAGAGAGCAGTGAGGCCTGAGGGAGTGGCTTTGGGGAAAGGGGAGTGTTTTGGGGGGAATAAAGTTTGTTTGTGTCTGAATTATTTGGTTAAGGGGGGAAAATATCCCTCCAAAATTTTCGCCTCGGGACCAGCTCAAGGATATGTGCTGTGTGTGATGTTTTTTTAATTTTAAATTTGTAGCAATTTAGAAAAAATTACAACATGATAAATATTTATACAAAATTTAGGTAAAAATTATCAAAGCAATAAAATCGTTAGAAATTAACATTCGTAAGACTGGATCGTCAAAAAAATTGTTAAAATTTCGTTAAACGGGAAAACTTTTCACCCAAAATTTCGTTCAGTGCTACCTACGTATTTGTTGTACTTTCATTATAACTTTTTTTATTTATTTATTTTTAAATTTTAAAATATATTATTTGCCAAATTTTAAAGTGAAAAAAATATTAAAATACATAGTCATTTTATATATTGTGATAACATATCTATTGTTCATAATTCTAAAAATAATTTAATATAAATAGAAGGTCTACTTTGACCGGTTTGACCATTATGAAATTAAACCAAATAAATCTAAGATTTTTTTTAAAAAATTACCATATCACTAAAATCGTTATATCTTGACATCCGTACGATTGGAACGTCGAAAAAATAATTTTAAAAAAAAAAATTCATCATTCGGGACAAGACTAGTTAAAAGGAAGGTCGCTTTGACCGGTTTGACCTTTTTAAAACCAAACCAAATACATATAGGATTTTTTTAAAAAAATTACCACATCACTAAAATGGTTATATCTTGACATACGTGGGATTGGAACGTCGAAAAAATAATTTAAAAAAATAGATTCATCATTCGGGACAAGACTAGTTAAAAGGAAGGTCGACTTTGACCGTTACAAAACCAAACCAAATAAATCTAGGAAATTTTTTAAAAAATTACCACATCACTAAAATGGTTATATCTTGACATCCGTGTGATTGGAACGTTGACAAAATAATTTAAAAAAATAGATTCATCATTCGGGACAATACTAGTTAAAAGGAATGTCGACTTTGACCGGTTTGACCGTTATAAAACTAAACCAAATAAATCTAAGAATTTTTTAAAAAAATTACCACATCACTAAAATGGTTATATCTTGACATCCGTGGGATTGGAACGTCGAAAAAATAATTTAAAAAAATAGATTCATCATTCGGGACAAGACTAGTTAAAAGGAAGGTCGACTTTGACCGGTTTGACCGTTTTAAAACCAAACCAAATAAATCTAGGAATTTTTTTAAAAAATTACTACATCACTAAAATGGTCAAATCTTGACATCCGTGGGTTTGGAACATCGAAAAAATAATTTAAAAAAATTGATTCATCATTCGGGACAAGACTAGTTAAAAGGAAGGTCGACTTTGACCGGTTTGACCATTATAAAACCAAACCAAATACATATAGGAATTTTTTTGAAAAATTACCGTATCACTAAAATCGTTATATCTTGACATCCGTACGATTGGAACGTCGAAAAAATAATTTAAAAAAATAGATTCATAATTCGGGACAAGACTAGTTAAAAGGAAGTACACTTTGACCGGTTTGACCGTTATAAAACCAAACCAAATACATATAGGAATTTTTTTAAAAAATTACAGTATCACTAAAATCGTTATATCTTGACATCCGTGTGATTGGAACGTCGAAAAAATAATTTAAAAAAATAGATTCATCATTCGGGACAAGACTAGTTAAAAGGAAGTTCACTTTGACCGGTTTGACCGTTATAAAACCAAACCAAATACATATAGGAATTTTTTTGAAAAATTACCGTATCACTAAAATATTTATATCTTGACATCCGTGTGATTGGAACGTCGAAAAAATAATTTAAAAAAATAGATTCATCATTCGGGACAAGACTAGTTAAAAAAATCTAATGCAACACTTCATACAGCAAATGCAACACTACTGTTATCTAATGCAACACTTATGCCATGTAATCATATGACACGTCAGCAGAGGTGGGTCCCACTCCTGCCACCTCAGCAATTGTGGGCCTCACAACTGCCACATCAGCATTGGTGGGCCTCCTGCCACGTCACCATTGTGGGCCCCCACTGCCACGTCAGCAGTGGTGGGTCCCGCACCTGCCACGTTAGAATTTAAATAAAAAAAAATATATCTGATGCAACACTTTAAACAACAAATGCAACACTACTGTTATCTAATGCAACACTCATGCCACGTCAGCAAATGCCACGTCAGCACAGGTGGGTCCCACTTCTGCCACGTCAGCAATTGTGGGCCCCACAATTGCCACGTCAGCATTGGTGGGCCTCATGCCACGTCACCATTATGGGTCCCACACTGCCACGTCAGTAGTGGTGGGTCCCACACCTGTCACGTCAGAATTTAAATAAAAATATATATATATCCAATGCAACACTTCAAACAGCAAATGCAACACTACTGTTATCTAATGCAATACTTATGCCACGTCATCAAACGCCACGTCAATACAGGTGAGTCCCACTTCTGCCACGTCAGCAATTGTGGGCCCCACAATTGCCACGTTAGCAAATGCCACGTCAGTACATGTGGGTCCCACTTCTGCCACGTCATCATTTATTAAAATAAAAAATTATCTAACGCAACACCAGCAGTTAGTGTTGCATGATGTGAAACACTGTGGGTAATACGCAACACTAAATTATATCTAACGCAACACCAGTTCAGCTCAGTTGCAAAAGACCCAAAATTTCTATCTAACGAAACGCTTTCTGTCCAACGCTTTGTAAAAAGGGTTGCGTATGTGCGTTTATAGCGTAATGATACTTAACATTTATCGTTTATTAAATACCCGAAAAATACGAAACTACCCAATAAATAATTCTAAAATTATGGAGCATTTGGGAATATTATAAAATAATATTCTGGAAGGTTTGGTCAATTTTGGTCAAAGTTGACTTGGTCAAACGTGGTCAAACTTGGACCCACTGTCTCAATTTACGTGTCCGAACCAAAATTCTCAGAAAATTACGAAACTTTTACCATGCATAGAAAAGAGCATTTAAGTGACCCATCTCAAGTTTCAAGTCATTCTAGCAAGTGGAAGTATTTTATTTGGATTCAATACGATTAAATCAGCTTTCGGTTCCGAATAAAATACGATTGGTCTTTTTATGAAATAAATACATCTTTTGACCAATTTTTTGACTAGAATAAATACTTAGAATATATTTCCTAATATATAAAATATTTTGAGAGTGCAGGAAATATTTTTGAGTATTAAAATAATTTTCTCCAAATTTAAAATAAATTTGAGACGTGAGAGAAAAATTACTTTAAATATTTCTGGCACGAGATATGAATGAATATTAATATTCCATCACTGAATATTAATATTCTTGAGGATGAAAATATTTTGAGTGCTAAGGTTGAATATTTTTGAATAGAAACTGATCGTTTTTAAATGTAGCACGAGTTTTCTAAAGAATATTAATCCTCGAATATTCTTTGTTCGAGCTTGTCGCCTTATCAATTTTGCAATGGAGATCTAAAAAATATCACACCTCGATATTTCTTTTTCGATCTTATTGCCTTAGAGATATATTCCATAAAAGTATATAATTTAATTTTTCGCAATAATGGAATATCTCTTATAAGTAAAAATAGATATTTGCTAGAATTGACTTTTGACTTTTGACGGAATCAATTAAATTAATGACCTAGTGGAGAGGATAACTAAGTGTAATTAAATTTTATGTTAAATCGTATAAATACCAAAATAAATAATATATCGAAGATATCCTTTCAAGAATCATCCATATTGTTGAGTTTGTAGGTTCCAGGGCGGATCACCTCCTTAACTTTGTATGGAGCTTCCCACTTAGGCATGAGCTTCCCGGTATTAGTTGGGTCTACAGCTTCAGTATCACGAATGTAAAGCATAATGTAGTGTAATATGTAATAGAGGACATATATAACTCAACTAGGATTAAGATAAATAATATTAACTTTATACAGGGATCGTGAAATTTGAAGAACAGGCATCAACAAGGATCAAGTCGCTGAAAGAAGTTCATTAACATGATCAAGCCTCAGTGATAGAATAATATGTACAGATAATTCGGTTGAAGGGCCAAAAGATTCCATGTATTCAAATTAATTGAAGATACTGCTGCAGGCTAATCACTTGAAATGTAACGAAGGTGTGAAGATCAAGATCAGTGCTAGTCACTTGTGAACCAGACCAGTGCACTAACTGTCAGCACATACGAGAAGGATCAACATATTAATTCACAGAAAGAATTGCCAAAGCCTATTGACGATCAAGGACAGACATAATATCTCAAGGTATTGTCAAAAATTAATTTACTCTGAAAATTAAATAAGTAACAGATTAATTAATTATTTATAACAAAATAATTAAATTAATCTGGTACTTGGATTATTTTCTGAGATGAATTAAAACAGCAGAATAAATAGAAGAGAGAAGCCCAAGAGATATAAAAAAATAGTAATACTATGCACGGTTACTATGCAAGATTACTATGCATGGTTACTATGCAAGATTACTATGCACGGTTACTATGCAGGTACTGTGCAAATAGTGATACTATGCAAATAGTGGTTACTGTGCAAATAGTGGTTACTATGCAGGTGAGACCCACGTCCAAAATAAATTCAGCAGACACGGTTTTGGGGTTGTTGGAATAGTGGTTACTATGCAAGTGGGGCCCAGTGGAATAGTACAACATAGTGACTTTCTATAGCCTATAAATAGGCCTGTTGTATTTCATTTCAAAACACACCTCAACACACAACTTTCTCTTCTCTCTCTTATATATTCTCTTTGTAAGCTGCTAGACAATCGATCTAGTAGGAAAGCCGGCTTAGCCCGCTTTAAGGAAGTGTCGGGTAGAAGGTCCTCGTGCCTAAACTATCCTTAGGAGTGTTCTGGTTTTGAATCTAATCCATTGGATTAGAAGTTGTAACACCCCTCAGTTTTTATCAATTCAAAGATATTTTCCCGAATTGATTGTGTTATTTCGATTTAGTTGTTGACCTTATTTTTCACATCTCAAAATCCAAATATTTCTAAATAACGTATTCAACCCCCCTTCTATATTATTCTGAACCTAACAATTGGTATCAAAGCGAGTTGATCGACATACAGATCAGATCTACGTTCGTCATCTAGAATCATGAGTTCTCAAAAAGTTAGCAGTATTAAGGTTCCTTCATTTAAGCGTGATAATTACAGCATGTGGAAAATGAAGATGTTACTGTTCATACAACCGTCAAATCCTAGATACATGGAGACGTTGACTGAGGGTTGGTCTAAACCAATGAAAGCTGCTCCTGAAACTACTAAGGATGGTCAAAGTAGTGTAGCTGTTGGACGAATGATTCCAAAACGTCCATCAGACTATAACCCTGCTGAAACTGAAAAGGATGGACTAGATACCAATCTCAGACTAATCATAGTTGACTCCATGGATGATGAAATGAATCATCAAATTATGAACTGTACTAGTGCGAAACACATGTGGGATACGATTGGAATGATAATGGAGGGAACTGATGAAGTTCGTGAAAATTGACTGGATATTCTGACGTCTCAATACGAAGCTTTTAAATCTCTTCCTGGTGAAAGCATCACTCAAGTTTTCGAGAGATACAATAAGTTACTGAATGAGTTGAGCATTCACGGGAAGAAGTATCCTCTAAGAGAGACAAACAGGAAATTCATGCTGACTCTACCACACCATGTAGAACATAAAGCGTCATCCATCAGAGAGAGAGAGAGAGATGACTTTGCTACAATGACTCTTGAGAAGTTGTATGGAAAGTTAAGAACTCATGAGATTGAGCAAGAGCAAAGGAAAATTATATATGGTGCTGGAATAGTGGACAACAAGAATGCTGAATTATTGAAGACAACTGCTCTTACTGCATCCAGCCACAAAAAACCTGAAACAAAGGTTGTGAAACCGCAGAGCAAGAAGGATGTGTTCTTTGAAGCTAAAATGGACAATAATGATCTGCCTGGTGACGAAAGTGAGTATTATACTCTTGAGGAGTTGCAGCAACTGGAGGATCCTACAATGGCTACATTAGTAGCTAACTTTAGCCAAATCAGATTCAGGAAAAATGCTAAGTACAGATCTTCTGGAAGTAGCAGCAGATCACAGAGAACCGGTTCATCTTCTAGGTCTGAATCAGGAAAGAGTAACAAGACAGGGATGGTAGACCGTAGCAAGTTTCGGTGCTACAACTGTGATAAGATGGGACACTTTTCCAGCGAATGCAGAGAACTCAGGCAAGCAAATGAAAGGAAGAAAGCTTTTCAGAAAAGGGACTCTAGCTATCAGAGAAAGTATCCTGTCAAGTCATATATTGCTGAAGGGAAAAGCTGGGATGACACTGACGATGAAGAGGAGTATGGCAATCTTGCGCTAATGGCAGACTATGATCCTACTTACGGATATAAGGTAAAAAACATGCCTGCTTCTATGGTTGATAGATTTAAATGTCGTAATCGTGATTGTGTCAAGCATGTGATAGACTCTAGCAAATCTATAAGTGATATTAGATGGGATTTAGAATATGCTTTAAAAGATATAGTGTAATAGCTTGTACATTTATGAAATTTGCAAGTTTTGAAACCTTGTTTATAAAAAAAACATATATAAAACGAGTAGTTGTTTTTTGAATCAATCATTATTTTTAAGATTTAGAACACTTCATAAATTGGGTGACTTTTTATTGTTATTAGCAGTGTTTTGTTTTTAGCCATATAATTTATTAATATTATCATAGGGGCAATAAAAAAATGTGGAAACCACGAGACGCTACACTCTTCGAGACTATGCCAGTAAAACCTTAAGGAGTATTCCTCTACACACTCAAAGAGGAAAATAGAATTGGTAAAAATCTATTTTTCTTCCAATTATCGAAGATCACAAAGTGGGTTGACCAGAAATATATACGCAATACCTATCTTTACCATCATTCCTTCATGTAAGGTGGTTGAAGGATTCATGTTATGTATTGTCTAGCGAATATGAATTGGTATATGAACCTATTTTTTGCTTATTTTCTAAATGCTGCATCAACACTTCTTTCAATCAAAATCTACAAACTCCTCAAACTTCGAATGAGGCAACAAGCACAAAACCAATTGGGCAAATACTATATGGAGGTTATCGGGTTTGAATCGAAGTGAAGTTATATGGTAGCCAATAAGGTATTTGATCTATTTCCTAAACTAATCTTTGGTGGCATGCAATGCGAAAATATTAGATGATTAGAGTATATGTAGTTACTGAATTTTCGTACTCAGTTCCTAGATATTTCTCTATTAGGTTTGTTAGTTCTTTCCTGGATGATGGTGTAAAGATACAGATATAGGGGTTTACTTCATAGCCGCTTTTGGCACTTGGGCGCTTCAAACTAAAGAGAAACACGACAGTGGTCTCTCAACATAAGCCCAGAACTTAGGAAGCTTTTAGGAAGCTTTAGGTCAACTATATGTATCAATTTCAAAATTTCAAGCTTGGTGGAATCATTATTAAAGATAATTATGTCCCTTGGTGTTCTATTGGAGTATATGAGGAGGAACTGCTTGATAATGAATGAGAAGGATATATGCTCAAGAGGCGGGGAAATATATAAAGGCTTGAAGGAGTAGAACCATTGAAGTTTATTAAAGAACTGCTTAAAACGGTCACTCCGAGGCAAGTTTCCTACCCTTACTCTCCTCTTTCTGTAATGGCAGCCTTATAATTTGTTCAAGTATCAGGTTTATTTATTTGCTGCTGAATTTTGAATCCATATTGGTAGTCCTCATTTATAATTGTGCTTGTTTGTGATATGTCCTCGGGGATGCCAAATTTAGCCTGGTCATCTCATATCTATTCTGATATTTACATGATTCAAAAGTGATGATTTTCTTTTTAAACTTGTGATGTGCAACTCATTATTGGTGAGTGATACTCGTGTTGTCTTTGGTAAATCAATCATCCTGAATTTGCTCGTAAAATGAAATTTAATGTGACTTTGAATCTGCTTTTAATTTATATAGTGGCAAGTCCAGTACCCCTTCTCTTTTATATCAGTATTTCTTGCCAAGTGTGCATGGTGACTATCTCTTTCCTTCCTTTTGTCGTTGAAACTCTACAATATCTTCAAGTATGCACACTACTTTTTCTGTCCTTTTACTCATATTCAGAATACTTTTAAAAGTGTGCTTATCCATAATTACTTAGAAAATGAAATTTGATTTATTCTCGTACTCTTGGTAACTCATTGCGGATTCACAATTTTTTTTAATCTTCCATATTTTTTTTCTTGTAATTATCAATTGAAATTCACTTGAGTTTCTTCATGGACATAGAATGTACTAATTCTTGTGATCCATTATAATTTGGTCTCTTTGTTTTTTTTTTGGTTTTCACTCTGGTAAGAATGTAACAAACGATTGAGTTTTGGGTGAATTTCACAATGAATCTTATTCATTCTCTTGGAGTAAATTGAGTTGAACATTGAAGTAATATACCGCGATATAAAGCGGATCAGCCTAGATGGCTATTATAGGTCGGGGGACCTATTACATTGCATGCAATGGGGGGATCACTATCAGGCTGATCACCTGTAGTGAAAATTGGAGAAAACTGTGGAATGTTCTACTCGATTTTAATAATTCGTACTTTGCCTATTTTTTTTGGGGTTTCTATTTATCTGGAGACATTTGAAATCCTTCATTAAAATAAAAATGATGCATTCCTAAGTTGATATTTCAGTCGCATCTATTGGAGTTTATTCATTCATTGGAGTATCTTGGAGTCTATATTCAGCTTACCAGATAAATTCAAACATTTAAGTTTGTATTTGTTTTCTTGGTATTTCTCATTATCTCGGGAAATACGAATGGCTTGAAAACTTTTCTTATGGATAATCTTCATTGTCTCTAAAATTTATAGAGTGTTGGGGACCATACTCATTTGTTATATTTCTCATTATTACGAAGATTTTAGAGTGTATTCATTTTTGGTGTCTTCCTTGTTCCTTTGAGATATGCAAATATTGAAAACTTATATATTTTCTAGCTTGAGTCTTTGTATTTTCCTTTGAGATATGCAAATATTGAAAACTTATATATTTTCTAGCTTGAGTCTTTGTACTTTTTTATTTAAGTCTTTGAAAATGCGGAAAGTGTATAGTACTTTATTGGTATGACTGTGTGTAGGATTCTTGCTGGGCACTAGCTAGTCTGCTCACTATTTCAAATTTTGTTACTTTGCTGGCTCAACAGGAGGACGATAAGGCATAACCTTAAAAGAAAAGTAAAAGAAATAAGTTTCTGGATGGGGCAAATGTGACAGCCCCAGATCCGGGGTCAGGAATCCGGGCCGTCAACGACCAATTTCCATTTAGTGATACTTCATTCTTGGCAGCTGGAATATAAATTCATACTAAAACTTACATAATAGACCCCACACTTAATAATGTTACACACCTGTCATATGCTCAGAGAACAACATCCACCATATTAAAAGTTTAGATTTAAGCAGTTATTACAAACCAGGATCATACTTAAATACCTTGTTGAATAATACTTCGACATGAAGCATTTCAACAATCAAAAGTTTATTACAACAGCTTACACACTAAATGTACATAATCTACCAGTACCCAACCGTCCGATAGCTACCTCGGGAATCATTGCCAACACTCTCTCAAAAGTTCAGCTTTCCCGTACCCTCATGCGGGGTGTAGTGCGGAGTATCGGCATACCTAACTGTTGTATACATAATAGCAAGAATGAGCTAAAATAGCTCAGCAAGATAAATTCTATCAACTAGCATCAAAGGGAAATAAACCATTATATATATATATATATATATATATATATATATATATATATATATATATATATATATATATATATATATATAATAGACAAAAACAAATTTCAGTTATTATGGAAAGAATTTTATTTTCATTCAATATATATACACTTTCCAATTATCTTTGTACGAAAAGAAATATATAGTATTATAATATCAGTTTCTCTTCTAATATCATATAATATCAGTTTCTCTTCTTAAATAATATAACAATCAATATACCATTTCAGTGTACTTTTCTAAAATAATATGATAAACTTGAACAAATCTTTCGCTATCATCTTCTCATTTCCTTCTTATGCAACAATTATATAAATTAATATAAAATCAGTTTCTCTTCATCTGTAACAATTATTCCATCATTTCAGATCTTGTTTCTGTTTTCAGTATAAAAATCTGAAAACCATTGTCAACACTTTCTTTTCAAAACATTGGGGATATCTGCTGTCGCCTGATACGTTAGGACAATGATCAGTCGCCTAATTGTACCTGCTCTCTTTTTACTACCGGTAGAAGGAATGAAGATCATCCCTGGAGGAAGGCCACCTGCTAACATCCTCCCTTGGAATCTTCGTGCCGTAATAAAAATAATAAATGCTGGACTGTGTCGTACACAGCCCTGACACAGCCACTTACGCAAGTCTGTTGCAATCCCCCTTTTTGTCAAATCATTATTCCATTTATAAAATATCATTCCACATTTCCATTTTCTCGCTTCCATTTCCACATATCATTCACTCATATCATTTCCATTCTCGCACATTACTTCTATAAAAAAAAATATATATATATATATATATATATATATATATATATATATATATATATAACATAATGCTTTGATTATGATCCAGACATCTCTTTCATATTCAAGAAATCAAATATACTTTTATATTCATAAAATATTCCGTCTATTTTTAAAGTGGTAAATAATAATCAAATAATATTTATTAAACCACTGATACTCAAAAAGAATATTTTTAATATATTATTATAAACCATATAACCCTAGATAACAACTGATACCATTCCCTTTCATATCTCTTTTACCATAGAGCATATTCGCTCCATTCGCAATCATCTCTATATCCATATTTCATAAATCATATCCATCTCTCTTTAATTTCCCAAAATCAAGGGAATATATTCTTTGCAACATAGCAACAATAACATCACACATATATATATATTTCATGATATCATTTTTATTCCGAAGATAAATAATTTTCAAAGTAGGGATAGAAGGATCTTGCCTCGATCTCTGTATCCTGGAAGTATGGCTCGTGCCTCTCCCGAAGTTTCTATAAACACAAAAAGGACCGTCGTTAGAATACTACATCCCTTTCTCACTTCACCTTTATATAACTACACCCTTAATGCTTACTATGTGAATAACATGCTATTATAACCCAAGTGTTCCAAGAACCTAACCATTTTAGGTTAAATCAAGGTTTTCTATGTTTGTTCACCATTTCCCTTAACAACCACACTTGACTATAAAAATTCTCAGAAAATAAAGATTTCGAATTTTACTACAAGGTCAACTGGTAATGACTCTTTGACTACCTTACTACAATATCCCAAAATTTTATAATTTTTAAAAGTGTTTAAGTATGGTAGTTATAGCCTCAAAGTTGGTACAACTACGTTTTCTCGACTATCGAACGTCTTTCACTAAAACTGACTTTTCTCCTAAACCGTTCATCAGATTTTAACGCACTTTATATCAAAACGATCTATGAACTATGCTCTATCTCATCAAGGTCACTTGGGGGTCTGGACAGTAAGGTACCGTACGGGTATAGTGTCCAAAAACAGGGAAGTTTCTGATTCTAACGAAAATTGGACATTATAACGGCTATATTTTCATACTTTCCAAAATCCAACTCCTCCAAATCTATCATCCACCTTATACACCATCACCTACACCATGTGGTCATCTTACCAACCATGGTTACAAGCACATACTCCTTCCATATTCAACTTTAATCACTTACAAACACATATATCATCATGAATAATCACTTATCATAACCTTAATCACTAAACTTTCTATAATCCATCCTATATTCAAAGTAATACTAAAGGGTCTTGAGATTTATACCTTCTTGAAGCTTTAACAACCCTTATCAAGCCTTGGGATATGCTTAATCAACCTTATACTAGCTTGGATCAACTAAAGAAACCATAAAAACAAAGTTAGTTTCTAAGGGTTACTATTCATCATCACTTTTGTAAAAATCATAACAAATCGAAAAATAAGAGTTTGGCTCTCAAATTTTTACCACATCTTGTCCTCTGTATAAGCTTTGATTTGAGCTATAGATCACCAAAAACAAAGCTTCCTAGCTATGGTTTTGAGCTCCATCTTTCCGCTGGACAGAAACTGGACAGGTTTGGTTCTCCCACTTTGAGCATGGATTTGACTAGGCTATACTACTTGGATTGCTATGAAATTTGGAGCGAATCATGCCCATGGAGTGGAGAGGTTGTGGTTAAAATTTGGTGATTTTATCATGGATAGAAATGGAGATATGAATTTTTATTTGAGTTGTGTTCTTGTTTTGCAGATTGGAGAGCTTTGTGTTTATCTTGCTTCTTTCCCTTTACAAACGTTTTTCACCTTTTATCTATCATATATATCAGTTGTGTAGTCTTATAATAAAAGTCTTTGAAGTCCACCAATGACAAAGAGCCAATTGTTGATCATCTAAACACCTTACCATGAAAAATGCTACTTAGTACTCAAGTTTGACAAGTTTACTCCTCTTCCACTTTGGTTTTAATGTTTGCACCAATGGGATTCCTTCCCTTACACTCTAATATCACTTAATATCAGCTCCATACTTGGGTTGGGCTGAATTTGGGCTTTTGGTTTGGGTTTTGTACAAAGTTCTCTCGTCATCTGATTCATCGAACGATTTCTGCGATCGTCTCAGTGGTTTTTCTCTTGTAAATCTCTTAAATATATTTTATCCTTCTCACATCATATGTTAATGTGTTAGGGTGATTCTAATTCTCAAGTAGGTATTAGATCCAATATCATTGGTATATTCTCTTTTTCTCAGAAGTTGCTCTCCTGGTTATCTCTCGGGTTCTCAAGCATTCTCAAACTCGTTTAACAATCTAAATTCCCTTGGCATTTCTTGACTTGATCACTCCTTGGTTTAACCTAATTTCACTATTTCCTCAAGATATAAACCCTTTAACATTTCTATACTCCTTAATATCACATTCAATAGAGTCTCAATTGAAATCGAAAATCCTTAAAGTCCATATTCAGGAATTTCTGAAATCCATCATCATTTCGAGTCACTTATTTTCATAGTACATCATTAATATGGTTTCCATTTATTCATTTTATGTTTCAAGTATAGAGTACCTACATACCATTTCTCTAAATCCTCAAAATTTACTGTTCATGTGATCACTGTAGCATTGCTAAAGTTAGGGTTATTACAGTCTTCCCCCCTTAAAAGGATTCCGTCCCGGAATCATGTTGAAAATGTCCATAGATACTTTTTTCATCCACACCTTCTAACTTCTACACCACTTTCTCTATCCTTTTTTTTTTCCTTCATAATATCTCTATCTTGTTTGCGCAAAAATACACCAACATAAACTTGCTTGTCATTCATCAACATTTCATTTAGCTTTTCAATAGCAGTACTTTCACTATCTTTTCTTGCAAATCTCCTCCTGTATTCAGTCATTCTATCTTATCTCATCTCTCCTTCCTCTTTTGCTTAAGGGTATCGGCCACCACATTGGCCTTCCCTGAATGGTAGTGTATCTCACTATTGTTTAACTATGTTTTGATCTCTATCATGACATAAAATATTAATACTCCAACATTTGTATATATCACCTCTGTAAAATTTTCCAGAAAATAAGTTATAATAATATTCCTTGAAACAATTGTAAGAAAATATTATCTATAATATATATTTCCTGTTCATACTTATACAAACATATACTTTCCTTTCATCCTTGAAAAATATTCTCGCGCTTTCCCCAATACTCTTAATCTCCTTTTTATATAGTTCTTTGACTCTTAACAGATGTTGATTTGGATGACACGAGAATAACTCACTTTCTTATATCACCATAGTTTACTTTCTCACAGATAGATTATTCTTATCTATATTATCAGTCCATTTACACCATTCATTGACTTAGTCGATCCCTAACCAAACATTTACACTTAAGAGGTTAAATTAGAGCGTACCTGCAATTTCCTCCGGATACCTTATCCCAGATGTCTATTGTTCACTATACGCTCTTTACATCTTGCTGATCCACCTTAGTTCCTTCATGATATACTATCTATTACACCTCTGAAATTTCCCTTAATTATTCTCATCAAAATCTTTACCTCAAGTTTTACTCATTCACACCTTTTGGATTAATCCTTTGAATACTTAACATCTTTACTCTCTCTCTGCTACTTAGGGTATTAGTCACAATATTGACCTTCCCCCACTAAAAGTTATTGCACCTCGAATCCTTCATTAATTATCCCCAAAATACACCTTACTTTCAATAGTAAATCTCAATTATGCCTTAAAATTCCTCATTTTCTTTTCTCTTACTAATCATCAAATATTCCCATTTCTTCTCAGGAAATTCCTTTCTCTCTTATATTGAAACGCTTCTAGCTCTAATTATCTCTTATTGAAATTTCCCTTGGAATCTCAAGTTCCCTTTTATAATCACGTATACTCTAAACCTTGCTTCCATTATCCCATCCATTAATGAAATCTTCTATATTCGATACAATTTATAGAATTTAAGAAACTTTGAATTGAAACGAACCCAGAAACAAGCAAGGGTCCCACAACAATTTATAAGATTAAGAGGTTTAAATAGCTCTTATTCGAAACAAAAGAATATTTGGGAAATCAATATGATAGAATAACCCGTACATCACACAAGTGAGGGCGTCCCCTCCGACTTTCTATCACACAGACAGATCGTCCTTGTGTATACATATAGGGCTGTTCCTCTTAGTTGGAGTAAGAAATATAGAGGGAAATTTAAATCACAATGATAAATACCATCTTCCGAAAATAATCTTAGAGGAATATTTTGACTAATACAATTTTGAAACACATTTCAAGGGTACCAAAAAGTTTTGAAAAGATACCGGCCCTTAATAAATAATTACCCACAAGTGGAGGAAAATTTGAAACTCAATAATATAATTTAGCAGGGCTTTAGGAGCTTGAAAATAGTTACTGTTAATAGCCTCTGCCCAATTAAAAATCTCAATAATGGAAGGCTTTCCTCAAATACTGTTTATATCTTAGACTGCGTACTCTCCAAAATTTCTTAAATTTGGCACTCACCATGAAGCCTCAACCTATCGTCTGCTATTCCCAGTTATCTTCATTTACCTAGTCGTGACTTGGCTCGATACTCTCTGCCTTTATCCATAATAGAACACAACCTTCTAATCGTAATATTGATTGTCTTGGCCTAACATTGCTCTAGTATCAAGGACCCATCAACTATACTTCTATATTGTATAATCTAACATACCCTGTATACTCACGAGGTTATCTAACGTACACTTCTCAATACATCAAGTATCCCCTTTCTCATATCGATCCCGTGTACTATATAAACTTAACACTTTTGGCATAATAACCTTTTCATTTAAGTCAATCTCGGAATGTCTCAGTCTGTCTTGGTCCTGTATATCTTGGCTTTACCGACCAACCTCAGTTTCACCCTTTCATCTCCACAAACAATCAGTGTCTATTCACCGATCCACTTACAATATTTCTTCAAACTCCCTTAAACACAAGAAGACTTTAAATACCCTTAACTTTGGCTCACCAATCTCCTCTCCCTATACTAAAACATAAAATTTTATTAGTAATAATCTATAAAATTATAATCACTACTTAGAATAAACGCTTCGTTCGATAAACAACCCTTGAACTCGATGTGAGTTCACAATTTATATTATTACTGATATATTTATTATTATCACTCTTGTTCCTGAGCATTATGACTCTAAGCTCTGATACCATCTGTGACAGCACCAGATCCGGGGTCAGGAATCCGGGCCGTCAACGACCAATTTCCATTTGGTGACACTTCATTCTTGGCAGCTAGAATATAAATTCATACTAAAACTTACATAATAGACCCCACACTTAATAATGTTACACACCTGTCATATGCTCAGAGAACAACATCCACCATATTAAAAGTTTAGATTTAAGCAGTTATTACAAACCAGGATCATACTTAAATACCTTGTTGAATAATACTTCGACATGAAGCATTTCAACAATCAAAAGTTTATTACAACAGCTTACACACTAAATGTACATAATCTACCAGTACCCAACCGTCCGATAGCTACCTCGGGAATCGTTGCCAACACTCTCTCAAAAGTTCATGTTTCCCGTACCCTCTTGCGGGGTGTAGTGCGGAGTATCGGCATACCTAGCTGTTGTATACATAATAGCAAGAATGAGCTAAAATAGCTCAGCAAGATAAATTCTATCAACTAGCATCAAAGGGAAATAAACCATTATATATATATATATATATATATATATATATAATAGACAAAAAAAAATTTCAGTTATTATGGAAAGAATTTTATTTTCATTCAATATATATACACTTTCCAATTATCTTTGTACGAAAAGAAATATATAGTATTATAATATCAGTTTCTCTTCTAATATCATATAATATCAGTTTCTCTTCTTAAATAATATAACAATCAATATACCATTTCAGTGTACTTTTCTAAAATAATATGATAAACTTGAACAAATCTTTCGCTATCATCTTCTCATTTCCTTCTTATGCAACTATTATATAAATTAATATAAAATCAGTTTCTCTTCATCTGTAACAATTATTCCATCATTTCAGATCTTGTTTCTGTTTTCAGTATAAAAATCTGAAAACCATTGTCAACACTTTCTTTTCAAAAACATTGGGGATATCTGCTGTCGCCTGATACGTTAGGACGATGATCAGTCGCCTAATCGTACCTGCTCTCTTTTTACTACCGGTAGAAGGAATAAAGATCATCCCTGGAGGAAGGCCACCTGCTAACATCCTCCCTTGGCATCTTCGTGCCGTAATAAAAATAATAAATGCTGGACTGTGTCGTACACAGCCCTGACACAGCCACTTACGCAAGTCTGTTGAAATCCCCCTTTTTGTCAAATCATTATTCCATTTATAAAATATCATTCCACATTTCCATTTTCTCGCTTCCATTTCCACATATCATTCACTCATATCATTTCCATTCTCGCACATTACTTCTATAAAATATATATATATATATATATATAACATAATGCTTTGATTATGATCCAGACATCTCTTTCATATTCAAGAAATCAAATATACTTTTATATTCATAAAATATTCCGTCTATTTTTAAAGTGGTAAATAATAATCAAATAATATTTATTAAACCACTGATACTCAAAAAGAATATTTTTAATATAGTATTATAAACCATATAACCCTAGATAACAACTGATACCATTCCCTTTCATATCTCTTTTACCATAGAGCATATTCGCTCCATTCGTAATCATCTCTATATCCATATTTCATAAATCATATCCATCTCTCTTTAATTTCCCAAAATCAAGGGAATATATTCTTTGCAACATAGCAACAATAACATCACATATATATATATTTCATGATATCATTTTTATTCCAAAGATAAATAATTTTCAAAGTAGGGATAGAAGGATCTTGCCTCGATCTCTGTATCCTGGAAGTATGGCTCGTGCCTCTCCCGAAGTTTCTATAAACACAAAAAGGACCGTCGTTAGAATACTACATCCCTTTCTCACTTCACCTTTATATAACTACACGCTTAATGCTTACTATGTGAATAACATGCTATTATAACCCAAGTGTTCCAAGAACCTAACCATTTTAGGTTAAATCAAGGTTTTCTATGTTTGTTCACCATTTCCCTTAACAACCACACTTGACTATAAAAATTCTCAGAAAATAAAGATTTCGAATTTTACTACAAGGTCAACTGGTAATGACTCTTTGACTACCTTACTACAATATCCCAAAATTTTATAATTTTTAAAAGTGTTTAAGTATGGTAGTTATAGCCTCAAAGTTGGTACAACTACGTTTTCTCGACTATCGAACGTCTTTCACTAAAACTGACTTTTCTCCTAAACCGTTCATCAGATTTTAACGCACTTTATATCAAAACGATCTATGAACTATGCTCTATCTCATCAAGGTCACTTGGGGGTCTGGACAGTAAGGTACCGTACGGGTATAGTGTCCAAAAATAGGGAAGTTTCTGATTCTAACGAAAATCGGACATTATAACGGCTATATTTTCATACTTTCCAAAATCCAACTCCTCCAAATCTATCATCCACCTTATACACCATCACCTACACCATGTGGTCATCTTACCAACCATGGTTACAAGCACATACTCCTTCCATATTCAACTTTAATCACTTACAAACACATATATCATCATGAATAATCACTTATCATAACCTTAATCACTAAACTTTCTATAATCCATCCTATATTCAAAGTAATACTAAAGGGTCTTGAGATTTATACCTTCTTGAAGCTTTAACAACCCTTATCAAGCCTTGGGATATGCTTAATCAACCTTATACTAGCTTGGATCAACTAAAGAAACCATAAAAACAAAGTTAGTTTCTAAGGGTTACTATTCATCATCACTTTTGTAAAAATCATAACAAATCGAAAAATAAGAGTTTGGCTCTCAAATTTTTACCACATCTTGGCCTCTGTATAAGCTTTGATTTGAGCTATAGATCACCAAAAACAAAGCTTCCTAGCTATGGTTTTGAGCTCCATCTTTCCGCTGGACAGAAACTGGACAGGTTTGGTTCTCCCACTTTGAGCATGGATTTGACTAGGCTATACTACTTGGATTGCTATGAAATTTGGAGCGAATCATGACCATGGAGTGGAGAGGTTGTGGTTAAAATTTGTTGATTTTATCATGGATAGAAATGGAGATATGAATTTTTATTTGAGTTGTGTTCTTGTTTGGCAGATTGGAGAGCTTTGTGTTTATCTTGCTTCTTTCCCTTTACAAACGTTTTTCACCTTTTATCTATCATATATATCAGTTGTGTAGTCTTATAATAAAAGTCTTTGAAGTCCACCAATGACAAAGAGCCAATTGTTGATCATCTAAACACCTTACCATGAAAAATGCTACTTAGTACTCAAGTTTGACAAGTTTACTCCTCTTCCACTTTGGTTTTAATGTTTGTACCAATGGGATTCCTTCCCTTACACTCTAATATCACTTAATATCAGCTCCATACTTGGGTTGGGCCGAATTTGGGCTTTTGGTTTGGGTTTTGTACAAAGTTCTCTCGTCATCTGATTCATCGAACGATTTCTGCGATCGTCTCAGTGGTTTTTCTCTTGTAAATCTCTTAAATATATTTTATCCTTTCTCACATCATATGTTAATGTGTTAGGGTGATTCTAATTCTCAAGTAAGTATTAGATCCAATATCCTTGGTATATTCTCTTTTTCTCAGAAGTTGCTCTCCTGGTTATCTCTCGGGTTCTCAAGCATTCTCAAACTCGTTTAACAATCTAAATTCCCTTGGCATTTCTTGACTTGATCACTCCTTGGTTTAACCTAATTTCACTATTTCCTCAAGATATAAACCCTTTAACATTTCTATACTCCTTAATATCACATTCAATAGAGTCTCAATCGAAATCGAAAATCCTTAAAGTCCATATTCAGGAATTTCTGAAATCCATCGTCATTTCGAGTCACTTATTTTCATAGTACATCATTAATATGGTTTCCATTTATTCATTTTCTGTTTCAAGTATAGAGTACCTACATACCATTTCTCTAAATCCTCAAAATTTACTGTTCATGTGATCACTGTAGCATTGCTAAAGTTAGGGTTATTACAGCAAAGGTGATATGTACGAAGGATTTCGGAGACCAATTTGATAATAGAACTAAATGTTGAGTGGAGTTATGATGTAATTGTAATGTAAGGTTATTGTATTTTACTTACATGTACTAATCAAACATGATAAGCTGTAAATTTAGAATTTGAGTTACACGTATTAAATTTTGGGTGTTACGAAAAGTTGGTATGAAAATCTGGGGTGTTATATATAGCAACTGCTAAATCTGAGACTGAAAATGCTAGGGCTGAACTTAGTAAGATACAAGCCAGGAATGAGGAACTAGAACTCACTAATATGCAGATAGAAAATCTAAAGGAAAGAGATGAGTATCTAGAAAACAAATTCCAGGTTATTGTCGAGACAGAGACTGAACTTAAAGAGAAAATAGCTGACATAGATGGTAAGTTATATGCTTTTCAGAATTTAGCTAACCTTGCTAGGGAATTGTTTGATAGTCAAATATCTGGTCCAAGAGTTGCTATTGGATTTGACTATAATGTTAAGAAATGTAAGAAACAAGTGGTGGATCCTGAATCAGCTAAGGCTACATCCAGTGATGCACCACCTGTTCTTAAGAATGCAGATAGTCCCCTATATAAGGAAGTTACCTCTGAGCCCTTTGATGTTGATGCTTTGTTAATCAGAAATGAAATACTTTTTGAGGACATTAAAAAGCAAAGAAATGGAGAGTCAATGTCACCTAGTAAGTTTGTCAAATTTGTAAAACCTAAAATTGAACTAGGTGATGAAAATGAGTCTAAGGCTAAGAAGAACAGAAATGGAAGGATAGGCAAAAATGGTCCTAGGAAGTTATGTAACAATTGCAACTCTGCTGCTCATCTTACTCATGCATGTAAGAATGTTAAAGTAGAGAATAATCATAATATTAATGCTCATGTTCATAACATGTCTGCCATGCCTGTTCATTCTAAGTGTGCTTCAACTGCTTGCATATCATGCACTGTTAATCTTATGACTGCTTTTCTAAATGTGACACATGCATCTCCTGCTGTTAATAATTGTTCACATGATGATAAAAGTAAGAAAACAAAACATGATAGAAATAACAGACCTAAGACTGCTAGTCCTTCTAAAGCTAGGAAGGAATATATTGCTCCTAAGCCTAGAAGCGAAACTCCTGAGGCTATTGCTAGAAAAGTAAAGACAGTCACTGAAAATGCAAAGAATGTTAAGCATACTACTCTTGGTCATAAAAATGCTAAATATGCAAATGTCTCTAAGCCTTCAGGACCCAAACGAGTTTGGGTACCAAAGAAAACTTAATCTCCTTTGAATACAGGGCATGAAGAAAAAGCGAGTCATGTGGATTCTGGATAGTGGATGTTCGAGACATATAACCGGTGATAGAGCCCTGCTATCAAAGGTAGTTGAGAAAGCTGGCCCAGTGGTTACCTTTGGAGATAACAACAAAGGATTTACTACGGGATATGGCAATTTGGAATTTGGGATGTTGTCATTGAAGAAGTCTCTCTTGTTGATGGTCTAAAGCATAAGTCAATTTAGTGATAAAGGATATGAAGTCTTGTTCAAGAAGGAGAAGTGTCTGATCAGTAACAAGAGGGATGAGAAGCTCGCTTTGCAAGGAGTGAGAAAGGGTGATTTGTTCGTAGCTGACTGGAACTCTGGCAATGGTGAAGTCAAGTTCTTCTATGGTAAAGCATCTTCAGAAGATAGTTGGTTATGGCAAAAGAAGTTTTCACATCTTAACTTCAAGACTATGAATTCTCTAGTCAAGAGGGAGCATGTGAGAGGATTACCCGAGATGGAGTTCTGTCCATTTGGACTATGTGAAGCATGTGAGAAAGGAAAGTCAAAGAAAGCATCACACAAAAGGAAGACAATATCAGACATCACTGAACCACTGCAACTTCTGCATATGGATTTGTTTAGTCCAGTTAATTTCATGTCTATGTCCAAGAAGCGATACTGTTTAGTAATTGTGGATGACTATTCCAAATACACATGGGTGTTATTCTTGCATTCAAAGGATGAAGCGCACAGATGATTATCGATCATATCAAGAAGATTGAACCAGAAGCTGGAGTGCCCGTGCGGACGATCAGATCACATAATGGTAATGAATTTAAGAATGCATTGCTTAACAGTTTCTGCACTGAAAGGGGCATCTCAAGACAGTTCTCAGCACCCAGGACTCCACAACAAAACGGAGTGGTTGAGAGGAAGAATCGGACGCTAATCGAAGCCACAAGAACTATGTTAAATGAAGCCGGTCTTCCTACCTACTTCTGGGCTGAAGCAGTCAGCACAACTTGCTACACTCAAAATAGGACCCTGATCAACAGAATGTATAAGAAGACACCATATGAATTGATGGCCAATCATAAACCATCCGTGAAATACTTTCATGTATTCGGAGGAAAGTGCTATGTGCTGAAAGATGGCTACGAGCATCTTGGTAAGTTTGATGCTAAAGCAGATGAAGGCATTTTCCTAGGGTATTCATTGGAGTCTAAGGCGTACAGGGTATATGTGATCGATAGTCAGAAGGTTGTGGAAAGCCTTAATGTGAGATTTGATGATGCAAGATCTCATAGTATTCAGAAAGAAGATGATGATGAATCTCTAGCTTTTGAGAATCTTTATGATGATGAGGATGATGAAACTAAACCTGAGGTTACTATTGATAATGTTAATAATAATTGTAATAATGATAATGATGATCCAGATTCTGGTAATGGCAGTGGGAACACAGGATCTCAAATTCAAACTGTTTCTGGTTCTAGTCCTCAAGTTGAAGAATCTGCAGATCAGACAAGCAACAACTCAGGGGGAGCTGAAGAAGGATCTACTAGTCAGAATCAACAGAATGTTGAACATGCAGAATCATCAAGATCTTATCTGCCTAGTCAAAGGGTATGGAGTAGAGATCATCCCTTTGAACAAATTCTTGGTGATCCAAATGCAAGAGTTCAGACTAGAAAAGCTACTCAAAATGAATGTCTATACTCTGGTTTTCTATCAGAAATCGAACCAAAGACGGTTGAGGAAGCTATTGAAGATCCAGATTGGGTGATTGCAATGCAAGAGGAACTCAATCAGTTTGAAAGGTAGAAGGTTTGGAAGCTGGTACCCCGTCCAAAGAACAAATCAATCATTGGCACTAAGTGGGTATACAGAAATAAACTTGATGAGAATGGTATAGTGACAAGGAACAAGGCAAGGCTGGTAGCAAAAGGATATTCTCAGGAAGAAGGAATTGACTATGATGAAACTTTTGCACCAGTAGCTAGACTTGAGGCCATCCAGAATGTTCTTGGCATTTGCAGCACACTTCAACTTCAAAGTTTATCAGATGGATGTGAAAAGTGCCTTTCTGAACGATGAGCTAGGAGAAGTAGTTTATGTGGAACAACCTCTAGGGTTTGTTGATGCAAAATTCGAGGATTTCGTCTATCTCCTGTTCAAAGCTCCTTATGGTCTTAAGCAAGCCCCTAGAACATGTTATGACACTCTAGCTGATTTTTTAATTGAAAGTGGTTTTACTAGAGGTGTCATAGATAAAACTCTATTTCATAAAAAGCACCTAAATGATATCATACTTGTGCAAGTTTATGTTGATGACATCATATTTGGCTCTACGAATGATGCACTTTGTGCAATGTTTTCTAAGTTGATGCAGAGTAGGTATGAAATGAGCATGATGGGAGAGATGAACTTCTTTCTTGGTCTACAAATAAGTCAGAAAAAAGATGGTATCTTTATCTTTCAATCCAAGTACATCAAGGATCTTCTGAAGAAGTATCACTTAGAAGACTCAGCAACTGCTAAGACTCCCATGGCCACTACCACAAAGCTTGATCAAGATAAGTCTGGAAAACAAGTAGATATGACAAGCTATCGAGGCATGATTGGATCATTGTTTTACCTCACTACAAGCCGGCCAGATATAATGTTCGCAACATGCTTGTGTGCAAGGTTTCAATCAGATCCTAAAAAATCTCATCTGATAGTCGTCAAGCGTATATTCAGATATCTCAAGGGTACTCCAAATCTTGGAATTTGGTATCCAAAAGATACAGGTTTTGAACTCATTGGCTATACAGACTCAGATTACGCTGGTTGTAAGATAGATCGAAAGAGTACTTCAGGGAGCTGTCAATTTCTAGGAAGAAGACTAGTTCCCTGGTTTAGCAAAAAGCAGCATTCTGTTTCTACCTCTACAGTTGAAGCAGAATACATTGCCGCTAGAAGCTGTTTCTCACAGATCTTGTGGATGCGAAATCAACTCATGGACTATGGACTACAGTTGATAAACATCCCTATCTTCTGTGATAACACTAGTGCTATAGCGATCTCGAACAATCAACTCATGGACTATGGACTATGGACTATTGGATCTCACATGTTCTGATACTTGATTATTAAAATAAATTGTAGCATAATTAAATAAATATTTTATTGACATATATCAATTAATGATATTTTGTTAATTTTATGTCTATTTAATTATGAGTTTGTCTGATTATTGTGGAATAATTCTTGAATTATTGATTGGTTATTTTAAATCCACAATAATTAGAAATAATAAGTGTGTATGTGTGTGTGTATATAGGCTGATAGGTTTCGGCGATAAGATGTTTTTCGGTTGGTTAGGTTGTTTGGTGAGAATTATTGAGCGGTGATAAATGCATTTAATTTCTTTTCTAACCTAACCTGTCACGCTCTCACCTAACCCACTAGTCCTTGAAACTTTATAAATGATGAGTTTTTGTTTGTGTTTAACATCACCATTTTTCAGATATACATACAGAGCGTATACACACAATTGCTGAAAAATTTAAGCTTTGACCGGAAAGATCTCACAATCTAGCTGGTGGTTTTTAGAGCGGTTTTCATATTCGTGTTATACGCATCATCCTTTATAAAAACTAACCGTTGTTGAATTTCCTCCAAAGTTTTGAAAATGGCATTGCAGGGAAGCTTTTTAATTGCTAAAGTAAATCCTATTTCCATTCAGCAAATTGAAACCATTCTGGATGAGCAATTTTGGGCTTGGACAAAATTTCTGAATGAACATTCATTAATTCACTATGCTTTAGTTACACAAGTGCAGCTTAACCATGATGCATTGCGTGAACTATATTTCAGTGCGGTTAACACTTCTGAACAGGACGGGTGTGCAATCACATATCGACTGTTTGGTAGGTCGATTAAGGTCACTGAACGAGATGTTAATCGAATTCTTTATTTTCCTATGGAAAATCTCATTTCTGATCCTACACCTGAACAGATTGAATTGTTCTTTCGTTTTATAAGGTACCAAGATGGCAATTTCAATACTGGTAATCTTTCTAGAACGTTTCTAACCCAGTACTGGAATTTCTTCTTTCACATTCTTAACCATGTTTTTTCCTCCAATAGAACAAATCCAGATCGAATACCTGAATTTATTTAAAAAAATAGGGTATGCGGTCGCCAATAATTTGAGGATTAATTTTGGAAAAATAGTACTTGGTCAAATCATTTTAAAGATGAAACACTTGGGAACAAGAGATGTTCGGACTCAAAATATCAAATGTCTATATCCAAGGTTTCTACAGCTAATATTAAATGATTTTTTGAATGATGAAGACAGGGTACGCTTGGAAAATGGTCGAAAGGAGGAATGTTCTTACATGAAGACGAATGTAATTAATTACATAAGCAAAAAGAACTATACGGATGTGCCTACAGTCCTAACTGAATATCTAAATACTGTCCCACTTCTGTTATTACCAAGACCAGTAAGAGCAGGTATACGACAAGGTAATATTTCAATCCCTGCTATTGCAACCTCTGTATTCCCTGTTGTGTCACAGGAAATACAGTATCTACAGCCCCTAGTGGCCATCTTACCCGACCAAGAGCAGGAAATCCCACCGATTCTAACACAGGTCAAAGAGCCCATTCTACAAATGCAAACTCAAACACAACAAACTCCTACACCTCAATTATCACTTAAACGACCACTCATCCACATTATTGAGGGAGATAGTGCCTCAGCAGCACCACATAAGGAGTTATTTACATCAGCCGCTCTACCTCATTCTAAACGGAGTAAACCCAATGAACCTGAGGTAACGGCAACTGTTAGTGAAACAATTTTTTCTTATCCAATAAGTGCAAATGTAAATGAGGTTGAATTGATGGAAGCAACTATCTTGAGTTCCATTTCACGGAACATAAGAGTGGTTGATGATCTTTCTAAAGATCAAATGCCTTCATAGGCATCCGAGGTGGAATTACCTACCTCAATAACTGCTGGTGAATCTTCCATTTTACGGAAAGATCCATCGGTAGGTGGTTCTTTTATGAACCAAGTGTCTTCACAGACGTACGAGGAAAACATGGGTTTTATGCCATTTAATCGATTCAAGTTTAACCTCCCAGAGGGAAAATCTCTAGATCTCTTTCGAGATTTACCACTCTTTACCAGTGGTCGACAACTCGCATCACGCGAGGACAGAAGCTCACGAACTTTCATTGCACCATCCGTGACCTCTGAAAAAGGGGCTAGGATGATTTCATTTGCAGGTACACATATCAGTGGAAGCTCTGGAGGAGAGTTGAGGGAAACACGAACAGAACATGTAAGTGTAACCCAAACCACTAAACCGAGTGAATATAGAGTGTTGAGTGAAACACCTGTAGAACCTTCGAGTGAGCAACCTACTCAACCACATGCACCTGTAACCAGAAAAGAATACAACAGACTCCTTACACGGGTCCAAACAATGGATACCATTGCAGAAATCAAAAATTTTCAACTTATTCAACATGATGTATTCCAGGTTCAATTGAATACCATGGCAACCCAGTTTAATGTTGTAATCAACTCCTTGGTAAAGCCATCTTTCTCTAATTTACCAACTCCACATCCTACTACTCTGAAGGATAACCTAACTGAGAGGGAGAAGGTGGATGACCAAGAAAAATCTACTAGGCGTAAGGGCAAGGAAAAGGTTGTTGACACGGAATTAACTTTATTTTGGGAAAGGAAAAGCTAATGGGAGTATTAGTGCTATGTGGAAAGAAAGCAAAGGCAAACTTAAAGATTTGTTCAGTCTAAAGGAACAATTGTCTTGCACTTGGTTAATTTTAGAAATCTGGAAAATGTATATATATGATCCAGAATGCACTTTAATATTATTTATCTTTGAACTTTATTTTTTTGTTGTTGTATCAGTTGAGTTATCCTCTAGGAATTTGCTTGTCAAACCCTAACAATCAAATAGGGGGAGATTGTAAAGCATAATGTAATATAATATGTAATAAAGGACATATATAACTCAACTAGGATGAAAGATAAATAATATTAACTCTATACAGGGATCGTGAAATTTGAAGAACATGCATCAACAAGGATCAAGTCGCTGAAAGAAGTTCATTAACATGATCAAGCCTCAGTGACAGAATAAGGTGTACAGATGATTCGGTTGAAGGTCAAAAAAATTCCATGTATTCAAATTAATTGAAGATACTACTGCAGGCAAATCAATTGGAATGTAACAAAGGTGTGAAGATCAAGATCAGTGCTAGTCACTTGTGAACCAGACCAGTGCACTAAGTGTCAGCACATACGAGAAGGATCAACACATTAATTCACAGAAAGAATTGCCAAAGCCTATTGACGATCAAGGACAGACATAATATCTCAAGGTATTGTCAAAAATTAATTTACTCTGAAAATTAAATAAGTAACAGATTGATTAATTATTTATAATAAAATAATTAAATTAATCTGGTACTTGGATCATTTTCTGAGATGAATTAAAATAGCAGAATAAACAGAAGAGAGAAGCCCAAGAGATATAAAAAAAATAGTAATACTATGCATAGTTACTATGCAAGATTACTATGTGCGGTTACTATGCAGTTACTGTGCAAATAGTGGTGCAAATAGTGGTTACTATGCAAATAGTGGTTACTATGCAGGTGGGGCCCACGTCCAAAATAAATTCAGTAGACCCGGTTTTGGGATTGTTGGAATAGTGGTTACTATGCAGGTGGGGCCTACTGGAATAGTACAGCATAGTGACTTTCTATAGCCTATAAATAGGCCTGTTGTATTTCATTTCAAAACACACCTCAACACACAACTTTCTCTTTTCTCTCTTACATCTTCTCTTTGTAAGTTGCTAGACAGTCCATCTAGTAGGAAAGCCAGCTTAGCTCGCTTTCAGGAAGTGTCGGGTAGAAAGTCCTCGTGCATAAACTATCCTTAGGAGTGTTCTGGTTTTGATGCTAATCCATTGTATTAGAAGTTGTAACACCCCACGATTTTTATCAATTCAAAGATATTTTCCCGAATTGATTGTGTTATTTCGATTCTGTTGTTGACCTTATGTTTCACATCTCAAAATCCAAATATTTCTAAATAACGTATTCAACCCCCCTTCTACGTTATTCTGGATTTAACAACGAAGGACTAGGTCTCCAACTTGAAAGTTCTTGACCCTAGCCTTCTTGTTAAAATATTCTCTGGTTTTCTCTTTGTATTTCCCCATTTTCTCAGCAGCTTTGTCCCGAACCTCATCCACCAGGTCTAAGTTGACCAGGAGACCTTCTTCAATTGCCACTTCTTCAAAATTTATAGCCCTTTATAATGGGGATCCCACTTCTATAGGCAGCATAGCCTCAGTGCCGTAGGCCAGCTTAAAGGGTGTCTCTCCAGTACTTGTCCTTGGACTAGTCCTATATGCCCAAAGTACATTAGGAAGCTCCTCGGGCCATTTGTTCTTGCTCTCTTGGAGTCTTTTCTCAATTCCTCTCAGCAGGATCCTGTTAGTCACTTCAACCTGACCATTTCCCATTGGGTAAGCTACTGAAGACTTTTTGTGCTTAATTCTTCTTTCCTTTAAATAATTCTCAAAATCTGATCCCACAAACTGGGGTCCATTATCAGAGACCAGAACCCTGGGCACCCCAAACCTCATCTGGATGTTGTCCATGAACGGGATGTAGTCTTGTTGGTTGATGGTCCGCATTGCCATAGCTTCCGCCCATTTCATCATATAATCAATCGCTACAAGCAAATATCTCAAATCCCCCTTAGCCCGGGGAGAAGGACGCATGATGTCTATTCCCCAGACCGTAAAGGGTATGGGAGACAGGACTAAGGAAGGCAGGGCTGGGATCTGTCTTGAAACATTACTGAACAGTTGGCACTTCTTACATTTCCTCACGAATTCAACAGCATCATTGTGGATTATTGGCCAGTAGCATTCTTGCCTTATGATTTTGCAAGCTAGAGCCTTTGCAGATAGGTGATCTCCATAAATCCCTTCATGAACTTCCTGTAGGCAGTACTCAGCTTCCACGAGTCCCACACACTTCAGGACCGGACTAGAGAATGTCCGGCGGTAGAGTTATCCTTCTTCCAAGAAGAACTTCGCATCTTTGGATTTAAGTCTCTAGGCTTTGTTTTTATCCTCAGGTAGCTCCCCCTTATCTAGGTACAAGATGAAAGGGGTCATCCAGTTCGGTTGATCATCTATTTCCATTACTTCATCATTTTCAATTGTTGGCTTTTCAATCTCCTCAAAATAGACTGAGCTGTCCAGTTCAGCAGCATTCTGGACTAGCCTGGACAATGAATAAGCTTCTGAATTTTCTTCTCTATTGATCTGGTTGATTTAAAACTTTGGGACTAAAGTCAGGTAGCTCTTCACTAGGGCTTGGTATTGAGCCAGCTTCGGGTCCTTTACAATGTACTCTCCCTTGGTCTGCTTCATAACAATCTAGGAATCACTGTAGATATTGAGATTCTGGACTTTTAACGACCGGGTGAGCCGTAGTCCGGCCAAAAGTGCCTCATATTCTACCTGGTTATTTGTTGTTGAAAACTTGAAAGTTATGGCTTGTTGAATTTGGAATCCGTATGGACTTTTCATTATTAAACCCGCTCCGGATCTCTCACTGGTTGAAGAACCATCTACGTACAGGTTCCAAGCTTCCGGTTCTATGTCATCCTCATCTCCCGCATCTAAGACCCTTGGAATAGGCCAGGGCTCGGGGAAGTAGCATTCCATAATGAAATCGGCCAGGACTTGGACCTTGATCGCGGTTCGGGGAATAAAGGTTAATTGAAACTGGCTTAGTTCGACTGCCCAGTTGACAAGTCTTCCTGAAATATCGGGTTTATGAATTATTATTCTCAAAGGTTGATCGGTTATTACTTTGATTTCTCGGCTTTGGAAGTAGTGCCTTAGCTTCTTGGAAGCCGTTACTAAAGCAAAGGCAAACTTTCCCAAGTTAGGATATCTGGTTTCAACATCTTTCACCACTTGGCTGACATAGTAGACCGACTTATGTTGCCCCTCATGTTCCCGGATTAGAGCCGCTCCAATAGCCAGGGGTCCTGAAGACAGGTAAAGTGACAGTGGCTCCCCGGGTTGGGATTTAGTCAGGACTGCTGGTGATGATAGATATTCCTTTATTGATTCGAATTCTTTCTAGAAGTCCGGGCTCCAATTTATCTCCTTCTTGTTTTTCGCTCCTTTAAGTAGTTCAAAGAATTGCAAGCAACGTTCAACAAGTTTAGTAATGAACCTCCTTAATGCAGCAAGAGATCCAGTCAACTTCTGAATATCTTTCTGAGTCCGGGGTGGCTCCATGTCCATTATAGCTTTGATCTTCTCCGAATTAGCCTGGATCCCTCTTTGGCTAATCATGAATCCTAAAAACTTCCCAGCTTCCACACCGAAGGTGCACTTCTCTAGGTTCAACTTCATTTCATGCTTTCTTAGGTTCTCAAAGCATTCCCTCAGATCCGGGACATGCTCCTCAATTGATTTGGACTTGGCGATCATGTCATCTACATAGGATTCCAGGTTCCTGCCCAACTAATCCTTGAACACCTCAACCATGGCTCTTTGATAGGTTGATCCAGAATTCATTAGGCCGAAGGGCATGTATTTGTATGCATAAACAGCTTTGTGTGTTATGAAAGCGGTTTTTGCTATGTCAGCCGGGTTCATCTTGATTTGATTGTATCCGGAGAATGCATCCATGAAGCTGAACATCGCATGACCTGCAGTGGCATCGATGAGTTGATCTATACTTGGAAAAGGATATGGGTCCTTGGGACATGAAGCATTAAGGTCAGTGTAGTCGACACACATTCTCCATTTGTCATTGGGTTTCTTAATCAAGACCATATTGGCCAACAAATCAGGGTACTTGATCTCATAGATTATTCCAGCTTTGAGAAGCTTTTAAACTTCCTCATCAATTGTTTTTTGTCATTCTGGAGCGAAGTTCCTTCGCTTCTGTTTCACGGGCTTTCTATTGGGATTAACATCCAGGCTGTGCATAGCCACAAATTCCTGAAGTCCGGGCATATCACCCGGGCTCCATGCAAAAACATTTGCATAGGTCCTTAGTAACTGAATCAGGTCTCTCTTGAAGACCGGGTCAAGTTCGGACCCAATCTTGATCTTTCTATCCGGATTGCCCTTTTCGAGTTCAAAGGTTTCTATTTCCATAGCTGGTTCTACTTTTCCTTGTTCTTTCTTGGATGTAAACTGTTGGATCCGGGCTTGGGTGTTTGATTCTAGGTGGTCCCGTGCCTCAGCAATCAGGGCTCCTTTAGTTTGGGTTTCAATACTTTCATTATTCTGGACCTCACGTCCGGGTGTTTTCTTGAAATGTACTTTGTGTTTTTTACGGCTTTGGTTCTTCTGGTAAGAGGAAACCTTCCTTTTGTTGTCCGGATCAGTTTCGGCCATGACTAATGCTTGGCCATAGCATCTTCCCGCCATTTCAGAATCTCCTTTAACTTCACTAATTCCAGCAGGTGTTGGGAACTTGAATTTCAAATGTGGTGTAGAGGTTATGGTTCGAATCTTTGTTAGGGCTGGGCGCCCCAGAATCACATTGTAGGAGGATGGAGTGTTGATCACATAGAACTTTAAAGTGTGGGTTACCTGCTTAAGACTGGTGCCAAACAAGACCGGTAGATACAGGGTTCCTTGGATCGGGACAAAGTTGTTCCCGAACCCATAGAGAGGATCTTCACTGCATTCATTCATTCTTATGCTTCCCAGCTACATCCTATCCATGGTATGTTTGAAAAAGATGTTAACGGAGGATCCGTTATAAACAAGAATTCTCTTCACTTCATTTTCGGCTATATCCAAACTAACAACCAGGGCTTCATTATGGTTCGGGTCAACGTCCTCAAAGTCAGCATTGCTGAAAGATATGATTTGTTTGGGGAAAGACTGGACCATCATAACTTCATCCCTAAAACCCAAACTAGGGGGAGGGGACGACATTGACAACATGCTTCTTCCCTGATCCGGATCCTTCTCCTTTCTCCATAGTTTTCCAAGCTATGTACTAACCCATGTTTCCTTTCTTTATTTGATCTTCAATGAAGTACTTGAGAGAGAGAAAGTTTTTAGTGGTATGACCATGAGTGCCGTGGTAATCGCATTGTTTATGAGTAGGTCGGTTCTCGGGTGCCGTGACCATTCGCTTGGGCGGGTAGAAGTATGGCTTGTCTCGAACCTCCTTTAGTATGTCAGCCCGGGTTCGGCTGCGCGGAGTCCACTCAGGTTCAGGTCTGGACTCGGATTTGGGTGGCCTCGGAGGCCTAGAGTCCGGTTTGGAAGCCGGTTCAGGAACCTTTTCTGGCACTGAGAGTTGGGAGCTCTGAATGTAGTTGTTTTGCATGTTGGGTTTAAATCTTTTATCTTGCTGATAACCACCACGAGGGCGATCATCCTGAGTCCGGGTTAAAGAGGTCCCTTGGCGGGTCATTCTCATTGCTTGCTGTACATCACTTTCTTTGATGAACCGGGTAGCTATAGCATATGTTGCTGCCAGGCTTTAGGGTTCTTTGTTGATTAGTTCATAAACATATCTTTCGTTGTGCTCCGGGTCTAGCTTCCTTCGGAAAATACTTAGAGCCTCATGCTCATCCAATCGCGAGATCTTGTTGATGGCTTCTTGGAAGCGTTTCATGTAATCGGAGAGAGATTCATTGTAATACTGTCGGATGGTTTCGAGATTGCAAATATGCAGCTCATGGGTGCGGTTTTCTCTAAACCTCTTTGGAAAGGATTCTCTGAATTCCTTTCAGCTGTGGATGCTGCGGGAGGGGATCCTGCTAAACCACCTCTGGACCCCTCCCTTCAAAGTTGAGGTAAAGAATCTACACTTGGTAATATCATTGTAGAAGTAAATAAGAGTGATCTGCTCAAAGTAATTGATGTGTTCTTTAGGGTCACCCATTCCATCGAATGAGTCAAAGTTATAGTATTTTAGGTTCTTTTGTCTTGGCATTGCTTCCAGAGAGCGACTGAAAGGAGTCAGGGTTCCTTCAATTTCCAGACCGGAGTCACTGCCAACCTTTTTCTACAGCTCATGAATCATTTGAATCAAATCTTCTTCGGATTCATCTTCAACTGAGATGAGCTCTGGACTGATGTCTCCATGAATCCTTTTGGATCCGGACCTCCTCAGAATTCGATCCTCTTCTTCTTGGATTCTCTTCTGGACCTTGAGTTCAAGCTTAGCCTCTTCCTCCTGTCGGATTCTCTCCCGGAGTTCAGCCAATTTTTTGAGTTTTTCAGCTCGTTATCTTTGTTCTTGCTTTGAGCTTTGTGGGTTGTTTTCTTTCGGGGCCCTTTGCCTTTGCCACCAATCCGATCAAAGACAGAGACTCAGGACCGGTGTGAGTTACCAGAATCACCAGAGTTTTCAGCGTGCTCTAGTTCAGGTGGAGCTTGTGTCCGGGTTCGAAATGCCCGGATTGCTTCGATTATGTCATCTCTGGTGAGATTCTTCATGTGCATCGCAGGAAGAGGAACATCAGTGTACTTGTACGGGTTTACTTCAATTTCAACTCTAGTATCACCGGGCCAAATTCCTATCCTTTCTAGAACCGGGTCGGCAGTAGCCGGGACTAGGGGTAGGTCTTGGACCAAGTTAGGTTCCAGTCTTTGGGCACTGGTGGATTGTCTCTGAACGGATTTATTTCCTCTTGGCATGATTTCAACAAAGAAGTATGGTTTCCAAAACAATATTCTCACAAGATACAAGCTTTATAACAGATATGGGCTAGTTTTAAAGAAAGCGACGTATGTATGCACGTACTTACGGTTCAAAACAAGAGTAAGCAAGAACAAGCCAAGACTTTCAACAAATCAGGAAGTCATGACTACAGATCTAGCTACTAATCGGGGCTAAAGGCTAAAAATCAGAACTTTATCAAGACCAAGTAACAGATCTGGACTAAAAGAGGCTAGACAGGGCTAAAAACATGCATACATAGTTGAAAAGGTGTAAAGGTTGCATTTTTATCAAAGGTTTCAGGTGATTTTTTGATCTTACTGGTTTATTAGGACTCTTTTTCAAGAGCTTGTTGATGGAGTCGAGTCCAGTGGCACCGAGACAAAAGGACAGAGCCACCCCCTCTTTCTAGCGCCAATGATAACTCCAGAACCCGATCAGGTGCTTCCTCCGCCGTTCCCACGCCTGGTGGAGGTAATGCTGGTGGTTGGGCCTCTACAAAACAACGTCGGGAGGTGGGTTTGGACCAGCGACGCCTCCGGCGTGAGAATAAAAGCAGGCTTTGGGAGGTAAAAGATAAGGATTAGAGTATCGAAATATGGAGGGTATGTGTATATGAGAGTGTGTAAAAGAGCGTAACCCCTAAACCTTTCTTTCCTGGTCTATTTATAGGCCAAGGATTAGGATTTAGGGGTTGGTACCTGCAATCATGAGCGTTGAATCCTAGGTATACAGGACACCTGTATGCTGTAGATTGTCCCCACCTGTAGGTGCCACATTCCGTAGTGTGGCGTAGTGTTGTCTCACACTTCTTGGGCCTGGGCTACGGGTAATCTGGATTGGACCCAACCGGGACTAGAACCAGACAGGTGTGGTGTCAACCTAGGCTAAGTCTAGCCGGGGCTAGTTATAACCTATCAAGTGGGAAGATGTGTTTCTACTTTAATTATTGAAATTCAGTTGACGTGTAAGAAAGATGAAGAGAAACATCAGACAGCAGCACATGCGATTGTGGGGTACATGGACAATTACTATCTCACATGCCCGGAAGATGATTTGTATACGTAATTTGTATGTATTATCAGATACAATACATGTATTATCAGGTATAATATACGTATTACCTTACAAATACATATAAATACTACAAAATTCATATAAATAAAGTGGCAAATCTTGTTATATACAAAAAGGGATATGGTTACAATAGTAAATTAAACTGAAAAGAGTTATCATGAATTATAACTTACTAGATTATAGCCCGTGCAAAGCACGGGTTACTTTTAAATACTTTTAAAATTATATGATTAAATAAAATAGAGTATAATAATTTATTATGGATATAATTTAACTTTGTAATTAATTAATAAAATTATTAGTAATATTAATAGTTATTTAAAAAATGATATGTATTGATTAGAACTAATAATATAAAATCTTAGTGTAAATTTATTGTTGACGGGATTCGAACCTTTGATCTTTAGAAGAGGGATTTAAATATAGAATATTATTTATTATTAGATCTAACGACTATCATCTATTTACTAAATATCTAACGATCAGTATTCTTTTAGATGGTTGAACCAAACAATCAAATTATACCTGTGTTTGCATATTATATATTGCATATTATATAATAGTATAGATATAGATATAGATATTCTTAGGAACTGTTTCCACTTCTTACGATTCATTAGCATATTATTTCATGTCAACAACATAGGGCCTGTTTGGCACAATTTTTTTGACCCGACTTATGACTTATTTTCGGATAAAAAATTTATATTTTGATAAAAAAATTTATATAGGTATTGAATGTATGTTTGAGATTCAATAAGTTGCTAAAATAAGTTGGAAAATAAGTTGAAAAGTTAGGAATCTTAACTTTAAAATAAGTTGACTTATTCTGGAAAATAAGTTCTCCCAAACACCCCATAATGTCAAGTTGTTGGAAACCTTTTTTTAAGTATTTACCGATGTCATTACGTAAAATTAAAATTTTGAAAATTCTGAAAATACTCATGTTAAATTATCAAAGCCAAGCTTGAACACCGTTAAGAGGAAAAGGAAAAAAAACTAGGGCTGTTCACGAACCGAGTCGAGCCGAGCCGAGCTTTGATCCGAACGAGCCGAGCTTTGACCTTAACGAACCGAGCCGAGCTTTGATCTTAACGAACCGAGCTCATTTCTTAACGAACCGAGCCGAGCTTTGACCGAACCGAGCCGAACTCGAGTTGTTCACGAACAGCCTCGAGCCCGGCCGAGTTCGATCCGAGCTCGAGCTGTTCGCGAACAATTAATAAGTTTGAAGATCTTAATAAACATTTAAATTGCAAGTGCACAATTTCATCATTTTAATATTTGAGATATTGATCCATAGAGACTATATTTGAGATATTGATCCAAGTACTTTGTCACGGATTGTTGTTTCTATTTTTTAAAAAATATTTCTCGACGATCCAACCGTACGGATGTCAAGATATATCTAATTTAGTGATATTCCCAAATTTTCAAAAAATAAAAAATTAATTTGGTTGGAGATCTTAGTATATCACTACTATTCTAACGAGTACTAGTAACTATTGCTTTGTCACGGATTATTATTTCTATTTTTTAAAAAATATTTCTCGATGATCCAACCGTACGGATGTCAAGATGTATCTAATTTAGTGACACTCCCAAATTTTTAAAAAATAAAAAATTAATTTGGTTGGATATCTTAGTATATCACTACTATTCTAACTAGTACTAGTAACTAGTGCTTTGTCACGAATTATTATTTCTATTTTTTTAAAAATATTTCTCGATGATCCAACCGTACGGATGTCAAGATGTATCTAATTTAGTGACACTCCCAAATTTTTAAAAAATAAAAAATTAATTTGGTTGGATATCTTAGTATATCACTACTATTCTAACTAGTACTAGTAACTAGTGCTTTGGCACGAATTATTATTTCTATTTTTTTTAAAAATATTTCTCGACGATCCAACCGTACGGATGTCAAGATGTATCTAATTTAGTGACATTCCCAAATTTTCAAAAAATTAAAAATTAATTTGGTGGAGATATTAGAAGATCACTACTATTTTAACTAGTACTAGTAACTAGTGCTTTGTCACGGATTATTGTTTCTATTTTTTAAAAAATATTTCTCAACGATCCAACCGTACGGATGTCAAGATATATCTAATTTAGTGATATTCCCAAATTTTCAAAAAATAAAAAATTAATTTGGTTGGATATCTTAGTATATCACTACTATTCTAACTAGTACTAGTAACTAGTGCTTTGTCACGGATTTTTGTTTCTATTTTTTAAAAAATATTTCTCGACGATCCAACTGTACGGATGTCAAGATATATATAATTTAGTGATTTACCCAAATTTTCAAAAAATAAAAAATTAATTTGGTTGGAGATAAAAGTAAAAAGTAAAAAATTTGATTTTTTTCGAGTAAAAAATTAAGAAAACTCAATGATTACTTTTTTGAAACACTTTTGCTGTTACACAAAGCAAAAGGTTACATTTTTTTTTGAAATCATTGTCACAACATTTTTTGGTGTGATATAAATCATATAATACTACAAACAACTCAATGATTCATCTTTATATACACACCTAACAAGAAAAACAAGAAAAGAATTTTACAACATGCGGACATGTCTTGTAATGCCTCCCACTATTATATTTATATATTTTTTTATATACCCTCCCTCACATGCATTAGTTACCAGCCTTTTTCCCTTTGAATACAATCAGACGAAATTCAAGAAACTCTTTAAATAAAAATGGAGTAAAATAGTTGAATAATTATCAAAACCCAAGTCAGAAACCTGTGTAAAAGGCCATCCATTCTTAATCTATCCACTCCACAAACCACAATCTATTTTCTCACCAAATCAAACTTTAGAATTGTGAAAAACAACACATAGAGGGGGGGTGAATAGGTGTTTATGGTTATTAATGTGAATTTATGAACTGTTTTGAAAATAACTGAAAACAGCTTGCTGTTTGTAATAACACAGTTCACAAACAGCACGTTGTTTGTATCTAAAATGTAATGCAGAAAGAATATAAACAGTAAGTAAAAGAGACACACAATCTTTTAGCCAGGTTCGACCCCTAATCCCCTATGGTCTACGTCCTGGTCCCTTACCAAACTTGGTAAGAGAATATATTATTGATCAACTATAATCCAATTACAAGATACAACAATATATCTCCCTTAACCCTTGCTGCTTACAAATGGCTTGCTGTTTACCTGTGCTGAACTATCCCTCTAAGTACTACTTCCCAAGTATACTTCTCTAGTCTAGTTCGACTCACCCTAAAACTTGAAGCCAATCTTGTACAGCAACAAAACAATACAATTTGAACGATACAAATGTTTTGAATGAATACAACTTAACCTATAAATCCTCAGAATAAAGAATATGCATGTATGAAGAGGTTTGAAGGTTTTGAAAGGTTTAGCAATGAAAGCTCTGTAGTTGTGTGAGTATATCTTGTTTTCTGCTCTTTGTATTCGATAAAATAGAACTGATGATTTTTCCAGTTCTTATATAGGTAAACAAGATCTTGAAGTTTTAAGGCTTGAATGATTTCCAACGGTAATGAATCAAGCCGTTAGAGATGAAGAATTCCTTTTGAGCAAAAAGATATGTTTGATAATCTGCAAAGCTGAAACAATGGAGCGTGTATGGAGATAAGAGTGTGCAGGGAACAATGTTATGATGAGTCCCATGTGATGTATTTGAGTGGAGGTAAGGTGGTGTATTTAAATAAGGTAAAGTAACCTTATTTAACTAAAAGGAATATAGCTTGTCTCCATATGTTTGAGTGGAAATAATGTTCATCAAATATTCTGAGGACCTTTACATATAATCTATATATCATTCCCTCTTGATGCTCTTTAATTTCTCGAATGAAACTTTATTATCACCAGACACAATCAGCTTGCTGATTGTCCACTGTGCACGCTGTTTGTGACAATTGGCTTGTTGTTTGAGGTATACTGATTATGTAATCAGTAAGCTGTTTGTCCTGCAGAAATTGAGTTAAGCAAAATACAGATAGCATGCTGTTTTTATATCTGATGACTAAGCCAGATGGCTTGCTGTTTGTTATCATCAAAACCTAGGAGTTTCAAATTGCTCTACCATATTTAGTTTAGTCATGATGTTCCCATCTGCAAATGTAGGAATCCAAACCTTGGCTCAAGAAAACATATCCCTGTCATCACTCCAGCACTTCGACAACTTCTTAATCTTAGCCAACTGCATGAACTTACAAAATCCTTGTCCATGATTTCAATTCGCAGTCCTCGTGTGTCAGTAATAACTCGACCTCAGACGAAGGTGATGAGCTGCAGCAGAGCATCATCAATTTGGATTTCTGCGTGCTGGTATTTTATATCTTCACATTTGGATTTCTGTATTTTCGAGCTTAATCGAGCCGATCTCGAGTCGAACGAGCTCGAGCCGAACTCGAGACGAGCTCGAGTCGAGCTCACTAATAACTCGGCTCGAGCTCGTTTTGTTATCGAACATTTTTCAGTGTTCGAGCTCGACTCGAATTTTTAACGAACCGAGCCGATTCGAGCTCTTAACGAGTCGAGCTCGAGCTTGTTCACGAACAGCTCGGTTCGTGAACAGCCCTAAAAAAAACCCTCTTAAAATCTGATGATAGGCAGCCTTCTAACGTGGTCAAACATTATTGATTAGTGACATTGGTCAAACCGAACCACCACTGAATGCAGACACTTGAATTGATCATGTGCTAAAACCAAACTTTGTAAACGTCCGCAGTGACGACAATATTCTGTCTATACATACATAGAATAGTAACAATAAAATCATAGCAGCAAAAACACACTGACTGCATCAAGACTATTCTTCTATTCTAGCACGTCAAAAAAAACAAAAAAAAAGAAACAATGGGTGTGCAAGCAACTGAAAATGTTGTAGTAGTAATGGTTCCTTTTCCTGCACAAGGCCATTTGAACCAGCTCCTACATCTCTCACGCCTCATCTCCTCTTACAATATTCCTGTCCACTATGTCGGAACCAGCACACACTGTCGCCAGGCCAAACTTCGAGTCCAGGGTTGGGACCCTCTCTTGACGGATGGGAACACGATTTACTTCCATGAATTCCCAACGCCTGCTTTCGAATCCCCTCCTCCCAACCCACATGCCCCTGTCAAATTCCCTTCCCACCTGCAACCTTCTTTCGACGCTGCCTTGCTCCTTCGAGAGCCCGTCGCTGCTGTTCTATCGGAACTTTCACTTACTGCCAAAAGGCTTGTTGTAATTCATGACTCTATATTTCCTTCAGTCATTCAAGATGTGGCTTCTATACCAAACGGAGAGGCCTACTCTTTTCAGTCCGTCTCGACGTTCTGTATCTCCTCTTACTTTTGGCAAACGTTAGGAAAACCTTTCGGGATCAGTGATGATATCCAAGAAAAAATACCTTCCAAAGGAACTACCACTACTATGACCCCGGAAATGAGGGAACTTGTTAATAGCCAGACTGAGTACCGCAAACACAGCTCAGGTGCACTTTTCAATACATGTAGAGCAATTGAAGCTCCTTTTTTAGATGTCCTTGCTAAAATTAATGCCAAACAGTGGGCTATTGGACCATTCAATCCAGTTGAGATAACCAAAAATTCAACAAAACAACGGTACAACTACTTGGACTGGCTAGACAATCAAGCTCCTAATTCTGTACTATATGTTTCTTTTGGAACAACAACTAGTTTAACCGATGAACAAATCCACGCCATCGCAGTTGGACTAGAAAACAGTGGCCAGAAATTTATTTGGGTATTGAGAGATGCTGACAAAGGTGATATATTTAAGGGAGATACGAGAGAATGTCAGTTGCCAGAAGGGTACGAATAAAGAATAGGATTCAAAGGACAGGGGATTATACTTAGAGATTGGGCCCCTCAGTTGGAAATTCTAGCGCACGAGTCCACAGGAGGATTCATGAGTCATTGCGGATGGAATTCATGCATGGAGAGTATGAGTATGGGAGTGCCTATCGCAACATGGCCTATGCATTCTGACCAGCCACATAACGCGCTGTTAGTTACGAAGGTTCTGAAAATCGGTGTGGTAGTGAAGGATTGGGCACGTTGGAATGAGTTGGTAGAGTCTTTGACGATCGAGAAAGCTGTTAAAGAGTTGATGGCTTCGGAAAAAGGAGAAGAGATCAGGATGAGGGCCGTAGAGTTGGGTACTGCTATCAAGAAGTCGGTGGGGGAAGGAGGTGATACTCGTAGAGAATTTGATGATTTCATCGCTCACAAATGTAGGTAAAATAGGATTAGAAAGGCTTGTCATATATCAGGTTTTGTTGTCCCTTAAGTAAAAACAGTAACAGAAATAGTGTCCTTTATCTTGTACGGGGACGAAGTAGACTGCAACTTTACCTTGTGTGCTGTTTACTTCTCCTCAGAGATGGCCACGACTTCAGAAAACACTCTTGAATCTCCCAACTTTATTTTGGTGCCATCATGATTCTGTTCTTCGCATTGTGCACTCTAAATTTTGAGTCTTTGACAATTGCTGTAATGCTAAAACACGCCATTTTTCCTATAGCCATTTACGGTCACTTGGAATTTTACAGGACTTTTAAAGACTACATATACTACGAGTTTTATAACATTGATCACTATCCGCTTAGTTTAAATGGTACATGTAAATAAAAAGATTTTGAATAGATGCGCATCATTGTTTGATTTGTCTCTACTTGGATCTAATCTCTCACAACTGACTTCCTTTTTGTCGTCCATTCCGTCTATACTAATGAAAAATGTTAGAGTTACATAAATTTTTACAAAAAGTTTCACATAATCATAAGTGTCTCAATTTGGTTGGTTATAACTTAATGAACTCACTGCATTCACATAAATATCAACTAATAAAATTCCACATTAGTGAAATCCAATTCATTCTGTGCAAAAATTATGTAACAAATTATGTGCACCTCGTATTACTCTATACTAATAGCAACGACTTCGCAATTCGCCAATACATATTTCATGTTTAATGTTATTTTGGTGTCATTGTTACTCTGTTAAAAAAAAATGTTCAAAAAACTTATAATTACATATAATTCTAAATACTAAGACGATAATAACTATGCTTAGACCGGAATCCTCACCACTTCTTCACTTTCATCGTTCATTTACACTACATCCTTTTCCACGATCATACCCCAAACACTCAAGGTTCGTTACATTGATTTGGTGTTGTCATTACTCCGATATTCGCATCATGCACGTTGCGAGATCACATCTGAACAACCTTTTTCTTTTTCGGCCAAGTTCTTAGAATATTTTCAACAGTATTGGCTAAGTTGATTGACTAAATTTTAAAAAAGTAATAGTTGCTTAAAATTACTTAACTTGTAGGGTATTTTGTTCCAATGGGGATTGACTATAATGGTGGGTTATATTTCAAAGAAAGTATTGTTGTTATTATTATTAATTCTTTTTTGTCAAATTATGGGAAGAAAACGGGTGGGAAATGACATGACATTTACTACAAATTTGTAGAGGTTCAACAAATATGGCTGAAAAAATATAGATGATCGACCAAAATTTTAGATAATGAAAATGCCCTATTAGAATGAGTAATTTTTAACATATTATATATAATTTTCGATTTTGATAAATTATTTAAAATTTTAACTAAGAATTTGGCCCTATTGAAAATGCTCTTAGCTTACAACCCATTACTATAAACTACCCACTTTTTTTTAAAAAAGAATGTGATAGCCATTAACCCTCAAATACTGGCAGTAGTGCACTCTGTTAGGATTTAAAGAGTTACTTTTTGGACTTGTGCACTGAGTTAACAATTAACATCCCTTTCATACTGTACATAATATTAGACAGCCTCCTTTCAATAACAAAATCTGTTGAGAAATGACATAAAAAAAATCTGTTGCAGAAGGCGGAGTTCGTTGATTTTTCCTTTTTTTTCGTAAATGATTGTGTACAAAAAAAGAGTTTGTATTAAAGCAAACACTTCCCAAGTAGAAGAAGCAAAATCAAACACTAGAGAATCTATGATCAATTTCATGGGCAACCACAAGTAATGTGTGGGGCAATATAGAACTTTTAATGAAGATAGTTACATATTTGGCAGGTCTTGCAGGTCAATATATGCTAATATGTGTACACCCAAAGCCAAATATTTTGAATTAGTAAATAAAGTTATATTTATTTCAAAAGTTAATTTTAATTTAAGAATCCTTAAAATTTTGTTAAATTTATTATTTGAGATGCATTTCTAACTTTTAATTGAAAAAGCAATTAAAAAAATAAAAGACAATATTTAAGAGAAAATCACCAAAATACTCATATTTGAGCATGTCTGGCCCTATTTACTGACGGGACACGTTAAATCGTGTATCGTGATATAAGGGATAATACGGTATTTCGTCTTCCGTAATAGTGCATGATACGGTATACTGTGTAACGTGTTCTGTGTAACACGATGTACTGTGTCTCGTGTTAGACGGGTGTGCAGCACAAACACGGTACACGCTCTTCCGTATCATGCATAACACGGAAGATCGTGTTCCGTATCCAGCTAATACGGTAGACCGTGTAACGTATTCAACTAATACGGAGGCCGAAACTCCGTATCCCGTCAGTATTTCGGACCATTTTTTCTAGAATCAGTATTTTGGGTCACTTGATCCCAAAAATGATTATTTTGGGCCATCACCCAATATTTAATATGTTTTATAAAAATAAGGTGTGGACTAAAAAAAAAATTGATATAAACCAGTATCAAAGGTAAATATTCTTTTAAGGAATACTAGCTTATGATCCGTGCGATACACGGGTTTTTTATATGAAATAAATTTATTTTATGTTTCAATTATATTTTTATATAATTATTATTTCTAATAATTATTTAATTTAAATTTAACTAATATATATAAATTTAATTAATGATATGCATGGTTTAAAACTTATATTATGACTTTTAAATTAAATACGTCGTTGAAAAAATTCGAATTTTGAATGTTTTGCAAAGTAACTTAATCATATAAAATATTTAATCATCAGATCTAACGGCTTTAATTTTTTTGCTAAAAATTTAACGGTAATTATTCGTTATATACGAATTTCTATTATATATTTTATTAGTGATTGAAAAATATGGTGTGATATTTTTGGGTATATATTAATAATTGCAAGATTATGTTTTAAATTAAAAGATAACATGTTTTAATTAGGAAAAAAATATTAATGATTGGAAGATTATGATTGCAAAATTATGTTTTAAATTAAAAGGTAACGTGTTTAATTAGAAAAAAAAATGTTAATTATTGGAAGATACGATATTTTAGGTGTGTACAAAGGGTAATATGTCCAATTAAAATTAAACGTCTTTTAAATTGATTGAAAGATACGATATTTTAGGTATTTATTAAATTTTATTTAATATTACAATTATGTTTTTATATAATTATTATTTTAATAATTTTTTAAATTTTAATTTAATATACTCATATTTACGGATTATACTAATGTTTCCTTATTATAAACAATGTATGGGGATTTTTAATATATTTTATTAATAATTGAAAATATGGTGTGATATTTTTGGGTATATATTAATGATTGTAAGATTAGTTTTAAATAAATTGGTAACGTATTTTAATTAGAAAGGAAATATTAATGATTTGAATATATGGTACGATTGATGTATTTATAAAAGTTAATATCTTCAACTAAAAGTAAATGTGAAAATTGCAATGGCTAATTACCATTAAATATATTATGTCATTATTTATTTTAATAATTAGGATAACCAAACGGACAAACTTTCAATCTTTAGGCTTTAATATAATAGTATAGATTAGTTTTAAAATTAATAATTTAAATATTAAATTATAATTTTGTGTAACTAAATACAGTAGTAATTAAATTAGTACAGTTCGAAGTGAGAGCTGAAATATTTTTTCAATTTTTCGGAATTGTTCATGTGTTATATATTTCTATTTTATAAAAATAATAATAGTTATACTTGTTAGGGTTCTCAAAAAAAAATTAAAAAGTTTTTTCTAGGAAGTTATTTGAATGAAGGGGTAAACACAGGTAATATAAGATATAATGAGGATAGTTTGGTCAAATACCTTAATAAGGGTATGCAACAATAAATTTTGGATGTGCATATATCACAAACCTTTACCTTTAATCACAATACTCGTCAACTTAATAATTGGAAAGCTCAGATTAATTTTAGGAAAACTTAAGGCAATGGTACCTTTAATGGGCTTTTGTTCATTTGATGACTGTTGGAGTATTCCAAAATATTATACGGTTGTGTATACCAAAATTATATACTACTTTAAGATAAATACATATTATGCCATTTTATATGGATTTTGTGCCTATAAAGGGTGTGCCAGATTTTTTTGGTTTTTGAACTATTTATTGGTGTTTGTAATATGTTTGTTGTCATTTTAGATAACTTTCTAGTAAATCTTTTATGAGAAATCGGTGTTTTATATGCCTAACCAAAGGGGATCCCTTTGGTTAGATATACAAAACTGTTCAATTTTATTTGTATATTACATATAATAATTATTTAATGTATATTCGATTAATGGTTCTTTGACATAGTTTTATTAGTTGTGGTTGTTTTGTTGATATTTTCAGTTTTCCTTGGGTGGGAAGAATTTTAAAAAGAAGATGGATGACTGCAGAATTTTGGGTTTTAGGGGAATCAACATGATACCTATTTTGGTAGGAAGAAGTGTGAGAAGATGTATGAAGGTGGGAATATGGATTATTATAGTGGATGAATCAAGATGAAGAATCAAGAACTTTCTAGTCATTTGATTATTAGGCTTTTGTATAATGATGTACTCATTTATTTAGTAAGGCACTCTTTTTCCCGTTAGAGTTTTTTCCCATGGGTTTTGCTCTTGTGGAATTTTTTGACGACACCTTTTTGGTGAATATAAAGGTTTTATTATCTAAACTTTCGGGAGAATCTCTTTCTTATGGGTTGCTAGACCCATGAATTGGTTAAGTATCCTCTTAGAATAAAAAAAAAAAAAAAATAGCTCAGCCTGTTTAATCCAATCATATTCGCAGAATAGTGGTGTCTATTAAGCTACGTTATTACATCCATATTAGTAGTATATTACTACAGAGAATTGCTCCTCAAACTCAATAAATTTGCTATAAGTTAAAAATACATACATTTGTTACAAATTATATCACTTGAATTCCTCACTTCTTCGCAAGTCAAAGCGGACATTATCAACTGATTTTTTATTTTCAATTCTAAGTAATTGAACTCAATAATTTTTTAAAGAGTCAGTTCTGTATATTTTATGTGACAATTTAGACCAAATTTTGAGTTCTAATAACAATATAAAGTTATCCCAAATTTAATTTTAAAATAAATTTATCCAAGTTTGTGATTCTCGGCACACATGGCTCTTAATCAATGGAAACATGCTCAAGCTCTTAAATTTGAGCCACTTTTAGTTCCGCTTGGTGCTAGTCAAAGTGGTGGTGAGCGTTGGACAAAACCCGCTGCTAATAGGATTAAGATTAATGTCGATGGAGCTATTTTTGAAACTTAAAATACGTTTGGTTATGGTCTTGTGGGTCTGAATCATAATATTGAGGCTTTTGCTATGTATAAATCAGGTTGTTGCAGATATTATTAGCATAAATTAGGCTTTAAGTTGGACTAATAGGAAGAAATAGTGTGAGGTTGTAATAGAAACTGACTGTTTGGTGGTTCAAGCATTGCAGAGTTCAGTTCAAATGCCATCAACATTTGGTCTCCTGGTTTCAGATTGCAAGTGTTTAATATCCTCGCTTAATGATGTTCAAGTATCTTTTGTTAAATGATCTGCAAACGGAACCATGCATTGTCTTGCTAAAGGCTCATGTTTATGGTTAGGTTGTGTTTTTTCTGTACTAGCAGCATCCCTGTTGTTGTGCATTCAATTCTAACCAACGATTTGGTTGATTAACATAAGCATCTCTTTGTTTTAAAAAAAAAAGTTTGTTCTTTTTTAAGAATATAAATATTCTATGACCATGTTCTTTTTACGGAATATATATGATATTCGAAAATCGCCTATATAAATAAGAACTCATAAATATATAGGTACAACATATTTCATGTAATATTCGAAAGTAAAATAATCATTATGTAACATTCTCATCATGTTTTTGTATATATTATATTATGATATGACTAATAACAAAATATAACAATATATTTCCATACATGATATAACTTTAATGATGCTAAAAATATTGCAAGGACTAATAATTTTGCAGTAGACAAAATGTTAGAATATAATATAAGATCCATATAAGGTCTTCCTCTAACACCTTAAGGTTTTAGATGAGTTGGTTACTTAACATTATATCAGAGCCATTGTGAGCACCAGACTAAATATAACCCAATCTTTCTTTTTATCTCATCATGTCTACCTCTACCTTATCACTCAATGTTGGAAATTTTATAACTCTTCGACTCACCCCAAACAACTATCCTTTGTGGAGAGAACAAGCATTAGCCCTTGCTGAGAGTCAAGATATGGTAGGTCATCTCACAAATGATGATCCTGCTCCGACCAAATACACAAGCACCACTGCTAAAAATGCAACCCCACAACTAACAGATGCTTTTATAACATTGTGAAAAATAGATCGCCTCCTTCGAGGCTGGATCATTGGTACCCTTTCAGAAGAAGCTCTTGGACTCGTTGTTGGTCTTGGCATTGCACATGATGTTTAGGAGGCATTAAAAGAATCATATGCATAAGACTCACACGAACGTGAGTTCACATTGCGGCAAAATCTCACATATCTTCGAAAAGAAGAAAACACAACATTCACAGAACATATTCGTTCCTTCAAAGCACTGTGTGACAATTTGGCAGCCATTGGGAAACCAGTACCTGACAAAAAAAAGGTTTTTTTTATCTTCTTACAAGTCTTGGACCTCAGTATGAAACATTCACAACAACCATGTTGAAGCCTCCTAGACCATCATATGCTGATTTAATCTCTCAGCTACAAAACTTCGATCAAAGACGTAACTGGTTCTCTACTCACACAAATATATCATCTTCATCACTCACTCATCAATTGGCATTTTATGGACAACAAAGTTCACAGACAAACACATCAGGCTACCGTTGATCTCCACGAAAATTCACTTTTAATGGTCGCGGATTTCAAGCTCAACAACAGAGGGATTCATCTTCAGGGACTTCACAACGTCGACCTTCGCCTCCTGATGAACGTCGTATGACACCTACTGAGAGGGAAAAATACTGAGAAGAAAAATGTCAATATTATGGTATGATGGTTCATGTTGCTAAAATATGTTGGTGGATTCCCAAGAAACCCACCCAAGAAAATGAGATCCCACAAGCACTTGCAGCACTCACTTTGGACACTTCTCTTACCGATACTGAATGGACAACCAACACAGGAGCGTCCAATCATATGACAGGTAAACCAAGTATATTGAGTAATAATCGCAAATATTCTGGTACAGATTCAGTATTAATTGGAGATGGATCTTCCATGCCAATTCTTGCAATTAATGACTCGTGTGTAAAACAAAAATCAACTGCCTTACCACTTAATGATGTTTTATTCATTCCAAATTTAACAAAAAATTTGCTCTCAGTGAGTTAACTCACTAAACAATATCATGTTAATTGTGAATTTACTGATGTTGATTTCTGTGTTAAGAAGCGAGAAACAGGTCAAGCAATGATCAAAGGGAGACGCAAGGGTGATCTCTATGTTCTTCCAGATTCACAAGAATTATATTTTTACTATCGCTTTAAATCAGGCACCGCAGAAGTTTGGCATCAATGCTTAGGACATCCACAACATTCCGCTTTGGAAATGTTAAAGAATAAAGGTCTTATTAATGTTATATCAAGAATAAATTCTCAGCATCTTTGTGATAGTTGTTAATTAGGAAAACTTATTCGTTTACCATTTTCTCGTTCTGAACATTCAAGTACTAGTAGTTTTGAGAAGATTCTTTGTGATTTATGGGGACCTACACCTGTTTTATCAATGGGAAATTTTAAATATTATGCTTGTTTTGTTGACAATTTTTCCAAGTATACATGGATTGTTCCTATGCGTAATAAATCTAATTTTTATGATGTTTACATAGTTTTTGAGAGATATGTTCAGAGACAATTTAACAAGCAAATAAAATTTTTTCATTCTGATGGTGGTAGAGAGTTCATTAATACAAAATTGTCTACTTACTTTCTTTATACTATTATTGTTCATCAGGTTTCAGCCCCATATACTCCTGAGCAAACTGGTATAGTTGAGAGGAGACAAAGGACAATAAGAGAATTAGGAATGACCATGTTATTTCAATGCGGTGCACCATTATATCTGTGGATAAAAGCTTTCACTACTGCTGTGTATCTTATGAATCGCTTGCCATCATCTGCACTCAATTTTGAAACACCATATTTTGCACTTTTTGGTTCACATCCAGATTATTCTTTACTTACGGCATTTGGATCTAAGTGTTTTCCTTATACATGAGATACAAACAAACATAATTTTGATCCAAAAACACTACCTTGTATTTTTGTAGGCTATAGTGATAAACATAAAGCATACAAGTGTTTTCATCCATTAAGTAAAAAATTGTTCATCTCTAGACATGTAGTTTTTGATGAATTAATTTTTCGATATAAATATATTAAGAAGTCGTTGACAAATCAATCACATGTAAATAATATATTCGATACTTGGTTACCACATACTAACGATTCATCTTCTACAAGTGCAATGTTCGACTCTTTTACACCTTACTGTCAAAGTCCTTTGTCGTCAGTAAACATAAGCCCACCAAATATTTTACAAGAATGATGTTTCTGATTCTGAGCCTCGTAATCCTCGTTCTCCAGCAATATCTCAAACAAATCTTTCTCTCGAATCTGAGCTTGAAAGTTACAATGGTAGTCCTTCAAGAATGGTTGAAACAATTCCATCTCTAGAATCTCAGACTTTTAATCATAGCTCTCCTTCACCAGCAATTTCCGAAGCTAGTTCTCAGATTTCTGGCCATAGTTCTCCTCCATCAGAACCACTAATCCATCCCATGGTTACTCGATCCAAAGCAGGTGTGTTCAAACCAAATCCCAAGTACGCTTTAACTATCAACACCTCATCTAATATATCCAGGGAACCCACTAATGTAAAAGCAGCATTGGCACATCCTGATTGGAAAGCTGCTATGGTCGAGGAATTAGACATATTACACAAGAATGAAACCTGGACATTAGTTTCTCAAACACAAAACATGAATGTCATTGGATCTAAGTGGGTATTCAAACCAAAGCTCAAACCAAACCAGATGGCTCATTAGAATGACTAAAAGCCCGTTTAGTTGCCAAAGGGTATCATCAAATCGATGGAGTAGACTTCACAGAAACTTTCTCTCCAATTGTTAAACCTTGAACAATTCGCATGATATTGACGATAGCTGTTGTTAAAATATGGTCTATACGTCAGCTAGATGTCAAAAATGCTTTCTTGCATGGTTTATTGTATGAAAATATATACATGCAGCAGCCGCCTGGAATGGTAGACTCTCAACATCCAAACTAAGTCTACAATCTACGCAAAACTATTTATGGTCTTAGACAATCATCCCGTGCTTGGTTTGCACGGTTCAGTACATTTCTTCTTGATTACGGGTTCTTTTGTAGCTTGGCAGATCCTTCTTTATTTATTTTTCATTCTAACCATGGCTCATTATTTTTGCTGCTTTATGTAGGTGACATGTTGCTCACAGGATCCAATTCGACCCTCATCTCCAACTTTATCCAGTTGTTATGTGGTGAATTTGCAATTAAAGATTTTGGACCTATTCATCATTTTCTTGGAATGGAAATCAGGACAACACCTGATGGTCTTCATTTGTCCCAGTCACGTTATGCATTGACTATACTTGAGCGTGCAAATATGGTTGACTGCAAACCTATGAGTACACCATTTGAAGCAAAAACAAAACAATCTTCAAATGATATACTCTTAGAAGATCCAAGTTACTATCGTGGAGTAGTTGGAGCCTTACAATATCTCACACTTACAATTCCTGATCTATCTTTTAGTGTTAATTATGTGTCATAATATCTGCATGCACCAACAGTAGCACATCTGAAAATGGTTAGGAGAATTCTACGATATGTTAAAGGCACTATCAACATGGGTTTATGCATTACTTCACAAACTACACTTGATCTATTTGCTTTTTTTGATGCAGATTGGGCAAGGTGTCCAATAACAAGATGCTCCACTACCGGGTACTGTATAGGTCTTGGAAAAAATCTTATTTCTTGGTGTGCAAAGAAACAACAAACAATCTCTCGATCAAGCACGGAAGCAGAATACCTCGCAATGGCTCATAAAGCAGCTGAGCTTACATGGCTGACTTTCATTTTCAAAGATCTCCATATTGTCCTACCATCTGTTCCTGTTATTTGTTGTGATAATATGAGCGCCCTTTATATGACCATAAATCCAATCTTTCATTCAAGAAGCAAACACATCGAATTGGATTATCATTTTGTGCATGAGCATGTTACACGTGGACTTCTAGTCACACAATATATCTTCACTAAGAGTCAAATAGCCGATATATTTACTAAACCAATGTCAAAAGCAGCTCTACAAAATTTTCGCAGCAAACTCCGTCTCCAACCCCGACCGAGTTTGAGGGAGGATGTTAACAATCCCACATACATCGACACTAGTAATCATTTTGAGAGTCTATGGAGTGATAAGGATGAACTTGATTCTGGGAGACAAAATGAGATAGACTCTCACAATATCTAGCCTTAATTAGTGGAGAGAAGTTGGGTGATTAAAAAGCTCTAACGACAATATACTTGTAATCAAAATGACAGTTCAGGTTGCAATCAAAATGACAATTTAGGTGATCTTATGAAAAGATTGGATGCTGGTCTAACAAATTCCTTAACAGAAGACCTTAATAGACTCCTAAATAGCAGTGATCATCTTGATATTTGTCAGGCTTCTGATAAGTGGATTTTATATCCACTTGGAATGCCTCAGTTCGGCTTAAATTGATTGTTTTGGACTCAAGATGTTGTAGTTTTGATGTGTTTTGCTTAGTTGTGCAGATTTACGAGAATGTTGATTAAAGTTGATGCTTCTATTGTTTTTGGAGATTTATTTAATTAAAATTCGGATTTTCTGGGAAGGGTGCGCAGCTTATACTGTTTTGGCCATATCTGGAGTTCTAGAAGTCCGTTTTCAGCGATCTTACTGCCCACGCGAAGCTTGAGAGATTTTCTACAATATGGGATAGGAAGCAGGTGCAAGGAACGTGCTGATTAAATTCGCGCACGTGATCTTTTAAAAGAAGGCTTTAGATTTACTGTTTTGCCCTTTTTCTAATTCTAATTGTATTCTGGGCAGTTTTGGTACCTTCTTTAAATTCTAATTGTAATAGAAGGTAATTGCTTGTTGGGCAAGATTAGGAGTATCTATATAAACACATCTAGGGATCGGAAAAAGAGGATTAGAGTTCATTGTTAGAGAGATACAATTTGTACGCAGCTTTTAGGATATTTTCTGGAGAACCATTATTTTCTTTGAAGATTGAAGTTAAAAGGTTTCTTTTCTATATTCTTCTAATTATGATTTCTTCTATTAATTCTTGTTTTGTTAATTTAATCATGTGTAACTAATTCTCTAATCTGAGAATTGGGTAGTATTCCTTGGTATTCATGCCTGTTTAATTATCTGTGATTTTCTTGCTTTGCTGATCTGTTATTGAGGGCTTAACACAATTAGGGGAGTCATGAACCTTTGATTGGATTTTAGGGATTGTAATAACTTGGAAGAGGAGTTGCAATTTTAGTACAGGATTTAACAGACATAACTCGAATATTTGATTGGAAGATTAATAGGAGAGTTGTGAGACTTATAATTCTTGGTACGTAATAGTTTATGATTGTACTTTGATTATATCACGGAAGTGACAATTAATGTGTAGTTGTAGACACTATATTGTATCTTGGAAGAGAACATTATAACCTTAGAAGAATTGTTTTCAACAGAGTAAGAACGTAGATGTCACATAGATATTGAATGTGTATTGAAACCAAGTGAAGAACCCCAGTTCTTGGATTGTTTTCCTCATATATTTTATCCTCGATTGATAATTAGTTTAATTTAGTTTATAAACAAACCAAATATTCTTCTACACTTCTAAATTGTGAGAGATAAGATACTTGAACTTGATATTACATTCAGTCCTTCCCTGCGAACGAACAACAAAAATACTATTAACAAATTGGCGCCGCTGCCGGGGAAGGCAGTGATGTGGGTTTGAGTTAATTGTTTCTTGTAGTTTGGATTTTATCTTTGTATATATTTTTCTTTTCTTTTTTTTTTTATTTCTTTCCTTGGTGTGTCTACAGGTTCTTTGAGGTAGACAACTTAAACAGGTTTTGAGGAGAGAGACTAGATGGAGTACAACTTTGGTTGGAACAATGCTCAGAATTTCTACAACAGTCAGGAACCATATCAAGACTTCAATCCTTACCCACAATTCAATTCCTACGAGGATCGTAATGCATATCAGGTGAATTCGTTCTATTCTGAGAACTCATTTTATGCTCCATATGCCCCTAGCAATGATTATTCATATTCGTTTGAAAATCAATATCATGATGATGTTTATCCATATATGTGTAATGATGTTGATACGAGTTTAACTCAATCTAATCCTTCTTTACTTGCTGATTGGGAGATTGCGCTCAATAAAATGATTCAAGGAACTCAGTCTAATCTTCCCTTACTTTCTTTGGGAGTTTTTGATGAACCAACTTTAGAGATTGCTAGTGACAATGATATTCCATGTGATTCAATAGCTTGGTACGAGGAGAATGCTAAACTAAATAATTTTATTTGGGAAGTTCGAGCAGTGTGGCATGACGGTTGTTATCGAACTCCTCCTTGTGTCAATTTTCCTCTATGCCATGATTCTTGTTTAGCAATTGATGATAATGTTGTGTCTGATGAGTCTACTGGTGTAGTTGATAATTGTCCCATGCACATTAATGATAATTTGGATGCAATTGAAATTCTACCAGTTCTAGAAAATTTTGAGCTTAATACATTGGTAGATGAGATTAAAATTGATGAGTGTCCAATTATAAAAGAGAAGGAAGTTAAGATTGAGGAAGTTGAAAATCTTGCTGTAGAGTATAAGGATCCGATTTGGGAGGAGTATATGAGTCGTACTTATAATGATTATTCTAACGACTTTTCTAGCTATTTTGATGTTTCCAAGTCTCTTGAGCATGATAGGTTCTTGAAAGTTTTCGTACCTTTCAATGAATCTAATGTTTATTTGCACAATATGCTTATATTAGAAATTCGTAGATATGTGCATCTGTTTGCTTTTTATCCTCATTGAAGTTTCCAGGTATAATCGGCGTCAAGCTATTGACGTTAAAGGAGCGCTTCGTGGGAGGCAACCCACGCATTAGTGTGTGAAAAAAAAAAGAGTGTTGTGTGAAAAAAAAAAATGAGTGTTGTGTGAAAAAAAAAAACTGCTGTGAAAAAAAAAAAAAAAAAAATTACTGGTCGCGCAGGTTGCGCCTGCGTAACGCAGGCTGCACCTGCGTTTCTGTCTGTAACGCAGACTGCGCCTGCGTTACTGCTATGCGCGTAGTCTGCCCCTGTACACGTAGCTTGCAGTTTTTTTTATATAAAAAAAATTTTTTTCCCTAATTTTTTTTCCCTCTCCTCTTATTCTATTTATACCCCTATTTTATCTAATTCTTTTCCTATTTCAATTCCAAAACCCTCCATATTTCCTCCAAAATTCTAAACCTATTCTAATTCTTTTTCTTTAATTCATCAAATCCTATTTCTATCTTACATCAAATTTCATACCCACTCAAAATTTTTCCTTTTCACGTTCAAATTTTATTCACCCAATCCCTCCATTATATATACACACCCATACATACAAATCCAATTCCTCTTTTATTTATTTAAATTCAATTCTAAAGAGGAATTAATTACAAGTTCACCTCTTTGATTCGTAATTGGTTTATCTTCTCTAATCTTATTTTTATTACGAATTTGTGTTCTTGTAATTGTGGGTTTTGTAGTATTCTTGAAGTGGCCAGTCTATGGAGCTCGTACGCATTATCCTCCACCAGATTCATCCGAGGAGGGTTATGATTCAGCTGGTTAGGTATGTTTTCTACTTTCCTTCGTATTTACTTCCATTCAATGCGGACATTGAATCTTTCAAGTTTGGGGGTGTTTTGAGGGATTAGTAGTTGTTGTATTATTATGTGTTCATGTAGGATTTCATGCTTTGCATATTAGTGATAGTTCATGCATATATGTTCGTGTTATCTACGTTTGTTTCATATAGGACATTCTGTTTTTATTTTTTGTATACCCTGTGAGTTCATTCTAGTTGCATTTTCATGGCATGCATATTTCATGATCACTTAGAACGAGCTAATTCTGATTGGTAGGTAGGTGTCTAATTGAGTGTGGTGATGATGAGTAGAGGGCTGATTTATAGTTTCTAGGAAATTGACTTGCATGTTACGGAAACAAAATTAATTACACAGTCTCATTGGGTGCTTTTGGGCTAGGTTGAGGTCATGCTTGTTTGGACGTTTTGAGATTTAATCAGTTGTTTATATTTAGAATTTTCGTTATTCCCTTGATAGCGTAGTAACACTTAAGTCTAAGTTTGGGGGAAAACAGGGATTTCATGCTAAATTGTAAATAATTGTCAATAATTGCTAGAAACAAATGGCTAGTAGCCGGCTCATATTTATATAAGTAGTCTAGGGTTGGAAATGAGAAAGGCTCATTCCAGATCGCAGAAAAAAAAAAGTCAATAAATTGTTTATATGCAAAATTAACCAGAGTGAGCTCTTTAATACTCGAGTAATTAAGTCTGAAGGGACTTAGTCCTAGTGACCTAAGGTTTTTATAGTCTGGGATCCACTGACCTAACACTCGCTACATGGGTATTATTGTATAAGCCTTTTGGGGTCTCATCCATTGCACGGTTAAATAAGCATGATTGTATATATGTGTCGTAGTAGTAGTAATAAAGCATGAATTTCTGTCTACCTTGGATAAGGATGGAGGTGTTCTTAGGTTATGAAGTGTCTACAGTCTATTCTATTTATAAACCTGTGATTGTCTTGACGAAGGATATGTACGATTTTTAACCTAGTTTTGGGAGTGTTTCTGATGATCATTGCACACACGCACGTTTCTGTTCATGTATTGTTAATATACGGGAACTTGGTCGAGCTCTATTTGGATTTAGTTGCATTCTTTGAGATATTTTCTTGTTAGTTGGTTTTGGTAAGTTTGAAGGGGATCGTTGCATATTTCATATTAGTTGCATTCATGCATTGCATTGCATTAGGTTAAATGGATTTTGTGGGTACATTCGCTATAGGCCCTCACGAGACCTTACTCGTCCACTGGGGCTGCCTAGGGGTTTAAAGGGCTTGTTGCATATGCCAAATGCAACCGTGATCACCTACGGAAGTGGTACTAGTTAGTTAGTTGTAATTGTTTATGCTTGAGGACAAGCATCAGTTTAAGTTTGGGGGTTTGATAAGTGGATTTTATATCCACTTGGAATGCCTCAGTTCGGCTTAAATTGATTGTTTTGGACTCAAGATGTTGTAGTTTTGATGTGTTTTGCTTAGTTGTGCAGATTTACGAGAATGTTGATTAAAGTTAATGCTTCTATTGTTTTTGGAGATTTATTTGATTAAAATTCGGATTTTCCGGAAAGGCTGCGCAGCTTATACTGTTTTGGCCATATCTGGAGTTCTAGAAGTCCGTTTTCAGCGATCTTACTGCCCACGCGAAGCTTGAGAGATTTTCTACAATATGGGATAGGAAGCAGGTGCAAGGAACGTGCGGATTAAATTCGCGAACGTGATCTTTTAAAAGAAGGCTTTAGATTTACTGTTTTGCCCTTTTTCTAATTCTAATTCTAATTGTATTCTGGGCAGTTTTGGTACCTTCTTTAAATTCTTATTGTAATAGAAGGTAATTGCTTGTTGGGCAAACTTAGGAGTATCTATATAAACACATCTAGGGATCGGAAAAAGAGGATTAGAGTTCATTGTTAGAGAGATACAATTTGTACGCAGCTTTTAGGATATTTTCTGGAGAACCATTATTTTCTTTGAAGATTGAAGTTAAAAGGTTTCTTTCCTATATTCTTCTAATTATGATTTCTTCTATTAATTCTTGTTTTGTTAATTTAATCATGTGTAACTAATTCTCTAATCTGAGAATTGGGTAGTATTCCTTGGTATTCATGCCTGTTTAATTATCTGTGATTTTCTTGCTTTGCTGATCTGTTATTGAGGGCTTAACACAATTAGGGGAGTCATGAACCTTTGATTGGATTTTAGGGATTGTAATAACTTGGAAGAGGAGTTGCAATTTTAGTACAGGATTTAACAGACATAACTCGAATATTTGATTGGAAGATTAATAGGGGAGTTGTGAGACTTATAATTCTTGGTGCGTAATAGTTTATGATTGTACTTTGATTGTATCACGGAAGTGACAATTAAGGTGTAGTTGTAGACACTATATTGTATCTTGGAAGAGAACATTATAACCTTAGAAGAATTGTTTTCAGCAGAGTAAGAACGTAGATGTCACATAGATATTGAATGTGTATTGAAACCAAGTGAAGAACCCCAGTTCTTGGATTGTTTTCCTCATATATTTTATTCTCGATTGATAATTAGTTTAATTTAGTTAATAAACAAACCAAACATTCTTCTACACTTCTAAATTGTGAGAGATAAGATACTTGAACTTGATATTACATTCAGTCCTTCCCTGCGAACGAACAACAAAAATACTATTAATAGCTTCTGTTATTGCTAAAATGTGTTTGTCATGGCCTATATATATATATATGGCCCATTGTAACAGTTTAGTTTTGGCTCACTTTAATCACAATACAAGTTCTCTTTTATTCATACTTTCTTTATGGTATCAAAGCGATACCATAAGGTGTTAGAGGGAGGTCTTATAAGGATCTTATATTATATTCTAATAAAAAAAGATGCAGGACTATTTGAAGATTTTACTACAACTCGATCTCATAAAATTTGACTCTTCATTGAATAATACTAAAAATAATATATTCTAAGAACTAATAATTCTGATAAAGTTTATTGTACACAAAAAAGATGCGGAACTATTGGAAGAGTTATTACATTTGACTCTTAATTCACGTTCACTATATATGAAAAGAATTAAATATACTGGCGTGTATTAGAAAAGAATACTACGTGGATGTATACAAGATGCAAACTGTCACATGTACAAGATACTGACCAATCATATCTAACATTGTACTTCCTCCATGCCTAAAAACTTTGCTCATTCGGGGAAAAACACGGGTTTTAAGAAAAAAGGTTTTTTAAAGAGTAATGGCTGGAATAGTGGGTATTGAATATTGTTTTTAAGGGTTAGTGGATGGAATAGTGGGTACTTAATATTATTTTAAGGAGTAATGGGAGGAGTAGTGGGTATTGAATATAATTATTTTACAACCTAAAATAGAAAGAGGAAAAGTATTTTGAATATTTCGAAAAGGAAAGTGGGAAGAATTTTATGGGAAAGAGAGTAAAACATTTCCTTCTTGACAAACAAACAGAACTAGACATGTGAACTGATGATTGATGTACTAAAGCCACACATTCGAACTTTGCAACGTTCGCAATGACGTCATTTCCCGTATATACTTAAAAGTACCAATAAAAATCTGTGGCTAGGATACAAAAAGTAACAGTAAAATTATTCTGCAAATATACAAAATGTTGCTGTAAAAATATCCCTATAATATCAGAAGATTGTAGCAAGAAGATAATTGTATTCTATTGCTAGTCAAAAAAATGGGTGTGCAAGAAATGCAAGCCAACCATAATGTAGTAGTAGTAATGGTGCCTTTCCCTGCACAGGGCCATTTGAACCAGCTCTTACACCTCTCCCGCCTCATCTCCTCCTACAAGATTCCTGTCCACTACGTAGCAACTGCTACTCATAGCCGCCAGGCCAAACTTCGAATTCAGGGATGGGATCCTCTCTCAACTGAGTCCCAGCTTATTCACTTCCATGAATTTCCAACGCCTGATTTCCAGTCCCCTCCTCCCAACCCACATGCCTCTGTTAAATTCCCTTCACACCTTCAACCCTCTTTCGACGCTGCCTTGCTCCTCCGAGAGCCTGTGGCTGCTGTTCTGTCAGATCTCTCACCTTCGGCCAAAAGGGTGATTGTAATCTATGACTCTGTAATTCCTTCAGTTATTCAAGATGTGGCTTCGATACCAAATGGGGAGGCCTACTCTTTCCAGTCTGTCTCGACGTTCTGTATCTCCTCTTACTACTGGGATATGGTGGGAAAACCTATTGGCATGGATGATGATATTGATAAACAAATACCTTCTGGAGGAATTTTGACTACAACGACCTCGGAAATGAGGGAACTTGTAATGAGCCAGAGTGAGTACCGCAAATACAGCTCAGGTACCCTTTTCAATACATGTAGAGCAGTTGAAGCTCCATTTCTTGATGTACTTGCCAAAGTGCATGTTAAACAGTGGGCTATTGGACCATTCAATCCAGTTGAGTTATGCAAGAATGCAACAAAGCTGAGGTACAACTACTTGGACTGGCTCGACAATCAAGCCCCTAATACAGTAATATATGTTTCTTTTGGAACAACAACTACTTTAACCAATGAACAAATCCATGCTATTGCGGTTGGCCTAGAAAACAGTGGCCAGAAATTCATTTGGGTATTGCGAGATGCTGACAAAGGAGATATATTTGCGGGAGATGCAAGAGTATGTCAATTGCCAGAAGGGTATGAAGAAAGAATAAAATTAAAAGGACAGGGGATTATACTGAGAGGTTGGGCACCTCAGTTGGAGATTCTGGCTCATGTGTCCACAGGAGGATTTATGAGTCACTGTGGATGGAATTCATGCATGGAGAGTATGAGTATGGGAGTGCCTATGGCAACATGGCCTATGCATTCTGACCAGCCCCATAATGCCTTGTTAGTAACCAAGATTCTGAAAATCGGAGTGGTGGTGAAGGATTGGGCGCATTGGGATAAGTTGGTAGACTCTTTGACAATTGAGAGAGCTGTTACAGAGCTGATGGCGTCAAAAGAAGGAGAAGAGTTAAGGAGGAGGGCAGTGGAGCTGGGTATGGCTATCAAGAGATCGATGGCGGAAGGAGGTGACACTCAGAGAGAACTTGATGGTTTCATCGCTCACGTACGTAGGTAGAATTTGATTTTGTCCTATATCAGCTCTTGTTGATCTATAGGTGAAAACATTAATATTAAAGCCCTCTTATAACAATTCCGGCTAGATGTCAACCATGTCTCTATAATGTAACGCTGATTACTTCTTCATGCATAATTCTGTGGTTGTACTTTTAATTCGGGTAGTTTACTACTACCTACATATTGCAATAACAATTTTCTTCTGAAAATATACTACCTACCTACATTTTACAAGCACGATTATCTTCTGAAATATACTACTACCTAAGACTAAGCAACTGCAATATAAATTCCGTAAATGATGCAAGGGGATCACTTGTGCTTGGCCAGAGTAAAGCATCAGCTTGTTACCAGTTAGATTAAAGATTTAAATCCTTATCACCCTCATGATGCCAGAAGTTTGTGCATTGAATTCTAACATTTGGGCATTTCATTAAGTGCATTTAGCATCAAAGTGCTGTCAATTAATCTAGTGACCCTATTAGACATTATATTAAAAGGTTGATCTAATGTGTACCAAAGACACACAATAAGAATTTAATTGGGACTTTTTGGTTGGTTTATTTTCATTAATAATAACAGGGTTTCATGCACAAAAATCCCAGCCAATTAAAATTTGTCAACTAATAAAAAAGTAGTTGTTAAAGTGTGGCTTGGGGGAACCCGAATCCTCTGTCTCCTTCTCCATGCCCCCTTTTGTGTCCCTTGTATTACAAAGTGCCCCTGGCGGAGCCCATTTTAAGAAAAATAATTTTATTTCCATTTTTCTTAAAATGGGCCATGCTAGGGACACCCTTTTTGTACAGAAGACACAGAAGGGAGCATGAAGAAGGGGACAGAGGATCCTCACTCGGCTTGGGCACATACTAAAAAGATCCTATATTAAATACCCAAAATATTATTAGACAATATCTTAAATATTTATTATATTATGGATATTTAAAAATAATTTTTATACATTACGGAAGTGTAGCAGTCTTCCTGCACGGTAAAGAGGAAACACTTGTGAATCACTTTAAACCTTTCTACCAAAAATAGAAAGAAAAAACTATACAAAACAAATTCTAAAATTGTACATGTCACCCCAAATCAAATATTGACTACTATCTAACACCTTGTTTTACTAGGTCATGAAGTCTTTTCCCAAACCTCTGCTTACACCTGACAAGAAAGTAATTAAATTTCTTATGTAGTCATTAAAAATGTGGTCTTGAATGTCGCAATCAAGGTTGTAAACCTCGAATAAATATTCTCCCTTATTAGATATCCTAAACCAAGTATGTGTTTTCTTATGTTGTTGAAACTGATTATTGACTTGGATTTCTTGATCGTGACTAATAAAGGATGAATAAGTGTCATAGGCTTTTAAATAACTAATTCGTAATTTGGAAGAAAAAGTGTATACGAGGTTCTATCATGAAAGGCTTTTTAATGAATCTACACTTGAGAACTCTCCTCACATTGGGTGTTCCATTTTGCCGTAATGGCATTTAGTTGCTCAAGCATTTCTTTTGAATACATATCCCTAAACAATTCCCAAAGTTCTTCATTAGTCTTGTGTTCTACACTAAACTCATCTTCAAGAATAGAGTCAATGTTATCTTCTATATTAGTTATGGTAAGAACCAAATGAGACCTACAATTTATTTGTTCGGGATAAAAGATATGGTGGAGTGTGGTAGAAGGAGAAGGTAAAGTATCTTCTATGATGATGTTTGAAACTCAATAACTTAAAGTCTAACGGGTCGGCGAGTTAAATAACTGCTAGTACTTCTGTTCCAAGTGTGCATACAATTGAAAGAATTCTATATTAACTAGCTATTAGCATATAAAAAAAAATAAAAAGAAAAGAAAGAAATTTAAAAAAATTCTAATCCTGTGTTATCCTAAAAAGAATCTAAATCGCTCCTAACTTTGGACCACCAAAAATCCATAAATCTAGATTTATTTAACCAACTGGCCAGTCAAGCGGAGGCACTTCCTTGAAACAAGGCACTGAATTAAAGAACCCTCATCCTAAATACAATCTTAATTGGCCAGTTAAGTGATGCACTTGCCTAGACACCAAATAGTTCGAATAATTCCGAATTTACTTTCTCTTTTAGGTACCTTCATCGAAATTGCTAGGGGTCAACATCTAATTAATTTTAAAAGGCTTGGAGGCAAGATCATGGATTAGTGGTTTGTGGGCCAATTAAATCAATTCTCAAAAATTTTACGGATCCTAACTATAAGAACTCCCAACCCTACTGTGTGGCTCGTATAAAATTGCCCACACAAATATGATATTAGAGATAATCAATGTAGTAAATATATAATAATAATAATAATAATAATAATAATAATAATAATAATAATAATAATAATAATAATAATAATAATAATAATAATAATAATAGTAATAGTAATAGTAATAATAATAATAAAGCACATACACCAATGAAATTCATTTTTTTCAACCAACTACATTCGCCCTTTAGATATGGACTCTAGACAAGTATCATAAAAGTATCATAAGAACAATCATAATATAAATCAAAGAACTCATACCACATGTGGAGACGAATTTGACCTTTATTTCATATAAACTATAAGAAAGAGAAGAAGTAAATAATTTCTACACTAAGCTACAAGAGATATGTAGAGACACCTTCTTATCTCTTACCTAAACAATTACAATGGAGAATTAATTACAAATATTATTTATGTATTTACAATAATCTTCGTGACCAAGAATGTTTACTCATATTAACTTGATTCACCGCGATCTTCTTGACTCATCATGACATGTCCTGAATCTTGATTTTAATGCATATATTATCTCTTTAATATGCATATTATCTCTTCAATAAAAAAATCATGGATATCTTCACAAAATCTGCACAATCAAAATAAATGTAAATCAAGAATAAAAAGGAAAAATAATGTACTAATTTATTGAAATAATATACTAATATTGTACAGTTAAAATGTGTTATCATGGATTGACATATTATCATCGAGGATATATCTCAGAGGAGGCTTTTGGCTACTGTTCTAATGTTTTTTACTCTCCTTAGTTAAGTTTGGCTTGATTAACCATACTAGTTACTTCTGAATACTGGTATGGGGATGTTCCTTTATGTTCAAGTCCTATGTAATTGTTCTTTATTTATTGTAGTTGTTATGTAATTGTGCTTTCGTAAAAAAATTTCATTTCACAAAAAAAAAAAGAGATAGAAGAGTGAATTAGAGCATCTCTAATGGTATTATATATAATGATTATGTAAAATTTGTTGAACTTGTAAAATGTACTCCAATGATATCATGTAAATGATTGGCTATATATTAAAAACACAAATAATTGAGGATCTCATGATGATGTGTCATTTATAGAGTTTATATAAAAAATTTAGATGTTGGCTATATATAGTCAACCTCCGAGGGAGATATCTATATTGATTGGCTAAAAAATTTTAGAATAGGAAATAGTTAAAATTTTACATAAGGAGGATGATAGGAACTCCAATGATGTTAGCTATAATACAGATTGTGTATATTTTTGCTAAGCGGGAACACATGTTTGACAAATATGGCTAACGAAAATTGATTATCTATAATTTTTACTAAAGATTTTGATACATTCAAGTGCTTAATATTTACATATTTTCTATATCATTTGTTACATAGATTTTGTAGCTAAGGGTTCTCTCCCATTGAAATTTTAGATAATGAAAAAGATGGTTGAAAATGAGAAAAAAAAAACATACAAATTAAATGACACACACATCAACATTTTACGAAGGAGGATGTATATGGTTGGAGATGCTCAAGTACTTGACTAAAATAGAAACAAGAAAAAATTCTTCAAGTACAAGTGATAAAAAATGTGATGATAATGTTTTCTTTTGCTGACTGCCTTCAACTCTCTCGCCCTTTTGCCTCACTACCGGCCACACCCACCCAATACCCCTCAATACACAAACCACACCCACTTACAACACCCAATTCATATAAATCAAGTCAAGAATGTTCAAATTTACAAAATCCCTAATTAATTATTACAAGCCCTAATTATATGCGTGTGCATATAGCTGTTGTTATGTTTGTACGGTGGCTGCGTATCTTGTGTTCAAGTCATGGTGTTCAACTGCTTATCTTGCGTATCTTGTTTGATATCTAATTTCAACCTATTTTTCGTTGTTTTGTTCTTGTCTGAGTTCGTTATTTTCGTTGTTGTCCAGTTCGTAGAGTTTTGTTGTTTTATTTTGCGAATTCTGAGTCTTGTGGTTGTTTCGGTTTTGGTTGTGAGAATCCTGCGGTGGATTTTGTGATTGTTGGTGGTTTTGTTTGATTTTCACTGAGTGTTGAATTTGCTTGTTTTTCACGAAATTTGTGGATTGTAGTTTGGTGTCGAGTTTGTCTGGTTATCTGTGCTGTGGTCTTGAGTTGCTGTTCGCTAGTTGTTTAATTTTCAAGTCTCCATTGTTGCCGAGTTTTTGCGTGTTGTCACTGAGTCACGGTTGAGTTTGGTTGTCTAAATTGTTCTGGTAGTTTGAGTTTTCTTAGTTGACTGGGTTTCGTGGCTACGAGTCATCTTGTTTTTTTGCCTGCTTTTCCGCTGAATTCGAGTTTTGTGGCGCGGTTTTGTGTTTTATTTCTTTGGTTGCTATTTGATTGATAATTGATAATTGATAAGGATTAATTAGTGGTTTTATTAAATTTTATTTGTTTAGTTTTAATAGCATTAATGAGTTAATTAATATAAGTTATTATCATTGAATGCTAATTGATTTTGTTTTTTGGATTTGAATAATCCGTGGGCTAATTGATTGAGGTTAAATGTTTTTAATTTTGAATTTTTTTAATAATTTATTTCTTTTAACAGGTTCAATACTAATTATGACTTGATTGATGGTTATTTTGTACCATTTATGGGTGGCTAGAAATGATGCATATATTTTGGCCTTGTAGAGGCAATTAAGTGCCATTTTGTTGGCTTATCTATTTCCTTTAAGTTATATTTTCTATATATAATTTACTTTAGTGTCTAACCAAAGATTTCTTTGGTTAGATTTTATTTTATTTCCTTTTTTTATGAAATATATACACACACGTTTTAAATAATAATTTATTTTTTGATACACTTTTTTATTATTATTTTTATAACACATATAATCTTTTTATATCGACTTAGGTTCTTTTTGTTTCGTTTCTTCTTTTTTTCAGGATTTTATGGATTTTCTATTATAAGACATTAAAGTCTTATTCTAAATAGTATGCTATAAAGGCAGAGGTGGTGACCAGCAGTAATGGAGCAGTGAAAATGAAGAGGAAAATAAAGCAAGTATGCGGTAATAACTGGTGGCAATGGGGATTCACATAAGCAACAATTAGTTCTGATTATTTTTTGAAAAATTTGTAAAATGATGTATTTATATTTTTTGAGGGCACTCTTTTTCCCCTTGAGTTTTTTCCCACAGGGTTTTGCTCTTGAGGGTTTTAACGAGGCCTTTCTATTGTGGGGTTTTTCCTTTCAGACTTGAAAGTTTTATTGTCTAAACGTCCGGAGGCAACATGCGTGCTTTTCGGTTAGATAATGAATTTTCTTGAATGAATAAATCCCCTTGTACAATTATTGTATTTCGATACAATTCATGAATGAGAAATTCACCATGACCATTTGGTCATTTCACAAAAAAAAAAAAAAAAAAGTGATGATAATTAATAAACATGTATGTATGTAAATAAATAAAAAAATTACAATCAAGAAACAAGCAGCAAAAACCTTTCCTGCTGCTCCATCTCATCGATTCAGTGAAATAAAATCACTCAATGTAGTTTTCACCTTTTAACCCCTGAATTCACCTTTCATTACGACCCGACCCGACCCACTCCCACATTATCAACCTTGCTAGCTCCGACTATCTTTGCTGCTAACAATCGCCGGAAATCTACTCTTCTCGGTAAGACTGATTGTGTATGTGTGTGTGTATGTATGTAAGTATGTTTATGTTTCGGCACCTGTAGTTTGATACTGATGATTACATTAAAAATTACATACACAACTACACAAAGCACTAATTCATATGGTTATAATCTGTTGCTAGAATCAATGTTACATGGGTCAGTTTTTTATATATTATGTGCTCTAACCTCACTTTATCATAGTATTTCCTTTTTAATCTCGTGACATGTGATTGCTTGATTTTTTTGGGAACTCGAACAGGGGTAATTTGGTTTTATCAATGTACATTTTTGTTCTTGGGTATAAATTAAAGCTAGGCTGAAACTGTGTCTGCTCAGTGGCTCATGATTTACTTCGTGATTATAAAATGTTACTGGTTTGAGGTATTAAGATTATAATGTCTGGCGTAGCTGTTATTAGTCATCTTGATGCGGTGTGCTTAGTTGGAAAAATAGTACACAATGTATTTGTTTATCCGTAATGTAGTATTAAGATGAATGGTGATTGGTAACAACGAAGAAAGCCCCCTTTGTGTGTTTAGGTATTGAGCAGGGCCCTTAGTGATAAAATGCTCACAACGTTTAGTCTTTAGTGAAGGACTTACCTTTCGTACATCTTGTATTCCATTGTGTTGGGCACATACCACTTTATATCTGCATCACTCTTGCAACTGATCTAAGCAGACATTCTAGGTTACCTGAACAGTTGGTGGAACTGGTTCTATAGCTACTAGTTGTTGCTGTCCACGATACATGTCTGACTTATCATGTTGATCTGTTGCATTGTGGTCCATGTGTGTATAATTTTTGTTTCTCGATGTTATAGATTTGTGTAGATACAATTTGGAGAATATGTGCCAGAAAAGTTGGTTAAAATAAGCATAAACAATAGGGGAACAATTATATAAACGATGATGATTAGGCTAACAAACCATGTCAAAAAGGAAAGTGATTTAGCTTACAGTCTCTAGTAAAAGTACAACCTTGTTAGATGTGAAGGGAGAATACATGTTTAGGTGGATAAGAAGTGTAAGTGACCAACTATCTTTAAAAGTTGAGAGAACATAATAATTACCACTTCAGCATACCTATTAAGATGAGTGACAACATACACGTCAGATTATGAGTAAAGATATCCTATTTTGCAATGAATTTATAAGACATCTATCTCCTTACAGGGAAGAAATATTTTTGGTCTAAATTATCCATGTCATATAGAGGTATGTTTAGAGAATCTTTACCTCTTTGCCTTCCTTTTGACCTTTCATTAGTATTAGCTGCAAAACTTCTACTGAGGCACTAAACTCCTCACTTCTTAATCCTAAATTGAAGTCTACAAACACCAAGCAATGTCACATTGCAAGAACAAATGTCTTTTAATTCAGCTAATATCCTTTGGTAGCCGGTAGTGTATTCAGTCATCCTGGCTAGATTTTAGTTTAAAGCAAGGGGCTGCCTTAGTTTCTATTTCAGTATAACTGAAATATTTTATTTTCTTTTACAGAGGGCTGCAAAATTAATTGTTCTATCCCTGCTACTTTACAGTTGCTTGTTCTTAGGAGGTGAATGCGGAGCTGGTTTTGCTATTTGCTTTTGCTCGAGCAGCATTGTTTGACTGTTTCGCATGCTTCAATGAAAGTCTTGTCTGTTCTACATTTGTATGCTTCAAGAGTGCAAGGGTTGATCATGGTTTCTGTTGGCTCCTTGACCTTCTTGGGGTTCCTTTGTGCTGCAATTATATCTAAGTTACTTCCACCATCTGAAAATAAAATTTTAGCAACCATTCAAAATGACAGGTGATAATCTGTTCTTTCAACAATTAACATTTTGTTAATTGTTTTGCATCTAAACTCAAATTTACTGCCAACTAGAATTTACAAATACAGGAGTGGTCCTTTTATACCAATGCCAAAGTAGTCCGTTCGTCTAATTATGTTGCTCTATCTTGTTTCAGTACTGTAATTCTTTAGTTTGCTATTCCACGAGGTTTTACGGCACAACTTGTTGCCCGCCTACCTCGTACACCTGTATAAACTTCTTATATGTTCTTTGAATAAATTTTAGATTTAGATTTTAATGAAAGAAATGAAGTACATTCTTTATTATTGTAGTAGCAGAATGTGATTACATTTCTGATAAACCATGAAAGAAAAAAGAAAGGAAAATGTTAAAATGAATGTTGCTTCATGATCCTCATTTGCTACTAGTAAAAGTTTCAGTTTTTTAGCTTTACAGTAGAAGTTAAAAATATATCTTATCCTTAATCTTCTCCAGTTTTGAGCACAATATGTCAAACGCTGTTTGATAAAGTTTACGACGGAGCTTTTATAGAGGACTCTACTAATAAATATTTTTTATTTGCATTATAGCTTGTGACATTGTATCTGTTACAGCGTTCAATTTTCTTCGTTTTACTAGAAAAGAAATGCATAACATTCCAAGTAATTTCATCATCTTCTACTACTGATTCTCTCTTCCAAGTCTAACTTTTGTTTCTTATTATGGCAGATATTACTGCTTTTTGGTGCCTTTGACACTTCCAATCATTATTGTTGCAGTTTATTTTCATTGGCTTAGCATGAAACTCTTCAAGCATGCATGACTCCTTTGCGAATTTTACTGGAAGAGTTTCGGATCTTTATCACCTCGTGCATCACAGCAGTCGCAATGAATCATCAACTGAAGAACTTTTATGATTTTTTAGTGCACGTGTGAGTAATTATCCTGTGATACTATGTTAGTTGTTTGTTGGCAAATGGCAGTGGATAATAGCATTGTAACAACATTATGAATATGTTCTGAGCATATAGAATGTCTTAGTTTTTTGCTGGCGAAGGATAGTACGTTGAAAGTACTTTAACAAAATCATAGGCATGCTTGGGCATATAAAAGAAAGAGTTAATTCCATTTCGCATCCCTTTGGTTTTGGCCAACTGCATTTTTTACTCATATTTTGCATAATTGCACTATGTATCCCTTTACTAATTTTGGCGGGACAATTTGCATCCCTTCGGTCTTTTTTGGCCATTAACGCTAAAAATGACAAGGGTAATTTTGGAATTAATAATGTTGAATTGCATTTTGATCCTTGAAGTATTACACATTTTACATATGAACCCTTAATCTAAAAAAATTTGAGCATAACATCCCGAACTTATCAAATAAAATTTTTCGTACAAGAAATTTTACAAAAAAAAAATTCGAATAAATTTTAAAAAGTTAGTAATCTTATAAATTCATTTCGAAAGTTTATGGAATTTCCTCATATTATTTTTGTAAGATCTAATTATCTTAATCAATTTCTAATTCTTCATCAAATTTTATTTTTTTTCATCTATTTTCAATCTACTATTAATATTATTTCTAAAAAAAATATGGATACACTGCAAAAAAAATTATAAAATTATCTATTTTGTTGTTTTTCATTTGAAGATACATTGAAAAGGGTTAAATTATACAATATTTATAGTTGAGGTTTATGTGTAAAATATGTCATACTTCAAGGACCAATATGTAATTCTGCATTTATATTTCCGAAAGTACCCCTATCATTTTTAATGGAAACTGTCAAAATAGACGGAAGGGGTGCAAACTGTCGCGCCAAAACTTGTAAAGGGAAGCATAGTGCAATTATGCAAAATATGGGTAAAAAATGTAGTTGGCCGAAACCAAAGGGATGCAAAATGGAATTAACTCTAAAAGAAATATAATTTAGCATGTTTTCTCATATGAGTCCTTTTATAGTTGCTAGAATATAATGCTTTTTAAATATTGAATGACCTGTATCCCCAGCAACTGCAATAATTTGAAAGGTTCACGTTTTGTTCTTATTGCCACCGATGGAAATTCATCTAGATTCTCCAAAGGAAACAAGATGAAAAAGACGTTTGGGCGAATGCAGTAAATTTTGAAAATTATTCACATAACAATATTTGGCGGTTTTTTTTGTAAGAATTATGGTCGTAATGAAAGGTAATATCAGCACGTATCAGTATAACATAGTTTTTCTCGATTTTTGGATTAATTAACAACATAGAGATGTTCGTCTAAAACTTTGATAATGTTATTTTTTCTCTGAAACTTTGATTAAAAGTTAATAGTTCTCAAACATTATGTTACGACCTGATTTCTGCCGGACCTTTGTTCGGTCGAACCTGCAATGAAGAAAAATGTGAGGGTTGGGCCCCCCGATTCACCTCCGGTGTGAGAATAAGTTAGTCGGTTTTGGTAAGGTAATTAGAACGTAGAGCGTTTGTGTCTTTGTGTGTAAGTGATTGAATCAAACCTGACTGATCTCTTTTGTTTCTCTCTGTTGGCGGTTCATCAGGAGGTGGCCAAGTGGGCGAACGTGTCCCACGTTCTCAGGAATCCACAACTGATCAAGCAGTTACTGATACATGGGCCAGACCGGTGTGGGCCTCCAGTTTGAACTTCTTTGGGCCTTCGGTCGGGCCCACTAGGAGATGGGCTTACAACATGTCCCTGGGCTTCATTCATAATATGTTTTTAGGATGAAGACCAAGAGGTAGAGTCCATCTTCGGAGTCATTCTTTCTTCGGATAAGGATGCCAGCTCACATTGACAAGACGACTAATGGGGAATCATGTCTCTTAAATGCTGAAAACTGTCCCATCTCGAGATCTGCGCTTGAATCGTGACCGTTGAATTCGAAACGGCTCTTGTCCAAACGCCGTATCTCCTTAAAAACCCAAAATCTCTCCATTTTGCCATTTACGCACACAAATCCATTCATTTCTCCAAACTTCCCCAAGCACCAGCATTCAAGCCAAAGTTCCTACGCTATAGGGGTCGCAATCTATACCCAAGGTTCTCCGAGTCCGCCAATCCCCTCGAAGTGTATCTTCAAGAAGTTTATCCTCAAGAAAGTAAGTTTCTATCCTTTCTCTTAATGATTCCATCGTTTTCTCATGTGTCACTTTCGTTGCTACCTATCTGTCACACACTCACCTTGAATGTATATACATATATATATGTTTTCAGTATATGCATGTGTAGACAAGGTGTTTTGGTCCATATGGGTTTCTGTTTAAAATGTGTATAGGTTTATACTGCTTCTTAAGTTTGGTGTACCATTCTTAGAGTTTTTACCTTCCAATATCTCTTCCCTGGGATTCTGGGACTGTTGAGGTGTTTTTCTGGGCCTTATCATCCTTCGGGATCTTCAAGCCCAATGAACATCCTTCGGACGGTCCCTATCCTTACACATAACAAATTCCGAAGCCTTTATACCTTCGCCCATGGATTCTCGTTTTAATTGCCTTTAGATCCTAGGATGTCCCCGACCGATCCTGGCCCTTTGTACTCGGCCATTAGCTGATTAGGTTTTCTCAAATTTCCTTTTTCTTTTCCAAGTACACAGCTAATCTCTTGTGTTTCCGAATGCAGGATATGGATCGGTCTGATGCTCTGAAGGTTTCCACGTATTCGGCCATTGCCCATTTTGGGGACGGAAAAATCTTTCCAGCCGCAAATCTAAATTCTGTGATGATCAAAGAAGATGTCTCCCTGCTGCCTGCCAAATATGATTTTCCCGAGCGTTTTGAGGCTTACACCGCTGATGAAGACGACTTTATTTATCACACTCCGGCCGTAGAGTGGCCGAAGTTCGGGATAGGGGTTCCAGAACGAGCCCTTTACTGCGGTCTTAGGTTCCACCTCCTACCGATAATTAGGCGATTTTGGAGGCTACGAGGATAGCCCTAGGCCAACTAGACCCCAACAGCTTCATTCACTTCAATGCCTTCCAGGTCGAACCTAGGTTGTCCCTTTTCTTTCATCACTACGAATTCAAAAATAATGGTAAATCCGCGGGATTTTACACCGTGGCCCGAAGGACTGGTCGAGCCGATTGGGCCGTCACAAACTCGAGTAACAGGGGGACTCATAACCATTGGTTCTTCGTCAGTGGTCCCAAGTTAGACAAGTTTCGTGTGTGGAGAGAAGTAGATCCCACCAACATTTTAATCCCAGAATTAGAAGATGAGGATGAGGCGGACTATCGCAAGATTAGCCGACCGATGATTCCTACCAAACTTCCTTTATCTATTAACCGAGATAAGGGTTGGGTGAAGTCTCTATGGGGTAGCGGTAACGCTTTTGTCCTTTCTCCAGTCGGTTTTCATCCACTTGTATCGTTTTCTAACTTTTTTCTTTTGTCTTTAATTACAGTGTCTACCAAAGCTGATATGGCTAGGAGGGCGGCTGAGAAGGCTGGGAGGAATAAGGCCGAACAAGAGGCCAGGTTGAAGCAAACTGAAGACCGCTCGCTGGAGCCTCCCCATAGCCCTTCCCGCCAGATCATCGACACCACCGTCATCCGATGGAGACCTCTATAAGTCAAACATCAGACAGCATCCACAAGCGGCGCAATACCGAAGATCTTGTTCAGACCTACCATCTGGACTGGTCGATTTTGGTTACCGATAAGTTTGCTGCGCGCGCTCTAGTTGAGGCGAAAGAGGTGGCTGGTGACCTCCTAATGGCCATGATTCTTCCTACCGACCGCCCGACCTATGATGCTGTCGCGGCCGTGTCGGCTTGTTCGGAACTTTTGGGTCGTTTGACTATGGTGAGTTTCCTCTTTCCTTGTAGTATTTTTATGTTTCCTTTGTTTTCCTGTCTAACCTTTTTCCTCGTTCATTCAGGCTGCCCCTTGGGCTGCGGCCCTCGAAGGGAAGGTTAAGGACATGGACAGGAACGTTGAGGCCCTTAGGGAGGAGATTCGAAGTTTGAAGCATCAGAGGGACCACTTTGAGCTTGAACACAATGCGCTTCAGACTGAATGAGATACCTTGAGGCTGCGGTCGGACAAGAGAGCTGAGCAGGCCAAGAGGGCCCGTAGGCTGAAGAAGAAAGCTGACAAAAAACTGACCGTGGCCGAAGATAGGAGTTATCAGGCCGGGTTCGAGGAGGCGGTGAAGAGGGCTCATCAAGCCGGTTGGGACTATACACAGATCTTGGGTGACTTTGAAGACTCCATCACTCGTTCTAAAGAACCAGACCTTCCTCTCGAAGTAGCTCGGGCCCCGAGTCTGAACTTTCCGACTGAATATTCCTTCTTTGTATATCAAATTTATCAGATGATGTAAGCCTTTGGGCATAACTCTTGGTGGCCTTTGGGCGTAACTTTTCATGGCCTTCGGGCTATGCAGCTTTTGACTCTGCCTTCGGGCATTTAATATTACTTCCTTCGGGACTTGTTAATTTATCTGCTTCATTTTTACGTATTTTTGGCATGTTTTTACCTTAGCATAATTTGCTCTATATTTATGCCTTTTCAGCATTAATCTACCTTAGCATAATTTGTTCTGCTTTTATACGTCTTCGGTCATAATTTGCCTTGGCATAATTACTTACATTTTTATGCGTCTTCAGACATAAGTTACTCGGCATATTTTTATGTTTCTATGCATCTTCGGCATATTTATTGGCCTTAGCATATTTTTATATCTCTGTGCATCGTCGGCCTTTGCCTAGTTCCTTCGGGCATTTTTGGTCGTAACCTAGCTGTCCCCCAGTATTTAAGGGGTTTGTAAATGATTAAGGTCCTCTTTGGTCGGTGAAAAATATTTCCTCCCGGACTTGATCATGTTACAGTAACTTAAATACTAAACACTTATGAGGACTCATATTTTATTCGGTCGGCCCCAAATATGGGTCCGTTAAGCCTATGTAATGTACTTAAATCGTAATGTACTTAAATGCTGAAACGGGTTAAGGGACGCATGTTTCATTCGGTCGACCGCAAACATGGGTCCGTTTAGTTTAATTTTGTGTACTTAACCATTTGGTTTTCAATGTACTTAGCTAATAACAGTAGATGTAAAAATGGGGTAAACAATCTTTCATTGATCATGCAAAAACTCATACATAATTTCAAATTACAGATCGATGCTCACTTAGGGAATTCAGAACCAACTTGTATGAAGTAAAATACTGAATTAAAAGCTATAAAATGTGTCCAGTAAGCTTATTGGTAGAAACGGCGAAGACGAGCAGCATGCCATGTTTTCCTGATCGGGTTGCCGTCTGGGTTTGCTAACTTGTATGTTCCCGGCCGAACCACTTCAATCACTGTGTATGGGCCTTCCCAATTTGGCATAAGCTTCCCTTGTTTGGCCGGCATAGAAGTCGCTAGCTCCCGAAGGACTAGATCTCCCACTTGGAAGACCTCTTTTTTACCCCAGAATCATAATATTGGGCTGCTTGAAGTTGATATCGGACATTTCTCTGATGTGCTGCCTCCCTTTCTTCTTCTATCATGTCCACGTTTGCTCGCAGACCGAACTCATTTGTTTCTACATTAAAAACCTGAGTGCGATAAGACTCTAGACCCACTTCAGCCGGCATCAAAGCATCAGAACCAAAGGCAAGCCTAAAAGGTGTCTCTCCGGTCGATGACCTTGGAGTTGTTCGGTAGGCCCAAAGAACATACGATAACTCTTCGGCCCAGAGTCCCTTAGCTTCCACTAGTCACATCTTAATACCATCAAAGATAATTTTATTTGCTGCTCCGATCGCCCCATTACCCTGCGGGTGACCGGCTGAACTAAACTTCTACTGGATTCGAAATTTGGCTAAGAACTTCTTGAATTTTCTTCAAATGAATTTGCGTTCCCACAGACGGCGCCAATTATTACGACCTGATTTCTTCCAGACCATTTGTTCGATCGGACCTGCAATGAAGAAGAATGCGAGGGTTGGGCCCCCCGATTCACCTTCGGTGTGAGAATAGGTTAGTCGGTTTTGGTAAGGTAATTAGAACGTAGAGCGTTTGTGTCTTTGTGTGTAAGTGATTGAATCAAACCTGATTGATCTCTTTTGTTTCTCTCCGTTGGCGATTCATCAGGAGGTGGCCAAGTGGGCGAACGTGTCCCACGTTCTCAGGAATCCATAACTGATCAAGCCGTTCTCAAGTTTGAAATTCTTTAGGCCTTCGGTCGGGCCCAGTAGGAGATGGGCCTCCAACACATTACAAGCTTTAAATTGAAGTTTCCTTGCTAGAGCACGAAGAAACTGGGAAGATAAATGAATGCAATACGACAAAGGACAAAACGTCCGAACAACAATTCGCAAACTTTTATAATGATGGACAAGAACATGGAAAAGTGAACCAAAATTAGTTGAACCATATTTAGTAACCGGATGGCGGATAACAGCTTTTACAATCGTGGACGAGCAAAACCTAAGTATGAATTACTCCCTCCGTCCATCTAGGTAGTTTACTTTGGGGATGGGCACGGAGACTAAAAAATGTATAAAAAATGAGTAAAGTTAGATGAAAAGTTAGTAAATTGGTGGGACATATCAATATTTAATAATAGATTTGAGATAGGGGAGAAAGTAGTGGTTGTAATAGTATTTTTTATAATTAAATATGAAATAGTGGGGGAAAGTAGTGAGTGTAATAATGGGATTAACTTACTATTTATGGTAACGTAAAGAAATGTCCTGTAAAGAAATTAGTGGGACGGAGGGAGTATAACTTTCTAAACTACACATTACTTGTGCATTAGACAGTCAATTTTGATGCAGTTCAATGCAGGGCGAAACCAGGTAGTTTGGATGCGATCCTGCTCATGTCCCGACTGATCCTCGGAAATAGTAAAAAGTAACTTAATCCTTAAGGCGGCTCCGTGTAGCGCAACTTCCTAAACCTAAATTTACTTCAGGTGCAACCGTGCAAGCACTACGGTACGAGTGAGTGAGTGAGTGGAGTCATTTATTCAGAGTATTTTTTCTTTTTTTAAAGCAAAAAAAAAAAATTAAAAAAAGAGGAATTTTTAAAAAACATATATATATATATATATATATATATATATATGGCTTGTGATATTTCTAGAAAATGATGAATTTTTACTAAAAAATATAAAAGGGCTTTTTTCATAAATGCTTAAGCCCGGAAATTTTATTGCAAAAATCCTTCTTTTTTAAAATATAATTTACAAAAATACCATATTATTTACAAAAATACGGTCTGCAACCGGATGCAACCAAATCAACTGTTTGTGCTACGCAGACATATATGTAACCAGATGCAACGTTGCATATGGTTGCATCTAGTTGCATCTAATTACAGACCGTATTTTTGCGAATAAGATGGTATTTTTTGCAAATTATTTTTTTTTAAAAGTATTTTTGCAAATATTTTAAGAAGATGGTAAAATCGCAATTTTTTTTAGAAAAAGTGGTATTTTTGATAAATATACAATATAAAAAAGATGATAGTTTTAATCGAAAAAGGTAATCGATTAATTATTAGTAGTTATAATATTGTTATTTATTTTATTAAATAAAATCACTTGTGATATAATTGGAAATGAGGAATTTTAGTTAGAGTTTTTCTAATTTGAATTAAATTTTTTAAGACAGGAATTTTGTAACCTTAAATGTTTAAATGATGTGATTTGATAATAGTTATATATTTGTTATCCGTGATATTTATAGAAAGTGGATTTTAGTTAAAAAAAATATAGAAAAAATGATACGTTTTAGCTGAAAAAGGTAATCGATTAACTCTTAGTAATTATAATATTATTATTTTATTTTATTAAATATAACCGACCATGATGTAATTGGAAAAAAATACATTTTAATTAGAGAAAATAGAAAAGATAATGTGTTTTATCTCAAAAAGTAACTTGTTAGTTATTAGTAATTGTAATATAATTAATTTATTTTATTAAATATAAATGTTCGTTGTGTTTTTAGAGAAATAGAAATTTTAGTTATATAAAATATAAAATATACTATGCTTCATCTGAAAAAGTAAATTTACTAGTTATTAGAAAATAGAAAAATAAAATAATTTATTTGAAAAAGAAAATTAATTAGTTATTAGGAAGTATTTTTTAGGTAAGTGTAATTAAGTAAAAAAAAAAAAAGTACCGTGCTTACCTACCGACCAGAATTTTAATATTTCGACTATTGTATAATAGTATTATTTTTTTTCTCTTTTTCTTTTATATTATAAAATATTTTTTCTTTAATTTGAATTAAATTTCTTACTACATGTATTTTTTAGTCTTAAGTTTTTTAATGATCTGATTTGATAAAAATCATATATATGTTGCTCGTGATATTTCTAGAAAAAGAGATATTTTAGTTCGAAAATGTAGAAAAGATGATAACTTTAGCTGAAACGGGTAATAGATTAATTATTAGCAATTATAATATTATTATTTATTTTATTGACTATAACCGTCTGTGATATAATTGGAAAAAGAGAAATTTTAGTTAGAGTTTCTTTAATTTGAATTGATTTTTTAAAGACATGAATTTTGTAACTTTAAATTTTTAAATGATCTGATTTGATAAGAGTTATACATATGTTGCTCGTGATATTTCTAGAAAATGAGGAATTGAAGTTAAAAAAATATAAAGGATTATACGTTTTAATTGAAAAAGGTAATCGATTATTTATTAATAATAATAATATTATTATTTTATTAAATATGACCATCCGTGATATAATTGGAAAAATTGAAATTTTAGTTAGAGCAATTAGAAAATGAAATGTGTTTTAGCTGAAAAAGGTAATTGTTTAGTTATTAGTAATTACAATATGATTATTTTATTTAGATAAAATATAAAAGATATTGTGCTTTATTTAAAAATGAAAATTAATTAGTTATTAAAAAAATAGAAAGATAATATGATTTACTTTTAAAAAAATTGATTAGTTATTAGGAAGGATTTTATCTATTTAAGTAAAAAAAGCAAGTACCGTACTGATCGACCGATGAAACTTTTAATGTTTCGACTCTTATATAGTAGTATAATTGTTTTTCCTTTTTCTTTAATATTACATAATTTTTTTTCTTTAATTTGTACTGAATTTCTTAAGATACATATTTTTTAGTCTTAAATTTATAAATGATAAGATTTGATAAAAATAATATATATGTTGCTCGTGATATTTCTAGAAAGTGAGTGATTTTGGTTACAAAATATAGAAACTATGGTAAAGTTTAGCCAAAAAAGATAATTGTTTAAGTATTAGTAATTATAATGTTATTACTTATTTTATTAAATATAACCGTCCGTGATATAATTGGAAAAAGTGTAATTTTAGTTAGAGTTTCTTTAATTTGAATTGAATTTTTAAAGACATGAATTTTGTAACCTTAAATTTTTAAACGATGTGATTTGATAATAGTTATATATATATGTTACCCGTGATATTTTTAGAAAATGAGATATTTTAGTTAGAAAATATAATAAAATATAATACGTTTTAGCTGAAAAAGTTAATCATTTAATTTTAATACGTATAATAATAATATTTTATTTTACTAAATATAACCGCTTGTGATATAATAGGAAAACGAGAAATTTTAGTTAAAGCAAATAGAAAAGGTAATATGTTTTAGCTGAAAACGGTAAACGGCTAGTTATTAGTAATTATAATATAATTATTTTATTTTATTAAATAGGAATGTTCGTTGTGTTTTTAGAAATGTAGAAATTTTAGTTAGAAAAAATATAAATGATATTATGAATTACCTGAAAAAGGAAATTGATTACTTATTAATAAAAAAAATGCTCGAGAACCAAACAAAAATTCCAAAAAAGTGTCTAAAATGACACATGTATTCTTATCATTGGCTGATTAAATAAGTAATTTGATGGACTCGCGTGCATTCATATGAATCCTCCAATTAAAACTTCCCATTCTGCCAAATCACACATGCCACGTAATTTTGGGTTACTTTTGGAGAATTCTTTTGGTTCTCTAGCATTACTCATTTATAAAATAGAACAATAATAAAATAAAATCAGAAACTATTTTAGAACCAATCATAAATCATGAATTAAATTACTTTCCTCATTTAAATCTTTTAACCATGTATCCAGTTAACCAATTAAAAATTAGAAATTATTTTAGTACCAATCATAATTCGTGAATTAAATACTTTTCTTACTTAAATCTTTTAACAATGTATCCAGCTAACCAATCAAAAATATTTTAGCACCAATTATAATTCATGAATTAAATTACTTTCCTCATTTAAATCTTTTAACCACATATCCAGTTAACCATTTAAAAACAGAAATTATTTTAGAACCAATCATAATTTATGAATTACATTATTCTCCTCATTTAAATTTTTTAACCATGTATCATATTAACAGATCACAAATTATTTTAGGACCAGTCATAATTTTTGAAATAAATGTTGAATATGAAATATAGAGGGGGTGAATGTATTATCAACCTTTTCTTGATTTTTCTTCATCCTGTTTACGTGTTTGAATCTGTAAGTGTTAGTCACAGAGGCATGCCTGTATATATCTAATAACAAGTGAAAGGCAGAGTGTGTAAACTTGTAACACTATAACTAATGTAACTCAAACTAAAGGAAAAGATACTTAACCAGAAGACAATCAAGAACAAGAAGTCACAAGAAATCAACACTAAATGAAGACAAGGTAATTGATACAATTCAACATGTTAACTATGATCAATCCAAGAAGAAATCATTGAGAGAAGTTCAAGTCAAAGTTGTTCATGCCTCAGTGATTTGGAAAGCCAAAGATCAAGATCATAACTATCAGTATCAATAAGACCAATTGATTTCAAGTGAACAAGAAGGAAAGCAAATATTGGAAAGCCACATTTCTAATTGGATATGGTAATTTATTCAAGAAGCAAAAACCCTATCAAGACTAGTCACTTATGAACCAGACCGTTGCATCAAGTGTCAGGACATTGATAGCAAGTTTATGTCAGTAATAAAGATCCATATTCAAGAACTTAGTGAAGAACAAAGAAGACATGAAGATATCACAAGTTCAAGATGTGCATTGAAGTTTCAAGTTGAAGACCAGAATATTTTCTAAGTACTAAATATTCTAGATGGCCAAGTAGAAGTTTCTAAGTAGAAGTTCTACTTAGAACTTCGAGATGGCTAAGTAGAAATTCTCAAGTAGAAGTTCTACTTAGAGTGCAGCTTCAACATGACACATGGCATCTTCTGATTGGCAGATTTCCAAGCTTTCAAGATAAGGCAAGATTTATGTGGACATCATTGGGCCACGTACATCTTAGTCTTTGAAGACTACAGGACATAGATTACATGTAGTATAAATAGAAGTACTTGTGTAATGTTTTAGTTAGTGAGCAATTCTTGAGAAAAACACAAGAGAAAGAGAGAGAGTGCATTCACAGAGCTTAGTATCATTCACTTCTCTCTGAACTTCTGTTATACTTTGTAATGAATGTTGTAGCAACCCTTTCAAGTTATATATAAGAAATATATTCCTTGAATCTGTGTGTTCATTTATTGCATCGTATTTATTGCTTCTCATATTCGAAAAGTTGTATTCACCCCCCCTCTACAACACATTTGGACCTAACAATTGGTATCAGAGCTATATGTTTAACATACAAAACATAGATCCTTGTGTTGAGTAGAAGAATCGTGAGTTTTCATTTTTCAGATCTACTTTTCATTCTCTCGAAAAGTGTGTTTTAATTCGTTGGTAGTGAAAACTCATCTGAAAAATTATTTAAATACTCCAGGTGTGATTATTTAGCTTGGGTGTATTTTAACTAATTTTTGTGAATTTATCTGGGTTCGTTCATATTTGGTGTTCTTGAGTGTTCATCATCTGTTCTTATCAAAGAAGACAACCCAACAACTTTTTGATCTCCTTTTCAAAAGTAAAAGAATAAAAAAAGGTGGTTTTGGACTTTTTAATTTGCTTTATTCGGCCGAAAGTATACAGACATACTCAGTACCTAGCATGTGGGTTAGGTGGGTTAGGTGAGTAAAGCATTTAAAGTCAAAAGGTGTTAAAGAGATAATATTGTTTATTTAGTATTAAAGTAATCTGCAGAAAAATTATTCTAAGGACAAAAGTTCTACATAGAATTTCTACTTGAGAATTTCTACATAGAATTTCTACTTGAGAATTTCTACATAGAATTTCGACTTGGACAATTTCTACTTGGTGATTTCGACTTGAGCAAAATTTCTACTTAGAGAAATTTCGACTTAGGCAAAAGTTCTACATAAATATTCTACATAGCCTAGTCTTGGGTACTTAGAAACTTTTAGTGACCAGAATTGAGATGGCTCCTAAAAATGCATTCAAGATCCCAATGTTCAACAAAGATCACTATGAAGAATGGGTTTTCAGAATGAGACTATATCTAGAGACTGTTAACCCTGAATATCTGGAAGTCCTTGACAAGGGTAAATTTGTCCCAATGGTAGTTATTCCTTCACATACGGAAGGAGGAGTGGTTATACCACCTCGGTCTGAGCCTAAAAAGGTCTCGGAGTTTTCGGATGCTGATAAGGAACAAATAGCTTGTGATACTGCCGTTCGACAAACCTTGATGGAATCTCTTGATCATGAAATGTTCAACATAGTCAAAGGTCTGACTACAGCGAAGAAGATTTGGGACAAGATAGAAGTTGTCATGGAAGGATCTGCAGAGGTCAGAAGCAACAAAACACTCATACTCAAGATGGAGTATGACACCTTTAGAATAAGGAAAGGAGAAGGCATAACAGATGTCTACCTACGATTCAGTCAGTTGGTATTGGACTTGAATCTGAGAGGTGTAACTCTCCCCATGGTTGAGACTAATACGAGATATCTGAGGAACCAGCCAAAAAGCATTGAACATAGGGTCTACGCAATAAGAGAAACCAGAGATTTGCATACAACTTCTCTGGAAGAATATTATGGAATATTAAAGACCTATGAGCTGGAAACACTTCAAGATCAAGCATGGGACAATGATTCAAAGGGAAAAGAAAGTGCATCAGGATTAGTTGCTGATGAGGAAGAGTCTAAGAAGGCAATGGTTGCAGCAAAGCCTAAATCATCACTTGCACCACATCAAGTTGATAATGATGACGAGTGCGCATCTGACAGTGATGATGACTACTACACCCAAGAAGAGCTGGACAACATGGACGATAGTGTCGTGGCATACATGGCAAGGAAGTTCAGCAACATGAGATTTAGAAAGAGCAACCGACCACAGAGAAAATCTTCATCTTATTATCGGGCTGCTAAGGGTGGTGGTAGTTCGTCAGGCTACAAAGGAAAAGGCAAGAATACCAGCTACAAATCTCCTTTGGATTTCAAAATGAAGTTCAAGTGCTATAATTGTGGTGAAGCTGGACACTTTGCCTCGGACTGCAAAAAGCCTAAACAGACTTATCCAAAAGAAACATTTGAAGCTCTCAAAAGCAACTATGAAGCACTGTTGAAGGAAAGACATGGAAAATGAGTTTTATTGGTGACAGAAGGAAGAGCTTGGGATGATTCAGATGAGGAAGATGTTACTCATGTAGCAAACTTTGCCCTCATGGCTGAGACATCAGCGGAACCAGAGGTACCAGTTCTGACTCTTAAAGTAGAAATGTCTATTGATGATTATAAAGAACAGAACGGGGCTCTTAGTGAAGAAATCTATATGTTGTGCAAAAGCCTAGACTCTTCTCAAAAGGAACAGAAAACACTTGTTGCCAAATGTAGAATGCTTGAGGCAAAAGTGGAAGAGTTAGAGGCTGCTTGCACTGTAGATACTTCTCTAAGAGACTTTATTAAATCTCTGGAACACAAGCTCGTCCTTAAGGAAGAAGTAGAAGCATGTCTTAGGAACAATCTAGCTGAGTTAGAAACAAAATGCGAAGCTTACAAACTAGCGGCTAGTAAAGTGTATGTAGATAATGACACATTTAAGAAAATAACTGGAGTAGGTATAGGACTTGATTATTCTGACCTTCCTAAGAAAGAAGGAAAGAGACCTATTGACCCTAGTTCCAGTGACCTTAAAAAGGAAACACCTAGTATTCTTAAATCGGCTGTCAAACCTATCTACAAACATCTTGTTCCTAGAATAGAAGAAGAAGAGACTGAATTGATAGCTAGATATGAGATTGAGATGGAAGATCGCCAGAAAGAACAACCTGTAACTCCTATCAAACAAGTTAAAATCAATTTCCCTAGAGATGAATCTAGACTAGGATTAGGAGCTAAGGCTGTTAAACAACAAGGAAAGAGAGAGAAAGGCATAAAAGAGGTTAAGGCTGAACGAATAAAGAAAGCATGTTATCATTGTAAATCTACTGAACATCTTTCTTATGCATGCAAAGCTAACATGAATGTTCCTGCTGCACATGCCATGCCTGCTACACATACAATGAATAATCTGCATCAGAATCATGCACAGTGTGGTCAACCTAATTGTATGCCATGCACTTTTAACATCATGCAAACTTTTGTGCATTTAATGAATGCATCTAGCCAGTCATGCTCAAATACTGTTGCTAGTTCAAATATCAAGAAAAAGTATGGTAGAGCCAAGACTGTCAGTCCTCCTAAAGTTAGGAGTGACAAACCTTCTCCTAAGACTGACAAATCTGTCAAGTCTGAGAAAGGAAAGGAGATAGTCGAAAGCTCTAGTAATGTGAAGAAAAGTGCATCTCCTGTTGTTAAATCTGTTGATTCTCAATCTTATCGAAAAGCCGGGCCCAATCAAAGTTGGGTTCCGAAGAATGTCTAACCAATCTGTCATTACAGGGCATTAAGCAGAATAGAAATAAAGTTATATGGGTGCTAGACAGTGGAGCATTAAGGCATATGACTGGAAACAAGTCCCTGCTTACAGAGTTGGTTATGAAGGCTGGCCCTTATGTTACCTTTGGAGATGACAGCATAGGTGTGACTAAGGGATATGGCAAACTGAAAACTGGCAATGTCATCATTGAAGATATTTCCTATGTTGAGGAGGGACTAAAGCACAATCTGTTGAGTATAAGTCAATTCTGTGACAAAGGTTACGAAATTGTCTTCAACAAGAAAGGTGTCTCAATCACTCACATCAAGGAAGGCTCACTAGCTTTGAGAGGAGTTCGAAAGGCAGATCTTTTTGTTGCAGATATGGATTCAGCAAATCAGGATGAGGTCACCTGTTTCTACAGCAAAGCCTCGGATGATGAAAGCTGGTTATGGCACAAAAAGCTATCTCACTTAAACTTCAAAACGATGAATGCCCTCGCGAGGTGAGAATTGGTGAGAGATCTACCTCAAATGGAGTTCGCTCCGAAAGGACTCTGTGAAGCTTGTGAAATGGGAAAGTCGAAGCGAGCATCGCATAAAAGCAAAGAAATTTCTAGTATTACTGAGCCTCTGCAACTTCTTCATATGGATTTGTTTGGCCCAGTGAATATCCTATCTTTGTCTAGGAAAAGATATGCTTTGGTAATCGTGGATGACTTCTCCAAGTATACATGGGTATTGTTCGCAATGACGAAAGACGAAGTATCTTTCTTAATCATTGATCATATCACTCAAATTGAGAATGTTTCAACACTTACTGTGAAGACGATTAGATCAGACAATGGCACTGAATTCAAAAACGCAGTGCTAAATGACTTCTGTGTATCTAAGGGAATACGTCGTCAGTATTCAGCCCCGAGAACTCCACAGCAAAATGGAGTAGTTGAAAGGAAGAATAGAACTTTGGTTGAAGCAGCAAGAACTTTGTTGTATGATTCAAAACTTCCTTTGTATTTCTGGACCGAAGCAGTGAGTACCGCTTGTTACACTCAAAATAGAACCTTGATCATAAAAGATAAAGAAAAGACACCATGTGAGCTAATGAACAACAGAAGACCAACAATCAAATACTTTCATGTCTTCGGAGCAAAATGCTATGTGCTTATAGATGATGAAAATCTAGGCAAGTTTGCAGCAAAAGCTCGTGAAGGGATCTTTGTTGGTTACTCTACAGACGTGGTGGCAGCTTATAGAGTGTTCTTGGTGAATGATCGAAAAGTGACTGAAAGTTACAACGTCAGATTCGACGATACCAAAATCTCATCAATTTCAAGAGATTCTAGTGAACCTGAGTCCCTAAAATTTCAGAATCTGGACTTAGAAGATCTTGAAGATGAACCTGAGTTGGTTGTTCCATTAAATGTTCCAAGCGTACATGAAGAACCTGAGTCTAGTGAACAAGCTAATTCTACAAGATCAGGAGAGACTTCTTCAGTACCAACCGGCAACAACTCAGGGGGAGTAAATAGCAGCTCAAGGACTACTGTTCAAGGCTCGAGTCGAGTTGACTCTAGTTCTGTAGGAGCTGGCACTAACTCAGGGGGAGTTAGTGAAAATAATCAAAGTGGTCAGCACCCCAATTCAGAAAGTCAAGCTGAATCATCAAGACAATTTCCAGGTGAACGGGTATGGAATAGAGACCATCCGTTTGAGTTAATTATTGGTGATCCAGATGCTGGTATGACTACTAGAAGAACTGCAAGAGCTGACATGGCTAATATCTCCTTATATTCTGGGTTCTTATCCAAGCTTGAACCTAAAGAAATAGAAGAAGCTCTTGGCGATGCTGATTGGGTGATTGCAATGCAAGAGGAACTCAATCAGTTTGAAAGGCAGAAAGTTTGGAAACTGGTACCCCGACCAAAGAACAAATCCGTAATTGGAGCTAGGTGGGTATTCAGAAATAAACTGGATGAAAACGGACTTGTAACACGAAACAAGGCTCGTTTGGTTGCAAAAGGTTATTCTCAGCGAGAAGGAATTGATTATGATGAAACCTATGCACCAGTTGCAAGACTTGAGGCAGTCAGGATGTTCTTGGCATTTGCAGCACATAAGAACTTCAAAGTTTTCCAGATGGACGTGAAAAGTGCCTTCCTGAACGGAGAGTTAGAAGAAGAAGTGTATCTGGAACAGCCGCCTGGCTTCGTTGATCCAGAACATGCAGATTTTGTGTATCTACTCTTCAAATCTGTCTATGGCCTCAGGCAATCCCCAAGGCGATGGTATGAAACCCTATCTCTATTCTTAATTGAAAATGGTTTTGTTAGGGGAGTAATTGATAAAACATTGTTCTATAAAGTTGTGAGAAATGACTTAATACTTGTTCAAGTATATGTGGACGATATTATTTTTGGGTCATCAAATGAGCGCTTGTGCGAGAAATTTGCCAAGCTAATGCAGGAAAAATATGAGATGAGCATGATGGGAGAGCTGTCCTTCTTCCTTGGATTACAGATCAGTCAGAGAAAAGATGGTATCTTTATCTGTCAATCCAAGTACGTCAGAGATTTACTCAAGAAGTATAATCTAGAAGATGCATCAGCAGCTAAGACTCCCATGGCAACAGCCACGAAGATTGATGAAGACAAATCAGGTAAATCAGTTGACATCACAAGCTATCGAGGTATGATTGGCTCACTCCTCTATTTAACTACAAGTAGACCAGATATAATGTTCGCAACTTGTTTATGTGCAAGGTTCCAAGCGGATCCTAGAGAATCACATCTCGTAGCCGTCAAAAGAATCTTTAGGTATCTCAAGGGCACACCAAATCTAGGGATTTGGTACCCAAGAGATACAGGTTTTAATCTTATTGGCTATTCGGATTCAGACTATGCAGGTTGCAGGATTGATAGGAAAAGCACATCTGGTGCTTGCCAATTTCTTGGCAGAAGATTGGTGTCCTGGCAAAGTAAAAAGCAACATACAGTATCTACTTCTACTGCTGAAGCTGAGTACATTGCTGCTGGAAGCTGTGTAGCTCAAATACTGTGGATGAGGAACCAATTGAAGGATTATGGCATGGAGCACAAGAAAATTCCAATCATGTGTGACAACACAAGTGCCATTGCCATAACCAACAATCCTGTAGATCACTCAAGAACCAAGCATATTGACATCAGGTATCATTTCATAAGAGAACATGTCGAGGAGGGGACTGTGGAGCTACATTTTGTGCCCACAATGCAACAAATTGCAGATATATTCACCAAACCTCTTGATGAAGTAACATTCAATAGGTTGGTTGGTGAATTGGGAATGCTTAACACAAGTTAGTAAAGCCCTCTATCTGTAAAATCCTTGTTTATGTTTGTATGTGCAAGCTACTCAATCATTATGTGCTTAGACTTTAATATGCCTAATCAATGATTGTTATAGGTTGCATATAGTGTGTTTTTGCATGAATTCATTGTGTTTTAAGTGTCTTTTATAGCACAAATCTGTGAATTTATGCTTGTTAGATTGCATGATCATAGGGGGAGTTAAATTCATAATATTCTAAATATTGCATGATTTTTAGATGAATTTACCTTTGATTTTCATGTAATTAGAGGCCTTAGAATTGAAAAACTTCAAAATTTCGAGTTAGGTCCTATCTCGAAACTCATCTAGAAATTCGACTTGAATTTCGACTTAAGCTGTCAGAGTGAAGTTTTTGAAAAATTCTAAGTCTGGGAAGAATTTCGAGTTGGCTATCTCGAAATTCATCTCGAAATTCGACTTAGAGTTCGAGTTCGAGTTACCAGTATGCCTAGTTCTATCTTCAAAATATTCGAGATAATTTCTATCTCGAATTTTATCTCAGGTTGAGATGAGGTTTCCATTAAGGGAATATTTTGAAAAGAACTGAGAATTAACTTCGAGTTAGTCTATCTCGAAACTCAACTCGAATTTCGACTTGGTGTTCGAGATAGAATTCTCAGTTAAGCTAAAGGGAATTTTTCGAGTTACACTCTTAACTCGAAACATATCTTGAATTACCCTGTACTTTTTGATTCAAGGGGGTATTTTGGAAAGAATTTGAGATTAACTTCGAGATAGTCTATCTCGAAACTCAACTCGAATTTCGACTTGATGTTCGAGATAGAGCTCTTAGTCTATCTCGAAACTCAACTCGAATTTCGACTTGATGTTCGAGATAGACTTCTAACTCGAAAAGTATCTTGAATTTTCTTTTTTCCAAGTTTACTACAATTCAATAATGTTCAAGATAGGATTTCCCTATAGTTTCTGCTGTAAAATTGGTTAAAGTGCTTCTTTGTGCATAACTGTTCGAGTTAACCTCTATCTCGAACTTTATCTCGAAGTTCGACTTGATGTTCGAGATAGAGATGTTCGAGATAGAGTTCGACTTAGATGTCCCCTGTATGGACTTAGTACTTTTCACATTTTTTAACGAGGACATTTTTGTCATTTTACAATCTTCTATATATACATCTTTAACCCGATGCCTAATTCACTTTACCTAATTCTAATTTTCACAGCAGCCTCTTCACAAAACAAGGCGATTTCATAACTTCATACCTTTAATCTGTGTTTTGTGATTAAACTCGTACTAATCACGAATTACTGCCAAATTTTTGACTGAGATTCACTGTGTAATCATTAACCTTTGTGTTGGTGTGTTTTGTAACCGCATATACACGCGCATATACATACACACAAACATCAAGTTTTGTGTATCTGTTCCAAAACGCGATTTCATATTCTCCACAAATACACACGATTTCACTGATAAACACACGAATATTCATCCTTGTTGAATATTCAGATCCAGTAATTGGCAACTGTTCATATTCCGTAGTTTAAATTTTCGGATTATCTTTTGATATTCTCGAAAAATTAAAAGGAATAAAACTGATTAAGTCGTAATTTATTTGTTTTTCTCAATTAAAATAAAAATTCACATCTTTTAAAAGAAAAACATTTAATTAAAATGGCTCACCAATTTTCCCTTGCTAAAAACAATTTTTATAATATTTCTACGGAAATTGGTGATCAACTCCCGCGGTTTAAGTTTTGGATACGATTTCTCAATTTGTATTCCAAAGCTAGCCATGCTTTTACTGCTAAACCTACACTAGTACATGATGCTTTACAGCAATTATGGACTAGTGCGGTTACTTTTGGGAGTAAATCAACCCCCTACGGTTTCAGGTTTACCTTAGCGGGTCAGGAATATGAGGTGACCGAACAAATTGTCAACAGAGTTCTGGGATTCCCAATTAAAGATGCCTATGATCCAGAACCTACTGCTGCAGAACGCCTCAGATTCTTTGAAGAAATTGGATGTTATCCTCCAAAAGGCCCAATCACAGGAAATATCCAAAAGCAATTCTTCCATGCGGAATGGAATTACTTTTTCGAGGCCATCACAAGATGTTTTCGGGCACGCGAAAAAGACTTTCATCAAATTCCAATTCCAATGCAAACCTTTGCAGTTGCCCTAGCAAGAGAACTGGATATAAACTATGGACGCATAGTTCTCTCTGAGATAGTGGCCTCAATGGGATCCCTTGCAAGCAGAGACCTCACTACAAATGATGTTGTCTGCTGGTTTCCTCGGTTTCTTCAAATGCTGATCAATGATTTAATACCGAAGGATGCTCTTGCTATTAGACAGGGATTTGCCAGAAGCCCCACATCTGAATCGCTAGGGATGGGCACTAAGTCACTTTCAACCATTGCTAATCAGGATAAACATCAAGGTAAACCAATGTCTACTCCTGAAAATATTCAAATGTGGCTTAGATATGATGCAGGAGTTACCAATTTGGAGGCATCATCACAAGTCTCATCACATGCTCAAAATCCATCTGTTCATGCTGAGGCATTTGATGAGATTCCTGATGAGGAAAGCGATGATGCACAAGGTAATCAATCAGGTAATCTCTCTCTGCATACTATTCATTCCTCCTCCTACGTATCTGATTCCGCGACCCAAGAGACTGCTAACCCGCAGGATCTATCCCAGGGTGATAGCCATATTTCTTACTCTGAGTCTGATACACATTCCTATTCTCTATCACCCTTGTTAACGGAAGTCAGAAAACCAGCACGTATATATATACAAGATGATGAGGAGAGTGAACCCGAAGAGCAGCAACTTATTCGCAAGAAAGCCAAACTTTTCCACGCTGCTACTTCACAACCACAGTCAAACCCTAGAGTGTCACACGCAACCACTCCACCTCACGCGAGTGGTTCACCCCTTGAACAATCTGCACATAGGGATTTTGATTTTGGTGAGGATGATGTACCTCTTGAAGATACTGTTGCTTCAAGAGGACATGAAGTCTTAAGAACTTCAGCCGTACCTTCACCGGTACGTACTGATGCTGCAAAGAGGATCGGTTCTGATGTCGTACAAGGACACTTTGCAGCCTCTCAGCCTGAGATTCCAACTCAGGAACAAACAGAATTTGATCCCATAACTGTCAACAACATTTCTTATCAATTTTCTGCAGGTACTGCTTCATTATTTGGATCAATCATTGAAGACATACACGAGCGTGAGACAGGGAGTGTGTGTGAGAGGTTAGGGAGAGAGGGACCTTCATTTTCAAGGCCCGAAACCGAGCGTCAAATACCAACAGAACGAGTATTAGAGCGAGGTCACCTAAACCAAACACCGTCCCTTAACATTGAAAATCTTGATACGCGTATGACTTCTATGGAAAATCAGATGAAGCAGTTCGGACAGACGATGGGGCAGTTTGGGATGAACATTGGAAACAACCAAAGGGCTCTAGACGACTACGCAGCAAGAATGGCAAGTCAAGCTACAGCTTTTGATGATTTGACAAATAAGGTCAATGACTTGGGCCATGCTGGTGGTGTCTTAGGAAGCACTCTCAATGAGAGGATGGGGGCATTGGAGTCTACAATGCATACAATGGCTGTGGAGATCAGTAGAATGATGTTCGCAGTCAGGAGTTTTGTGCCCCCGGAGTGCTTCGAGTCGCAACAACCTCCCCCCGATGCTGGTGCAGGAGGTGCAGGTGGTGCTAGTGGAGCGGGAGCCTCTGGTTCTGGTTTTGGAGGTTCCTATGCAGCTGGTGGATCTGAAGACCATGGTGGAGCTCAGGATAACTCACCTAAGGGGGAGAGTGGAAAGGAGACGAGACAGCAGGCAGTTCACATCGAATAAATTGAAGAACCCGCTGATCTTGTCAAGGAACCAGAAGTTGAGCCGTCTGTTGATGAAGAGGCTCTGAGGATGAGAAAGGGTAAGGCAGTAATGGTTGATGAACCATTTATTGACCTGAGTCATCAGGAAACAGTACAGGAGGTACTTGACTCAGATTCTGACATGGAAGACGTACCGTTGGCACACGCTATAAAAAGATCTTTGAAGGAACAAGGTGGAGGTGCTGGGATGTCTTCCGGAATGCCTGAAGAATTTCCTGTTGATGAGGAAACCCTTAAAGCTCAATAGTTAGCCTTGGAACAAGCTCAGTTCCATAAAATGAAAATGATGCAAGAACATGCTGCGTTCCTAGAACAGAAGGTGGAGCTACAAGGGAAGCAGTATGAGTATGAGCTTGCAAGGCTAGCTAATCCTCAAGTTGATCTGGACAAACGAAGGATAGGGCAGAAATGGGATGAAGCAAGGAAGATAATGATGGGACCCTGTGCAAAAGGAGTTCATAACAAGGATGCAGATGATCTGTTCTACAACTTGAATTTGCAGAATCCAATGACTGGGGACTATATAAATGCTTTGAAGAGATTAATTTCTAAAGTCAGGGTTGGATACAATGCAAATCTTAAGGAGTGGCAGGTTATCTTGTCTTTGGTAGAAGGAGTCCCAACATCTTTCCTATATGTGGATGACCAATTCATAATGAGAAGATCTGCGTCAGAGTTGTTCTTGCTAGCGACTAAAATTCAGTACTCTCAATCTGAGGAGCTAAGCATTCTGTACAGGGATCAGTTAATGCAGCTAGCAGAGGACAAGGGTCCAGAATTCTCAGCTTATCCAAATTTTGTCCGGATGGTAGTTGATGGAAAGATGAAGAGGGTTAGCATGGAGGAAAATGATCTGATGGAGTTTTCAGTGGAATCTCTCAAAGCTGTCTGTAGACAAATGATGAGTAAGGGATTCGCTTCTGAGCTTAAAGATAAATCCGTGAAGATCATTGAAAGAGTTATATTCAAGAAGAGCAATGAGGTGTGGAAGTGTGATGTCATTGCTCCAAACCCTCTTGATGACGTGAAGATTGAGCCGGAGCTGATAGAGAAGAAATGGAATATTCTTCAAGCCATGAAGAATGTAGATGAAGCTCTGACTCTTCCTTCTGGAGCACTAGAACAAGGAGAAATAAGGGAGGCTATTGGTGTTCCAGGAAGTGAAAGTGTATACTGGATACATGCTTATGTTGAAGATACAGCTGATGCCTTAGTATTCATAGATGCAGACCAGAATCAAACAATCTTGCATATGAGTAGACAATGGCTGCTACGGACTCAAGATGCTGCATTTCTGGAGAGAGTATTATATGTATTCAAATGGGGCGAAGTGGAAGATAAGTTTGTTGAAGAAAAGCAGAGACTCATGAGTTACCTGTCTGAAGTAGTGGTGGAAAAGAAGAGAATGGAGCGAGATGCGGCCAGTGTCCACCATACTGACCGTGTCAAGGGCTACCCCAAGATGATCTATTGTCAGTTCAAATCTGATAAATCTCACTGGAAACCTCAGCTCATTATGAAGAACTTCGAGGATATTCCAAAGATCAGAACTACTCAGGAGGTGGACAAACTCAGAAGGCTTTTCAAACATCCTTATCCAGAGCCCAAGAACCCTCTAGAAATGGAAGCTGTAAGTCTATTGAATGCTAGGTGGAAGCAGCTTAAAGATCCAGTATACAAGAAAGAAAAGCAGCAGAAGGAGAAGCGTAAAAGGCAGAAAGAAGAGAGAGACCAAGCTGCTGAAGCTAGAAAGAGGAAACGGAATTAGGGTTAAAGGTCAGAGTGGTGTGAACTTGAAGTTGGAAAAACTTCATGTCTTTCGGTTGCTTTAACTCACTTGAGGAAAATTCACCTTAGAGTGAATCCAATAAGGTGATACAAGTTTGACTAAAAGATATGAAATAATCCAAGTGATAGGAATCACTCAAATGATCTTTAATTCGAAGTTCGAATTCTGTTTCTAGTTTAAGTTCTTTGTATTGTTTTCATGTAAATTTCAATTGTAAATTATTCAAGACTGTAATGTTAATTATCTTTTCTCGTCTCATTGTTTAGTTGAGTTATCCTTCATTAATTTGAATGTCATTGTTAGACAATCAAATTGGGGGAGATTGAAAGGCAGAGTGTGTAAACTTGTAACACTATAACTAATGTAACTCAAACTAAAGGAAAAGATACTTAACCAGAAGACAATCAAGAACAAGAAGTCACAAGAAATCAACACTAAATGAAGACAAGGTAATTGACACAATTCAACATGTTAACTATGATCAATCCAAGAAGAAATCATTGAGAGAAGTTCAAGTCAAAGTTGTTCATGCCTCAGTGATTTGGAAAGCCAAAGATCAAGATCATAACTATCAGTATCAATAAGACCAATTGATTTCAAGTGAACAAGAAGGAAATCAAATATTGGAAAGCCACATTTCTAATTGGATATGGTAATTTATTCAAGAAGCAAAAACCCTATCAAGACTAGTCACTTATGAACCAGACCGTTGCATCAAGTGTCAGGACATTGATAGCAAGTTTATGTCAGTAATAAAGATCCATATTCAAGAACTTAGTGAAGAACAAAGAAGACATGAAGATATCACAAGTTCAAGATGTGCATTGAAGTTTCAAGTTGAAGACCAGAATATTTTCTAAGTACTAAATATTCTAGATGGCCAAGTAGAAGTTTCTAAGTAGAAGTTCTACTTAGAACTTCGAGATGGCTAAGTAGAAATTCTCAAGTAGAAGTTCTACTTAGAGTGCAGCTTCAACATGACACATGGCATCTTCTGATTGGCAGATTTCCAAGCTTTCAAGATAAGGCAAGATTTATGTGGACATCATTGGGCCACGTACATCTTAGTCTTTGAAGACTACAGGACATAGATTACATGTAGTATAAATAGAAGTACTTGTGTAATGTTTTAGTTAGTGAGCAATTCTTGAGAAAAACACAAGAGAAAGAGAGAGAGTGCATTCACAGAGCTTAGTATCATTCACTTCTCTCTGAACTTCTGTTATACTTTGTAATGAATGTTGTAGCAACCCTTTCAAGTTATATATAAGAAATATATTCCTTGAATCTGTGTGTTCATTTATTGCATCGTATTTATTGCTTCTCATATTCGAAAAGTTGTATTCACCCCCCCCCCTCTACAACACATTTGGACCTAACAACAAGCCTAATTGTTTGTAATGCTATGCACTACTTACATGACCTCTTAACTGAGGGAACCTCTAGTTATAGAGTTTCTACTTGTTGTAGTACATGTAATAGGCATTAATTTCTATCTGTGTAACTGTAATTAAAAGTCAGAGAATAATGCTTGAAAGAAGTTCCAAGGATCATGCCTCAAGCTTGAAGATCAAGACTGTCAAAATAAACAAAGTTGGAATTTGAAGAAGGAAGATTTGCCTAAGTACCAATTCGAGAAGTATGTTTGTCATATTCGAGAAGTCTAGCATTCGACTAGTCAAGGATTCGATATCTGTAAAGGCACTGTTCGACATCTCTGAAAGTCAACAAGTCAAAGTGTCATTCTATAACTCAGAGATTCGACATGTCTAGTACTCTATTCGAGAACTCAAGAAGTCAACAAGTCAAAGTGGTATTCGAGTTCTCTAAGAGTCAACAAGTCAAAGTTGTATTCGATATCTCAAGGACTCAAGAAGCTACTCGACATCTCAGGGATTCGACAAGTCAAGTGTTCTATTCGACAACTCAAGGATTCCTGGAGAAAAGACTAATTCGAGAAGTGATTCAATATGATAATTATACAGTATTCGAGAACTCAGAGTTATCTATCAAGTCAATTCTAGTTCTCGAATCAATCACTCAGTTACTTCTCGAATACAGTCTTGGAGACAAAATACTGAAGAATTGTACAAGTCAGAAATCTACAGCAAGCCAAAACGCTTTCAGGACCACAGTACTGTAAAGTGTGTTTGGAAACACTACAAAGAAGCTTAGAGAGATGTTTCGAGAGACAAGCTGCTAAAGAAGTGGATCTGATCAGAGTTAAAGGAAGTCAAATCTCAAGCCATTTGGATGTTACTCAAAAAGGATAGACATACTGGAAAGTAATTTATCATGTAACATTATTTGTAGTAATTAGGGTGTACTCATGTTCTATAAGAGTACAACCTCACTTCTCTAGTAGTTAAGCTTTGCAAGATACACATTCAGGAAAAGCATCTCTTTGAGAAAGAAGCCGAGAATACAAACTTGTGTTCTCAGGTTGTCGCAACATTTTGATCTAATAAAATATTAGATTAATGTGAGTACTGTGTTGTTGTGTCTTATATTTCCGCACTCATATTTGTTTAAGCACAAAGCACATACTTTACCACATACACCACTAAGCAGATTCGAAGAAAAGTTAGAGAATCCATTCAACCCCCCTCTGTATTCTCTTTGGTATATTCAATACTCAACAAGTGGTATCAGAGGAGGCTGTTTATTCAAAAACAAAAAACAATCATGAATACACCAAAGACTACTGGAACGGTGAAGGTCCCTAAGTTCGACAAAGAGAATTACAACCTTTGGAAGATTAAAATGTTGTTGTTCATCAAAGCTGTTAACCCTCTATATCCTCATATCCTCAGGAATGGTCCCTTTGTTCAATAACAAGAGATCCCTGAAAAGAAAGTTGGAACCACAACTATTCCAAGATCTTATGTGGCCAAGGAACCATCCAAATGGACAGACTCAGAGAAAGATTAGCTTGCCCTGGATAGTCATCTCATGCTGCTGATAATAAATTCTATGGAGATGTCAATGTTTGCAAATATAGACTCATGCAAATCAGCAAAAGAGATGTGGGATCACATTGAGGTATTGTGTGAAGGGACAGAGGAGGTTAGAGAAAACAAGAAACAGATACTGGTCACACAGTATGAAGCTTTCATGGCACAGCCCAAGGAAAGTATTACTGACATGTTTGAAAGGTTTCACAAGCTGGTGACTGAGCTACAGATGAATGGGAAGGGTTACAGCACTAAGGAGTTGAACATGAAGTTTCTATTGTCTTCTCCAAACCACCTAGAGCAGAGGGTCATTTCTCTAAGGGAAAGAGATTTGAACAAAATCACATATGATGTGCTCTATGGGGTTTTAAAGACTCATGAGCTTGAATTGCTTCAGAAGAGGGCTATCCAAGCGAACCAAGGCAGAATGATAAACACATCATGTGCCTTGATTGTCAGCAAATCTGTTCAAGACCAAGAAGCATCTACAAGTCAGCTGAGGATAGAGGAGATAGTAGATGATGAAGAAACTGAAGGTGAAGTGACTGAACCTGTTGAAGAGAAGGAAGAAGATGAGTTCTATACTCTTGAAGAACTAGATGGCATGGAGAACACTTCATATGCTTTCATGGCCAAGAAATTTTCAAACATTAGATTCAAGAGGAACCAACCCTTCAAACCTAGATCTTAAAACCATTCATTCAACAAGAGCAAGACACCTGTGAAAGCAAACAAGAATAAATTCAAAACCAGCCATGTGGATAGGTCATCTGTAAGGTGTTATAGATGCATTGACCTAGGGCATTTTGCCAGTGAATGCAAGAAGCCTAAAAAGAAGGATAAGGAGTTTCTAGAGCTTGAAGCTAAGTATGAGGCCCTTCTGAAAAAGCAAACACAAGGCAAGGCCTACATAGCTGAAGGGAAGTGTTGGGATGACTCTGATAGTGATGGAGAAGAACAAGAATTTTGTAACTATGCCTTGATGGTTGATTCCAAGGATGAACAATCTCCATCTGACTCTCAGGTACCATCTCTCACTACCATAGATATGTCTGTTTCTGAATATAAGTGTATGGTTGAACAACTGTCTGTTGAAATGTTTAATATCCATACTAGTATGACTGTTGCTAATGAAGAGATTGCTAAACTGTCTACTAGAAATGAACTGTTAAACAAGAAGAATGAGGAACTTGAGCTAACTGCTATGCAAGTAGATAACCTTAAGAAAGAAGTTGAATATCTGCAGAATAAGGTTCTTTGTGCTAGTCAGGTTGAGAAGGCTCTTAGGGATGAACTAGCTGAAAATTAATTCAAACTGAAAACTTTTAAGAACTCCTCTAGTCTATTGCAGTCCTACCATGAGAGAAACCAAGCTAAACCCAAGGCTGTCATTGGACTTGACTATGGCACTCTTAAACAGAGGAAAGGCTATGTTGTCATTGAAGATGACATAGCTGTTCAGGAGGAAGTGCCTCACATTTTGAAAAAGACTTAGTCTCCAATTTTTAAAGAACCAACATTCGAAATTGATGAGGATGCCTTAATCATTAAGCAAATGTTGAATGATGAGGATGAGGCACAGTCTAGTGAACAACCAGCATCCTCTAAGAGTAAGAGTGTCAAGGCAAAAGCCAAGAAGCCAGTAGGAGGTAGACCTAGACCTGAGAAGTTTGTGAAATTTGTTTCAGCTGGGAAAAGTGAATCTGAGAAGAAAGTGGCTAATAAGAAACAAAACAGGAATGGCAAACTAGGGATAAACAAGAATAACAATTATGCTTATGTGCCAATTGCCCCTGAAAAGTCTGTCAAAACTGTTTTAGCACTAATCATTTAACACATGCTTGCAAGAAACCAACTGGTAGTATAGCTAAGCATTTCTATGATTGCTCTGTGCCTTTAAGACATAGAGATTCACCATTTTGTGATAAACTTGACTATATGCTATGTAACATGAATGTGATGACCAGCTGCTTTAATTTGAGAAGACAATTCATGGATGGCTATATAAGTCACAACATTCACACACATTACAAAAGGTCATAGTCTTCAAGTCCTCCTAGAGCTAGGAAGGTACCTCTGTCACCTAAGTCTGAGAACTCAGTTTCTAAGACTTCTAACAGTGACAAGAAGACTAGTCCTAAGAAAGTTAATAAGCATGCTGTTTTTGATAAATCTGTTTCTAAGCCAAGTGGACCCAAACTTGTTTGGGTACCAAAAGAGAAGTAATACCTTTGTGTTTGCAGGGCAAAGAAAATGAAAAGAAGGTCATGTGGATTTTGGACAGTGGATGCTCAAATCACATGACTGGTGATATGGCCCTGCTATCACAGTATGAGGAGAAGGCTGGCCCAATGGTTGCTTTTGGAGATGACAGCATGGGTAACACATTGGGATATGGCAAGTTGAAAGTTGGAAATGTCATCATTCCCAAGGATCTCACTATTAAAAATCACAGACTTATAATTGACATCATTGATCAACTTCAAAAGAAGAATGGGATAAGAACTGCTGAAGAGTTGGAAGCATTTCATATTCTCAGAACTTTCATAGCAACTGGCTCTGTCCCAGAGATGGCTAAAGCAAGGAGGAATAAGGATGATGAAGATGAAGATAAAAGTGATGGGAGAAGAAGACATCACAGGAGTAATAAGGATGATGAAGACAAGAAAAGGAAAGATGTTAAGAACAAGAAGGGAGATGATGGAAAAGATGGAGGAAAAGTCTATGAGAGGAAAAGTGGAAAACAACAAGTCCTAGGCATTACTAAATGTAACCTCACCACAACACAAGACTCTAATTCTAGGGTGAATACAATTAGTAATGACCTACCAAAATCTACATCTATGGCTTCTGCAACTATTTTGCCACTTCAAGAAGAGAAGAGTCAACACAAGAAACCATTTGTATGTTTCCAAAAGCAAACTGCTAATGGTATACTACAATGGTCAAGAAGCAAAGGTCTCAAGTTTCTGCCAATCAACCAAGTGAAAAAGACCAAGTTCAAACAAGCTGCAAGAAGAGTGATGCCATCTAAATCAAGGGCCCTAACAATAATTCCAGGATTAAAACTCCAACCACTAGATGAAGACTTTGATGAAGACCAACTGCAATTTCTAAGAGCTCAAAGAATCTACTATGTTGCCATTATGAACGACTGCCTTGAAATCAAATACACTGATGGAAGAAAGAAGAAATTCAAACAAGGGGGATGTCAAAATTGGGGCAAGCTATATGACATAGAAAGAATTATTACAATGTTGGATTCTAAAGACAAGGTGGAGAGGGTATGGAAGCTAGAGTTGATTGACTTTGTGAAAATAAAGAGAGACTATGATGAGAAGATAAGAAAGGGGTGCTTTGAGAAATGGCTAGAAAGGGAGAAGGAGCTAGATAGGCTGGAAGTTGAAGCAGAAAAGCTAAGGGAAAAAGGATTGTGTAGAGTTCAGTTAAACCCCTATGTGGTGAAGTATAGGAGAAGAAATGGAGATCAGGTCAATATAAGAATGAACCTACTCAATCACTACCCTTCAAACATTCTGGAACCAGTACTTGAAGACTTCAAAAACTCAATTCTGATTGAAGAACTGGATGCTATGGCAGAGATCATAAGGGCTATGGATGAGAATGCAAGGAAGGAAAAAGAAAGGAAACAGAAGGCATATGATGATCTACAAGCCAAAACAATGGAGAGGGAATCAAATGACAAAGGCTAGTATTTCATCATAGTCTGTAAGATCACACACCTTGTAGTTCTATCCATGATGTCTATCAAAATTCATACATGTACTATTAATGTTCTATCTTTATGTATGTTAGTCTTGTTATCAGATATGAAATTGTGACTAAGGGTCTTACTCACAATTTGGGTAGATTATATTGTTAGTCACAGAGGCATGCCTGTATATATCTAATAACAAGCCTAATTGTTTGTAATGCTATGCATTACTTACATGACCTCTTAACTGAGGGAACCTCTAGTTGTAGAGTTTCTACTTGTTGTAGTACGTGTAATAGGCATCAATTTCTATCTGTGTAATTGTAATTAAAAGTCAGAGAATAATGTTTGAAAGAAGTTCCAAGGATCATGCCTCAAGCTTGAAGATCAAGACATTCAAAATAAACATAATTGGAATTTGAAGAATAAAGATTTGCCTAAGTACCAATTCGAGAAGTACGTTTGTCATATTCGAGAAGTCTAGCCTTCGACTAGTCAAGGATTCGATATCTGTAAAGACACTGTTCGACATCTCTGAAAGTCAACAAGTCAAAGTGTCATTCGATAACTCAGAGATTCGACATGTCTAATACTCTATTCAAGAACTCAAGAAGTCAACAAGTCAAAGTGGAATTCAAGTTCTCTAAGTGTCAACAAGTCAAAGTTGTATTCGATATCTCAAGGACTCAAGAAGCTACTCGACATCTCAGGGATTCGACAAGTCAAGTGTTCTATTCGACAACTCAAGGATTCCTGGAGAAAAGACTAATTCGAGAAGTGATTCAATATGATATTTATACAGTATTCGATAACGCAGAGTTATCTATCAAGTCAATTCTAGTTCTTGAATCAATCACTCAGTTACTTCTCGAATACAGTCTTGGAGACAAAATACTGAAGAATTGTACAAGTCAGAAACCTGCAGCAAGCCAAAACGCTTTCAGGACCACAGTACTGTAAAGTGTTTTTGGAAACACTACAAAGAAGCTTAAAGAGATGTTTCAAGAGATAAGCTACTAAAGAAGTGGATCTGAACAGAGTTAAAGGAAGTCAAATCTCAAGCCGTTTGGATGTTACTCAAAAAGGATAGACATACTAGAAAGTAATTTATCCTGTAACCTTATTTGTAGTAAGTAGGGTGTACTCATGTTCTATAAGAGTACAACCTCACTTCTCTAGTAGTTAAGCTTTGCAAGATACACATTAAAAAAAATTACATCTCTCTGAGAAAGAAGCTGAGAATACGAACTTGTGTTCTCATGTTGTAGCAACATTTTGATCTAATAAAATATTAGATTGAATTGAGTACTGTGTTGTTGTGTCTTATATTTCCGCACTCATATTTGTTTAAGCACAAAGCACATACTTTACCACATACACCATTAAGTAGATTCGAAGAAAACTTAGAGAATCGATTCAACCCCCCCTCTGTATTCTCTTTGGTATATTCAATACTCAACAGTAAGATTTTGTAGCTCGAATATGTATGATTGAACACGAATAATGCGGAAATTAAACAACATACAAACTCACTTTAAATTTAATATTTATTAGGTTCGAAGTGTGCTACAAATTGTGAATGTAAATTGTATTCTCAGGTTCATTTTTCTCAGAGAGATATTCTTGAATGTTCAATGGAAAACTTAACTAAAGATATGCGTCTATGTACATATAGAACATGTACATAACTCATTTTTGTAAAACTAGTAACAAACAAAATGATTTTCTAAACTTGCCTATACTATTTTAGTGAAACTTGATATAATATGATTTTTTTCTTCTTTTGTATACTGACCAGATCCACTTCTTTAACTGTTTTTCCTTGAATTTCTCTCCAAGCTTCTTTGTAGGCTTGACATGTACCCATTACAATAATTGGACCACTGCAGGTGTCTTGGTTTGTGTAGATTATTTCAATTCAGAATCTTTAGTAACTTGTCTTTTGAAGCATTCGATAATTGGCTAAATGCTTGGTTTGAGAACTACTTTTGAATAGCTAGACATCTCTTAGTTCTCGAACAAATCTTATTGAGATATCGAATACACTTCTCGAATGAGCCTTTTTCTTCTGGAATTCCTAAGATATCGAATTACTCATCTGACTTGTGGAATCTTTGAGATATCGAATATGCTTTTTTACTGATGAAGTCCTTGAGATATCGAATATGCCTTTGACTTGATTGACTCCTTGAGATCTCGAATGAACTTTGACTTTGTTGACTTCTTGAGTTCACGAATTGAGTCTTTGACATATCGAATTTTTGAGATGTCGAATCCTTGACTTCTCTATAAACAAATTACTTCTCAAATTTGTACTTAGGCAAATTTCATTCTTCACACTCCAACTGTGTTTATTTTCAGCCTTCTTCTTCAATCTTGAGGTATGATCCATGAATCTTCTTTCAACCATTATTATGTGACTTTTTATACAATACACGGATGAAATTGATGCCTATTACTAAGTACAATTATAAGACAAAAACCTAACTAATGGGTTCCCCAGGGGTCATGCAAGTAATACACAATATTACTATGGTCAAGTAGGCTTGTTATTAGATACTACCTTATAACCCGTGCAATGTACGACTTCTTTTTTGGTATTTATAATTGTATTAATTTTTTAAATATTTATATGTTATTAATTTACATATCAAGTTGTTGTTAAAAAATTGATATACATATATATATATATATATATATAAGATTTTACATGTTTAATATAATATTTGTATCTTATCTTAAATTCTTAAAATTTGATTTAGATAATTTTACAGACAACATGAATTTAACAAAATAATCTTTAATTTAATGAAGGTTTTACACATATTTTCGAATTAAAACTATGCCAAAACAAAAGAGAAAAGATTTTACATTGAAAATTCTATGAGATTTATGAAATCTACCTATATTTCATTTTGATTATCAAAATACCCTTTCTATCATTTGATGATAGTTCTAATAATAACCAAATACAGTTTTAATAATAAGTGTGAGAGTGATTTTGTCCAAAATTTTTGTATCTGTGGTCTAGTCTTAGTATGACAAAATAAATAAGAACCGTTATATCATAAAATAAATAGATGAAAAACGTCGGATCGAGAATAATTTTTTTATATTTTACCATGTAAACTAAAAAGTATAGATATATTGAAATTCGAAAAATGCTATTAAATCATATGTAATTTGATTTTCTACATTGAATATGATTAATGTAGGTCTTCTACACTGAACCAGATTAATGTAAAAATTCGTAATTATATTTTCTCTTAAGATTTTGAGTATTTCCATTTTGATAATAATTGTTAAATCATCACTAAATTAAAGATAATTTTATGAGTTTCGCGTGGGCTGCAAAATCATCCAAATCTGATTTCTAGATCTCAAGATAGAGCCCCAATAGTAAATATGAACTTTTTTTAATATTAATAAAAAAATAAATAAAAATCAATTGTATCCTTTTAAATTATATCCTTTTCATACTATAATTTTCTTTTTAAAATTCAATTATATTACATTTTTTTTAATTATATCCCTTTTAGATTATAATTTTTTTTAATATGATATAGTCTTGATCGTCTACTATTAAAAGTATTGTATTAGACTTGACGATTGAGATTACAGTGACCAAATTATAGATACGATCTCTCTTAATTTATTATATATAAGGATAAAATATACAGACATGCCTCTATGACTAACATTAAATTAAATTTAAACCAATCATAATAGGTTAAAACTTTCCAAATTTAAATCTTTTAACCAAGGATATTCAAACTAACCCGGCTACGTGATTAACTATAATAAAAAAATATCAAAATTGTTAATTTATATGCACTATATGGTCAGCTATTTTTAATAATAATTATGTAATATATTCAATATTTAATTAACTAAATTGTTCAGCAAAATTAAAAATACCGACATAATTGTAACTTCAACAAAATTAATTTTTTTGAATTTTTTAATATATTGAACTATTCGACTAATCTTTTAGTACGATATGCTTCAGACTCAATAATTTGATTTGATATGTTATTGAATTCAAGTTCAAACAAAAAAAAAATTCGTTTGATAATATTATCGAACAGTGTTCCGTTAGATATCAAATTGCTCAAATTCAATAAAGCATCGTCCGAGTTTGGTTCAATTTATTTATAACCTTGCATATAATACACAAGTTATTTTTAAATCTTAAATTACAAAATCTAATCAAAATAGTACATTTCCTATTTTATAAACAATTTTTTCATATATCGATATACAGTACTTCAAAACCCTTAATGAGCATTCAAATTTTAGTTATACAAATTATAAAATTAAATAGTAAAATCAATAAAATAGAAAAAACTAGACTCAATCAACTAAAATATTCAAATTAATCTGAAAATAATAATATTCCAACATTTTACTTAATGTATTTCCTTACAATAGTTAAATGATTGAAGCTAAAATTATGTCGAAATAACTTAACACAAATATGTAGAATGATGATCAATCAAAATAATTGATTTTATATACATTCAACCTGCTATGATCTAATTTTAGCATTCGTCATAAAAATTCTACATACTGGTCAGAATTCACAATCCTACAATTCGATCATCCTCATCGAGGAAACGTGAACAACATGGTATCAACACATGTAACCATCCAAAAAGTAAATAAAAATATATTAGAACGCAAAAAGAGATAAAATCTCCAACATATTATTGTTTGAGAGTACATCCAGTTGTGCATCTTTTGAGAGAAATATGAAGATTAAATTGATAAACCATTCATTATTCTTACCATATATTTACCTATTTCGCTTAATTTGAAGAGTTTTTCATCTTCACTTTATATATTTAATTAGTGGACCTTAAAAATAATTAAAAAATACTTAAGATACTAATCATTTAGTTCTTAACAATGTATATATAGAGAAAAAATCATATTATAATGAAAATCCCTCCTAAATGAAATGTAAGATTTAATATTATCCAACCAGTTAAATGTATGAGATTTAACCATACGTATCCAATATGTTCTCCATCTTTATCTCCCACCATTCGTTAATCTTATCCACATCTTCATCCTCCATTAATCTGATCACATCTTCATCTTCCACCACCATCTTATTTTTACTTCAGCCACAATCTCCAACATGTAGCAATAACCATCCCCAGCCAGCAACTCGATCCGACCACCAACATCATTCTGAAATTGTCTGATTAAACCAAAATCACCACATTCAAACCATCATATCGTCACCATTTCTAGCCACCATACATGTACACTCAATATCATATCTAAATTATAATATTTAAACAGAAATAACTACTATCAAACAAAATTAACTAAAATTAAAATATAACAACCTCGAGCCTTCACCTCTAACAATCACCTACAAATCACTAACTGCATATTGAAATCACCATAATCAAACTACCATACCACCAGCACTTATCATCAACTTCTCCACCACCATTACCTCAATATTTATAGACCAATATCTACATATCACCAAATACAGGCTGAAATCATCATAAAAATCACAAAACTCGATTAAAAAATAAGAAAAAATCATCAAAATTTTGGTGAAAATTAAAAAATGTGATAAAATTAGTGGTGGCATCTAGAAATGAAGACAAAGACAAAGAAAATGAATTGAAAGTCTAAAACCTCGAAAAAGCATGCATTGGTGGAGAGTCTATAAAATCATTACAATATAGATAGATCCGAAGAAATGGGAGAGAGAAATAGAAAGATAAAGATGGGGGAAGTGACAACAAAAAAATCATTTCCCACGAGTTCGTCAACAAAGATGAAGATCGATGAAAAAGATGGAAGGTAATTATATGTTTATATTGTTTATCGATATAAGATTTTAAATAAGTGGTCCAAATTAAGAGTATTTTAAAAAATGTGGGATTAAAATATACTATTTATAATATATATGTATATATTGTTTATCATATAACATGTTAAGAGTTAAGTTCTATGCAGACCAGCATTTGAGTGTTGACCGTAGAGACCGTATACATTATGCACTCAAAATATTGTAAAACATATATATTTGCAAAAAATGTTCAAAGAATATTATTATTTCATTCAAAATCTTAAAAATCATATATGATTTGCAAGCAGAACATGTTTTGGAGAACAATACGTTCTGCAATATTTTGTTTGCAGAACATATATGATATTCAAGATTTTTAATGAAATTTGCATGTAAAACATTTATGATTTTCAAGATTTTCAATGAAATAGTGATTTTCATTGAACATGATTTTCAATGAATAAGTTTTTGCAATGTTTTGATTGATATATGGTCTCCGATCTCCAGTAAAGTTTTGATCTCCATAGAACTTAACTCAACATGTTAGATATAAGGTTAAAATATATATTGACAACTTTAAAACTTTCATTGCAGGAAGGCAAAGACGACTAGTGATAGGTCCATAATTAATCATATTTTTAATACCTATTTTATGTCCGTTTTCGTAATTTTATTAATTAATAAATTGTTTTATTTTGTTTTGTAGGAAAATAAATAAAAATAGATTTCAAGCAGGAAAAGGTGCAAAAAGGGAAAGGAGGTGGAAAATACTTGAAGTCAAGGAAACTAGAGGGAAAATCGATTACTTATCGGAGAAGAAAAGGAAATTGAAGAAATTATATTCAAGATTGGATTGTAATCAAAGGGGCCAAACCCAATATTTTCCCCTATATATATGGCCTTCTCCCTTGTAATTTAGACACCTAGAATTTTATAACTACATATTTTTCTATTTTATAGTCTCGCCGGTGGTTATTATCCGGCATACTTGTTCGTGTTATTAATATATTGTTAGTTCACATTTTTAATACTTGATTTTGTTTCATTGCCGTTGACTTCTTTTATTGTCCAGGTTATATTAGTTTATACAAGTTTGTTCCATCACGTCTTCGTCCGGTACATGTTATATAATACTTAGTTAATTAGTTTTCAAGTGCTTAAGTTGTCCTGCATGTTTAATTCATATGATTTATATTAATTGTTTCGTTTGTTATATAATTATGAGTAACTAATTTTCTTGTCCTAGGATGAAGATGAAGTTAATTTAATTGCTCTTGATTTCTTCTCGTTCCTATTAATTGATTCTCATGATTTTTCTTGGTGCTTAATTGATCAATTGACAAAGTGATTTTGATATATTATTGTTACCGAATTTGTTTTTCATAGCCTATGCTTGCTCCTTGAAGTTTTGATAGGTTATTGTTAGATAACAAGTTTCATAGTATATGCTTGTCTCGTTAATTGATATATCTTATTTATGAAGAAAAGAGGATTGATTTTAGGGCGAGTTGATATTAATTGTGATTGATTAACGGATTCGAATTCCTAGGTTTTATATATTATTTAATAATTTTTGCTTATTAGGTTAATTAAATCTCATCTCAAATTTGATTGTCCAGTTCGCCTGAGTTAATTATTAGGGTTTTGAAAATTCGTAGTCTCTGTGGATCGACCTGTATTCGCTACAATTAACCACTGTGCGCTTGCATTTATTTTACACATCAAGTTTTTGGCGTAGCTGATCGTTCTGTTAAAACTCCAAAAGGTATAGTGGAAGATGTGTTGATTAAGGTTAGTGATTTTGTCTTCCCCGTCGATTTTGTTGTTCTAGAAACCGAACCAGTCAAAAATCTCAAAAATCAAATTCCCATCATTTTAGGAAGGCCTTTTCTTGCTACCTCTAATGCTTTGATTAACTGTAGGAATGGTTCGATGAAACTCACTTTTGGAAACATGACGATTGATCTTAATGTCTTTAATGTAGGAAATCAACCTAATGAGCTTTTTGAACAACCTGTAGGAGTTAATTTGATAGATGAGGTTGTTTCATGGTCGAATCTTGAGGATAGTTCAATTGAGTATTTTCTTGAGGAAGATGTTTTGTTAGATTCTGAGAACAATAAAGAACTTCATGAGCTTTATAGAAATTTTTCTTCTGATGAGATGTTAGATGAATTGAATGCCATTTGTTCTAAACATGAAACCCAACTTGAGGATAGTTCTTTTGATTGACCTTTGTTAAGAATTCTGTTGGTGAGCCACCAACATTAGTTCCTAATCTGTCTTTTTCCACTCTTGATCAGTCTTTGGTAGTTGATAATGAAACTCATTATGTTCTTTCTAGTGACTTAGTTCATAACCAAGAATTTATAGTAATCAATCTGCTTAAACAACATAAAGAAGCAGCTAATTGGTCTATGAATGATGTTAGTGGTATGAGTTTTATTCTGGCATATGATTATATTTCTCTAGTGGATAATGGTGTTTTTGTGGGTGTGTTTCACATGTTTGATGATTGTGTTACATGTGTTGTTTTTCCTCGATCTGGTATTGGTTAATATATTTGTTTTTGTAATGTGTCTCCCATGACTAAGTTTAGGTATGGGGGAGCAACTCTGTGTATGTGTGTGTGTGTGTTTATTTTATGTGTGTGAGTTTTTGTGTGTGTGTGTGTTATAGGTAGTTATGTATCTCCTCATCCCTTATCAGGTATTCTCGTCCTTTTACTTTGTCACTTTTCTCTCATTTTCATACATTGAGGACAATGCATGATTTAGGTATTGGGGAGGGATTTAGTAGTTATTATTATTTAAAAAAAATCCAAAAAAAAATTGAAAAATGAAAAGTCAAAAAATAATTCTAGCCTTGTGAAATGATTACTTGTTAAAAGTTAGCTTGATGCACTCTTACATGCTATAGTACTCTTGTGTTTCTGATGCTTTTGATTGAGAAGTGATATGCTAAGTTCTTGTGCACACACACACACTAGCGAGTTGAAACTAGTAGACTTATAGAATGTTGTAAGTAATTAAAAGGACATGAATATGTGCAAGAAGATTTGGTTTCCATGCTTTGAGTACAAGTAGGTGCATTAAAGAGATTTTTTTCTTGGGATTGATTATGTTTTGCCACCAAGTGAGATTTTGAGCCTATATGCATATCTTTTGCATTTTATATTCGTTTGCTTGAGTGTCCACATGTTGTTTGCATTGCTAGCACTTGTTTGAGACCTTTCTTGAAATGCATGACATTATTTGATGATAAGATGATAAAGGCATTTAGGAATAACCTATTATTATCCAAATTACCATACCCTTTATATATGATCAATTAGTTACCCCTTTGAGCTTAATCCTATTTTTTCGGTGACATACCACATTACTTGCATAGACCTTTTTCTTGTGTAACCTAATGTATATTTGATCCCAATTGTCAAAGGCTAGTAGGAAGTTGTGGGAGTATAAGGTGTGTGAGATGGGATTTACTTTTGTTCATTAATTTTGGGGAAATATTGGGTTTTGTTGCTTACTTGTCGGTTGTTATTCAATAAATTCTTGAAGAAGGATTGTGGTTTCTTATATATTTATATTATCTATCTTAGATCTCGTTTAAAAAGAAAGAAGAAAAAAAGAGAAAAAAAAAAGAGAAAAAAAATTGAAAAAAGAAAAAAAAAAGTTATATGAGAGCATACTTATGTTTCTGTGTGATCCTTCTTCATTCGACTAGTCAAGTATTTTGTTTGAAGGAAATCAAAAATTCATGTGTGGGGAGGAAGTATGATGTTGTGTATGATTTATTATGGATCCTACTAGCTTTTGACACTTCACCTTATTTGACCTTACTTGATATACCTTGTCCCTAGCCCCGTTACAACCCAAATAAAAGACCTTTTGATTATCATCATTAATGTATGTTGTGTTAAAGTTAGATTGATACCAAATGTCAAGCATGCTTATGATTTTGTTGGAATGGAGTGATACACTTACCCTTGTTCTTGAGTGATTATTCTTTTTGTGAGTGAAAGGTGAGTTGTTACTTGTTTTTTTCATATGAGATCCCAAGTTTTGACTCTAAGGTGTACTCTTGTGGGCTTAGCATGGTTACCAACTTATTTTTACACTTGACGTGGACTTCTAATGACCTCTGCATATTTCTTTGAGTAGACTATGTGAATACTTGTACCTTACACACCAAGACATTGTAAATTCACTTTGATTTCTTAAGTTGATGTAGCATGAGATGACTTGTATGTGTGGTGTTGCATTGAACAATCTTTTACATGAGCTAGATGGATTTTGTGGGTACATTCACTATAGGCCCTCACGAGACCTCACTCGTCCACTAGGGCTTCCTAGGGGTTTAAATGGCTTGTTGCATATGCCAAATGCAACCGTGATCACCTACGGAAGTGGTATTATATATTAGATAGTATTTTATTATATATTTTTCTCGAGGACGAGCAAAAGATAGGTATGGGGGCATTTGATAGGTCCATAATTAATCATATTTTTAATACCTATTTTATGTCCATTTTCGTAATTTTATTAATTAATAAATTGTTTTATTTTGTTTTGTAGGAAAATAAATAAAAACAGATTTCAAGCAGGAAAAGGTGCAAAAAGGGAAAGGAGGTGGAAAATACTTGAAGTCAAGGAAACTAGAGGGAAAATCGATTACTTATCGGAGAAGAAAAGGAAATTGAAGAAATTATATTCAAGATTAGATTGTAATCAAAGGGGCCAAACCCAATATTTTCCCCTATATATATGGCCTTCTCCCTTGTAATTTAGACACCTAGAATTTTATAACTACATATTTTTCTATTTTATAGTCTCGCCGGTGGTTATTATCCGGCATACTTGTTCGTGTTATTAATATATTGTTAGTTCACGTTTTTAATACTTGATTTTGTTTCATTGCCGTTGACTTCTTTTATTGTCCAGGTTATATTAGTTTATACAAGTTTGTTCCATCACGTCTTCGTCCGGTACATGTTATATAATACTTAGTTAATTAGTTTTCAAGTGCTTAAGTTGTCCTGCATGTTTAATTCATATGATTTATATTAATTGTTTCGTTTGTTATATAATTATGAGTAACTAATTTTCTTGTCCTAGGATGAAGATGAAGTTAATTTAATTGCTCTTGATTTCTTCTCGTTCCTATTAATTGATTCTCATGATTTTTCTTGGTGCTTAATTGATCAATTGACAAAGTGATTTTGATATATTATTGTTACCGGATTTGTTTTTCATAGCCTATGCTTGCTCCTTGAAGTTTTGATAGGTTATTGTTATATAATAAGTTTCATAGTATATGCTTGTCTCGTTAATTGATATATCTTATTTGTGAAGAAAAGAGGATTGATTTTAGGGCGAGTTGATATTAATTGTGATTGATTAACGGATTAGGATTTCTAGGTTTTATATATTATTTGATAATTTTTGCTTATTAGGTTAATTAAATCTCATCTCAAATTTGATTGTCTAGTTCGCCTGAGTTAATTATTAGGGTTTTGAAAATTCGTAGTCTCTGTGGATCGACCTGTATTCGCTACAATTAACCATTGTGCGCTTGCAGTTATTTTACACATCAACTAGTTCCCTGAAAAAGTGAAAGCCATCATAGGAAAAAAATCTGACACTCACTATATCATTGAATAAGGAAAAATTGGTACATGGAAATACTGTTTACTTTGCTTCAGATGTTGTAGAGGGAATTCAAACCTCTGAAGTTTCTACACCCACACAAAAATATAAATCAATTAAACAGTTTGCTGTGAAAACCTTTTACACTCCTAACAATTACCTATTTTGTTTTCTTGAAACAGGTGTCTGATTCTGTTAACAATCACAATGCTATTGACGATACTCCAGAATTGAAACCAAGAACAAATAAACGCATTCGCGTGAATGATAATGGACCCAACAAGCAAAACAAATGTAAAATAGTTTAGGGTTTTTACCATTTACATCCATTTGACATTCATAATACATTTCAAACAAATTGTAATTTAGTATTTGTATATTAGCTTGTTGAGATGGTAACATTTTATTTATCCTTTTAATTATTTTATGCGTTGATTGCTTCTTCAAATATTTAAATCTCAATTACATGTATTTATTTCTTATCAAACAATAATTATTTAGTATTTTTTTAATATTTATTAAAACATGTACATGTGTTAGCATAATTCATTAAGATATATGATAAAAAGAAAATTGAATATGGATTTTGATTTAGAAAAACTCTTTATAAAATAAAGAAATGGGGTATTAATAATTTTAATTGTTTTTGAGATGGTATCTTCGGTGCGTAGCACGGATATAATGCTAGTTGATTAGTTATGAGAAAGAATTTTTTTTCTGAAAGTAAGTAAATGTAATAATGTAATGAAGTAAAAAAGAGCTATTATATAATAATATAACTAGCATTTTATCCGTGCTACGCACCGAAAGTACAATTTTAGAAAATATTAAATAGTTATAAATAACATTTATATATAAATAACATTTATAAGTATCCAATAATAAATTATTTTATCATGTTTTGTTTTTTTCCCAAATAGTCTTACGACATTTTATGCTTCTTTTACGAAATGTTCAGTTGAGTATGGCCTTGTATTGAGCACCGAGCATAAAAAATAATAAAAACATAATTATTAATAGAAATATAAGCATGTACACATTTTTTCTTCTATAAATTCAAATAAAAAAGGAAGTGTCAATTCTTTGTAGGTAGTTAAATAAACATGTTATACTGCTAATTGAATCTTTGGAGGCTGCAAAATGTTCATGTTGTACTGCATAAAGTGTTGCATAAATGTCCAAAATTGGTATGGTAGTTCTTGTGTTTACTCAATTACCCTTAATTATTACAAATAAAATCCTTCTAATAACTAATCAATTTTCTTTTTCAAGTTAGACATATTAATTTTTTTATTTTTTTAATAAGTAATCAATATCTCTTTTCAGGTAAAACACAAAATCATTTTTATTTATTCTAACTAAATTTTCTTTTTTCTTTTTCTAAAAGCACTACGGACAATTCCATTTAATAAAATAAATTACTTATTTTTTAATTACTATTAACTAATCAATTATATTTTTCAGCTAAAACAAATTATCTTTTCTATCTTCTCTAACTATAACCTCCCATTTTCCAATTATATCACAGGCGGTTTTATGTAATAAAATAAAATAATAATATTATAATTACTAATAATTAACCGATTACCTTTTTTCAGTTAAAATATATATTCTTTTTTACATTTTCTAACTAAAATCCCTACTTTTCTAAAAATATCACCGGCAAAATTTATATAATTATTATCAAATCGTATCATTTCAATATTTAAGCCTACAAAATTTAAAGAAAAAAATCTTATTAAAAAAAGTTTGTGCATCGCACGGGTTTAAAGCTAATATTGTACAATTTAATAAGTAAAGTAATATAAAAATAATTATATACATAAAATCCGGTCCGATCCGGGTTTTTTCAGGGCTTGGATCAAACATAAACGAAGATTGGATTTTTTTTATTTTAAGGACCGGAGACCAGACCATTTATAAACGTTCTGGTCCAGGTCTTGGATAGATAGGCCCGATCATGTCTAATTTACTGATATATACCAGAATGTTTTATAAAGTCTCAAAAGCCTCGAAAGCTTGTTTATTTTTTTTCCCCGCGCAATGGAGAAATTATATTAAGGAAAATAATAAGAAATAAAAAAACTAATTTAGTGCCTGATTTAATAAATCTTAAATCATAAGTTTAGAAGCATTTAAACCCACAACAAATGAATATTTTCATGTAAAGTCAAGCACAATCGAAGTTTCATCGTATTGAAGTAGCTCTTAAAAAAAATTGCATCATTCACAAACATTAACTTTTCCTAGTCTAATAATTTAAATTGCCAAATACAAACACTTCGTACATATGCCACTACGGTAGTCATACTTAATTTGATGAAATAATAAACGGGGTGTGGTATAATCTCAAAATAATGAAGAGACTGATTTTTTATAGTAGATTTGTCTATTAGTCTCACTTGTAGTAGATTTGTCTGTTAGTCTCACAACAGGCCATAAACATTACAATGATATACTTTCAACTTATTTTAATTTGTCAAGTTCACACATATATTTAATATACATCAATTTGATTAGCGGGTAAAAGATGGAGGTGAAAAGGTTAGAAGTGGAGAAAAATATGAAACATAAATAAAAAATTATAAATTTTGGAATAATAAATAATTAAATATATCTCCGAAATCAATATTTTATTTATACATGTATCACATCAAATTTATTTATATTTAACTAATTGTACATATAATTTAATATCAAATCTAACGCAAACATATTAAGTAATTGTCTTTACATTACTGGATTTTATTTAATTAATGTTAAACCACACATTGAATTTAAGGACATATATTTAAAAATGTTAATAATGAAAAAAATGGATGGTTTTGATTTTGAAAGATAATAATAAAGCGTTTATTTAACTATTAGTAAATCTATTTTTTTTTTTGAAGAAATTAGTAAATCTAATTAATATTATTTTTAATATGAACTTACTAATTAATTAAATTTATATTCTTGAAGTTTTTAATTAATGGGAACCACATATCAAATTTAAGGACAAATAATCAAATGGTACTTATAGAAAATAGAATGGGTTTAATTTTAAATGATAATTATATTAAAAAAATGGTTCAAACTAAATGAAAATTAATGGATTTAAGATTGTTTCCGTAACTTTGGTCACCAATTCGTGTTGTGAATTTGATATTCCTTCTGAATGATTATGGTCATTCATGATACACCTTTGAATATTAAGCTGGTGAAATGATACTATATACAACGTTTAATTAATTAGCAATTAAGTTGATAAATGAAGAGATTTTTGATTGATTTATTGAAGAAAGAAATTACTAAATGCATTTTCATTGAATATGACTTATGTGTTTTTCCCAAGAATTAACTTCCAGGGTCTACAAAAAATTTGCTTCACAGGAATTGAGAAACTGATCTTATACGGGCATCGTACTTTTAAATGTATGGACAATGATACAATAAATATTTTAGTTATCATGCAAGTAAGTTACGAATGATAACACTGGCAACCCAACATTGTAAAAAATGTTTATATATAGGCACGCCTAATAATGTAAATAAATCGGTGTAATGTGGTAAGAATTGATGCCTACAATTCAGTAAATCACAGAATTATTAGAGCTGGCTACTGAATATTCTAATGAGAAATAAATCTGGGAATATGAATTTTGTGTTTTTCTCAAGAATTAACTTTCAGGGTCTACAAAAAATTTGCTTCACAAGAATTGAGAAACTGATCTTATACGGGCATCGTACTTTTAAATGTATGGACAATGATACAATAAATATTTTAGTTATCATGCAAGTAAGTTACGAAGGATAACACTGGCAACCTAACACTATAAAGGCACGCCTAATAATGTAAACAAATCGGTGTAATGTGGTAAGAATTGATGCCTACAATTCAGTAAATCACAGAATTATTAGAGCTGGACAATGAATATTCTAATGAGAAATAACTCTGGGAGAATTTGGATTGAGGATGATGAAAAATCGTTTTTCTATTATTTTTTTGTTAGAATCGTTTCTCTGTCGATTTTATTGGACAATTAAAATGCGAAACATACAATACATAAATAATCGAAATAAAAAAATAATCTATCCAAGTATAGTATGTCATATAATAAAGAGATACAAAGTAGTATCTCAACCGAAATGGATATGATTTAGGCATGAAGAGAATCGATGCAGACACTTAGTTCATCAAAGTTGGCTATGTCTGATGGGGAATAAGGAATAAACGACTTAGATTTCCTGTAATGTTTAAATTGATAGAATAGTTTTATTTTTTAATTTGCAAGAATTTTATATTTGAGGTAATTTTATTTATATAAATTATTTATTAGTTGATCGTTAAAATAAAAATTAGTAAACATTTTATTTAGTTAATTGATATAAAAAATAAAAATAAATTGTTATTAAATTTAAATTGAGTTGAGTTTAATCCTTGCTGAAATGTAGAATCTAGATCCAATAGAGAAACATGTTACATTAAGTTTAATTGGTCTAAAATTTAGTAGAATCTAGATGTTAAAATAATTCACAATCTTCTGAATGGTTAACTAAAACGTGTTAGATTCGGGTATTATAATAAAAGATGTTAAAAAACAATTCATAATTAAAAGATATACAAACATACATAATACACCATAATGTGGATTTATAGAAAATTTTACTTATGGTTAGTAGTAATTTTAAAAATAAAAACCATGTAATATACGAATTTATTAACTCAAGATATTATTATATTTAAATATAATTTAACCGCGATTAGTAAATTAGAATAAGCATGGTAAATAATAAAAAAATTTATATGATTGATTGATTTAAAATTAAGAGTGAATTCTAATTGTCTCTAAAGTAATTTTAATTTTTTGATTGGTAATTTATTCACCAACCAATAATAATACTCTTCTAGCTTATATTTAATAATTAAAGTAAATAAAATATATGTAATTTTGGCTTATATGATTTTATTAATTAATTTTATTAATAAAATATGAATAATATTTTTTGCCTTTAAAAAAATTGAAACTTTGAAGTAATGGATTTTATCCAATTTATTTTAAATCTGATTCAATTTCGATTTTGTAGTGTTAGCTTATATGCATTAATTAATTAATTTTATTAACAAATATGAATAAATATATTTTTGAGCTTTTAAAAAAAATCGAGTATTTGAAGAAATGGATTTTATCCAAGTTATTCAAAATCTGATTTCAAATTCGATTCTTTCAGATTTCTAGCCTAGAAGAGTTAGATTGTAATTATTTAAAATCAATTTTAATTGCACAACTTATATTATGAAAATCAATTTATAATGTATGATAATATGATTGTGGTTGATTTATATTAAAAGAGTTTTTGATTAATTAATGATTAATTATTAAATTTAATTTAAAATATGTATAATAGTATATTGTGATTGATTTCAAATTAAAATTGTGAGTTTTTAGTAAATATTTTTTATTGAAAAAATATGTATTTATGGATATATTGAATAAAATCATTCTTGTATTTAAATTAGAAGTGATAATTAAGCATGGTTAATGAGTTACGAAGTTAAACATCGCCCTTAAGTTTTCTTTCCATGTCTTGTGAAAGTCTTTGTTTTCTCTCTAATTTTCTTTTCATTTGAGAGGTTAAGGTTGTGAGAGTGTCAGTGGCATCTATGGCGAGGTATCAAGGTATTGAAGATCAGATGGCAGGATTAGGCATCGAAGATGAGGAGAATGAATCTCTTTCATTTGAAGGTGATGTTGAGGAGAGATAGTGAATAAATATGAATTGTGTTTAGTGGGAAGGTTCTTGACGGAGAAAAATATCAATGGCAATGCTATGAAATCAAAGATGATCGACATTTGGAAACCTGCCATGGGTATAAACATTAAGGAGATCGAAGCTGGGATTTTTCTTTTTCAGTTCTATCATCGGGAAGATTTGCAGTGGGTTCTTAAAGGAGGGCCGTGGTCTTTCGACAACGCGATGCCATTGAAAGTCCCCTTGTGGCATCTTAACATATGGATTCAAATCCATGATTTACCAAATGCTTTGATGTTTGAGGCTGTTGGTAAACAATTAGGGAATTTTTTATGGAGTATTTGGAGTATGACAGTAAGAACAACAACAGTATTTGGCGTGAATACATGAGAGTGAGGATCAGATTAGATGTCAGGAAACCCCTAAAGAGGAAGAAGAAGATAACTCGTAAAATAGGGGCTGAAGTCATTGTATCATGTAAGTATGAACGCCTTGGTGAATTTTGTTTCTCGTGTGGTCTCATATCGCATACGGATAGATTTTGTAGACAATTCCTGGATAAACCTTTAGAGGACGGAACCAAGGAGTGGGGGAGATGGTTGAGGGCACCATCGCGTAGGGTGGCGGGTCCGGTTCGGAGTAAGTGGTTGAGAGATGAAGGTGACATGGAGTGGGAAGCCAAGATTGGAAGGTCCAACAAAATTCTGGAAGATACGGGGGGATCTGGTAAAGTTTCGTCTGATGAGATAATTAAGGGGAGTAATAGTAGGTGTTTTGAAAGCAAATATATCTCGACAACTGGTGCGGTTACATCTAATTTTCAAAGTACAGAAAGTGCGGGAAATAATAGGCAATTGGGTTTTAGTATTGGGCCTGAAGATGGGAAGCTAAGTGGGCTTAATTTAGAAGAGAGGAAAAGAAAAAGAATTGGGCCTGTTAATAGTGACTGTTCGTTGATGGAGGAAAGAGTCTCAATATCACAAAATAGTAACAAAAGTACAGACATGGACGTTGTTCTTTCTAAGAATGATTGTACAACATCCCCTAGCTTTGTTTTCGCTAAGCTTGCTGAGCAAGCTAGCCAGCTCCAATGAATTTTCTTAGTTGGAACTGCCGGGGGTTTGGGAATGCCCGGTCAGTTCGTGCTCTGAGGGATTTGATATAGTCTCGCAAACCTGTTTTTGTTTTTCTTTCAGAAACTATGTCGTTCAGTAATAAAATAGAGGAGATTCGTGTGAAGTTTGGTTTTTCTTCAAAATTTGTAGTTGATAGAGTGGGTCATGGGGGTGGTCATGCCATTCTATGGAAGCCTTGTGTTAACTGTAGTGTGTTGGAATCATCTAGTAATTACATTGATGTGTGCATCTCTGATAGTAGTGTGTTTGATTGGCACCTCACTTGCTTTTATGGTTTTCCAGAGAGGGCTAGGAGGCAAGATTTGTGGAATCTTATCAAAAGTCTAGCAGCTAAGTCGTCTTTGTCCTGGTGCATTCTAGGAGATTTCAATGATATGCTTTACGCTACGGACAAGATGGGTCGAGTTTTACATCCACAATCATTAATGGATGGTTTTCGTCTAGCCATTGAGGATAGTGATTTTCTTGAACTAGACTTGGTGGGTGGTCAGTACACTTGAGAACGTGGCTGAGGTACGCCAGATTGGGTCAAGGAGTGACTCGATAGAGCATTTTCCAATTCAGCTTGGTGGAGTAGATTTCCGTTGTGTAAGCTTTTAGTTACCCATGTACTGAGCTCTGATCATGATCCTCTTATTTTGGAGTTGATGAGTTTAAAGTTTCCTATGAAGCAGTTCAAATTCCGATTTAAGAATGTGTGGTTAAAGGAAGCTAGTTTCAAGGAAGAAGTTGTAGCTTTCTGGTCTCAGTTGCCTGTTAGTAGTTTGCTTCCAAAATTAAACTCTGTTTCCTCGTTTATGGCTGAATGGGGGAAGAACTTTTTTCATAAGTTTTGTAACACCCCTAGATCCGGGGTCAACGATCCAGGTTGTTATGCCGATCTAGATTCCAATTTTATCAATTACCATTCCCGATTATTAACCACTTTACTAATTACTAATATTGTACGTTGGCAATGACCCCTAAGTCAATAACATCCATCACAGGTTATGAGCTCATAGCGAAAGCAAAACATTACTTAGAGTGCTAGATACAAACCAAAGTATAAAGTTATTACAGACCCAATTAATATTTCCATCTAGAAGGATTGAAAATCCACAAAAGTTGCTACCTGGGGTGATAGTAGAGGCGGGATAGTTTTCTGGTTTTTAAAAGTTTACACAAGTCATGCTTGTACACAAACCTAACAAGTCTAAGTTGGTAACCTATCCTACTAAGTCCTCTCACCTGAGGCAATCGACGTTCGAACAGTCTATGGAACAGCTGCGCGTTTCCCACGCGCTTCCTGGCAGTTTCATGGGTCCTTACCATGCTTACCTATTGTTGTTTGTGATATATATAGAAAAACAAGTGTGAGCATAATTGCTCAGCAAGATAATAATAGTACTGTAAAGATACTTTTCATTTCGTTTGAAAACGGGGTAATATCATACACGTTCATCTTTTATCAACAGACTTTCCCTGAGTCATTTTAAATCAAGAACATTCTGGTTTTCAAAATCTTTCATGATGAGTTCAACACTGACAACACTATCGGTACTGTAGCACCTGGGCTTCCAGCACAGTGTAGCAGTGTTAGTCACAGAGGCATGCCTGAATACATCTAATAACAAGCCTAAGTATGTGTAATGCTATGCATTACCTACATGACCTCTTAACTGAGGGAACCTCTAGTTGTAGAGTTTCTATTTGTTCTGTACTTGTAATAAGCATCAAATTCTAGTTGTGTTACTGTAATTATAAAGTCAAGAATAATGCTTGAAAGAAGTTCCAAGGTTCATGCCTCAAGCAAGGAGATAAAGACTGCCAAATAATCACAGTTGGGATTTGAAGAAATGAAGAATTTGCCTAAGTACCAATTCGAGAAGTACATTTGTCTATTCGAGAAGTCTAGCATTCGAGAAGTCAGAGATTCGATATCTCAGAAGACACTATTCGATATCTCTAAATACACTGTTTGATATCTCATTCGATATCTCAGAGATTCGATATGTCTAGTACTTTATTCGAGAACTCATGGAGTCAACAAGTCAAAGCATCATGCGAGTTCTCTAAGAGTCAACAAGTCAATGATCTATTCGATATCTCAAGGACTAAAGAAGCTACTCGACATCTCAAGGAGTCCCAGAGAAAAGAGCTATTCGAGAAGTAATTCGATATGTCAATATAACACTATTCGAGAACTCAGAGTTATCGATTAAGTCAATTCGAGTTCTCGAATCAATCACTTAGCCACTTCTCGAATACATTCTTGGAGACAAAATACTGAAGAATTGTACAAGTCAGAAAACTGCAACAAGCCAAGACACTTTATTTGACTATGTACTATAAAGCAGATTGGAAAGCCTACAAAGAAGCTTGGAGAGATAAGACAAAGGGACAAGGAGCTAAAGAAGTGGATCTGAACAGGCTTTGCAAAGTCAAATCTGTAGCCGTTTGGACTCTTACTCAAATAAGATAGACAGACTAGAAAGTATTTTGTTTACCTACCTTATTTTGTAGTAAGTAGGTGTATCCATGTCTATAAGGATACAGCCTCACTTCCTTAGCTAAATGTGATAAGTTTTTCAATATACATCTCAAAAAATATCTCTCTAAGAAAAACGAAGCTGAGAATGCTACCATTTGTATTCACAGATTGTAGCAAAATCTTTATCTAATAAAATATTAGATTAAAGTGATATTGTGTTGTGTTTGTCTTTGTTATCTGTACTTACATATCTCACACATTCAACACATATCTTGCTGCGAAGATTCAAGAACAAAGAAAAGTTCAAGAATCCATTCACCCCCCCTCTGTATTCTTTTACCGTATTCAATACTCAACAAGTGGTATCAGAGCAGGCTGTTTAATCTAAACAGAAAACGATCATGAGTTCGAATACACCAAAGACTACAGGTACGGTGAAGTTCCCTAAGTTCGACAAAGAGAATTACAACCTCTGGAAAATAAAAATGTTGTTGTTCATCAAAGCTGCCAATCCTCTCTACCCTGATATTCTCAAGAATGGTCCATTTGTACCACAATAAGAAATTGCTGAATCCACAGTGGGCACAATAGTCATTACTAGATCATATGTTTCAAAAGAGCCATCCAAATGGACGAACTCAGAGAAGGAAAAGGTTGCCTTAGACAGTCATCTCATGTTGCTGATCATAGACTCCATGGATATGTCGATGTTTGCTAATATAGCATCATGCACATCAGCCAAGGACATGTGGAACCACATCGAGGTGTTATGTGAAGGGACAGAGGAGGTAAGAGAAAATAGGAAACAGATACTGGTCACACAGTATGAAGCTTTCATGGCACAGTCCAAAGAAAGTATTACTGATATGTTTGAAAGATTTCACAAGCTGGTGACTGAGCTTCAAATGAATGGGAAGGTTTACAGCACTAAGGAATTAAACATGAAGTTTCTACTATCTGCACCAAACCATCTAGAGCAAAGGGTCATATCTCTAAGAGAAAGAGATTTGAACAAAGTCACATATGATGTGCTCTATGGGGTTTTAAAAACTCATGAGCTTGAGTTGCTTCAGAAGAGGGCTATCCAAGCCAACCAAGGCAGAATGATAAACACATCCTGTGCCTTGATTGTCAATAAATCCGTTCAAGACCTGGAAGCATCTACAAGTCAACTGAGAATAGAAGAGATAGTAGATGATGAAGAGACTGAAGAAGAAGTGACTGAACCTGTTGATGAAAAGGAAGAAGATGAGTTCTATACTCTTGAAGAGTTGGATGCCATGGAAAACACTTCATATGCTTTTATGGCTAGAAAATTCCCAAACATCAGATTTAAGAGGAATCAGCCCTTCAAGTCTAGATCTCAAAATCATTCATTCAACAAGAGCAAGGCACCTGTGAAAGCAAACAAAAACAAATTCAAAACCAGCTATGTGGATAGGTCATCTGTAAGATGTTATAGATGCAATGACCTAGGTCATATTGCCAGTGAATGCAAGAAGCCTAAGAAGAAGGATAAGGAATTTCTTGAGCTTGAAGCTAAGTATGAGGCTCTGCTAAAGAAGCATGCACCAGGTAAGGCCTACATAGCTGAAGGGAAGTGTTGGGATGATTCTGATAGTGATGGAGAAGAACAAGAATTCTGCAACTATGCCTTGATGGCCAACTCTAAGGAAGAACCATCTGAATCAGACTCTCAGGTACCATCCCTCACTACTATAGACATGTCTGTTTCTGAATACAAATCTATGGTTGAACAACTATCTGTTGAGATGTTTAATATTCATACTAGTATGACTGCTGCTAATGAAGAGATTGCTAAACTGTCCACTAGGAATGAACTGTTAAACAAAAGAAATGAGGAACTAGAACTAACTACTATGCAAATAGAAAACCTTAAACAAGAAATCGAATATCTAAAGAATAAGGTTCTATGTGCTAGTCAAGTTGAGAACGCTCTTAGGGATGAACTAGCTGAAAATGAATTTAAATTGAAAACATTCAAGAATTCCTCTAGTCTATTGCAGTCCTACCATGAGAAAAATCTAGCTAGACCTAAGGCTGCTATTGGACTTGATTATGACACTCTCAAGCAGAGGAAAGGCTATGCAGTCATTGAAGATGACATTGTTGTTCAAGAGGAAGTGCCTCAGGTTTTGAAAAAGGCTGAGACCCCAATATTTAAAACACCAACACTTGAGATTGATGAGGATGCCTTACTCATTAAGCAAATGTTGGATGATGAAGATAAGGCACAATCAAATGAACAACAAGCATCCTGTAAGAGTGAGAATGTCAAAACCAAAGCCAAGGAGTCAGTAGGAGGTAAACCTAGACTTGAGAAATTTGTGAAGTTTGTTTCAGCTGGGAATAATGAGGTTGAGAAGAAAGTGGCTAAAAAGAAACAAAACAGGAATGGCAAATTAGGGATTAACAAGGACAACAACTATGCTTATGTGCCCAATGCCCCTAGGAAAGTTTGTCAAAATTGTTTTAGCACTAATCATTTAACTCATGCATGTAAGAAACCATCTGGTAGTGTTGCTAAACCGTTCTATGATTGCTCTGTGCCTTTAAGACATAGAGACTCTCCTTTCTGTGATAAATTTGATTGTATGCCATATAACATGAATGTAATGACTAGTTGCTTTAATTTGAGAAGACAATTCATGGAAGGATGCATCAGTCACAATGTTCACACACAGTACACAAGAACAAAGTCTTCAAGTCCTCCTAAAGTTAGGAAGGTGCCTCTGTCACCTAAGTCTAAGAACCCTGATTCTAAGACTTCTAACAGTGACAAGAAGACTAACATCAAGAAAATTGATAAGCATGCTGTTTATGATAAGACTGTTGCTAAGCCACATGGACTCAAACTTGTTTGGGTACCAAAGGAGAAGTAATACCTTTGTGTTTGCAGGGCAAAGAAAGTGAAAGAAAGGTCATGTGGATTTTGGACAGTGGATGCTCAAACCATATGACTGGTGATATGGCCCTGCTATCAGAGTATGAGGAGAAGGCTGGCCCAATGGTTGCTTTTGGAGATGACAGCATTGGCAACACACTGGGATATGGCAAGTTGGAAATTGGAAATGTCATCATTGAGAATGTAGCACTGGTCAAGGGACTCAAGCACAATCTACTGAGTGTTGGTCAATTTACTGACAGAGGCTTCAAAGTGAATTTTGACAAAGATGAATGCTTGATCACCCACAAAAAGACTGGTGACTTTGCTCTATCTGGAGTAAGGAAAGGAAGCCTGTTTGTAGCCAATATGAACTCTGCAAACAAGGACAAAATCTGTTGCTTTTACTCAAAAGCATCAAATGAAGACAGTTGGCTGTGGCATAAGAAGCTATCACACTTGAACTTCAAAGGCATTAATTCTCTAGTCAAAAGAGAGTTAGTAAGAGGCATGCCCACACTTGAATTCTGTCAAGAAGGAGTGTGTGAGGCTTGTCAAAAGGGAAAAATGAAAAGATCAAGCCACAAGTCAAAGACAGTGACATCAATAACCAAGCCCCTACAACTAATTCATATGGACTTGTTTGGGCCTGTCAATATTATGTCACTAGGAAGGAAAAAGTATGCTCTGGTGATGGTTGATGATTTCACAAGGTATACATGGGTAGAATTTCTGGCATCAAAAGATGAGGCTCCCCAAGTAATCATTGAGCATATAAAGAAAATTGACAAGGAAGCAAAGGCCAACAATGCAAGTGTGATTGCATTAAGGAGTGATAATGGAACAGAGTTCAGAAATGCCATGCTTGAAGCATTCTGCAAAGAAAATGGTATTTCTCAACAATTCTCAGCTCCAAGGACTCCACAACAAAATGGAGTTGTTGAAAGAAAGAATAGAACTCTGATTGAGGCTGCTAGAACAATGTTACTTGATGCAAAGATGCCTACATGTTTTTGGGCTGAGGCTGTGAGCACTGCATGCTATATCCAAAACAGAACCCTCATCAACAAAAACACTGGAAAGACACCTTACAACTTGATGACTGGAAAGAAGCCCACCCTAAAGTATGTTCATACTTTTGGAAGCAAATGCTTTGTTTTAAAAGACAACTCAGAATATGTTGGAAAGTTTGATGCAAAAGCATTTGAAGGACTTTTTCTTGGCTACTATATGGAAAGAATTGCATACAAAGTTTATGTCATCACTCAAAAGAAAGTTATGGAAAGCACAGATGTGACATTTGATGACAGCAAACTACCTGGATTAGAAGAAGCCAATGATGAAGATAAAGATCCTTTGAAGTTTGACAATCTAGATGATTCTGATGAGGAGATTGAAACTGAATTTGAGCCCACAATTCAACAAACTCAAGTGAATGAAGAACCTGTGTCAACCAACAATGAAGAAACAAGCATCCAAGACACACCTGTGATTAGTGGAAACTTCACAGGGGGAGGAAATGTAAATGATCATGATCTGGATGATGAAGCAACATCAAGGCTGAGAAATCAATCTGAACATACAAGGAAATGGGATAGATCACATACTGCAGATCAGATAATTGGAGATCCAAATACAGGAGTGAGAACAAGGTGAGCAACTCTAAATGAATGTCTCTATGGTTGCTTTCTATCCCAAGTTGAGCCTAAGAAACTTGAAGATGCATTGTTGGATCCTGATTGGATAATTGCTATGCAAGAGGAGCTAAACCAATTTGAAAGAAGCAAAGTATGGGAACTTGTGCCTGCACCAAAGGATAGAACCATTGTTAGAACAAAATGGGTTCTAAGGAATAAGATGGATGAAAATGGTGTAGTCATAAGAAACAAAGCAAGGTTGGTTGCAAAAGGATACTCTCAACAGGAGGGCATTGACTATGATGAGACTTTTGCCCCTGTTGCTAGACTAGAGGCCATCAGAATTTTCTTGGCATTTGCTGCACATTCTAATTTCAAGGTCTATCAAATGGATGTCAAGAGTGCATTTCTGAATGGGGAGTTGGAAGAAGAAATATATGTGCAACAGCCACCTGGCTTTGAGGATCCACAATTCCCTTACTTTGTCTACAGATTGCTTAAAGCATTGTATGGACTTAAGCAAGCTCCTAGGGCATGGTATGACACATTGTCACAATTTCTACTTGAGAATCAATTCTCTAGAGGCACACTAGACAAGACACTGTTTTACAAGAAACATGGTGATGATATTATCTTAGTTCAAATCTATGTGGATGATATCATATTTGGCTCTACAAATGAGAAGCTGTGTGAGAAATTCTCTAAGCTCATGCAGAGCAGATATGAGATGAGTATGATGGGAGAATTAACATTCTTTCTTGGGCTGCAAGTGAGTCAAAGGAAGGATGGCATTTTTATAAGTCAAACCAAATACATCAAGGATCTATTAAAGAAATTTGACTTAGAAGAATGCTCACCTGCAAAGACACCCATGGCCACTGCTACCAAGTTAGATGAAGATAGTAAGGGCAAGAAGGTAGATATCTCAATCTACAGAGGCATGGTTGGTTCTCTACTCTACCTCACTGCTAGTAGGCCAGACATCATGTTTGCAACATGCTTGTGTGCAAGGTTTCAATCAAATCCAAAGGAATCACATATGATAGCAATAAAGAGAATTTTCAGATATCTGAAGGGCACACCAAACTTGGGGTTATGGTATCCTAAGGACACAGGGTTCAATCTGGTTGGTTATTCTGATGCTGATTATGCTGGATGTAGAGTGGATAGGAAAAGCACCTCAGGTAGCTACCAGTTTCTTGGACAAAGGTTAGTCTCTTGGTACAGCAAGAAACAACAATCTGTGTCAACTTCCACAGCTGAAGCTGAGTACATAACTGCTGGAAGTTGCTGTGCTCAAGTGCTTTGGATCAGAAACCAACTTAGAGATTATGGACTTGTGTTGGAAAGAATTCCAATCATGTGTGACAACACAAGTGCAATCTCTATAGTTTCCAATCCTGTCAATCATTCTAGGACAAAGCACATTGACATCAGATATCACTTCATAAGGGAGCATGCAACTAATGGAACCATTGAGTTACATTATGTTCCCACAGGGAAACAACAAGCTGACATATTCACTAAGCCATTAGATGAAGCCACCTTCACAAGGTTGGTTAGTGAGATTGGAATGCTGAATTCTTCAAATTCTGGCTGAGTGAATATATCAACTAGATTGTTGCAGCAGTAAATACTTATTTTATCAAATGCTCAATATTTTTAAAGTAAGTATTGGCTGGATTATGATTTATAAATATTCCACAATGCTGCATATGTTGAAAATCATACATCTTTAGCTTGAAATTTCTGTGAAATTTTGAGAAAATCACTATTTAATTTAGTAGAATATTCTTCAATGAATATTTCTGGTAAATTTTAAAAGATAGTGAAAATTGAACTTTATGAGTGAAAAGTATAGTTCGATAAGTCAGACTTCTCGAATGGTTCATTGTTTTGTCATGGCTCGAGTTCTCGAATAGGCCTATCAAGAACCCTTCTGAGTTCTCGAATAGTGTCTTTTGAGAAATCGAATAGCACACTTTAAGTTCTCGAATAGAGTATTTTATTTCTCTAATGATGGAGTTCTCGAATACTGTATTTGAGTTATCGAATCATTTGAAAAGGCTGATTTCTCGCTGACACTTAATCGCTTTTTGGATTTATATTCAAAATTTCATTTCGCTCATAAAAACATATTTTATTTAGCTTAGAATTATTTTCTGAGTTAAATAACTGCCAGCTATGAGTTACAAACTGCTTGAGATATCGAATAAGCCTTTCTTGACTTATCGAATAGTTGTTTTATACTTCTCGAATGACTGACTTGTCGATACAAAACATATATCTAATCGACAACTCAAGTCACTCACATATATACAATTCCACAACTGTTCAAATCATTTCATTCGATTTCTCAGGCAGCTAAAGTTCCAAAACCTCTGTAAACCCTAACGTCAAAAGCTAAATTTCTTCTTCAACCTTCATTCTCTTCTCATCTCTCTGTGCAACAATGGCAAATACCCAACTCACAATTCCTAAACACACCAATTTCATAGCAATAACCAACGATGTTGAAGCACCCAATGCAAACTTTAAGTGCTTCATTCGATGGATGGCTGAATCATACATCAAGGATGCACTCTCAGCCAACCCAACTCTGTATCTAGATTTACTAGAACAGTTTTGGAGAACTGCTACTGTGGAGGTCGTGGCCCTAGAGAATGCAATAACTTCATACGTAATCTATTGCAAGATTCAGGACAAGGAAATCACCATCACTACTGAAAATATGAATCAAGCACTGGGGTTACAACAAGGAGTGTATGACAGTCAAGCAGCTGATCAGGAATTGGAAGATTTCTTTGATTTTATCAACTACTCAGATAGAATCAAGCTTGGAAATTTGAATAGGAAGTACTTGAGGAAGGAATGGAGCTATGTCTTTGCCACTCTTCTTCAAGTCTTCACAGCAAGGAAGTCCAGCTTTGATCAAATCAGCACACCTGTTCAACAAATAGGATATGCTCTAGCATATGGGAGAAAGATTGATGTTGGTTTGATCATAATGCAAGAATTGTATGGGAGACTTGGTAAGAACTCAGCCAAAAGAGGTAATGAAATTTTCTTCCCTCGCTTTATTCAATCTGTACTTAATTTCATAGATGTTAAATTGATTGAATTGCCTGGGTTAGACAAAAATAGAATAGGCTATCCGAAATCCATGACCAAACTCATTTTTGGTAGCTTGGAGACTAGGAATGATGTGGATGTAAGGCTCAAAATAACTCCCCTTATGGAGAGTTTATTTAGGACTTACCCCCACAACATGCCAATATGTGCCTCGAAATCTGAGTTAGCTAGGCCCAAGCAAGTAGAGCAAAATGCTAACCCAGGGCCTGCTAACCAACCCTCTCAGCCAAACACTTTACCAAACACAGAGACAACTGCATCATCCTCTCAAAAGGGTGATGTTAGTAACAAGAAGAGAAAACAGGTTGCTTCTGAACCTCTAAAAATATTAACTGAAGCAGCCTTGGCTGTAGAATTAGGCATAGCAAGTGAGGAACCTGAGTCACCCTTACCAAGTCCAAAGAAGAAGAAGAAGTCTAAAACCACCTACTCAGTCACCCAAATGGCTGAAGTTATAAAATTAGGGGCAAACAGCTCACTAGGTGTACCCTCTCAACAGGGTGCATCTATAGAATCAAGCATTCTCCCCAATGCACCTACTTGTACAGAGTCAGCACATGGGAGTGATAAGGCTGGCACAACACTGAGTGGAGAGCACATCACAATTGAAACTCCCTCTATCTCTCAGGGGGAGTTGCCAAAATCTAATCTACAACACACTTCTCTTCCAAAATCTACCACTCATATTTCTTTGGAGCCTGCAACTCAAGCAATTGAGGAGCAAGGCATTGATCATCAAGAATTCTTTTCTCTTGATGAGCCAATGGATTCAAGTGACTTGGTGCATGACACCTTGCTCACCACCCAGGTACCACATTTAGATGGTCAGGGAATGCATGCTGGGGCATCTCCTAATGACACCATCACAAACATAGAGGATTCACTAGTTTTAACTAGAGACTCTGTGCCTGTGTCAACTACTGTTGTAACTCATCCCACTTCTATGGAGACAACAGTAGCAGAGTCTTTTCATCCGGTTACAGAAGTTGCATCTGTAACTGAGGAGTCTAGCTTGCCTAGCTCTAGCTCTCACTTTTTGTCTCAATGGCTGAAGCCTGTGCAACATGACAGTGCTTCAGGATCAGGATCTGTTCCACCACAAATGTCCATTGAAGCTCTCCAAAGCTATGTTATGGATCAGATTCCTGATTTTGTCAAAATATCCCAGAACCTTGTCACCTCCAACATCTCAAATCCAGATTATGAAGCCATCCTACTATGTCATAGGGATGATGTGGAGATGCAGAAGGCCAAGATTATTGATGATGCTGAGAGAGATGGCAATGTAGATGCCTGGATGCAAGGAAAGTATGATGTAACTCTCAGTGAAGCACTTCAATATCTTAGAGAGGAATACATCACTTCACTGGGTTCAAATGCAAAATCCCTGTCCCCTAGTGAAGTGTTTGAAGTTGTCAATGATTCCTACAAGGGTTTTCTCAAGGCTGCACACTATCTTGGCAAGGGAGTCAAAACTGAAGTCAACAAAGTAAGTGACAAGACAGCCACTTCAGTAGAAGAGATCAAGAGGGCCTTTGATGCCAAATTTCCTCAACTACACAGTGTGGTCAAAGATATCAGACACTGCAACACCACCTGCACCAAGATGGATAATAGTCTAGCTCTCCTTAAAGATACAGTCACAGGTCTAGGAAGCAAATTTTAAATTTTATCTGATTAGACTACAGATGCCAATGCCATGCTTAGGACACTCTTTACAAATCAATATGGAGACAAGCTGGTAACTGAGGTTCCTGTGCATGAGCTGTCTAGATTTGAAGTGCAGAGACTTAAAGAACAATCCCTGTCTGGCTTCAAATCTAATGCCTTATTCAGTAAGGTAGATGCACTTGAAAAGGAGGTAGCTACTCTCACTCAGTCCAATGCTCATCTTACAGACAAGGTACAAACTCTAACTGAGCAGTTGAACACTCAAGCCACCACCACAGCTGATGTTCTTCTGCATCAACAATCAATGTTGTCTGCAATGATGAAGCACATGGGTCTTGTAATAACCCGAATTTTGGGTAGAATTAAAACTTTTCTTATTGTGGTTAAAGAGCACTAATGAATGGTGGTTTCAAAGAACAATGATTGTAATGAATGGATATTGCTTTGGACAATGATCCTGATGCATTGGTATATTGTCAGAATAGAGTAATTCGATGGTTGAGGACCTAGATAAGAATAATCTACCATCCAGGAAGGAGCTAATGGATCCTTGAAGGGAAATGAGTACGTGCATAGTGTTTCCCATACGTGCATAGTGTTTCCCAAACGTGCATAGTATTTCCCGTACGTGCATAGTGTTTTCCGTACGTGCATAGTGTTTCCTGTACGTGCATAGTAATTTGGTGGATGAATAGTGATTTTGTAAGTTTAAAAACTTTTCACGCCACCCTATGTACGGGACGTGATATGGATGTTTCGAAGTCATATTAGTAATACGCGGAGGAAATAAGTGAATGCAGAGACGATCGGAATTCAGAAATTCCAAATTCTTTTTCGGTATAATATTTGACCGGACAGTGGATTAAATATTATTATAATCCAAGAATTGAGATATTAACTTTGAGGATTTGATATTTTGGGATGTTATTATATTTAATTTAAGAATGAAGGTAGGAAACCACTGAGGCAGTGAAACAAGCGTTCTAGAAACCGCTAAAACGTTATAACGAGATTAATCAATAAAGCGAACGAATCCTAGATTACGGATTAAGTTCGTATCGAGATTAAATATCCTACATGATCATCACGAGGATTATATTAAGGATTGGGGAAGGTATTATGAATATCGAGAAATTTCCCGGTAAACCCTAGAGGTGAAACTACTTGGTTATTCTTCGAACGATCAGCGAAATTGAGCGATAACCGAACAAAGAAACGAACGAACAAGATAGGATGCATCCACCAAAGATAGTGGAAGATGACATCACACCTTTATAGAAATATCTAAGCACCTAGTTGCAGTTTATCCAGGGACTTAAGTGCTAAAAGGCAAGAGATGAGTACTTAAGTGTAATTGTGAGGTTAAGATATTTTAAAAAGGACCAATCAAAGCATGACAACACATCTTGAAGAGATGCATCCAAAGACATTAGATATATATTACAAGATGTTAGCATTATTGGCCATAAAGCAAGCAAGAACAAGAGAAAACAAAGCAAAAACACCAAACACTCCAAAACTGCCCAGCAGGAACAAAGATCAAAGAAAAATTCATATCTCCATTTCTATCCATGATAAAATCACCAAATTTTAACCATAGCTTCTCCACTCCATGGGCAAGATTCGTTACAAATTTCATGGAAATCCAAGTAGTATAGCCTAGTCAAATCCATGCTTAAAGTTGGAGGACCAAAACTGACCAGGTTCTGATCAGTAGAAAGATGGGGCTCAAAACCCTAGCTCCCATGGTTGGATTCTTGTGTTCTATAGCTCAAAAGAAATACCTTGAAGAGTAGAAGGTGTGGTAAAAATTTTAGAACCAAACTCTTAGTTTTTGATTTTATATGATTTTTACAAGATTGACGATGAATAGTGGATCTTAGAAACTAACTTTGTTTTCTTGAATCTTTGGTTGATCTAGAGCTTGGTTAAGGTATTACAAGGATTAAGCAAGGCTTGTTAAGTGTTTTCTTACTTCAAAGGAAGGTATAAAGTTCATAAACCCTAGAGCTACTTTGAGTATTATATGTTTTTATGGATGATTTTAGTGTTAGTAGGTTATGTATGTTAAGATCTATGATTTTAGTTGATGGTTGTTGATTAGTTGGATGATGATCCATGAGATGGTGATTATGTGATGTTATTAGACTTGTAATGATGTGTTCATATGACAGAATGGATGGGGTGTAGTGCTTGATTGAATCGCGGTGATGCGAAAACTTTGGAAAACGTGTAAACATAGCCGTTATAATGCCCGATTTTACAATGCCATGATTTGTATGCCATTTTCGTGCTAAGTGACCAACTGACCAGTAGCATCTCCTGCCATGAATAGTTGACTCATGTTACGAGGATCGTTTTGACATGAGAATCGTAGCATTCGGACTTACGGTTTAGGAGAAATCGTAAAATTCGTAAAAGCAGTTCGTAAACGTATGTATGAATTCGTAACTGCAATTGAACCCCGTTAAAGTGATAAATTCGGTTGCGAATCTTGGTAATTAAATACTATAGGTCATAATAAAGATATGAGAGAAGACCTTGTGTCAAAAAGATTATTTTTGGATTTTATAAAAATATTTGAATCAAGGTTAAGTGCGAAGAAACCCCTTAAAGGAGCACTCGATTATAACTTTGTAAACCGCTTAGTGAAACGGGAGAATGAGATCCGAATTCTAAAACAAATCTTCGACTTAAGTATTTGTCGATTGACATGGACATAGTACGAGCCTAAAGCGAGCTAGTAACGCCTTCGTTGTGTATTGCTTACGTGTTTAAGCATTGAATTATAAGTGAATCATCTAGGGGATTAATCGTACGTTTTCTTTTGACTTTGTCTAGATTGTTTGACATTGTCACGAGCCCCTACCACTTCTCGAGCATCAGGCAAGTTTCGATTCCCTTCTTTTAGGCTGTTGTTGTGATTGAATATATATATATATATATATGTTTCTGTTATACATATGCCATAGCATGCATGCCTACTTTCAAGTTATATCATTATGCTTGTTCCCTGATTGTTTATTGGCTTATAAATTAGATAGCTAACGTATCAATTATAAGCCGGTTATTGTAAGTCCCTCAGAGAAGGGTGTATATATCTTATTCATCAAATATAGACCGGGAGTCAATATTTCTTGATATATCGAGGTTACCTCGGAGGAAAATATTTAAGTAAATATTTTCCCTTATTCGGGCGACGAATATTATTTGAATATTCGTTCGAGATTATTTATTTAATGATCCTTACTTCAAATAATTATTTGAACGTAATCATTCGACGAATAATATTTGTCAATATTCATTCAGAGTCGAATTGATTATCGATTATTATTTCGAATATTCTTCTAAAGATGAGACTACTAAATGAATATTATTTGGATATTCTTTTAGAATATTATTTTATTAAATAAATATTACTTTTGAATATTCATTTAAGATATTAATTACTTGATGAATATTATTTTAATATTCATCTGAAGCTTGATTTAATTATCGAATATTATCTCGAATATTCCTTTAAGGCTTGGATTACTAAATGAATATTACTTTTGAATATTCATTTAAATTCCTAATTAATTATGAATATTACCTTAAATATTCCTTTCAGGTCTTACTAATTAATGAATATTGTTTTGAATATTCATTTAAATATTTATTTATTCAATAAATATTCTCCTGATATTTCTTCAGGGATTATTTTGAAAAATACTCTGATTAAAGATATTCTTTCATATTCCTAAATATTCTTTAAATATTCTTAATTCCATAAATATTCTCTGAATATTTATTCCATAATTAGAATAACCTCAATAAGTTTTATCTTCTTCGATTATTACGAAAAATATTTTGGAGACATATTATTATTAATCTTATATCAAGAAAGGTTCTCAGACATCATTCTTCTTGAGTCTATCTCCCTAAAAATAAGGAAACCTTACTTGAAAAATGTTATTTATCTTGTCGACTTCCCGGTCATAAAGTATTCTCTTCACTCGCAACTCGGGTGCTATTGACTTATTAAGTCGTTGTTTACCTTCTCATCTTTCGAGGGGTAAGATTGTTGGAACAAGTTGATATTCGTTACCAAGCAATAGCTTGGAAGTTATTGGTGAATTTTCCTTTCCAACTAGATACGACTACTTTGTAGAGTATTATCAACAAGTATTATACTTGGGGAAAGGGGGACGAACGTTACATTCAGAATCATGAATTCTATTTGAACTAGGAGTCGTGTAAGAGGCCGAGTAGCGCCGGTCCATCCCCTTTGGCCCAACCGTTGGTCGGGGAGAGCTAGTAAGGCGGTAGACAAGTAAAGCCGTCAGTTCTTCCTTCTACCGGTAGTAAATCTAATTTGAGCTGCACGATCTCGACTGATCATCAAGATTGGAACAGCGGGCGCGGTGAATACTCCATCATTGGTTCATCATCCAAACTTATTTATTTCCTGCAACATGATTACTGTTGGCAGAGCTGGAAAAGTGTTCATAACTGGAATTGCAATCTTTTAATGCAAGTTCCTCTTTTTAATGACAATGAGAATATCTCGCTTACTTTTGATGTAGCAGATATTTCTACAAACAAATACTTTAAGTTACCTTGTAACTTCATCGTTCATATTATACTGGCATCATTTCCGTAAATGCATGGCATATGGTTTGAAAGATACTTTTGAACTGTTATATATTATCGTTCAGTTATATATTATTGTTGGTGGGCTATTGCTCACCCTTGCTTTATTATTATATCACAACAACAGCTAGACCAGATGACTCGCACAAGGCTCACTCGATGCGGGCGAGGACGATGAGACTACCAGAGCTGAAGAAGAAGCTATTGGTAGGATAGATTTATTCTTTCAGTACCAAGTACATGGTCTAGTATGACTTGTGTAAATAGATGGCAAAGAGTATGTATTTGTATTGAAATTCTTTTGGATTGTAAGAACTCATAATGTGATTAATAAAAATTTGATTGTTACTCTGATTTCATCTCTGGGACTATAACGGGTGTGTTTTACATTGTTGTGTTGGGTCATAGAGATGTAATTTATTTTATGTTAAGGAAAGTTCAAGTGTTGTGGACAAAATTGGAAACCGTAACGACCGGATCCCGGACTCCGGATCTGGGGGTGTTACAGAAGTGGTATCAGAGCGAGAGTTATATATCCCAAGAGATGATACGACGTTATATAATAATAAATTCACTAATATAATAAGGACCCTTGCCAGGTTCACCTAAAACCCTTACGGGAACTTTTTAAGTATCATGATAGTAACTTAGCTCGTTCTCGTATCGACTAGTAAGGCGACAGACCTTGAGGCGTACGAGTAGCAGCATGATGATGTTTTATTATATGCTGACAATCGGATTGTGAATTCGATAGAGTACCCTATTGAGGACTCGAAAGAGGTTCCAGCAGAGGAGAATTCTATTGAGGATGAGGAGTTTACTCCAAAGAAATGAGGGCTGTAGCCAGAGGGATAGCGAGAGTTAAAATTATAGTGCTCAGAGAAGTGAGCACAAAGAACTGAGATATTATTAAGAGAATTGAAATTTTATGTTGGATTTATAGCCGGACTACGAGAGGTAGTACCAGCAATTAAGACAGATTGGAAGGATTACTTGAGGTCTTATATGGGGATAGATAAAGATCCTTAGAGACTTTCAGATTAATGAGAAAGGAGTTAGAATGATGCATGATTATCAAAGACGTCGATGTAGGACGGGGAGCACCCAAGAGCAGTTGAGATAGAGGCAACAAGTGCCATATTATCGGATAAATGGATTAGTGTGAATATTGTCAATGGTAATTCGCCATGAGAAGGCGGATTTCATGGGTTATATTTTATGAAACCAAATTGAGATTGTTGAGGTGGTTTTATTCAGCGAAATGTCCATATTATGAATGAACCAGCTTCGAAAGTAAAGATAGTGGAAAGTGATGGCCTGATTGGATAAAGTTATATAAAGTAGTAAGCGAGACGATGATCTCAGAAACTACCAGAGGAAAAGACCAGTGGGTCTATGATAAACTCGTAATATGACTACTATCAGGTACTAAGTATAAGTTTATTTTAACTCAGTAAAATGGTGAATCAGGAACGTTAGATGCATGTGATTCAGAAGAATATTAAATTCTTTCTTTTCCCCGAATAGATTATAGTAGTTACCTTAAGTTTATTCTGACACTGAATTGCAAATGGATCAAGTAATGCGATTAGTGGTTAAGAGGTAATAGAGAATGTTTTAAGATGAAATTGGTAATGACCCGGCGTTGGTGTTGCCTAACGGGAGAAGGAAGACTTTATGATACACTATGATACATCTCATACAAGTTTAGGTGGTGTGCTTATGCAGCACGGCAGAGTAATTGCGGATGCATTCGAACAACACGGTACACCAGACTAGGATGGCCCTAGTAGTGCCAATTTTTATGAAACGACTAACTCCGACGGTAGTGTTCCTTCTGAAACCTGTGGTTAGAAAGACTGACATTTGATATTATCGACAATTAAGATGTATATGTATCAGGAAGAGGTGGCATGTTTCAGTTTGAAACTTTTGATTTCCCTTCTATGGGATATATATATTTGGTTCCTTTCTAGTGGTTAAACTTCCAACTTTGTGTCAATAATTCCGTTATTATAACTGCTTATGATTCTACCTGCTTGGATGCTCATAGAACTATTCTCTAGGTTTCGAAATTGATCTTCATAGTGTTACCGGTGGTTGGATAGATTGACCAAAATTTCCTTGATTCTGGAAAGAAATTCAACGAATTTTGGCAAACCTTGTCTTTCTGATTATCAGAGAACATCATGGAAGAGAGTAGAAACTGGGGCGAACCCCGTGAATTGGGTAAAGTAGCCGCTATATGGGTTGGTGGATAGACCCCGGTTATCGCGATTGAGTGTAGAAATACAATGATGAAGTGAGATTGGACGAAAACAGGAAATGTAAGTAAGAAACCAGTCGGAATGAGAAACTCCGGGATTGACTTAAGTGAAAAGGCTGTTATACCATGAATGGTAAGCTTGCGTGGCACGTGGGATTGATAAGAATAGTTGAAAAGATAAAAGTGGAGGAAAGGTGACTGGAGACGGTGCCGAGAAGTCGATTAAGACCTATATGGAGTAAAGTTTTGGAAAGGTAGAAAGGTATCAAAGTAGAAGGCACTATGCCAGCAATTGCTAGAAAAGTAATGCTAATTAGCCAACCCCGAAAACCATATATTTTTATTTTAGTGTGGTCAGTTGAGGCCAAGTCACAAAGGATTTTCAAGTGACTAGACCAGCAATGAAAGGACAAAGCAGGGTTGTTTTTAAGTAAGCGCCGACTGCAAGGGCTTTTGATATAAAGGAAATATTAATGAGATCGTAGGAATCTTCTACTGAACCATTTGCAACCCATGTTTGGATTGGGAATTTACTAGACTTTTTGGAATGGGGTCACCCGTACTAAAGTGATTCATGTGTATATGATTGCCCAAGATTACGAGTAAAAATGGAAGTATAATGACTTGAGATGTATGATGTTAGGGTATTATAAATACCATGAATATATTATGACCAAGGGAAGTAAACAATGAAGGTTTATGAAGAGAGTATAGAAATGGTCATAGATGGATCAGTATGCTGTAGAAATTTTGTCTAAGGCAAGTACCTTTGAGAAAAACGATAAGTACTAAGAGATTCACGTTGAACTCGATCAATATCTTCCAGAACATCCTTGCTACCATTACCAAGTTCTATAAGAGAGCAGATAGACATACGTTGTCTTTTTGAAGGTCAAATAGGCTGACAACTATCTGAAAGAAGAGGTTAGCATTAAGCCACCGATCGATTATCAAATGAGAATGATTGAAAAGAGACCCTTATTAAGGATACATGATTTGATTGCCAAGTATAGGATGCAAGAATTCCTTGGCAGTTGAATTAAGGATAGGATATCCATAAATTAAGACAAACCCTGGGGAATGCACAAGGGATGGCATTAACCCTAATAACGACATTATGAATTCAGATGATATGAGTTGGACTTGCTAAGGCAACAATGATCGGTAAGGATTATTAAAAAGAGTTCTGGAAAGAACATAGATAGAATTATTAGAGTATTGATCAATGACATTTTGATATACCCTGTACCCAGAAAATACAGGAGGAATGATGAGGATGACCTATGAAACCTTACAATGAAAAAAGTAATACTTCGAACTTCAAAATGGAAGTTTGGTAAGGAATGTATGACATAGTAACAATAATGCCAGATGAGGCATGTATGAAACCCTGAGGAAGTATGGATTGAACCTATAAAGGTTGAGATTATCCTAAGATAAGGAAAGAACTAAGAAAAGAAGTATCCTAAGTAGGATTGGGAATAAACGTGATAAAGTTCCCACGGGTAGGTGGAAGCAATGACTTATGGAAAAAGACTAATAAATATATTTTTCTCCATCAGCAGAGCTTAAGGGAGAATGCTTTCACCCAACAGTGATGGGAATGAGGTAGAAAAGTTTGAATTGGAATATATCCAGAGAACAAGGATTACCAGAAATTATTATTATCAGGAAAGGCCAATGAGGTGGCCGACAGTCTAAGTATAAAGGAATAATTACAAATGTTCATACCGAAGAAACAAAATGATATTTGGAAAGACCTTGAAGGTCATATCGGAGTGGAGGAAGTTACATTCCTTTTGATGATTGTGCAAGAATCGAAGGTAATAATAGTTTAAGTAAAGATTCGATTCCTGATGGAGTCTTAAGCATATGACGTACCTTAGAAGGTCCCGTTTTGAGGCAAACCAGGACAATGATACAAAATTGACGAAGTAAACCGTTAAGTTTCCAGTCTTTTATGGAAGCTGCATGAATGATAGTTTCATCAACCTGACATAGCTGCGATGCTTGAAACTCTTCTGCAATTTTATCTACTTCATGTAATATCTACATCAAGTTCATGAAGTGTTCCTTATGGATAAGGAATAGTGATTTCTAGAGAACCTACCCAGAGTACCACTCGATCGAGAGATTTGATTCCTTTCGAATTAGGGAGAAATTGATATTATAATAGTGATGGATTAGTTGATACCCAATGGAGTCAAATTGATTATGAGGGAAATAATTCAAGGATGAAGACGGAGTCAGAGATTTTGGAATCTAGTTCAGACTAAGAGATTATGACGCCAGAGATATGAGGCTTGATTAGCTCATATGGTTGACCCCGAGGAAAGAGACACCAAGTATAATTATAATGATTTTGGGAGGTTGTACAAGGTTTTAATAAGCTACCAAATATCGATTTGGATGACATAATAATGAATATCGAGTGTTCAGAGCCTAGTGCTGCATCTCCCGTTAGCCCAGTAGGAATAAAAGAATTATCAACTCAGATGCGAGGATTGTTGAATAAGAGTGCGATGAGACTCAGTGTGCCACCGTGAGGAACCGGTGTGTTGTAGGAAAGAAATATGTTAGCACAAGATTGTGCATCGAACCTCGAGAGTTGAATGAGTCAACATTGAGTATAGGTACTGTTGTAGAAGATTGTCTGAGCAGCACAGGGACGCTGTGTATTTTCCAAACTTATTAGGAAATGGGACATCACCGGTTGGAAGTTAAAAATCGAGGATATACCCAAGATTGTGAATCGCACTAGGTATAGACACTATGAAATTGTAAGTGATATCATTTTGGGTTGCTATTGCACCCACAACTTTTTGGAATTTAATGAATTGGCTGTGAGTTATCTGAGATAGTTTTCGCCATAAGTATATCGAAACATCGTATATATGAAGGAAAGGTGCGAAATCAAAAAGGATCAAACATGATCGACTTTCAGACCTATCAGATCTGAAAATATGTGTGCTTGTGTGTATATGAAGATTATGATTTTTGATAAAAGGATTGAGAGTCCTCGAACCAGACAACATTCCCCGCAAACAAATCCCCCCAAGAGATTCGCCTTTCTTTCAGAAAGGAGAAGAGATGAGATAATAGAGAATGACTGAATGAACACATGAGGTAGATTGGCATTCTGTGAGATGATTAAAGAAGAGGTTGGAACACCGGGGGTGATTGTAGTTAACAATGAGATAGCGAGGCCAAAACAGTGATGGCCGACGAGCTCGTTGCTAGACATCAAGAGTTACTCGAATCGGTTGTTAGAATACTCGAACTAGTTTCAATACAGAGTACCCCGTCGACAATAGAGTTGACATTTATACAATGAAATTGGGAAATATCTAGAATTAATAGAGGATTCTGACAAGCAAGTTTTTGTTGATGTATTTCTGTGCAAACAAGATAGAGAATATGAGCTTCGAGATTTGTAATAAGAAAAGGTATCCTCGTGGAAGGAATTAATAAGATTAGAATGAAAGGAAGAGTTTAAACGCGTCAGGAAGGTGGCCTATGAGCCAGCCTCACCCAAACCGGTAAAATGGTCATAACATGGTTCATGCGTATGTGCCTCATCAGTATACTATAGATGCCCGGCATATGACAGAGTACGAGCAGATAGATATACATAACCGAATCTGAACTACGAAGGACAACCTGTGGAAATTATGAATAGAAAAGAGCAAGCGCTAAGAGATAAGGTTGTCAAGCTAGTGAGAGATTTGAAGAAAATCAAGAAGTGGAAGAATCCACCTGAGAAATAGAAAGTGCAATGGGATAGAAGTAACCCCAGTTATTCCTAAACTGATTCCGAGGACAGAATCCTTTTAAGGAGGGGAGACTGTAATAACCCGAATTTTGGGTAGAATTAAAACTTTTCTTATTGTGGTTAAAGAGCACTAATGAATGGTGGTTTCAAAGAACAATGATTGTAATGAATGGATATTGCTTTGGACAATGATCCTGATGCATTGGTATATTGTCATAATAGAGTAATTCGATGGTTGAGGACCTAGATAAGAATAATCTACCATCCAGGAAGGAGCTAATGGATCCTTGAAGGGAAATGAGTACGTGCATAGTGTTTCCCATACGTGCATAGTGTTTCCCGTACGTGCATAGTGTTTCCCATACGTGCATAGTATTTCCCGTACGTGCATAGTGTTTCCCGTACGTGCATAGTGTTTCCTGTACGTGCATAGTAATTTGGTGGATGAATAGTGATTTTGTAAGTTGGAAAACTTTTCACGCCACCCTATGTACGGGACGTGATATGGATGTTTTGAAGTCATATTAGTAATACGCGGAGGAAATAAGTGAATGCAGAGACGATCGGAATTCAGAAATTCCAAATTCTTTTTCGGTATAATATTTGACCGGACAGTGGATTAAATATTATTATAATCCAAGAATTGAGATATTAACTTTGAGGATTTGATATTTTGGGATGTTATTATATTTGATTTAAGAATGAAGGTAGGAAACCACTGAGGCAGTGAAACAAGCGTTCTAGAAACCGCTAAAACGTTATAACGAGATTAATCAATAAAGCGAACGAATCCTAGATTACGGATTAAGTTCGTATCAAGATTAAATATCCTACATGATCATCACGAGGATTATATTAAGGATTGGGGAAGGTATTATGAATATCGAGAAATTTCCCGGTAAACCCTAGAGGTGAAACTACTTGGTTATTCTTCGAACGATCAGCGAAATTGAACGATAACCGAACAAAGAAACGAACGAACAAGATAGGATGCATCCACCAAAGATAGTGGAAGATGACATCACACCTTTATAGAAATATCTAAGCACCTAGTTGCAGTTTACCCAGGGACTTAAGTGCTAAAAGGCAAGAGATGAGTACGTAAGTGTAATTGTGAGGTTAAGATATTTTAAAAAGGACCAATCAAAGCATGACAACACATCTTGAAGAGATGCATCCAAAGACATTAGATATATATTACAAGATGTTAACATTATTGGCCATAAAGCAAGCAAGAACAAGAGAAAACAAAGCAAAAACACCAAACACTCCAAAACTGCCCAGCAGGAACAAAGATCAAAGAAAAATTCATATCTCCATTTCTATCCATGATAAAATCACCAAAGTTTAACCATAGCTTCTCCACTCCATGGGCAAGATTCGTTACAAATTTCATGGAAATCCAAGTAGTATAGCCTAGTCAAATCCATGCTTAAAGTTGGAGGACCAAAACTGACCAGGTTCTGATCAGTAGAAAGATGGGGCTCAAAACCCTAGCTCCCATGGTTGGATTCTTGTGTTCTATAGCTCAAAAGAAATCCCTTGAATATTAGAAGGTGTGGTAAAAAGTTTAGAACCAAACTCTTAGTTTTTGATTTTATATGATTTTTACAAGATTGACGATGAATAATGGATCTTAGAAACTAACTTTGTTTTCTTGAATCTTTGGTTGATCTAGAGCTTGGTTAAGGTATTACAAGGATCAAGCAAGGCTTGTTAAGTGTTTTCATACTTCAAAGGAGGGTGTAAAGTTCATAAACCCTAGAGCTACTTTGAGTATTATATGTTTTTATGGATGATTTTAGTGTTAGTAGGTTATGTATGTTAAGATCTATGATTTTAGTTGATGGTTGTTGATTAGTTGGATGATGATCCATGAGATGGTGATTATGTGATATTATTAGACTTGTAATGATGTGTTCATATGATAGAATGGATGGGGTGTAGTGCTTGATTGAATCGCGGTGATGCGAAAACTTTGGAAAATGTGTAAACATAGCCGTTATAATGCCCGATTTTACAATGCCATGATTTTTATGCCATTTTCGTGCTAAGTGACCAACTGACCAGTAGCATCTCCTGCCATGAATAGTTGACTCATGTTACGAGGATCGTTTTGACATGAGAATCGTAGCATTCGGACTTACGGTTTAGGAGAAATCGTAAAATTCGTAAAAGTAGTTCGTAAACGTACGTATGAATTCGTAACTGCAATTGAACCCCTTTAAAGTGATAAATTCGGTTGCGAATCTTGGTAATTAAATACTATAGGTCATAATAAAGATATGAGAGAAGACCTTGTGTCAAAAAGATTATTTTTGGATTTTATAAAAATATTTGAATCAAGGTTAAGTGCGAAGAAACCCCTTAAAGGAGCACACGATTATAACTTTGTAAACCGCTTAGTGAAACGGGAGAATGAGATCCGAATTCTAAAACAAATCTTCGACTTAAGTATTTGTCGATTGACATGGACATAGTACGAGCCTAAAGCGAGCTAGTAACGCCTTCGTTGTGTATTGCTTACGTGTTTAAGCATTGAATTATAAGTGAATCATCTAGGGGATTAATCGTACGTTTTCTTTTGACTTTGTCTAGATTGTTTGACATTGTCACGAGCCCCTACCACTTCTCGAGCATCAGGCAAGTTTCAATTCCCTTCTTTTAGGCTGTTGTTGTGATTGAATATATATATATATATATATATATATATATATATATATATATATATGTTTCTGTTATACATATGCCATAGCATGCATGCCTACTTTCAAGTTATATCATTATGCTTGTTCCCTGATTGTTTATTGGCTTATAAATTAGATAGCTAACGTATCAATTATAAGCCGGTTATTGTAAGACCCTCAGAGAAGGGTGTATATATCTTATTCATCAAATATAGACCGGGAGTCAATATTTCTTGATATATCGAGGTTACCTCGGAGGAAAATATTTAAGTAAATATTTTCCCTTATTCGGGCGACGAATATTTTTTGAATATTCGTTCGAGATTATTTATTTAATGATCCTTACTTCAAATAATTATTTGAACGTAATCATTCGACGAATAATATTTGTCAATATTCATTCAGAGTCGAATTGATTATCAATTATTATTTCGAATATTCTTCTAAAGATGAGACTACTAAATGAATATTATTTGGATATTCTTTTAGAATATTATTTTATTAAATAAATATTACTTTTGAATATTCATTTAAGATATTAATTACTTGATGAATATTATTTTAATATTCATCTGAAGCTTGATTTAATTATCGAATATTATCTCGAATATTCCTTTAAGGCTTGGATTACTAAATGAATATTACTTTTGAATATTCATTTAAATTCCTAATTAATTATGAATATTACCTTAAATATTCCTTTCAGGTCTTATTAATTAATGAATATTGTTTTGAATATTCATTTAAATATTTATTTATTCAATAAATATTCTCCTGATATTTCTTCAGGGATTATTTTGAAAAATACTCTGATTAAAGATATTCTTTCATATTATTAAATATTCTTTAAATATTCTTAATTCAATAAATATTCTCTGAATATTTATTCCATAATTAAAATAACCTCAATAAGTTTTATCTTCTTCGATTATTACGAAAAATATTTTGGAGACATATTATTATTAATCTTATATCAAGAAAGGTTCTCAGACATCATTCTTCTTGAGTCTATCTCCCTAAAAATAAGGGAACCTTACTTGGAAAATGTTATTTATCTTGTCGACTTCCCGGTCATAAAGTATTCTCTTCACTCGCAACTCGGGTGCTATTGACTTATTAAGTCGTTGTTTACCTTCTCATCTTTCGAGGGGTAAGATTGTTGGAACAAGTTGATATTCGTTACCAAGCAATAGCTTGGAAGTTATTGGTGAATTTTCCTTTCCAACTAGATGCGACTACTTTGTAGAGTCTTATCAACAAGTATTATACTTGGGGAAAGGGGGACGAACGTTACATTCAGAATCATGAATTCTATTTGAACTAGGAGTCGTGTAAGAGGCCGAGTAGCGCCGGTCCATCCCCTTTGGCCCAACCGTTGGCCGGGGAGAGCTTGTAAGGCAGTAGACAAGTAAAGCCGTCAGTTCTTCCTTCTACCGGTAGTAAATCTAATTTGAGCTGTACGATCTCGACTGATCATCAAGATTGGAACAGCGGGCGCGGTGAATACTCCATCATTGGTTCATCATCCAAACTTATTTATTTCCTGCAACATGATTACTGTTGGCTGAGCTGGAAAAGTGTTCATAACTGGAATTGCAATCTTTTCATGCAAGTTCCTCTTTTTAATGACAATGAGAATATCTCTCTTACTTTTGATGTAGCAGATATTTCTACAAACAAATACTTTAAGTTACCTTGTAACTTCATCGTTCATATTATACTGGCATCATTTCTGTAAATGCATGGCATATGGTTTGAAAGATACTTTTGAACTGTTATATATTATCGTTCAGTTATATATTATTGTTGGTGGGCTATTGATCACCCTTGCTTTATTATTATATCACAACAACAGCTAGACCAGATGACTCGCACAAGGCGCACTCGACGCGGGCGAGGACGATTAGACTACCAGAGCTGAAGAAGAAGCTATTGGTAGGATAGATTTATTCTTTCAGTACCAAGTACATGGTCTAGTATGACTTGTGTAAATAGATGGCAAAGAGTATGTATTTATATTGAAATTCTTTTGGATTGTAAGAACTCATAATGTGATTAATAAAAATTTGATTGTTACTCTGATTTCATCTCTGGGACTATAACGGGTGTGTTTTACATTGTTGTGTTGGGTCATAGAGATGTAATTTATTTTATGTTAAGGAAAGTTCAAGTGTTGTGGACAGAATTGGAAACCGTAACGACCGGATCCCGGACCCCGGATCTGGGGGTGTTACAGGTCTCCCTCTACCTAAAGAATCTTCAACCCCAAAGGTCAATACTACAGCCTCTGTGCCTGACAACAAGCCTAAGGGGGAGAAGAGGACATCAAGGAACTCAAATACAAAGGGGGAGAAACCACCAGTAAAGGGCATCAAGATCACTGAAGGTGCTCATCAAAGAACTTCAAAATCTCTAATTCATGTGCCTGGCAAAGGAAAAGACAAAATTGATGAGCCTCCTACTTCTCTGCCAGTTGTCACTCTACCAACTGTGCACATCACTACTTCCAGTGGTCAAAAGCAAACTATCACAACCACAGTGGTTGCAGGGAGTATGCCATCTGATAAACCTTCACTCTCCATATCTAAAAGTGCCAAGCCTGTAGAAGTGAAGGTGGTCACTGAGGCCAAGCTACAAGAAATTGCAAACTCAAATATTTATCATGATGAGGCATTCTTGGAGTTTCTGAAAGTCTCAAGAGAACAGGCTGGTGACACTCAATTGTATCTAAGGAGCTTGAAGGATCAGATCGATTACTTCACTGTGGTACCTAGAAAAGTTAATAGCTCATGGCTCAAGGAAGTAATGATGGTAGCAAAATCCAGAATCTGGCATCTAACCTACAAAACTCTACATGCCCTGAAACATTCAGAGATAGATGCACTGATAGAGCTCATAGAGAAGAGGAATGTAAATGAAAACAATAAGAGCCTGTATGATTACTTGAGGAATGGCCAACCTTCAAGGCTACCAGAAGTGATTAAGAAGCCATACCATTATCTATCAGTCTGGAACCAGAATTGAAGAGATTAAATAATTGGTCATTCCAAATGATCTCACATCTCGAAATCGCAGACTCATTATTGCCATCATTGATCTACTGCAAAAGAAAAAGGGGACAAGTACTGCTGAAGAGATAGAGGCACTGCACATTCTCAGATCATTCATTGCAACTGGTGTAATTCCAGAAATGGCCAAGCCTAGGAGGAATAAGGATGATGAAGATGAAGACAAGAGTGATGGGAGGAGAAGTCATCATAGGAGTGATAAGGGGGATGAGGATAAGAAGAAGAAGAAAGACAACAAGGATAAGAAGGATGATGACCAAGGCAAGGTCTATGAGAGGAAGAATGGAAAACAGCAAGCCTTAGGCATTGCTAGCAGTAATCTCACCACATCACAAGACTCTAAGTCTAGGGTGAATGCTGTTAGTAATGACCTACCAAAATCAAATCCCATGGCTTCTGCAACTGTTTTACCACCTCAAGAAGAGAAGAAGATTCAAGTCAAGAAACCATCTGTACATTTCAAAAAGCATACTGCTAATGGAATACTACAATGGTCCACAAACAAAGGTCACATGCTACTGCCAGGCAACCATGTCAAAAGGATCGAATTCAAACAAGCTGCAAGGAAACCAACGCTATCAAAGTCAAGGACTCTGACAATCTATCCAGGCTTAAAACTCCAACCACTAGATGAAGATTTTGATGAAGACCAACTGCAATTCTTACAAGCTCAAAGAATCTATCATGTTGCCATTGTTGATAACTGCCTTGAGATCAAATATACTAATGGAAGGGAGGAGAAATTCAAACAAGGAGGATGTCAACACTGGGGCAAACTACATGACATAGAAAGAATCATTGCATTGTTGAGCTCAGAAGATAAAGTGGAAAGAGTATGGAAGCTGGAGCTAATTGATTTTGTGAAGATGAAGAGAGATCATAAGGAGAAAATCAGAAAAGAATGTCTTGAGAAATGGCTAGCAAGGGAGAAAGAAATTGAGAGACTGGAGATTGAAGCAGAAAAGCTAAGGGCAAAGGGATTGTGTAGAGTTCAGTTTAACCCCTATGTGGTGAAGTATAGGAGGAGAAATGGGAATCAGATCCACATCAGAATGAATCTACTCAACCACTATCCTGCAAGCATTCTGAATTCAGTACTTGAAGATTTCAAAGACTCAATTTTGCTTGAAGAATTGGATGCTATGGCAGAAATAATAAAAGCTATGGATGAGAATACAAGGAAGGAGAAAGAAAGAAGACAGAAGGCATATGATGATTTTCAAGCCAAAGCTATGGAAAGGGAAACTAATGACAATGGCTAGTACTTCATTATAGGCTGTAAGATTACTCACCCTGTAGTTCTATTCACATTGCTGATCAAAATTCATACATGTACTGTCAAGTTTTATCTTTATGTATGTTAGGCTTGTTATCAGACATGAAATTGTGACTAAGGGTCTTACTCACAATTTGGGGGAGATTGTTAGTCACAGAGGCATGCCTGAATACATCTAATAACAAGCCTAAGTATGTGTAATGCTATGCATTACCTACATGACCTCTTAACTGAGGGAACCTCTAGTTGTAGAGTTTCTATTTGTTCTGTACTTGTAATAGGCATCAAATTCTAGTTGTGTTACTGTAATTATAAAGTCAAGAATAATGCTTGAAAGAAGTTCCAGGGTTCATGCCTCAAGCAAGGAGATAAACACTGCCAAATAATCACAGTTGGGATTTGAAGAAATGAAGAATTTGCCTAAGTACCAATTTGAGAAGTACATTTGTTTATTCGAGAAGTCTAGCATTCGAGAAGTCAGAGATTCGATATCTCAGAAGACACTATTCGATATCTCTGAATACACTGTTCGATATCTCATTCGATATCTCAGAGATTCGATATGTCTAGTACTCTATTCGAGAACTCATGGAGTCAACAAGTCAAAGAATCATTCGAGTTCTCTAAGAGTCAACAAGTCAATGATCTATTCGATATCTCAAGGACTAAAGAAGCTACTCGACATCTCAAGGAGTCCCAGAGAAAAGAGCTATTCGAGAAGTAATTCGATATGTCAATATAACACTATTCGAGAACTCAGAGTTATCGATTAAGTCAATTCGAGTTCTCGAATCAATCACTTAGCCACTTCTCGAATACATTCTTGGAGACAAAATACTGAAGAATTGTACAAGTCAGAAAACTGCAACAAGCCAAGACGCTTTATTTGACTATGTACTATAAAGCAGATTGGAAAGCCTACAAAGAAGCTTGGAGAGATAAGACAAAGGGACATGGAGCTAAAGAAGTGGATCTGAACAGGCTTTGCAAAGTCAAATCTGTAGCCGTTTGGACTCTTACTCAAATAAGATAGACAGACTGGAAAGTATTTTGTTTACCTACCTTATTTTGTAGAAAGTAGGTGTATCCATGTCTATAAGGATACAGCCTCACTTCCTTAGCTAAATGTGATAAGTTTTTCAATATACATCTCAAGAAATATCTCTCTAAGAAAAACGAAGCTGAGAATACTACCATTTGTATTCACAGATTGTAGCAAAATCTTTATCTAATAAAATATTAAATTAAAGTGATATTGTGTTGTGTTTGTCTTTGTTATCTGTACTTACATATCTCACACATTCAACACATATCTTGCTGCGAAGATTCAAGAACAAAGAAAAGTTCAAGAATCCATTCACCCCCCCTCTGTATTCTTTTACCGTATTCAATACTCAACAAGCAGCACAATTCCAATTGGAAGGATGGGACTATAGAGGAGCACACCCGGTACAAGGTGATCAGCCATTGTACCGTACAAAACAACACTTCTCTACTAGTAGTTGGGTGACGTACCTACTACAGATACCGTGGCCCGACCACATACGGGTCTTTTGCTGGCTACCCGCCAAAGCAAATATCGTGATGGCTACCCGCCACCTTCGTCGATATATGCATAACCGGATGGGCTTGCTACCCGCAAGTCGTTCCCATCCAAAACACCTCCAGTCCTAGAGTCATTAAACCAGCTTTGAAACCTTTTTAAATCGTCACTTCCGAAAGAAAACATGGAAGTATATTCATTTCACAAGTTGACCTCCGTCAACTAATTTTCTCTACTCAGGGAATTCTTTTCAAAACAGCTTGGGAGTTATTCGGAGTTTTCTTAAGGATTTTTAAAGCTGGCCCTCCTTGATGAGGCAGGGTCATTGTATTGATCACGCTTTAGTTTGTAGCGAAGGCAGAAAATATTTTTAATTACTCCCAAAACTTTGGGTTCTAAAGTTTTGATGAGTTCGCAAGCCGTTGGGGTGGTATTTACGAAGTATAGGTAATTATAAAAATATTTGAGAACCCCTGATATTTTTAAATATTTTTTCTAAAGGCCAGAAAATATTTAAAACAATTTTTAAAGGCCATAAATAATTTTTAAATAGGCCAAATAGGTTTTAAATAATTTTAAAATAATTTTAGAATATTTAAATCATTTTTAAATAATAATAATAATTAATTAATAATTAATTATTAAATAATTAAAATAATTAATCATTAATAAAATAATTAAATAAATTAACTTAATAAAAATCATGAATATTAATTTAAATATTCATTTAATTAATAAATATTCAAAATAAATAATTCCGATATTCATAAATAAATTATCGGATATTCAAGAATTCGAAATAAATAATTCCGATATTCATAAATTTTTAAATTATCGGAATTTACTTGATTATCGAAAATATACGTCTCCGGGGTTACAGGGTTTTACATAAAATACTCCGATTCCCGATTTATATCAAAAGTACTTACGCTCTACCCGAGCCTTGATCATCACCATATATATATGTATAAGCCATTGGGGTGTATATACATGCACGTAAACTTTACAAGTACTTATAGAAAATCATGCATTCATTTATAAATTTTCTCACAAGATATATAAAACAGTGCATGCATTTATATCACAACAACAACAGTTTTTTTGAATATAATTAGAGTTTGGTTAAAGAAAACTTGCCTGGTAGTGTCTGGGAAATGAAGTCTCGCTTCCTAGGGTGACGGTCTATAATAAACAAGGAAACGCTAGGGTTAGTTTCGTACTCGAACCATTTAATCTATGTTTATATAACGAAACTAATTCCATTATAGAACTCTTAGTGTTTATGTTGAAATTATACGCTATGGTGACGTTCCTTGACCGAATTAAAATTACCAATTTTATTCGGGTCGAGTTTCGAGTTCGTTTGATTTTATTCGCTCGTCCCCTAAAGGTATTTTTCGTTCGCACACCTTTGATTCGAACATTTTTATAAAATCGAAAAATAAAGCTTTTTACGAATTTCTTTTTCTCAGGCCTTCCTTACTGCACTTAGGTCCAACTACCAATTTTTCATAACTTATGGACTTTTGCAAGGTCCTCAACCAAGGCCATAAAGAAGACTCTTCCTTGCTGTGAATTTTATATGTACAGTTTCGATTCCGTGATTTTTATAAAATAGAAAAATTTATATTTTGACGTAATTCTTTTTGGACCGTCTTCCTTACTGTAAGAAAAATTTTATACGTAATTTTTCAGATTTCAAGGGGTCCGTTTATCACTGCAAAGACAGTGGTTTGGCACGATTCGTTCGTTTTAACCGGTTTTACTAAATCAAGCATATCTCATAAACCGTAAATCGTTTTAAGGTGATTCAAATTCTCAAATACAATACAAGACCATATATACATGGTTCTAAGCAGTTTGGTCCAAAAATAGTACTTTAACAATTCGTGAGTTTCTGCACTAAAAGATCTAACGAAAATCTAACAATATAACGGCTATAATTCGATTATTATCAATTTTCATACTCTCCAAACATACATCCAAGGTAACCATACAACTTCAACATCATAGCATCATCATCACAAGTCTCCAAAATCAGTGTTTTCTTTATTTTTCCAACATCCAAGATTTTTCAAAAAATAAAGATCTTTAACCACTAAAATCCACTAAACCACTTCATACATATAATCCTTTACACAAAATCTTAAAACTCAAAGATGACCAAGCTTAGGTGAGATGTTCTGTGACGCCCCTAGATCCGGGGTCATGGATCCAGGTTGTCACGGTCCAATTTCCATTCATTAAATTTCTACCCTTGGCAGCTGGAATATAAATGCATAATAAAACTCACACAATAGACCCCACACTTTAATATTAACACACACCAGTCATACGCTCAGAGAACAACATCCACAATATTAAAAGTTTAGAGTTAAGAATGATACTCCTAAGTTTTGATGATCACAAACAGTAAGCCATTTGGCTTATTAATAGATATAAAACAGCATGTTAGTTGTGTAAAGTTTTGATGATCACAAACAGCAAGCTGATAGCTTGTAGTTTGATATAAAACATCATGTATTTCTGCATTTGTACTAACTTGGTTTTGCAGGGTATAATAGCTTACTGATTGTATATTCAGTTTGTCCCAAACAGCAAGCCATTTGTACAAACAGCAAGCCATTTTCAACTGTTCAGAATTCCTGTAGATAAAGATCAAACAGACATATCTATGTTCTCAGGAAACTTTGTTAATGATATGTAAATGCAAAAGTATAAGGCCATGTATCTGTTCAGTTCACCAGAACCAAAACAGCAAGCTGACATGAACTTGCTATGTTATTTCGGTATTGTTCTAACTCGGTTTTGCAGGTTACATTAGCTCACTAACTGTTTAATCAGTCTGTCAAACAGCAAACCAATGTTGGACTATAGTATCAAGTGACAGCTTTCCATATGTAGGCTTCGGACTCAAACAGCAAGGCAAACAGCATGCCAGTTTCACAAACAGCATGCTATTTACAAACAGCGTGCTGATTGCACCTGACAGAAATGAAGCCGTTCAGATTTTCAAAGAGGTTCAAGTAGAAAATATTCTTAGACACATGTAGGACCCTCTGAATTTCATATATACACGCCTATACTCATACCATATAAAGAATGGGAGACAAAAATATTCCTTGTCTTAAAATAAGAAAAGTAAGATCCACTTTTCCTTATTTTAATGCTTCATCATTTCTCCCACTCCAAGAAAAACACATGAGAGCAATTATAACAAATATTCTTCTTCTTCCTCTCATACATACATGCAGCTCTCTCTCTCTCTAAACAGCTCCTTCATTTTTATTTCAAGAAAATCCATCAACGGATTTATTTCAAGCCGTTAGAGATATTTGATTCTTGTTTTCAAAATTCTCATTTTCATCTATTTAAGAGCTGGAATATTCAGTTCTTATGCACTGAACAGAAGTGCAAAAACAAGATATACATTCACAACTACAAAAGCTTTCATTGCTAAATTCTTCAAACCTCACAAACCCTATATACACGTATATATATATTCAGAGGGTTCATAGGTTGAGTTGTATCTATTTAAATCTTTGTATTGTTCAAGTTGTAATTGATTTGTTGCTGTACAAGGTTGGCTTAAGGTTTTGGGTGGGTAGAACTAGGCTAGAGAAGGATACTTGGGAAGTATTTCTTAGAGAGCTAGTTTCAGCACAGCAAACAGCAAGCCATTTATAAGCAGCAAGGGTGTAAGGGAGATATATTGTTGGATCTTGTAATTGGTTTATATTTGATCAATAATATATTCTCTTACCAAGTTGGTAAGGGACCAGGACGTAGACCATAGGGGTTTAGGGGTCGAACCTGGCTAAAAGATCTTGTGTTCTTTAATTTTCTGCATTTTAGTTACAAACAGCGTACCATTTGCAAACTGATAAAACACAAACAGCAAGCTGTTTGTAGTAATTTTTAAAACAGTTCATAAAATACGATTGTTAGCCATAAACACCTATTCACCCCCCCTCTAGGTGTTGTTTTCAATTGGTATCAAAGCTTTGGTGTACTAACATTTCTGTAACAGGAAAGTCCAGATCATATGGAACACATTTATGAAGAGGGAGAATCATCAAACATGCCACCACTTCTCGTTGGTACAGAAAATTATGATTTATGGAGACTAAGGATGAAGATGATTCTGATTAGAAATCCACTTGAATGGTTGGTTGTTAAAGATGGTCCATTTACCTTCCTAGATGAAAAAGGCAAGCCAAAAGATGTTGATGATCTTACCGGGGAAGAATTGATAAAAGCAAGCTATAATGGAAATGCCAAGTACACACTGATTTGTGGTCTTTCAGATTCAAATTTTGCCAAGGTCAGTTCGTGCATCACAGCAAAGGAGATATGGGATACCTTAGAAATACATTATAAAGCTACAACAAAAGAAGTATGTGTCAATCCAAAACAACAAGTTGTTTCATGTGACACAAATAAATCTAAGGCGCCACTCCTAACATGGAATGAGGATGAGGAATCAGCTTCTAATGATGACTCAAGTGATTAGATGGACAATCTAGCCTTTGTTGGTATTGATGATGAAGATACCGTACAAAGAAATATCAAAGAAGTCCTTGTAGACAGTGATGTGTCAAATTCGAATGATGCAAGTGAGGTAAACTCAATTAACTCTGATTTACCTTCTACTTCTACTATGTTAGATGAACTAACCATGCATGTGCCAAGTAATGTATCTATCATTGAGTTCATGGAATTGAAAAATAAAAATAATGAGCTTGAAAAGAAGAATACTCATTTGAAGAAAATCATTTCTGATTTAATGGTTGAAAAGGCTCCTGAAATCAACCATGATGATCTTATTGCTGATTTAAAGGAGAAACTCATTCAATTCGAAGGAGTTAATAAATTAATTATACAAAGGAATGAGGTTCTTATGAAAGAACTCAGGGATTTGAGGTCAAAGATTAAAGCTAGAGATGAGTGTATAGAATCATACAAGATTAAGGAATCTAGCCAAGCCGAGTCTTCAAAATCTGCTGAGAAGAGAAAACAGCAAGCTGAATGTGCAGACAAACAGCACGCCATTCTGATCAAACAGCAAGCTGAACTGATCTCTCACCTGGAAAAAGGGGTCAAGGATCTCGAGAAAGGGATGGAAACGTTTGTTCAAGGAGAAGACAGCTTAAAGACAATGATGAAGAAGGCAAATGTCCCTTTAGTAAGAGAAGGAGTTGGCATGAACCTCAACAAGAAGCATGGTGCACTCAAATACGATGGAAGAAATGGCATACCATACAACTATGCTATGCCTTGGAAAACATGCAACAAATGTGGTGGAAAAGGCCATCTGGAAAAACATTGTGTGGCTCAAGTCAATCACAAAGCGAAAAAAGCTTACCAGAATGGACCAGTCAGGCGACAAACAGCTTACCAGAATGGACCAGTCAGGGGACAAACAGCATGCCAGAATGCTTCTGTCAGAAGGAAAACAGCTTACCATTCACCGAAAGTGGTCCAAATGTGGATCAAGAAAACTGATTTAAATGTTTTATATACTATTTCTACTAACCAATTTGGACCCAAACCTATATGGGTGCCAAAACATTGAGTTGGTGTTTGTTTGTTTTGTAGATATGTCTTGCGGCTAAAGGAAGGTCAAATCAATGGATTTTGGATAGCGGATGCACTAGACATATGTGTGGAGACAAATCTCAGTTCATAAGTCTCAAAATGAAGAAGGGTGGAAGAGTTACAATTGGTAATAGTAAGACTCTTCGAATCCTTGGTATTGGTTCTATTGGTAATAGTAATATTTCGATTGATAAAGTTCAATATGTCAAAGGTCTTTCATATAATTTATTTAGTGTCACTCAATTATTTGATGATGGACATTTTGTTCAGTTTGGCATTGATAAAACCACTATTACTATTGGTACTAACAAAATCCCCCTAGTTGCTAGAAGGGAAGGAAATATATATGTATTAGACTTCAAAATGCAGGAAACAGCATGCTGTTTGGCTGCAATAGAGAATGATCTATATATATGGCATAGAAGATCGGGACATGCACACATGGACCTGATCAATAAATTATCAAGCAAGAATCTGGTCAGAGGTCTACCCAAACTGAAGTATACCAAGACTGAAGTGTGTTCAGCATGCCAATTGGGCAAACAAATTCGAAGTACACACAAAGCAAAGAAAATTGTATCTACTTCTAAACCTTTAGAGCTTCTGCACTTAGACTTATTTGGTCCAGAATCTTATAAGAGTATTGGAGGTAAACAATATGGTTTTATAATTGTAGATGATCATTCTAGATTTACTTGGGTATTGTTTCTTCGTACTAAAGATTTTACTTTTAATAAGTTTAAGAAACTGATTAAATTTATTGAGAACAAGCATGATACAAGACTTGTAGGTATAAGAAGTGATAGAGGAGGTGAATTTGTCAATGAGAACTTTATTGCCTATTGTGAAGAAAGAGGAATCTCTCATGAATTTTCTACTCCAAGGACTCCATAACAAAATGGTATGGTGGAAAGGAAGAATAGGTCACTTCAAGAAACTGCAAGGACTCTTCTGCAAGAAAGCAAGCTGCATAGGAGTTTTTGGGCCGAAGCTGTGAATACAGCATGCTATTTGTTGAATCGAATCATAATCAGGCCTATTTTGGATAAAACTCCTTATCAATTGTTGAGAAACAAGAAGCCAAACATCAGTTACTTCAAGATTTTTGGCTCTAAGTGTTTTGTGCTCAAGACAATTGGTAAAGATGGTAAATTCGATGCAAAATCCTACGAAGCTATATTTCTTGGTTATTCTTTAACAAGTAGGGCTTATAGAGTCTATAATATAAATAAACATATTGTTGAAGAATCTATTGATGTTACATTTCAAGAACCTAACAATGATCTACCAAGAGATGAGGAAGAATTTGCAGGTGAAAGAGAAAGTATGCAACCTCAAATTTCTGACAAACAGCAAGCTGGAAGTTCAAATCAGCAAGCTGGAAGCTCAAATCAGCAAGATGGAGGTTCGAAACAGCAAGCTGAAAGTTCAAATCAGCAAGCTGAAGTTGAGACTAAAACTGACAGTCAGCAAGCCAAGGAGGATGCAGATACTGACAATCAACAAGCTGGAGGTTCAAAACAGCAAGCTGGAAGTTCAAGTCAGCTAACTGAAGTTGAAAATGCTATTTCAAAAATGGCAAGAATGACTTTGGAAGGTCCTAGAGGTTCAAGGGCTATTGAAAAACTACCTCTCTATGATGGAGAAGATCAGTTACCACCAGCAAAGATAAGAAAGACAACTCATGAAGAAATAGCTCAACATTCCTTACCTAGGTCAACAAGAACGGTCAAGAATCATCCCCCAGAGTTAGTTATTGGTGATATTACTGATGGAATCACAACAAGAAGAGGAAAGGCAAATTATTGTGCTCATGCTGCCTTTCTAGCTCAAGAAGAACCCAAAAATATCAATGAAGCATTAGAAGATGATAATTGGATCATGGCTATGCAAGAGGAATTAAATCAATTTGAAAGATGTGATGTTTGGGAACTTGTCAAGCCTCCAGAAAATGCTTTAATTATAGGAACAAAATGGGTGTTTAAAAACAAAGTTGATGAATTTGGCACCGTTACTCGAAATAATGCAAGGCTTGTAGCTCAAGGCTATAACCAACAAGAAGGCATTGACTTTGATCAAACTTATGCTCCCGTTGCTCGTTTGGAATCAATAAGAATACTTCTAGCCTATGTATGTTTCAAGAAAATCAAGCTATATCAAATGGACGTGAAGAGTGCGTTCCTAAATGGCGTGCTGGAAGAGGAAGTTTATGTCAAACATCCTCCTGGATTCGAGCATGAACAATATCGAGACTATGTATTCAAGTTAAAGAAGGCTCTTTATGGTTTAAAGCAGGCCCCTAGAGCTTGGTACAAAAGGCTTAGTAAGTATCTAATCCAAAATGGATTCATTCGAGGTAAAATCGATCCCACATTATTTATTATGCAAAATGGTAAAGACATTTTAATTATTCAAATATATGTGGATGATATTATTTTTGGAGCTACTAATGAATCTATGTGCAAGTGGTTTTCAAAGTGTATGCATAGTGAGTTCGAAATGAGCATGATGGGTGAGCTCAATTATTTCTTGGGTCTTCAAATCAAGCAATCTAATGATGGAATTTTTGTGCACCAATCCAAGTATACAAAAAGTCTGCTCAAAAGATTTGGTTATGAAGATGTTAAACCGAAATCAACTCCTATGATCCAAAACAGCAAGCTGTTTGCAGACGAAAATGGTAAGGCAGTTGATATCAAAAGGTATCGAGGTATGATTGGAAGCTTACTATATTTAACTGCTTCTAGACCTGACATTATGTATAGTGTGTGTGTTTGTGCAAGGTTTCAATCCAATCCTAAGGAGTCTCACTTAAATGCTATTAAAAGAATTTTTCGATATTTAAGTGGTACCATTACTCTTGGTTTGTTCTATCCTATCACAAATACTTTTCATCTTGTTGGGTATAGTGATGCAGATTATGCAGGTTGCCAAGTTGATAGAAAAAGTACTAGTGGTGTTTGTACATTTCTTGGACAAAGTTTGGTTTCATGGCAATGCAAGAAACAAACTTCTGTAGCGTTATCCACGGCTGAAGGAGAGTATCTAGCAGCTGGGAGCTGTTGTTCTCAACTTCTATGGATGATTCAAACACTAAGGGACTTTGATATCAAGTGTGAAAAGGTTCCAATAAATTGTGACAACACTAGCACCATTAATATTTCTAAGAATCCGGTGAATCACTCAAGAACGAAGCATATCGATGTTCGACACCATTTCTTGAGAGATAATGTTGCTAAAGGCAAGATAGAATTGGTCTTTGTTCCTACAGAGTTTCAACTTGCTGATATTTTCACAAAGCCTCTTGCTGAAGGAAGATTTTCAGTCATTCGAATGCAACTTGGTATGTGTTCTATTTAAAACAGCATGCTGAATGATTGTTTGCAGGACAGGTTAGCTCACCATTTGTACAGGTAACATTCAAACAAATAGCAAGCTATCTGTGCAGGTAAAATACCACAAACAGCAAGCTGTTTGTGCAGGTAACATACTGCAAATAGCATACTGTTTGTCATCGCTTCTAGCTTACCATTTGTTCTATTCGCATGTTACATTTGGTATATTGATTGCATTATATTCTGCATATCATTTGTTGATCTTAAGTGTTTTAATTTTTGATGGATTAAGGGGGAGAACTTTAGGAGAATACTTAATGAAAATGTATTATTGGATGTTTCTATTTGATCTTGTTAGATTATTGTTTTATATCTAATTTTGAGATGCAGGGATTTAGGGGGAGTTATTCTAATTCTCCTAAATTAGTTGTAATCATCAAAAAGGGGGAGATTGATACTCCTAAGTTTTGATGATCACAAACAGTAAGCCATTTGGCTTATTAATAGATATAAAACAGCATGCTAGTTGTGTAAAGTTTTGATGATCACAAACAACAAGCTGATAGCTTGTAGTTTGATATAAAACATCATGTATTTCTGTATTTGTACTAACTTGGTTTTGCAGGGTATAATAGCTTTCTGATTGTATATTCAGTTTGTCCCAAACAGCAAGCCATTTGTACAAACAGCAAGCCTGTTAGGCCACTATGATTGTAGAAGGGGGGGTTGAATACAATCAATATCAATTTCTCAAAATTTATTCGTTAAATAATTTTCACTAAAACGAATATTTTGTGCGGAATAAATTGACTCGGATTTCAAGTTGAAAATAACTGTATATTAACTTGATGTGGTGTTACAAAATCAATCCAAACTATTATCAAGTGTTTAATAACTAATTAGAAAATTCGACATGAACTTTTCTAATTTAGTTAATAAATCTCAAGATAAGTACTAGGAAACTTAATTCGCTAGTAATACAAGAATCACAAGTAGACAAGTTCTATCGGATAGAATATTACAAAGATGATGAACTTGAATTTATGTGAATTAATTTGTTCTTGGTGTTCTTGATATTTGAGAGAGAATTCTGCTGTGTTTTTCTAGGATATTGCTGTGTTCTGGTCTGCTGCTTCATTCTGTTGCTTCTGCTGTGTTATATAGGTCTGTACTCATTAGATATGACTTAAACTGCTTCAAGACCTATTAAATCAGCTGTCAGCATGACTTAATCTTGCTTTAAGACATAATTTTCTGTAGGTATGACCTAAACAATGTGTCGGTATGACCTAATCTTCATCAGTGTGGTCGGTATGACCTAAACACTTTTGTCGGTATGACCTAACACCTTTCCAGAAATATCTTGCTTCGGTATGACCTAATTCCATCGGTATGACCTAATTGATTTGAGGTCGGTAAGACCTAATCCACTCAGCAGCTCGGTATGACCTAAATCTTTATGTTAAGTATGACTTAGATTTAAGTCATGTCGGTATGACCTAATTTAGGTCATACCGAACTAAACTTAATCAAGACATAATCAATTCAGCATTTAATTAAGTCATATTGATCCTTTTAATTAATTAATGATTAACTAATTCATGATTAATTGATACAATAATTAACTTAATAAATGAATTAATTCTATTAGAATTAATTCATTAATTAAATCAATTAAATGATTTATATCAATTAAAAACAAATTAAATTAAATCAATAACCAATTAATTTAATTCTTCCAAACCACGGAAAATAATAAAGAATTACCACTGACTTATGTTGACGTTCGATGAACTGTCTGGTTCATGAACGACTAACTTCAATGATGCTTCTTCACTTCTGACTTTAAGCTGTGGTTTATTTCTTCTCTCAATTTTCTTGTACTTTGATTGATTTTCAATCTATCACTCGAAAAATCTCTGTCACTGTAAATGAATCCATTCACTTCAATGTTATACTGAGGCTTGATCAGATACCTGATACGTCTTCCAGTGTGAAACATCAAAACTATAGATTGACCTCCTTCTTTCTTCTGACAGATATTGCTTCCTGAGATTCCTGTGACAGATCATACGGATATTTACTTATTACAATTTGGTTTAAGTTGATTAGGATCCTCGAACTACAAATAGGATGATTCATATGCCTTTCAATCTCCCCCTATTTGTTTGTTAGACAATAACAACCAAATACCTAGAGGATACCTCAACTAATTCAACTTAACCAAATGAAGGATAAAATATTAAACGTAAAGCAAATATCAAATAGTTCTGGTTTATATTAAACATTTCCAGATTCAAACAAAATGATAAATACAAGATAGATGATCCTTTAGCCTGATCATATTTAACATATTCCTATCTTGACCTATCTAGCTCTAAAGATAATACACGTAGAGCTGATCTTCAATTACTGTCTTCTCGTCTAAATTCTCCTTCTTCTGGCTCATCTGTGACTTGAAGTTTCATGTGTAAATCAGAATCAACAAGACGCTCTCTTCTTGATGACAATCCTTGAGGTAAGACTAAAGGAATTCCAAGCTTCTTTCTCAGTTCACCTTGAAATTTCTTGTAATCTTTTATATTCGTTTGTGCATAGGATCGAATGTGATCTGCAGCTATTACCTTTTCTTCAGTCAAGAATCCATGATTTCTGAAAGCATATTCAGCATATACCAAGTGTTTTGCATGATGTTCATATAACTCATCTGTCTGAAGATTGATTGAATGAAGTACCTCTCCCTTAAGAAATTTTACTTGTGGAGGATCCTTAATCACTTCTGGTCCAGCTCTTTCAGCAAATTCTTTGAACTTCTCATGTAACAACACGCCTAGCTCAGAAGATGTTCTCACCTTAGGCCTAAGTACCCAAATCTCTGTCAGCGATCTGTCATAAAAGAACAGAATAGATACTCTGAAAGTTCCAACATTATGACAATCCACAAATATTACCAGCTCATCAGATTTGGGTTCAAATGCAGTAGTTATCCTGATGACTTCTACCTTTAAGGCCCTTATATACATATCATGAATTGGATTTGCCAGTTTGAATTCCTCGAGAATTTCTCCAAGACGATGATCTTCATAATCTGAACTCTGAGGTGAATCAATTGCTTTTTGAGCACGTTCCCATTTGTCACCGCTCTTTAGTCTGATATATGTCTTTCTCTTCTCAACATTTATAGCATGTAATCGTTGTAATGCTTGCTGTTCAGCTTTCTGAAGTTCTTCATTTCGTGCAATTTGCTCTAATGACTTTTGAAGCTTTTCTTCTCTCATCAGCAAATTAGCTTCCCTCTGAGCAAATAATTCTTCAGATTCTTTCTCTGCTTGTTGAGCTTCATATTCAGATATCACTGGTTCTTCTTCTTCCCAGTGACTTAAATCTGGTTCAGGTAATTTCTCACCTTCATCAGAAAAATCAAAATCATCAAAAACATCAAGATTATCCGGTTCACCCGTGTAGAAATATTCTGTGTCTTTGACTTGATCATCTGCAACAACTTTCTTCTTCCCCTTATTTCTCCTGTCTTCACTGTCTGTATCAGATTTATCAGATGATTTATCAGATTTACCTCCTTTCTCTCCTTGTCCTTTCTCACCACCTTGTGATTTCTGTGCCTGTTGTGATTTCTCCCCCTTAGTTGAGGAATCCTCTACAGATTTATCATTTGCACCAGCTTCAGGATCTCATTCATCATCATCACCACCTGTTCTTACAAAGAATTCTCTTTCTTCAGTAGTTGGTGTGCGATTTTGACTGATCAGATGAAATAAATGCCTTAATCCTTTAGCTTGATGTGCATTTTGCTTCTCAATTTGATCTAGTCGAAAATCAGTAGAACGCTGATTTTCATGCACTTCTTCCTGTAGATTGTCAACCTTGTTGGAGATTTCAGCAATAATTTTGTCTTGTGCCACAGTGACCTCACCAGAATCATCAAGAGCTTTTTCATGAGAAAGTTCGAGAGTTTTGATTTTATTAGTGAAGAATGTCTTCAAGTTGTTGATGTCACCCTTTATCGAAGTAAGCTGATTATCAACAGAGGTGGATGGAGAAGAATGTTTATCCACTTGTGCTCGAAGTAATCTAGCTTCAGCTTTACTTGCTTCTAGTTCCCTTTCCAGATCTTGTATTTTTTGTAACAATGAGAGAGTGTATGTGTCTGTGTGTGCACTCACCTGAGTTTCACTCTGAATTTCACTAACCTGATGTGCATGTGTATCACTCAATTTTGTGGTAATCCTCACATCACTCCTCTCAATTTCCTTAGCTTTTCCAGAAGCGGTACCTGCAGTTAAAATCACCCTAGCCTCCTCTGGGAAGGTCAGTGGTGGTGCAATGGGAGTTCGGAAATCCCTGTCCTCAATCAATTCTACTTGCACATTTGGATTTGTAATCTGAATTGCTTCAGTAGTAGATTGATCAAGTTGCCTTCCACTTTCTTCAGTCGAAACTGCGAGTGGAAACTCCCTTGAGGGATCTAGGAATGTTTCTCCTAGGAGGGGAGATGATGGTTCCATTAAAGTTGGCAGGGAACCAAGATTTCCCTCAGAAGTCTATGAAGACTCTTCTACCGTAACTATGGTAGGCACTGTTTCAGACTCAATGTGCTCTCCTGTCAATGTGTCCGTATTTTCATCATAATCTATATGTTCTCCCATTGTTAGTAATAACAAAGGGGTTGTGCTTGACACATTACAGGATGCCATGGCCCTATGGCGAATTTCAATAGTATCATCCTGTTGAGAGGATGATCCTAGTAACTGTTGCATGGCCATATCAACGTCCATATCTTGTTGGGAAGATACGGATGGGCTTACAGTTGCCTCTGAATCAGTTCTACTTTTCTTTTGAAGAGGCAGAGCTGTGGGTTCACTCATTATATTTCTTCTTTTCTTTGCTCTTTGAAAGGGAATTTTCTTTCTGGAGTGAAAGGTTTTAAGTGATGTAGATTCAGTGTTTGGCTCTATGACCGGGGTAGAGATTGCGGTCTTACAATCCCTTGGTCAGCCCTATCAACCACTTGGGTTCCAGAAATAGATTGTTCATCAATAGAGAGATTAGAAGTCAATACCTGGTCAGCAGGTGCCGAAGAGATTGCAGCTTGAGTAGTTTGAACCATTTGTTCTTGAACAGGCTCAATTTGCTGGATAGGTACCTCTTGTTCAGCTTCAGGTTCAACTATTGGTTCTGTTTGCTCAGGTAGTGGTTCATTTTCTTCGGGTATAGGTACAGGTGCAATGATGGGTAGTTGTATAAAGTTTGACATGTATTGAGTGACAACTACTGGCACATTTGACAATTTAGGTCTGACACCGTAATCAGTGAATAATCTCGTCGAAGGTTCACCCGACACCAATGCTTCACTATTCAGAAATGGAGCATGATATTGTGGTTCTACCAAATGATTAAAAATCAAGGAAAGAAATCTTGGGTAAAAGCACTGAACTTTATCGCCCCTGTCAAAATTCCTTTTAGCATTGATGACTCTTCTAACCATTGGTCCACACAGAAGGCTGCCAATGTTGATTCTTCGATTATAAGCAACTGCAAATCCAATATGCTGTATAAAGGAAGGTAATACTCCGAAGTTGCTTTTTGTTGTATTGGCAAAGACCTTGGCTAGTGTATCGAACACATAATCCCATTCCTGAACTAGAAACTTTTTATTCAAGATAGGAACATCTGCTCTGTCTTGATAATGAATACCAGCAAAGAAATTAGTTAATTCCTCATCTGACGGATAATCCTCAAAATTGTCATTTGGAAAGTTTAAGACCGTATTAATGACAGATTCATCCACTGTGTACTGATTGTCTCCAAGAGTGAAAACAAACGATCTGTTATCGCTAAAAACGACAGCAGTAGTACACATAATTCGCAGGGGTTCAATTTTTAAAGGAGTATCTAAACTCAAAGCATTGCGAACTAGTGAATGATCATTCAGAAAACGAATCCACGGTCGAAAACGTTCAAGTGAACATTTTTCGGGATCAAAATATCCGATCAAATTATGGTTAACTATTTCAAATCGAACATTGTTATTACCAGCCATTTTTATCAAATATTAACACTTTGAAAATTTCAGATTTTACAAAATAATTAATTAAATTGATTTATTTCGAATTAATAATTAATTAAAAATTCGAAAATAATCAAAGTTGTTCAAAAATTCTGAAAAATTCACACAATGATCTTGATTACAACACGAACACAAGTATATTTTTAGATTTTCAAGAATCGAACCCAATTTTTCAGAAAAGTAAATCGTAATTTGCGATTTTCGATTTCAAAATCCTTCAAAATCGAACGAAATTGCGAGTTTAAGCACTTAAGATGTAGATAATCAGACAAGGAGTCAACTTATGTGATTAGATCGTGATTATCAACAAGATTCGAGACAAAAATTGGGCATGAACGATCGTATATGCGTGTGTATATATGTGTGTATCTATAGAGTTCTCTAAGACTTAACTTGAGAGAAAGAAATAAACTGAAATATGACTTAATTCTAATATATATACTCTAAACACTGAATATGACTTAATTATTAATCGTTATGACCTAAATAATATAAACTGACTCACTATGACTTAATATACATGGATACTGATTATGACCTAATTAAAACTAATACTGATTATGACTTAAATAAAACTAATACTGAATATGACTTAATTAACACTAAGATTCGATTAAGACTTAAATTAACTTGACAAAATTTAAGACTTAACTAATTACTAACGAATATGACTTAATTCGTTATGACTTAATCTAAATAAGACTAAATCTGATCAATATAACAAATAAGTCATACCGACCAGAAAAACAATTAAAAAAAGTCATATTGCAGTTTAGATTAATTTTAAGTCATATCTACTTAAAATAGATTAAAGAAAATACAAATAATTTAATTAAACACACAAATATTTACAACTAATAATACAGAAAAATATATTAAAAATAATATTATTAATCAAACAAATAATAACAATAGAAATATCTAATATAGATTAATCTGTTAACGGAAATAACACAATATTAACAGGACAAACATTACAAAACATTAAATAAAATATTCTAAGCAAATAAAATAAATATATACAATTATTCTAAAATTATAGAAATATGGAATAACAACTATTTAATTAAACAAAATAATAAATACAATAACAATCAAGAAAACAAGTTGATATAATAATTAAACAAGTGATTTTTTTTTAAATATTCACAAACTAATCACTTGTTAATTATTAAAGATCAAACCTCAGATATTAACTAGATTAATTACTAGGACTGTTCAACATACCCAATTCACCAACAATTTTGGTGAATGTGGATTCGTCGAGCGACTTAGTAAAAATATCTGCTGTTTGTTCTTCAGTGGGTACAAACAATAATTCCACTGTACCATTCATGACATGCTCTCTAATAAAATGATACCTTATATCTATATGCTTTGTCCTTGAATGCTGCACAGGATTGTTGGAGATTGCTATGGCACTTGTATTATCACACAAAATAGGAATATTTTGTAATACAAAGCCATAGTCCATCAGTTGATTCCTAATCCACAAGATTTGAGCACAACAGCTTCCAGCAGCTATATATTCAGCTTCGGCGGTAGAGTTGGAAACTGTTTGTTGTTTCTTGCTGTACCATGAAACCAATCTACCACCTAGGAATTGACAACTCCCAGATGTGCTTTTTCTATCTACAACACTTCCTGCATAATCAGAATCTGTATATCCAACAAGATTAAAACCAGAATCTTTAGGGTACCAGAACCTAAATTAGGCGTACCCTTGAGATATCTCAGAATTCGTTTAACAGCAATGAGATGAACATCTCTTGGATCCGATTGGAACCTTGCACACAAGCACGTAGCATGCATAATATCAGGTCTACTTGCAGTAAGATAAAGTAATGAGCCTATCATACCTCTGTAGCTTGTAATATCTACCTTAGCAGAATTTTCACATGCTCCAACTTTGACAGCTGTGGATGATGGTGTCTTTGCTGAAGAAGAGTCCTCCATTTGATATTTCTTGAGAAGCTCTTTGATGTACTTGGATTGACAAATAAATATACCATCTTGCCTTTGATTTATTTGTAACCCAAGAAAGAACTTCAACTCACCCATCATGCTCATTTCAAATTTACCCTGCATTAACTTCGCAAATTTCTTGCACAAAAGATCATTAGTAGACCCGAATATTATATCGTCCACATAGACTTGGACTATAATTGTATCATTCTTATGTTTCTTTGTGAAGAGAGTTTTGTCTATGATACCTCTAACAAAATCATTTTCAAGTAAAAATTCAGAGAGAGTGTCATACCATTTCCTTGGTGCTTGCTTAAGACCATAGACAGCTTTGAAAAGGAAGTAGACATAGTCAATTAAATCTGGATCTTCAAAACCAGGAGGCTGTTCTACATAAACCTCTTCATCTAGCTTGCCATTCAAGAAAGCACTCTTGACATCCATTTGATAAACTTTAAAGTTTGAATATGTTGCGAATGCCAAGAATATTCTTATAGCCTCAAGTCTAGCCACTGGAGCATAGGTTTCATCATAGTCAATGCCTTCAGATTGGGAGTAACCCTTTGCTACCAGTCTTGCTTTATTTCTCGTCACTGTGCCATTTTGCTGAGGAGTTCTTGGAGCTGAGTATTGTTTGGTTATACCCTTCTCAGTGTAAAAGTCATTTAGAACTGCATTCTTGAATTCAGTTCCATTGTCTGATCTTATAGCTCTCACTGGATACGTAGAATCTCTCTCAATTAATTTAATGTGATCAATCACCAGTTGTGGAGTCTCATCTTTAGAATTCAAAAACAGGACCCATGTGTATTGTAACACCCCCAGATCCGGGGTCCGGGATCCGGTGGTTACGGTTTCCAATTCTGTCCACAACAATTGAACTTTCCTTAACATAAAATAAATTACGTCTCTATGACCCAACACAACAATATAAAACACACCCGTTATAGTCCCAGAGATGAAATCAGAGTCACAATCAAATTTTTATTAATCACATTATGAGTTCTTACAATCCAAAAGAATTTCAATATAATTACATACTCTTTGCCATCCATTTACATAAGTCATACTAGACTATATTCTTGGTACTGAAAGAATAAATATATCCTACCAATAGCTTCTTCTTCAGCTCTGGTAGTCTCATCGTCCTCGCCCGCGTCGAGTGCGCCTTGTGCGAGTCATCTGGTCTAGCTGTTGTTGTGATATAATAATAAAGCAAGGGTGAGCAATAGCCCACCAACAATAATATATAACTGAACGATAAAGTATAACAGTTCAAAAGTATCTTTCAAACCATATGCCATGCATTTACGGAAATGATGCCAGTATAATATGAACGATGAAGTTACAAGGTAACTTAAAGTATTTGTTTGTAGAAATATCTGCTACATCAAAGTAAGCGAGATATTCTTATTGTTATTAAGAAGAGGAGTTTGCAAGAAAAGGTTGCAATTCCAGTTATGACCCTTTTCCAACTCTGCCAACAGTAATCATGTTGCAGGAAATAAATAAATTTGGATGATGAACCAATGATGGAGTATTCACCGCGCCCGCTGTTCCAATCTTGATGATCAGTCGAGATCGTACAGCTCAATTTAGATTTACTACCGGTAGAAGGAAGAACTGACGGCTTTACTTGTGTACCGCCTTACTAGCTCTCCCCGGCCAACGGTTGGGCCAAAGGGGATGGACCGGCGCTACTCGGCCTCTTACACGACTCCTAGTTCAAATAGAATTCATGATTCTGAATGTAACGTTCGTCCCCCTTTCCCCAAGTATAATACTTGTTGATAAGACTCCACAAAGTAGTCGTATCTAGTTGGAAAGGAAAATTTACCAATAACTCCCAAGCTATTACTTGGTAACGGATATCAACTTGTTCCAGTAATCTTACCCCTCGAAAGATGAGAAGGTAAGCAACGACTTAATAAGTCAACAGCACCCGAGTTGCGAGTGAAGGGAATACTTTATGACCGGGAAGTCGACAAGATAAATAACATTTTCCAAGTAAGGTTCCCTTATTATTAAGGAGGTAGACTCAAAGAAGAATGATGTCTGAGAACCTTCTTTGATATAGGATTAATAATAATATGACTCCGAAATATTTTTCGTAATAATCGAAGAAGATAAACCTTATCGAGGTTATACTAAGTATGGAATAAATATTCAGAGAATATTTATTGAGTTAAAATATTTAAAGAATCATTGGGAATATGAACGAATATCTTTAATCAGAGTATTTCTCAAAATAATCCCTGAAGAAATATCAGGAGAATATTTATTGAATAAATAAATATTTAAATGAATACTCAAAACAATATTCATTAATTAATAAGACCTGAAAAGAATATTTAAGGTAATATTCATAATTAATTAGGAATTTAAATGAATATTCAAAAGTAATATTCATTTAATGAATAATATCCTAAATGTATATCAAGTAATATTCATTTAGTAATCCAAGCCTTAAGGAATATTCGAGATAATATTCGATAATTAAATCAAGCTTCAGATGAATATTAAAATAATATTCATCAAGTATTCAATATCTTAAATGAATATTCAAACGTAATATTTATTTAATAAAATAATATTCTAAAAGAATATCCAAATAATATTCATTTAGTAGTCTCATCTTTAGAAGAATATTCGAAATAATAATCGATAATCAATTCGACTCTGAATGAATATTGAGAAATATTATTCGTTGAATAGTTACGTTCAAATAATTATTTGAAGTAAGGATCGTTAAAATAATTAGTCTCGAACGAATATTCAAATAATATTCGTCGCCCAAATAATAGAAAATATTTACTTAAATATTTTCCTCCGAGGTAATCTCGATATATCAAGGAATATTGACTCCCGGTCTATTTTTGATTAATAAGATGTATACGCCCTTCTATGAGGGTCTTACAATAACCGGCTTATAACTGATATATAACTATCTAGCTTATAAGCCAACAATAACATTCAGGGAACAAGTATATCAATTCAACTTGAAAGTAGGCATGCATGCAATGGCATATGCATATCAGCAATCATATATATATATTTATTCAATCACAACAACAGCCTAAAAGAAGGGAATTGAAACTTGCCTGATAGTCGAGTACGGTAAGGGGTAGTGGTAGCGGGTCCCGGTTCAGCTTGGTGATCTATAAATAGCCAAGGCATTCGGGATTAATCACTTAACATATAATAAGTTAAGTTATACTTAATTCGAAACACGTTCTCGAGTTATCTCGTTATACCCCTTTTAGTGGATTACTTTTATCACTGATCCGACCCGACATTCGTTCGTTAATACGACATGTCATTGTACTTATACTTGGGACATACTTAAGTCATATGAGTTCTAAAGTCGATCGTTACGAACCAATACTATACTCCGAGTTTTATCGCCCGTTTTCTAAGTGTTTTACCGAAGTTATAAAAGAGTCGTCTTTTAGGGGTTCGTTCGCGTTTAACCTCGACTCGAACATTTTTAATAAATCGAAAAATGATCCTTTTGACATACGGTTTTCTTTCACACCTTCCTTTTTACCTCTAGTATTTATTTACCAAGATTCGCCATGACGTTACATAGTTTACGAGGGTTCAATTACAGTTACGAATCCTCGGTTACGGTTTCGATATACTTTTAGTAAACCGGCCGTAACTCCTAAACCGTAAGTCCGTTTCATGCGATCTTTATATCAAAACGAAGCTTGAAACATAATCTATCCTATCATGGCAGAAAATGAAGCTGTACAGTGAGTTATAGCTACTGTGATGCTCGGTGTTTAATAGTCTAACGAAAATTCGGCATTACGACGGCTATAAATCGAACGTTCTAAAATTCATAACAATCAATCCAAGCCACACCGGGCATACTATACATGGTTTTCATCTTAACCAGTCCAAGAAGGTTTCAATTAACCATCATAATCATCAAAACTCTTAAATCATCACTACTAACTACATAATCATGCTTTTATGCATATAACAACACCATAATCTTAACTAATCTAAAACCATCAAGAACATATATAAAACTCAAAGTAAGATCTTGGGTTCTTAAGAATTATACCTTCCTTGGAGAGTGTAAAAGCTATAATAACCCTTATATAGTCCTTGTATGGCTTTAACAAAGCTTAAATCATCCAAAGAAACCAAGAAATCAAAGTTAGTTTCTTGAAAACACTATTCACCCTCATCTTTGAGGATTTATTTGAAAATGGAAAACATGGAGTTTGAAGCTAAGATTTCTAGGAGATCATTTTTATGAAATATAGGACTCACCATAAAAATTTGGAGATCAAACAATGGTTGGAAGGTGGATTTTGAAATCTTAAAACTCCAAAATTCGAAGTGCCTTGGTTTTGGGGGAAAAACAGTGAACTTCTCGAATTTATTTACCCATGCAAACGATCTTCAAAAATTATGAAATTAAATCCCCAACTTCACCTTGATGTGTAGAAGCTCCATGAATTTTTTCATGATTTTTAGATGAGTAGATCTAGGTGAAAAAAAATGGCAAAGACCCCTGCCCTGGAAAATGTAACTGCTGGAAAAATGGGGGAGAGGTGGTGTTTGCTTGGCTTTGATCTTGCTCTCATCTTATCTAAAGTGAATTATTGAATGTCTTTGGATAATATCTTGTCCATAAAGTAGCTTTAATAAAGTTCTAGGTCATGCATGATGTAATTAAATGGACAAGTGTTGGTTTGTAATGGTAAGATGATGACAAGAAGCTAAGTACTTGGTTATGTTTGCTAAGTATACTAGTTGCTCATGTAACTACTTAGTTACCTGGTCTTATCTCCTTGTACATGCATGCATCTTGATCCTCTGTTTGTTCTTTGTCCGGTTATTGCTCAATTCGTTGCTCGTTCGAGGGACTAACTCATTCGTTTCTAGTTAGGGTTTTACCGAAAACCTTCTTAATATTTATACTACTATTCCTCATCTTTCTTAATACTTCTCGAATTTAAATTCCTTAATTCTCTTTTATAAATCCTTAAGTCTTGCAGTGTCCAGGGAAATCTCGGAGAAAATAAAAGTGCTATTTTTCTGAATCCGACAGCTTTTACATACACTTATTTTCCTCCTGGATCACTAATACGAACTCAGAAATCCGTTCCGAATACCGGGTATAACATTATTATAATAATATTCCAAATTCCACCAAAATCACTATTCATCACTTATTTTTATTTAATTCCTATAGTTGGGAAAATGAACCTGGTTCACCCTCGAGTGTTCCTTAACCTTTTTACGGAACCGCTGGGCTTATAATAGATATTGATTTGGATGACATGAGGGTATCTATTTCTCTCTAGGGAATCTTATCTTAACTTTCTAGGAGATAGATTATTCTAACCTTAGTTATCACCCAATAGCATCCTTCAGGCCATATAACCTTGGAATATATATCCTTTCATTATTCATTCATTAAAACCAGTATTACATTCTAGTTGTAACCCCTATTCATTCTTACATCAATACATAATAAAAAGTTTTAATTCTACCCAAAAATCCGGGTTCTTACAGTCTCCCCTCCTTAAAAGGATTCCGTCCCGGAATCAGGTAGAAGACAATTGGGTATTTGTTGGTTATTTCACTTTCCAATTCTCTGGTCGATCCTTACACACTCCAATCTTTCTAAAGCATCTCATACTGGTGTTACAATACACCCTTATCCGTTCTACCAATTCTTTGATACTTTCGCACAACACATCATCCGGTATACGCTCTTGTCCGTTCTTATACTATTAACCTTATTGGTACGTGCAGTGACTTCGGTATCACTAACGCGCTACGAAGTCCGGAGATAACCTCACTCGTAATTTTGCAATTCCTAATCGTTTTAATCTTCGCAATCTCGATGTATATATATTTAGGTGGAAAATTTTATCGAGAGATCACTGTGATCAATGAACATTTGTTATATTGCATAGTTAGTACAAAAGGGGGCCAGCCTTTAGTACTTGACAAGCAATTAAACAATTAATGGCATTCCACTTAGACTCCTATCACACAGACAGAGAGTCACGTAGTATTACCTCCCCTCCTTAAAGGGTTGTTCTTCTCAATTTAGAAGAAGATAAATAAGGGAGAAGAAAAGAACGAATTTCAAAGAATCATATATGAAAGTTTTCATGATTGTCAAAATATCATATTTAGAATTTACCTCTGAACTATAGAGGTTTATTAGAGAAGAGAAATAATCATATTCGTATCAAATTCCACTTTTTCGTAATCTCACATATCACATGTCCTTGTTGCTCTGTCCATCATTCGGTGGACCTATACTCTTGTTCGATATTAGTATCAACTACTTTTTGGAAAATCCTTCAACCTCTCAGGTTAAATCTTGGATTTCCCGCTTGACATTATTATTACTCACATTTCATGCCCCGACACTGGCTCTTTCATACTCATAATTCTAACACTATCAGGTTGTCATTCCGAGAGCTCATTAAGAAGAACCCATTCATCAATCCATTCATAACATTTCTTGCTTCACATTCAATTATTATTTCCCATTCTTTTCTTTATCAATCACATCCATCTTATCATCTAGTTCTCATTCACTTCTGTTATTGAACTCCACCGTCACCTTATTAGGGGAACGCGTGTTACCTTTATTCAATATACGTGGCACGTTTGTGGTCAAACTTTCCTTTGTTCAACCATCTAGATTTCCCTTTCTCATTCCATGAGTCTTTTTTTTTATTACTCAATCAAACTATTCCATATTTCCTCGGATTTTCCAGTCTTAAAAAGGAGCCAATTTGTATGTCATTCATGCTCCTAATTCCAACTTTCCGTTTTGGCCAATACCCTTACCTTGCCAATTCCATACTCTTCTCGCTTCATTACTGGAGCTTCTCATGAGTCCGCATATCTGACTTTCTTATTAATCCTCGACTCTTCATTCATCTCAATCAGTTGCTTGTCTTCATTTCTACTATAATCATTCTATGAACCATCATAGCCTAATCATTTATTTCAAATATCCCGTCATTCCAGAAATTACACCATCCGAAATAAACCTGGATGATTTCTCTAACTTAGATTCAATTCGACATTTCCACAGTCGTTACCACCTAATTTCTCATAAGGATCACCATCGCTTATCGTTTACGCAGTGCTTTAATAACTAAGCATCATAATTGTCAATTCAAGATCCTCTAGGAAAACAAAATAATCACTATTTCCTATCCATAAGGAACGCTTCCTGAACTTGACGTAGATATTACCTGAAGCAGAAAAAAAAAAAAAAAAAATTGCAGGAAAGCTTCCAGCATCGCAGCTGGAACAGGCTGGTGAGATTATTAATCATATATCTTCGGTAGAAGACTAAAAGCTTAGCGGTTTGCTTAATCGCTTGCCAACCTCATAATTCTCTATCTTGTTTGCACAGAAATACACCAACATAAACTTGCTTGTCATTCATCATCGTGCCATTTGGCTTATCAGTATTTGTACCTTCTCTACTTCTGGTCATTTACTACCAATTCATTGTTACTTAACCTCCCCTCTCTCTTTCCAAAGAAAAGGCGAGTCTCTTGGGGAATTTGGTCTGGTCTGTCGTAGAGCCTCCTAATGTCGGTAATGTGCTACTGGCAACATCAGGAATCGAATCTTTACTTAAACCATTCTTATAGTTGATCCTGGCACAATCATCAAACGGAATGTAACTTCCTCTACCACATTATGACCATCAAGGTCCTTACATTATCATTCTATTTCTTTGGTCTGAGCATTTATGCTTACTCCCCTATATTTAAAGTGTCGGCCACCTCGTTGGCCTTTCCTGATTATAATAATTTCTTGAGATCAATGTTTTCTGGATCTATTCCAACTCAGGGTGGAAGCATTCTCCCTTAAATTCTGCTGAATGAGAGAAAACCTCTATCAGTCTTTTCCAAAAGTCATTGCTTCCACCTACCCGTGGGAACTTTATCACGTTTATTCCCAATCCTACTTAGGATACTTCTTTTCTTAGTTCTTTCTTTATCTTAGGATAATCTCAACCATTATAGGTTCAACCCATACTTCCTCAGGGTTTCATACATGCCTCATCTGGCATTATTGTTACGATGTCATACTTTCCTTACCAAACTTCCATTTTTGCAGTTCGGAATATTACCCTTTTTCCTTGTAAGGTTTCGTAGGCCATCCTTATCATTCCTCCGGTATTTTCTGGGTACCGGGTATATCAAAATGTCATTGATCAATACTCTAATAATTCTATCTATGTTCTTCCCAGAACTCTTTTTAATAATCCTTACCGGTCATCGTTGCCTTAGCAAGTCCAGCTCATATCATCTGAAGTCATAATGTCGTTATTAGGGTTAATGCCACCCCTTGTGCATTCCCCAGGGTTTGTCTTAATTTATGGATATCCTATCCTTAATTCAACTGCCAAGGAATTCTTGCATCTTATAATTGGCAATCAGATCATGTATCCTTAATAAAGGTCTCTTTTCAATCATTCTCATTTGATAATCGATCGGTGGTTTAATGCCACCCTCTTCTTTCAGATAGTTGTCAGCCTATTTGGCCTTCCAAAAAGGCAACGTATGCCAATCTCTTCTCTTACCGAACTTGTTAACAGTAGCAAGGATGTTCTGGAAGATATTGGTCGAGTTCAACGTGAATCTCTTAGTGCTTATCGTTCTTCGCAAAGGTACTTGCCTCAGACAAAATTCCTACAGCATACTGTTCAATTTCTGACCTTTTCTATACCCTCTTTATATACCTTCATTGTTTACTTTCTTCCGTCATAATATTTCATGGTATTCATGATACCCTAACATCATACATCTCAAGTCACTATACTTCCATTTTACTCGAAATCTTGGACAACCATATACACATGAGTCACTTTAGTACGGGTGACCCCATCCTAAAAAGGTCTAGTGAATTCCCAATCAAAACATGGGTTGTTCGGCAGAAGATTCAAACGATCTCATTAATGTTTCCTTTATATCAGAAGCCCTTGCAGTCGGTGCTTTCTTAGAAGCAACCCTGCTTTGTCTTTTCATTGCTGGTCTAGTCACTTTATAGTCCGTTGTGACTTGGCCTCAACTGGCCACACATAAAAATATAAAAAAAAAAATATATGATTTTAGGGGTTGGCTAATAGCATTATTTTTCTAGCAATTGCCGGCATAGTGCCTTCTTTGATACCTTTCCACCTTTCCAAAACTTTACTTTATATAAGTCTTAATCGACTATTCGGCACCGTCTCTGGTCACCTTTCCTCTACTTTTATCTTTCATCTATTATTATCAATCCCGCGTGCCACGCAAGCTTACCATTCCTGGCATAACAGCCTTTTCACTTAAGTCAATCCCGGAGTTTCTCCGTCCGGCTAGTTTCTTACTTACATTTCCTGTTTTCGTCCAATCTCACTTCATCATTTTATCACTACCGTCGATTGTAATGCTCAGGGTCCGTTTACTAACCCATTTTACAGCATCCTTACCCGAATCACAGGGTTTGCTCCAGTTTCTACTCTCTTCCATGACATTCTCTGATAATCAGAAAGACAAGGTTTGCCAGAATTCACCGAATTCCTTTCCAGACTCAGGGAAATTTTGATCAATCTACCCACCTACTGGTAACATCAAGGAGACCAGTTTCGAAACCTGAAGAATAGTTCTATGAACCTCCAAGCAGGTGGAATCATAAGCAGTCATAGTTAACGAAATAATCATCATCGGATTGGAAGTTTACCCACTGGAGAGGAATCAATTATATCCATCCCTTAGAAGGGAATCAATAATTTCCAACTGAAACCTGTCACAACGTCCTGATATTCAATACTACCAAATGTCGGTCTACCTAACCCTTTATGCAAAGCGTCATTGGAAGCACAAAGTTTCCTTTTTCCATTAAGCAATGCCAGCTCTTGGTCATTACCAATTTCACCTTTTAGCTCCAGGAAGATTTTCTCACATTTTTCTCTTTAACTGCTGATCGTATTACTTGATCTATTATAATTCCGCATCGGAATAAACTTAAGGTACTACTATAATCCATTCAAAGAGAAGAAGGAATTTAATATTCCTCTGAATCACATGCATCTAACGTTTCTGGTTCATCATTTAACTGAGTTGAATTAACTCTATACTCAGTCTCTGGCAGTAGTCTCATTACGAGTTCATCTTGACTCACGGGTCTTATCTTCCGGTAAGTTCTGAGATCATTGTCTTGCTTACTACTTCCTTATATAATTTTACCCAATCATGCTGTCACTTCCCAATGTCTTTACTTTATACTGATTCATTCATGAACATTTCCCTGAATAAAACCACCTCATTAACCTCACTTTGGTTTCGTAATTTATAACCTATGACATCTGCCTTCCCGTGGCAAATTATTACTGACAATATTCATACTGATTCATTTATCAAATGATATGGCACTTACTGCCTCATTCTCAACTATTCCTAGGGACTCTGCTCCTCGCCCTAAATCGATGTCTTTGATAATCATACATCCCTCTAGCTCTGTCTTTGTTAAGATTAAAATCTCTAAGGATTCTCATCTATTTCCGTATAAGATCTCAAGTAATTCTTCCAATCCTTCTTTCTTGCTGGTACTACATCTGGTAGTCCGGCTATGAATTCAACATGCATCTTCAGATCTCTTAATAATATCTCGGTTCTTTATACTCACTTTTCTGAGCACCATATCTTAATCATCACAGTCATTCTGGCTGCGACCCTCATTACCCATGGGTAAGCTCCTTATCCTCACAGGATTTTCCTTATCTGCTGGAACCTCTTCCGGGTCTCCAGTAGGGTACTCCATCGAATTACCCATTGATCTTCAGCATATAAAGCATCATCGCGCTGTTGCTCGTATGCCTCAAGGTCAGTCGCCTTACTCGTCGATACGATATCGAGCTAAGTTACTATCATTATACTTACGAGTTCCCATAAGGGTTTTATATGTCATCACTACATTAAGTAGTCCGACTATGAACTTGGCAAGAGTTCTTATTATCTTAGTGAATTTATTGTTTTAACGTCGCCTCATCTCTGGGGTTTATAACGTACGCTCTGATACCACTTCTGTAACACCCCCAGATCCGGGGTCCGGGATCCGGTGGTTACGGTTTCCAATTCTGTCCACAACAATTGAACTTTCCTTAACATAAAATAAATTACGTCTCTATGACCCAACACAACAATATAAAACACACCCGTTATAGTCCCAGAGATGAAATCAGAGTCACAATCAAATTTTTATTAATCACATTATGAGTTCTTACAATCCAAAAGAATTTCAATATAATTACATACTCTTTGCCATCCATTTACATAAATCATACTAGACTATATTCTTGGTACTGAAAGAATAAATATATCCTACCAATAGCTTCTTCTTCAGCTCTGGTAGTCTCATCGTCCTCGCCCGCGTCGAGTGCGCCTTGTGCGAGTCATCTGGTCTAGCTGTTGTTGTGATATAATAATAAAGCAAGGGTGAGCAATAGCCCACCAACAATAATATATAACTGAACGATAAAGTATAACAGTTCAAAAGTATCTTTCAAACCATATGCCATGCATTTACGGAAATGATGCCAGTATAATATGAACGATGAAGTTACAAGGTAACTTAAAGTATTTGTTTGTAGAAATATCTGCTACATCAAAGTAAGCGAGATATTCTTATTGTTATTAAGAAGAGGAGTTTGCAAGAAAAGGTTGCAATTCCAGTTATGACCCTTTTCCAACTCTGCCAACAGTAATCATGTTGCAGGAAATAAATAAATTTGGATGATGAACCAATGATGGAGTATTCACCGCGCCCGCTGTTCCAATCTTGATGATCAGTCGAGATCGTACAGCTCAATTTAGATTTACTACCGGTAGAAGGAAGAACTGACGGCTTTACTTGTGTACCGCCTTACTAGCTCTCCCCGGCCAACGGTTGGGCCAAAGGGGATGGACCGGCGCTACTCGGCCTCTTACACGACTCCTAGTTCAAATAGAATTCATGATTCTGAATGTAACGTTCGTCCCCCTTTCCCCAAGTATAATACTTGTTGATAAGACTCCACAAAGTAGTCGTATCTAGTTGGAAAGGAAAATTTACCAATAACTCCCAAGCTATTACTTGGTAACGGATATCAACTTGTTCCAGTAATCTTACCCCTCGAAAGATGAGAAGGTAAGCAACGACTTAATAAGTCAACAGCACCCGAGTTGCGAGTGAAGGGAATACTTTATGACCGGGAAGTCGACAAGATAAATAACATTTTCCAAGTAAGGTTCCCTTATTATTAAGGAGGTAGACTCAAAGAAGAATGATGTCTGAGAACCTTCTTTGATATAGGATTAATAATAATATGACTCCGAAATATTTTTCGTAATAATCGAAGAAGATAAACCTTATCGAGGTTATACTAAGTATGGAATAAATATTCAGAGAATATTTATTGAGTTAAAATATTTAAAGAATCATTGGGAATATGAACGAATATCTTTAATCAGAGTATTTCTCAAAATAATCCCTGAAGAAATATCAGGAGAATATTTATTGAATAAATAAATATTTAAATGAATACTCAAAACAATATTCATTAATTAATAAGACCTGAAAAGAATATTTAAGGTAATATTCATAATTAATTAGGAATTTAAATGAATATTCAAAAGTAATATTCATTTAATGAATAATATCCTAAATGTATATCAAGTAATATTCATTTAGTAATCCAAGCCTTAAGGAATATTCGAGATAATATTCGATAATTAAATCAAGCTTCAGATGAATATTAAAATAATATTCATCAAGTATTCAATATCTTAAATGAATATTCAAACGTAATATTTATTTAATAAAATAATATTCTAAAAGAATATCCAAATAATATTCATTTAGTAGTCTCATCTTTAGAAGAATATTCGAAATAATAATCGATAATCAATTCGACTCTGAATGAATATTGAGAAATATTATTCGTTGAATAGTTACGTTCAAATAATTATTTGAAGTAAGGATCGTTAAAATAATTAGTCTCGAACGAATATTCAAATAATATTCGTCGCCCAAATAATAGAAAATATTTACTTAAATATTTTCCTCCGAGGTAATCTCGATATATCAAGGAATATTGACTCCCGGTCTATTTTTGATTAATAAGATGTATACGCCCTTCTATGAGGGTCTTACAATAACCGGCTTATAACTGATATATAACTATCTAGCTTATAAGCCAACAATAACATTCAGGGAACAAGTATATCAATTCAACTTGAAAGTAGGCATGCATGCAATGGCATATGCATATCAGCAATCATATATATATATTTATTCAATCACAACAACAGCCTAAAAGAAGGGAATTGAAACTTGCCTGATAGTCGAGTACGGTAAGGGGTAGTGGTAGCGGGTCCCGGTTCAGCTTGGTGATCTATAAATAGCCAAGGCATTCGGGATTAATCACTTAACATATAAAAAGTTAAGTTATACTTAATTCGAAACACGTTCTCGAGTTATCTCGTTATACCCCTTTTAGTGGATTACTTTTATCACTGATCCGACCCGACATTCGTTCGTTAATACGACATGTCATTGTACTTATACTTGGGACATACTTAAGTCATATTAGTTCTAAAGTCGATCGTTACGAACCAATACTATACTCCGAGTTTTATCGCCCGTTTTCTAAGTGTTTTACCGAAGTTATAAAAGAGTCGTCTTTTAGGGGTTCGTTCGCGTTTAACCTCGACTCGAACATTTTTAATAAATCGAAAAATGATCCTTTTGACATACGGTTTCCTTTCACACCTTCCTTTTTACCTCTAGTATTTATTTACCAAGATTCGCCATGACGTTACATAGTTTACGAGGGTTCAATTACAGTTACGAATACTCGGTTACGGTTTCGATATACTTTTAGTAAACCGGCCGTAACTCCTAAACCGTAAGTCCGTTTCATGCGATCTTTATATCAAAACGAAGCTTGAAACATAATCTATCCTATCATGGCAGAAAATGAAGCTGTACAGTGAGTTATAGCTACTGTGATGCTCGGTGTTTAATAGTCTAACGAAAATTCGGCATTACGACGGCTATAAATCGAACGTTCTAAAATTCATAACAATCAATCCAAGCCACACCGGGCATACTATACATGGTTTTCATCTTAACCAGTCCAAGAAGGTTTCAATTAACCATCATAATCATCAAAACTCTTAAATCATCACTACTAACTACATAATCATGCTTTTATGCATATAACAACACCATAATCTTAACTAATCTAAAACCATCAAGAACATATATAAAACTCAAAGTAAGATCTTAGGTTCTTAAGAATTATACCTTCCTTGGAGAGTGTACAAGCTATAATAACCCTTATATAGTCCTTGTATGGCTTTAACAAAGCTTAAATCATCCAAAGAAACCAAGAAATCAAAGTTAGTTTCTTGAAAACACTATTCACCCTCATCTTTGAGGATTTATTTGAAAATGGAAAACATGGAGTTTGAAGCTAAGATTTCTAGGAGATCATTTTTATGAAATATAGGACTCACCATAAAAATTTGGAGATCAAACAATGGTTGGAAGGTGGATTTTGAAATCTTAAAACTCCAAAATTCGAAGTGCCTTGGTTTTGGGGGAAAAACAGTGAACTTCTCGAATTTATTTACCCATGCAAACGATCTTCAAAAATTATGAAATTAAATCCCCAACTTCACCTTGATGTGTAGAAGCTCCATGAATTTTTTCATGATTTTTAGATGAGTAGATCTAGGTGAAAAAAATGGCAAAGACCCCTGCCCTGGAAAATGTAACTGCTGGAAAAATGGGGGAGAGGTGGTGTTTGCTTGGCTTTGATCTTGCTCTCATCTTATCTAAAGTGAATTATTGAATGTCTTTGGATAATATCTTGTCCATAAAGTAGCTTTAATAAAGTTCTAGGTCATGCATGATGTAATTAAATGGACAAGTGTTGGTTTGTAATGGTAAGATGATGACAAGAAGCTAAGTACTTGGTTATGTTTGCTAAGTATACTAGTTGCTCATGTAACTACTTAGTTACCTGGTCTTATCTCCTTGTACATGCATGCATCTTGATCCTCTGTTTGTTCTTTGTCCGGTTATTGCTCAATTCGTTGCTCGTTCGAGGGACTAACTCATTCGTTTCTAGTTAGGGTTTTACCGAAAACCTTCTTAATATTTATACTACTATTCCTCATCTTTCTTAATACTTCTCGAATTTAAATTCCTTAATTCTCTTTTATAAATCCTTAAGTCTTGCAGTGTCCAGGGAAATCTCGGAGAAAATAAAAGTGCTATTTTTCTGAATCCGACAGCTTTTACATACACTTATTTTCCTCCTGGATCACTAATACGAACTCAGAAATCCGTTCCGAATACCGGGTATAACATTATTATAATAATATTCCAAATTCCACCAAAATCACTATTCATCACTTATTTTTATTTAATTCCTATAGTTGGGAAAATGAACCTGGTTCACCCTCGAGTGTTCCTTAACCTTTTTACGGAACCGCTGGGCTTATAATAGATATTGATTTGGATGACATGAGGGTATCTATTTCTCTCTAGGGAATCTTATCTTAACTTTCTAGGAGATAGATTATTCTAACCTTAGTTATCACCCAATAGCATCCTTCAGGCCATATAACCTTGGAATATATATCCTTTCATTATTCATTCATAAAAACCAGTATTACATTCTAGTTGTAACCCCTATTCATTCTTACATCAATACATAATAAAAAGTTTTAATTCTACCCAAAAATCCGGGTTCTTACATGTATTTTGAAAAATCATCAACAATCACTAGAGCATATCTCTTCCTTGACATAGACATCACATTAACTGGACCAAACAAATCCATATGAAGTAATTGTAATGGTTCAGTTATTGAGGATGTGTCAGTGCTCCTGTGACTTGCCCTTTTTAGCTTGCCTTTTTGACATGCATCACAAAGTCCTTCTTGAGTGAATTCCGTTGAAGGCAAACCTCTCACCAACTCTCTTTTAACCAGAGAATTCATTGTCTTAAAATTGAGATGAGAAAGTTTCTTGTGCCATAGCCAACTCTCATCATTAGATGCTTTAGTGTAGAAGCAAGTGATTTCTTCAGTGCTTCCTGAGTTCATATTGGCTACGTACAGATTGCCTTTTCTAACTCCTGTTAGTTGTGGCTTTTTATGTCTCTTGTGTGAAATTAGACAATTCTTCTTGTTGAAATGAACTTCATAACCTTTGTCACAGAATTGACTGACACTGAGCAAATTGTGCTCAAGTCCTTTCACAAAAGAGACTTCATCAATGATAACATTTCCAGCTTCAAGTCTGCCATATCCATCAGTTCTACCTTTGCTGTTATCTCCAAAGGTAACTACTGGGCCGGCCTTCTCCACCACATTTGTCAGCAGGGTTCTATCTCCAGTCATATGCCTTGAACATCCACTGTCCAAGATCCAGGTCACTCGTTCAACCTGCTCAACACCCTGCAATGACAAATGGATTAAACCTTCTTTGGAACCCAAATTTGATTGGGTCCAGAATACTTAAAGAATTGGCCTTTGTCAGGCAAAACAACATTCTTTACTTTAACAACAGCTTTACCATTATTCAACAAACATTTCACTTTATAAACAGATTTGACAAACTTCTGTTTTATTCTTGGTATCCACGTTTCTTTAGCAGCAATAACACTTGTTTCATTGACTGGACATTTGACCTTGTAAATAGCCTTAGTAGAACTTTGTTTAGGCTTAGGTACAAATGTATCTCTCCTTACATAAGGAGGACTAGCAGTCATTGATCTGACATTTTTGTTTCTGTTCATATGTTGTCTAGGGGCAGTCTTATCAACACATGCATGATTACCAGAAAAGTAAGCAGACATGATATTAAAAGCACAAGACATACAATTGACAACACCACATGCTTTATGAGAAGAATCAATAATAGGCATAGCATGCATGTCAGACTTGTTATTGTTCTTTTTCAACTTGTTGTCACTTAACCCAATTTGAGAAGAACTAGTTAACTCAACAACCTTAACTTGTTCCTTAGCAGATTTGTCATTATTAAGGACTATGCCATTAGCACTGTCCTCATTTTTCATTTCTTCCTGAATGACAATAGAAAGCATATTGGGTGGTTCAGCAACAGATTTTTTAAACATTGGTTTTTCAACATTCTTGAGAATATGTGGTATACCTCTTTCTTTAGCTGAAATAGGATTAGGAGAATGATTACTCAAAGAACCAACAGCTTGATTGTAATCAAATCCTATTCCTACAGTTCGTTCTACTGCTTGTTTGTTGAAGAACTCTTTAGAAACTTTAACAGTATTATAACAAGCTCTAATCTGTGTTTCAAGTTCTTTAATCCTGATGTCTTGATCAGGAATCCTATCAACTTGTTTTACCATGTATTCTCCTAATGACTTATCTCTGTAATTAAGTCGAGCTGTTTCTTCTATATTCTTATCTTGATTAATCTGCACCTTTTTTAAATCTAACATTTCATTTTCAAGGTTAGTGTTAACAAGACTTATTCTCTCGTACCCTTTTTGTGCATTATTCAAGCAATTACGTAAACTATGAATTAACTCAGCATCAGTAAGAGTTACCGGTGTGGTGTAATAAGTTGATGATTCAGCATTTGCCACCAGCGCAAAGTTTCCATATTCTTCATCTTCGCTATCTGTGTCATCCCAGCTTTTCCCAACAGCTACATAAGCTCTTCCACTCTTCTTCTTTTCAGAAGCATAATCTTTCTTCTGTGCTTGCTTGGGTTTCTGACACTCGGTAGCAAAGTGTCCCAACTCATTACAATTGAAGCAACGAATCTTGCTTCTGTCAACAGTTCCAGTTTTATAACCTCCCCTGTTACTAGAGGATAAAGAACCTCCTCTCTGAAATCTGTTATTTGACTTAAACCTGAACTTTGGATTTCTTCTGAATCTGAAGTTACTGAATTGTCTCACCATCATCGCCATAGATTCATCTTCCAATTGATCCAGCTCTTCAAGTGAGTAAAATTCTCCACCATCCTGAGTAGCTGGTGTTTGGCCATGTTCCATTTCAGTTTGTTCCTTGTTGAAGCTGTTAGGTTGAACAACTTTAGCTTCCACTTCCTTAGGAACCTCAACCACTAGAGCTGTAGAAGAATTTGCCATTCTGCCTTTGCCATAGAATTCCTTTTGCTGTACTTGTTATAATTCATATGTTTTCAGAACACCAAACAGCCTTTCAAGAGCAATCTGAGTTAAATCTCTAGATTCTCTGATGGCGGTGATTCTATGCTCTAAGTGAGTAGGCATAGTCAGTAAAAACTTCATGTTGATCTCCTTCTGAGTATATTGCTTGCCATGAACTTGCAAGTTGTTGATTATTTTGTTATACCTTTCGAACACTTCCTGAATGCCTTCATTAGGGCCAGCTCTAAAGTGTTCATATTCAGAGGTCAAAATTTGAAGTCTATTTTCCTTGACTTCATCAGTCCCTTCATTAATGATCTCAATAGTTTCCCAGATGTGCTTAGCAGTTTTACAATTCCTTACATGGCTATACATTACAGCATCTAGGGAATCTAATAAAATGAGTCTCAAATTTTTATCCAATTCAGCTTCCTCTTTTTCTTCAGCGGTAAAGTTCTTAGGGTCCTTTGGATAGGATTTTGCAGGTATTGTCACAACTCCATTTCTAACAGTTTTAGCATCATGTTGGATAGGAATTACTGGTCCATTTTTCAAAACCCACAAGAATCTTGGATTTGCTACATCAAGAAATAACTCCATTTTGTTTTTCCACATGTCATAGTTATCTTTATTAAAGATAGGAATTTTAACATTGTCTTTGGCTGACATGATGAATTTTTAAGAGAGTTAAAAATTCGACCTTGATTTTTGATCGAGTAAAATTAGGATCTTGATTTGTATATCAATCAATAGGCTCTGATACCAATTGTTAGGTCCACTATGATTGTAGAAGGGGGGTTGAATACAATCAATATCAATTTCTCAAAATTTATTCGTTAAATAATTTTCATTAAAACGAATATTTTGTGCGGAATAAATTGACTCGGATTTCAAGTTGAATATAACTGTATATTAACTTGATGTGGTGTTACAAAATCAATCCAAACTATTATCAAGTGTTTAATAACTAATTAGAAAATTCGACATGAACTTTTCTAATTTAGTTAATAAATCTCAAGATAAGTACTAGGAAACTTAATTCGCTAGTAATACAAGAATCACAAGTAGACAAGTTCTATCGGATAGAATATTACAAAGATGATGAACTTGAATTTATGTGAATTAATTTATTCTTGGTGTTCTTGATATTTGAGAGAGAATTCGGCTGTGTTTTTCTAGGATATTGCTGTGTTCTGGTCTGCTGCTTCATTCTGTTGCTTCTGCTGTGTTATATAGGTCTGTACTCATTAGATATGACTTAAACTGCTTCAAGACCTATTAAATCAGCTGTCAGCATGACTTAATCTTGCTTTAAGACATAATTTTCTGTAGGTATGACCTAAACAATGTGTCGGCATGACCTAATCTTCATCAGTGTGGTCGGTATGACCTAAACACTTTTGTCGGTATGACCTAACACCTTTCCAGAAATATCTTGCTTCGGTATGACCTAATTCCATCGGTATGACCTAATTGATTTGAGGTCGGTAAGACCTAATCCACTCAGCAGCTCGGTATGACCTAAATCTTTATGCTTAGTATGACTTAGATTTAAGTCATGTCGGTATGACCTAATTTAGGTCATACCGAACTAAACTTAATCAAGACATAATCAATTCAGCATTTAATTAAGTCATATTGATCCTTTTAATTAATTAATGATTAACTAATTCATGATTAATTGATACAATAATTAACTTAATAAATGAATTAATTCTATTAGAATTAATTCATTAATTAAATCAATTAAATGATTTATATCAATTAAAAACAAATTAAATTAAATCAATAACTATTTAATTTAATTCTTCCAAACCACGGAAAATAATAAAGAATTACCACTGACTTATGTTGACGTTCGATGTACTGTCTGGTTCATGAACGACTAACTTCAATGATGCTTCTTCACTTCTGACTTTAAGCTGTGGTTTATTTCTTCTCTCAATTTTCTTGTACTTTGATTGATTTTCAATCTATCACTCGAAAAATCTCTGTCACTGTAAATGAATCCATTAACTTCAATGTTATACTGAGGCTTGATCAGATACCTGATACGTCTTCCAGTGTGAAACATCAAAACTATAGATTGACCTCCTTCTTTCTTCTGACAGATATTGCTTCCTGAGATTCCTGTGATAGATCATACGGATATTTACTTATTACAATTTGGTTTAAGTTGATTAGGATCCTCGAACTACAAATAGGCTGATTCATATGCCTTTCAAAGCCATTTTCAACTGTTCAGAATTCCTGTAGATAAAGATCAAACAGACATATCTATGTTCTCAGGAAACTTTGTTGATGATATGTAAATGCAAAAGTATATGGCCATGTATCTGTTCAGTTCACCAGAACCAAAACAGCAAGCTGACATGAACTTGCTATGTTATTTCGGTATTGTTCTAACTCAGTTTTGCAGGTTACATTAGCTCACTAACTGTTTAATCAGTCTGTCAAACAGCAAACCAATGTTGGACTATAGTATCATGTGACAGCTTTCCATATGTAGGCTTCGGACTCAAACAGCAAGGCAAACAGCATGCCAGTTTCACAAACAGCATGCTATTTACAAACAGCGTGCTGATTGCACCTGACAGAAATGAAGCCGTTCAGATTTTCAAAGAGGTTCAAGTAGAAAATATTCTTAGACACATGTAGGACCCTCTGAATTTCATATATACACGCCTATACTCATACCATATAAAGAATGGGAGACAAAAATAATCCTTGTCTTAAAATAAGAAAAGTAAGATCCACTTTTCCTTATTTTAATGCTTCATCATTTCTCCCACTCCAAGAAAAACATATGAGAGCAATTATAACAAATATTCTTCTTCTTCCTCTCATACATACACGCAGCTCTCTCTCTCTCTCTAAATAGCTCCTTCATTTTTATTTCAAGAAAATCCATCAACGGATTTATTTCAAGCCGTTAGAGATATTTGATTCTTGTTTTCAAAATTCTCATTTTCATCTATTTAAAAGCTGGAATATTCAGTTCTTATGCACTGAACAGAAGTGCAAAAACAAGATATACATTCACAACTACAAAAGCTTTCATTGCTAAATTCTTCAAACCTCACAAACCCTATATACACGTATATATATATTCAGAGGGTTCATAGGTTGAGTTGTATCTATTTAAATCTTTGTATTGTTCAAGTTGTAATTGATTTGTTGCTATACAAGGTTGGCTTAAGGTTTTGGGTGGGTAGAACTAGGCTAGAGAAGGATACTTGGAAAGTATTTCTTAGAGAGCTAGTTTCAGCACAGCAAGCCATTTGTAAGCAGCAAGGGTGTAAGGGAGATATATTGTTGGATCTTGTAATTGGTTTATATTTGATCAATAATATATTCTCTTACCAAGTTGGTAAGGGACCAGGACGTAGACCATAGGGGTTTAGGGGTCGAACCTGGCTAAAAGATCTTGTGTTCTTTAATTTTCTGCATTTTAGTTACAAACAGCGTACCATTTGCAAACTGATAAAACACAAACAGCAAGATGTTTGTAGTAATTTTTAAAACAGTTCATAAAATACGATTGTTAGCCATAAACACCTATTCACCCCCTCTAGGTGTTGTTTTCAAAGAAGTTATTACAAACCTAGAATCTTACTAAGTACGTTGTTGAATAATACTTCTACATGAAGCATTTCAACAACCAAAAGTCTATAACATGAGCTTACACACTTAATGTACATAAGTCTACCAGGACCCGCTTGTCTATACGCTACCTCCGGGATAGGTGCTAGCGTTCTCTCAAAAGGTCGCCTTTCCCTTACCCTCTTGCGGGGTGTAGTGCGGAGTATTGGCATGCGACCTAGCTGTTGTATAAGTAAATAGCAAGAGTGAGCTATAATAGCTCAGCAAGATAAAATTTTAAACTAGCATCAAAGGAAAAACATAAGTATATCTGTATAATAAATAGAAGACAAATCATAATTATTATGAGAAGAAATTATTTTTATTTGATAAATACTCCTTCAAAATATTTTTATACCAAAAGGAATATATAGCATTTAAATATCCACTTCTCTTCTAATGTAATATAATATCAATTTCTCTTCTAATATAAAACAATTTCGTCATTTCATACCATTTTCCTTTTTCAGTATACAAATCTGGAATCCATTATCAATTCTTTCTTTTAATCTTTTGGGGATATCTGCTAGCGCCAGATACGTAGGACGATGATCAGTCACCTGACTGTATCTGCTCTCTGTTTACTACTAGTAGAAGGAATGACAATCATCCCTGGAGGAAGGCCACCTGCTACATCCTCCTTCGACAACTATTGGGCCATAATAAAATTAAGTGCTGGACTGTGCAACTCCCACACAGCCTCTTACGCAAAATTGGGTGTCGGACTGTGCAACTCCCACACAGCCTCTTACGCATACTATTGCAATTCCCCTTTTTCAAACCATTATTCCATTTATAAAACATCATTCCACATTTTCCATTTTTCTGTTTCCATTTACATTCACATATGTCATCACTCTTAAAGCTTATGCCATAATACTCTGGTTATGACTCAGACTTCTTCTCTGTATTCAATGAAATCCAGTACTCTTATATATATATATAAATATTCCATCTACTTTTAAAAATATTAGATAATAATCCAATAATACTTATTAAATCACAATATTTAAAGAAGAATGACATTATAAATCATATAACCTTAGATAACAACTGATACCATTCTTTTATATAACTCTAGATAACAATTGATACCATTCTTTCATATTCTCTTAATCATAAGGCATGTTCACTTTATGCATAATCGTATTTATATCCATACTCATAATCCATAGTTCATATCCATCTCTCTTTAATTCTAAATTCAAAAAATAAATTCTTTATAATATAGTAACAATAGAATCACATATATATTCCATGAAATCATTTTCTTTGAAGGTAAATAATTTTCCAAGTAAAGATAGAAAAATCTTGCCTGGATCTCTAAAGCGAGTAGGTATGATCCTGAGTTCGTCTCCCGTCTCTATAGAAACGAAAGGATCATCGTTAGTATATATCCCACTTAATCACCTAATCTCTATACAATAACACCCTTGACACATATTATATGTTTAACATAGTTTTTATGCACCAAAAGTTTACATGAACTTAACCATTTTTAAACTCGATCAAAGTTTTAGTGTATTCCACCATTTCCTTTGGGATTCCTTATTGACCACACTCGACCGTAAAATTTCTCATAAATTGTAAATTTCGAATTTCGACACAAGGTTAGTGGGGTTTGACTCTCTATTCACCCTACTATATTGTCCCAAAATTTCATAACTTTTAAAGATGTTTAAGTATGGAAATTATAGCCTCAAAGTTGACACAATTACGTTTTCTCGGTTTTCAGTGGTTTTCACTTACGCGACCTCGGCTTAAACTTTTCTATAAAATCAACCGTTTAATCTTTCGAGGTGATTCCTTCGTACACATACACCTTATGATATCTAGTATTTAATAAACTTGATTCGCCACCAAAATCATACAATTAAGGGGTTCAATTGAAGTCATGACTTAGCACTTATGCGATCGAACCACTTTTACGAATTTGGCCATTTCTCCTAAACCGTAAATCAAAATGCTACAAGGCTTTCGCCAAAATGATCTATGAAACAAGATCTACAAGTTCTAGGCAGGGGTTCAACATTTACAGAGGGTATGTTTCTCGGGTGCCTACTGTTTTAAGACTCAACAACAATTCGTCATTACGACGGCTATAAATCGAATAATCCAAAAATCCAAATACTCCAAATATCATACCATCCACTCCAAACAACTCATACCTCAAATTTAACATTCAACAAAGGGTATCCACTGCCTATGCTACTAGGATACCATTTGTGAAAATCAATCAAGCCCAATCATAAATCTAAGGTCCTAAACATGCATCAAAGCTTTATAACTCACTAAACCACTAAACTCAAAGCAAAAGCTAGGGTTTCCAAAGATGGTTACCTTCCTTGATGTGTGTAATAGCTTTCTAAACCTTGTATAGTCCTTGTATAGCCTTGGGTAAGCTTGGATGATCAAAAGAATTGAAGAAAACAAAGTTAGTAATTCGGAGTTATTAGAACCCGACTGAAAGATCATGAAAAACGAGGCCCTTACCTAGGTTTTCTGGATGAGGCTTCTAAAGGAAAGTTGTAGAGAATCTGACCAGCTTTCCAACCATATAAAGAACACAAAATTCCATTGAGTAATGAAGGAGATATGGCCGTTTGAAAATAATCACAGAAACTGTCAACAATCTGGACAGTTTGCTTCTTCAACTTGGGGAGATGATTTGCCTAGTCTACACTACTTGGATTGCTATGAAATTTGGAGCGAATAATTCCCATGGAGTGGAGAGGTTGTGGTTCAAATTTGGTGATTTTATCATGGATATAAATGGAGATATTAATTTTTCTTTCCTCCTTGCTCTTGCTGGGCAGGTTGTAGAGAAAAGAGATAATGGAGAGTGTTTTGTTCTTTGGCCAATCTTATCTTGGCTAATCTACTTTTTGGTAGATATTTTGATTTGTTATAAGATAATTATCATCTAGGCTTACTAGATAAGCTTTGGTTAAAGTGGGTGGAAGATGATCTAATGAATGATGTAAGATGAATGATGTAATTTGAATTCTAGAAACTTGTTTTTTTTTTTTTTTTGCTAAGTAAAATGCTAATACTCTTGGTGGATGAAAGTGTAACATGTATCCTTGATATATTAATAACCTTGGTTGTTTGGTTTCCATACTCATTTAATTGCGATTCGTTTCGAATATACCTCATTATCTCAGTGGTTCTGAAATCATTTAACAAATCCAAATTCCTTTGGTATTTCCTTAACTTAATAATCCCTTAGTTTAACTTAAATTCACTATTTTCTCCATATATAATTCTTTTAATATTTCCATACTCCTTAATATCATATAGAAGCTCCTTCGAAATCAAAATCCTCGAAATCCATATATAGGAATTTCTGAAATCCATCGTCATTTCGAGTCAATTATTTTTATAGTATATCACTAATATGGTTTCCGATTATTCATTTTCTGTTTCTATTATAGAGTACTTACATACCATTTCCCTAAATCCTCAAAATTTACTATTCATGTGATCACTGTAGCATTTCTAAAGTTAGGGTTATTACAGTCTTCCCCCCTTAAAAGGATTCCGTCCCGGAATCATGTTGGAAATGTCCATAGGTACCTTTTTCATCCACACCTTCTAACTTCCACACTACTTCCTCTATCCTTTTCCTTTCATAATATCTCTATCTTGTTTGCACAAAATACACCAACATAACCTGCTTGTCATTCACCAACATGCCATTTAGCTTATCAATAATAGTTCTTTCATTATCTTCCTTTGCCAATCTCTTCCTGTATTTGATCATTCTATAATATCTCCTCTTTCTCCTCCCTTTTTACTATTGCCTCGGCCACTACATTGGCCTTTCCTGTATGGTAGTGTATCTCACTATGGTTTGACTATATTTTGATCTCTATCATGACATAAATATTAACACCTCAATATTCCTATATCTCACCTCTGTAAAATTTTCCAGAAAATAAATTCTACTAATATTTCTTGAAACAATTGTAAGAAAATATTATTTTTAATGTATATTTCCTGTTCGTACTTATACAAACATATACTTTCCTTTCATCCTTGAAAAATATTCTCACACTTTCCCCAATACTCTTAATCTCCTTTTTATAGAGTTCTCTGACCCTTAACAGATATTGATTTTCCTTATCTAGATTGTCAACCTACCTACACCATTCATTGACTTAGTCGATCCCTAACCAAACATTTACACTTAAATAGTTAAATTAGAGCGTACCTGCAATTTCCTCCGGATACCTATGTTCACTATACACTCTTTACATCTTGCTGATCCACCTTAGTTCCTTCATTATATACTATCTACTCCACCTCTGAAATTTCCCTTTGTTATTCTCATTAAAATCTTTACCTCAAGTTTTACTCATTTACACCTTTTTGGATTAATCCTTTGAATAATTAACATCTTTAATCTCTCTCTGCTACTTAGGGTATTCGTCACAATATTGGCCTTCCCCAACTAAAATTTATTGCACCTCGAATCCTTCATTAATTGTCCCCACTTCCTTTATTTATCCTTATTCTGACTCTATCCTCAAAATACACCTTACTCTCAATAGTAAATCTCAATTATACCTTAAAATTCCTTATATTCTTTTCTCTTACTAATCATCAAATATACCCATTTCTTCTCACGAAATTCCTTCCTCTCTTATATTGAAAGGCTTTTAGCTCTAATTATCTCTTAACGAAGTTTCCCTTGGAATCTCGAGTTTCCTCGTATAATCACGTATACTATAAACATTGCTTCCATCCATTAATGAAATCTTCTATATTCAAAACAATTAATAAAATTTAAGAGACTTTGAATTGAAACGAACCCAGAAACAAGCAAGGGTCCCACAATATTTATAAAATTAAGAGTTTTAAATAACCTTTATTCGAAACAAAAGAATATTTGAGAAATCAATATGATGGAAGAACCCGTATGTCACACAAGTGAGGGCGTCCCCTCCGACTTTCAATCACACAGACAGATCGTCCTTGTGTATACATATAGGATTGTTCCTCTTAGTTGTAGTAAAAATACAAAGAAAATTTTAAATCCAAAATGATCAATACCATCTTCCGAAAGTAATCTTAGAGGAATATTTTGAATAAGATAGATAAAATAAAATTTTGAAACACATCCCCAAGGGTACAAGAAAGTTTTTTTTTTTTTTTAAAAGATACCGGCACTTAATGAATAATTACCCATTAGTAGAGGAAAATTTGAAACTCAATAATATAATTTAGCAGGGCTTTAAGAGCTTGAAAATAGGTACCGTTAATAGCCTCTGCCCAATTGAAAATCCAAATAATGGAAGGTTTTCCTCAAATACTATTTATATCTTAGACTGCGTACCCTCCAAAATTTCTTAAATTTGGCACTCACCATGTAGCCTTAACCTATCGTCTGCTATTCCCAATTATCTTCATTTACTCAGTCGTGACTTGGCTCGATACTCTCTGCCTTGATCCATAATAGAACACAACCTTCTAATCGATATACTTTCGTAATATTGATCGTCTTGACCTGACACTGCTCTGGTATTAAGGACCCTTCAAACTATACTTCTAAATTGCATATTCTAACATATCTCGTATACTCACGAGGTTATCTAACGTACACTTCCCGATATATCAAGTATTCCCTTTCCCATACCGATCCCGTGTGCTACATGAACTTAACACTTTTAGCATAATAACCTTTTCATTTAAGTCAATCTCGGAATTTCTCAGTCTGTCTTGGTCCTTAAGGTATATCTTGGCTTTACCGACAAATCTCAGTTTCACCATTTCATCTCCACAATCAATTGAAACAATCAGTGTCTGTTCACCAATCCACTTAAAAATATTTCTTCAAACTCCCTTAAACACAAGAAGACTTTAAATACCCTTAACTTTGGCTCACCAATCTCCTCTCCCTATACTAAAACATAAACTTTTATTAGTAATAATCTATAAAATTATAATCCCTACTTAGAATAAACGCTTCGTTCGATAAACCACCCTTGAACTCGATGTGAGTTCATATTTTATATCATTATATATATATATATATATATATATATATATATATATATATATATATATATATATATATATCTATATGTGTATATTATTATCACTTTTGTTCCTGAGCAATATGACTCTTAGCTCTGATACCATCTGTGACGCCCCTAGATCCAGGGTCATGGATCCAGGTTATCACGGTCCAATTTTCATTCATTAAAATTCTACTCTTGGTAGCTGGAATATAAATGCATAATAAAACTCACACAATAGACCCCACACTTTAATATTAACACACACCAGTCATATGCTCAGAGAACAACATCCACAATATTAAAAGTTTAGAGTTAAGAAGTTATTACAAACCTAGAATCTTACTAAGTACGTTGTTAAATAATACTTCTACATGAAGCATTTCAACAACCAAAAGTCTATAACATGAGCTTACACACTTAATGTACATAAGTCTACCAGGACCCGCTTGTCTATACGCTACCTCCGGGATAGGTGCCAGCGTTCTCTCAAAAGGTCGCCTTTCCCTTACCCTCTTGCGGGGTGTAGTGCGGAGTATTGGCATGCGACCTAGCTGTTGTATAAGTAAATAGCAAGAGTGAGCTATAATAGCTCAGCAAGATAAATTTTTAAACTAGCATCAAAGGAAAAACATAAGTATATCTGTATAATAAATAGAAGACAAATCATAATTATTATGAGAAGAAATTATTTTTATTTGATAAATACTCCTTCCAAATATTTTTATACCAAAAGGAATATATAGCATTTAAATATCCGCTTCTCTTCTTATGTAATATAATATCAATTTCTCTTCTAATATAAAACAATTTCGTCATTTCATACCATTTTCCTTTTTCAGTATACAAATCTGGAATCCATTATCAATTCTTTCTTTTAATCTTTTGAGGATATCTGCTAGCGCCAGATACGTAGGACGATGATCAGTCGCCTGACCGTATCTGCTCTCTGTTTACTACTAGTAGAAGGAATGACAATCATCCCTGGAGGAAGGCCACCTGCTACAACCTCCTTCGGCAACTATTGGGCCGTAATAAAATTAAGTGCTGGACTGTGCAACTCCCACACAGCCTCTTACGCAAAATTGGGTGTCGGACTGTGCAACTCCCACACAGCCTCTTACGCATACTATTGCAATTCCCCTTTTTCAAACCATTATTCCATTTATAAAACATCATTCCACATTTTCCATTTTTCTGTTTCCATTTACATTCACATATGTCATCACTCTTAAAGCTTATGCCATAATACTCTGATTATGACTCAGACATCTTCTCTGTATTCAATGAAATCCAGTACTCTTATATATATATAAATATTCCATCTACTTTTAAAAATAGTAGATAATAATCCAATAATACTTATTAAATCACAATATTTAAAGAAGAATGACATTATAAATCATATAACCTTAGATAACAACTGATACCATTCTTTCATATAACTCTAGATAACAATTGATACCATTCTTTCATATTCTCTTAATCATAAGGCATGTTCACTTTATGCATAATCGTATTTATATCCATACTCATAATCCATAGTTCATATCCATCTCTCTTTAATTCTAAATTCAAAAAATAAATTCTTTATAATATAGTAACAATAGAATCACATATATATTCCATGAAATCATTTTCTTTAAAGGTAAATAATTTTCCAAGTAAAGATAGAAAAATCTTGCCTGGATCTCTAAAGCGAGTAGGTATGATCCTGAGTTCGTCTCCCGTCTCTATAGAAACGAAAGGATCATCGTTAGTATATATCCCACTTAATCACCTAATCTCTATACAATAACACCCTTGACACATATTATATGTTTAACATAGTTTTTATGCACCAAAAGTTTACATGAACTTAACCATTTTTAAACTCGATCAAAGTTTTAGTGTATTCCACCATTTCCTTTGGGATTCCTTATTGACCACACTCGACCGTAAAATTTCTCATAAATTGTAAATTTCGAATTTCGACACAAGGTTAGTGGGGTTTGACTCTCTATTCACCCTACTATATTGTCCCAAAATTTCATAACTTTTAAAGATGTTTAAGTATGGTAATTATAGCCTCAAAGTTGACACAATTACGTTTTCTCGGTTTTCAGTGGTTTTCACTTACGCGACCTCGGCTTAAACTTTTCTATAAAATCAACCGTTTACTCTTTCGAGGTGATTCCATCGCACACATACACCTTATGATATCTAGTATTTAATAAACTCAATTCGCCACCAAAATCATACCATTAAGGGGTTCAATTGAAGTCATGAACTTAGCATTTATGCGATCGAACCACTTTTACGAATTTGGCCATTTCTCCTAAACACTAAATCAAAATGCTACAAGGCTTTTGCCAAAATGATCTATGAAACAAGATCTACAAGTTCTAGGCAGTGGTTCAACATTTATAGAGGGTATGTGTCTCGGGTGCCTACTGTTTTAAGCCTCAACAACAATTCGTCAATACGACGGCTATAAATCGAATAATCCAAAAATCCAAATACTCCAAATATCATACCATCCACTCCAAACAACTCATACCTCAAATTTAACATTCAACAAAGGGTATCCACTGCCTATGCTACTAGGATACCATTTGTGACAATCAATCAAGCCCAATCATAAATCTAAGGTCCTAAACATGCATCAAAGCTTTATAACTCACTAAACCACTAAACTCAAAGTAAAAGCTAGGGTTTCCAAAGATGGTTACCTTCCTTGATGTGTGTAATAGCTTTCTAAACCGTGTGTAGTCCTTGTATAGCCTTGGGTAAGCTTGGATGATCAAAAGAATTGAAGAAAATAAAGTTAGTAATTCGGAGTTATTAGAACCCGACTGAAAGATCATGAAACACGAGGCCCTTACCTAGATTTTCTGGATGAGGCTTCTAAAGGAAAGTTGTAGAGAATCTAATCAGCTTTCCAACCATATAAAGAACACAAAATTCCATTGAGTAATGAAGGAGATATGGCCGTTTGAAAATAATCACAGAAACTGTCAACAATCTGGACAGTTTGCTTCTTCAACTTGGGGAGATGATTTGCCTAGTCTACACTACTTGGATTGCTATGAAATTTGGAACGAATAATTCCCATGGAGTGGAGAGGTTGTGGTTCAAATTTGGTGATTTTATCATGGATATAAATGGAGATATTAATTTTTCTTTCCTCCTTGCTCTTGCTGGGCAGGTTGTAGAGAAAAGAGATAATGGAGAGTGTTTTGTTCTTTGGCCAATCTTATCTTGGCTAATCTACTTTTTGGTAGATATTTTGATTTGTTATAAGATAATTATCATCTAGGCTTACTAGATAAGCTTTGGTTAAAGTGGGTGGAAGATGATCTAATGAATGATGTAAGATGAATGATGTGATTTGAATTCTAGAAACTTGTTTTTTTTTTTTTTTTTGCTAAGTAAAATGCTAATACTCTTGGTGGATGAAAGTGTAACATGTATCCTTGATATATTACTAACTTTGGTTGTTTGGTTTCCATACTCATTTAATTGCGATTCGTTTCGAATATACCTCATTATCTCAGTGGTTCTGAAATCATTTAACAAATCCAAATTCCTTTGGTATTTCCTTAACTTAATAATCCCTTAGTTTAACTTAAATTCACTATTTTCTGCATATATAATTCTTTTAATATTTCCATACTCCTTAATATCAAATAGAAGCTCCTTCGAAATCAAAATCCTCGAAATCCATATTCAGGAATTTCTGAAATCCATCGTCATTTCGAGTCACTTATTTTTATAGTATATCACTAATATGGTTTCCGATTATTCATTTTCTGTTTCTATTATAGAGTACTTACATACCATTTCCCTAAATCCTCAAAATTTACTATTCATGTGATCACTGTAGCATTGCTAAAGTTAGGGTTATTACATGTTCTTACCTCTTTGAAGCTTGTATGACCTTTACAAAGCTTGACACACTCCAAGAATGTTTTGGATAGCTCTTATAAACTCTAAACTTCAAGATCAAAACTAAACTTTACCATAAGTTACTATTCACTATGAACTTTGTGAATTTTTCTCACCTATCTACACTTCATGAAAAATTATGAAACTTTGTACTTACCTTAATTTCACTTTGAGGAAGCTTGGGAATTAATCTTGGAATTTAAGTGTGGGTGGAAGGCAAGAAATTTTTTTTCTTTTCCTCCTATCTATTCTACTCGGCCGAATGGCTTTACAAGGGGATGGGAGAGCTTTTTATTGCTTTGCTTTGTAATATCTACAATAATGTGAAGTAGTATTGGTTTTGTAAAAAGCCTAGTGGCATATGGTCAAAAATTCCAAGCCTAAAAAGGCTATAATGCATGCTTGGTGATCCATAAATCAAGTAACTATGTTACTAACTATATAGTTGGTTTCTATGGTCTAATTTATAAGCTAATTCATAAGCTACGGTCCAACATGTCACAAGATTTCAAAAGGTCCAATAAACCTAGGGCTCAATTTCCCTTTCTTCCCAAACTTCATCAATCCTTTCCACGGGGATACTTTTAACAACACCATGTCCCCTACTTCGTATTTCTTGTCTTTTCGTTCTAGATCTGCATACTTGCATTGTCGATCTTGGGCTGCCGCTAGTGTTCCTCTAACTAAGGTTATTTCGTCCCTCGTCTATTGAACTAGGTCGGGTCCCAATATCTTCCGTTCACCAACGTCATCCCAACAGAGGGGAGAGCGACACTTTCGCCCTTAGAGGGCTTTGTAAGGAGGCATTCCGATGCTTGAGTGATAGCTATTGTTATACGCGAACTAAATCAAGGGTAAATGTTCTTCCCAACTCCATTTAAAGTCTATGACGCGCACCCTCAACATTTATTCCAAGGTTTGGATAGTCCTTTCACTCTGCCCTTCAATCTGAGGGTGATATGCCATACTCATGTTTAGTTTAGTACCTACGCATTCCTGGAAGCTCCTCCAAAACCTGGAGTTAACCTGGGGTCTCCATCAGATACAATGGTTACCGGGACTCCATGTCGCACCACAATTTCCCTTATATAGATGCCTATAAGCCTATCAACAGTGTATTTCTCATTGATTGGGAGAAAGTGGGTAGACTTGGTTAGTCTATCGATGATCACCCATATCGCGTCGTGATTGGTCTTAGTCTTGGGTAGTCCTACCACAAAGTCCATGGCTATATGCTCCCATTTCCACTCCGGGATCTCTAAGGGTTGTAGCAGGCCACTAGGCCTTTGGTGTTCCGCTTTCACTCATTGACAAGTCAAACATCTATTCACCCATTCCGTTACATCCTTTTTCATGTTGGGCCACCAATAGTACTCCTTCAAGTCTCTATACATTTTGGTGCTGTCGGGGTGTACCAAATATCTAGCAATATGACCTTCGTATAATATCTCGTCCTTCAATTCCTGAACGTTCGGAACCCATATCCACGTGGCATATCACATGATTCCATATTTATCTCTCTCGCATTTGATTTCCTCTCCGGTCACGATTTCCTCCTCCGATTTAGCTTCCTCTTCCATCTTTTGCTCCTGACACCGCCTAATCTTTTCTAACAACGACTGTTGGATTTGGATTTCCATCAACATTTCTTGGCTCTCGTCTGGTCTCCCGATCTCTATATCTAGTTTCTCGAAATCTCTTGCCAATTCCTCCATTGCGGTCAACATCTTGAGCCTCTCCTTCCTACTAAGGGCATCGGCCACCACATTGGCCTTCCCTGGGTGATATCAAATCTCACAGTCGTAGTCTTTTATTGGTTCTAGCCACCTTCTATGTCTCATGTTTAATTCCTTCTAAGTGAAGATGTATTTAAGGCTCTTGTGGTCAGTATAGATCTCGCATTTCTCTCCGTACAAGTAGTGCCTCCATATTTTCAGGGCGAAAACTATCGCGGCTAGCTCTAGGTCATGGGTAGGATACCTCACCTCGTACTCCTTCAACTGCCTAGACGCATATGTAATCACCTTGCCGTGTTGCATGAGCACACAGCCCAACCCTTTGTGGGATGCGTCACTATAAATCACAAAGTCTCCCTTTTCATCAGGTAATGCCAGCACGGGGGCGGTCACTAGTCATTTCTTCAGCTCTTGGAAGCTTTCCTCACATTTCTCAGTCCATACAAACTTCTTTGTCTTTCTGGTGAGTCGGGTAAGCGGGGCTGCTAGTTTGGCAAAGTCTTTCACGAATCTCCTATAGTAGCATGCCAATCCTACGAAGCTTCTTACTTCTGTTGGGGTAGTCGGTCTCTCCCAATTTGATATGGCCTCTATCTTGGCAGGATCAACTAAAACTCCCTCACTGCTTACCACGTGGCCTAAGAATTGAACCTCCTTTAGCCAAAATTCACACTTAGAGAATTTGGCATAAAGTTTCTCGGCTCTAAGGATCCCTAAGACTATCCTTAATTGTTCTGCGTGTTCTTCCTCAGTCTTTGAATAAATCAGAATATCGCCGATAAACACTATGACGCACTTGTCTAAGTATTGCTTAAACACGCGATTCATCAGGTCCATAAAGGCTGCTGGCGCGTTGGTTAACCCAAAGGACATGACCAGAAATTCATAATGTCTGTACCGGGTGCAAAATGCGGTCTTGGGTATATCCTCCTGCTTGATCTTTAATTGGTGATATCCGGTTTTCAAGTCTATTTTTGAGAACCAGACTGCTCCTTTCGGCTGGTCGAACAGGTCGTCAATCCTAGGTAGAGGGTACTTATTCTTGACGGTTAATTTATTCAGCTCCATATAGTCTATGCATAATCTCATGCTACCATCCTTCTTCTTCGCAAACAACACTGGAGCACCCCACGGAGATACACTCGGCCTTATCAGTCCTTTGTCCAACAGCTCTTGTAACTGTGTCGCTAATTCCTTCATCTCCACGGGGGCTAATCTATAGGGAGCCTTAGAAATAGGTGCAGTTCCAGGTGCCAACTCTATCGCGAACTCAATCTCCCTATCGGGTGGCAATCCTGGTAGTTCTTCGAGAAATACATCCTCGAATTCTCTAACGATAGGTATATCTTGCAATTTAGGGGCCTCCTGTTCTATATCTACCACGTAGGCCAGGAAGGCTTCGTTCCCCTTACGTACCAGCTCCTAGATTGCGCGATGGTGAGGAATTTCCGAGTTTGTCGCTGCCCCTTAAACACTACTCTTTTCTTTCCTGGTACCATCATCTTAACTTTCTTGCCCTTGCAGTCAATCTGGGCGTTATTACTGGACATCCAGTCCATACCTAAGATAACGTCGAATCCTCATAACACGAAGGGTATTGTGTTGGCTTGAAAGTAGCAACCTTCTATTTCTAGATCACAATCACGGTATAATTGACTCATGGGAATCACTTCACGATTAGCTATTTCTACCATTAGCTGCTCTTTCAGAGCCTCCGCCTTAAGATTTATTTTGCATGCAAATTCTTGCGATATAAAAGATCGAGTAGCTCCAGAATCAAATAAGACATTTTCATTTACCGAGTTAAGGGTTAGGGTACCTGCGATAACATCTGAGTCTCTGACAGCATCTTGCATGGTCATGTTAAAGGTCCTGGCGGTAGGGGGTCGATTGGAAGCTGCCCCACTCACTCTTGACCCAAGCAAGTTCAACTTAGGACAATCCTTCTTCATATGCCCCGCGCTTCCACATTGGTAACACTTTGGGACTTGAGCTTGCGGAGGGCAATTATTGGAGTAATGCCCTTTGCGCCCGCACTTGTAACACGTCACTATGGATCGGCACATCCCCAGATGCTTCCTTTCACAAGTCTTGCAGTCCGGTAGGAGAGCGCGTGATTGGGTGAAGGTGGTCGCTCTAGACTGTCCACCTCCCTGATTAACGCTCTCGCTTCCAGCCCTCTTCGTAGCTGGGCCCACCGTCGGCTGAGACACAGTTTCTCGGTTGAATTTGTTAAACCGGCGTCCGCCACTAGATCCCCCTCCTAGACTCACCACCTTCCTTTTCTTGTCCTCCTTTATCCTCAGGTTCATTTTGCTCCCGGCCTCCACTATTGAAGCCTTTTGTACCAAGGTGGCGTAGTCTGTTATTTCCAATATAGCAACATGATTCTGTATCCATGGTTTTAGCCCAAGCTGAAACCTTTTTGCCCTCTTCTCCTCGGTATCCACAAAGCTTGGCACAAACCTCGATAGTTCTGTGAACTTGGCCTCATACTCCGCCACCATCATGTTTTCTTGTTTCAACTCCAGGAACCTCAGTTCCATCTGGGTTTCCATATACTTGGGAAAATACTTGTCCAAGAACAATCTACAGAATCTTTCCTAAGTCACCACGACTATTGGTTCCAGGTTACGTTTAGCTTTCCATCAATAATTCGCTTCTCCTTTCAGTAAGTAAGCAGCAAAGACCGTCTTCTTGGTCTCATCCACACCTAAAATCTCGAAGGATTTCTCCATCTCCTTCTGCCAGGCTCTTGCTGCTACGGGGTCGGCAGTGCCCTGAAATTCTGGTGGTTTTAGGGATTTGAAGGCTCGAAAGGCGTTAGCAGGGGCGGTATTGAGGTTTCTTGGTGGTGGGGGTGGTTGTTGCAAGTTCTGCCTGAGCAAATTTATAAATTGCTCCATAGGGTTTTCATCTCTGCCTTCCTCGATTTGAGTGGCTCCCTCCCCTTCCTCCTCTTGATCTGCATTTTTATGCTCATTAAAGCCTTTCCCTTCTTCTTCATGGGCTTGGCTTTGGCGCTCTTCCTCTCTGCGCTGATCATTACCATGGGTGGCAGATTCAGCATTACGGTTTACTGGGTTTCGTCTGGGCGGCATCTTTCTGAAAACGTATGCATTTATATATATACGCAATTGTTAGGGTTACCTTGCATAAATAAGTGCTACCCAAAAAGGGTAGTCCATTCTAGATATATAATTGTATTCTCGTTGTAAGCAGTTAATATTAAAGCATTATACATAAAGGACTTGAACAAAATTTAGTGGCAAAATTTAAAAGTCATACATTCCGGGCACCATCGAAGGGTTACCCAATAGAGTCATAAGTTTTAAAGTACATTATCCTGAATACATACAGTCTACCAAAAGATACATAACACGCTTTCCCAGTCAGACTATCTACTACCTGTCAAACTACTATCCCAAAAGTACAACTAGCAACTATAGTCCGCACAAGAAAGCTAACAGTCATAACATGTCATCAGTCTCGGTGGGAACGGGTCACATCCTCCTCATAGCCCTCGACAGAATCCTCTCTGCCTCGCCCCTCCGGATCCTCCTATCAGTGTGAGACAACGCTCTGAGGCTGGAGATGGCCCTCCTCTCGACCCATAACGTCACCCTCTGCAATCCTCTAGCTATGCTATCCGCCCTCTCCCGGTGGGCATGGTGCCTGAACCTCATCTCATCTCCTAGCTGATACCTCAACTCCTCAATCCGGGCATCTGTTGCCACTAGTCTAGCAGTAAGTCGGGCGACCTCCCAGTCATGCTCTGCGGCCAATACCACAGGGATCGGAGGGGGTGGTTGTGACTGTGGCTCGCTCTGTGGGGCCATCTTAGTGTCTGCATCGTCCGGGATAAGCTCCTCTGAATCCTCAGCGGGGAGTGGACTCCACTGAGGGGAGTCAAGTGGGGATGGCTCTCTACGGGGAGAGGAATGCATGGGTATATCTGTCCAGACTACTGAATCATCCTCTGGGTCATTCCCGGGTATGGGGTCAGCTAGAGCATCGTCCATGGGATTCTCATCTGGGACCTCCTCCGGGTCACTCTCTTACTCATCTGAGTCTACAAGGTCATCTACAGGCATAGGGTCAATAGGGTCAGCCTCTGCAGGGTCACCTCAATGAGGTCCTCGACAGGATCCGCTACTGGGTCCACAACTGGGTCCATGACTGGGTCCATGACTAGATCCATGACGGGCTCCTCGGATCTACACAAGAAAGAGAAAATTGTTACTATCTCAAGAGTTTTAATATGTGATGTTCTTAATAACTTAGGTTCGGTAGGGCTATGTCTACTAGCCCGTCCATATGTTTGGTAAAGGTTTGAATCCTTAACCTTCCTTTCGTCTCTGAGACTATAACCTAGAGCTCTGATACCAATTCTGTAACACCACTCCCCGCTTATTAACCATTTTACTAATTACTAATATTCTACATTGGCAATGATCCCTAAGTTAATAACATCAATTACAGGTTATAAGCTCAGAGCGAAAGTAAAACATTAATTAGAGTGCTAGAACCAAAGTATAAAGTTATTACAAACCTAATTAATGTTTCAATCTAGAAGGATTGAAAATCCACAAAAGTTGCTACCTGGGGTGATAGTAGAGGCGGGATAGTTTTCTGGTTTTTAAAAGTTTACACAAGTCATGCTTGTACACAAACCTAACCAGTCTAAGTTGGTAACCTATCCTACTAAGTCCTCTCACCTGAGGCAATCGAGGTTCGAACAGTCTATGGAACAGCTGCGCGTTTCCCACGCGCTTCCTGGCAGTTTCATGGGTCCTTACTATGCTTACCTATTGTTGATTGTGATATATATAGAAAAACAAGTGTGAGCATAATTGCTCAGCAAGATAATAATAGTACTGTAAAGATACTTTTTATTTCGTTTGAAAACGGGGTAATACCATATACGTTCATCTTTTATCAAAAACTTTCTCTGAGTCATTTTAAATCAAGAACATTCTGGTTTTCAAAATCTTTCATGATGAGTTCAACACTAACAACACTATCGGTACTGTAGCACCTGGGCTTCCAGCACAGTGTAGTAACAGATTTCCAATTGGAAGGATGGGACTATACAGGAGCACACCCGGTACAAGGTGATCAGCCATTGTACCATACAAAACAACACTTCGCTACTAGTAGACGGGTGACGTACCTACTACAGAGGCCGTGGCCCGACCACATACGGGTCTTTTGTTGGCTACCCGCCAGAGCAAATATCGTGATGGCTACCCGTCACCTTCGTCGATATATGCATAACCGGATGGGCTTGTTACCCGCAAATCGTTCCCATCCAAAACACCTCCAGTCCCAAAGTCATTAAACCAGCTTTGAAACCTTTTTAAATCGTCACTTCCGAAAGAAAACATGAAAGTATATTCATCTCACAAGTTGACCTCCATCAACTAATTTTCTCTACTCAGGGAATTCTTTTCAAAACAGCTTGGGAGTTATTCAGAGTTTTCTTAAGGATTTATAAACCTGACCCTCCTTGATGAGACAGGGTCACTGCATTGATCACGCTTTAGTTTGTAGCGAAGGGAGAAAACATTTTTAATTACTCTCAAAACTTTGTGTTCTCAAGTTTTGATGAGTTCGCAAGCCGTTGGGGTGGTATTTACGAAGTATATGTAATTATAAGAATATTTGAGAACCCCTGATATTTTTAAATATTTTTCTAAAGGCCAGAAAATATTTAAAACAATTTTTAAAGGCCATAAATAAATTTTAAATAGGCCAAATAGGTTTTAAATAATTTTAAAATAATTTAAAATATTTAAATCATTTTTAAATAATAATAATTATTAATTAATTATTAATTATTAAATAATTATTAAATAATTAAAATAATTAACCAAATAATTAAATAAATTAACTTTAAATGAATATTTATATTAATATTAATTTAATTAATAAATATTCAAACAATATTTATTAAAGAATTCGAAATAAATAATTCCGATATTCATAAATTTTTAAATTATCGGAACTTACTTGATTATCGAAAATATACATCTCCGGGGTTACCGGATTTTACATAAAATACTCCGATTCCCGATTTATATCAAAAGTACTTACGCTCTACCCGAGCCTTGATCATCACCATATATATACGTATAAGCCATTGGGGTGTATATATATGCACGTAAACTTTACAAGTACTTACGGAAAATCTTGCATGCATTTATAAATTTTCTCACAAGATATATAAAACAGTGCATGCATTTATATCACAACAACAACAGTTTTTTTGAACATACTTAAAGTTTGGTTAAGAAAACTTGCCTGGTAGTGTTTGGGAAATGAAGTCTCGCTTCCTAGGGTGACTGACTATAATAAACAAGGAAACGCTAGGGTTAGTTTCGTACTCGAACCATTTAATCGATGTTTATAAAACGAAACTAATTCCCTTAGAAAACTCTTAGTGTTTATGTTGAACTTATACGCTATGGTGACGTTCCTTGACCGAATTAAAATTACCAATTTTATTCGGATCGAGTTTTGAGTTCGTTTGATTTTTTCGCTCCTCCCCTAAAGGTATTTTTCGTTCGCGCAACTTTGATTCGAACATTTTTATAAAATCGAAAAATAAAGCTTTTTACGAATTTCTTTTTCTCAGGCCTTCCTTACTGCACTTAGGTCCAACTACCAATTTTTCATAACTTATGGACTTTTTCAAGGTCCTCAACCAAGGCCCTAAAGAAGACTCTTCCTTGCTGTGACTTTTATATGTTCAATTTCGACTCCATGATTTTTATAAAATTGAAATATTCATATTTTGACTTAATTCTTTTTGTACAGTCTTCCTTACTGTAAAAATAGCTGTAAATTTTTTTTTATAATTTTCTTCAGATTTTAAGGGGTCCGTTTATCACTGCAAAGATAGTGGTTTGGCACGATTCGTTCGTTTTAACCGGTTTTACTAAATCAAGCATATCTCATAAACCGTAAATCGTTTTAAGGCGATTCAAATTCTCAAATACACTACAAGACCATATCTACATGGTTCTAAGCAGTTTGGTCCAAAAATAGCACTTTAAAAATTCGTGAGTTTCTGCACTAAAAGATCTAACCAAAATCCGACATTATAACGGCTATAATTCGATTATTATCAATTTTCATACTCTCCAAACATACATCCAAGGTAACCATACAACTTCAACATCATAGCATCATCATCACAAGTCTCCAAAATCAGTGGTTTCTTTATTTTACCAACATCCAAGATTTTGCAAAAAACAAAGATCTTTAACCACTAAAATCACCTAAACCACTTCATACATATAATCCTTTACATAAACTCTTAAAAATCAAAGATACCAAGCTTAGGTGAGATGTTCTTACCTCTTTGAAGCTTGTATGACCTTGACAAAGCTTGACACACTCCAAGAATGCTTTGGATAGCTTTTATAAACTCTAAAGTTCAAGATCAAAACAAAACTTTACCATAAGTTACTATTCACTATGAACTTTGAGAATTTTTCTCACCTATCTACACTTCATGAAAAATTATGAAACTTTGTACATACCATAATTTCACTTTGAGGAAGCTTGGGAATTAATCTTGGAATTTAAGTGTGGGTGGAAGGCAAGAATTTTTTTTTCTTTTCCTCCTATCTATTCTACTCGGCCGAATGGCTTTACAAGGGGATGAGAGAGCTTTTTCTTGATTTGCTTTGTAATATCTACAATAATGTGAAGTAGTATTAGTTTTGTAAAAAGCCTAGTGGCTATTGGTCAAAAATTCCAAGCCTAAAAAGGCTATAATGAATGCTTGGTGATCCATAAATCAAGTAACTATGTTACTAACTATATAGTTGGTTTCTAACTATCCACCAACTATTAGTTTGCTATTCCTTTGACTTGGTTGCATGTTTGACCACCTCCTTGCATGTAATTACCTAGGTTTTGCATGGTTCTTGGCAATTTAATTATTTTCCAATTTTTTATTCCATAATTTTTCCATGCAACACTAATTTAATCCATGAAATGTTCTTAGTGTATAAATTCTCTTCAAGTATTTTTCATTCCACCAAACTCTCATTTTAGCATACTTATTCGATATAGTTTCCATGTTTATGATTCCCTTGGCCTTGTCACGGCTTTCGTATTCATTGCTTCCTTGAAAATTGTAAGTTATTAACGAAGCAGGATTTTTCGATTTCTAACACCTTTTGCATACACTCATTTCATTTATATAATCTTAATATGGAGTTAAAAATTTCAAATTTCCAATACTCATAAGTGGGTAGGATTTGTTTTTCTTACATACCGGAATTACTATTCATCCGGGTCTTTTCTACAATATTACAAAAATCAGGGTTATTACAAGTTTCGTGACAAAATAAAAATTCAGAAGGATGTAGTTGATGGGTTGGTAAATCGTACAGATGAGGCAAGTGTGCATGCGTATTTTCATGAGAGGAATATTCTTAACGAATTGTTGGTACAGGAAGAAACCTACTAGCGCCAAAGAGCTAAGGTGTTTTGGCTAGAGGAGGGTGATACTAATTCTTTTTTTTTCATGCTTCTGCTTCTCTACGGAAGAAAATGAATAATGTTACGTTTCTCAGGAATGATGAGGGGGAGGTTGTTAATGACCATGTGGAGATGTGTGAGTTGGTGAAGGAATATTTCTCTAGAGTTTTTGTTGGGTCTAATGTGGAGAGACAGATTGACACTACAACAAATGAGTCTTTAATTTCGGAGGCTCAGAATGCTATTTTGGGTGCAGAACTAACGTATGAGGAATTCACTAGTGCAGTAAATCAAATGCATCCTGCCAAAGCTAGTGGTCCTGATGGGCTCAACCCTGTTTTTTTCAGCACTTTTGGAGTTGTTCAGGGCATGAGGTGTTTAAGTGGTGTCGTTCTTGGCTGGCTGACAATGCTTTTCCATTGGGGCTAAATGGCACGAATATAGTGCTTATTCCTAAAAAAGAGGATGTAGACAGTATGAAGGATTTGAGGTCCATTGCTTTGTGCAACGTGCTTTATAAAATCCTTGCTAAAGTGCTTGCCAATCGGTTGAAAACGATTTTGCCTGGCCTTATATCTGAGAATCAATCGGCTTTTGTACCTGGAAGGAATATATCAGATAATGTTCTATTAGCTTTTGAGATACTTCATTTTTTGAAGAGGAAAAATTCTGGTTCGGAAGGTGTGATTGCCCTTAAACTTGATGTCAGTAAGGCTTATGATAGAGTTGATTGATCTTTTTTAAAGGAGCGTAGGTTGCATATGGGGTTTAGTAGTAAGTGGATTTCGTGGATTATGTTGTGTGTGTCTACTGTATCGTACTCAGTTTGCTTCAATGGCACTTCTCTGGGTCCTATAATTCCTAGGTGTGGGCTCAGGCTGGGCGACCCGTTGTCGCCTTATCTTTTTCTTCTTTGTGTGGAAGGAATGTCTTCTTCATTGAGGGATGCTGCTGTTGCTGGTCAAATTACTGGTTGCAAAATCTGTCCAGGTGCACCTGTAGTCACTCATCTGCTTTTTGCAGATGACTCTTTCTTGTTTTTTTAAAGCAAAGATGGATGAAGTTGAGGAAGTGAAGGCTCTTCTGTCAAGGTATGAACTCTTATCAGGTCAAGCTATTAATTATCAAAAATTAGGTATTTTCTTTAGTGCTAACGTCAGAAGAGATAAACAAGAGGAGTTTAAGGGGATTCTGGGGGTTAGTAATGACCTGAGTCAAGGGCAGTATTTGGATCTCCATCGTTGATAGGTCGTTCTAAGAAGAGAGTGTTCTCGTTTTTGAAGGATCGTGTTGGTAAGAGAATTCAGAGTTGGAGTTATAAGCTATTGTCCAAAGCGGGAAAGGCTGTTTTGCTTAAAAACGTAGCACAAGCCATTCCAAGTTATTGCATATCTTGTTTCCTGATCCCAAAGTCATTATGTACATAGATAGAGACTATGATGAATGGGTATTGGTGGAAAACAAATTCAACAGCTACGAAAGGTTTAATGTGGCATTCGTGGAAAAATCTAAGCATGGCTAATTGTAATGGAGGGTTGGGGTTTCGAGATCTCCATGGTTTTAATCTTGCTCTCCTTGGAAAGCATGTCTGGCAATTTATTAATAAACCTGAGTCTCTGGTTTCTAGAGTGTTCAAAGCACGTTATTTTCCACAGACTAATATTCTAAGAGCGGCACGAGGGGGGTTCTAGTTTTATTTGGTCAGGGATATGGCAAGCAAAGGAGGCTTTGAGTAAAGGGTTTCGATGGGTTTTAGGAGATGGTAAGGAGATAAATGCATTCTCTGATGCTTGGTTAAAACCGAAGCTTAATTTTTTGTGTAGAATACTGTCATACAAATAGCACTAGGTGTGAAAAAGTATGTGATTTCTTTCTGACAGACTCCAAGCAATGGAATACGCAATTAGTTCAAAACTGTTTCCAAGATGTTGATGCTGAATTCATTCTTGCACTCCGAATTCCTTAGAACCAGACGCGGGATAGATTAGCTTGGGTTCATACGAGTGATGGTATCTATAGTGCAAAGTCAGGATATAAAATGTGGTAGGATCAGAATTCATCTCTACAAGAGGGTATGCAGTCTGCAGGTTGGAATAAATTATGGTCATTGAAGGTTCCCCATAAGGTTCGTATGTTTTCATGGAGGATTTGTAGGAACAATGTGCCTGTAAGGAATATGATTAAGGGAAAGGGAGTCAATGTCACAATCTTGTGCCCTATGTGTAACGGGGAGTTACGGCCCAAGACGAGTCTTGTGGGTTTTTATATTTATTGTGAGGTAGTATCGGGGAGATACGTACCAAGACCAATATTTATAAGGTTGTAAAGGCTTCTCCGCCTACTAAAGGAGCGAGTTATTTTTAATGGAAAATCTCGAGTCCGGAGAGGAGCTCGGGGACTAGAGTAGGGGTGAGCGAATACATTAGGGGTTGCGCCATCGCGAACCAGGATAAAATCTCCTGTGTGATATTTTCTTCCCTTGTCTTTTATTTCTACACTTATAAACTGCATAACAACTCGGTAAAAGATTTAAAAAGGGATAAATATTTTTAAAAAGTCATAATAATTTTTAAATTGGATATTAAACTATTCAACCCCCCCCTTCTAGCTTAAAATAGCCCCCTTACGGGACCTAACAGATTTATATTAAAAGAGTGTTTGATTAATGAATGATTAATTATGAAATTTAATTTAAAATATGTATAATAGTATATTGTGATTGATTTCAAATTAAAATTGTGAGTTTTTAGTAAATATTTTTAATTGAAAAAATATGTATTTATGGATATATTGAATAAAATCATTCTTGTATTTAAATTAGAAGTGATAATTAACCATGGTTAATGAGTTACGAAGTTAAACATCGCCCTTAAGTTTTCTCCCCATGTCTTGTGAGAGGCTTTGTTTTCTCTCTAATTTTCTCTTCATTTGAGAGGTTAAGGTTGTGAGAGTGTCAGTGGAATCTGTGGTGAGGTATCAAGGTATTGAAGATCAGATGGCAGGATTGGGCATCGAAGTGAGGAGAATGAATCTCTTTCATTCGAAGGTGATGTTGAGGAGAGATAGTGAATAAATATGAATTGCGTTTAGTGGGAAGGTTCTTGACGGAGAAAAATAAATGCATTCTCTGATGCTTGGTTAAAACCGAAGCTTGATTTTTGTGTAGAAGACTGTCATACTAAAAGGCATATGACTCAGCCTATTTGTAGTTCGAGGATCCTAATCCAATTAAACTAGATTGTAATAAGTAAATAATATCAACTGTCACAGGAATCTCAAAAGATGATAACCGTCAGAAGAAAAATAAACAAGTCAGTCTATAGTTTTGATGTTTTACACTGGAAGAAGATTCAGATATCTGATCAGGCCTCAAGGTAGCATTGAAACAAATGGATTCATTTAAGAGACAGAGATTTCTATAAGTGATAAGAAACAATTTCAGTACAAAATGATTGATGAGAGTGAAGAGTATAAAAAGACCACAGTGTTAAAGTCACGATGAAGAACAGAGATTGGAGTTAGTCGTTCATGAACCAGACAGTACATCGAGCGTCAACAACGAACCAGTGTATGTTCTTTATTAAATTATGTGGTACTAAGTGAAGTGTTGTCTACTAAAGGATATGTATTAATTCTCCTTTAATTAATTAAATTAAATAATTAATTTAACTAAATAAATTAATTCTATTCGAATTAATATATTTGTTAAAGTAATTATTAAATTAATTAAATCGGAATTAATATGTAAAAGAAATAATTATTTAAATGATTGTTGCAAATCATTTGATTAATTATAAGCTGAAAATATATGATAATATAACTATCAAAGGATAGTTATATTCAGTTCAAGTGTGACAGTCATATTCAGTTTAAAGTTTGATAGTCATATTTAGTATAAACTGAGACAGTCATACCGATTGTTATATCTCAAACTGGATAGTTATACCGAAAGGTATATTGGATGGATTGTTATATTCAGTTCAAATGGACAGTCATATTACTTGCAAAGGGATAGTCATACCGATTGTTATACCAGTCAGCAGATAGTTATATCAAGCTCAACGGATAGTCATATTTAACTACAAAATGACTATGATTAAAGTAATGATCAAGAGCCTATATAAAGAATCAGAAGACAACAAACAAAGCAGAACAGACACACGGAAATACTCATAGGAAGAAAAAGAAGAGCAAAAACATATCATTTCTTTCATCTTCAAGCAATTAAATTGCCATAAATTCTTGAGTTCCTTGTAACAAAAATTGTATCCATTTGAACTTAATTATTTGTGACTTGTGTACTACTAGTGAATTAAGTTTCCTAGTTCTTGATTTGATATCTTGATTGTTATTAACTAAATTAGAAAAGTCATGTCGAATTTTCTAATTAGTTATTAATTTCTTGATAATCATTTGTATTGATTTTGTAACACCCATCAAGTTAATATATTGTTATATTCAACTTGAAATTTGTGTTATATTATTCCGCACAAAATATTCGTTTAAGTGAAAATTGTTTAACGAATAAATTTCGGTAAAATGGTATAGATTGTATTCAACCCCCCCTTCTACAATCTTATCGGACCTAACACATACAAATAGCACTAGGTGTGAAAAAGTATGTGATATCTTTTCTGCCAGACTCCATGCAATGGAATACGCAGTTAGTTCAAAACTGTTTCCAAGATGTTGATTCTAAAATCATTCTTGCACTCCGAATTCCTCAAAACCAGATGCGGGATAGATTAGCTTGGGTTCATACGAGTGATGGTATCTATAGTGCAAAGTCAGGATATAAAATGTGGTGGGATCAGAATTCATCTCTGCAAGAGGGTATGCAGTCTGCAGGTTGGAATAAATTGTAGTCATTGAAGGTTCCCCATAAGGTTCGTATGTTTTTATGGAGGATTTGTAGGAACAATGTACCTATGAGGAATATGCTTAGGGGAAAAGGAGTCAATGTCACAATCTTGTGCCCTATGTGCAACATCGATGTGGAGCATCTACTTCATGTTTTTTTCGATTGTAAATATGCCTCAGAGTGCTGGAATATTATGAATTTAATGTATGACATGAGGGAGGTGGAGTTTGCCCCCAGCTGGTTACTACGAAAGCTTGCTACAACTACGAGTGCTGAGGCTAGCAGTATTCAACCCCCCCTTCTACAATCTTATCGGACCTAACAATTGGTATCAGAGCCTATTGATTGATACATAAATCAAGATCCTATTTTTACTCAATCAAAAAATCAAGCTCGAATTTTTAACTCTCTTAAAAATTCATCATGTCAGCTAAAGGCAATGTTAAAATTCCTATCTTTAATAAAGATAACTATGACATGTGGAAAAACAAAATGGAGTTATTTCTTGATGTAGCAAATCAAAGATTTTTGTGGGTTTTGAAAAATGGACCAGTAATTCCTATACAACATGATACTGAAACAGTTACAAATGGAATTGTAACAATACCTGCAAAATCCTATCCAAAGGACCCTAAGAACTTTACCTCTGAAGAAAAAGAGGAAGCTGGATTGGATAAAAATTTGAGACTCATTCTATTAGATTCCCTAGATGCTGTAATGTATAGCCATGTAAGGAATTGTAAAACTGCTAAGCACATCTGGGAAACTATTGAGATCATTAATGAAGGGACTGATGAAGTCAAGGAAAATAGACTTCAAATTTTGACCTCTGAATATGAACACTTTAGAGCTGGCCCTAATGAAGGCATTCAGGAAGTGTTCGAAAGGTATAACAAAATAATCAACAACTTGCAAGTTCATGGCAAGCAATATACTCAGAAGGAGATCAACATGAAGTTTTTACTGACTATGCCTACTCACTTAGAGCATAGAATCACCGCCATCAGAGAATCTAGAGATTTAACTCAGATTGCTCTTGAAAGGCTGTTTGGTGTTCTGAAAACATATGAATTAGAACAAGTACAGCAAAAGGAATTCTATGGCAAAGGCAGAATGGCAAATTCTTCTACAGCTCTAGTGGTTGAGGTTCCTAAAGAAGTGGAAGCTAAAGTTGTTCAACCTAACAGCTTCAACAAGGGACAAACTGAAGTGGAACATGGCCAAACACAGCTACTCAGGATGGTGGAGAATTTTACTCACTTGAAGAGCTGGATCAATTGGAAGATGAATCTATGGCGATGATGGTGAGACAATTCAGTAACTTCAGATTCAGAAGAAATCCAAAGTTCAGGTTTAAGTCAAATAACAGATTTCAGAGAGGAGGTTCTTCATCCTCTAGTAACAAGGGAGGTTATAAAACTGGAACTGTTGACAGAAGCAAGATTCGTTGCTTCAACTGTAATGAGTTGGGACACTTTGCTACTGAGTGTCAGAAACCCAAGCAAGCACAGAAGAAAGATTATGCTTCTGAAAAGAAGAAGAGTGGAAGAGCTTATGTAGCTGCTGGAAAAAGCTGGGATGACACAGATAGCGAAGATGAAGAATATGGAAACTTTGCGCTGGTGGCAAATGCTGAATCATCAACTTATTACACCACACCGGTAACTCTTACTGATGCTGAGTTAATTCATAGTTTACGTAATTGCTTGAATAATGCACAAAAAGGGTACGAGAGAATAAGTCTTGTTAACACTAACCTTGAAAATGAAGTGTTAGATTTAAAAAAGGTTCAGATTAATCAAGATAAGAATATAGAAGAAATAGCTCGACTTAATTACAGAGATAAGTCATTAGGAGAATACATGGTAAAACAAGTTGATAGGATTGCTGATCAAGACATCAGGATTAAAGAACTAGAAACACAGATTAGAGCTTGTTATAATACTGTTAAAGTTTCTAAAGAGTTCTTCAACAAACAAGCAGTAGAACGAACTGTAGGAATAGGATTTGATTACAATCAAGCTGTTGGTTCTTTGAGTAATCATTCTCCTAATCCTATTTCAGCTAAAGAAAGAGGTATACCACATATTCTCAAGAATGTTGAAAAACCAATGTTTAAAAAATCTGTTGCTGAACCACCCAATATGCTTTCTATTGTCATTCAGGAAGAAATGAAAAATGAGGACAGTGCTAATGGCATAGTCCTTGATAATGACAAATCTGCTAAGGAACAAGTTAAGGTTGTTGAGTTAACTAGTTCTTCTCAAATTGGGTTAAGTGACAACAAGTTGAAAAAGAACAATAACAAGTCTGACATGCATGCTATGCCTATTATTGATTCTTCTCATAAAGCATGTGGTGTTGTCAATTGTATGTCTTGTGCTTTTAATATCACGTCTGCTTACTTTTCTAGTAATCATTCATGTGTTGATAAGACTGCCCCTAGACAACATATGAACGGAAACAAAAATGTCAGATCAATGACTGCTAGTCCTCCTTATGTAAGGAGATACATTTGAACCTAAGCCTAAACAAAGTTCTACTAAGGATATTTACAAGGTCAAATGTCCAGTCAATGAAACAAGTGTTATTGCTGCTAAAGAAACGTGGATACCAAGAATAAAACAGAAGTTTGTCAAATCTGTTTATAAAGTGAAATGTTTGTTGAATAATGGTAAAGCTGTTGTTAAAGTAAAGAATGTTGTTTTGCCTGACAAAGGCCAATTCTTTAAGTATTCTGGACCCAATCAAATTTGGGTTCCAAAGAAGGTTTAATCCATTTGTCATTGCAGGGTGTTGAGCAGGTTGAACGAGTGACCTGGATCTTGGACAGTGGATGTTCAAGGCATATGACTGGAGACAGAACCCTGCTGACAAATGTGGTGGAGAAGACCGGCCCAGTAGTTACCTTTGGAGATAACAGCAAAGGTAGAACTGATGGATATGGCAGACTTGAAGCTGGAAATGTTATCATTGATGAAGTCTCTTTTGTGAAAGGACTTGAGCACAATTTGCTCAGTGTCAGTCAATTCTGTGACAAAGGTTATGAAGTTCATTTCAACAAGAAGAATTGTCTAATTTCACACAAGAGACATGAAAAGCCACAACTGACAAGAGTTAGAAAAGGCAATCTGTACGTAGCCAATATGAACTCAGGAAGCACTGAAGAAATCACTTGCTTCTACACTAAAGCATCTAATGATGAGAGTTGGCTATGGCACAAGAAACTTTCTCATCTTAATTTTAAGACAATGAATTCTTTGGTTAAAAGAGAGTTGGTGAGAGGTTTGCCTTCAATGGAATTCACTCAAGAAGGACTTTGTGATGCATGTCAAAAAGGCAAGCTAAAAAGGGCAAGTCACAGGAGCACTGACACATCTTCAATAACTGAACCTTTACAATTACTTCATATGGATTTGTTTGGTCCAGTTAATGTGATGTCTATGTCAAGGAAGAGATATGCTCTAGTGATTGTTGATGATTTTTCAAAATACACATGGGTCCTGTTTTTGAATTCTAAAGATGAGACTCCACAACTGGTGATTGATCACACTAAATTAATTGAGAGAGATTCTACGTATCCAGTGAGAGCTATAAGATCAGACAATGGAACTGAATTCAAGAATGCAGTTCTAAATGACTTTTGCACTGAGAAGGGTATAACCAGACAATACTCAGCTCCAAGAACTCCTCAGCAAAATGGGGTAGTGGAAAGAAAGAATAGAACCTTGATTGAAGCTGCACGTACTATGTTAAGTGAATCAAGGCTTCCATTGTACTTTTGGGCTGAAGCTATCAATACTGCGTGCTATACCCAGAATCGAACTCTAATCAATAAAGATCAAATGAAGACACCCTATGAAATTATGGCTGATAAGAAACCATCACTCAAATACTTTCATGTATTTGGGGCAAAGTGCTTTGTGCTTAAAGAAGGTGATGATCAAGGTGGTAAATTCGATACCAAAGCATTTGAAGCAATTTTTATTGGTTATTCAATGAGAGCATACAGGGTGTATGTGATTGATGAACAGAAGATGATGGAAAGTGTCAATGTAACATTCGATGACACTAAACTCCCTAGTATCCAAACTGAGAATCCATCTGAGAAGCTATCTTTCGATGACATGACAGATACAGATTCAGATGATGACAATGCACCTGAGATTTTTACTGATGCTAATGACAACAATGATGATCAGGGTAATGGTGATGAAAACAATGATAGTAGTAAAAATTCCTTTGACTCTTCTAAACAATCATCATCTAGTCAACCTGGCAACAACTCAGGGGGAGAAAATGAAGGGTCAACTGGTCACACACAACATCTCAATGAAGATCAAGGCGAATCATCAAGATCTAATCTTCCCAGACAGACTGTTTGGAATAGAGCTCATCCTTTTGAGCTAATTATTGGTGATCCAGTTGTTGGTGTAAAGACTAGAAGAGCTTTTCAGAATCAATGCAATTATTCAGGGTTTCTATCTGAAATGGAACCTAAGAAAACTGAAGAAGCTCTTTCTGATCCTGATTGGGTGATTGCTATGCAAGATGAACTCAATCAATTTAAACAACAAGAAGTTTGGAAGCTGGTACCCAGACCTACAGACAGACCAGTAGTTGGCACAAGGTGGGTATTCAGAAACAAACTTGATGAAGATGGCACAGTGACGAGAAATAAAGCAAGACTGGTAGCAAAGGGTTACTCCCAATCTGAAGGCATTGACTATGATGAAACCTATGCTCCAGTGGCTAGACTTGAGGCTATAAGAATATTCTTGGCATTCGCAGCAAATTCAAACTTTAAAGTTTATCAAATGGATGTCAAGAGTGCTTTCTTGAATGGCAAGCTAGATGAAGAGGTTTATGTAGAACAGCCTCCTTGTTTTGAAGATCCAGATTTAATTGACTATGTCTACTTCCTTTTCAAGGCTGTCTATGGTCTTAAGCAAGCACCAAGGAAATGGTATGACACTCTCTCTGAATTTTTACTTGAAAATGATTTTGTTAGAGGTGTCATAGACAAAACTCTCTTCACAAAGAAACATAAGAATGATACAATTATAGTCCAAGTCTATGTGGTCGATATAATATTCGGGTCTACTAATGATCTTTTGTGCAAGAAATTTGCGAAGTTAATGCAGGGTAAATTTGAAATGAGCATGATGGGTGAGTTGAAGTTCTTTCTTGGATTGCAAATAAATCAAAGGACAGATGGAATATTTATCTATCAATCCAAGTATGTCAAAGAGCTTCTCAAGAAGTATCAAATGGAGGACTCAGCTTCAGCAAGAACACCATCATCTACTGCTGTCAAATTTGGAGCATGTGAAAATTCTGCCAAGGTAGATATCACAAGCTACAGAGGTATGATAGGCTCATTACTTTACCTTACTGCGAGTAGACCTGATATTATGCATGCTACGTGTTTGTGTTCAAGGTTCCAATCGGATCCTAGAGATGTTCATCTCATTGCTGTTAAACGAATTCTGCGATATCTTAAGGGTACGCCTAACTTAGGCATCTGGTACCCTAAAGATTCTGGTTTTAATCTTGTTGGATATACAGATTCAGACTATGCAGGAAGTGTTGTGGATAGAAAAAGCACATCTGGGAGTTTTCAATTCCTAGGTGGTAGACTGGTTTCCTGGTACAGCAAGAAACAACAAACAGTTTCCAACTCAACAGCTGAAGCTGAATATATAGCTGCTGGAAGCTGTTGCGCACAGATTTTGTGGATCAGGAATCAGCTGAGAGACTATGGCTTTGTACTTGATAAAATTCCAATTTTATGTGACAATACAAGTGCCATAGCAATCTCTAACAATCCTGTGCAGCACACAAGGACAAAGCATATTGACATCAGGTATCATTTTATTCGAGAGCATGTCATGAATGGTACCGTGGAGTTATTTTTTGTACCTACGGAAGAACAAACAGCAGATATTTTTACTAAGTCTCTTGACGAATCCACATTTACCAGAATTGTTGGTGAATTGGGTATGTTAAATAGTCCTAGTAATTAAACTGGTTAATATCTGAGGTTTGATCTTTAATAATTTACAAGTGATTGATGTGTTAATATTTGTTATTAAAATCACTTGTATAATTATTTTATCAACTTATACTTTTGCTTGTTTCTTCTTAAATCATTGTTATTATCTTCTCTATATATTTTTAATTACTTCTTGTGTTTTTAGATTAATTCATTTTCTTTAAAAATATTTTTCTCGAATTTTACAAGCTGTAATTTATGAGAAATCTATTTTTCTTGAAAATGTTATTATCTTAAATTCAGTTTAATAATTTTTGTTGTTTAAATAAATCATAGTTTCTTTTTGAATAATTTTCTATATGGAAATTATTTTATTAGAAAATTTATAGATTTATTAATTCATCAGAAATAATTATGTGAATATTTAGTATGTTATTTTATTTTATTTTATTTGATTTGTAGTGTTTGTCCTTTTGTTATTATTGTTTGATTTCGTAAAAGGGACTACATATGATCGTTTTTATAATTTTTATTAGGTTTTATAATTTTTGTGTAAATTAATTTGATTGTTGTTTGTTAGAATTTGTTACTTGTTAAAATTCTGTTAATATTCAATTTTTTGGTTAGTTATATTAGCTGTTTTGTTGGAATATAACTATCGGTATAACAATCCATGTGATTGTTATATTCGAATTTGTGATAGTTATATTAGTTAAAATTAGTGTAATATAACTTAATAATAAGATAGTTATATTACTGTCTTTGTATATATATAACTGTAATAATGGTATAGTTATATTATCGTTGTTTCTCAGAATATGACTATCGATATAACAGTTTTTCTGATTGTTATATTCTGTGTTTTTCGATAGTTATATTAAGATTTATGTGTTATATAACTGTCTAACAAAGATAGTCATATTACGTTTACACGTAATATAACTATCGGTATGACTATCACCCGATAGTCATATCACAGCCGTTTGATACTTAAGAAAATAGTTATATTCAGTAGTTATATTTCTGTTTGTCTTCATAATTGGCGTGTTAAGTCACCCAATCATTGTCGATACATACACTCAATATATACATATAACTACTGAATTGCTGCCCGATTTTCATCTCAAAACACGATTCTAAGAACATTGCTTGATTACCCAGTCAATTATCATCAAATCAACGGTTTAAATGTAAGATTTGGATCAAGTTTTAGAACTTGGAGTTTGAAACTTTCGGATTTTCGATTTGAAATTTAAGAGGAATGATTGTGATTTTTCAAAATCTAAAAATATACATGTGTTTGTATTGATATCAAGATCATTGCCTAAATTTTTCAGAATTTTTGATGAAGAATTCAATTTTTCGAATTTTTAATTATTTATTAATTCGAATTTTGTGAATTAATTAGTTTAATTGTTGAATTTTGCAGATTCCATAAATTTAATATTTGATTTGAAATGGCTGGTGCTTATAATAATTTTGAGCTTGTTAATCACAATTATATTGGATATTTTAATCCCGAGGATTGCTCGGTGGATCGGTTCAAGCCCTGGATAAAATTCCTGAACGAACAAAATATCTGTAGCCATCCTATTATTGCAAATGTTCCCATGAAATTTGGTCCACTTAAACTAATATGTACTACAGCTGTGGTGGCCACAGATGGAAGCTCATTTTCTTTTGATTATAATGATAAGACATATACAGTGGATGAATCTGTCTTCAATGCAGCACTGGGACTTCCAACTGAACAGTTTGCTGAATTGCCGTCAAGTGATGAGCTGACTCAATTCTTTACAAATCTAAACTATCAAGGTCAAGTGGATCTCAACCGACCACTCAAAAGCAATCTTGTTCAACAATGGAATATCTTCTTTGAGATCATAGCGAAGGTATTTGCCAACTCTACCAAGAGTAACAATACTGTCATCACAGGTATGTTACAGTCTATTGGTTACTCAATTGCTAATAACAGAAGGATCAATGTTGGTAGCTTGCTCTGGTCTATATTGATAAAACGGTTGAGAAAGGCTATAAAGAACTTTGGTAAAGGTAAAATGGTTAAGTGTCATTATCCTCGATTTTTTACATTAATTTTTAATCATCTGATGCCTAAGGATCAACCTGCTCCTTTTCCAAATGATCGAATTCAATGGTCTGGTAAACCAAACAAGAAGTTCTACACTAGGTTGGATACTTCTAAGGTCTTGTTGCATGTTCCAGTGGTCATAACACCATATATGTCCACATTCATAAATTTGCCAAATGTTATGCCACAGCCAGCTGCTGAGATACCTTTAATCGAACAAGCTCCACAACCTGAAGCAGAACAAGTTCCAGAACCTCAACCTGATCCTGAACCCTTAATTGCTCTTGAACATCAACTTTCAGTGGATCAACCCACTCAGAATGAAGATGATGTACATGTCAATGATCAGGTATTTGACTCAACTACTTTGCAATCTCAATATCTTTCTGATAGTCAAATAATTGTGAGAAGTGACCAAGGGGCTGTAGAACCACAACCCTTATCCCAGGTCAATGCACCAAACACTGATCCTAAATTCTCCAAACACTATCGCAGAAAGAAATTGTCATTTAAAAGAGCTAACCCTAGTAGTGATGTCTTGAGTGAAACAGATTTGCCTTTACAAAAGAAAGGTAAAACCATGTCAAAGGCAATCATAAACCCATTCATTCCTTCAAGCTCACCCCTGTTACTCACAATGGGGGAAGATATTTTCTTACATGAAGCTGAAAACATTGTTATGCAAGAAGATCAAGTTACAGTGCCTGCCATTGTTACGGCAGAAGAACCCTCACAGGTTGATCGGGATTTGCGAACTCCTATTGCACCACCACTGACCTTCCAAGAGGAGGCTAGGGTGATTTCTAGTGCAGGTACAATGGATGCAGCTCAGGAATATGAGAGGAGTGATGTGAGAATTACCTCAAATCTGAGTGAAACACTAGCACGTGAGGTGAGTGATACTCAGAGAGCGATTGAGGTGAGAGCACACAATGACACATACATTTTATCTCTCATGGCACAACTCGATCAAATGAAAGAAAGTCTTGCTCAAGCTGAAGAAGACAATAAAATCTTAAGGTTTGATATGGATAACATGAGAACTATCTTCAACAACAAGATCAATGCACTTAAACTCTCTCAACAACAAGCAATCGAAGACTCTGGAGATGTCACAATGGCTCAAGATCTCATTATATCTTCTATGTCTAATCAGATTGAAGATCTTCAGAATAACATAAATGAGAATCACTTATCAACTGAACATCGTCTCAGTCAAATTGAAAGTCAAAATGATCATCAAGCAAAGGGGTTGAGACACTTATATAATATCATTAGCAGAACTCACTCACTTACAACAGAAGAGAAGAAATTCTTTGGAAGTAGTGATGAAAGTGACCCTGGAGCTGGTACAAGCCACAAAGCTGTAGAGGATTCCTCAACTAAGGGGGAGAAATCTAGAGGGGGAGGAAGTGTGAGTAAAGAAAAAGATGAAGATAGGAGTGAGGGGAAGAAGAAGACAACTCATCAAGCAGCAGAACAGGATGATGATGCTGATGCCGTAGAAGGTTATTACTATACAGGTGAGCCTGATATTGATCTGTTTGCTGACTTACAGTTTCCTGATGTTGGTGAAGAATTCGATGAACCGGATCTCAGTTTTTGGGATGATGAAGAGCCGATAATTCCTGATTCTGTTGAAACACAAAGAATGAATTTTGAAGCAAATAAAGAACTTGAACAGAATGAAGCTAATCTGTCTATGAGAGAAGAAAGACTCAAGAAGACACTCGAACAGTTAGCTCATAATGAAAGACTTCAAAAGGCTGAACAGGAGGCACTTCAAAAGCAACATGCTCAAAAGCTGGAAGCTAGGAAGATGTACATCAAGTACAAAAATGGTGATAAGTGGGAACGTGCTCAAAAGGTAATAGACTCACCACAAACTTCTGACTATGATGATCGTCGGATGATTGCTATTTTGAAAGCTTTAAAAAGAAGAACCCTGTACATGACATGTACTTAAAAGCTTTGAAGACAGAAATTGTGAGAATAACCACTACATCTGATCCTAAGAATGGTGAGCTACTAATCTTTGTTGAATGTCATAAGCTTGGATCTCACAAAGTATCTCTTCAGTTCTTCTATGATAGATCTCTGTCAGAGCTTTGGGTGTTGAGACCAAAAGTAAGAACATCTTCTGAGCTAGGCATACTGCTTCATGAAAAATTTCAAGAGTTTGCTGAAAGAGCTGGTTCTGAAGTTATAGATAACCCTCCACAAGTTAAAATTCTAAAGGGAGAAGTTATTCACACTGTTAATCTTCAGACAGAAGAATTATATACACATCTTGCCAGACATTTGGTATATGTTGAATATGCTCTTCGAAATCATGGTTTTGCATCACAAGAAAAAATTGAAGCTGCAGATCATATTCGATCTATGCTCAGACCAACATGAAGAAGTACAAGCAGTATCAAGGTGAGTTGAGAAAGAAACTTGGAATACCACTGGTTTATCCTACAAATGTGTCATCCAGAAGGGAATTACTTGTTGACTCCGAATTGATCAAGAATCTACCTGATATGGATGAACAAGAAGAAGGAGAAATCAACGAGGAAGAAGGTGGTAAATGAAGATTAGCTCTACAAGTTATATCATTAGAGCTTTGATAGAACAAGATAGGATAATTGTCTTATATGATCAGTCTAGAGGATCATCTATCTTGTATTTATCTTTTCTGTTTGAATCTGGATAATGTTAATATGAACCAGAACTTTTCCATTATTTACTTAGCATTTAAAGTGTTTTCTTTTACTTGTTTAATTGGGATTAGTTGAAGAATCCTCTAGGTATTTGCTTGTTATTGTATAACAAACAAATAGGGGGAGATTGAAAGGCATATGACTCAGCCTATTTGTAGTTCGAGGATCCTAATCCAATTAAACTAGATTGTAATAAGTAAATAATATCAACTGTCACAGGAATCTCAAAAGATGATAACCGTCAGAAGAAAAATCAACAAGTCAGTCTATAGTTTTGATGTTTTACACTAGAAGAAGATTCAGATATCTGATCAGGCCTCAAGGTAGCATTGAAACAAATGGATTCATTTAAGAGACAGAGATTTCTATAAGTGATAAGAAACAATTTCAGTACCAAATGATTGATGAGAGTGAAGAGTATAAAAAGATCACAATGTTAAAGTCACGATGAAGAACAGAGATTGGAGTTAGTCGTTCATGAACCAGACAGTACATCGAGCGTCAACAACGAACCAGTGTATGTTCTTTATTAAATTACGTGGTACTAAGTGAAGTGTTGTCTACTAAAGGATATGTATTAATTCTCCTTTAATTAATTAAATTAAATAATTAATTTAACTAAATAAATTAATTCTATTCGAATTAATATATTTGTTAAAGTAATTATTAAATTAATTAAATCGGAATTAATATGTAAAAGAAATAATTATTTAAATGATTGTTGCAAATCATTTGATTAATTATAAGCTGAAAATATATGATAATATAACTATCAAAGGATAGTTATATTCAGTTCAAGTGTGACAGTCATATTCAGTTTAAAGTTTGATAGTCATATTTAGTATAAACTGAGACAGTCATACCGATTGTTATATCTCAAACTGGATAGTTATACCGAAAGGTATATTAGATGGATTGTTATATTCAGTTCAAATGGACAGTCATATTACTTGCAAAGGGATAGTCATACCGATTGTTATATCAGCCAGCAGATAGTTATATCAAGCTCAACGGATAGTCATATTTAACTACAATATGACTATGATTAAAGTAATGATCAGAAGGCTATATAAAGAATCAGAAGACAACAAACAAAGCAGAACAGACACACGGAAATACTCACATGAAGAAAAAGAAGAGCAAAAACATATCATTTCTTTCATCTTCAAGCAATTAAATTGCCATAAATTCTTGAGTTCCTTGTAACAAAAATTGTATCCATTGGAACTTAATTATTTGTGACTTGTGTACTACTGGAGAATTAAGTTTCCTAGTTCTTGATTTGATATCTTGATTGTTATTAACTAAATTAGAAAAGTTCATGTCGAATTTTCTAATTAGTTATTAATTTCTTGATAATCATTTGTATTGATTTTGTAACACCCATCAAGTTAATATATTGTTATATTCAACTTGAAATTTGTGTTATATTATTCCGCACAAAATATTCGTTAAGTGAAAATTGTTTAACGAATAAATTTCGGTAAAATGGTATAGATTGTATTCAACCCCCCCTTCTACAATCTTATCGGACCTAACACATACAAATAGCACCAGGTGTGAAAAAGTATGTGATATCTTTTCTGCCAGACTCCAAGCAATGGAATACGTAGTTTGTTCAAAACTGTTTCCAAGATGTTGATTCTAAAATCATTCTTGCACTCCGAATTCCTCAAAACCAGATGCGGGATAGATTAGCTTGGGTTCATACGAGTGATGGTATCTATAGTGCAAAGTCAGGATATAAAATGTGGTGGGATCAGAATTCATCTCTGCAAGAGGGTATGCAGTCTGCAGGTTGGAATAAATTGTAGTCATTGAAGGTTCCCCATAAGGTTCGTATGTTTTTATGGAGGATTTGTAGGAACAATGTACCTATGAGGAATATGCTTAGGGGAAAAGGAGTCAATGTCACAATCTTGTGCCCTATGTGCAACATCGATGTGGAGCATCTACTTCATGTTTTTTTCGATTGTAAATATGCCTCAAAGTGCTGGAATATTATGAATTTAATGTATGACATGAGGGAGGTGGAGTTTGCCCCCAGCTGGTTACTACGAAAGCTTGCTACAACTACGAGTGCTGAGGCTAGCAGCATTGCCACTGTATTATGGGGTAATTTGGTACGCTCGTAATCTAAAAGTATGGGAAAACAAGCTATTGAGCCCTGATTTGGCCATGGAAGGGAGTAAGAGACAAATTTCGGAGTGGAAAGAAGTGCAAATAAAGAAGCAGAATTCGTTAGTCAGTAGTGGAGGCAATCAGATGAGGCATAGTCAGAAATGGGTGCCACCTATGGAGGGTGTTCTCAAACTCAATGTGGATGCATCTGTTACTCAAGGGAGTAACCCGTTTCGAATTGGTATGGTGCTTCGTGACTACTGTGGCCAGTTTATCCAAGGAAAGTGCATGCACTTAGATGGAGAAGTTACAGCACTTGAAGCAGAAGCTATTGGCATAAGTGAAGCCTTATTATGGACACTTTCTCGATGTGGTCAGGCCGTGTAGATAGAGAGTGATTCCTTGGTTGCAGTCAATGCCATTGGCAAGAATTCAGCGAATCAGCTGGAGATTGGAGATGTTTTTGAACTTTTCCGAGATATCATGCGCCTTAGAGCCGATTTGTCCTTATGGTATGTTCGAAAGCAAGCAAACGAGGCGGCGCACTTAATGGCGTGTGTCCCTTGTGAGCTAGGTAGCTACAATTTGTTCTCGTCTCCTCCATTGAGTGTGTTGGAGACCATTATTTCTGAGTTTTCAGTTCATTAATGAAAAGTTTATCTTTGATTTCAAAAAAAAAAACCATGGTTAATGAGTTAGGATGATAATATAAATAAGGAAAACTATTAATATAACATGATTGGTCTAAAATTTAGGAATTAGCTTTGATTCCCTAAAATAATTCATAGTTTTCTGATTGATTAACTGCACATTGGTAGAATCAGACTCAGGCATTATAATAAAGGATAATATAGATACGTGTAGATAGATTTATCATTAACAAACATTTTAGTTTTTCATTCATGGGCCCTACATAAATTCTCTCAATTTCAGGCGGTAGTTTTCGCCCACTTATTCGTACCTTGTATAAATTGTCATGCACACACAAAAAAACAAATCGTCAAATTAAGTAGTTTAAATACTTTAATATACTGTACAAAGGTGTTATAGTAGTTTAAATACTTAACAGAAGGTGAAAAGGAGGGACAAGGAGAACGAAATGGAGTGGTATGTGGAGAAAGAATTTGATGTAATAACAGGAAAGCATCCCTCTGAAGAAGCTCAGAAGAAATGGAGAAAAGCTGTTGCCCTTGTCAGGAATCGCCGTCGTCGATTCCGCCATGTTCCCGATCTTCACTACAAGAAAAACTCAATCCAACAACAGTTTTTCACCGTTGTCTGACTGCCTTTTTTTTCATTGTCTATCCGGCAGTTGTCTGTTTAAAATTAGACAACTGTTTTTTACCCGATGTATAGAAGAAGGTAAGGCAACAGTTTTAAATCGTTGTTAAAATTTACGTAACACAACAGTTGTTTAATAAGAACCGTTACTGGAACACCATAATGCAATGGTTTTCTAACTAAGAGACAACATGTAATAGATGTTATGCAAGAGTTCTCAATTTTGCCATAGTAGATATTCAAACAACAGTTATTATAATCCTCTGTTGTCTGAAAACCTAACCATAACAGTTTTATAGAAACCTTGTCATCTTAGTTGGTGTTAGACAACGGTGTAGACAAACACACATGTAGTCATTTTGGTGTTAGACAACCGTTTGTTTAAAGCATTAACCATTGTGTTTTAATATTGAATTGTGGTTCACCGTTATCCAAAAACTCTTTAGACGACATTTTAAGTTTAACTCATATTATAGTTTAAGTTTTCAGACAACGCCATATAACTCCTCTTGTTAGGGAAATATTGTAAACTGTTGTTGGATGTGTTAGAACACAATGCTTATAAACCATTGGATAGGTGTCCTTCTTTTTACGTTGGTACAACTGTTTTTTTTTTTTGCTCTTGTATTGTGTTTCAATTTCACATGCAAGGGTTTATATATATAAAAAAATAAGTCTTAAACAATGCAACAAATATACATAAAGGAGCATAAAACTTGATTAATAAATCATAAAAAATTATATAAATTCTGTTTACATAGGAAAATGTCTGAATAGCAGCAAGAATTATCTCCAATAAAATCAACCATTTTCAGCATAGTTTAGAGCTTGATAATAGTTGATGAGCCTGAGGAACCCAATGGTGAATATCCCTGCACATGACACACACATTAAGACAATGTCGGATAACAATCAATGAACTAGAAAAAGTTGATTAATTTGGATAAAGTCGTAATGACAAAACTAAAAAGAGTTCCCGCCCTAAGCCCATTAAGAACACAAACTTCAGATCATATACTTACGAATAGGTGAATTCGATCCTTTTGTACTAGTGTCCTCTCTAGTTGTTTTATCTACATTCTCCCATCTAGCTAGGGAATTCTCCCTTTAAATAATTTTCTGTTTTCCTTATTTCTCTATTTTAATCATCTACTTGAATTCTCCACAATTATTTGATTACTCAATTTAATCACTAAAAAACTTACAGAAGAGTAAATGAAGGGCATCTTTAGTATTATTTATTATTGCATACATTACATATAGTTTCCGTCGTGAATGCAACAGCTCCAGATAGAAATGCAGAAGAGGTAGAAGCTGCTCTATCCTCTTCAATTCATTTGGTGAATCTTTAAGCGACGAGGCACTGAGAACAGGGGATGGTCTGCTGAAAGAGCTGGTACCAATGCTTTTATAATCAAGGTTTCCAGATAATTGTTTCAATGTAGTCTATGCAATTGAAGCTACTTGCCATGCCCCTGATGCGATACTTAAAATTAGTTGATCTGATAAACTAATCATGGATAATGACTTACATCTGGTTAAAATAATTATCGGATGATTAAATTTTGGTTGTAATGGATGTTTGTGTTGGATTTTAAGTTATGATATGGATGAATGTTTTTTGTAATGGTATGGCTGAATTTTTTAGTATTTTTGGTTTGGTAATAGCAGCATGTAGTAGTATTGTAATGGCAGGAATGGGCTGTTAGAAAATATTCCAAGTAAACGGGTCAAATATGCCCAGAAAACCGACCAAATATGCCCAGGAAACAGACCATATGCAAGCTCATTTCTGACCAATTTCATTATGTAAAATTGCCCAGAAATCCAACCATCTTCAAACCAAATTGGTTGGTTATGTGTGGTCGGGTATATAGTTACATGTCACCTATTAAAACACATCTTTTTTCATTTTCGACCAATCATAACCGACCACCAGCGGTGGGTTATGACAAGACGAAGCATAGCTTACGTGGCTGCCACATCGAAGTGGGGCCGGGTAATACAAAAATGGTTTGCTAGCCTCTTGGTTGGTTGATTGCAAATTTGTTGGAATTGGCTGATTATTGGTTTGGTTTGTGTTGGGATGTAATATGTACATGTAATTTTTTTTTTCTATTCTTACTAAACAGACAACAGTTATTCTAGTAATGTTTATAACCGTCTTCTAAATAGGATGTTCAAACAATGGTATTCTGCTCTGTTATATGAAACCCATTTATCTCACAATGCTAATAACCATTGTCTATCAACTTTCCTTCTGACAACGGTATTTAAAACACATTGTCTGATGTTCTATAAAACAACACTTCCAATAAACAGTTGTCTAACTTACACCACGGCTTTGTCTAAAAGCGTTGTCTGAAGATAATATGAATTTGTCTACATACAACGGTGCTACACACTTGTATGAAAAGGTTCCACACAACACATTCAAATATAACAGTTGTCTGATTTTATCAGAGCATAGCGCTTAGACAACGGTTTCAAATAACAGCAAACACAGTTGTCATAGAAAGACTCTGACAACACTTTTACGAGGACAAAACATTCACCGTTGTTTGTTTTTTCGGGACAACGGGTATTTGTTTAACCGTTGTGTGAAAGGTGTTGTATGATCGCGTTTTTCTTGTAGTGCTTGAAAAGCGATCACAACTTCAAGCTAAAGTTCAGCAAGCTCAGGTACGTCAGTTCCAGTTTTACAATTGGTTTCATATATTAAATCAAAACTTTTTCTTGTTAGAAATATATATGCGAGAACAAAATGAAATATCGGTACTCATTTTCTTGACAAATCTAGTCATACGAAATATTTCTCATTCTATTTGAAAGAAAATTTTAGTAATAATTTTCAGTTATATGCAGAAAACAAAAAATCATGCATGAATTTCGTCCATAGCTAAGTGAAACAGGAATTTAGTAAATTTACATATGTTTTTTTGTTTATACACATATTTTTTTTAAAAATGAAATTATTTTTTAATTTTGCGATTTTTGGATGAAAATGCTTAATTAGTACAAGGATCAATCTCAATTGTAGGGGAAGCAGTCAAGCACATATGCACATGCTGTACCTCAACAAAGTCTACTGTTCATTAATACATGTATCAAATTATAAATAAGGACCATCCTGGCCTCCATAACCTATTTTTAAAGTTTGAAATAATTATGAAACAAGAATTAAGATGGGATGCTAAATGAGGCATTTCTTCTTTAAGTTTTACATTTGCGCTTCACTTTTTGATAAGTAGTTTATTTTTATCTAAGTAATTTATTTTTAAATGAACAAGCAATATCTTAGATATCAACTTTTCCATATTTCTATTTCAAATGGAAAAAAGGTTCTAGTTGATGTAGCAGAAATATCTCCAATAAGTTTGGGTTTTATTGACTTTAAAGTACTTGTCGAAAAGTCAGGTATTATCAACACATGTTCCTCTACCGTCATCATAGCTGTATGGTTAATTCTTCAATTGTTGGTACCGCCCCTGTTAATCAAAACATGCACGTCTAGTTAGCTGAATGTTACTTGTTAGTTGTTACAAATCAACCGTGGTCTATCCATTAACAAGAATTAGAATCTCAAATTCATATGTTGGTATTTAGATAGATTATTTTGATTACCGGGAATATGAACTTCATTTCCGTTAATTTTTGTTATTCATATGTTGGTGTTTAGATAGATTATTTTAATTATCGGGAATATGAACTTCATTTCCGTTAATTTTTATTAGATGGGTAGATCATATACCATCCTTCTCCTTGGAATACCATCTTATTTCCCATGCACATATCTTTCATTCTTATTCACAATTCCGGATTCCCATTTTCATTAGCGATCCAAACACTCCCATATATTTATCATATACAAGTGTTCTTATAATATTATCGAACATTTAGTTATTACATAGGACATGTCCGGTCAGTTTTGATATAACATGCTCACACTACAAGAAAAACTGAAACAGACAACACTTATCAGACAACGGTCGACAGTAAAAGCATTGTTTGAAATTTTCACACAACGATTTTTTTTTTTTGCAAAATCTGTCTGTTGTCTGAAAGAACTTCCACAACGGTTTCTAAAACCATTGTCTATTAGAAAGAGTAAAGCAGAGGCTTTACACAACGGAATTATAAAACCGTTGTCTGAAGAAAAGTCAGACAAGTGTTTCATAAACCGTTGTTAAAAACAGACAAGTTTGAATTATAAAACTGTTGTGTGACATCCATTTAAGTAACAAAAAAAAAACACTTGTCTGTTTTTAACAACGGTTTATGAAACACTTGTCTGACCTTTCTTCAGACAACGGTTTTATAATTCCGTTGTGTAAAGCCTCTGCTTTACTCTTTCTAATAGACAATGGTTTTAGAAACCGTTGTGGAAGTTCTTTCAGACAACAGACAGATTTTGCAAAAAAAAAACCGTTGTGTGAAAATTTCAAACAATGCTTTTACTGCCGACCATTGTCTGATAAGTGTTGTCTGTTTCAGTTTTTCTTGTAGTGAATTAAACCTAAAAAAGCTTTTGTAAATTATGTGGTGGGAAATGCATGTGCTGTTTAATTTGAATGATATGCCTGTTGAAATATGTACTTTGGGAACAAGTAACTGAATTGAACTTGAAATGTTTTAAGAAAGTTTCGGCGTCAATAATAGTTGAAGTAAGATTTAAGACTTTAGTATCTTACCTGACAGGAACCGAAATTTCTAGGAAACTTCTGATCATGGAAGATATTACAAGACACAAGGCCCTTTGGGGCCACATGTCTGAATATACTTGCTTACAATTTTGCTCTTCATAATTCCAAGAGCTAGAATTAGAATAACGCATTCATCAACTGTCGTCGTCCCACATCGAAAATATGTGGCCAGTCATTTTTCGATAATATTACTTTGGCGTGTTAGATTATTAGCTGTTAATGGAGATTTTCCGCATATAAGCAAGCTAAGCCTGTCAGCGTATGCGTATCAACGTGACAACATGCACAAGCTCTATATCACCTACACTTGGTGCGGGGATGCGAATCTGAAGTAGTTTTTTTTATTTTTAAGATTTGAGATTATGTAGATATGAACCGAAATTCGAGAGAGATGCACTTAATTATATGTCAAATTTGTAGCTTAACATCAAAATGATAGTATAGAACCAACTTGTCAGGCTTCCTCTATATTTCATTCTCACCTAAATGGCGCAAGGCAAAGAGTATTCGGTATTTGGTTTCAATGGGAAAGATTTGACTTGGATCCTGTACCCATATACTTATAATGTCATGTCAGTCGACATGGATGGATGGACTAAATTTGAATGTCCAGGTAACAGAGCCTAAGCTTAGTTTCTGATTCAAGATACTAAGTACTTCTTTATTAAAACTTTTAACTTCTTGTAAAGTTTCAATATTAAATTTTTTTAATGATCAAATAAGCTTAATTAGTACGTAGAAGAAAACCCTTCTGAAAACTAGAACAACACTCAAAAGTTAACTCTCTGAAGCTTGGTGATGTATCAATACACATAGTGGAACACAATGTACTGCACCTTGGTGATGTAGCATGTCGTTAGATACTTGTCGAAACTTTCTGAACCGACACATGAATTTGAAATATATCTACAGAATGCACCATTCCGGAAAATAAAATTCCAACAAGCATATTCCTGGGAATGACATGGAAGATAGCTTGCGCTTGCCTAATTAGGTGTTGGTTTAAAATATATGCCTATCTGTTGTCCTTCCATCCTATAAAATAACATTCTGTGTTGTTAATCCAAGGTAATTGGTACTTTCGCATACATTAACTAAAAACGTCAAATATTAATTACACTTCATTATTTTTTTGGTCTACAACTTATGTAAAAGAACAGAAAGATTAGCAAAAAGAGTTCACCTTTCCAGAGTTCTTTTTTAGAATGCCTGAAAGGTGCTGTGAATATACCTCAGGGTGCAGTCATTCTTCATCAAAGTAAAGGTTGTCACAAGTCCCAATGCAGACTATACATTCTGCTTTAATATCTGATAGGCACGAAATATTCCATTCTTTCCTTGCTTCATACTTTGCTGGAACTAGTATACAGTGATCAGTTTTTAGATTTTCGTATTCAGTTATGATTTTCAAGCTTAGAATCTACTCTATAGAAGATTGTTTTAGGGTTGGATATGCATGGGACAGCAACATCTGTAATTAAACGAATTGTTTTCTCTCTTTAAGTAATGTAGGATGCACTTGTTTTCTTGATGTTCTTATTATTCATTTGTATTTTTTTTTTTGTGAGTGTTAAGATGGTTCTTACTATGGATTTTAAGATCTTGTTGTTTATACAAACATACAGATGCAGCTAGTGTTTATTCTCCAACTCATTACTTTTTTTTTTTTGATATATTGTACCAGGAAAGACTTCGCGTTATTTTTACAGCATTCAAGGTAGCTATAAAGTTTCTCGAAGGTATGTATTTTATTTAATTATATGAAAATGTTAAGATTAGTAAAATAGGGTATTGGGTGCCTTTGACCTTAGTTTCTGAATATATTATACTCACTATTTCATACTATAATTTGGTTCATTCTTGGTCTCCATTTTCTTGCAGCTATTGATGATAAGCCCTCAGAAGAGGTTATAAAAGCAGGATTCTATATTAACCCTGATAAACTCGCAAATATTGTTAGTAACCACGACCTTGAGAAATTAGAAGACATCAATGGAGTTAAAGGAGTTGCTAATGCTCTACATGTCTCACTGGAGGAAGGTGTTAAAGTAGATAATTTGTCAAGCAGGCAAGAGATCTATGGCTTCAACACATACACTGAGAAACCTTCCAAAAGGTTCTGGATGTTTGTCTGGGATGCTTTGCATGATTACACACTTATCATCCTTATAGTTTGTGCTGTGGTTTCTATAGGTGTGGGACTATCTACTGAAGGGTGGCCGAAGGGCATGTATGACGGAGTGGGAATCATACTTAGTATTTTCTTGGTAGTCATGGTTACTGCAGTCAGTGACTATAAGCAATCCTTGCAGTTCAGGGATTTGGACAAGGAGAAGAAGAAAATAATTGTTCAGGTCACTAGAGATGCAATTAGGCAGAAGCTCTCCATATTTGATTTAGTCGTTGGAGATATTGTCCACTTATCTATAGGCGACCAAGTTCCAGCTGATGGGCTATTCATATCAGGATACAGCTTCTTAATTGATGAGTCAAGCTTGACCGGTGAAAGTGAGCCAGTAAATAAGAATGAAAAAAATCCTTTTCTACTCGCTGGATCTAAAGTAAAAGATGGATCAGGTAAGATGCTGGTCACAACTGTTGGTATGCGAACTGAATGGGGTAAGTTGATGGAAACATTGAGTGAAGAGGGTGACGATGAAACCCCACTTCAGGCAAAACTGAATGGTGTTGCTACAGTCATTGGCTTTATCGGCTTGATATTTGCAGTGGTTACATTTTTGGTGTTGACAGTTAGATTTATGGTGGAAAAAGCACTTCACCAAGAGTTTACAAGTTGGTCTTCTGCTGATGCTATGAAGCTTTTGGATTACGTTGCCACCGCTGTAACTATAGTTGTTGTTGCTGTTCCAGAAGGACTCCCTCTTGCAGTGACCCTAAGTCTAGCATTTGCAATGAAAAAATTAATGGGTCACAAAGCACTAGTGAGACGTCTTGCTGCGTGTGAAACAATGGGTTCCGCTACTTGCATATGTTCAGATAAAACAGGGACACTAACAACAAATCATATGGTAGTTAATAAGATATGGATATGTGGAAAAGCTAAGGAGATCGAAGGAAGTGAATTTGGAGATACCTTAGATGCAGAAGTAACAGATAATATATCTACCATTCTTTTTCAGGCTATATTTCAAAATACTAGCGCTGAGGTGGTCAAGGACAAAAATGGCAAATTTTCAATTCTGGGCACACCAACAGAATCAGCACTGGTAGAATTTGGATTGCATCTAGGTGGGGAATTTGATGTTCAACGTCAGGAAATCAAGATACTGAAGGTTGAACCGTTTAATTCTGTTAAGAAAACAATGGTAGTTCTTGTGGCTCTTCCAGACGGCAGCATACGAGCTTTTTGCAAAGGTGCATCAGAGATAATTTTAAGTATGTGCGACAAAATGGTTGATAGAAATGGGAAAACTGTTGACATGACTAATGAACAAGTAAAAATGATCACATGTGTCATCAATGGTTTTGCCAGTGAAGCGTTAAGAACAATCTGCTTGGCGTTTAAGGATACCGACAACTGTGATGATGGCAATACCTTGCCTGATAGTGGATACACATTAATTGCAGTAGTTGGAATCAAGGATCCCATCCGCCCTGGGGTTAGGGATGCTGTAAGAACTTGTTTAGCAGCCGGAATCACTGTGCGTATGGTCACTGGTGACAATATTAATACAGCCAAGGCAATAGCAAGCGAATGTGGTATACTCACTGAAGGTGGTTTGGCCATAGAAGGATCTGAATTTCGCAACAAAACTTCAGATGAGCTGATGGAATTGATTCCTAGAATTCAGGTTTATGATTTACAACAACAGTATTTGCATAAGAATGTGTAAATACACTTAATCCTTAAATGTGTCAGTACAGGTAATGGCTCGATCATTGCCTTCGGATAAGCACATGCTGGTTACGAACTTGAGGAGTGTGCATAAAGAGGTAGTAGCTGTAACAGGTGATGGAAGCAATGATGCTCCAGCTTTGCACGAGGCAGATATCGGACTTGCTATGGGAATAGCTGGTACAGAGGTTCGAATGTTTGTGGTTTGTAAGGGAGCTTTACCTGTCACAACCACTTTCAATTTCACTCATACAAAAATTACATGAACTTGGGACACGCCGTTGCCAGTGGCATGTCCCGTGGGTATTCAGGGCCACGACTTTGAAAACGGGTATTTCGGGCCTTTGACTCCCAAAATGAGGCATTTTGGTCATATTCTCTTTTTCTATTATGTCCTATTTTTCATTGTAACCATGATTAACTAACTAACTACACATTCTTAAACGACATTTTTGTCCTCTTACTTATATAGGGTTAATCACATTGTTGAACAATAATAACAATAGTATAAATGAAAATATACAATTAGCAAAACAAAATGAAAAGTTTTCTTGCCGTTTTTATTCCACCCAAACCCATATTAGATACACATTGGGAGTCCATATAATGAAAAATCAAAACTTTTTTGGATAGCAACTGCATGCATTCTGTTTCTTAATTACGTAGGATGTTAGTAACTCGAGAGATAACAGAAAGTTTGTGAGAATAGTAACACTAACAAATAACAGATAAAATTGAAGTACGTACTTGAAATTTTGATGACCAAATAATTTTGTGTAATTGCTTAACGACCACCGAATGAATGTGCCCCTGCAGTGCCAGGAGGAGGAGGAAGGTGGATGGGAGAAGGGTATTGTAGTCTTATTTAATATAAATATATGTATAATTATATGTATATAAGTTAAATATAAGTTTAATTTAATCATAGAACATATTTATAATTATTCAATAAAGAGGGACATATTTATAATTGACTTGTTAATTTGGGACATATCAAACTAATACCCAAAGAATTATTAATCATTAGAAGATACGATATTTTAGGTATTTATATAAACATCTTTTAATTAAAAAAGGCATTTAGCTAATTACCTTTAATTATATTATTTTACTATTTATTTCTTTTAATAATTAGAATAACCGTACCGAAAACCAAACACCAAAACTTCAAAATGTTTCGGTTTTAATATAATAGTACTAGCGGTGAGCAAAAAAATGAATCAAACTGAAACCGAAACCGATGAAAACCGAACCGAAAAAAATTGAAACCGTTAGAACCCGAACCGAAACCGAAATCTAAAAACCGATCCGATTTTAACGGATGCGGTTCCGGTTATAGGTTCAAATCGAACCGAAAAAACCAGAATCCGTACCGATTATTAAATAAATAAATAAGTTATATATATATATATATATATATATATATATATATATATATAATAAATACAGATATTTTTTGGCCATATTTGATGTTGTATAAATAAGCTAAAACCTGTACTAAATAAAACCAGGTTGTGTTAGGTTTCACTTTTAAATCAAAAGCTTATAGTTTTAGATAAGGTAGAAAGAAAGAAGCATATAATAGTTTTTAATGATTCAACTATGCAGGGCATAGGCATCTGTAAATTCATGTGTCAATCTGAAATTGTGAGAATACCTTTGATATTTATGTAATAAATATATACACTGTCATATATTAAGCCGTACCCATGTCTTAATACCTAGAAACTAGTTACTGATTCGGCAAGGTTTTGGGATGACTAAAAAAGGAAGACTTGATCTTTTAATGTGGGGGGAGGAGGGACTAATACTCTATACTGTCTCCCAAGTATCAGAGTATGTAAATGTCATGGGGATAACAAGTCCATTGTAAGCAAGAGATGCCAAACTTGGGTATAAGTGATCTAAGACTTTAGTAATTAATTATTAAGATTCTGCATTTTTCGAGAAAACAAATGTTTCGTGGATGTAATTTTATTTTTTTTATTTATTAATTAGAATAAAAGACCAACAAACCAATGAAAACCATATAATATTATTTATTATTTGTTTGAAACCTAAAATTTATAATTGGAAGATATGGTATTATTTTTTATGTATTTATAAAAGGTAATATCATTAATTAAAACATAATGTGTTTTAATTACAATAGGTAATCGACTATTTACTATTGATTATATAATTTATTATTTATTAATTAGAATTAAAGATCATAAACTATCGAAAATCATATAATATTAATTATTTAAAACCCGTGCGATGCATAAATTTTCTAATTTTATATAGTTTTTATTTAATTATTGAATTTTTTTAATACATGAATTTTGTAAGCTTGAATATTTAAATGATATGATTTTGATAATAATCATATATATGTTGTCCGTGATAATTTTAGAAAATGATGTATTTTAGTTAAAGTAGAGAAAAAATGATACGTTTTAGTTAAAAAAGGTAATAGAATAATTATTAGTAACTGTAATATTATTATTTCATTTTATTAAATATAAGCACCCGTGATATTAATGGAAAAGAAGAGGTCTTAATTTAATAAGATAGAAAAGTTAACATGTTTTAGTTGCGAAAGATAATTGGTTAGGTATTAGTAAGGCTTAATGACCTTTTGGCCCTTCAAGTTTGCACAGTTATACCAATAAAGCCCTAACGTTTAAAGTCATTCCTTTTCGCCCCTCCAACTTCAGAAATGTACCTTTTAGCCACGATATCGCGTCAGATGGCATATCGGGTTATATCGGTATGGGTATAACAGTCATTTCACCAAATTTAAAATTTACATTAATTTATCATTAATTTAAAATTTACATTAATCTTAAATATACATTAAAATTTACATTAATCTACCTCATTCCTCTGCACCAGTCATCTCCTTCCTCCTTTTTCCTTCAATTTCCGATTCGCCCATTCTTCCTTTCTTCCCCTCCTTTCTTCTTCAACAATCATCTCACCACCTCCACAAATCTCCATCTACAGCCAACTCAACCACATCCCCTTCGTCCTCACTTCCACTCTGCAACCACAACCGCATCTTCCCACGCCGGCCATCAACTCCGGCGCCATCTCCTTCACCTCCCTGCTTTGTCGACTAAGGTACTATCTCGCATCAGCCCCCTTTGACTCATCTCCTCTTCACCACATCTCCATTCACCACCAACCGTCCAACCATCTCATCTACCGCCGACCATTTCCTCCTCCGTTCATCTTCCTTCCCCGCCGTTCACCTTTTTTTTCCCTCTCCCAATACCAAAAATTGTTGCAACACCCATTTAATACAACCCCACCACTACCTCACTTCACACATTTCATTCCGTCGCTGCACCTCCGCTCTGCAACCCCCACAACACACACCCATCTTCTTCAAACCCACTACACCATCGACCATCTCCTTACTCCTCTCCTGCTCCCTTCACAAACAACTCACCTCTCCTTCTACAACAACCACCAATAGCCGCCGCGCCCTCCCTTCTCCCCTTTTACTCGTACCTGATGTGCTAAAAATAAAGATTTAAATTGCAAGTGCACAATTCAGTCATTTTAATACTTGAGATATTCTTGTTCTAGAAAAATGATTAAATTTGAATCGCAAGCGCACAATACGTTTCGTTGTAAAATTTATTGATTCGTTCCTCAGGGACTAATATTTTCGCATTCCTTAATTTCTAACTTAATCGAATTAGAACAAACTTGATTTTTTTGGGAAAAAAAAAATTTTGATTTCTAATAATTAAAACCTAAAAGAAAATTAAACTACCTAAAACTAATTAGAAATTAAATTTTATTCTAATTCAAAACAAAAACAAACTAAATTACTCTAAAAATTCTAATTATTCTAAAAGTCTTAAATTATTTTAAAGCTAAAATTATTCTAAACAACTCTAAATTCAAATCGAAACTAGATTTTATTTCTAAAACATTCTTTTTAATTAAAATTTATTTACAAAATTTTTTTTTAAGAACATTAACGTTTGAAAACTTTAACAACTACTATATTATTTGAACAAATAAACAACTACCAAAACTCAGAACTCGCACTACTGGGACTCAGAAGCTAGCAAACTCAAGAAAAAAAAATTGCGTAATAACAACTCTGAACAAGACAGCGACAGAGTGAACACAGCGCAGCAAGAAACTCAGTAAAAAGCAAACGAAACTCCGATCAATCCCAAAAGCTTAATCATCCTCAAAATTACAATTTAATTCGCACATTACAATTCAAAACACAATAAAAATCAGAACCCAGAACTGCAACCAAAGACAAATGCAAGACCAGTGAATTCAGAACCATAAACGCACATAGCAAACTCGACTATCCAGTAGTAACTCAACAGAAGATGGTGACTCAGACTAACCTACAAACAGGAATTAACAGACTGCAAAGAACTCAACAAACGTAGCCATCAAAACGACTATGACACTAACAATAAAACATTCTTATTCACGAATCTGACTAGAAACGGCAATAAAAAAAAACAAGAAACAGCAATAAGCATTACAAAATTTACTTAACCGAATCAAACAAACCAAGTACTCAGAATAGTAAATCACGACTCAACAGAATTTGACTTCCATTTTGTTTATTTCGTTTAAACTCGGCAACCAACCCACTCAACAACAACCTCAACTCAGCAAATACAGACGCAGCAATTAGAACTTTGTAGATACAGATTTAAAAAAAATTAAACTAACATCACAAACTCCCAAACTCGCAGACCACAAAACTCTAACTACGACAAAAAGACAGAGGAAAAACCAAATTCTGAGACCAGCAAAACAAAATCCGCATCAAATCGAATTACAGGACACTCGCAAAACCTAGTAACACAGAAGAACTCGGTGGCTTGACTCGATAAATTTACTCAGAAAGACAAAGAAAGAAGAAAAACAAGAGGGATGGGGAAGGAGGCTGTATATATCGAAGAGAGAAGAAGAAAAGCAAAAGAGGAGATGAGGTTTGCTGTATGTTGAATTTGAATAGAAGAAAATAAGACAAAGAAATCAAGAGATACTTGTTTGGTTCGTTTTTTTTTTTTAAAAAAAAGGGAAGTACTGCTGGGTTAGAATAAAAAAACAGGGGAATGATAATGCTTCGAATTAAAACAAAGAAGACACATAAAACGATTACTGAAAATCAATTAACTAATATTTTTTGTTTTTTTTTTAAAATAAATACGAAAATAAAATTTAACTATGAAATTAAAGTTATACTACTAAAAAGATGATTTAGAATTTAAATGGCCCACAATAAAATTAATTTTTAAAGGGGCAAAATTAAAATTAGCAACTAAGAACACGAAATTAAATTTCGTTACTTTCAACCCATAGTGGTTAGCTTTTCGCTACTTTGTCCACTACTTGGATTTACGAAATTAACGAAAGGAAAGTAAAATAAACGAAAGAGCAAGACAAGAAATTAAAGGAAATGAAATTGCATTAAAATTAAAAAGAATGTTTACAAGATTTGAAACTAAGAAAAATACAAGAAATTAAAACTACCCTAAAATCTAAGTTACAAAATACAAGGGGGGTGAGGGGGTATTTATAGGATAGGAATTAGGGTTAAGAGGGGTGTTGGGTAAATCCCCACCATACATTTGGGTTGTGTGGTGGTGAAATCCTAGCCATCTATTTGTTTCCTTCCCCCTTAAGCTTTGAAGAGTTGATCTTGGCCATACACTTCTCTAATGTGTTGGGATGATCTCCACCTTCCACTTGTCTTGAAATATTCCTTTTGCTCCAAGCTCCTAATTCTTTTCCTTCTTTCATTTTTGGTCCTTTTTCTTCCTCTTTTTCCCTTCCTTGCTCTTTATTTATCTATTTTGCCATTTCTTTATTTATTTACGAATTTCCTGAAATGCAACAAAATAAATTATTAAAATACGAGTTCAAGCAAATAAATAGGTAATAAAAATATGCAAAAATATGCACTTATCAGATATCGATCCACAGAGACTAATATTTTCACGATTCTTAATTTCTAATTTAATCGAACTAAAACATTTGGGTTTTTAGAAAATTTGGATTTTTTTTCTATTTTATTTCCAAAAAAAAAATTAAACTATTTTTAAAACTGATTAAAAAATTAATTCTATTAAACCAAGCAAATTAAAATTGAAAAGAACATAACTAAATTATTTTTTTTATTTCTTATTTTAGAATTTAAACGCATTTTATTTACAAAAATTTTTAAGAAAATTTCGACATGACCCGTTTAAAAATACGAATAGCCAAAAGCAAACCAACAGCATTCCAACTCAATAAACCAAAAATTAAAACTCAAAACAAGACTTAAGACACAAAACATAAAACTATACTAGCCAAAATTCGACAACAAAAATGAAATTCTGCAAAAAAGAGAGACACCCAGCTAAACCTTCGACAAACACTACACTACCCTTCGACTACACTGCAACAAACACCCAGTAATTAACAATTCGAGACTCAACACCATTCGAAAACAACAAAATTCAACAGCCATTTTATAAAACCGAAACAATGCAGCAACTAAAAAGAACCAGCAACTCACTGAACACAAAACTCAATGAACAACAAGCAAGTCAACTCAGAAATTAAACCACACTCGGCATTAAAACTCAAGAACTCAGTACTACAAGCAAGGAAGGATCGAGTCGACTACGAACTCGGAAAAAAAAAACAAATGACTCGAATACACATCAATACCTATCTTTTGCTCGTCCTCGAGTAAAACAAAAACAAAAGGAAAATCTAGATGCAAAGTCCTATACTCCTTTTCGTAGATGTGACGGTTGCATTTGGCATATGCAACAAGCCTGTTAAACCCCTAGGCAGCCCTAGTGGACGAGTGAGGTCTCGTGAGGGCCTATAGTGAATGTACCCACAAAATCCATCTAGTTTGTATAAAAGATCACATGGCAATGCACACCACACATACATGTCCTCTCATGATACATCAACTTAAGAATCAAAATGAATTTGCAAAGTCTTGGTGTGGAAAGTGCAAGGATTCACATAGTCTACTTAAAGAACCATGCAAGAGTGATTATAAGTTCATGTCAAGTGCAAAAATTATTGGTAACCATGCTAAGTCTACAAGAGCAAACTTTAGAGTCAAAACTTGAGATCTCATATGCAAAACAAGCAATACCTCACATTTCACTCACAAAAGAATATTCACTCAAGAACAAGGGTAAGTGTATCACTCAAATCCAACAAAATCAAATGCATGCTTGACACTTGGTATCATCCCAACTTAAATCACAACATACATTAATAATGACAATCAAAAGGTCTTTATTGGGGTTGTAATGGGGCTAGGGACAAGGTATGTCAAGAAAGGCCAAAATAAGGTGAAGTGTCAAAAGCTAGTAGTAACCATGAATATCATGCACAACACCAAACTTCCTCCCCACACAATTTATTATTATTATTATTTTTTTTTTCAACAAAAAGACTTGAATAGTCGAATGAAGGAGGATTACAAAATCATAAGTACGCTCTCATATATATATATATATATATATATATATATATTCTTTTTTTTCTTTTTTTCTTTATTTATTTATTTATTTCTTTTTTATTTTTTTATATGAGAGCTAAGATAAATGTAACAATAATCCTCACTTAGATTTAACTTGAACATCGACTATCAAGGTAACAACAGATATTTCCTCGAAAGTTATGAACAATAGTAAACCCTATTTCACACACCTTATTGCTCCCTCGAGTTCCTACTAGCCTTTGACAAAATGGGATCAAGAATACGTAAGGCTAAACAAGAAAAAGGTCTTAGGTGAGTAATGTGGTGTGTCACCGAAAGAAAATGATTAGGCTCAAAGGGTTAACTAATTGATCACATAAGCATGGTGTGGATATTTTTGGAAATATAGGTTATTCCTAAGTGCCTTTATCATTTTATCATCAATTAATGTCATGTATTTCAAGAAGGAACTCAAACAAGTGTTAGCGATGCAAATGATAAGTGGACACTCAAGCAAACGAATATAAATGCAAAAGATGTGCATATAGGCTCAAAACTCACTTGGTGTGGTAAAACATAATCAATCTCAAGAAATGGTATCCTCAATGCACCTACTTGTACTCAAAGCATTAAGACCAAATCATCTTATACCTAATCATGCCCTTCTAATTTCATGCACAATTCAAATAAGTCTACTAGCTTCACCTTGCTAGTGTAAGTGTGTGAACAAGAACTTTAGCAAATCACTTCTCAAACAAAAGCTAATGGATCATAAGATTATCATAGCATGCAAGGGTGCATCAAGCAACTAGCAATCAATTAACAAGACTAGAATACGAAAAGAACTCTTTTTGTGATTTTTTGATTTTTAATTTTTTTGGATTTTCTGATTTTTATATTTACACTAAAAACCCTCTCCCATACCTAAATCATGCATTGTCCTCAATGTATGCAAATGCAAGAGAAATGAGTAAATGAGAATGAGGAGATAATACCTGACAAGAGATGAAGGAGAGAATTTACCTACTGAAAGAAACTTACATGAATCACGGGTTGATGAGGTGGGTGACCTCATCCTCGGGATCAAATGGCAACTCTAAAAATGGTTTGAGTCTTTGTCCATTAACTTTAAATACATCACCATTTTTAGGATTTTCAATTTCAACAGCACAGTGAGGAAAAGCGATCCTAACAATGTAAGGACCTTCCCACCTAGATCTCAATTTCCCGGGGAATAAATGAAGCCTAGAATTGTACAAAAGAACTTTTTGACCCGGAGAAAAAGATTTTCTCAAAATGGATTTATCATGAAAAAGTTTTGTTCTTTCTTTATAAATTTTAGCATTTTCATAGGCCTCATTTCTTAATTCCTCTAGTTCTGACAATTGCAATTTCCTATGACTACCGGCGGTTGGTAAATCAAAGTTCAAATATCTAATGGCCCACAAGGCCCTATGCTCTAGTTCGACGGGCAAGTGACAGGCTTTGCCAAACACAATTCTGTAAGGGGACATGCCCAAAACAGTCTTAAAAGCGGTTCGATAAGCCCATAAGGCATCTATCAGTTTGACGGACCAATCCTTCCTATTCGAGTTGACAGTCTTTTCTAAAATTTGCTTAATTTGCCTATTCGAGACTTCAACTTGACCACTAGTTTGAGGATGATAAGGGGTAGCCAACCTATGAGTAATTGAGTACTTTTTCAAAAGGGACTCAAATTGACAATTCTTAAAGTGCGTACCTTGGTCACTAATGATAGCCCTAGGTGTGCCAAATCGAGAAAAGATATTCTCTTTTAAGAATTTAAGAATGACCTTGTTATCATTGGACTTAGTCGGTATGGCTTCTACCCATTTAGACACATAATCAACCGCTAAGAGAATGTAGAGGTTGCCAAAAGAGCTAGGAAAGGGACCCATAAAATCTATGCCCCACACATCAAAAATCTCAATGATTAAGATGGGACTCATTGGCATCATGTTTCTCCTAGTGATCTTTCCTAAGTGTTGACACCTACTACAAGCGGCACAGATTTCTGCAGCATCCTTGAACAAACTAGGCCAATGAAAATCGCTTTGGAGGATTTTAGCTGCTATTTTCTTAGCAATAAAATGACCTCCACAAGCTTGATCATGACAAAAGGAAAGGATACTTCGAAACTCATGGTTTGGGACGCACCTCCGAATGATTTGGTCGGGGCAATATTTAAAGAGATATGGGTCGTCCCAAAAGAAGTGTTTGACTTGAAAGAAAAATTTCGATTTATCTTGTGTGGACCAATGAGAGGGAATGTCGCCGGTTGCAAGGTAATTGACAATGTTGGCGAACCAAGGAGGAGTAGAGATAGAAAAGAGATGTTCGTCGGGAAAAGATTCATTCAAAGGCGAGTCAGTGGTGGACTCCACTACTAATCGAGAAAGGTGATCGGCAACGACATTTTTGGACCCCTTCTTATCCCTAATTTCTAGGTCAAACTCTTGGAGCAACAAGATCCACCTGATCAATCGGGCCTTAGAGTCTTTCTTAGAGAAGAGATATCGAAGGGCGGAATGATCGGTGTAAACAATGATTTTCGAACCAATAAGATACGACCTAAACTTCTCGAGGGCAAAAACTACGGCTAGAAGCTCCTTCTTGGTGGTTGAATAATTGAGTTGCGCATCATTTAAGGTCTTACTAGCGTAGTATATGACATGAGGTATCTTATTGATTCGTTGTCCTAATACCGCTCCTAATGCGTAATCAGATGCATCACACATTAACTCGAAAGGTTGACTCCAATCGGGAGACTTGATAATCGGGGCCGAGGTCAACTCTTTCTTAAGGTGTTCAAAAGATTGTAAACAATCTTTATTGAACTCGAATTTAACATCTTTACCAAGAAGGGTAGTCAAGGGTCTAGCCTTTTTGCTAAAATCTTTAATGAAACAACTATAAAAACCCGCATGTCCTAAAAAGGAACGAATTCCTTTGACCGATGTTGGTGGGGGTAGATTGGCAATGAGGTCAACTTTGGATTTATCTACTTCGATCCCTTTTTCAGAAATTCTATGACCAAGAACGATTCCTTCTTTAACCATGAAATGACATTTTTCCCAATTAAGAACGAGGTTGGTTTCTTTACATCTTTTTAAGACTAACTCGAGATGGTTTAGGCATTGATGAAAAGACGAACCAAAGATGGAAAAGTCATCTATGAAAATCTCTAGGAATTCACCTACCATGTCAGAAAAGATGCTCATCATGCACCTTTGGAAGGTGGCCGGGGCAGTGGTTAGACCGAAAGCTAAGCGACGATAAGCAAAGGTTCCAAAGGGACATGTGAAAGTGGTTTTCTATTGGTCTTCGGGAGCTATAGGAATTTGAAAATAACCGGAATAACCATCTAGAAAGCAGTAGTAAGCATGACCCGCTAACCTTTCTAACATTTGATCTATGAATGGCAAAGGAAAGTGGTCTTTTCTAGTGGCATCGTTGAGTTTCCTATAGTCTATGCATACCCTCCAACCGGATTGGACACGAGTAGGAACTTGCTCATTGTTCTCGTTAGTCACCACGGTAATACCCGACTTTTTAGGTACTACCTGAATCGGGCTAACCCAAGAGCTATCAGAAATGGGATAAATGATTCCATTTTCTTGACACTTAAGAATTTCATTCCTAACGACTTCCATCATGGTAGGGTTCAACCGCCTTTGTGGCTCACGAACTGGTTTAGCATCATCAACTAAGTGAATCCGATGTTGGACAATGGCCAGACTAATTCCTTTAATATCCGAGATAATCCAACCTATGGCCTCCTTATGTTCTCTAAGCACACTAACAAGCTCATCCTCTTGTGACTTGGTCAAATTAGATGCAATTATAACGGGAAGAGACTCGTTAGGACCTAAGAAGGCGTACTTAAGAGTGTCGGGAAGAGGTTTGAGTTCTAAATCGGGCGGCTTTGACTCAACGGGTTCACTAGCTTCGAAAAGTGGCAAATGAGGTGGTTCACATGCTTGGTTATTTGTAGGAATGGTGGAATCTAACATTGCATTGACCTCATTTGTATATTCAGAATCATCCCAATCTTGACCAAAGTGTTTTAAACAAAAATCAAGAGCATCATTAGGGTTGATGAATTCTTGATAAACTATATCATCAATTAAATTGACATCCATAGGTTGATCATAGAGATCATCGGGTTGTTTCCCTATGTGAAAAATATTGAGGTCAATGGTCATGTTCCCAAATGTTAGTTTCATTAATCCATTTCTACAATTAATCAAAGCATTGGAGGTGGCTAGAAATGGCCTTCCTAGAATGATAGGAATCTGATTCTTAGGGTTCTTGACCGGTTCGGTTTCTAGGATGACAAAATCAACGGGAAAGAAAAAGTCACCTACTTTAATTAGCACGTCTTCAATAATCCCCTTAGGAACTTTGACAGAACGATCGGCTAATTGAAGTGTAACATTAGTTCTTTGAAGCTCTCCTAAACCTAGGGCTTGATAGATCGAAAATGGAAGCAAGTTCACACTAGCGCCTAAGTCGAGTAATGCCTTGTCCACAAAGGTATTGCCTATGACACATGAAATTGTAGGACAACCGGGGTCCTTATATTTCACGGGAATTTGGTTCGAAAGAATTGAGCTTACTTGGGACGTCAAGAAGGCTTTCTTAGGGACGTGAGTAGTTCGCTTATGTGTGCACAAATCTTTTAGACATTTCGCATACGAAGGAATTTGTTGAATCGCGTCTAAAAGAGGGATGTTGACTTTGACTTGCTTAAAAACTTCTAAGATCTTGTCCATTTGGGCCGTTTGTTTAGGAGAAATGAGTCGTTGAGGGTAAGGAGCTTTTGGCTTAAAGACTCGTTCATTAGGTTCTTCGGGGACGGGTTTTGTCCCACTCGTTGATCCTTGTTCCTTAGAACTCTCGGGTTCAAGATTAGCGTTTGGTTCAGAATTCGATTCGTCTTCTTCGGGAGACTTGTCACCGACATGATTTTCAACTTGCTTACCGGACCTTAAGGAAATGACAGCGTTCACATTGTGAGGAGGTCTTTGATTGATTGGAAATTTAGGGTTTACCTCGGTTTGACTTAGAAGTTTGTTCTTCTCTCGTTCACAAATGGCGTTGGCTAATTGGCTTACTTGAACCTCTAACTTAGATATGGCTTGAGTACTAGCATTTAAAATTTGCCTATCTTGAGTCATGGTTTGCATGAAGGTCTGTTGAGATTGAGCCAAATTAGTCGTTGATTTTAGAAGCGCATCGAGAGTCTTTTCCAAGGAGTTAATTCTCTTATCCGACTCATTAAAGCCGGGTGGGTGGGCGGGTGCTTGATTTTGATAAGGAATGTGATTTTGAGTCGTGTTTGAAAAAGGAGCTTGGTTTGGATAGTTCGGCTTTTGAAAAGATGGTGGAGATTGGAAATTTTGGCCTTGGTTCCAAGAGAAATTCGGGTGGTTCTTTCACCCGGGATTGTAAGTCGGTGCAAACGGGTCATTCCGAGGTCTCGGTTGGAACATTGCGTTCCCTTGCTCAAAATCGGGACAAGGTTGAGACTCAAAGTTCGAAGAATTAAAATTTGGGTACATAGACATAGGTGGGGAACTACTATGAGTTTCTAAAGCTTCGAGTCTCCTAATAAGGGTGGCTAGCTTGGCATCGGTTGCAATATTGTTTCCAATTGAATGTAGACCCCTAGAAGAACTAGATGACTCGTTGGACTTATGAGGTTCCCTAGTAGACTCCCACAACATAGTCTTCTCGGCTAATTCCTCGAAAAACTCCCACCCTTCGTCTTCATTTTTCTCCATGAATTTTCCTTGGCACATAGACTCTAACAACGCGGTTGTTGGACTATCTAGGGCCTCGTAAACAATCTTGCAAAGTCTCCATTTTTCTATTCCGTGGTGGGGGCATTGTGATAAGAGATTTTTAAAATGATCAAAATATTTCCAAAAAGACTCATTTTCCTTTTGATGAAATTGATTTATTTCGTTTGTAATCCTTGTAGTCTTATGGTTTGGAAAATATTTTTTAAGAAAAATTATCACAAATCCCTCCCACGTGGAAATCGAATTAACGGGTAGACTATACAACCATTTTTTCGCATTTTCTTTTAAGGTGAAGTTGATAAGTCTAAGCCTAATGGAGTCTTCGATCAATTGTTGGAGTTTTTGTAGAGCACAAACCTCCTCGAATTCATGAAGGAAAATATACGGATCTTCACCATCACTCCCGGTAAACTTAGGTAACATGCTAATATGGTGAGCTTTGATCTCGAAATTATTACCATTTACGGGAGGAAGAGTGATGCACGAAGGTTGAGCGGAACGGGTGGGGTAGCAACGGTCCTTAAGAGACATGGCCATGTTTACTATCGGTTCGGAATTATTTAAAGACTCGGAATCAGAAGAGGAAGAAAACTCAAACGATCTCACTAGTCTAGAAGAATTATCCCTAATCCAAATAGTTCGCATAAACCATGTAAGGAAACACGTAGCAAATAAGTGCGATAAAATAAACACACAAAAAGAAAGGGGTGTAAAATTAAAAGAAAAATTCTAAACCTAGGGTTCCCTAATAAAATAACTAGACCTTGCTCCTAACTGTAAGGGCTACCAAAAACTAGGTAAATCAATAATTATTCGAACCGGCTTGTCCAGGTAGGTGCAAGCATTGCCAAGAGGCTAAACACCAGCCTAGACACCAAAACCTTAATTGGCCAGGTCAGCTTTCGCTTTCTTAGACACCAAAAAGTCGGAATAATTAAAGATTACTTCGTTTCTTAAGCACCTTCCTAATTGAGCGCGAAATTCCTAGGGGCAAACGTCTAATTAATTTTATTAAAGGCTAGGTATGCAAAATGAGGGATTAAATTGTTTTTGGGCTAAGGAAAGAGTGATGAAATCCCTTCCCTTATCTTTTGAGAGGTTTTGCCCTTAAAATTTATTTACAAAATGATGCAACAAACAAAGAGATACAAAAAACTATAAACATTTATGGATGCTTTAAACTACGTGTTCTAACTAAAGAAAAGAAAGAATTTAACGTACCTTGCGGTCCTCCAGCGATCACCACAATTTATAGGGTACGAAAAATTAAAAACGAGAAAATAAAAATCTAGATGATGTGCCCTAAGTGATTAAATGCATGATGCAACAATTATGTATTTACAACTAATTTTTTTGGATTTTTAATTTTTAATTTTTTGTGATTTTTGTGATTTTTTATTTTTTTTGTGATTTTCTAAAAAAACGAAAGAGGATAGAGATACGGTTTACCCAAGCAAAGCTTCCAAAATTCCGAGAAAATTTCTTCCGCTTTAATCCAAGTTTCCCGAATTTTCCTCCAAATTCCTCGAAAAAATGCAAACAAGAAAAAGGGTGAGAAGAGAGCTAATCCGAAAAATCAAAAACTAAGGTGCGAAAAATAATTAATCCCCGGCAGCGGCGCCAAAAACTTGTTGTGCTAGAAAAATGATTAAATTGGAATCGCAAGCGCAAACTCAAGAAAAAAAAATTGCGTAATAACAACTCTGAACAAGACAGCGACAGAGTGAACACAGCGCAGCAAGAAACTCAGTAAAAAGCAAACGAAACTCCGATCAATCCCAAAAGCTTAATCATCCTCAAAATTACAATTTAATTCGCACATTACAATTCAAAACACAATAAAAATCAGAACCCAGAACTGCAACCAAAGACAAATGCAAGACCAGTGAATTCAGAACCATAAACGCACATAGCAAACTCGACTATCCAGTAGTAACTCAACAGAAGATGGTGACTCAGATTAACCTACAAACAGGAATTAACAGACAGCAAAGAACTCAACAAACGTAGCCATCAAAACGACTATGACACTAACAATAAAACATTCTTATTCACGAATCTGACTAGAAACGGCAATAAAAAAAAAACAAGAAACAGCAGTAAGCATTACAAAATTTACTTAACCGAATCAAACAAACCAAGTACTCAGAACAGTAAATCACGACTCAACAGAATTTGACTTCCATTTTGTTTACTTCGTTTAAACTCGGCAACCAACCCACTAAACAACAACCTCAACTCAGCAAATACAGACGCAGCAATTAGAACTTTGTAGATACAGATTTAAAAAAAATTAAACTAACATCACAAACTCCCAAACTCGCAGACCACAAAACTCTAACTACGACAAAAAGATAGAGGAAAAACCAAATTCTGAGACCAGCAAAACAAAATCCGCAGCAAATCGAATTACAGAACACTCGCAAAACCTAGTAACACAGAAGAACTCAGTGACTTGACTCGATTAATTTACTCAGAAAAACAAAGAAAGAAGAAAAACAAGAGGGATGGGGAAGGAGGCTGTCTATATCGAAGAGAGAAGAAGAAAAGCAAAAGAGGAGATGAGGTTTGCTATATGTTGAATTTGAATAGAAGAAAATAAGACAAAGAAATCAAGAGATACTTGTTTGGTTCGTTTTTTTTTTTAAAAAAAAAAAGGGAAGTACTGCTGGGTTAGAATAAAAAAACAGGGGAATGATAATGCTTCGAATTAAAACAAAGAAGACACATAAAACGATTACTGAAAATCAATTAACTAATATTTTTTGTTTTTTTTTTAAAATAAATACGAAAATAAAATTTAACTATGAAATTAAAGTTATACTACTAAAAAGATGATTTAGAATTTAAATGGCCCACAATAAAATTAATTTTTAAAGGGGCAAAATTAAAATTAGCAACTAAGAACACGAAATTAAATTTCGTTACTTTCAACCCATAGTGGTTAGCTTTTCGCTACTTTGTCCACTACTTGGATTTACGAAAATAACGAAAGGAAAGTAAAATAAACGAAAGAGCAAGACAAGAAATTAAAGGAAATGAAATTGCATTAAAATTAAAAAGAGTGTTTACAAGATTTGAAACTAAGAAAAATACAAGAAATTAAAACTACCCTAAAATCTAAGTTACAAAATACAAGGGGGGTGAGGGGGTATTTATAGGATAGGAATTAGGGTTAAGAGGGGTGTTGGGTAAATCCCCACCATACATTTGGGTTGTGTGGTGGTGAAATCCTAGCCATCTATTTGTTTCCTTCCCCCTTAAGCTTTGAAGAGTTGATCTTGGCCATACACTTCTCTAATGTGTTGGGATGATCTCCACCTTCCACTTGTCTTGAAATATTCCTTTTGCTCCAAGCTCCTAATTCTTTTCCTTCTTTCATTTTTGAAAGGCATATGACTCAGCCTATTTGTAGTTCGAGGATCCTAATCCAATTAAACTAGATTGTAATAAGTAAATAATATCAACTGTCACAGGAATCTGAAAAGATGATAACCGTCAGAAGAAAAATCAACAAGTCAATCTATAGTTTTGATGTTTTACACTGGAAGAAGATTCAGATATCTGATCAGGCCTCAAGGTAGCATTGAAACAAGTGGATTCATTTAAGAAGACAGAGATTTCTATTAGTGACAAGAAACAATTTCAGTACCGAATGATTGATGAGAGTGAAGAGTATAAAAAGACCACAGTGTTAAAAGTCACGATGAAGAACAGAGATTGGAGTTAGTCGTTCATGAACCAGACAGTACCTCGAACGTCAACATCATGCTAGTGTATGTTCCTTATTATAAATACGTGGTTTTCAGCGGAGTATTGACTATTAAAGAATTTATATTAATTCTATTTTAATTGATTAAGTCAAGTAATTAAGTTAATAAATAAATTAATTCTATCAGAATTAATATATTTGTTAAAGTGATTATTAGATTAATTAAATAAGAATTAATATGAAAAAGGATTAATTAGTTAAATGATTTTTAATAAGTCATTTAATTAATTATAAACTGAAAAATATGATGATATAACTATCAAACTGATAGTTATACCGATAGTCATATTCAGTTTATAAAGGAGATAGTCATATTCAGTTCAAAGGAGATAGTCATATACAGTTCAAAGGAGATAGTCATATTTCATTCAAATGGTAAGTTATACCGAATGTTATATTGACTTGGTAAGTTATACCGAATGTTATATTGACTTGATAAGTTATACCGAAAGTCATATTTAAGCTGGACAGTCATATTACATTGATTTGATAGTCATACCGATTGTCATATTGATGTAAAATGATTGTCATATCAGTTTAAATCAAGTAATATGACTATGGCTGTGTATATAAGGCAGAAGAATGCAGAAGGAAAAGAACCAGTCGAGCTAAACAAGAAAAATACACATAGCAGCTATTTTCTCTCTCTCTCAAGCTCAAGAACACCTCCAAATTTAATTCTGTAAATTCAAGTTCATCTCAGTTGTAATATCCTATCCATTGGAACTTGTTTACTTGTGATTCTTGTACTACTAGCGAATTAAGTTTCCTAGTTCACAAATTGATATCTTGATTTTATTAACTAAATTAGCAAAGTTCATGTTGAATTTTCTAATTAGTTATTAATTACTTGATAATCATTTGGACTGATTTTGTAACACCCATCAAGTTAACATATTGTTACATTCAACTTGAAATTTGTGTTATATTATTCCGCACAAAATTTGTTTAAGATAAATTTTATTCAAAGAACAAATTTCGAGAAAATGGTATAGATTGTATTCAACCCCCCCTTCTACAATCTTATCGGACCTAACAATTGGTATCAGAGCCTATTGATTGATACACAAATCAAGATCCTAATTTTACTCAATCAAAAATCAAGCTCGAATTTTTAACTCTCTTAAAAATTCATCATGTCAGCCAAAGGCAATGTTAAAATTCCTATCTTTAATAAAGATAACTATGATATGTGGAAAAACAAAATGGAGTTATTTCTTGATGTAGCAAACCCAAGATTTTTGTGGGTTTTGGAAAATGGACCAGTAACTCCCATGCAACATGATACTGAAACAGTTGTAAATGGAACTGTAACAGTCCCTGCCAAATCCTATCCAAAGGACCCTAAGAACTATACCTCTGAAGATAAGGAGGAAGTTGGATTGGATAAAAATTTGAGACTCATTCTATTGGATTCCCTAGATGCTGTAATGTATAGCCATGTGAGGAATTGTAAAACTGCTAAGCACATCTGGGAAACTATTGAGGTCATTAATGAAGGGACTGATGAAGTCAAGGAAAATAGACTACAAATTCTAACTTCTGAATATGAACACTTTAGAGCTGGCCCTAATGAAGGCATTCAGGAAGTGTTCGAAAGGTATAACAAGATAATCAACAACTTGCAAGTTCATGGCAAGCAATATACTCAGAAGGAGATCAATATGAAGTTTTTACTAACTATGCCTACTCACTTGGAGCATCGAATCACTGCCATCAGAGAATCTAGAGATCTAACTCAGGTTGCTCTTGAAAGGCTGTTTGGTGTTCTGAAAACATATGAATTAGAACAAGTACAGCAAAAGGAATTCTATGGCAAAGGCAGAATGGCAAATTCTTCTACAGCTCTAGTGGTTGAGGTTCCTAAGGAAGTGGAAACTAAAGTTGTTCAACCTAACAGTTTCAACAAGGAACAAACTGAAGTAGAACTTGGCCAAACACCAGCTACTCAGGATGGTGGAGAATTTTATTCACTTGAAGAGCTGGATCAATTGGAAGATGAATCTATGGCAATGATGGTGAGACAATTCAGTAACTTCAGATTCAGAAGAAATCCAAAGTTCAGGTTTAAGTCAAATAACAGATTTCAGAGAGGAGGTTCTTCATTCTCTAGTAACAGGGGAGGTTATAAAACTGGAACTGTTGACAGAAGCAAAATTCGTTGTTTCAATTGTAATGAGTTGGGACATTTTGCTACTGAGTGTCAGAAACCCAAGCAAGCACAGAAGAAAGATTATGCTTCTGAAAAGAAGAAAAGTGGAAGAGCTTATGTAGCTGCTGGTAAAAGCTGGGATGACACAGATAGCGAAGATGAAGAATATGGAAACTTTGCGTTGGTGGCAAATGCTGAATCTTCAACTTATTATACCACACCGGTAATTCTTACTGATGCTCAGTTAATTGATAGTTTACGTAGTTCCTTGAATAATGCACAAAGAGGATACGAGAGAATAAGTCTTGTTAACACTAACCTTGAAAATCAAATGTTAGACTTAAAAAAGGTGCAGGTTAATCAAGATAAGAATATAGAAGAAATAGCTCGACTTAACTACAGAGAAAAGGGTCTAGGAGAATACATGGTAAAACAAGTTGATAGGATTGCTGAACAAGAAACCAAGATTAGAGAACTTGAAACACAGGTTAGAGCTTGTTATAATACTGTTAAGGTTTCTAAAGAATTCTTCAACAAAGAAGCAGTAGAACAAACTGTGGGAATAGGATTTGATTACAGTCAAGCTGTTGGTTCTTTGAGTAATCATTCTCCTAATTCTATCCCAGCTAAAGAAAGAGGTATACCATATATTCTCAAGAATGTTGAAAAACCAATGTTTACAAAATTTGATGTTGGCCCACCAGATATTCTTTCTATGGTTATACAAGAAGAAATGAGAAATGAGGATAGTGCAAATGGCACAGTCCTTGTTAAGAATAAATGTGTTAAGGATAAAACTGTTAAGAACTCTAATACAAAGAATGTGTCATCCAAGAAAAATGTCACAGTCTTTGTTAAGGCTAAATCAGTTGAGAACGTTAACACAACAAATGTTTCATCCAAGAAAGATATACCTAAAGTACCAGTCAAAGTTGTTGAATCAGCTAGTTCTTCTAAGACTGGATTAGGTAGTAACAAGTTAAAACAGAAAAATACCATGTCTACTATTGATTCTAATCATAAAGCATGTGGTATTATCAATTGTATGTCTTGTGCTTTTAACAATATGCGTGCTTATTTTAATGGTAATTATGCATGTGTTAAACAGAATGCTCCTCGACAGCACATGAACAAGAACAATAATGTTCGATCTAAGACTGCTTTTCCTCCTCAAGTTAGGAGAGAGACATTTGCACCTAAGACTAAACAAAAGATTACCAAGAATGTCTACCAGGTCAAATGTCCAGTCAATGACACAAGTGTTACTGCTGCGAGAGAAACATGGATACCCAAGATTAAACAAAAGATTTTCAAATCTGTTTATAAGGTTAAATGTTTATTGACGAAAGAGGTTAAACTTAAAAATGTTGTTTTGCCTGATAAAGGTCAATACTTTAAATACGCAGGACCCAATCAAATTTGGGTCCCGAAGAAGGTTTAACTCATTTGTCATTGCAGGGTATTGAACAGGTTGATCGTGTAACCTGGATCTTGGACAGTGGATGTTCAAGGCATATGACTGGAAATAGAACCCTGCTGACAAATGTGGTGGAGAAGGCCAGCCCAGTAGTTACCTTTGGAGATAACAGCAAAGGTAGAATTGATGGATATGGCAGACTTGAAGCTGGAAATGTTATCATTGATGAAGTTTCTTTTGTGAAAGGACTTGAGCACAATTTGCTCAGTGTCAGTCAATTCTGTGATAAAGGTTATGAAGTTCATTTCAACAAGAAGAATTGTCTAATTTCACACAAGAGACATGAAAAGCCACAACTGACAGGAGTTAGAAAAGGCAATCTGTACGTAGCCAATATGAACTCAGGAAGCACTGAAGAAGTCACTTGCTTCTACACTAAAGCATCTAATGATGAGAGTTGGCTATGGCACAAGAAACTTTCTCATCTTAATTTTAAGACAATGAATTCTCTGGTCAAAAGAGAATTGGTGAGAGGTTTGCCTTCAATGGAATTCACTCAAGAAGGACTGTGTGATGCATGTCAAAAGGGCAAGCTAAAAAGGGCAAGTCACAGGAGCACTGATACATCTTCAATAACTGAACCATTACAATTACTTCATATGGATTTGTTTGGTCCAGTTAATGTGATGTCTATGTCAAGGAAGAGATATGCTCTAGTGATTGTTGATGATTTTTCAAAATACACATGGGTTCTGTTTTTGAATTCTAAAGATGAGACTCCACAACTGGTGATTGATCACATTAAATTAATTGAGCGAGATTCTACGTATCCAGTGAGAGCTATAAGATCAGACAATGGAACTGAATTCAAGAATGCAGTTCTAAATGACTTTTGCACTGAGAAGGGTATAACCAGACAATATTCAGCTCCAAGAACTCCTCAGCAAAATGGGGTAGTGGAAAGAAAGAATAGAACCTTGATTGAAGCTGCACGTACTATGCTAAGTGAATCAAGGCTTCCATTGTACTTTTGGGCTGAAGCCATCAATACTGCGTGCTATACCCAGAATCGAACTCTAATCAATAAAGATCAAATGAAGACACCCTATGAAATTATGGCTGATAAGAAACCTTCACTCAAATACTTTCATGTATTTGGAGCAAAGTGCTTTGTGCTTAAAGAAGGTGATGATCAAGGTGGTAAATTCGATACCAAAGCATTTGAAGCAATTTTTATTGATTATTCAATGAGAGCATACAGGGTGTATGTGATTGATGAACAGAAGATGATGGAAAGTGTCAATGTAACATTCGATGACACTAAACTCCCTAGTATCCAAACTGAGAATCCATCTGAGAAGCTATCTTTCGATGACATGACAGATACAGATTCAGATGATGACAATGCACCTGAGATTTTTGCTGATGCTAATGACAACAATGATGATCAGGGTAATGGTGATGAAATCAATGATAGTAGTCAAAATTCCCCTAACTCTAATAATCAATCATCATCTAGTCAACCTGGCAACAACTCAGGGGGAGAAAATGAAGGGTCAACTGGTCACACACAACATCCCAATGAAGGTCAAGGCGAATCATCAGGATCTAATCTTCCCAGACAGACTGTTTGGAATAGAGCTCATATTTTTGAGTTAATCATTGGTGATCCAGTTGTTGGTGTAAAGACTAGAAGAGCTCTTCAGAATCAATGCAATTATTCAGGGTTTCTATCTGAAATGGAACCTAAGAAAACTGAAGAAGCTCTTTCTGATCCTGATTGGGTGATTGCTATGCAAGATGAACTCAATCAATTTAAACAACAAGAAGTTTGGAAGCTGGTACCCAGACCTACAGACAGACCAGTAGTTGGCACAAGGTGGGTATTCAGAAACAAACTTGATGAAGATGGCACAGTGACGAGAAATAAAGCAAGACTGGTAGCAAAGGGTTACTCCCAATCTGAAGGCATTGACTATGATGAGACCTATGCTCCAGTGGCTAGACTTGAGGCCATAAGAATATTCTTGGCATTCGCAGCATTTTCAAACTTTAAAGTTTATCAAATGGATGTCAAGAGTGCTTTCTTAAATGGCAAGCTAGATGAAGAGGTTTATGTAGAACAGCCCCCTGGCTTTGAAGATCCAGATTTAATTGACTATGTCTACTTCCTTTTCAAGGCTGTCTATGGTCTTAAGCAAGCACCAAGGAAATGGTATGACACTCTCTCTGAATTTTTACTTGAAAATGATTTTGTTAGAGGTGTCATAGACAAAACTCTCTTCACAAAGAAACATAAGAATGATACAATTATAGTCCAAGTCTATGTGGATGATATAATATTCGGGTCTACTAATGATCTTTTGTGCAAGAAATTTGCGAAGTTAATGCAGGGTAGATTTGAAATGAGCATGATGGGTGAGCTGAAGTTCTTTCTTGGATTGCAAATAAGTCAAAGGACAGATGGAATATTTATCTGTCAATCCAAGTATGTCAAAGAGCTTCTCAAGAAGTATCAAATGGAGGACTCTTCTTCAGCAAAGACACCATCATCCACAGCTATCAAATTTGGAGCATGTGAAAATTCTGCCAAGGTAGATATCACAAGCTACAGAGGTATGATAGGCTCATTACTTTATCTTACTGCGAGTAGACCTGATATTATGCATGCTACGTGTTTGTGTGCAAGGTTCCAATCGGATCCTAGAGATGTTCATCTCATTGATGTTAAACGAATTCTGAGATATCTTAAGGGTACGCCTAACCTAGGCATCTGGTACCCTAAAGATTCTGGTTTTAATCTTGTTGGATATACAGATTCTGACTATGCAGGAAGTGTTGTGGATAGAAAAAGCACATCTGGGAGTTGTCAATTCCTAGGTGGTAGACTAGTTTCCTGGTACAGCAAGAAACAACAAACGGTTTCCAACTCAACGGCTGAAGCTGAATATATAGCGGCTGGAAGCTGTTGCGCACAGATTTTGTGGATCAGGAATCAACTGAGAGACTATGGCTTTGTGCTTGATAAAATTCCAATTTTATGTGATAATACAAGTGCCATAGCAATCTCTAACAATCCTGTGCAGCACACAAGAACAAAGCATATTGACATCAGGTATCATTTTATTCGAGAGCCTGATGTCATGAATGGTACCGTGGAGTTATTTTTTGTACCCACGGAAGAACAAACAGCAGATATTTTTACTAAATCTCTTGACGAATCCACATTTACCAGAATTGTTGGTGAATTGGGTATGTTAAACAGTCCTAGTAATTAAACTGGTTAATATCTGAGGTTTGATCTTTAATAATTTACAAGTGATTGGTGTGTTAATATTTGTTATTAAATCACTTGTATAATTATTTTATCAACTTATACTCTTGCTTGTTTCATCTTAAATCATTGTTATTATCTTCTGTACATATTTTTAATTACTTATTGTATTTTTAGATTAACTCATTTTCTTTAAAAATATTTTTCTCGAATTTTACAAGCTGTAATTTATGAGAAATCTATTTTTCTTGAAAATGTTATTGTTTTAAATTTAGTTTAATTATTTTTGTTGTTTAAATAAATCATAATTTCTTTTTGAATAATTTTCTATATGGAAATTGTTTTATTAGAAAATTTATAGATTTATTAACTCATCAGAAATAATTATGTAAATATGTAGTATGATTATTTGGTTTTATTTTATTTTATTTGATTTGTAATGTTTGTCCTTCTGTTATTAATGTTTGATTTCGTAAAAGGGACTACATATGATCATTTTTATAATTTTTATTAGGTTTTATAATTTTAGTATAAATTAATTTGCTATTTTTTGTTTATGTAAATTATTAATGTGATTTTCTTGTTAAAATTCTGTTAATATTCTGTTTTTAGTTAGTTATGTTAACTGTTTTGTTAGAATATAACTATCGGTATAACAATCTACTTGATTGTTATATTCGAACTTGTGTTAGTTATATTAGTTATAAATGGTGTAATATAACTTAGTAATAAATTAGATTTAATTTTGTTTTTGTTTAAATATAACTGTTAAATAGTTTATAGTTATATTGTGTGTTTTTATAGTAATATAACTATCGGTATAACTGTGATTTGATTGTCATATTCTTTGTTTTTTTTTGTAGTCATATTACTGTCATATTGTTATTCAAATTGAATATAACTGTCTAAGTAGGATAGTTATATTACGTTTAAAACGTAATATAACTATCGGTATGACTATCACCCGATAGTCATATCTAGCTGTTTTAATATATAAATCAGTAGTCATATTACAGCTAAGTCATATTCAATAGTTATATTGCTGCTCTGCTACTCTCTCGCGTGTTAAGTCACCGAGAACACAATACATACACATATACACACAATTTTCGATCGAATTGCTGCCCAATTTTCATCTCAAAACACGATTCTAAGGACATTAATCGTTTACCCAGTCTATAATCTTCAAAACCACGGTTAAAATGTAAGATTTGGTCGAGGTTTTGAGTTTTGAGTTTGAAAAGTTCGAATTTTTGATCTAAAATTCTGAACAAATGGTGATGATTTTGTAAAATCTAAAAATACATGTGTGTTTGTATTGCAATCAAGATCTTTGTCTAAATTTTTCAGAATTTTTGATAAAGATTTTGATTTTTCGAATTTTTATTTATTTATTAATTCGAATTTGGTAATTTAATTGGGTTAAATTGTTGAATTTTGCAGATTTATTAATTTTAATCCCTGATTTGCAATGGCTGGTGCTTATAATAATTTTGAGCTTGTGAATCACAATTATATTGGATATTTTAATCCCGAGGATTGCCCAGTGGATCAGTTCAAGTCCTGGATAAAATTCCTAAACGAACAAAATCTCTGTAGTCACTCTATAACTGCAAATGTTCCAATGAAATTTGGTCCACTCAAATTAATGTGTACTACAGCTGTCTCAGATGAAAGATCATTTTCATTTGACTTTAATGACAAGACATATACAGTGGATGAATCTGTCTTCAATGCTGCTCTGGGGCTTCCTACTGAACGATTTGCTGAAGTGCCTTCAAATGATGAGTTGACTCAATTTTTCACAAATATCAACTATCATGGTCAATTGAATCTGAAACAACCACTCAAAAGCAATCTTGTTCAAGAATGGAATATCTTCTTCGAGATCATAGCAAAGGTGTTTGCTAATTCTACAAAGAGTAACAATACTGTCATCACAGGTATGTTACAGTCAATTGGTTTCTCGATTGCTCACAATAGAAGAATCAATTTTGGCAGCTTGATATGGCCTATTCTGCTAAATCGATTGAAGAAGGCTACAAAGAACTTTGGAAAAGGTAAACTGGTTAAGTGTCATTATCCTCGATTTTTGACACTAATTTTTAATCATCTAATGCCTAAGGATCAACCTGCTCCATTTCCAAATGATCGAATTCAATGGTCTGGTAAACCAAACAAGAAGTTCTACACCAGGCTGGATACTTCTAAGGTCTTGTTGCGTGTTCCTGTAGTCATAACACCATATATGTCTACATACATAAATTTGCCAAATGTCATGCCACAGCCAGATGCTGAGGTACCTTTAATTCAACAAGCTCCACAGCCTGAAGCAGAACAAGTTCCAGCACCTCAACCTGATTCTGAACCCGTGAATGTTCTTGAACATCAACTTCCAGTGGATCAACCCACTCAGAATGAAGATGATGTACATGTCAATGATCAGGTATTTGACTCAACTCCTTTACAATCACAATATCTTTCTGATAGTCAAATGATTGTGAGAAGTGACCAAGGGGTTGTAGATCCACAACCTTTATCCCAGGTCAATGCACCAAACACTGATCCAAAATTCTCCAAACACTATCATAGAAAGAAATTGTCATTCAAAAGTGCTATCCCCAGTAGTGATATCTTGAGTGAAACAGATTTGCCATCACAAAAGAAAAGTAAAACCATGTCAAAGGCAATCTTAAACCCATTCATTCCTTCAAGTTCACCCCTGTTACTCACAATGGGGGAAGATATTTTCTCACATGAAGCTGAAAACTTTGTTATGCAAGAGGAGCAAGTTACAGTGCCTGCCATTGTTACGGCAGAAGAACCTTCACAGGTTGATCGGGATTTGAAAACTCCCATTGCACCACCACTGACCTTCCAAGAGGAGGCTAGGGTGATCTCTAGTGCAGGTACAATGGATGCAGCTCAGGATTATGAGAGGAGTGATGTGAGAATTACTTCAAATCTGAGTGAAACACTAGCACGTGAGGTGAGTGGTACTCAGAGAGCTATTGAGGTGAGAGCACACAATGACACATACACTTTATCTCTCATTGCACAACTCAGTCAAATGAAAGAAAGTCTTGCTCAAGCTGAAGAAGACAACAAAAACTTGAGGTTTGATATGGATAACATGAGAACTATCTTCAACAACAAAATCAATGCACTTAAACTCTCTCAACAACAAGCAGTTGAAGATTCTGGAGATGTCACAGTGGCTCAAGATCTTATTATATCATCTATGGCTAATCAGATTGAAGATCTTCAGAATAACGTAAATGAGAATTACTTAACCACTGAACATCGTCTCAGTCAGATTGAAAAGCAAAGTGATCATCAAGCAAAGGGGTTGAGACACTTATATAATATCATCAGCAGAACTCACTCACTTACAGCAGAAGAGAAGAAATTCTTTGGAGGTAGTGATGGAAGTGACCCTGGAGCTGGTACAAGTCACAAGACTGTAGAGGATTCCTCAACTAAGGGGGAGAAATCTAGAGAGGGAGCAAGTGCAAGTAAAGAAAAAATGGAAGATAGGAGTGAAGGGAAGAAGAAGACAACTCATCAAGCAGCAGAACAGGAGGATGATGATGTAGAAGGTTTTTACTATACAGGTGAACCTGATATTGATCTGTTTGCTGACTTACAGTTTCCTGATGTTGGTGAAGAATTTGATGAACCAGATCTTAGTTTTTGGGATGATGAAGAGCAAATAATTCCTGATTCTGTTGAGACACAACAAATGAATTTTGAAGCAAACAAAGAACTCGAACAGAATGAAGCTAATCTGGCTATGAGAGAAGAAAGACTCAAGAAGACACTCGAACAGTTAGCTCATAATGAAAGACTTCAAAAGGCAGAACAGGAAGCACTTCAAAAGCAACATGCTCAAAAGCTGGAAGCTAGGAAGATGTACATCAAGTACAAAAATGGTGATAAGTGGGAACGTGCTCAAAAGGTAATTGACTCACCACAAACTTCTGACTATGATGATCGTCGGATGATTGCTATTTTTGAAAGCTTTAAACAGAAGAACCCTATACATGATATGTATTTGAAAGCTTTAAAGACAGAAATTGTGAGAATAACCACTACATCTGATCCTAAGAATGGTGAGCTACTTATCTTTGTTGAATGTCATAAGCTCGGATCTCACAAAGTATCGCTTCAGTTCTTCTATGATAGGTCTCTGTCAGAGCTTTGGGTGTTGAGACCAAAAGTAAGAACATCTTCTGAACTAGGCACACTGCTTCATGAAAAATTTCAAGAGTTTGCTGAAAGAGCTGGTCCTGAAGTTATAAATGACCCTCCACAAGTTAAAATTCTTAAGGGAGAAGTTATTCATACTGTTAATCTTCAGACAGACGAATTGTATACACACCTTGCCAGACACTTGGTATATGTTGAATATGCTCTTCGAAATCATGGTTTTGCATCACAAGAAAAGATTGAAGCTGCAAATCATATTCGATCCTATGCTCAGACCAACATGAAGAAGTACAAGCAGTATCAAGGTGAGTTGAGAAAGAAACTTGGAATACCACTGGTCTATCCTACAGATGTGTCATCCAGAAGGGAATTACTTGTTGACTCCGAGTTGATCAAGAATCTACCTAATATGGATGAACAAGAAGAAGGAGAAATCAACGAGGAAGAAGGTGGTAAATGAAGATTAGCTCTACAAGTTATATCTTTAGAGCTTTGATAGAACAAGATAGGATAATTGTCTTATATGATCAGTCTAGAGGATCATCTATCTTGTATTTATCTTTTCTGTTTGAATCTGGATAATGTTAATATAAACCAGAACTTTTACATTATTTACTTAGCATTTAAAGTGTTTTCTTTTACTTGTTTAATTGGGATTAGTTGAAGAATCCTCTAGGTATTTGCTAGTTATTGTATAACAAACAAATAGGGGGAGATTGAAAGGCATATGACTCAGCCTATTTGTAGTTCGAGGATCCTAATCCAATTAAACTAGATTGTAATAAGTAAATAATATCAACTGTCACAGGAATCTCAAAAGATGATAACCGTCAGAAGAAAAATCAACAAGTCAATCTATAGTTTTGATGTTTTACACTGGAAGAAGATTCAGATATCTGATCAGGCCTCAAGGTAGCATTGAAACAAGTGGATTCACTTAAGAAGACAGAGATTTCTATTAGTGACAAGAAACAATTTCAGTACCGAATGATTGATGAGAGTGAAGAGTATAAAAAGACCACAGTGTTAAAAGTCACGATGAAGAACAGAGATTGGAGTTAGTCGTTCATGAACCAGACAGTACATCGAACGTCAACATCATGCCAGTGTATGTTCCTTATTATAATTACGTGGTTTTCAGCGGAGTATTGACTATTAAAGAATTTATATTAATTCTATTTTAATTGATTAAGTCAAGTAATTAAGTTAGTAAATAAATTAATTCTATCAGAATTAATATATTTGTTAAAGTGATTATTAGATTAATTAAATAAGAATTAATATGAAAAGGGATTAATTAGTTAAATGATTTTTAATAAGTCATTTAATTAATTATAAACTGAAAAATATGATGATATAACTATCAAACTGATAGTTATACCGATAGTCATATTCAGTTTATAAAGGAGATAGTCATATTCAGTTCAAAGGAGATAGTCATATACAGTTCAAAGGAGATAGTCATATTTCATTCAAATGGTAAGTTATACTGAATGTTATATTGACTTGGTAAGTTATACCGAATGTTATATTGACTTGGTAAGTTATACCGAAAGTCATATTTAAGCTGGACAGTCATATTACATTGATTTGATAGTCATACCGATTGTCATATTAATGTAAAATGATTGTCATATCAGTTTAAATCAAGTAATATGACTATGGCTGTGTATATAAGGCAGAAGAATGCAGAAGGAAAAGAACCAGTCGAGCTAAACAAGAAAAATACACATAGCAGCTATTTTCTCTCTCTCTCAAGCTCAAGAACACCTCCAAATTTAATTCTGTAAATTCAAGTTCATCTCAGTTGTAATATCCTATCCATTGGAACTTGTTTACTTGTGATTCTTGTACTACTAGCGAATTAAGTTTCCTAGTTCACAAATTGATATCTTGATTTTATTAACTAAATTAGCAAAGTTCATGTTGAATTTTCTAATTAGTTATTAATTACTTGATAATCATTGGGACTGATTTTGTAACACCCATCAAGTTAATATATTGTTATATTCAACTTGAAATTTGTGTTATATTATTCCGCACAAAATTTGTTTAAGATAAATTTTATTCAAAGAACAAATTTCGAGAAAATGGTATAGATTGTATTCAACCCCCCCTTCTACAATCTTATCGGACCTAACAATTTTTGGTCCTTTTTCTTCCTCTTTTTCCCTTCCTTGCTCTTTATTTATCTATTTTGCCATTTCTTTATTTATTTACGAATTTCTAGAAATGCAACAAAATAAATTATTAAAATACGAGTTCAAGCAAATAAATAGGTAATAAAAATATGCAAAAATATGCACTTATCAGATATCGATCCACAGAGACTAATATTTTCACGATTCTTAATTTCTAATTTAATCGAACTAGAACATTTGGGTTTTTAGAAAATTTGGATTTTTTTTCTATTTTATTTCCAAAAAAAAAATTAAACTATTTTTAAAACTGATTAAAAAATTAATTCTATTAAACAAAGCAAATTAAAATTGAAAAGAACATAACTAAATTATTTTTTTTATTTCTTATTTTAGAATTTAAACACATTTTATTTACAAAAATTTTTAAGAAAATTTCGACATGACCCGTTTAAAAATACGAATAGCCAAAAGCAAACCAACAGCATTCCAACTCAATAAACCAAAAATTAAAACTCAAAACAAGACTTAAGACACAAAACATAAAACTATACTAGCCAAAATTCGACAACAAAAATGAAATTCTGCAAAAAAGAGAGACACCCAGCTAAACCTTCGACAAACACTACACTACCCTTCGACTACACTGCAACAAACACCCAGTAATTAATAATTCGAGACTCAACACCATTCGAAAACAACAAAATTCAACAGCCATTTTATAAAACCGAAACAATGCAGCAACTAAAAAGAACCAGCAACTCACTGAACACAAAACTCAATGAACAACAAGCAAGTCAACTCAGAAATTAAACCACACTCGGCATTAAAACTCAAGAACTCAGTACTACAAGCAAGGAAGGATCGAGTCGACTACGAACTCGGAAAAAAAAAACAAATGACTCGAATACACATCAATACCTCGCAGAACACAGAACACAGTACAGAAATGAGAGCAAAATGGCAAAACGGAACCAAGAACTCGACAACAGGCTCACATCAACAGTAAACAAGAAATCAGTGAACTCAACGACTGACAGAAATACCAGAACTACAAACCCGAACAAACAAACTCAACAAACTCAACTCGGACATAATCAAAATGTAGAACTGATTAAACAAAAGAACTCGGTAAAGAACTCAGCAAAGATCACACTAAAACAATCAAACTTAATTCTAAAATTGGAATAAGACAGAACCGAAAACAAAGGGGTTTGTGGTGAAAAGAAAAGAGAAGAGGAAGAAAAGGAGTTGGGGTAAGAGAGTGAGATGGGTTTTGTGATTTGTTCAAATGAAAGACAGAGGAGGGAGGTATGGCTGCGAGTGAAGCAGGAAAAGCAAAAAAAAAGAACGAAAACAAGAAATTAAAACGAAGCTGGGTTATGAGTAAGAACAGGGGAAAACCAATTAAGAATTAACAAAATAAAACAGAGCAAAAGAGGCTTCGAAGTATCACATAAAAAACAAGTAAACAAATGATATAAATTAATTAAGCTACTAATGTTCTTGTGTTTTTTTTATTATACTAACACATAAAACATGAAAAGTAGATCTATAATTAAAATTAACCAAACCCACAATAAAATGGAGATTTAAAGGGGCACAACTACGATATTTAACTAAGAATACGAAAATAAAAATCGTTACTTTCTTCCCCAAGTGGTTAGCATTTCGCTACTTTGTCCACTAATCGGATTTACGAAAATAACGAAAGCAAGGCAACATAAATGAAAGAGCAAGACAAGAAAATAAAGGAAACTTGAAATTGCATTAAACTTAAAAGGAGTGTTTACAAAATTTAGAACTACAAAACAAGAAAAGAAAGAAATTTATACTACCCTAAAACTACCCTAAAATCTATTATTTATAAATACAAGGGGGGTAAGGGGTATTTATAGGATAAGAATTAGGGTGAAGGGGTGTGTTGGGTGAATCTCCACCATACACCTTCTAATGTGGTGGAGAAATCCTAGCCATCCAATTGTTTCCTTCCTCCTGAAGCTTTGTTGAGTGGATCTTGGCCATACACTTATTTAGTGTGTTGGGATGATCTCCACCTTCCATGTGACTTGAAAGATTCCTTTTCTTCCATGCTCCTAATTCTTTTTCCTTTTTTTATTTAAGTCTTTTTTCTTCCTCTTTTTCCCTTCCTTACTCTTTATTTCTTTATTTTGCCATTTCTTTATTTATTCATGAATTTCATGAAATGCAACAAAATAAATTATTAAAATACGAGTTCAAGCAATAAATAGGTAATAAAAATATGCAAAAATATGCACTTATCAAATGCCCCCATATCTATCTTTTGCTCGTCCTCGAGTAAAACAAAACGAAAAATGCAGAATGAAAAACCTATACTCACTGTCGTAGGAATCACGGGTAATTTTAGATTTACCAACCCGTTAAACCCATAGACGATCTCTACAGGAGGAGTGTTATCTCCTAAGGGTTTACAAAAGATATACCCATAAAATCTTTGAGATAAATTAGCAAGTATCCAACTTTCCTCTTTCAATCTAGCTTTCATTGGTGTCAACAAAACACTTTTGTAGGAAAATATATGCCTTAAAGATTATTCTAATAATAGCAAAGTTATAGGTTTTCACAATCCACTTGAGTAGACTCTAACAGTTTAAAAAAAATCCCAAGGTGTGTAGTGAATTTAAGGCCTTTAATGGATAAAATGCATACGAACATTTTCTTTTTTTCAACCAATATTGAACTGACCCAATCTCTATCAAACAAGTATCTAGCCAAACTTCACGTTCTTAGTAGTTAGACCGACCGTGCAATGGTTGAGGTCCCAAAAGACTTTTGCATCGATACCCATTTAGTGAGCTTTAGGTCAACAATTCCAGACCACAAAGGACCTTAGGTTACTAGGCACAAAGTCCCATCGGACTTACATACTCGGGTTATCAATGAGCCCAACCTAGCCGATTTCCCTACTAAGAATTTATTAAAACTTAAGACTTTATTCGTACTAATGGTTGAAATAATCGTGCAATGACTGTGGTCCCAAAAGACTTATGCACTAATACCCATGTAATGAGCGTTGGGTCAGCAATCCCAAACCACAAAGGGCTTTAGGTTACCAGGCACAAAGTCCCCTCAGACTTAATTGTTCGGGTACTAATGAGCCCAATCTAGCCATTCCTTCCATTAGCACTCTACAACTACAAACATTTATTGATTTTTTTTAGACACTATATGAACAATCTATTGCAAAAGTTTGATTCGACATTGTTTTAACATGTGGGTTCTCTCTCAGGTATCGAATAACATCCCTATACAATCTTTCCATCAAAGTTCTTGTGCAAATGTGCCGTCTTGGACTTTTAAGCAAAAATTTGTTCGACACAAGTTTCATGAGTAAAACCTTACTTGACTATGTTCAAATCATCTAAAGGCATTATACATATAATTTTTAAAAAATTGTTAACACCAACTAATTCAAAAATTCAAGAGTGGGAAGGACAACTAAGCTAAAATATCTCTATTTTTGGATTTATTAATTTTTTAATTTTTTTGGATTTTTCAATTTTAAGTATTTACACTAAAAACCTCCCCCATACCTAAATCATGCATTGTCCTCAATGTATGCAAATGCAAGAGAAATGAGTAAAGGAGAATGAGGAGATAATACCTGACAAGGGATGACGGAGAGGAACGAAAATGAAAAACAACTAATTAACACTATTCACGCACACTTAAACTCCCCCATACCTGAATTTCACGAGGGGAGGCAAAAGAATAAAATCGAGTTAGCCGATGCCGGTGGGAAAATTGGGATGAAGCTTTGAGAAAATATCAAGACATTTTTGAAAATTTTTACTAGAAAAGATTTTCTCAAGCAACATGGAATCATTCAACCTTATAGAACAAGTGTCACTAATGTTCTCCCTAAACCAACTTAAGGCTTCTTCATTTTGTTTAAGCAAATTAGAGACAATGAAAGTTTGGTCATGGGTGGAATCACTAGGAATGACATAAGATAAGGATCCATCTTTTCCTAAGGGCTGTTGATCAAATTCGGGATGATACAAAGTGGAGTCAAATGCAGGAGCTGTTCCCATGAGACTCTTAATAACAGGCTCAACAATAACAACCTCAGGTGGGGTCTCCCACTTGGAACAAATTTCATTAAAATCTCCTAACAATGCATCAAATGTGGGTGGTTCACCAACGGAAGTTTTAACAATAAAATTTGGTTCACAAGAGACCTCCTTAGGTTTGGTATCCCACTTAGAACAAATGTTATCCAACTCTCTCAACATCTTTTCCGAGGTCATATCCCTTAGCGACTCATGATACTCTCAATTGGTTTCGTGATTTATTTGAAAATCCTCAACAAGAAGAGACTCAATCTCACTATCCTCAAGTTTTGACCAATTAACAATGTCATCAACAAGATTAACCCTTACTGTTTGTTCATAAAGATCATTGGGTTCTTTTCCGACATTAAAGATGTTAAGGTTAATTGTCATATTACCAAAAGTGAGTTTCATCGAACCATCCCTACAATTAATCAAGGCATTGGATGTAGCAAGAAAAGGTCATCCTAGAATGATCGGGATTTGGTTCTTAGGATTCGTGACGGGTTGAGTCTCGAGGACAACAAAATCAACCGGAAAAATGAAATCACAAACCTTAATTAAGACATCTTCAATTATTCCCTTAGGCATTTTGATAGAACGATCAGCTAGTTGAAGTGTCATGTTCATCTTTTTAAGTTCGCCTAAACCTAGGGCTTGATAGACAGAAAATGGAAGAAGATTCATAGTCGCTCCTAAGTCAAGTAACGCCTTGTCCATAAAAGTATTTCCTATGACACATGAAATTGTAGGACAACCGGGGTCGTTGTATTTCACGGGAATTTGATTAGAAAGAATTGAACTAACATGAGATGTCAAAAAGGCTTTCTTAGGAACGTGGGTGGAACGTTTGTGAGAACATAAATCTTTTAGACACTTGGCATAAGAAGGGACTTGTTGAATGGCATCTAAAAGAGGAATGTAGATCTCGACTTGCTTAAAGACTTCCAAAATCTTATCCATTTGAGCGGATTGTTTGTTCGAGATAAGTCTTTGAGGATAAGGAGCTTTAGGCTTAAAGACACGTTCACTAGGTTATTCGAGAATGAATTGTGAAGATGAAGGTTCAAGAGGTGAAGGTGGTGTACTAGATGACTCGAGAGTGGATTTGGAAGATGAAGGTTCAAGTAGTGAAGGTGTGGGACTAGATGACTCGAGAGACTCAGGATTTGGAATATGGTTTGAATGATCAAGTTTAGATTTTGGTTCAACATTGACTCTTCTTCGTCTTCGAAAGGCTCAACTCCTACTTGATTATCAACTTGGTTCCTCGACCTTAAAGAAATGATAGCATTAACATTTTCGGGAGGTCTTTGATTGAGGGGAAATTTAGGGTTGACCTCAGGTTGACTCGGGAACTTGTTCTTCTTTCTCTCACACATGGCGTTAACTAATTGACTCACTTGAACCTCTAACTTAGATATGGCTTGAGTACTAGCATTCAAAAGTTGCCTATCTTGAGTCATGGTTTGCATGAAGGTTTGTTGAGATTGAGCCAAATTAGTTGTTGATTTCAAAAGCGCATCAAGAGTCTTTTCCAAAGAATTAATTCTCTTATCCGACTCATGAAAGCCGGGAGGGTGGGCGGGTTGAGTTGGATAAGGAACGTGATTTTGAGTCGGGTTTGGAAAAGGACCTTGGTTCGGAGTTGGGTAAGAGTTTTAATTAGATTTTATAGGGGACTTAGGTGTAGGGTAAGAGTTTTGATTGGGCTTTTGAAAACAAGGAGGTTGAAAAGAAGGTGGCGGGGATTGGTAGTTTTGGCCTTGGTTCCACGAGAAATTCGGGTGATTCTTCCAACCAGGATTGTAAGTACGAGCAAAAGGATCATTTCTAGGGGTTGGTTGAAACACCGCATTGACTTGATCACAACCGGGAAAGTTTGGAAACCCTTGATTATAATTAGATCACATAGACACTTGTGAGGGGGCGTTACTAGTTTCTAGGGCTTCGAGTCTTCTAGTTAGAATAGCTAATTTGGCATCGGTTGCAATCGAATTTACAATCGAATGCAAACCCCTAGATGTACTAGACAACTCGTTCGACTTATTAGGCTCCCTAGTAGACTCCCACAACATGGTCTTCTCAGCTAATTCTTCGAAAAATGCCCACCCTTCGTCCTCATCTTTCTCCATGAATTTACCTTAGCACATAGACTCTAACAAAGCGGTTTTTGGACTATCTAAGGCCTCGTAAACGATCTTACAAAGTCTCCATTTTTCTATTCCGTGGTGGGGGCATTGTGACAAAAGATTTTTAAAACGGTCAAAATATTTCCAAAAAGACTCGTTTTCCTTTTGATGAAATTGATTTATCTCGTTTGTAATCCTTATAGTCTTGTGATTAGGAAAATATCTTTTTAGAAAAATTACCACAAATCCCTCCCACGTAGAAATAGAATTAACCGGTAGGCTATATAACCATTTTTTATCATTTTCTTTAAGAGTAAAATTAATGAGCCTAAGCCTAATTGAGTCCTCGGTTAAATGTTAGAGTTTTTGTAAGGCACAAACTTCCTCGAATTCATGAAGAAAAAGATACGGGTCCTCACCATCACTCCCGGTAAATTTAGGTAACATACTAATGTGGTGAGCTTTAACATACCTGATTTAGCCAGGCAGCTGCAAGCATTGCCAAGAGGCTAAACACCAGCCTAGACACCAAATCCTAATTGGCTAGGTAAGCTTTCGCTTGCCTAGACACCAAAAAGTTGGAATAATTAAAGATTACATCCTTTTTTTATGTACCTTCCTAATTGAGTGCGAAATTCCTAGGGTCGTGTCTAATTTAATTTTATTAAGGCTAAGGGTATGCAAAATGAAAGATTAATTGTTTTTGGGCCAAGGAAAGAGTGATGAAATCCCTTCCCTTATCTTGTGAGTGGTTTTGCCCTTAAGATTTATTTAGAAATGAATGCAACAAACAACGAGATATAAAAAATATAAACATTTATGGATGCTTTAAACTACGTGCTCTAATCTAAAGAAAAGAAAGAATTTAACGCACCTTTGGGTCCTCCAGCGATCACCACAATTTATAAGGTACGAAAAATTAAAAACAAGAAAATAAAAATCTAGATGATGTGCCCTAAGTGATTAAATGCATGATGCAACAATTATGTAATTTCTAACTAATTTTTTTGGATTTTAAATTTTCAACTTTTTTTGTGATTTTTTTGTGATTTTCTAAAATAATAAAAAGGCGAAAAGAGAGAAATACGGGTTACCGAAGCATGCTTCCAAAAATTCCTATTTTTTCCAAGCTTCGAGAGGAGATTCCCGAAATTTCCAACTTTCCTAAAAAAAAGAGACAAAAATAAGACAAGTAAAACTAATCCGAAAAACTAAAAATCAAGGCGCAAAAAATAATTAGTCCCCGACAGCGGCGCCAAAAACTTGATGTGCTAAAAATAAAGATTTAAATCGCAAGCGCACGATCTCGTTTTAGTATTTTAGATTCGTTCCACAGAGACTTATTATTTTCGCAAACACCTTAATTTCTAATTTAGGCGAACTAGAACCATTAATTTGGAGGAGATTTGATTTAACTAAATAAAACAAATTGAAATAAAAAGAAACAATTACGAATTATAAATGAAGCTAGCTAAATTACGAAAGACAAAGCCAAAACTAATTAATGACTGGCTAATGATTATGCATTTAATAATTATCCAATGGGTTAAAAAATATTAAAGTAATAATTACCTAATAATGCATTAATGGTGAAAGCAATGACATATAATAATTATCTAAGCAAGATTAATACTCACGGATGGAATAGGAATCATAAAGAGTAAATGGGTTTGGACCAGAATAAGACATGGGCTAGAAGAGAATGTACACATGGGCTAGGCTAACTACATGTTAAAGTAATGGGCTGAGCTATATGCAAATGGGCCAGTAAAATAACAAGCACGCAAACTGAATTCAGTAAACAACATGGCTGCAAGGTGGTTCAATACAGCAAGCAATTACCAGATCATAAGATTAACAAATAAAAATGCTTTGACAGAAGACCTGTTATAAAAATATGGCAGGAATTGTAACCAAGAAATTTAATTAAAAAAATGGACAAAGAAATGGCCGAGAAAATAAAGACGCAACTGAAAATGATGCAAATAAAGTAGTAAAATAAGTACTGAAAATAAAAATAAAAATAATGAATAACAAAAGATGCAAGCAGGTAGAAAATAAAGCTATACTAAAAAGTAATAACAGAGAGAGTGAACGAACTGTATCCAAAAAAGAAATATCATTATTGTAAAGAAAACTAAGCTGCCAGAATACAAAGAGGTCACCTAAAATTAACTGAAATGTAAGAAGATAGAAAATAAAAGAAAGCTATATGATTCACCCAGCACGTATATCGAGAATCAAACGAAATAGAGCCGAACAAACATGAGTCGAAAGAGTTAAAAAAAAGATGCAGAAACGAAACTAAGCAGATCTGAAAATTTAAACTCCAAAGAAATAAAAATCGCTAATTTCAACCCCAAGTGGTTAGCATTTCGCTACTTTGTCCATTAATCGGATTTACGAAAATAACGAAAGCGAGATAATATAAACGAAAGAGCAAGACAAGAAAATAAAGGAAACTTGAAATTGCATTAATCAAAGAAAAGTGTTTACAAAATTTAGAACTACAAAACAAGAAAGGAAAGAAATTTAGACTACCCTAAAATTACACTAAAATCTATGGATGATAATACAAGAGGGGTGATGGGATATTTATAGGACAAGAATTAGGGTTAAGGGGTGTGTTGGGTGAATCTCCACCCTACACCTTCTAAATGTGGTGGAGAAATCCTAGTCATCCATTTGTTTTCTTCCTCCATAAGTTTTGTTGAGTGGATCTTGGCCATACACTTAATTAATGTGTTGGGATGATCTCCACCTTCCACATGTCTTCAAAGATTCCTTTTCCTCCAAGCTTCTAATTCTTTCTCCTTTTTTCATTTAAGCCCTTTTTCTTCCTCTTTTTCCATTCCTTGCTCTTTATTTCTTTATTTTGCCATTTATTTATTTTTTTTCTCGAATTTTCTGAAATGCAACAAAATTATTTATTTAAAATACGAGTTCAAGCAACAAATAGGTAATAAAAATATGCAAAAATATGCACTTACCAGCACCCCTAATCAACATCTCATTCCCCTTAATTCCAACCCACCGCGTCACTATAACCCACAACACCCATTTCCTTCTCCCCCTTCACCGCCGCCTTCATCTGCGCGCAACCACCAACAACACTTCCGCTTTCTCCTTCTTCACCTCACCTCGCAACCACTGCCCACGCCTCCACCCACCTTTTCCTTACGCCGCCTCCACCTCTCCCTTCACCAACAACAGGAAATGGATTTTAATCGAATCCATCAAAAGGAGAAGAAGGGGTTGTGTTTGTGTGTACAGTGAAAAAGGGATGAGATTAAGAAAAAGAAAACAAGAAAACAAGCTGGGTTTGGGGTAGTTTTGGTTTGAAAGGAAAAGCTAAAGCAGGGGAAGGAGGTGTTGGGTTCAATGAATTTGTAAATGAACAAGGGAAAGGTGAGTTTTAAGTGAAAAAAAAAAAAAAAGAAGGAAAAAAATTAAATGATTAATTTTAATTGATAAATGAAATTATTAGTAAAATGATTGTTATACCCTTGCTGATATAACCCGATATGTCCATCTGACTCGGTATAGGGCAAAAAGGTACATTTCTAAAGTTGGAGGGGCGAGAAGGAACGACTTTAAACGTTAGGGCTTATGGGTATAACTGTACAAACTGAAGGGCCAAAAGGTCATTAAGCGTATTAGTAATTATAAGATTATTATTTAATTTTATTAAATACAATTATCTGTTGTGTTTTTGAAAGAAAAATTTAGTTAGATAAAATATAAAAGATAAAGTATTTTACCTGAAAAAAGAAATTAAGTAGATACTAAAAAAACGATAATGTGTTTTACATTAAAAAGAAAATTGATTAGTTATTGACAACAATAGTATTATTATTTAATTTTAATGTTAGGTCCGGAATAACGTAGAAGGGGGGTTGAATACGTTATTTAAGAAATATTTCAATTTTTGATGTGGATATGAGATCAAAAATACTGAATCGAAATAACACAACTGTTTGGGAAATATCTTTGAATAGATAAAACCCGGAGGTTTGCTACACAATCTAATCCTATGGATCAGCTACAAAATCAAACACTCCTAGGATAGTTTAGGCACGAGGACCTTCTACCCGACACTTCCTGAAAGCGGGCTAAGCCGGCTTCCCTACTAGATGGACTGTCTAGCATCTTACACAGAGAAGATATAAGAGAGAAGAGAGAGTTGTGTGTTGAGGTGTGTTTTGAAATGAAATACAACAGGCCTATTTATAGATTATAGAAAATCAATATTTGACACTATTCCAACAACCCCCAAATAGTAACCGAGCACTATTCCAACAACCCCCAAATAGTAACCGGACACTATTTCACCAACCCCAAATAGTAACCGGACACTATTACACCAACCCCAAATAGTAACCATGCATAGTAACTACGCATAGTAATACTATTTTTGTATCTCTTCGGCTTCTTTCTTCTGTTTTATTCTGCTGTTTTAATTCATCTCTGAAAATAATTCAAGTACTAGATTAATTTAATTATTTGTTATAAATAATTAATTATTCTGTTAATTATTTAATTTTCAGAGAGTAAATTAATTTTTGACAATACCTTGAAATATTATGTCTGTCCTTGATCGTCAATAGGCTTTGGCAATTCTTTCTATAAATTAATGTGTTGATCCTTCTCTTATGTGCTGACACTTAGTGTGCTGGTCTGGTTCACAAGTGACTAGCACTGATCTTGATCTTCACACCTTCGTTACATTCCAATTGATTAGCCTGTAGCAGTATCTTCAAATTATGTAAATACATGGAATCTTTTTGGCTTTTCAACTGAATCATCTGTACATCTTATTCTGTCACTGAGGCTTGAACATGTTAATGAACTTCTTTCAGCGACTTGATCCTTGTTGGTGCCTGTTCTTCAAATTTCACGATCCCTGTATAGATTTAATATTATTTATCTTTTATCCTAGTTGAGACAAATTATGTAAATACATGGAATCTTTTTGGCTCTTCAAATGAATCATCTGTACATCTTATTCTGTCACTGAGGCTTGAACATGTTAATGAACTTCTTTCAGCGACTTGATCCTTGTTGGTGCCTGTTCTTCAAATTTCACGATCCCTGTATAGATTTAATATTATTTATCTTTTATCCTAATTGAGTTATATATATCCTCTATTACATATTACATTGCATTATGCTTTACAATCTCTCCCTATTTGATTGTTAGGGTTTGACAAGCAAATCCCTAGAAGATAACTCAACTGATACAACAAAAATAAAATACAAAGATAAATAATATTAAAGCGCATTCTGGATCATATATATACATTTTCCAGATTTCTAAAATTAACCAAGTGCAAGACAATTGTTCCTTTAGACTGAATAAATCTTTAAGTTTGCCTTTGCTTTCTTTCCACATAGCACTAATACTCCCATTAGCTTTTCCTTTCCCAAAATAAAGTTAATTCCGTGTCAACAACCTTTTCCTTGCCCTTATTACGCCTAGTAGCTTCTTGCCCATCCACCTTCTCCCCCTCAGTTGGGTTATCCTTCAGAATAGTAGGATGTGGAGTTGGTAAATTGGACGAAGCTGTCTTCACCAAGGAATTAATTGCATGACTAAAATAGGCTGCCATGGAACTTAATTGAACCCGGAATGCATCATGTTGAATAAGTTGCAAATTTTTTATTTCTGCAATGGACTTACAGATATTTGACAACTCTTTCTCCATTGTTTGGACCCGTGTAAGGAGTCTGTTGTATTCCTTTCTGGTTACAGGTGCATGTGGTTGAGTAGGTTGCTCACTCATACGTTCTGCAGGTGTTTCACTCAATACTCTATATTCACTCGGTTTAGTGGTTTGGGTTACACTTGCATGTTCTGTTCGTGTTTCCCTCAACTCTCCTCCAGAGCTTCCACCGATATGTGTACCTGCAAATGAAATCATCCTAGCCCCATTTTCAGAGGTCATAGATGGTGCAATGAAAGTTCGTGAGCTTTCTTCCTCGCATGAAGCGAGTTGCCGACCACTGGTAAAGAGTGGTAAATCTCGAAAGAGATCCAGAGATTTTCCCTCTGGGAGGTTAAACTTGAATCGATTAAATGGCACAAAACCAAAGTTTCCCTCGACTGTCTATGAAGACACTTGGTTCATAAAAGAACCACCTACCGATGAATCTTTCCGTAAAACGAAAGATTCACCAGCAGTTATTGAGGTAGGTAATTCCACCTCGGATGCTTGTGAAGGCATTTGATCTTTAGAAAGATCATCAACCACTCTTATGTTCCGTGAAATGGAACTCATGATAGTTGCTCCCATCAATTCAACCTTATTTACATTTTCACTCATTTGACAAGGAAGAATTGTTTCAATAACAGTTGCAGTTACCTCAGGTTCATTTGGTTTACTTCTTTTAGAATGAGGTAGAGCTGCTGATGTAACTAACTCCTTATATAGTGCTGCTGAGGCACTATCTCCCTTAAAAGTGTTGATGGCTAGTCGTTTAAGTGACAATTGAGGTGTAGGAGTTTGTTGTGTTTGTGTTTGCATTTGTAGAATGGGCTCTTCGACCTGTGTTAGAGTCGGTGGGATTTCCTGCTCTTGGTCGGGTAAGATGGCCACTAAGGGCTGTAGAAACTGTATTTCCTGTGACACAATAGGGAATACAGAGGTTGAAATAGCAGGGATTGAAATATTACCTTGTCGTATACCTGCTCTCACTGGTCTTGGTAACAACGGAAGTGGGACAGTCTTTAGATATTCAGTTAGGACTGTAGGCACATCCGTATAGTTCTTTTTGCTTATGTAATTAATTACATTCGTCTTCATGTAAGAACATTCCACCTTTTGACCATTTTCCAAGCGTACCCTATCTTCATCATTCAAAAACTCATTTAATATTAGCTGTAAAAACCTTGGATATATACATTTGACATTTTGAGTCCGAACATCTCTTGTTCCCAAGTGTTTCATCTTTAAAATGATTTGACCAAGCACTATTTTTCCAAAATTAATCCTCAAATTATTGGCGACCGCATACCCTATTTTTTGAATAAATTCAGGTATTCGATCTTGATTTGTTCTATCTGAGGAAAAAACATGGTTAAGAGTGTGAAAGAAGAAATTCCAATACTGGGTTAGAAACGTTCTAGAAAGATTACCAGTATTGAAATAGCCATCTTGGTACCTTATAAAACGAAAGAACATTTCAATCTGTTCAGGTGTAGGATCAGAAACAATATTTTCCATAGGAAAATGAAGACTTCGACTAACATCTCGTTCAGTGACCCTAATCGACCTACCAAACAGTCGATATGTGATTGCACACCCATCCTGTCCAGAAGTGTTAACCGCACTGCAATATAGTTCACGCAATGCATCATGGTTAAGCTGCACTGGTGTAACTAAAGCATAGCGAATTAATGAATGTTCATTCAGAAATTGTGTCCAAGCCCGAAATTGCTCATCAAGAATGGTTTCGATTTGTTAAATGGAAATAGGATTAACTTTAGCAATTAAAAAGCTTCCCTGCAATGCCATTTTCAAAACTTTGAGGAAATTCAAAAACAAGGGTTAGTTTTTATAAAGGATGATGTATAAAGCAAGAATATGAAATCCGATATAAAAACCACCAGCTAGATTGAGAGATATTTCCGATCAAAGCTCGAAATATTCAGCAATTGTGTGTATATGCTTTGTATATCTGAAAAATGATGATGTTAAACACAAACAAAAACTCATCATTTATAAGTTTTCAAGGACTAGTGGGTTAGGTGAGAGCGTGACAGGTTATGTTTGAAAAATTACACCGCTCAATAATTTATCACCTAACAACCTACTTAGCCGAAAAACATCTTATCACCGAAACCTGTCAGCCGAAAAAACATCTTATCACCGAAACCTATCAGCCTATGTACACACACACACATACACACTTATTATTTCTAATTATTGTGGATTTAAAATAACCAATCAATAATTCAAGAATTTTTCCACAATAATCAGAAAAACTCATAATTAAATAAACATAAAATTAACAAAGTATCATTAATTGATATATGTCAATAAAATATTTATTTAATTATGCTACAATTGACACAATTATTTACTAACTAATTACCATAAAATATAGCATTTATAAGCATGGTAATTAATATAGAGATAACTGTAATATGAGGACTGGATGCAAATAAATTCACAAGTCCTAAACATATGGACATTTAAAATACATGTGAACTTATAACAAATTACAGTTATTGATTATCCAAAATTAATTAGACAGATTTAACATCCCAAGTTCACCAACTAACCTGGAGAAAGTGGATTCATCCAGAGGTTTAGTAAAGATGTCTGCAATTTGTTGATCTGTGAGAACAAAATATAATACCACAGTTCCATTCATGACATGCTCTCGTAAGAAATGATACCTGATATCAATGTGCTTAGTCCTGGTATGTTGGCAATGGCAATGGCACTTGTGTTGTCGCATAGAATTGGAATTTTGTCCAACATGAGTCCATTGTCCTGAAGTTGATTCCTCATCCACAGGATCTGAGCACAACAACTACCTGCCGCAATGTATACCTCTTGTAAATCCATTTTCGAGTCAAAACTTGGAGAGAGTATCATACCATGTTTGAGGAGCTTTCTTGAGACCATAGAGAGCTTTGAAGAGAAAGTATACAAAACCTTCAAATTCCTTGTCTTCGAACCCAGGGGGTTGTTCAACAGAGACTTCTTCTTCTAGATCTCCGTTAAAAAATGCACTCTTCACATCCATCTGAAAAACCTTAAAGTTGGAGTGTGTAGCAAATGCTAAGAACATCCTGACTGCTTCAAGCCTTGCAACTGGAGCATAGGTTTCATCATAATCAATTCCCTCTTCTTGAGAGTAACCCTTTGCTACTAATCGAGCCTTGTTCCTCGTAACAATACCATTTTCATCCAGTTTATTCCTAAACACCCATCTAGTGCCAATTTTATCTTTTGGCCTTGGCACCAGCTTCCAAACTTTCTGCCTTTCGAACTGATTGAGTTCTTCCTGCATTGCAGTTACCCAATCTGGATCATCAAGAGCTTCATCAACCTTTTTAGGTTCAATTTGAGATAGAAATCCTGTGAAATTGCATTCATTCTATGTTGTTCTTCTAGTCTGTACACCCGTGTCCGGTTCACCAATGATCTGTTCAAAGGGATGCGCTCTACTCCATACCCTTTGTCTAGGCAGATTTGATCTTGATGATTCCCCAAGTTCATAATTGTGTTGAGTGTGATGACTAGTAGATCCAAAATCATTGTTTGCTCCCCCTGAGCTGTTGCTTTCAGAGTTTAATGAATCATTAGCAGTAGATGCATTCTTTGATGTTTCTTCACTTGATTGGGGTTCATTTTCATCGTTCACTTGCTCATTAATGCTGTTGAAATTCAGATGAGAAAGTCTCTTGTGCCAATCCCAACTTTCTTCAATTGATGCTCTACTCAGCAGACAGATTGCAGAGCCATCAGAGTTTGTTGAAAGCTTGGCTTCATAAATGTTACCATGCCTGTATCCTTTCAGAACAACTTTGCCTGTAGATTTGCTTATAACTTCATAGTGTTCTTCAAAGAAATCCACATGATAACCTCTGTCACAGATTTGACTCACACTTAGCAAATTATGTTTGAGTCCTGAGACTAGAGCTACAGTTTCAATGATGACATTCCCAATATTGATATTGCCATATCCCAGAGTCCTTCCTATGTTGCCATCTCCATAAGAAACACTTGGGCCAGCTTTCTTCACAAATTCTGATAGCAGGGCTTTATTTCCAGTCATGTGTCCTGAGCATCCACTGTCCAGAACAAGGATATTTTTCCTGTTACCCTACAATCACAAAAACCACTAATGATTAGTTTTAAGGACCCATACTTGCCTGGATCCTTTGGCCTTATTAAGTTTGTTAGCTTTTGCAACAGAAGTCTTATCGGAGATTGTGCTAACATTCTTTTTATCAGAATTTATACATGTAGAATCAATCTTGAATTTATTCAAAGAGGGTTTAAGTTCATAATAATCATAATACAAATTATGATACTCTTTGCATGTATAAATAGAATGCCAAATACTGCCACATTGAAAACAAGGATTCTGTGGCTTAAACCTAACTGAACCACTCTTAACTCCTGACTTAGGAGGTATAGAGTTTATATTTTTATTCTTCCTGCAAAAAGTAGCAAGATGGTTAGGATTTCCACAATTGTGACATTTCTTCCTAGGAGCATTGGGAATAGGCATATAGTTATTGATGCCTACCTTTCCATTTCTGTTTTTCCTAGGTTCTTTTACATTGTTCACTCCTTTTATCTCCTTCAGCTTGTGTTTAAGCTATTTCTGAGACATTAAGTCAATATTTAATGATTTGACTTCATCCTGTTTTGGTTTGTCAGATTTTAGTACAAACCTCACAGGATTAATTTTGGGCTTTACAGCCCTTTCAGTAAATACAGGTTTAGAGGTCTCAGCTTCTAGGTTGGTAGTTTTCTTTTTATTAGTGTAACCTAGACCTTGTTTCCAACAACCATTCTCTAAGATACTCTGAGTAGTTTTACCAGAGTTAGTCCAAGTTTTAATAATGTTTCTTTCTTTAGCAAGTTCAGATTCAAGATAAGCATGCTTTTTCAATAATTCAGTTTTAACAATAATAGCATCATCTCTCTCTTTCTGAATTTTTAACATCTGGACTAATTCTAATTCTAGATAGTCATTTCTCTTTCTAAGGTCTAGACTTTCAGATTTTATTCTTTCATTTTCTAAAGTCTGATCTCTGTAGCTAACATGCAAGTTTTTAAGAAAGAATCTTAACTCAGATATATCAGTAGTATCAAAAGCTAGAGTAGAGTGAGGTACCTTGGTCTCAGTAGCTTCAGAGATACTATCAGCATTTGACATTAAGGCATAGTTCACCTCATCTTCAAAGTCTGAAGTGTCAGCCCAGTCCTTCTTCTTTGTGATGTAAGCTTGACCTTTATCAATTTTGGCTTTCTTGCACTCAGGTGCAAAATGTCCTTTCTCACCACAGTTATAGCATTTGATCTTGGACTTGTCCACTTTCCCAGACCTGCCTTCCTTTCCCTCAGCTTTTCTGAAATTCTTCTTTTCGGAATTTGAATCTCTTCGTGTGAACTTCTTTCCTTTCCTGAAGTTCTTGTAAGCCATCTTCTTGAAGCTTTTTACCATCAGGGCTGTAAGTTGTATCATCTCAGCATCACTGCCATCATCATCAGAGTCTGTGTGATTGTCAAAGTTTGAGTCATCATCAGAGTTTGATGACTCAGTATCAGACTTTGTAATAAGAGCCTTTCCATTGGATTGACTCTTTTTCACAGTAACTACTTTAGATGCTTTCTCCTCAGCTTTAAGAGCAATTGACTTTGGCTTGCCTCCATACCTCTTGCTTCTTTGTTCCATCTCAAGCTCATGAGTCTTGAGCATTCCATAGATTTCATCAAGGCACATGTCTTCCAGATCATAATTGTCTTTGATGGTAGTGGCCTTTAAATCCCACTTCTCAGGTAGAGCCAACAAGAATTTTAGATTGGAGTCTTCAAGATCATACTCCTTATCTACCAGTGACAAATCATTCAACAATTTCAGGAATCTGTCATATAGATCTGTTAATGACTCATCAGACTTCGAGTCAAAGTGCTCGTACTCCTGTGTGAGTATTGTTCTCCTGTTCTTTTTGATGGCTTTGGTTCCTTGACATCTGACTTCCAGAGCATCCCAAATCTCCCTAGCAGTTTTGCATCCAATGACCCTGTTAGACATAACATTGTCAAGAGCGCTATGTAATAAATGCCTTACCTTGGCATCCTTGCTAATATAGGAGATATCTTCAGGAGTGTAATCTTTCTTCTCCTTTGGAATCGTTTTCTGTTCCTCTTTATCAACTGCAACAGACAATTTGGTCGGCTTATGTGGACCATCATGGATTCTGTCTAAGTACTCTGGATCTGTAGCCTCCAGAAACATTTCCATCTTCACCTTCCATATGGGATATTTTGATGCCCTGAGTATTGGAACTCTGATTGATTCATATCTTCTTGTTATTGGAGTTTGTGTTTTCTCTGTCATGATTGTATAGCTTTTTGGATCTTAACTATTGTATAATAACAGAGTGGCTCTGATGCCAATTGTTAGGTCCGGAATAACGTAGAAGGGGGGTTGAATACGTTATTTAACAAATATTTCGATTTTTTATGTGGATATGAAATCAAAAATATTGAATCGAAATAACACAACTGTTTGGGAAATATATTTGAATAGATAAAACCCGGAGGTTTGCTACACAATCTAATCCTATGGATCAGCTACAAAATCAAACACTTCTAGGATAGTTTAGGCACGAGGACCTTCTACCCGACACTTCCTGAAACCGGGCTAAGCCGGCTTCCCTACTAGATGGACTGTCTAGCACCTTACACGGAGAAGATATAAGAGAGAGAAGAGAGAGTTGTGTGTTGAGGTGTGTTTCGAAATGAAATACAACAGGCTTATTTATAGATTATAGAAAGTCACTATTTGACACTATTCCAACAACCCCCAAATAGTAACCGATCACTATTCCAACAACCCCCAAATAGTAACCGGACACTATTTCACCAATCCCAAATAGTAACCAGGCACTATTACACCAACCCCAAATAGTAACCGTGCATAGTAACTGTGCATAGTAATTCAAATTTTAATAATTTTTGAAGTTAAATAAATATCGAAAAACTTTCAAGCATTATTTATTGAATGGTAATATTAAATTTTAATAATTTTTAGAACTCTCAAGCATTCCTTTACAGAGCAAATGAAATCTAACTTCATTACATCGAACCAATTCAAATTTTCACAATGTTTACAAGGACACTTTATCATACCATCATCGTCCATTCCTTTTTCTCTAGCAAAATTTAGAAAAAATTCCACACCATTTCTATATTTGGGAGTCAATTTTAGCATTTTGTACTTGATTACTTATCCAACTTCGATCAATGTTTGCCATCTACATAAAATATATATATATATATACAAACAAGTAATTTAACATGGCACTTTTAAATTATAATTTTATATCCTTATATATAATAAGCATAAGAGGGATCTTATCCAATTTTTTGGTCTGGTCACTATACTACCAAAATCATATGATCCGTTGGATTAAAAAATAGACGATCAATATTAGATCACATTAAAAAGAAAATTATAATCTAAAAAGGATATAATTAGAAACTGTATTAGAAGTGAATTTTAAAAATAAAATTATAATCTAAAAAGGATATAATTAAAAAAGGTTGTAATATAATTGAATTTTAAAAAGAAAATTATAATCTGAAAAGGATATAATTTAAAATGGTTGTATTAGAATTGAATTTTATTTATTTTTTATTAGTATTAAAAAAAATCTTATTTACTATTTGGACTCTATCTTGAGATCTAGAAATCAGATTTGGATGATTTTACAATCCGCACGAATCTCATAAAATTATCTTTAATTTAGTGATAGCTTTAATAATTATTATTCCAATGGAAACACTCAGAATATCAATATAAAATATAATTACAAATTTTTATTAATCCTATTCAATGTAGAAGTCCTACATTGATAATGATATTCAATGTAGAAAACCAAATTATATATGATTTAAATCATTGACATGCACATTTTCGTATTTCAGTATAAATATACATTTTATTTTATAACATATTAAAATATAAAACATTTTTTTATGCTAGATCTAACGGTTTTAATCTATTTATTTTAAGATCTTCGTCGTACGGAGGACCGGACTATCGGTTATCAAAATTTTGGATAAAATCTCTCTTACACTTATTATTAAAACTAGCTTATAGCTCGTGCGATGCACGTTTCTTTTTAAATTTTCTCTATTTAATAAATTAATTTTTGTGTTTTTCATTTTAAAAATTTCTATTTTTATGTAGGGGTCATCGAACTTAAAAAATTAAAAAAATTGTCACCAGCCTTAATTCTATCCACGAACTCGAAATTTGAGAAAATTAAAAAAGAAATTGTCACCTCGATTCTATCCACAAACTCTTTCATGGCTGCTCTGCTGCATTACAACACAAATATGGTTGAATGATTGATTTTTAAAATATTAATAATTGAAAATATGGTATGATGTTTTTTGATATATATTAATGATTGTAAGATTAGTTTTAATTTAAAAAGGTAAGGTATTTTAATTAGAAAGGAAATATTAATGATTTGAAGATACGATACGATTGATGTTTTTATAAAGATAATATTTTCAAAAAGTAAATGTGAAAATGGCAATAGCTAATTACCATTAATTATTTTATGTCATTATTTATTTTAATAATTAAGATAACCAAACCGAAAACCAAATCGACAAACTTTCAATGTTTCGGCTTTAATATAATAGTATAGATTAGTTAAATATTTTATGAAACAAACAAAATCTTAGACACTGTAGACGCTTAAAAGTAATCAAAACGAAAGGTAGAAAAAAACATACAATGGAAGGAAAATTGTAAATAAATTTATACAACCTTTTTTAATGATATCCTTTTTAGATTATAATTTCCTCTTTAATATGATATAATCTTGATCGTCAATTTTTTTAAAAAAATAGATTCGACGGTTGAGATTATTTGGGTAGTATAGCGATATCCTTTTTAGATTATAATTTTCTTTTTAATATGATATAATCTTGATCGTCTAATTGAGATTATTTCGGTAGTATAGTGCCCAAACCAAAATTATGGATAAGATCCCTCTTACGCTTATTATATATAAGGATATAATTAAATATTTTTTTATAAAAAACATGCAATGGAAGGAAAATTGTAAATAAATTTATACAACTTTTTTTCATGATATCCTTTTTAGATTAGAATTTCCTCTTTAATATAATATAATCTTGATCGTCTATTTTTAAAAAAATTAGATTCGACGGTTTAGATTATTTGGATAGTACAATGATATCCTTTTTAGATTATAATTCCTTTTTAATATGATATAATCTTGATCGTCTATTTTTAAAAATATTAGATTTGACGGTTGAGATTATTTTGGTAGTACAACGACCAAACCAAAATTATGGATAAGATCCCTCTTACGCTTATTATATATAAGGATATAATTGTTTAGGAGAACTATCTTCAAATAATTACAAAGGTATTTTGATAATCAAAAGGAATTATAAGTAGAATTCATAAATCAAATAGAATTTTTAACGTAAAAAATCTTCAATATTTGCGTAAGTTTAATTGAAAAATAATTGTTAAACCATCACTAAATTAAAGATTATTTTGCTAATTTCACCTTTTTAACAACAATTTAATATGTAAATTAATAACATATAAAATTAAAGAAATTAATATAATTATAAATATTAAAAAAGAGCTATGCAACGCACGGGGTTATAAGCTAGTATATATATAACTAGCACACACTACGCACACATATATTTATATGAATTTTGCACTTCAAATTATAAATAAACACACACACACACACACACACACACACACACATATATATATATATATATATATATATATATATATATATATATATATGCTAGTAATCAAATAGAAACAAAATTAAAATAGAAACTAGAAACTTGTTTTAAAATTTTACTTATTCCTTCCTTTACTTCTAAAATTACATAATACATCCTCAACTTTTCCTTTTCTTCAATTTAGTCCCTGCCCTATCACTGCCCAGACTACTGCCACGTTACTGGAAAGTGGCAGTGGGCCCCATTGCCATGTCACCATCCGCTGACGTGGTACTACCACGTGGTAGTGGGGTCCTACTGCCACGTCACCATCTGCTGACGTGGCATGACACGTGGCAGTGGGTCCCAATACCACATCATCAGGTGGTGATGTGGTAGTGGGCCCCCCCCACTGCCACGTGTCATGCCACGTCAGCAGAAGGTGACGTGGCATTGCCACGTGGCAGTGGGTCCCACTGCCATGTCAGCTTGAAAAAAAAATAAAAAAATATTATTAATAATTTATAATATTAATCGGTACCTACCAGTTTATTTTGGGTTCAATGGTTGGGTTTTAGAATGCCCCAAGCCCACTAGTTTAGTTGGGTTTTTAAATTGGGCTTTGGTTTCTAGTTTCTATTTTAAATTGGTTTATAGTAGAGTATGACTATATATATATATATGAAACTAGCACACACTACACACACATATATTTATATGAACATGAATGCATATAATCATAAATAACAAAATAGATTAAAAAACTTACATCATATGTTTTGTATCACTTCTCCACTTCAATTTGCACCAATACTACTTTTCTATCTTTATTTTTTAAATATATATGTTTGTATCATTTGAAGAAATAAGAGTTTTAAGATTAAAAAGCAAAAGCAACAGGACAGAACCAACCGATAGGACGACCGGTTATGTGATATGTCCACCAACATAAAACGGCGTCGTTTTGAAGAATCCAATTACAGATATTTTATTTTAAATTATATTTTTATTCATTTTTCAGATCAATCAAACAAATCACTTCAAATGGTCGGTTATATGAGTGCCACGTCACCATCAAAACTGATCGATGGCTCACATGGTTTTGTCTGTTACAAGATACAGACAAATCGTTACCAAACCGTATATATCGGTTCGGTTCGGTTTCTACTTTATAACCGTTACCAAACCGTCCTAAACGGTTTTTTTCGGTTTGATTAACCGTTTAACAGTTTCGATTTTTTCCCTATTTTTTCTTGTTGGTATTCATTCATAAATGAATCTACTCTTTTGAAACCGTTTTAATAAGCAATTTAAAGATAAAAAATCATTTAAAGCAAAACATAAATAACATTAGGCACATTATGAGTTACGAGTTTTCATTACTGTAACAGGAAACATGTATCTGACATACATGTGCTATGAAGTCTTAGCAGGTCAATCTTGGAAAAAAATAAAATTAAAGCATACATGTTGACAGTATAGAACATCTAGAAAATTGATACTTACGTATGCACTAAGACAATTAGTGAAATTCTTTATTGTATCGTGGCCAAAGTACTGTAAGAGTAGACCTTTGAAATTTACTTTGTCTCGAATGAAAAAGCTTGTCCCAGACTTACTCCAAGAGATGTTGTCATTTGTATCAGGATCATCTACCATGTCATACATTTTCCTCAAGAAAGGGCTTTCAATCTCTCGAAATCCTTTTAGTTGCATAAGTTAGGGTTTAAGAAACGGTAACATTGTGGAACTGGACCAACTGATACTGCCATTAGAACGCACTACTTCTTCTTCTTCCAAGAGTTGTTGGATAAACCTGGGCAAGAAATTGGGGTCAGTAGATGATATAGCTAGGAAGATCTCCATTTTTTGTTGCCTATCTTTAGTAACCTGCAGGCTATTTTTGAGGAAAGCCAGAGTTTTTTGTATGTTTTCCTCTTGTTGTTTCATAATCCAAACCTCAGTTTCCCAGGAACACATGTTGGTCTTTAGTATCTCTACTTGAGTCTCCATTGGCTCTTGATTTGCACAAGGAACCACCAACAACTCTTTAATTTGTTTTAAGAATGCTGCTATTTCTTTCTCAAAATATTTTTGAATGTTTACATGACAACACTGAAAGTCACAGACTCGATGCATGCCTTGTGTTGTGATTAATTGCCCAAACTACATATAAACATTTTCTAATTCCTAGATAATAATCTAGAAAACTCCCTTGTTAAATTAGAGAATTAGCACATAATCACACTTCCCTGTTGTTACTACTATAAGGTAACATTATGGTTTAACATTCTGCAAAGTATGTTTTAGACAGGAGATGTCTTACAAGTATCTTTTAGATGATTTCCCAAAGCACTGGTCCCATTTTTTTTTTCTTGACACTTTAATACTTTTTTACAATAAGGACACTTCGTTTCGGTCATATTATCGACATATGTAAAGTGTTGCCATACCCAAGATTTTCTACTCTTCGAACTATCTTTGTCAACAGGATTAGTTTCAGGATTGTTTACCTCGACATTAGGCTGAACTGGAGTTTGGGTACCCGATGGATTAATCTGCTCAGTAGCATCCTTACGTTGATGAGACTGATTTTCTTCACCTAATGCCATCTGGAATAGAAATACGAATATAAAATTTGTAAGACAAAGATACACATATATAACATATATACTTACAAAATTAAGAACTCTAAAATTACCTTAAAGAAATTTAGAGATTTGATTGTGTGAATTAAAGATTTAGAAGAGGCTGAGATTTAAATGAGGCGGCTGTGAGGTGAGGACTGAGTAGTTGAAACTTGAAACTTGAAAGAGGGAAAGAAATAGGGTTTCGTTGTAGACACTAGACAGTAGAATAAATGTATAATAGATTAATAGTATTAATGTATAACTATAAAATATTATTATTATTAATTAATATATAATATATAGGCGGTTCGGTTTCTCGGTTCGATTTTAAGGGTAAAATCGTAACCATAACCAAACCGTTAAATCGGTTCGATTTCGGTTTTTTTCGGTTTTTTCCGATTTCGGTTTTTTTCGGTTTGGTTTTTCGGTTCGGTTTCACTTTTTTGGTTTTTTCTGCACACCCCTAATTTATAGCATTCATTGGTGTACTTTTAACATTGCATGCTTAGCCTCAAACACATCCTTATCAAGCTTATACTCAAGAGAACCATTAGTCAAAGCAAATCATTTTTCAAGATCTGTCCAAGTATTTACCGTGTTGGTCATATTCGTAATGAAGTTTCAAATAATATGAGAAACTTTGGTAGTAATCTAGGTGTTACACATGTTTTCTTTAGTGTCGTCATCTATTGGTCTCATTCTTGACAAAGCCATGTTTGTGTTTTAACGCTAGATTTGTCTCCATAGATCAACACTAAGAGCATCTCCAAGAGGCTCTCTACTCAAGCTCTTAACTGAAAAAATGAGGAGAGAGAATGAAAATGTTGCTCCAAAATGATAGTGTTAGTGCCCTAGAGACAATGTAATTCTAGGATAGACTATTTTGTTATTCAGTAATTATGTTATATCGATTATTCTACAATAAATTTATTATGTCTTTATTTACTGCGATATAAATATTAGAACAATAAATGTCCTTGGAATATGTAACATGTATTCTATATCTTTAAGTATGTGACTTAAAAATGAGATTATAAGAATTGTGTTAATATTCCTAAATATCCTTAATCGAGCATTATTAATATGGGACAATTATAATGCATAAAGATTAGTATGTTTGTTGATTGATGACCACATCTCATTGGTCATAGGTATAGTGATACTAAAGTCAAGAACATAGGTGCATGTAATATTCTACATGGCACTGGATTGACCCACAGTGAGTTTCTACATGTTGATAATGTCATTAGAAAGACTCACAGTGATAATGGTGTAATGATCCTTAGACTTGAGATCATTATATTTCTATACGAGGATTAATATACTTTGACTACATTAAAAGTTACCTTTGACCGGGTGATGATAAAAATGTACATCGGGTATATTGTGAGACGTATGAGAAATATGAATGATAGATAAAGGATTTAACCCTCCTATTCTTAGGAGAGATATTATTGGCCTCTTGATTGAGTGAGACTATGAAAATGCATGGCCATGCTCAAATATTGATTTGTTTTTAATAGTCTACTCATTGATCAAGGAAACCCGGATTAAACATTGATGAGGATGACTAATTACATGCCTCGAGTTTAATCTATAATATATGGTTAAAGGGATTATATTACACGGAAACATTAATCACGAAAGGTTTAATTGGATCACCAATTATTATTACTTGGGTAGCAATGATGTATTACTAGATGCCGCTCATTGTTTATAATTTTATTATTGGATATTAAAATTATTGCCAACGTAATAATAACCTAAAGGGTTACACAATAAGAACGTTTAAAAGGAGTTTTAATTTAAATTTTGAATTTAAATTAATTGATGATAAAATTCGAAATTGGTTATTTAATTAATTAAGTTGGACTTAGTTAATTAGATTTCGAATTTAAATCATTAAAACCCAAATCAGTTTGGTTTTAGTAGAAGCCCAAACCGATTAGGGTTAAGCCCAGCTCATTCTCTCTTATAAATACATAGAGATGTATTGGTTGAGGGTTAGACTTTGCCAAAATCGTTTTAGCAAAAACCCTAGCAGCTCTACATCAAGAGAGGCTAGAGAGAGAGATCGAGATAGAGGGCAGATTACGGCTAGTACCAACTCCGGAGATTGCGGAGACAATCGTGCGTTCGTGTGGACTGATTAGCGAAGCAGATCTCACGAAGACGGCTGTGTGGTGATCGTTCTTGGACCTCCATCTGTCAACCGAATCGGAAAGCTTTTATAAGGTACAGATTCTGTTCTCCATAATCAGCATGTCTTATACACGGATCCTAGGGTTAGGTTTCGGTTTTATTGTTTATTATCATTTTTCCGTTGTGCTTGTTGCCCCGAAACCTTTCACAAGAGACTCTTAGTGGCTCTTAAAAACACTAAGAGCCTCTTCTCTCTCCTCATTTCTAAGAGTCACTAGTAGCTCTTAACTTGTATTTTAATAATAAAATATACATGTCCACCAATTCTTGCACAACTTTTGGTTATAGTGGGGTTAATTTATGAATAAATTATAAATAAAGTGCTAATATAAAGAGGATTGTTGGAGTTTGACACATAAACCAATGTAATAACTTGCTAAGAGCCATTTATTTATATTATTTTGAAGAGTGAATGTAGGAGTCTCTTGGAGATGCTCTAAGATATGCAATCAGTCGAGCCTTGCAATTTTTCAACTTAAATGGAGTTTGAATTATTATAGGGGTGAATAAAGGAGGGGTAAAATATTTTTTAGTATAACAGAATCCCTTTAAATTAATAATCTGTAAGGTAATAACCTCTCTAAACTACAAAAATTGACTTAGTTGCATAATGCATCCCTTGTTTTTGTCTTATTGCATTCTGGGTTAAGTTCTTTGACATAAATTAGTTTGCATCCCATAGTTTTCAGTACCGTCACAAGTTGCACCCTGTTATCGATTTTCAGTTAAATTTGACTGTTACTGCTAATCAAATTGTGGGTATTTTTTTAGTCATATAATCAATAATAATTTTAAAAAATGAACTATCACCACGTCAATGACACTCTGCTGAGGTGGCGGGCTTCTTTTAACTTTCCTACTTTCAACCTAAACCAAAATGACATTATCACATGGAATGGCACACATTTGTCAAAGTTAAAGCCTGGGCACATATGGGAGGCGATCCGCTTCAAACGTCCAGAGGTGACTTGGCATGATCATGTCTGGCATAGACTTCAAATTGCGAGATTTGCCCACTACGAGTGGCTGCTTTGCTTAGGCAGATTGCCAACCCTCCAACGGCTGTCCAATATGGGTATTGTCACATGTACGCAATGCTTCTTGTGTGTAGGTGGGGAGGAGAACTCGACACATCTATTTCTGCACTGTCCATACAGTTTGTGGGTTTTAAACATGCTGGCATCCATGCTTCATCTCTCAACACGAGCTACTTCATGGCTTCAACTTCTTAGTACTTGGTATGCCTCTAACAGTCTGCATCACCGAATGCTTGCAATGCTTACAGCTCAAGTTTATGTTTATCATATTTGGCGAGAAAGGAACAACTGTGCTCAAGATGGAGGGAGCAGAAATCCGGCTCAGCTCTTGGCTACTATTCAGTTAGATGTTAAGAGCAGGCTTACTGGTTCTACATGGTATGGGAGTCACAACCAGGTGGATAATCTTGTAGATGGTTAACATTTTGTGTTTTCTTTCCGATTGGTTCTCAAATTTGTGGTTAGGCTGATCATTACTTGCCTCCTATATGGCCTGTCATAGAGCAAGGGTCAATCCCTATTTTTTTTTCTCCTTTTAATATATTTATAACTTAGCTAAAAAAAAAATGAACTGTCTGAATTATACTACTATTATTTTAAGATTTTTATATTTACTAAAATTATGTTTATATATTACAAAATTTTCAAAATATAAATTATTATTTTCATACTTTTCAAAAAAATTAAAAAATATATAACTAATATTTTCCTAAATTATTGTTTAAAATGTAGACTACAATTATTTAATTTTTAAAGTATTTACTATAAAATAGATATTACAAATTTAAGTTTTTTTTAATATGTGTAAAACAATCCTGGTCCCAAGTCAGGACCAGTACTAAAATTTAATAACCCTTGCATCATGATAATTAATAATTTTTTAGAAAACTATTGTGTTAAATTCTGGTCCCAACTTTCGTATAAAGTGATATTTTTGATTAATTAGACATTTTTATATATTTTATGATATGAAAAATATTTCAAGATACATATATATGCAAGAATTTTATGTCTATTAAATTTTACACTTTCAGTTATAATTTGAATCTTTATTCATTGGTCGTTGATATGTTCTATTCATGAAAAATGTTCATCAATATACATAAAGTTATCAAAAATATTAATAACTTTTTAACTTGTAAGCGTTAACGTACATAAATGCCAATATATCTTCTAGAATTCATATAAGTTAAGGATATTGTATGTAATATTAATTAAAATTTAATTTTTGTTATTCTAAAATATAAAAATCTAAACCTCTCTTATGTGATAACCTTTCTAAAGTGAAAATTTTTGCTAACCCCAAGGATATCAATTTAGATGGGTTTTATTGTTTGAAATTTTACCATTTGTTGCATCCATGATTTCAAGATTCAGAATTTGAGAGGAGAGAAAAAAACTAAATCTTGAAAAAGTTTAGACTATAACAGAAATTAATTCAAGAATGAAGAAAAAGGTAAGAAAAGGTTAAAAAAAATGAGTGTATATTTCTTAGCACACAAGCTTTGATATCATGATAACTTGTGTTGTTAGAGGAATTTCGTAACAACAAGAAATCGGAGGTTTGCTGAAATAGTAGAGCAATTGTGTATGAATGTGGCCATTTTTAGGGGTTTAGGGTTTATGAAAAAAGAGGGGGCTGGACTTGGTAGATGTCTCGATTTGTCTCGTGTATCGGATTCCATATATGCCAAGATGCCTACGTACCTATGTTTATATAGGATCAAGCCCACGTAGTTATGTGCAATTGTGCTTATCTCTGAGAGACTTTAGGGATAAACTTTGTTAATGTGGTAATTACTGATTTTATCTGATTTAATCTTATCGTTGTGATATCTTCCTGATTTGAAGAATATCGTTTGGAAATATTTTCGATTATTGATTGATTGATATTGATTCTTTCCTCATTTCAGAGAGAGGATATAACTTAGTGATTAAGCAATAATTATTAATCTGAATTAATAATTATTAAATAGTAGAAATTTGGGAGGTTACTAGGCATGCCAAAAATATGGCATAACAACTAGCCCCCAGTTCGTCAGTCTAGATTGCTGCAGTGGAGAACTAAACATTCTTCAAGCTTCCAAATTTTTTCGATTGCTGAAACAGCTGAATATAGATGATTAGAAAAACACTTAGAGCACCACTGTGTTCGTTAGGCGTATGCGGATGCAAGTGTGATAGCATGCGATGACCACTATAAGATATATATTTGCCAAGGTTTTCAAATGTGCGAGCATAAATAATTCATTTGAAATCCTTTGCGATCCTTGTTGTCTAGTTAGGACCTTGGCATTTGTATATATCCCGAATTGGCATACACGCTTTTCAAGTGTCTGATGCAACCACATAAGGATGTGTCTGGCGGGGTCTTCACTAAGAGATGTAGATGTAATCTTGTCGAACTTTGCACGCGTCCCTTCTTGGGCTAGCTGTACTGAGGTTTCCTGGCGAACCTCTCACGCGTCCCTTGTTGGGCTAGCTGTGCATGTCTTAAAGATATTGTGCATAGGGATGCCTTCCCACCCATGCGACCTTGAGCTCAAGTTCTGGTCATGGGCCTTCAATAATAATCCAGAGTACCCTACTTGACAATTTAGTTGCAAGTTTGAAAATATTTTTTTTTTTTGACATTTATGTACTCTTACGACGATATATGAAAAATATTTTACAAATCCATATGCAATAATAAATATGCACTTTTAAGAATTTCGCGATATTTATTTTCTTCGAAAATAATGCTCCTTTTTTTGTAGAAAATCTTTTTCAAAATTACGCGTCTCGCATATATAATTTTTTTTTCTTCAAAATATGCAGCTCGTACGGGATTGTAAAATATCCACAATTAATTCGCATAAATTTATTGAAAAACAAAGTAAAATCGAGGAAAACAACCACCAACGGTGTACTAGACTCTCAATATAGAGGGATATTTATTGAAAAATAAAGTAAAATCAAGGAAAACAATAAAAAGGGGGTTTATCATCAATCAAAACGCGATGTCATCCCCTAAACTTTATTTTAGTATTTTTTTTTTTGGGAGAAGAGGAGAGAAAGGAACGACTACAGCCTTCGTTAAAAAAATCACTATTATTGATAATTTGATAGGTCGATACATAAAATTATATATTGTTTCTATTAAAAGGTGCCCTTTTTAACTTTGTATTCTTGAATTAAAGTAATAGTATTCAATTTCTATATAATAATGTAAGAGCAGACATATCGAATTTCCTTGGTTTGGTTGACAATATTTATTTTTAATATCAACAAAACCTTAAATATAAATAAAAAAAACTTAATAACTTGGTAGATAGATTATAAACAAACAGAGATATTTATTAACAATAAAAAAAATTAAAAAAATAAAACGGAAGGGCTTCATTTTATGTACTCAACTCTTACTTTTGTTTTGTACCATCTCAATGTTGTTTTCAGTTATATAGTAACATACTTATATAACTTAGGCAGAGAGTATAATTATATGTAATTGTCATATTTTTCCTTTTCGCATATTATTTTCATTTCGTGTACAAAAAAATCGTATAGTTTAGTAACATTTTTTGTTCGAACTTTGGGTACACAAAAAATTATCATGTCATTTTCACGCAAGACCCCAACGGCACACGACATAAATGTACACAACACAAATGATTTTCCACTACGTAAGCGCTTTCTTCTAATATATGTGGAAAAGTAAATTTCTTGTTTTATAACCCAATTATTAAATTACAAGAAAACATATATAATAATGTGATTACGTGTTTATATATTACACATTTGATTTTAGTTTCATGTACAATTTTCTAATTTTATATGTTAGTCAAATAGAAAAAAAAATAGGTGATACTTATTTTCAAATGTCTTAGTTTACGCGTAAGGATGACAACAAGTTGGGTTGGGTCCAAATTTTGTAAAATCCAAACGCATATCCAAATTTTTTCGGGTTTTAAAAATAAATTCAAATCCAAAATCAAATACGTCGGATTTCGGATTAGATCTGATTTTTTCGGGTATCTAAAATTAGTAATAATGTAGTCAAATGTAAAATAATTAGTACACGCAAACAATTTTAATTATATTTATAGAATAATTAAAAGTTTAAATAATTAAATTAATTAATTAGTAGCATGTAATATATTGTACAAATTGACATACTTAGTAAAATTTAAAATATGTTAAAAAATACAAACCGAAACTATTTTGGGTTAAAATTTTAAATCCAAAACTAAATCAAAAACTTCGGGTTCGATATATCCAAAATTTCAGGTTTGAAGCGGGTACCATCAAATTGAATCAATTTGTCATTCCTATTTACGGGTAAAAGAAAACTAATATTTTATATATTATATTCTAATAGAAAATAATAAAAAATTCAACTTTCAAGCTCCCAAACTGAATATACACATTTAAGTTGTCTTTAAAAATAAGTTGAGGGCAATCACCATAAACTTTAACAGCCATATCTTACACTAAGAACAGGATATATTCGACATGTTTGATTGGTTGATAATGTTTATTTTTTTATAGTAAATCAATTCACTAATAAAGAACATACAATTTATAAAAATGATATTGAACGAACATATAGAAAACTATATTAGAAGAAAGTTTCTTTTATCATAATTACGTTTGTTTAATAGATTTTGCACGATAGAGATTTTTTCTCGTATCACTAAAACATGCAACCACTTTTTAAAAGATAATCTAATGATTTATAACGGTCGTGAAAAATAAGTAATGTTTATAATTTTTTAATATGTATTAAAAAATTGATCGCGATCCATACAAATTTTTTGAATAAATTAATATCTAGAAACCCATAGTACTACACATTTATATGTACCTAATTTTCAAAAGAACAAAACTTAGAATATTGGTAAAGAACTTATGAACTTAGTCAAAGAATTCTAAAAAATGAGAGAAAACAAATGAAAAATAAAATTAAGGAAAAACAATAAAAAAGGGACTAAAACGTTTCAGCGGGGATGTGAATTTTATGATAATATTAATATTAATAAAATTGGTATAAATTGATGAATAAGTAATTTTATACTTAAATTAATTACATTCTAATGAAATTATTTTTTCTAAATAATGATTATAATAATATGTTAATATAAATTAATAAATTTTACCATTCGGTGCGTAGCACGGGTAGAGATAACCAATTACTATTTTCAGCTATTACATTTTATAACTTTCCTAAGTAAAATTTCTTTTTTCTAAAAATGTCATTGGTCGTTATATTTAATGAAATAAACTAATGATATTATAATTACTAATAACTTTATCTTTTTCAGCTAAAAGATAATATATTTTCTAATAGAATGAGTATAAAAGAATTGGTCCAGATTGAATGGGATTCCAACCTCAAGGTAATTTTAAATCTATTTTATTATCTCTCTTTCATTCACATATTTGTATGATTATAAAATAATAGAGAGTGGGAGAGGAAAGAGTACGGCGAAGAGGTATTTTCATTGTCTCTGCTCTTTTCTTTACCATATATTATTTTATATGTGTTAACATGTTATTTTTGTCTTGAGCACATAATAAATTGAACGTGTAAAATCTAATATATATATATATATATCAAATTTCATAACAAATTGATACGTAAACTAATAACAAATAAATAATAAAAATATAATATAATAGATGAATCCAGGGCTGTGCATTTTCTCTTCGAAACTATTAGAACCAAACCGATCAAATCGAAATTTTTGGTTTTTATGGGTTCGGTTTGGATTTGATTTTCATTATATGAAAATAGAATAATTTCGGTTCAATTCAATTACACTAAAAAATTGATCGAAAAAATCAAACACAATCGAATGTACTAAATTGTCCATTATATATTATATATTATATAAATATACATTATATAATTGTATCATATTTTAATACACATATATGTACCATAAACTCACTAGCATATAATTTACTAATTTCTTATTATTTTTTGTATAATCTTAAATTATTAAATATCCAATATAATAATTTTTGTAATAAAATATTTTTATTTTAGTTTAATGAGAAATCACAATTTTTTTAAAAGTATTTTGGTACTAAACTGAAATTGAATCGAACTGATTCTTAACGAATTGGTTTCCCAAATTAAATCGAACCGAATTAATGGTTGGATCGATTTTTAGAACATTTACTTTGGGTTCGGTTTCTAAACATTTTGAAAATCAAAAATTTCGGTTTGGTTCATTTTGAACCTCCAAAATTGTCAAAATTAAACCATGCTCAGTCCTTGTAAACCAAACCAAACCAAACCATATTCAAGATATCTTGCTTAGAGCAGGATCTATGAACAATAAAATGTACGCAAATCATATCCTTACGAATAGGGAGGCGTTTTCATAGAAAATCGCGAACAAATACAAAAACAAAAACATTATTCATACACAGGGAATTAACGACCTAAACTAAAGTAAATTAACAATGTAGAACAAAAAGGCAACAACCAAGGAATCACACTAAGTAAACATAATAAGGTGCACTGAAATAAAAGGGAAGGTGATACAATACCCAAGACAACCTTCAATGATTGTTCTTTAATTGTCTTTATCAAAACGGATTTGATGAAATTTATGTTGATACTTTTCCCAATATTTGAACGAAACTTGTACTAAAGAATAGGTAATTATTGTGACTCTTATAAACTCTTTATTTGATGACTTTTGATCGATAATGATGATGAAATAATCGATAATGACTTTAATCATCGATGACTAATTGAAGGATGAGAATCTCACTGTATCATTAAGATTCTGGTATCAAGAAGATTTGTCTCAATCATACTAAATAGCGGGTTTTAATTTTTGAATTTGGGATTAGGAATTAAGGGTTATAATATGATAAAGTTGGGTTTTAGTTGATGTTTGCAGTTGGATTCGTGAAGATGGAGATCACTCTATAACGATAACTGTTACCGGCAACGGTGTTAGGGGTTTGATCAAGGAAAAAAAGAAGGGTTGGGTTTTATGGTACAAGCGTATGTATATTAATAAATAGATCATATTCTCTAGATACTTCTAGAAGTGTCTTCAAATAATATGTGAAAAAAATTATAAATTCGTATATTTTTTCTATTTATAATATTTAATCAGTATTGAATATGATATAAAATGACTTTTCAAACTCAGAAGGAGAATGTATATTATTTTTCTCGCCTTATAGCGAGCTCTTTTTGTTTCACCTTTTGACGAATTTTTTATTTTCTTAATTATATCATTCAGTTTTTTCAACATCAAATCTCTCGATCAGTGAGGATGAAGACATTAGTCTTATCTTGAATGAGGTCCAAAAGAATTGTATAAGGAATATGTATGATCGTTGTCTAGTAGGAAGATTTCTGACAAAGGAAAAGATTTGTTTCGTTTCAATATAGGATACGCTATCTTTGATATGAAGATCCGTGAAATGAGTCTTTATGGAGGAAGCATACTTCCCAAATTTTCTTTTTTTTCTAAATTATTCCATGATTAGGATATTAAAAGGGTTCTAGAAGATGGCCCATGGACGTTTAATCAGAAAGTTACTTAAAAAGCTAGAAGGAAATGATCAACTAAAGGAGATTAAAATACTTGAGTTGTTTATATTGATCCAGTGTACTATAGGTATGTTTGTATTAATTCTAAAGGTTTTCTAAAGTCCATTGAAAATTATGTGTGAAAATTTTTTAGGTTCTGATCCAAAGAACTTTTAAAGTTAATTTGCAGAGGAATTGTCTTAGAATCAAAGTGGCAATTGAAGTTCTTTGTCCTTTGAGGAGCCGGATGCGCGCATATCAAGAAATATGGTGGAGATTGGATGTGGATAAACTTTGAATATGAATGCCTCCATCCTTTTGTTTTTACTGTGGTTCGATTGGACATTCTGATAAATTCTGTGAAGCATTGTTTAGTCCTCAAATACAAAAAGATAGGAAGTATAATAGCTCTCTTAGAGCCCCATTCAGGAAGCAAACTACTAGTAAGGATTATCAATGGCTTCGTGATGCAGAGGAAGGATGGTTGAATCCAGTTAGTCGAGATAACGCTACTGAAACTATGTCTAGTAAATAAGTAACTAAAGGTAAGTCAATAATTGTCTAAGAATTTTGGGGGATTTCAACGATTTGCTCAAAACTACTGAAAAGCAAGATTAAAATATCCATCCCAAATGACTATTTAATGGCTTTCATGATATCAATTTAATTTGGAGTTAGAGATCTTAAAATAGATGATTTTCCATTCAATTGTGAGAGGGATAAAGAAACTGGTAGGTTGGTTCAATAGTAGTTGGACCGTGATTTTGTGAATGAAAATGGAGAGGTTTGTTCTCTAAAATGAAGTCTAAAACTTAATTGCTCTTTTTTTAGAACATTTAGATTTTTTTCTTGAAGAACAGTGTGTGGAGACCTTTTTTTTCGAGCATCACTTTCGATTTTAGAATTTTGGCTCCGAGAAGAGCGACATAATGAAATAGTAGCCGAGTGTTGGAATAAATATAATGTGTAGGATATTGTCATAGAATAGAGAGATCCGTGCAAAAGAGCTCAAAGTTTGGGGGTGAGAAATTAGCAAAGAAGTTCAAAGACAGGCTAGGTCAATGTAGAAAATTACATTTTTAGGGATGTTCAAATAGTTTCTCTATGCAATGCAATAACGAGGCTATGACAGAATACTCGACTTAGACAACTAGAGGACTTATGAAAAAAAAGACAAAGCATCACTTGTTACAATTAGCAAACTGCAAGTCAATTTTTTTTCATTTTTATGCATCAGCAAAAAAAAAAAAAGAATCCAATATCTCAGTTAAAATATGAGGATGGAAGATGAAGATCCTGGTCCAGTGGCTTATTTTTTAGTCTCAAGAATTATTACTATTATATATAAAAAGACTCAGTTTAACCGCTCATAGAGGGAGAAACCATTATGGAGTTACACCTACAAAGCATACTATAAAAATAAAAGCGAATGAAAACAATACTTGAATAAAAATAAACTCTCCAAGAGTGTAAAATCCAATGATAAGTGGATTTTATATCCACTTGGAACGCTTCGAATCGGCTTAAATTGATTAACTTGGTCTCAAGTATGTCGTGTTTTGATTCGCTTTTAGTGAGTTTGTGCAGGGTTACTATCTTGAGGTAGGGAAATACATTTGTATGTTTCATGGTGGAATCAAGAGCATGAAGTAAAGAATTTGAAGTGGCAAGAGAAGAGGAAGCGAAATGAAGAAAAAAAACAAGAAAATCATAATCTGGTAGAATGCAGGGGCGCAGCCGCGCCTGTCAACCGCGCGGGCGTGCTGTGTGGAAGTCTGGAAGCACAGGCGCGCGCTGTATGAAAATTCCTGTTTCAACTTGAATTCGATATTTTTGGAATTTTCTTGCTGTCCAAGACACCCATGGCTATATAAACACCTCTAGACATCAGAAGAAAAACGTTTCTACACAGAGAGAGCCGAGAGACGGAGATTCAGACTTGGAGAAGGATTCCTGGAAGATCGTGACAACATTCGGAGATCTAGATCTACTTTTGTATTCTTCTAATTAGGCGATACTCTTGGATGCTTTTGGATTTGTTTTCTAAACCTTATTACTCTAGCACTATTGTTTTTATTCAGACCTTGTTTATTATCATGTTATCATTAGATCCCATGATGACGAGCCGTTCGATTATGAACTAATCGTTGTCATGGGATTTTAACGGATTTATTTATGGAGTTTAGTAGTTTTGTTTGCTTTAAAGATTTGTGTGTGATGAATTGTGATTTCCTCGTATGGTTATACTTAATGCTTTTAGATGCGTAGCTAACATTTAAAGTGTTAATCTTTATTTAAGCGACAGTGGATATAAAGATTAGAACTTGCCATGCTAGCATAGGTTTATGAATGTGTTGACATCATGATTCGTAGTGTAATTTTAACCATCTTACGCTGCCCTATGTGATCTTAATGGATAACTTGTTCTTAAACCGTTATGTTTTCAAATCTTATAGACATATAGGGTCTAAACATAATTGGTGTCTGCTTAACTTCTATCTCTTTTATGGATGTTTGAGTAGTTTGGTATACGTATACTTCTATCTCTTTTATGGATGTTTGAGTAGTTTGGTATACGTATACTGACAGGTAGCGTCTACTTGTTTCGTGTTGTCCGATCAGATATCATAACCATCACATACTTTGATTAAAGGCTTCAACTCTAGACGAAATATTTAATGAAGTTAGGATCCCATGTTTATTCTCTCATTAGTAAATCAGTTTTAAACCACGTTAGTTAATTAGATCTAATAGTGTTAAATTGCTTCTTAGATAATTTAGATAATTAAAACTCAAATTTGATACTTGTCTTAGCAGTGAATAGAAATCATACATTGTTGCATAGGTGTATATTCTGTTTTACACCAGTCCCTATAGAAACGAACTTAACTTTATCTTATATTACTTGTGATCGCGTACGCTTGCGTGATTTTGTGTGAACATCCAACCTCTTTAAAAAAGTATATCTATAAAACTATAGAAATAACGAAGACAATGGGCCAGAACAAGCCCAAATCAGAAGTCTAATCGAAAAAAAATCGAAATCAGCAATTAAATAGTTAAAACAATTATTTAAAACGAACATGCATGTTATAGCGCCCCGCAGCGCTATATGGTGCCCCCCCTTCTTGTGATCCCCATGTTGGTCCAATAAATCATCTGTTTGCCAAACACGTTTCTGACTTGACCAAATTTCCTTAAAACTTCTTATTCTTGTCTTCTATTCAAATAATAAAGTAGGATATCATAACTTTCGTGTGTGTCATGATTGCACTGAGCGCATACAACAAGTCATATTAAACCCCGGGACAGCCCTGGTAGGACGAGGTATGTCTCGTGAGGGTTTGTAGTCAATCTACCCATAAAATTGTTCTTCTAAATCTCTTCAAAAACCTTCCTTTTTGGCTATAGATCACCTAAAAACAAGATTCTTCAAGAAATTATCCTTTTCCTGAAATACTAGACAAACATATCAAAAACATTGAAAATGCTTGATTTCGAGCTCAAATCCAAGCTTACTTGGACTGTGAAATTTAGCACTTATCAAGGATCCTAGCTCATAAGCAAAATTCATAACCACAACGAACAATACAATTAATTATTACAACTTACAAATTAATTGATTATTAAAATTACCAATTAGTACACTAAGGTAAATCTTCAATCTATTGCAACAATGTATTTGTGTATTGCTTAAATATAATAAAACATATATTCTCTCATCCAAATCTCATTGTACCTTCATTGTCATATCATTGAGTTCTTTTGCTCTTTTTCCTAAGATTTTCCTAAGATTGTCCGCTTGTAGGAATTTGAGGAGTTTTGAAAATATTAGAAAGTAAATGTAAATTTATAAGAACTCTTTAAGAAAAGTAAGGATGCAAATATAATTTTTATATTTTCATATGCAAAGGATTATTTAATCTAGTATATTAATATTCTTTAATTTCTTATAGTGATACCTTTAACTTGAAAATAATCCACGGATTTTCTTTATTTCTAAATTTTATCTTCATATTCAAATAATTTATACCATATCAGCATCGTAGCCAGTGTTGCAGATTTCGGAAATCGGAACTATTCGGTTGAGGTACCGATTTACGATTTATCGGGTGATTCGGTTGAAAAATCGGCGATTTATCGACAATTTTTGCAAAATCGGCCGAATCGGTTCCAAAATTTTGACCGATTTTTAGCCGATTTATCGGCAATTTTTCAGAAATCGGCCGATTTCTATAACAATGATCAGTAGCCTTTTAATGCTATCTAATTATTTATTACAAAAGGTACATTAAAAGTTTATCGTTTTCGCATGGATGGTTGATTTTTTTAATTTTTAATATGCGAATTTTGATTTGAGAATCTGTCATTCTTGTTAAATTTTTATGTTAGCACAAATTATATTCGACCGCATCACACATTCATGCATAATTACTTGGTTTGCTTCATAATATTTGAATATAAGTCGTACATGCTTATACGGTGTCATGATGGTCTCAATATCTAGTCTTTTTGAAAAGGGAACAAATTGGTACATTTTTAGATTATGAGAGTTTATGTAATATTAGTGCAATGAGAAAAGTATTGAGAAATATTAGCTGGCAAAAATACGACTCTGATAATAAAGTGTAAGAATTAGTTACTGAGAATTATTTTTATTGTCCATATTATCCTGTTAAATATTTTATATATTTCAGATTCTATTCCAACAATAGTAAGAAAGAGAAATAGAATGTTAGGAATTCAAATAAAAAAAATTCTCTCCAAAGTATGTATTTTTTGGTAAAACCCCAGTCTTACATCGAGGCATATGAAGACCTTAGTTAAGTATTTAAGTCAGAAAATTCCTATAAGTGCACCAAAAAAAATCAAGATATTTCTGGGATGTGTGCTGGACTTATGAAATACCCAAGAAGTTATTGTATTTGGACTAGTTTACTTCGGTTTATTTTGGATTTAGAATCGGAACTTGACCCAATTCTCGAAAAAGGTTCAGGATTTGACCTGGAGTGTCACATATGGTATATGGTATTAGAATCGATTCTCGAAAGTTTGATTCTTCAAGATGCCATAGATGGGGACATGGAAACTGGTATTATCCTACAATGGACATAGTTCTAGTGGGGAGGAAACAAAGCCAACTACTACTATCCCACAATGGCTAGAGAGGGACAGTCTGGGCCTATGGGCTATCCATTGAGATTTAAAGTGCATGTGGAGAAATTTGTTCACTACATAAGATGGAATAGTACTATTAAGTGCACCAATAAATAATGATCTTTTGGGGGCATACGGTGTGGATTATCCAAGTTCTTGCTTTTGGGCTAGTCTACTTAGGTTTATTTCGGATTTGGAACCAGGACTTATCCCGATTTCAAAAAAGGTATGGGATATGAACTAGATTCGAGAGTTTGATTTATCATGTTTTTAGAGGTGGGGACAAAAAAGCTGGTGGAAATATCTTACAATGAACAGAGGTTCGGAGGTGTGGACACGAACCCAACCGATATTATCTTATAATGGTTAAAGAGGAACAATGTGGGCCTGTGGGCTATCTATTCAGATATGATGAGAAAGTCAAGAGTTCAAGACGGAGTAATGCTACAAAGTACTTCGACAAATCTTGTAGATTACCTAAGTTGTTGTTGGGCTTGTAGATTACCTAAGTTGTTGTTGGGCCAGAGTGTACTTCGACATTTTGAAATCGGAACTAAACCAAATTTTCAAAAATAACTCAGAATTTGACCTGGGTTTTCAAACTTTCTTTTCTTTAAAAATCTTAATCTTATTTTATACAAGTTGTTATGCCATATTTTTGGCATGTCTAATAAACTCCCAATTTCTTATATTTAATAATTATTAATTCAGATTAATAATTATTGCTTAACCACTAAGTTATATCCTCTCTCTGAAACGAGGAAAGAATCAATATCAATCAATCAATAATCGAAAATATTTCAAAACGATATTCTTCAAATCAGGAAGATATCACAACGATAAGATTAAATCAGATAAAATCAGTAATTACCACATTAAAAAATTTTATCCCTAAAGTCTCTCAGAGATAAACACAATTGCACAGAACTACGTGGGCTTGATCCTATATAAACATAGGTACGTAGGCATCTTGGCATATACGGAATCCGATACACGAGACAAATCAAGACACTTGCCAAGTCCAGCCCCCTCTTTTTTCATAAACCCTAAACCCCTAAAAATGGCCACATTCATACACAATTGCTCTACTATTTCAGCAAACCTCCGATTTCTTGTTGTTACAAAATTCTTCCAACAACATTTGGCGCTAGAAGGAGGGCATAATTTTTCGTTTGTGGAGGACAAACGAATACCAAAAAATTTACACGGGGTTTTGGGTTTTTAATACACAAAAATTAGGATTGACGTGGCTGATGACATGGGGGCTATAGTTTTTTAGCACAACATACAATATATGGATGGTACACAGTAGGCAAGGTGGAAGCAACTCAAAAGAAAAAATGCTTCAAAATTATAAACAGAAAAAAGAAGAAAGAAACCAAAAAAATTAAGGTAGGAGACTGCGCTGCCTTCGTTTGCATACATACGGTGGGATCTGCACTAATAAAATAAGATCAAAACAAAAGCCGCACGCATATGCATAAGACGCAGAACCGAAAAGAAAAAAAAAACAAGCATGGAAGACTGTATAACAGCGGCATCACTATATTGGCTACAAAGGGCTTTGGTGATGTGAATTACGGTGGGGCCAGCATAAAAGAAAGGATGTACAGAATAATTGCAAGAACAACATTGTAGAAACATGTGACGTACGTGACAAAGAGAAGAAAAAGAAGTAAAAAAAAAAAGTTGGTAAAGCTGGCACGCGGCAGTAATAAAAAAGAAGAAAAAGTGGCTATCAAATGGCAAGGAAACGCAGCAGATGGATGCGAATTGGACGTCAATCGACTCGACTCTAATATCCAGAGATAAGTTTTCGATTTATTTTTTAAATTCCTGCAAATTATTATATTATTATGTCATGTCATGCATAAATTCATGTTTTTTAAATATTTTTCAAGAAAAAATATTAATTATTTTAAAATTCGTGCGAGCAATATATTTTCGTGCTTGTAAAATTATTACAATTTAGAAAATATCGTACAAAATATTTATGTTGATGAATTGAGGAGATAATTGGAGTAGGATTAGGCCTTTGACGCTTTTGTGGTTCTGGGTGAACACTGAACACTTCACGAGCATATAATTTCTTGGCGTTATTGGAGGATCCCCGGCAGTGTGTCCTCTGATTATGACGTCAATGACTCGATTGGGATCGTGTTGGCGATTTCGTTGGGAGTTTGTGTCATTTTCAATGTAATGGACAAATTGTCCTTGTTTTATCTTCTCCTCAATTAGAGTACTTAACTGGAAACAGGCCTCTGTGGTATGGCCGTGATCCTCATGGTAATCGCAAAACTTTGAGCTCGGGGATCTGCCCGGCTTCATCGGCCTCGGAGGTCGGTAGCCGGGTTCCGTTTTTAAGATGGCGAGTATGGTGGACTTGTCTACTGTCAACTTCGTGAACTCTTTCTCTGTTTTATCTCGAGGTTTCCACGACCTTTCGGAACGAGATGTTTTCTCGGGCCTGGGGCTTCTCGCATCTCGGGACCTCGAACGCGAGTCACTCTCTTTCCTGTAATCTGATTTCGGGGATCTAAATCCCGAGCTTGAACTCCTTTCCCATCTCTGTGAATACTTTCTGGGTGATTGGATACTTCCTACGGCCTCTTGTAATTTCATTCTATGTTCCACGATCTCGAAAGCAGCTTGAAGAGATCGTGGACTTTTCTCAAAGTATTCCTCTAGCAAGGGGCCATGCCTGTGTTTATCAATGCCTGCAGCGAGGTAGTTGATGGCGAGCTCTTCCACGAGATTAGGGATCTCCGCGACCTCAGCTCGAAAGCGAATCAAGAATTCTCGCAACGACTCGTTGGAGCGTTGTCTAACATTCATGAGCGAGGCCGTAACCTTTCCACCTTTGTAATTACTGGAGAATCTACCTTTAAACTTAGTTTTCAACAAGTCCCACGAGTCTATGGACCTCGGGGGCAAGTTATTATACCAACGCAGGGCGGTTCCTCGAAGACAGGTGGAAAAGAATTGGCATCGGGCAATTTCTGAATGTCCACAAAACTTCATTCTCCCATCATAAGTGTTAAAAACTCGCTGGGGTTTGTGGACCCATCAAATTGATCGAGTGACGGGGTTTTCAAACTCCTATTGATTCGTGCCTTTTCGATTCGTGCAGCGAGGGGACTTTCAGCTGGGGCCTCAGAGCCAGACTGGCTTCGAATAAACTTTTTGCACATCGCTATGTCGTTTTGCAGTTGAGAAATCTCTTCCGACCTGTACGAGTCGCTTGATTCAGTTTGCCTCGAGGCTGTCCCCTGGGACTTTGCTTGCCTCCTCATATGGGGAACCTGGTACGATCTATTAGACTCCGTCTCGTCCTCGTAGCTTGCATCATCCTCAAACCCCTCGTTATTGTACCCGGGAGATCGATACTCAAATGAACGAGATGGTAGTGATGTTTGTTGTAACTCGAGCTGGAGACGTCGTATTTCTCTTTGTTTTTCCAACTTTAGCTGTAATTTCCTCCTCTGAACCTCGAGGGCCTCCAGCTCATCATCTGACTCATTAAAGTCTTCCTCATTCTCCTGAACTCCTTTACCAGGATTTTGTCTTCTCATCCTTTCAAGGTGGAGACGGGCATCGCTCGTCAACACCCGTTTGCCCGAAGCCGTTGGGACCCTCGTACGGGTATCCACTCGGGGTCTCTTTTTGTTTTGCTCTGCGACGGGGGATCTCTGAAAATCCTCCGCCATCTCATCGTCTACTTCGTCGGCGAACAACTGTCTCGGTTGTAATGGGTGTCTTAAGGTGCCGTCGACATCACGGGGGACTGTTCATATTTCCTCCTCCGTGAGGCGTTGTACTACCGGCTCTCCTTCATAATCATCCATTTTACCGTGCAACCTTTGATAAAAGAGCTTCTTCTAGCGCCAAATGATGGGCTATGAAATATCCTCAAGCTATCTAATTAATTAGCAACCAAGATATAGAATAAGATTTAAGTATTTAAGTATTTATTTCATAACCTTTAGAGGTTCTCTCTTTACATCAAGTTGCATCCCCCTTCAAGTAATGTGGTACAAGAATATTTATAGGGGATCCCTTGTGGGTCCCCCCCTCCCCATCTTTACTTGGAGGGTAAGACATAATAATCTATTTACAAGTTTTGGGCTTCAAGGCCCGCTAAGATGATTTAATACATTTTGGGCCTAACTACAAACTATGGCTTATTGGGCTTAAATGCCAACTACAATTATACATACTATTCTATCTAATATTCATGGTCCAACAGAACATTACAAACCGAATTATAATCACAAGCTAAATAAGAAAATTTCAAGAACCTGCACTGCACCTAAAGTTTATGGAGATGGGAGTACTTCTTCAGAATATGTACTCGAGAAAAGTCTAAAGTGGTAAGGCCCAAACATCAACTTAATAGCATGTAATCACTTGCACATAGACATTTTATAATGTAATCATCTTTTCGGGATATCAGATTGTAGTTATAAATGTGAAATATTTGAGGAAGCATCTGATAGTAATCTAATTTTCGTCATGATATTGAAGTTAAAATAATTTGGATTCTTTTAGATCTATCATGGGAGAATTTTCTTAAGAAAAAGGCTGAAGATAAAGCCTGATTGCAAAGTTCAAAGGAAGCACACCCACCCAACAACGAAAGAGAAAAGAATAGTAAGGTCGATGCCCCTTATCAAATCTGAAAAGATACAAACTAAGGGGTAGCAGGACTTGGAGAAGAATATTCAGAAACATAATACATATGTAAGTCGCGAAAAAACTTAAAATGTTAGAAATATTATGTAAGGTACATTATTAGTTCTACAGAAATCAAAATTAAAGCATTTGCAACAAAGCTAGACAGCTTAAAACATGTATTACTGCCTAGTGAACTGAAGGTTCTGGAATGACTTCTCTTTTCTTCTTTCCATAGTGAACTGATTAACTAGTGGATCTATGCAGGTGGTGACGTGTCATGTGCTTCTTGTCCACCAAAGAACAAATACCCACCTCTAAAAGATTATCCTGATCCTACCAGCAGTTTTTGGCATGTTACAGTACCCGGAAAATTAAGTAAGGTATAGTTAATCAACTTGGATCTGTCGTATGGTGTCATTTCCGAGAACCCAAACGAGGGACCAGTCCAAGTGTCTACAACGGAAGGAATTGCAGGCAAAACTAGCTTCTCAACACCCAATTTCATCAGCTTCTTTTCCAGCACATCCATCAGTGTCTTGCACATACCAAGTCTCCTATACTTAAATCGCGTAGCAATAAAGGGTACTTCTGCCACTTTGTCTCCAAAAATTCTTACAGTTGCAACTGTGACAACTTCAGCCTTTTTCTCCAAGATCACAGTATAAAAGCCTCGATAATCTAATCGTTTCAAATCCGATTGCCTGCTAAAGATAACATCTTCAGCAACATCCCTCCCATTCCAAGGTTCTTTCGCAGACAAGAAACATTCATGCATCACACTAAGAGCACGATTCAGCTTTTTGGTTGTCTCAACTTCAATCACATTGTTCTCATTCTTTAAAATAGTCCAACTTAAATTATTTTCCCCAACCACAAATGTTTTTCCCAACAATCTACCAAGGCTAGAAGATATGACCTTGCACTTTTCACTACAAAACCATTTCTTCCTGTCTAGTTCTGCAACACAGAACTCACCTAGACACTTTACATGATACTGTTGTTCACATTGATAACAACTTTTAGTTGGTTCTGAATCATCTTTTGGACAAATCTGGCCACAAATCTTGCAACAACATGATGCGCAGTACCAGGGCTTGCTAGCAGGAACCTCCGACAAACAAAGACAATGTTGGTGAAAAGCAGATGTGCATTGATCACACAATATTAGTTCTCCTGTCTCCCTACAAACTAAGCAAAAATCATCATGTCCATTTTGTTGCATAGTTCCACTTTCTGAACCAATGGTTTTGGCTTTCGCTTTCTTGCTGAGTCCTTTCACTTGCTTGCCAACAGCTGTCATTTGCTGTTCAATTTGCACTAGAGATCTTCCGTCTTCCACAAAAATGTTGGCTGCAGGTCTGTGATACGTACTACCCACATGAGCCTCAAACTTGCTAAGAGTGAACACACCCTTACAACAAGAACAATCAACCCCTTCACTAGTAACCCTTCCTTCTCCCATCACACTACCATCTCTTCTGTTTCTGTAATACACTTTTGTCAAAGGTAAAATCAACTTGCTTTTAATCAACGTAGCCAATTTCCCCCCTGATCCACCCTTAACCCCAATCTTTCTCTTTTTAACCCTCTCAGTTAACTTAGAATCTTTTCCTCCAGAAAAAACCATATCATTAACACTCATTTTCCCCAATTCGGTCCCAACATTCATGTTTTCACCATCCTCATCATCCGCAAACAAAGCATTATAAAATTCTGCGTAACCTTGTTCTTCATTGGAAGTACTCTGAACAGAAACATCATCTTCCTCTACAACATCCCTCTTTCCTTTCATGCAAAGCATCATTCTTTCCCCGTAAACATCACCAGAACTCAACCTTCTCTTCTTGATTTCCGGAACTTCCACATTGGATTCTCTCCCAACTTCTCCTTGAAGAAAACCATCACTTATTTTCCCAGAATGTGATCCAAGAACATCATCTCCTGTGTTCCCAACTTGTGACTCAAGAACATAATCATGCTTTATCCCTTGGCTATCTAAATAGCCCTTGCAAGCCATTCGAAGCGATATATACTTCTTTTTACTATTAGGAGGACAATATCGAAGTTCTCTCTTGCCACCCTTCTTCATAATAAAACAAAATCTCCATCCCATGGCTGACAGATGTTGCTTAGCCTTCATCTGAATATCTTTAATCCCTCTACTCTTCCCCGATTCATCGGAATTATAATAATAATCAAGAACGGCTTGTGAGTCGATCCTGGCCTCAACAACTTGCTTTTCGATATTCTGCTCCATAGCCTCTGTATTACACTACAAAGATTTAAAACATGTAACACAATACCATAAGGTGTGTGCGTGAATGTGTTAATTATCGAAAAGAGAAAAATATAGAGATAACAATGTAATTGTTGTATGTGTTTATGCATGAAAAGTGATTGTGTTCTTGTTAATATATAAGAGCTAACATTGACAATTACTCTTTTCGATTAGGATTCAAAAACGTTAATTCAAGTTTAAAAAGGAAACTGGAGGTTTCTGACGCGGAAACTTGTAATTTAATTGAAAATTATGACGCGGATTGTCAATCATAAATTCATAATCAAATTAAAATTAGAATTTCAATATATAAGTCGATTTTAAATAAAGTAGTTTTTTATTTGTGTTTTTAAGACACCTCACCAAATATTGGAAGTCATCGGTGAACCAGCAGATAAATAATTTATTTCAATTTACTATTAAGTACACCGTCTCAAATTCATTCGGTAAAATTACGATAAATTAATATTTGATTTATTAATAACATCAATCAATTACATAATTTTTTGGGATAGTACAGGCACTGACTCTATAAAATAAATTAACAACTTTATATATATACATGAATTAATAATCAACTTTATATCAAAATAATATATATTTATTCTAGTTATCCTATTAATAAATTATATCCTTATATGTTATAAAGATTTTTGGTCTGGTCATTATACAACCAAAATCACATGATCATGATCCGTTAGATTAAAACAGACGATCAAGATTAGATCACATTAAAAATAAAATTATAATCTAAAAAGAATATAATTAGAAAATGTTGTATTATAAGTGAATTTTAAAAAGAAAATTATAATCTAAAAAGGATATAATTAAAGAAGGTTGCATTACAATTGAATTTTAAAAAGAAAATTATAATCTGAAAAGGATATAATTAAAAAAGGTTGTATTAGAATTGGATTTTATTTATTTTTTTATTAGTATTAATAAAAAATCGTATTTACTATTTGGGATCTATTTTAAGATCAAGAAATCAGATTTTGATGATTTTACAATCCATGCGAACCTCATAAAATTATCTTTAATTTAGTGATGATTTAATAAGTACTAGCTTAAAACCCGTGCGATGCACGGATTTTTTAAATTATTATATGAATTTTTTTCATTAATTTAAATTATTTTTTGAAATATTAATTTTGGAGACTTAAATTTTTATATGAGATGATTTGATAATAGTTGTATAAATGTTATCCATGATATTTCTAAAAATGGAGAGATTTTAGTCAGAAAATATTGAAAGATGATAGGTTTTAGTTGAAAAAAATAATTGTTTAATTATTAGTAATTATAAAATAATTCTTTTATTTTATTAAATATAATGTGCGTGTAATGATTAGAATAAGAGAGGATTTAGTTAAAGAAAATTAAAAAGGTAATATGTTTTTGGTGAAAAAGGTAATTGATTATTTTATAGTATTTATAATTTAATTACGTTATTTTACTAAATACAATTGCTCGTAATGTTTTTTGAAAAGAAGAAATTAATATTGTACGTGATATTTCTATTAAAAGAGGGATTTTATTTAGAAAATATATAAAAGATGATACGTTTTAGCTGAAAAAGAAAATCAGTTAATTATTAATATTAGAATATTATTAGTTTATTGTATTAAATAGAACCGCCCGTGATATAATTGGAAAAAAGATATTTTAGCTATAGAAATAGAAAGGCAACGTGAAAATTAAAAAGATTATACGATTTATTTGAAAAAGGCAATTGATTAGTTTATAGTAATTATAATTTAATTAAGGCAATCGACTACTTACCATTATTTTAATTAATTAATTTTAATTTAATATAATTTAATATACTCATGTTTACGTTCCTTATTATAAACAACGTATACAAATTTTTAATATATTTTTATTAATAATTGAAAAATATAATGTAATATTTTCGGGTATATATTAATGATTGTAAGATTAGTTTTAAATTAAAAAGGTAACATGTTTTAATTTGAAAGAAAATATTAATGATTGTAAGATATGATACGAGTGATGTTTTTATAAACAACGTATACAGATTTTTAATATACTAGCTTAAAACCCGTGCAATGCACGAATTCTTTTTAATATTACATGAATTTTTTTCATTAATTTAAATTATTTTTTTAAAACATAAATTTTGGAGGCTTAAATTATTTTATGAGATGATTTGATAATAAATAAATAAATATATATATATATATATATGGGAGATTTTAGTTAGAAAACATAGAAAAAAAAGAAAGGTTTTAGTTGAAAAAGGTATTCAGATAATTGTTAGTATTTATAAAATTATTATTTTATTTTATTAAATAGAATGCCCGTGATATGATTGGAAAAAGAGAGAATTTAGTTAGATAAATTAAAAAGATAACATGTTCTAGGTGAAAAAGGTAATTGATTAGTGTATAGTAATTCCAATTTAATTACGTTATTGTAATATTTTAAGAAAAGGAGAAATTAATATTGTCCGTGATATTTCTATTAAAAGAGGGATTTAAGTTAGAAAATATAAAAAAAATGATACGTTTTAGCTGAAAAAGGTAATCGGTTAATTATTAATATTATAATATTATTAGTTTATTGTATTAAATAGAACCGCTTGTGATATAATTGAAAAAATAGAGATTTTAGTTAGGGAAAATAGAAAGGTAACATGAAAATTAAAAAAGTGACATGATTTATGTGAAAAAGGTAATTGATTAGTTTATAGTAATTATCTATACTAATATATTAAAGCCAAAAGATTAAAAGTTTAGTCGGTTTGGTTTTCGGTTTGGTTAGCCTAATTATTAAAATAAATAATGACATAATATAATTAATGGTAATTTGTAATTGCCATTTTCACATTTACTTTAAGTTAAATATATTACCTTTTGTAAAAACATCAATCGTACCTTATCTTCAAATCATTAATATTTTCTTTCTAATTAAAACACGTTACCTTTTTCTTTTAAAACTAATCTTACAATCATTAATATATACCCAAAAATATCACACCATATTTTCAATTATTAATAAAATATATTAAAAATCCCTATATGTTGTTTATAATAAGAAAATTTTAGTATAATACGTAAATATGAGTATATTAAATCATATTAAATTAAAATTTAAAAAATTATTAAATGATAATTATATAAAAACATAATTGTACAATTAACTAAAATTTAATAAATACCTAACATATCTTATCTTTCAATCAATTTAAAAGACGTTTACTTTTAATTGAACATATTACCTTTTATACACACCTAAAATATCATATCTTCCAATCATTAATATTTCTTTCTAATTGAAATACGTTACCTTTTAATATAAAACATAAGTTTGCAAACATAATCTTCCAATCATTAATATTTTTTTCTAATTAATACCTTATCTTTTAATTTAAAACATAAATTTACAATTATTAATGTATATCCAAAAATATGATATCATATTACCGTTAGATTTTTAGTAATTAATAAGAACTGTTAGATGTAATTATAAAGTATATTTAATGACTAAATTATTTTACTAAATATTCAAGGTTCGAATCCCGTCAACGACATATTTAATTTAAAATTTTATTATATAAATTTTAAATCATGCAAATCATTTATTAAATTTACTATAAATTTTATTAAATTAATATTAAAATAATTTTAAAATAATGATTATATAAAAATATAATTATAGAATAAAATAAAATTTATAACATATCAAAAGAAACCCGTGCATCGCACGGGCTATAATCTAGTAATTTAATTATGTTACTTTACTGAATAAAATTGTTCATAGTATTTTTAGAAAATGAGATATTAATAGTATATGATATGGGCTGAAAATAAAGCCCTAAAGACACCTTTAATGATACATTAAATAAACCTAGGTTGGTCCAAAGACAAGGCCCAATTATAAGGCCCAAAAACCCTAATTATGATAATAATTCGTAATTAGATAAATCAGCCAATATGAGATTCGGTTATCGAGTCCTTAAGGAAACCAAATCATCCCGGGAGTGGTCTCCAAGGAATACAGCTGTAGTGCTTATCCACATTCTACCCGGAAGGATCCAGAATTCTACCTAAAATAGGTATCTTGTCCACCAAGATACCAAACCCTACTTTCGAGGCCCCCAGGCCTATATAAGGACCTGCTCCTTCACATTCAGAACTACGTATATAAGGACCTGTTGTGGAACGGAATATAGGGTGTATTTACTGCGTATTTAATGCTAAGGTTTATGAGAGCTTCGAGCTTTAATGGCTGATCAAGTGTTTCGTGACTTAACTCGGGTCCTCACAAGATGCCTACGTATCTTGCAAATATCAAGAATCAAGCCAAAAAACGTAGTTCTGAATGTGAAGGAGCAGGTCCTTATATAGGCCTTGGGGGCCTCGAAAGTAGGGTTTGGTATCTTGGTGGACAAGATACCTATTTTAGGTAGAATTCTGGATCCTTCCGGGTAGAATGTGGATAAGCACTACAGCTGTATTCCTTGGAGACCACTCCCGGGATGATTTGGTTTCCTTAAGGACTCGATAACCGAATCTCATATTGGCTGATTTATCTAATTACGAATTATTATCATAATTACGGTTTTTGGGCCTTATAACTGGGCCTTGTCTTTGGACCAACCTAGGTTTATTTAATGTATCATTAAAGGTGTCTTTAGGGCTTTATTTTCAGCCCATATCATTTGCCCCCAACTTCTAGGAAAACTGATCAGGTTTTCATTGAAGTTATAATTGGTTCTTATCGAGACTTGGGGTTTGATTCATCCCTTACCTGGGACAATCTACCCTAATTCGGGGATTCTTCGTACACTAGTGTTTCACGGATATCGTCTTAAACGTAAAGTGTGGAGCGACCTACACATTGACGACGATCTGCCTTATTCGAGGGTAAATAACAATTTTTATGCCTTAAAGAAATTTAATAACTTCCTTGCACTTTTTCTTATACTCACGAGCATTTCGTCAATGCCATAATTTCTAAAATTTCTTTTCAAAGAAATCGCTTTTTGCAGGAAAAATCAGAAAAAGGCCTTCACAATTTTCGATCAGGATTCCTGGTCGAATTTTCGATCAGGATCCTGGTCGAATAAATGCAATTTGGACATCCTGGTCTGAGGCATTTCGACCAAGATTCCTGGTCGAATATTCGATCAGGATCCTGGTCGAATAAATGCAATTTGGATATCCTGGTCTGAGGCATTTCGACCAAGATTCCTGGTCGAATTTTCGATCAGGATCCTGGTCGAATAAATACAATTTGAACACTCTGGTCTAGCTCATTTCGACCAAGATTCCTGGTCGAATTCTCGATCAAGATCCTGGTCGAATAAATGCAATTTGGACACTCTGGTTTAGCTCATTTCGACCAAGATTCCTGGTCGAATTTTCGATCAGGATCCTGGTCGAATAAATGCAATTTGGACACTCTGGTCTAGCTCATTTCGACCAAGATTCCTGGTCGAATTTTCGATCAGGATCCTGGTCGAATAAATGCAATTTGGACACTCTGGTCTAGCTCATTTCGACCAAGATTCCTGGTCGAATTTTCGATCAGGATCCTGGTCGAATAAATGCAATTTGGACACTCTGGTCTAGCTCATTTCGACCAAGATTCCTGGTCGAATTTCCGATCAGGATCCTGGTCGAATAAATGCAATTTGGACACTCTGGTGTAGCTCATTTCGACCAAGATTCCTGGTCGAATTTTCGATCAGGATCCTGGTCGAATAAATGCTATACTGGGCTTATTGGGCCTATTGGGCCTTAACCCCCCTTTATTTACTAGGAAATTTATAGTTCTTCTAGAGCCTTCCTGCTCTTTGGACCTATGGGCCTCTCAACGGGCCTTAACCGGCTATTGCCAGTTATTTGGAATTTTAACCGGCTATTAGCCAGTTGCAAAATTCCTATAAGAAGGTGGAGTGAGATTCATTTCTCACTTCACTCTAACATACTATACTTTCCCCTAAAAATTTTCTTAGTCATTTCTCTCAAGTTAAGGCGATTCCCGGCGATTTTTCCCAGCGATTTTTCCGTTCTCAGGCGAGTTTCTGCCGGTTTCTGGGTTTCTTTTGAAGATTTTCTGGGCTTTCTGTTGCATCTTTATCTTCTTCAACTGAATTTCTGGGCTTGAGCATTCATACCTTGAAGATCAATGGCGGACAAATCTGCACAACGCCTTCTAAAGATGAATTCAGCTTCCAAAAGAGGTAACGACATCGAAATTCGTTCTTCTTATATGAGTTTAACTGAAATGATCAACTTGCGTGGAGATGATCACCCTTCTCTAGCTAATTTAGATGCTTATAATTGCTGTAACAAGTTTCATGATGATGACGTAATTAAAAATTACAACAAAACTTATGCAATTAACTCTCCATATAGACTTGTTAAAGCTGGGCCTGGTGACAGGCCTTGTCATTGGAGGCCCAATGGGTTATGTGTTTTTAGGGATGCCCTCATAGCTGGGTTAGGTTCCCTTTCCACGAGTTTATTCCCAAACTTTTGGCCGACGTTTAGATCAGCCCATGCCAACTCCCACCAAACGCATGGCGATCCATTTTGTGTTTTATGGTGTTGTATCTTAGGAACAAGTTTCCTCTTTCTGTTCCTTTGTTTAGAAAAATATTTCAATTCTATAATAGCTCCTCTAGCCAACCGGGGTGGGTCTACGTTAGACAGCGCCCTAAAATCCCACATATCTTCAATGGTCACTCGATTATTGACAACAACCCTAAGTGGAAGGAAGAGTTTATGTACTTGGTTTGGAAAGGGGGTGATTGGGGCACCCTTTTCCGAAGCTCCTTTGGTAAGGTGGCCGATGGCAACCCTAACAAGATAGTTCTCAATACTGAGGAGCAAGCGGCTTATGACGAGCTAATCAAAGACAATGGTGAGACTTTGTGTTGGGACCTCATCAATGAGGAATCTCTTAGGGCTGTAGGCCTTTCTGCCGTTTCAGACTTAGGTAATTTCTACTCTTTCGTGAGTTCATTTTATTTCTAGATAAGCTTATACCCATGTTTTAATTTGTTATTGTGTGCAGCTGTTATGAAAATCATGCGGGAGACAGACCCTGGCGAGGAGGAAACTGCTCGTATGAAGAGAGCAAAGAGGGCCCTTGACACGAGGGGCAAGTCTAGTGAACCATCTTTTCTGCGTCCACACAAAGTGCAGAAACAAGACTTGGTTGCTGTTGATGAAGAAGATGGACTAGTGCAGGTGAACGTCCAATCGACGGTGTACAGGCCTCCATGGGGCTTTAGGAAGATGGACTCTGTAGTTGGCTCCACCAAGCATTCAATGGATTGGTCATTGAACTCAATTACTCCTGTCGACTACAAAGATTTCGTGACGGGCGGAAACATGCTGGAAAACGAGTATCTGGGCGCCCAGGCTTTGGCTTCTTTATGTTTTTCCTTTTGAATTCTTCTTTTTCCTTGATCTATCATTATTTGATGTTATACTCCCTACTGACCTAACTCCCTTGCAGGCCAACGTTCACTTTCAGGGCATGGTTCACCAGGCTAAAGCCTGGCAAAACAAGTCGAAGTCTTTTGAGACTAAGTATCAAAAAGAGAAACTCAAAGTAGAAGAAGCCGAAGATAAGTTGAAAGGGAAAGTAGAGGAGTTGGAGGCAGCCCAGGCTGAGGTGGTGCACTTGCGGGCCAAGAAAGAAGACTTTATTGACGAGTACATGGACTCCCAGGACTTTCAAACTTTGATGGAGAAGCACGATGCGGTGCTCTATCCAGCCCAGTACACCGATGGTTGGGATGAGCCCATAGAGGCCGTGCTGAAGAAACATCCCGGGCTGTTCTCTCCTGCTGACTTCCCTAGCCCACATCCTCATGTTCCTACTCCTGTCATGGGTAGTGAGGATGAGGCCGCTGAAGGGAATAGGATTCTAGATCCCGAGGTTAATCCGGTTCGCAGAGACTCCGATACTACTCACACCTCTTCTCCACGCGCAGCCAAGGGTTCGAAGGCCCAAGGAAACGAGGAGGATTCTGCCTCATCTCGAGCTCCCGAGGCTTAGTATTTTTCTTTTGATGGCCCTGCGTGGCGTCTTTTTGATTTCATCATTCATGTTTTGTAACTTAAACTTATAGCCTTCGGGCTTATTTATGCTTTTCTGGGATTCTCTTTATGTTTGATAATTTTTTGTCACTTGTATTTGGCCTTTACTAGCTTGCAATTTAATTATGCATTGATACATTCCAGACATAAAAGAAGAGAACAAGTAGAATATTGAAAACCAAACTGAATAAATAAGTCTTGAAATGGGTCCAGCCCTTACATAATACTTTACTTCCTACTCGGAGTTTGCAAACTCTGAAATGGTTTCGTCGACCTTATTTCTACTTCATTAATAGATAAAAAAGCTGAATCCTTACAAGGATAGCTCAAACATAATAAACTTTAAGGTTCAAGGCATGCCAAGTATGGGGCACCTCAACCCCGTCCAAGGTTTCCAACTTGTACGATCCTCGTCCAAGTGTCTTCCTGACTCTATACGGCCCTTCCCAATTTGGGGCTAACTTTCCTTTCTGGCCAACTCCGGATGCTTCAATCTTTCTGAGCACTAAGTCTCCTTGACGGAAGAACCTTTCTTTCACCCTTAGGTTGTAGTAGAAGGAAGCTTTCTTCTGATGCTCTGTATTCCTAGCATGGGCTTCATCCCTTACTTCGTCGATCAGATCGAGGGCTAGTCTCATCCCTTCCTCATTGGTGTCTGGTTCAAAGGCCTCCACCCATGGAGATACATGCATGATTTCCACGGGTACTACAGCTTCAGCCCCGTAGGCTAACATGAATGGAGTTGCTCCAGTAGTCACCTTGCATGTGGTTCGATATGCCCAGAGTATGGGTAGTAACTCATCCACCCAAGTATTTCTAGAGCGTTCCACTCTTTTCTTCAGTCCATCGAGGATGATTCGGTTGGCAACCTCAGCTTGACCATTAGCTTGATGGTGGGCAACTGAGGTGAATCGAAGCTCAATCCCATTCTCTTCACAATAGTCCTTGAACTCTTTGTTGTTAAATTGTAAACCATTGTCCGTAACGAGGATTCGTGGTATTCCGTATCTGCACATGACATTCTCCCAAAAGAATTGCATGATTTGCTTGGTTGTGATTTTAGCCAAAGGTTTGGCCTCAATCCACTTTGTAAAGTAGTCAATAGCTACAACTAGAAACTTCCTTTGAGCAGTGGCCATAGGAAAGGGCCCAAGAATGTCCATCCCCCATATAGCAAACGGGATGGGGGAGCTAATGGATGTCAACATCTCTGGTGGTTGTCTAACCACTGGTGCATGTTTCTGGCACCGATCACACTTTTTCACATATTCTTTGGCATCAGACATCATCTCAGGCAAATAGAATCCAAGCCCGACTATCTTGTGAGCTAGGGCCCTGGCCCCCAAGTGTTGTCCGCAAATTCCCTCATGGACCTCCTCAATAGCTGATTTGGCCTCTTCGGGCCTTAAACACTTTAGATACGGAATCACAAAAGATTTTTTGTAGAGTATCCCTTCAATCAGAGCATACCTCAGTGCTCTCAGAGATAATTTTCGTGCCTCCATGGCATTAGTCGGGAGCCAACCAGTCTCGAGGTGTGCTTTTATGGGATCTATCCAACATTCCCTCACTCCAATAGGTGCGATTAACTTTGAATCGATGGTAGGGGTTCTCAGAACTTGGAAGTAGACACTTCCAGAGTAATTCTTTATCTCAGAGGAGGCAAACTTAGATAAGGCATCAGCCTTGGTGTTTTCCTCCCTCGGAATGTGCTCAATGTAGCACTCATCAAATTGAGTTATTATTGCCTTCACAAGCCTTAAGTATTTAGCCATGGTTTCATCCCTCGCCTCAAACTCTCCATTGACTTGAGCCACAACCAACCTTGAATCTCTACAAACTTTAAGATTTTTGGCCCTTAGGGCTCCTGCTAAGCCAAGTCCAGCTATCAGAGCTTCATATGCTGCCTCATTATTGGTTGTTGGAAAGTCCAACTTCAGGGCGTATTCAATCATGAATCCATCGGGACTTTGTAAGACAAGACCTGCGCCACTTGTTTTCGTTTTTGATGCCCCATCATAATAGAGCATCCAGAATTCCTTCTCCTCTATTACGGGTTCCTTGTCTTCCTTATTGCCTTCCTGAGGTATCTCCTGCCCCCCGACTTCTTGGTTGTCAATGGTACATTCAACCACGAAGTCAGCAAGTGCCTGAGCTTTGATGGCCGTCCTTGGCTTGTACTTAATATCGAATTCTCCCAACTCAATTGCCCACTTGATGAGCCTACCACTGGCCTTAGGGCTGTGCAAAATATTTCTCAACGGCTGTCCTGTAAGGACCTCAATCTCATGTGCCTGAAAATAGGGCCTTAATTTCCTAGAGGCAGTTACCAATGCTAAAGCAAACTTCTCAATAGCGGAGTAGTTCAACTCTGCTCCATGTAAAACTTTACTCACATAGTATACGGGTTTCTGAACCTTGTTTTCCTCCTTTACCAGCACCGCACTCACAGCTTGACCTGAAATTGCCAAGTAAAGATAAAGGATTTCTCCCGTACTTGGCTTGGCCAAAAGCGGGGCCTCAGACATATACTTCTTCACCTGCTCAAAGGCCTCTTGGCTTTCTTCAGTCCACTAAAAGTTTTTTACCTTCTTTAAAGTTTTAAAGAACGGCAAACACTTGTCCCCGGATTTGGAGATGAACCTCCCTAACGCAGCAATCCTCCCAGTTAACTTCTGTACATCCCATATAGAACGTGGTGGTTCCATGTCCAAAATAGCCTTGATTTTGTCGGGGTTGGCCTCAATTCCCCGTTTTGAGACCATAAGACCCAAAAATTTTCCAGACCCAACACCAAAAGCACACTTGGCTGGATTCAACATTATCTTATGGTGCCTCAGCACTTTAAATGCCTCGCGTAGGTGTTCAATGTGATCTGCCATGTGTAGGCTTTTCACCAGCATATCATCCACATAAACTTCCATAGTCTTTCCAATGAGATGAGCGAAGATCTTGTTTACCAACCTCTGATAGGTAGCTCCCGCATTTTTCAGTCCGAAAGCCATGACCAAGTAACAATACACACCGAAGTCGGTGATGAACGATACCTTTGGAATATCATCCTTAGGCATCTTGTTTTGATTATAGCCACTAAAGCCATCCATGAAGCTTAACATCTCATGCCCAGCCGTGGCATCTATCAGCGTATCGATCCTTGGCAAAGGAAAACAGTCCTTTGGGCATGCGTCGTTCAGATCAGTGAAGTCTATGCACATCCTCCACTTTCCATTAGCCTTCTTGACCATTACAGGATTGGCCAACCATTCCGGGAACTGGATTTCCTCAATGAACCCTGCCTCTAGGAGTTTGTCAACCTCCTGTTTTATGGCTTCTTGCCTCTCAAGTGCAAAATTTCTCTTCTTTTGTTTCACTGTCTTCCGGTTTGGATCCACATTCAGGCTGTGTTATATCAATTGGGGATCTATCCCTGGCATGTCAACTGCTGTCCATGCGAAGACATCACTATTGTCTTGCAAAAAGGAGATCAATTTGCTCTTCAAGGGGTCTTTCAAAGATGCCCCGATGTAAGTAACCTTCTCAGAATCTCCCAGCTCTAAAGGTACGGGAAGCAATTCCTCTGCTGGTTTTCCTCTGCGCTCTTCATTCTTCCGAACATCCATATCTTCGATTGGGAGAACCTGCCCCCCGGTTCCATCCGGCCTTAGTGCGGCCACATAACAACTCCTTGCCATCTTTTGATCCCCTTTCTCTTCTCCTACTCCATTTCTGGTTGGGAACTTAACCTTTAAATGATAGGTAGAGGCAACCGCCTTGAAAGCATGTAGTCCCGTCCTACTTAGGATAGCATTGTATGTGGATGTAGCTTTGATAACCAAGAAATTTAACATCTGAGTTGTCTCTCGTGGCTCTTGCCCTATAGTCATGGGTAGCTGAATTGTTCCCTCGACCTTCGACTCTACTCCGTTGAACCCATATATGGGCATGTTTGACGGCGTCAACTGAGACTCAGCGTATCCCATTTTTAAGAAGGCATCATGAAACAAGATGTCCACCGATGCTCCATTGTCGATCAAGACCCTCTTTACTTGGGAATTGCCTATCACAGGTGAGATAACCAGGGGGTCATCATGGGGAAACTTCACCCCTTCAAGGTCTGAATCATCGAATCCAATCGAGACTTCTGTCTTTGCACGTTTTGGTGCTTCCCCTACAATGTGCATCACTTCTCGCGCATACGCCTTTATGGAATTTCTACTTGTCCCGGCCGCTGTCGGGCCACCGAAGATCATGTTGATTACTGGCCCCCGGGGCTGCTGATTGTGATTACGATCCTCATCTTTCCTATCATAATCCCGCCTCGGGTTTCCCCGATCCCCATCTTTGCAGAATTTATTCAACTTTCCTCTACGGATCAAGAACTCAATTTCATCCTTCAATTGTCTACAATTGTCGGTATCGTGACCCACATCCTTATGGAACCGACAGTACTGATTCTTGTTTCTTTTCTCAGGATCAGTCCTTAGTGGCTTCGGCCATCTCACATCCCTGTCTTTTTCTATCTCCATCAGGATTTGACTTCTTGGAGTATTTAGCCTTGCGTATTCCGTAAACCTTTGCCCGGGACTCCCCTTTTTAGGGGCTGAATCAGGATCCCTGCCCGTGCGCGGGTACTTATCTTTAGCATCATATTCCTGTTCCGACTTCCGCTTCTTAGAGTTGTCACCGTTTCCGGTGTTCCCCGTTCCTGGATCTTTCTTCAGACTATCCTCCGCCTTGATGTACTTGCTCGCCCTTTGTTGGAGCTCAACCATATTTTCAGGGGGATGCTTAGCCAATGACATTTTGAAATAAACATTAGAAGTTTCATTCTGCAATGCCACCATGGCTACCTTGTTTTCCAGGTTTGTAATGTTGAGCGTTTCCTTTGTGAATCGCTTGAGATAGTCTCTGAGATTTTCATTTTTTTCCTTGTATCATAGTCATGAGGGATGCGGAATCTTTCTCATGAATTCTTCCTCCTATGAACTGGCTGACAAAAGCATTGCTTAGTTCTTTGAAAGAGGCAATGGAGTTTGGTGGTAGGCGGCTGTACCAACGTTGTGCCATGCCCGCTAATGTTTGGGGAAACGCCCTACACTTCAAGGCGTCACTGGCGGGTTGTAACAGCAATGCGTTAGAGAACGTCCTTACATGATTAACGGGATCTCCCGTTCCATCGTAAACCTTTATGGTAGGCATCTTGAACTTCCATGATATATGCGCATTCATCACCTTCTCAGTGAATGGAGGGGTTGGATCATCAGGATCTCCAAGTTGCATCAAGTCTTCAGGATTGCCTCTGGGGGTTTCGACCCTCGTGCTTCTACCTCTAGGGACTTCGGTCCTTCTCTCTCTCCTTGGGGTGCTTTCCAAATCAACAAAAGAAATGTCTTCTCCCGTCACTGGTGGGGGTCGATTCTGATTCTGTCTTCGTTGTTCCCTTTCTATGTCCTCCTTTAATTTTTGGATCTTGGCCTCGTGAGCCTTGATTTTTTCAGCAGCCGTTAAGGGAGGTCGGTCATGGGTTCTTCGGCGTCCAATAGGTTCCTTACTTGGACGACGTCTTCTCGGGGCTTCATCCCTATCTTCTTCCGAGGATGAATCATCAGAATACGGGCCTGAGTAGTCATAGTATTGCTGGCCTTGATTGGGTCCTAAACCCCTGGTGTAAGGTGGATTGTACGGCTCGTGTATCTGGAGGGCGTGACCACTTGGTCCGGCCTGATACGGGGGATAATTAGGCAATCCATATATCGGGTTCGTGCTTGCGGGGATCACTGTAGTAGAGATCTGAGCGGTGGGTGGAGCGGACTACCCTCCGAGAGGGGCGACCACCATCTGAAGGGGATTCGTCCCTTGGGTGGTGGGATTCGTCACTGAGGGTAACGACTCATGAGGTTGCGCTTCAGTTCCTTGTGGCCGAGTGACCAACGGTTGAGAATTCGCCCCTGGGGGCACTTGTTCCCCAATCGGGGATGCGGTGGTGTTAGTGATGGTTTCAGAAAGTGTTGGTGTTCTCCGGGTGGTAACCATGGTTGATATCGATTTTTCCCACAGACGGCGCCAAATGTTGTGGAACGGAATATAGGGTGTATTTACTGCGTATTTAATGCTAAGGTTTATGAGAGCTTCGAGCTTTAATGGCTGATCAAGTGTTTCGTGACTTAACTCGGGTCCTCACAAGATGCCTACGTATCTTGCAAATATCAAGAATCAAGCCAAAAAACGTAGTTCTGAATGTGAAGGAGCAGGTCCTTATATAGGCCTTGGGGGCCTCGAAAGTAGGGTTTGGTATCTTGGTGGACAAGATACCTATTTTAGGTAGAATTCTGGATCCTTCCGGGTAGAATGTGGATAAGCACTACAGCTGTATTCCTTGGAGACCACTCCCGGGATGATTTGGTTTCCTTAAGGACTCGATAACCGAATCTCATATTGGCTGATTTATCTAATTACGAATTATTATCATAATTAGGGTTTTTGGGCCTTATAACTGGGCCTTGTCTTTGGACCAACCTAGGTTTATTTAATGTATCATTAAAGGTGTCTTTAGGGCTTTATTTTCAGCCCATATCATATATATATATATATATATATATATATATATATATATATATATATATATATCTTTATAATGAAGGGTAAATAAGTAAATTCACTTAGTACCAAAAAACAGGTACCAAAACTTTCAATGTTTCGGAATTTATATAATAGTATAGATTTTTCAAATGGAAACAATAAAAATCTCAAGAGAAAATATAATTACATATTTTTACATTAATCAAATTCAATGTAGAAGTCGTACATTGATAATGCTATTCAATGTAGAAAACTTAATTATAAATGATTTAAATCATTGACATATACATTTTCGTATTCCAATATAAATACACTTTTTAGTTTATAAAAAAATATAAGTAGATTAAAATTATATTTGGTTGTTAGAAGAATTATCTTCAAATAATTATAAGGAAATTTTGATAATTAAAACGAATTATAAGTAGAATTCATATAAAATAGAATTTTCAACGTAAAAAATTGTTAATTTCTTCTTTTTTTTTTGTTTCTGCGTAGATTTAATTAGAAAAAATTATTAAATCATCACTAAATTAAAGATTATTTTGTTAATATCAAGTGGGTTGTAATGCTGCACATGAGATATCCCCGGGCTTTACTGTAGTTGTCCAAATCAAAATTTAAGAATTTAAGATAGAGTACAATTATTAAATTGAACGCGTAAATAACTTATATATATCAATTTTTTAACAATAATAACATATAAAATTTAATATAATTAATATAACCGTGCACGGGTTATAAGCTAGTACACTACAAAACTAATAAAATTAAATTCTCCACTCACATATCATGATAACCAACTCAAAACCACGATTAATCTTTTATCAAGGCATTATGTGGATAATCTGATAACCATGAAAAAAATTTAGAGGAATTTTCATCAGACAAATCAATCACAGTATCCGTATTAGAGAGAGTATATATAATATGAAGAATATATCTTTTATTATAATACCTAAGTCTACCCAGGTATATAGTTAGATATAGCTTAGTTAATTAAAAATTATGAATTATTTTAGGATCAATCAGAGGTCATTCCTAAATTTTAGACCAATCATATTATATTAAAAGTTTGCCTTACAATTTTTTTTTTGGTACATGCATAAATTACACATTTTTTAAGGTGATAAAATATTTACTAACTTATCAATATTTAAATTTAAAGTCAATCAAACTTATACTATTACATATTACGAGCTAATTTTCACAAATGTCAACTACAATATGTAGTTATATATTACGGATTATTTTTCATAAAAACTTATTAACAAATTAATCATATCTTTTTTTAAATTCAATCATAATTATATTATTATATACTAGCAAATCTATTCTTTGCGCCCCTCTATGTATAAAGCTATTTTCCAAAATTCTGTATTTATTAATAAATTTTAATACATGAGTATATTTTATCTATATTATATAATACAATACTTTAATACCTTAAACTCTCGATTTACATTCATAAATTGCAATTAAATTTGAATAAATCTATTATGATTGAATCAAAAATATTATAAAATTTAAAAATATTTACCAAACTATTCTAAATACATGTTCATAATTTAAGTTACATAACCTTCTAAATTAATCAATAATATATAACAAAAATTGATCTGGCAAACAAATTAATGGGACAAACAAATTGATCTGACAATATATTTAAATTATTCAAAATACTACATATACACTCAAATAGTATTACTATACGTTATTTGGTAATCATCAATCAAAAAATAAAATTCACAATATTGTTAATTAATATTTTCATAGCAAATTGATCAACTCACCGTAAAAATTCTTATAAATCACTATTCTTTTGATAAATAATTACTTTATCAATAAACGGGCATACGACATGTACAAAAATAATCAAATTTTCAAATTTTCTTATAAATCATTATTTTCATAGGTAATTAAAAATAAAGTGAAATCAAGGAAAAGAAATGAGAGTTATCATTCATAAGCAGAAAGTAAAAAATCCTTCTCGGACGAGGATTATCCTCCCGGGTTAATCGAGCCTCATCAGGACGCTCTGGTGATCACGACAAAAGTGGGAACTAACACTGTTAAAAAGATCCTTGTGGACAACGGTAACTCCGTGGACATTCTATATCACAGTGCTTTCTCCAGAATGAATATAGGTGACATAAAACTGGAAAACGTAAACATTCCCTTGTATGGGTTTACTGGAAACGAGGTCAAAGTCGTGGGAAGGATCGATCTCCCAGTTCTCTTCGGCTCTCTCCCATGCCAGACCTGGCAAATAGTAAAATTCCACGTTATTAATGTCGTTTCCAGTTTCAACGCCATCTTGGGAAGAACGACGTTAACAGCCTTGAAGGCTATTACGTCTATCCCACATTGAAAATGAAGTTCCCCACTGATTTCGGTGGGAGAGGTCATAGGCGATCAGACCGCAGCACGACAGTGCTACTTAACAATGGCAATTCCCAAGAATAAGCAAGTTGAGGACAACTCCATCAATCAAATCGTGGATATGGATCCTCGAGATCTCATCGAGGTCCCGAGCGAATCAAATTGTACGCCGATAGAAGAGATGGAGGAGATCGAGGTAATTGTAGGCGACCCAACTAAGGTCACTAATATTGGAAAGAATCTCGACCCCGACCTCCGCCAAAATATCATTCAGTTGATTAAAGAATACAAAGACATTTTTGCCTGGGACCCGAAGGACATGCCGGGGATACCTGAGGTCATTGCACGACATTCCTTACACATCGACCCAAAGGTCAGGCCAGTGTGCCAAAAGAAATGAGTCTTCTCCGAGGAGAAACGCAAGGCCATCGATGACGAGATCGATCAACTTCTAGAGGCTGGGTTCATCGAACCCGTCCAATTCCAAAAATGGGTCGCCAACGCTGTATTGGTAAAGAAAAGTAATGGGAAATGGCGCATGTGCGTCGATTACTCGGACCTCAATAGGGCATGCCCCAAGGATCACTATCCACTCCCGAACATAGACCAGCTCATCGATGCCACTTCGGGCCACGAGCTCCTATCTTTTATGGACGCCTTCTCAGGCTATAACCAAATCAAAATGGACATCAATGACTGGGAAAAAATGGCCTTCATCACCCATCGAGGAGTATTTGCCTATAAGAACATGCCCTTCGGCCTCATTAATGCCGGAGCAACATTCCAACAGATGGACACCATATTTGCCTCGCAAATCGGACGAAATCTCCAAGTTTATGTCAATGACATGATCGCAAAGTCTAAAAAAGCAAGAGACCATGTCGTAGATTTGAAAGAAACTTTTGAAAATGTTCGGAAAAATCAAATGAGATTAAACCCGACAAAATGCTCCTTTGGTCTGACCTCGGGAAAGTTTTTGGGTTTCCTTCTCACCCAGCGGGGCATCGAGGCCGACCCCAGCCAAATAAAGTCCATCCTCGACATGAAAGACCTCACCTCACTAAAAGAGGTACAGTCGCTCACAGGCTGCATCGCAGCATTATGAAGATTCATCCCTCAATCCTCAAAGTGCATTGTGGAATGAAGATTGTAATCAACCAATTTCAACAAAATCGGAATGAGTCTTTTTGGAAATATTTTGATAGATTTAAAAAGCTATTGTCTAAGTGTCCTCAACATGGTATAGAAAAATGGAGACTTTGTAAAATTCTTTATGAAGCCTTAGATAGCCAAACCACTGCTTTGTTAGAGTCTATGTGTAATGGTAAGTTTATGGACAAAGATGAGGATGAAGCTTGGCAATTTTTTGAGGAGTTAGCTGAAAGAACAATGTTGTGGGAGTCAACTAGGGAACCTAATCAGGAAGCTGAAAAATCTAACTCATCTAAGGGCTTACACACAGTTGGTAATTCTATTGCAACCGAAGCTAAGTTAGCTACACTCACTAGACGTCTAGAAGCCTTAGAAACCAACAATGCGTCCTCTCAAATGTATCTCTGTGCAAACTGTAGTTCTCCTAATCATGTGGTAGAGAATTGCCCTGAAATTGAACAAGTCAATGCCATGTTTCAACCTAGAGTTAGGAATGATCCTTATGCACCCACATACAATCCTGGTTGGAAGAGTCACCCAAATTTCTCATGGAACCAAGGTCAATACAATCAGTATAATCAAAACCCTCAACCTGCTTTTCAAAAGCCCAATCCTGGCCCATACCCAACTCAAAATCCTAATTCCTATCCTCCTCAAAATCTTGGTCATTATCCAAACTCAGTCCCCATGAATCCTCCTGGTTTTGCTGAATCTGATAAGAGATTCAATTCTTTAGAAAAGAGTATTGAGGCGTTATTGAAATCTCAAGCTAATCTAACTCAATCTCAACAATCTTTCATGCAAACCATGACCCAAGATAGGCAGTTACTAAATTCCAACACTCAAGCCATATCTAAGCTAGAGGTCGAAGTCAGTCAATTGGCAAACACAATCAATGAGAGAGAGAAAAATAGATTTCCTAGTCAACCCGAGACAAATCCTAAATTTCATCCAAATCAAAAGTCTCATGAAAATGTAAATTCTGTTATCTCTCTAAGGTCTGGTAATCAATTCAACAATCATGCTGGTGTCAATACTCAAGAAGAAGATAAGCTAACATCTGAACCAAATCCTTTACTCTTGAATCCTAGTCTTAAGCAATCTTCAAATTCCGAGAGTTCTGAAGTAGATAAAGCTGATGAGTCACCACCATCCGATGAACCACCTTCGAAACCCCACTCTGATGTGTCTAATGAAAAAGTCTTTAAGCCGAAAGCCCCATTTCCTCAAAGACTTACTTCAAACAAACAATCTGCTCAGTTAGATAAGATTTTGGAAGTCTTTAAGCAAGTCAAGATTAACATTCCTCTTTTAGATGCGATTCAACAAGTTCCCTCTTATGCTAAGTGTCTAAAAGATTTATGTACTCATAAAAGAACCACTCATGTTCCTAAGAAAGCTTTCCTAACATCTCATGTTAGTTCTATTTTGTCAAATCAAATCCCTGTGAAGTATAAGGATCCTGGTTGTCCTACCATCTCTTGTGTCATAGGTGATACTTTCATTGATAAAGCTTTACTCGATCTAGGAGCTAGTGTGAATCTTCTTCCATTATCTGTCTACCAAGCCTTGGGTTTAGGTGAACTTAAGAAGACTAGTGTCACTCTTCAGTTAGCTGATCGTTCTGTTAAAACTCCTACAGGTATAGTGGAAGATGTGTTGATTAAGGTTGGTGATTTTGTCTTCCCCGTCGACTTTGTTGTTCTAGAAACCGAACCAGTCAAAAATCTCAAAAATCAAATTCCCATAATTTTAGGAAGACCTTTTCTTGCCACATCTAATGCCTTAATTAACTGTAGGAATGGTTTAATGAAGCTAACTTTTGGAAACATGACAATTGATCTCAACATTTTCAATGTAGGAAAACAACCCAATGACTATTTTGACCAACCCATAGAAATTAACATGATTGATGAGTTAGTTGATAATGAAGTCATGAATGTTGATGATGTACTTAGCTTTTGTCAAAACTACTTTGGTCAAGAATGGGATGATACTTGTCATAAAAATGAGGTCAATGAAATGTTAGAGTCCACCATTCCTAGTTCCAGCCAAGAGTTAGAACCTTCTCCTTCGCCACTTTATGAAGCTAATGAATCAGTTGAGACAAGTCCACCAGAATTAGAACTCAAACCTCTTCCCGAAACTCTTAAGTATATGTTTCTAGGCCCTTCTGAGTCTTTCCCAGTCATAATTGCATCTGATCTGTCACCTTCTCAAGAGGAAGAACTCTTACTTGTACTTAGAGAGAATAAGGAAGCCATTGGGTGGAGCATATCCGATATCAAGGGAATTAGCCCTGCCATTGTCCAACATAGGATTCACTTAGTTGATGATGCTAAACCAGTTAGGGAGCCACAAAGGAGGTTAAACCCGACTCTTAAGGAAGTTGTTAGGAAGGAAATCCTTAAATGTCTAGATAATGGAATCATCTATCCTATATCTGATAGTTCTTGGTTCAGTCCTGTTCAAGTAGTGCCTAAAAAGTCAGGGATCACTGTAGTTGTCAATGAGGATGATGAACTAGTTCCCACTCGTGTCCAATCTGGTTGGAGAATGTGTATTGATTATAAGAAACTAAATGTTGCCACTAGAAAAGATCATTTTCCTCTACCCTTCATTGATCAAATCTTAGAAAGGTTAGCAGGTCACTCATACTATTGCTTCCTAGATGGTTTTTCTGGTTATTTTCAAATTCCCATTGCTCCTGAGGATCAAGAAAAGACCACCTTCACTTGTCCATTTGGAACCTTTGCCTATCGTCGTTTAGCTTTTGGTCTAACCACTGCCCCTGCCACCTTTCAAAGATGTATGATGAGCATTTTCTCTGACATGGTAGGAGAATTCCTAGAAATCTTTATAGATGACTTTTCCATCTTTGGTTCTTCTTTTCATCAGTGTCTTCATCATCTTGACTTAGTTTTAAAACGATGTAAAGAAACAAACCTTGTTCTTAATTGGGAAAAGTGTCATTTCATGGTTAAAGAAGGAATTGTTCTTGGTCATAAAATTTCGTCAAAGGGAATTGAAGTTGATAAAGCTAAAATTGATCTCATTGCTAATCTACCTCCACCAAAATCTATCAAAGAAATTCGTTCCTTTTTAGGGCATGCTGGTTTTTATAGGCGTTTCATTAAAGATTTTAGCAAAAAGGCTAGACCATTGACCAATCTTCTTTCCAAGGACATAAAATTTGAATTCTCTAATGAATGTCTTCAATCATTTGATCATCTTAAGAAAGAATTGACCTCAGCCCCTATCATTCAGTCCCCTGATTGGAATCAACCTTTTGAGCTTATGTGTGACGCGTCTGATTATGCCGTAGGAGCAGTTTTAGGACAAAGAATTAATAAGATACCTCATGTCATATACTATGCTAGTAAGACTCTAAATGATGCTCAACTCAACTACTCCACCACTGAAAAAGAACTTCTAGCTGTTGTTTTTGCTCTTGAAAAGTTCAGGTCGTATCTTATAGGTTCTAAAATCATTGTTTACACAGACCACTCTGCTCTTAGATATCTCTTCTCTAAGAAAGACTCAAAAGCCCGATTGATTAGGTGGGTCTTGTTGCTCCAAGAGTTTGACCTAGAAATTAGGGATAAGAAGGGTTCTGAAAATGTTGTTGCTGATCATCTTTCCCGTCTAGTAGTGGAGTCCACCATTGATATGCCTTTGAATGAGTCTTTTCCTGATGAGCACCTTCTTTCCATATCTACCACTCCTTGGTTTGCTGATATTGTTAACTACCTTGTCACTGGTGATATTCCTTCTCATTGGTCTAAGCAAGATAAATCCAAATTTCTCTCACAAGTCAAATACTTCTTTTGGGATGATCCCTATCTTTTTAAGTATTGTTCGGTCCAAATCATTAGGAGGTGTGTTCCAAACCATGAGTTTAGAAGTATACTTTCCTTTTGTCATGATCAGGCTTGTGGAGGTCACTTTAGTGCTAAAAAGACTGCTGCTAAAATACTTCAATCTGGTTTCTACTGGCCCAATCTGTTTAAAGATTCTGCTGAATTTTGTGCCGCTTGTAGTAGGTGTCAACATTTAGGAAAGATCACTAGAAGAAACATGATGCCAATGAATCCAATCTTAGTTATTGAGATCTTTGATGTTTGGGGAATAGATTTTATGGGTCCCTTTCCTAACTCTTTTGGTAACCTCTACATTCTCTTAGCGGTTGATTATGTCTCTAAATGGGTCGAAGCCATACCAACTAAGTCTAATGATAACATGGTAGTTCTTAAGTTCTTAAAGGAGAATATCTTTTCTAGATTTGGTACGCCTAGAGCTATAATTAGTGACCAAGGTAAGCATTTCAAAAACCATCAGTTTGAGTCTCTTTTGAGGAAGTATTCCATCACTCATAAGATAGCCACACCTTACCATCCTCAAACTAGTGGTCAAGTTGAGGTCTCTAATAGGCAGATTAAACAAATTCTAGAGAAAACTGTCAATTCAAATAGGAAAAATTGGTCTGTTAAGTTGATAGATGCACTTTGGGCTTATCGCACTGCTTTTAAGACTGTTTTGGGCATGTCTCCTTATAGGATTGTGTTTGGTAAAGCATGTCATCTTCCCGTTGAACTTGAACATAGAGCTTTTTGGGCCATTAAAGAGTTGAATTTTGATTTACCCATTGCTGGTAGTCATAGGAAGTTACAACTGTCTGAGTTAGAAGAAATCAGGAATGATGCCTATGAAAATGCTAAGATTTATAAGGAAAGAACTAAAATTTTGCATGATAAATCTATCTTGAGAAAATCTTTTTCTCCTGGTCAAAAAGTTCTTTTATACAACTCTAGGCTGCATTTATTTCCTGGAAAATTGAGATCTAGATGGGAGGGCCCATATGTTGTTAAAGTTGTTTTTTCTCATGGTGCTATTGAAATTGAAAATCCTAAAACTGGTGAAACATTTAAAGTTAATGGTCAACGCCTTAAACCATTTTTAGAACTGCCAGTTGATTATGAGGAGGAGGTGATCCACCTCCTTGATGCGTGACTCAAGTAAGTTACCTTGTTGTACATAGTAGTTAGTTCTATTCCTCCGTCTTGCCTTTATCAGGTATTCTCGTCCTTTTACTTTGTCATTTTTTCTCTCATTTGCATACATTGAGGACAATGCATGATTTAGGTATGGGGGAGGGATTTAGTAGTATTATTATTAAAAAAAAAAACAAAAAAATTGAAAAATGAAAAAATACAAAAATAATTCTAGCCTTGTGAAATGATTACTTGTTATAAGTTGGCTTGATGCACCCTTACATGCTATAGTACTCTTGTGTTTCTGAAGCTTTTGATTGAGAAGTGATAAGCTAAGTTCTTGTGCACACACATACACTAGCGAGTTGAAACTAGTAGACTTAATGAACGCTGTAAGTAATTAAAAGGACATGAATATGTGCAAGAAGATTTGGTTTCCATGCTTTGAGTACAATTAGGTGCATTAAAGAGATTTTTGCTTGGGATTGATTATGTTTTGCCACCAAGTGAGATTTTGAGCCTATATGCATATCTTTTGCATTTTATATTCGTTTGCTTGAGTGTCCACATGTTGTTTGCATTGCTAGCACTTGTTTGAGACCTTTCTTGAAATGCATGACATTATTTGATGATAAGATGATAAAGGCATTTAGGAATAACCAATTATTATCCAAATTACCACACCCTTTATATATGATCAATTAGTTACCCCTTTGAGCTTAATCATATTTTTTCGGTGACACACCACATTACTTGCCTAGACCTTTTTGTTGTGCAACCTTATATATACTTGTTCCCAATTGTCAAAGGCTAGTAGGAAGTTGAGGGAGTAATAAGGTGTGTGAGATGGGGTTTACTTTTGTTCATTACTTTTTGGGAAATATTGGGTTTTGTTGCTTACCTGTTAGTCGTTGTTCAAGAAATTTTTAAAGAAGGATTGTGGTTGTGTATATATTTATCTTAGCTCTCCAAAAAAAAGAAAAAAAAAAAAAAAAAAAGAAAAAAAGAGAAAAAAAATTGAAAAAAAAAAAAATCATATGAGAGCATAATTATGTTTCTGTGTTTTTGAGATCCTTCTTCATTCGACTAGTCAAGCAGTTTGTTGGAAGAAAATTAGAAATCCATGTATGGGGAGGATGTATGGTGTTGTGTATGATTTATTATGGTTCCTACTAGCTTTTGACACTTCACCTTATTTGGCCTTACTTGACATACCTTGTCCTTAGCCCCGTTACAACCCAAATAAAAGACCTTTTGATTATCATCATTAATGTATGTTGTGTTAAAGTTAGATTGATACCAAATGTCAAGCATGCTTATGATTTTGTTGGAATTGAGTGATACACTTACCCTTGTTCTTGAGTGAATATTCTTTTGTGAGTGAAAGGTGAGTTATTGCTTGTTTTGTGCATATGAGATCCCAAGTTTTGACTTTAAGGTGTACTCTTGTGGGCTTAGCATGGTTACCAACTTATTTTTACACTTGACGTGGACTTCTAATGACCGCTGCATATTTCTTTAAGTAGACTATGTGAATACTTGCACCTTACACACCAAGACATTGCAAATTCACTTTGATTTCATAGGTTGATGTAGCATGAGATGACTTGTATGTGTGGTGTTGCATTGACCAATCTTTTACATGAGCTAGATGGATTTTGTGGGTACATTCACTATAGGCCCTCACGAGACCTCACTCGTCCACTAGGGCTGCCTAGGGGTTTAAAGGGCTTGTTGCATATGCCAAATGCAACCGTGATCACCTACGGAAGTGGTATTATATATTAGATAGTATTTTATTATATATTTTTCTCGAGGACGAGCAAAAGATAGGTATGGGGGCATTTGATAGGTCCATAATTAATCATATTTTTAATACCTATTTTATGTCCGTTTTCGTAATTTTATTAATTAATAAATTGTTTTATTTTGTTTTGTAGGAAAATAAATAAAAACAGATTTCTAGCAGGAAAAGGTGCAAAAAGGGAAAGGAGGTGGAAAATACTTGAAGAAAAGGAAATTGGAGGAAAAATCGATTACTTATTGAAGAAGAAAAGGAAATTGAAGAAATTATATTCAAGATTGGATTGTAATCAAAGGGGCCAAACCCAATATTTTCCCCTATATATATGGCCTTCTCCCTTGTAATTGAGACACCTAGAATTTTATATGTAATTTACTTTCGTTTTAATCAATTTATTTATTCTCTCCTGCTCTGTTTTCTTTCGGTACGTTGTTGGTGATATCTTGATTTTACATTCAGATTTATATTTACGTAAGTTTGCATGCTTTCTTGGTTCATTAGATTAATAATTAATTAATTTAAGTTGTTGCGTTGCCATTAGCATATCAAGTTTAATTACTTGACATTGTTTTTCTTATACACCTGAGTCGTAGTCTTATATTATTAAAGTGATAATCATATTATTAGTTTACATTATTCTGTTCTTTTATGTTTTACAAGTGTTTTACATATAATTATATCATTTATTATTTAATCATGTCTAGCTAAATTTCTTGTCCTAGGATGAAGATGAAGTTAATTTAATTGCTCTTGATTTCTTCTCGTTTCTATTAATTGATTCTCATAATTTTTCTTGGTGCTTAATTATTCAGTTGACAAAGTGATTTTGATATATTATTGTTACCGGATTTGTTTTTCATAGCCTATGCTTGCTCCTTGAAGTTTTGATAGGTTATTGTTAGATAACAAGTTTCATAGTATATGCTTGTCTCGTTGATTGATATATCTTATTTGTGAAGAAAAGAGGATTGATTTTAGGGCGAGTTGATATTAATTGTGATTGATTAACGGATTCGGATTCCTAGGTTTTCTATATTATTTGATAATCTTTGCTAATTAGGTTAATTAGGTTAATTAAATCTCAACTCAAATCTTATTGTCTAGTTCGCCTGAGTTAATTATTAGGGTTTTGAAAATTCGTAGTCTCTGTGGATCGACCTGTAATTGCTACAACTAAACACTGTGCGCTTGCAGTAATTTTACACATCAAGTTTTTGGCGCCGCTGCCGGGGACTATTGGTAATTTTCACTCCTTGATATTAATTCTTCGGATTAGTTTCTTGTTTTCTTTTGTTTGTTTTTTTTAGGGAATTGTGAAGCGGAGAAAAGCTTGGACAAGAAGATCGCTAGAAGGCCTCGCTGTCTCTTTTGAAATTTTTAGAAGCGCTTTTCGGTATTCCGTATCACCTCTCTCTATTTTTCTTTCTTTCTCATTATTGAAAAAACAAAAAAAAATTTAAAAATTCAAAAAACCCAAAAATATTAGTTAGTTAATTGTTTGTTAAACCAATTTGCTGCATCATTCATTCTCTCACACAGGATCACATCATCTAGATTTCTTTATTGTATTTATTGCTGTCCATCTTATAAAATTGTGGTGATTGCTGGAGGAAAGAGGTACGTACAATTTAGAATAGAACACGTAGTGTAGTGCATCCATAAGTGTTTACTTTCTTGTTCTTTGTGTGTTGCATCATTCAATCAATCTTAAGGGTGCCACCCAATTACAAGATAAGGTGGGGGATTTCATCACCCTTTCCTTGGCCCACAAATCACTAATTCCTTCATCTTGCATTCCCCTTTCCTTAATAAAACTAAGTAGACGTTAGCCCCTAGGATCTCACGCTCAATTAGGAAGAGAATCTAGGAGGAACAAATCACTAAGTATTCTTTCGTTTGGTGTCTAGGCAAGCGTGACGCTTACCTGGCTAATTTGGATTGGTGTCTAGAAAGGTGTTTAGCCTCTTGGCAATGCTTGCACCTGCCTGGCCAGTCAGGACGAGTGCTTTTTGAGTTGTGACTTTTAGTAGATCTTATTGTTAGGAGCAAGGTCTAGAATTTTTTTAGGATAATATAGATTTTCCTTTTGATTTTCCATTAATAGTCATGTCTATTCAACCTGTAGAAGTTAATTTGATAGATGAGGTTGTTTCATGGTCAAATATTGAGGATAGTACAATTGAGTCTTTTCTTGAGGAAGATGTTATGTTAGAGTATGAGAGTAATAAAGAACTTCATGAGTTGTATAGAAATTTTTCTTCTGATGAGATGTTAGATGAATTGAATGCCATTTGTTCTAAGCATGAAACCCAACTTGAGGATATTTCTTTTGATCCTAGGTCTGTTGTTAAAACTTCCGTTGGTGAGCCACCCACTTTCGTTCATAATCCATTTTTTTCCACTCTTGATCAGTCTTTGATAGTTGATAGTGAAACTTATCATGTTCTTTCTAGTAACTTAGTTCATAACCAAGAATTTCAAGTGATTAATTTGCTTAAACAACATAAAGAAGCGTCTAATTGGTCTATGAATGATGTTAGTGGTATGAGTTTCATTTTGGTGTGTGTGGGTGTGTTTCACATGTTTGATGATTGTGTTACATGTGGTGTTTTTCCTCGATCTGGTATTGGTTAGTAAGTGTTTTTTTGTGTCTCCCATGACCAAGTTTAGGTATGGGGGAGTTTGTGTGTGTGTGTGTGTGAGTTTTTGTGTTGTTTTTTTTTTTGTGTGTGTTTTTTTTTGTGTGTGTGTTATAGGTAATAATGTATCTCCTCATCCTTTATCAGGTATTCTCGTCCTTTTCCTTTATCATTTTTCTCTCATTTGCATACATTGAGGACAATGCATGATTTAGGTATGGGGGAGGGATTTAGTAGTATTATTTTTATTAAAAAAAAAAAAAAACCCAAAAAAATTGAAAAATGAAAAAAATACAAAAATAATTCTAGCCTTGTGAAATGATTACTTGTTAAAAGTTAGCTTGATGCACCCTTACATGCTATAGTACTCTTGTGTTTCTGAAGCTTTTGATTGAGAAGTGATAAGCTAAGTTCTTGTGCACACACATACACTAGCGAGTTGAAACTAGTAGACTTATTGAATGTTGTAAGTAATTAAAAGGACATGAATATGTGCAAGAAGATTTGGTTTCCATGCTTTGAGTACAAGTAGGTGCATTAAAGAGATTTTTGCTTGGGATTAATTATGTTTTACCACCAAGTGAGATTTTGAGCCTATATGCATATCTTTTGCATTTTATATTCGTTTGCTTGAGTGTCCACATGTTGTTTGCATTGCTAGCACTTGTTTGAGACCTTTCTTGAAATGCATGACATTATTTGATGATAAGATGATAAAGGCATTTAGGAATAACCAATTATTATCCAAATTACCACACCCTTTACATATGATCAATTAGTTACCCCTTTGAGTTTAATCCTATTTTTTCGGTGACACACCACATTACTTGCCTAGACCTTTTTCTTGTGTAGCCTTACGTATATTTGATCCCATTTGTCAAAGGCTAGTAGTAAGTTGAGGGAGTAATAAGGTGTGTGAGATGGGGTTTACTTTTGTTCATTACTTTTTGGGAAATATTGGGTTTTGTTGCTTACTTGTCAGTCGTTATTCAATAAATTCTTGAAGAAGGATTGTGGTTTCTTATATATTTATATTATCTATCTTAGCTTTCCAGAAAAAAAAAGAAAAAAAAAAGAAAAAAAAGAAAAAAAAGAGAGAAAAAAAAATTGAAAAAAAAATCATATGAGAGCATACTTATGTTTATGTGTTTTTGTGATCCTTCTTCATTCGACTAGTCAAACAGTTTGTTGGAAGAAAATTAGAAATCCATGTATGGGGAGAAAGTATGGTGTTGTGTAAGATTTATTATGGTTCCTACTAGCTTTTGACACTTCACCTTATTTGGCCTTACTTGACATACCTTGTCCCTAGCCCCATTACAACCCAAATAAAAGACCTTTTGATTATCATCATTAATGTATGTTGTGTTAAAGTTAGATTGATACCAAATGTCAAGCATGCTTATGATTTTGTTGGAATTGAGTGATACACTTACCCTTGTTCTTGAGTGAATATTCTTCTGTGAGTGAAATGTGAGTTATTACTTGTTTCTGCATATGAGATCCCAAGTTTTGACTCTAAGGTGTACTCTTGTGGGCTTAGCATGGTTACCAACTTATTTTTACACTTGACGTGGACTTCTAATGACCTCTGAATATTTCTTTGAGTAGACTATGTGAATACTTGCACCTTACACACCAAGACATTGCAAATTCACTTTGATTTCTTAAGTTGATGTAGCATGAGATGACTTCTATGTGTGGTGTTGCATTGACCAATCTTTTACATGAGCTAGATGGATTTTGTGGGTACATTCACTATAGGCCCTCACGAGACCTCACTCGTCCACTAGGGCTGCCTAGGGGTTTAAAGGGCTTGTTGCATATGCCAAATGCAACCGTGATCACCTACGGAAGTGGTATTATTTATTTAGGTAGTATTTTATATTTATTTTTCTCGAGGACGAGCAAAAGATAGGTATGGGGGCATTTGATAGGTCCATAATTCATCATATTTTTAATACCTATTTTATGTTAGTTTTCGTAATTTTATTAATTAATAAATTGTTTTATTTTGTTTTGTAGGAAAATAAATAAAAACAAATTTCAAGCAGGAAAAGGTGCAAAAAGGGAAAGGAGGTGGAAAATACTTGAAGTTAAGGAAATTGGAGGAAAAATCGATTACTTATCGGAGAAGAAAAGGAAATTGAAGAAATTATATTCAAGATTGGATTGTATTCAAAGGGTCCAAACCCCTTATTTTTCCCTATATATATGGTCATCTCTCTTGTATTTGAGACACCACTTTAGACATCAATTTAGACACCAATCTAGATTCATAATTTAGGAGTAGGAGTAGATTTAGTTGTCCTTCAATACAAACAATTTTTATTTGCTTTATTAAAACACTTTTTCTGTTATTCAATTCATCCTTTAAATTCTTGTTTGTTTTTCGATATCATGTCTAGCTAATTCTCTTGCCCTAGGATGAAGATGAAGTTAATTTAATTACTCTTGATTTCTTCTCGTTCCTATTAATTGATTCTCATAATTTTTCTTGGTGCTTAATTATTCAATTGACAAAGTGATTTTGATATATTATTGTTACCGGATTTGTTTTTCATAGCCTATGCTTGCTCCTTGAAGTTTTGATAGGTTATTGTTAGATAACAAGTTTCATAGTATATGCTTGTCTCGTTGATTGATATATCTTATTTTTGAAGAAAAGAGGATTGATTTAGGGCGAGTTGATATTATTTGTGATTGATTAACGGATTCAGATTCCTAGGTTTTCCATATTATTTGATAATCTTTGTTAATTAGTTTAATTAGGTTAATTAAAACTCATCTCAAACCTATTTGTCTAGTTCGCCTGATTTAATTATTAGGGTTTTGAAAATTCATAGTCTCTGTGGATCGACCTGTATTTGCTACAATTAACCACTGTGCGCTTGCAGTTATTTTACACATCTACTTCACTTAGAGTCGCAGCCTTTAATCAATACATGTGATGGGGTTGATATCTGATCGGATAACACGAAACAAGTAAAAGCTACCTCTCGGTATACTAATACCAAACTACGCATGCATCCACAAAAGAGATAGAAGATGGGTAGACACCAATTATGTTTAGACCCTATATCTCTATAGAATTTGAAAACATAAAGGTTTAAGCACAAGTTATCCACTTGGATCACATAGGGTAGCATAATATCTCTATTTACGCCACAAATCATGATGTTAAAACATCAACCTATCCTATGCTAGCATGGCAAGTTCTAAATCTCAAGATCCACTCTCGTTTAGCAAGAGATTAACAAATTAGATGTTCGCGACGCATCTAAATACATGAAACACAACCATACAAGGATATCACGAATTCACCACACATAAATCTTTAAAGCATATAAACTACTAAGCTACATAGATAACTCCGTTAGAATCCCATGACAACGATTAGCTCATAATTGAACCGTTCATCGTCATGGGATTTGATGAAAACATGATATAAAACAAGATATGAATAAAAGAAGTAATTATATTAATAAACAAAGAGTTAAGAAAACAAATCTATAATCCAGAATAACACAAAGGCTGAAGTAGATCTAGATCCGTTGCTTGTCACTAGCGTTGAATCCTTCTCTCCTTTTCCCCCTTGCAGATCTAAGCTATGTTACAATAATAATAACTAATAATATGTCTATATCTATTACAATGGTATGATGTGTTTATATAGGCAATACAAGTCTTGCCCAGCAAGAAAATACAAAACAGAATTATAATAGAATTTCTGCAAGATACGTTTCCTAATTTGATTATGTTTTGTAAGGAAAATTCGAAGTTGACTTTTCTTCAGATTTTCTGGAACGTTTCCCACGTAATTGGACCTCTGGACTATCTTAGAATGATAGGAAATCTCGTTATCTTCGCGTGGACTGCTTACGGGCCTAAAACGGACTTCTAGAACTCAAGATATGGCCAAAACAGTGTAAACTGTGCAACCCTTCTCGAAAATCCGAATTTTAATCAATTAATTCCCAAAAAATTATAAAAGCATCCACCTTAGTCAACATTCTCGTAATCCTGCACAACTAAGCAAAACACATCAAATCTACAACAACTTGAGCCCAAGACAATCAATTTAAGCCGAAATTAAGCGATCCAAGTGGATATAAAATCCACTTATCACACCCCCAAACTTAAACCGATGCTTGTCCTCAAGCATAAACAATTACAACTAACTAACTAGCTAGTACCACTTCCGTAGGTGATCACGGTTGCATTTGGCATATGCAACAAGCCCTTTAAACCCCTAGGCAGCCCCAGTGGACGAGTAAGGTCTCGTGAGGGCCTATAGCGAATGTACCCACAAAATCCATTTAACCTAATGCAATGCAATGCATGAATGCAACTAAAATGAAAAATGCAACGATCCCCTTCAAACTAACCAAAACCAACGAGCAAGCAAATATCTCAAAGAATGCAACTAAATCCAAATAGAGTTCGACCAAGTTCCCGTATACTAACAATACATGAACAGAAACGTGCGTGTGTGCAATGCTCATCAGAAATACTCCCAAAACTAGGTCAAAAATCATACATGCTCTTCGTCAAGACAATCACAGGTTTATAAATAGAATAGACCGTAGACACTTCATAACCTAAGAACACCTCCATCCTTATCCAAGGTAGACAGAAATTCATGCTTTTATTACTAAACAACTACAACACATCATATACATCATGCTTATTTAACCGTGCAATGGATGAGACCCCGAAAGGCTTATACAAAAATACCCATGTAGCGAGCGTTGGGTTAGTGGATCCCAGACTATAAAAGCCTTAGGTCACTAGGCACAAAGTCCCCGCGAACTTAATTGCTCGAGTATTAAAGAGCTCACCCTGGTTAATTTTGCATATAAACAATTGACATCATTTTTTTTCTTTTCTTTTTTTTTTCTTTTTTTTTTCTTTCTGCTTTTTTTTTTTTTTTCTATGCAATCTGGAATGAGAATTCTCAATTCCAACCCTAGACTACTCATATAAATATGAGCCGGCTACTAGCCATTTGACGCCTAGCCATTATTGACAATTATTTACAATTTAAGCATGAAATCCCTGTTTTCCCCCAAACTTAGACTTAATTGTTCTAGACCATCAAGGGAATAATGAAAATTCTAAATATAATCAAGTGATTAAATCTCAAAACATCCAAACAAGCATGATCTCAACCTAGCTCAAAAGCACCCAATGAAACTGTGAAAAGATTTTGTTTCTGAAGCATGCAAGTCAATTTCCTAGAAACTATAAATCAACCCTCTACTCATCATTATCACACTCAATTAGACACCTACCTACCAATCAGAATTAGCTCGTTCTAAGGGATCATGAAATATGCATGCCATGACAATGCAACTAGAATGAACTCACATGGTATACATAAATAAAAACAGGATGTCCTACATGAACAAACGTAGATAATACGAACATAATATGAATGAATTACTACTAAGCATGCAAAACATGATATCCTACATGAACACATAATACAATAACAACTACGTGACCCGGGTTCGATCCCCGGCAGCGGCGCCAAAAACTTGTTAGCACAAAATCACGCAAGCGCACGTAGTCACAAGTAATATAATTAAGATTCGTTCCGCAGAGATCTGGTTAAGTTCAATCAGTAAATATGCCTATGCAACAATGTTTAGTTTTAATCCACTGCTAAGACAATTAACAAGAATGAGGTTTTAATTTTCTAAATTAACTCGGAAGCAAATTATTAAACTAAGAATAATTAACTAATGAGAATTTAATATGAATTACTTATATGAGATAAAACATGGAATCCTAATTTCATTATCTACTTCACTTAGAGTCGCAGCCTTTAATCAATACATGTGATGGGGTTGATATCTGATCGGATAACACGAAACAAGTAAAAGCTACCTCTCGGTATACTAATACCAAACTACGCATGCATCCACAAAAGAGATAGAAGATGGGTAGACACCAATTATGTTTAGACCCTATATCTCTATAGAATTTGAAAACATAAAGGTTTAAGCACAAGTTATCCACTTGGATCACATAGGGTAGCATAATATCTCTATTTACGCCACAAATCATGATGTTAAAACATCAACCTATCCTATGCTAGCATGGCAAGTTCTAAATCTCAAGATCCACTCTCGTTTAGCAAGAGATTAACAAATTAGATGTTCGCGACGCATCTAAATACATGAAACACAACCATACAAGGATATCACGAATTCACCACACATAAATCTTTAAAGCATATAAACTACTAAGCTACATAGATAACTCCGTTAGAATCCCATGACAACGATTAGCTCATAATTGAACCGTTCATCGTCATGGGATTTGATGAAAACATGATATAAAACAAGATATGAATAAAAGAAGTAATTATATTAATAAACAAAGAGTTAAGAAAACAAATCTATAATCCAGAATAACACAAAGGCTGAAGTAGATCTAGATCCGTTGCTTGTCACTAGCGTTGAATCCTTCTCTCCTTTTCCCCCTTGCAGATCTAAGCTATGTTACAATAATAATAACTAATAATATGTCTATATCTATTACAATGGTATGATGTGTTTATATAGGCAATACAAGTCTTGCCCAGCAAGAAAATACAAAACAGAATTATAATAGAATTTCTGCAAGATACGTTTCCTAATTTGATTATGTTTTGTAAGGAAAATTCGAAGTTGACTTTTCTTCAGATTTTCTGGAACGTTTCCCACGTAATTGGACCTCTGGACTATCTTAGAATGATAGGAAATCTCGTTATCTTCGCGTGGACTGCTTACGGGCCTAAAACGGACTTCTAGAACTCAAGATATGGCCAAAACAGTGTAAACTGTGCAACCCTTCTCGAAAATCCGAATTTTAATCAATTAATTCCCAAAAAATTATAAAAGCATCCACCTTAGTCAACATTCTCGTAATCCTGCACAACTAAGCAAAACACATCAAATCTACAACAACTTGAGCCCAAGACAATCAATTTAAGCCGAAATTAAGCGATCCAAGTGGATATAAAATCCACTTATCACACCCCCAAACTTAAACCGATGCTTGTCCTCAAGCATAAACAATTACAACTAACTAACTAGCTAGTACCACTTCCGTAGGTGATCACGGTTGCATTTGGCATATGCAACAAGCCCTTTAAACCCCTAGGCAGCCCCAGTGGACGAGTAAGGTCTCGTGAGGGCCTATAGCGAATGTACCCACAAAATCCATTTAACCTAATGCAATGCAATGCATGAATGCAACTAAAATGAAAAATGCAACGATCCCCTTCAAACTAACCAAAACCAACGAGCAAGCAAATATCTCAAAGAATGCAACTAAATCCAAATAGAGTTCGACCAAGTTCCCGTATACTAACAATACATGAACAGAAACGTGCGTGTGTGCAATGCTCATCAGAAATACTCCCAAAACTAGGTCAAAAATCATACATGCTCTTCGTCAAGACAATCACAGGTTTATAAATAGAATAGACCGTAGACACTTCATAACCTAAGAACACCTCCATCCTTATCCAAGGTAGACAGAAATTCATGCTTTTATTACTAAACAACTACAACACATCATATACATCATGCTTATTTAACCGTGCAATGGATGAGACCCCGAAAGGCTTATACAAAAATACCCATGTAGCGAGCGTTGGGTTAGTGGATCCCAGACTATAAAAGCCTTAGGTCACTAGGCACAAAGTCCCCGCGAACTTAATTGCTCGAGTATTAAAGAGCTCACCCTGGTTAATTTTGCATATAAACAATTGACATTATTTTTTTTCTTTTCTTTTTTTTTTCTTTTTTTTTTCTTTCTGCTTTTTTTTTTTTTCTATGCAATCTGGAATGAGAATTCTCAATTCCAACCCTAGACTACTCATATAAATATGAGCCGGCTACTAGCCATTTGACGCCTAGCCATTATTGACAATTATTTACAATTTAAGCATGAAATCCCTGTTTTCCCCCAAACTTAGACTTAATTGTTCTAGACCATCAAGGGAATAATGAAAATTCTAAATATAATCAAGTGATTAAATCTCAAAACATCCAAACAAGCATGATCTCAACCTAGCTCAAAAGCACCCAATGAAACTGTGAAAAGATTTTGTTTCTGAAGCATGCAAGTCAATTTCCTAGAAACTATAAATCAACCCTCTACTCATCATTATCACACTCAATTAGACACCTACCTACCAATCAGAATTAGCTCGTTCTAAGGGATCATGAAATATGCATGCCATGACAATGCAACTAGAATGAACTCACATGGTATACATAAATAAAAACAGGATGTCCTACATGAACAAACGTAGATAATACGAACATAATATGAATGAATTACTACTAAGCATGCAAAACATGATATCCTACATGAACACATAATACAATAACAACTACTAATCCCTCAAACCACCCCCAAACTTAAAATATTCAATGTCCGCATTGAATGGAAGTAAATACGAGGGAAAATAGAAAACATACCTGCCCAGCTGAATCATAACCCTCCTCGGATGAATCTGGTGGAGGATAATGCGTACGAGCTCCATAGACTAGCCCTCTCCCAAATAACAAGAATCCTACAAAACCCCCAAATTACAAGAACACAAATTCGTAATAAAAATAATATTAGAGAAGATTTAACCCAATTACGAATCAAAGAGGTGAACTTGTAATAATTTTCCCCCAAACTTGAATTTTTAAGAGATGTAGAGGAAGAAGATAATGAATTGGGTGTGTATGTATGGGTATATATAGGCATGGAGTGATAGGATGAATATAAGAATTTGAATGTGAAAAGGAAAAATTTTTGGTAGAATTTGGAATTTGATGTAGGATAGAAATAGGATTTAAAAAAAATTTAGGAAAAAGAATTCGAATTGAGATAGGAAAAGAATTGGGTTTAGAATTTTAGGAGAAATTTTGGAGGTTTTGGAATTGAAATTGGTTTAGGATTGATTAGGAGATGATGTTATAAAAAGGGAGGTAGGAGAAAGAATTTTGGGGAGGAAAATAATAATTTTTTTTTTTTTTTTTGTAAACAGCCAACAGCGCGCGGGGGAAGGCAGACTGCGCCCAATGCAGTAACGCAGGCGCAGCCTGCGTCACGCAGGCGCAGTCTGCGTGTCTTACAGAAACGCAGGCGCAGCCTGCGTTACGCAGGTGCAGCCTGCGTTACACCTATTTTTTTTTTTTTTTTTTTTTTTTTTTTAAACACTCTCACAACACTCATTTTTTTTTCTCTTCTCTCTACACTACACCTTTTTTTTTTTTTTCTACACTAATGCGTGGGTTGCCTCCCACGAAGCGCTTCTTTAACGTCAATAGCTTGACGTCAATTCCTCAACTCATGGCGGTTTCAAAAGAATAACTGAACCGTCCTCAACAGATAGACCATTCATTCGAACTTTGACATCTTGATTGCTTGCTTTCCACAAATCACTTCCATCAGATTTCAATCTAATTTTACTACCAAATGGCCAAATCTTCTTCTTTTTCTTCTTCACACCTCTCAGGTGCTTCTTTGACTCAACCGATTGAACAAAAATTTCCTCATCCTTATCATCTGCTTTCCACCTTCGCAACACGTTATCATGCCCCTCTTCAAAAATAACTAACTCATTATTCAAAAGGACATACCTCAAATATGGTGGAAGTTTTCCAAGCTTTACTTTCGAAAGATCACGAACCGAAGAACTGTCCGATTTCTCGCTCAGCAACTGATCAAACTTCTTTTTCCGACCCGTATCAACTATTTCCACACTGCAACACTCTTCATCCTCTGTTGGAAATTTCATGGCCTTGAACACATTAAAGGTGACACTCTGATCTTGCACCCTCATTGTAAGCTCTCCTTTTTGCACATCAATCAAAGTATGGCCCGTAGCTAGAAAAGGCCTTCCCAAGATTATGGGAATCTTCTTGTCTTCTTCAAAATCCAAGATAACGAAGTCAGCAGGAAATATGAGCTTATCAACTTTCACCAAAACGTCCTCCACTATGCCCCTAGGATAAGTGATTGACCTATCAGCCAACTGCAAAGAGATGTTGGTTGGCTTTGGCTCCGGCAGACCAAGTTGCTTGAACACAGACAAGGGCATGAGATTAATGCTAGCACCCAAATCACATAAGCACTTGCTGAAAGAAAGATTGCCAATAGTACACGGGATGGTAAAACTTCCTGGATCTTTAAGTTTAGGAGGCAACTTCTGCTGCAGCACTGCACTACACTCCTCCGTTAATGCCACTGTTTCAAATTCTTCCAACCTTCTCTTTCGTGACAAAATATCCTTCATGAACTTTGCATACCTCGGCATCTGCTCCAATGCTTCAACAAAAGGAATGTTAATGGACAATTTCTTGAAGACATCCATAAACTTCTGGAACTGAATTTCTTGACTTTTCTGCACGCGTCGAGGAAACGGAGGAGGAGGATAGAATTGATTATTCTTTGAAGATTGCTCTGGAGTAGACTTTTCAACAGGTTTCTTGCTCTTCTCACCATCAAGCTGATCAGCCACTAAATCAGATTTCTCAATTTCGGGCACTGCAGATTTTTCAACCTGCTGATTCTGAACATCTTCATCTTCTTCAGCTGCTGATTGAGGGCCTGCTGTAACCTTTCCTGATCTCAAAGTCACTGCATTAACCTGTTCTTTGTTCCCCCTTCTGCCTGGATTTGTTTCCGTATCACTAGGAAGAGTCCCCTGTTGCATGTTCAACAAAGCACTTGTAATCTGTCCCATCTGGTTTTGCAAGATCTTTTGAGAAGCTTGAAGGTTCTTCAACATCATCCTCATATCATCCATTTCTGATTTTTCATTAGATGATTGCCCCACATGAGCCTGGGGTTGTTGCTGCTGAAATCCAGGAGGTTGATATGGTGCCCTTGGAGCATACTGCTGTTGATAGCCTTGATTGAATGGCCTAGCTTCCTGACTTTGAAACTGCTGATAAGACTGCTGAGGTTGTTGAGCACTTTGGTTGTTGCTCCAGCTGAAGTTAGGATGATTCCTGTTGTTCGGATGATAAGTGGCTGGGACTGGTGCAGCAGGTCTTTGGAAATTACTAACGAACTGTGCTGATTCAGAAGAGATAGCACATTGACTTGTCTCATGTGCGCCCGCACATAGCTCACAAATACTAGCCACCTGCTGAATCCCATAATTAGCAAGAGAATCCACCTTCATCGTAAGAGCCTTCAACTGAGCTGCAATAGCTGAAGCTGTGTCAACTTCAAGAACACCTGCTACCTTACCTTGAGAAAGCCTCTGGGTTGGATTTTGATATTCATTAGCAGCCATCATCTCAATAAGATCATAAGCTTCCTCATAGCTCTTCGCCCACAGAGCTCCACCTGATGCTGCATCTAGCAAAGGCCTAGACTGTGCTCCCAACCCATTGTAAAAACCATTAATAACCATCCAATCAGGCATCCCATGATGTGGACACCTACGAAGCATCTCCTTGTAACGTTCCCAAGCCTCACACAAAGACTCGCCAGATTGCTGCTGAAATTGAGTTAACTGGTTCCGTATTGCTGCAGTTTTCGCCATAGGGAAGAATTTAGTAAGAAACTTCTGAGCAAGATCATCCCATGTAGTAATGGAACCAGCTGGTAGAGAATGTAACCAGCCTTTAGCCTTATCCCTCAAAGAAAATGGGAAAAGTCTCAACTTGATAGCATCCTCTGACACACCATTAAATTTGAAAGTGTCGCAGATCTCGATAAAGTCCCGAATATGCATGTTAGGATCCTCCGTAGAAGCACCCCCAAACTGAACCGAATTCTGCACCATCTGAATTATGCTTGGCTTGATCTCAAAGTTGTTCGCTGCAATAGCTGGCCTGACAATACTAGATTGTATGTCATTGATCTTTGGCTGCGAATAGTCCTTCAAAGCCTTGACTGCTGCTGGTAATTCTGCCATCTCTACAGTAGTTTCAAGTTCTTCTTCTGCCAGTTTTTCCTTACGAGCCTGCAAACGTGTTCGCATACACGTTTAAATACCTGAAAACACCACGAAACAAACAACTAAGTAAGAAATCCGAGTCAGTGAACGCTAACGACCACTGATGACAAGTACATAAACTAAACAAAACACCGATGATCCCCGGCAGCGGCGCCAAAAACTTGTTAGCACAAAATTACGCAAGCGCACGTAGTCACAAGTAATATAATTAAGATTCGTTCCGCAGAGATCTGGTTAAGTTCAATCAGTAAATATGCCTATGCAACAATGTTTAGTTTTAATCCACTGCTAAGACAATTAACAAGAATGAGGTTTTAATTTTCTAAATTAACTCGGAAGCAAATTATTAAACTAAGAATAATTAACTAATGAGAATTTAATATGAATTACTTATATGAGATAAAACATGGAATCCTAATTTCATTATCTACTTCACTTAGAGTCGCAGCCTTTAATCAATACATGTGATGGGGTTGATATCTGATCGGATAACACGAAACAAGTAAAAGCTACCTCTCGGTATACTAATACCAAACTACGCATGCATCCACAAAAGAGATAGAAGATGGGTAGACACCAATTATGTTTAGACCCTATATCTCTATAGAATTTGAAAACATAAAGGTTTAAGCACAAGTTATCCACTTGGATCACATAGGGTAGCATAATATCTCTATTTATGCCACAAATCATGATGTTAAAACATCAACCTATCCTATGCTAGCATGGCAAGTTCTAAATCTCAAGATCCACTCTCGTTTAGCAAGAGATTAACAAATTAGATGTTCGCGACGCATCTAAATACATGAAACACAACCATACAAGGATATCACGAATTCACCACACATAAATCTTTAAAGCATATAAACTACTAAGCTACATAGATAACTCCGTTAGAATCCCATGACAACGATTAGCTCATAATTGAACCGTTCATCGTCATGGGATTTGATGAAAACATGATATAAAACAAGATATGAATAAAAGAAGTAATTATATTAATAAACAAAGAGTTAAGAAAACAAATCTATAATCCAGAATAACACAAAGGCTGAAGTAGATCTAGATCCGTTGCTTGTCACTAGCGTTGAATCCTTCTCTCCTTTTCCCCCTTGCAGATCTAAGCTATGTTACAATAATAATAACTAATAATATGTCTATATCTATTACAATGGTATGATGTGTTTATATAGGCAATACAAGTCTTGCCCAGCAAGAAAATACAAAACAGAATTATAATAGAATTTCTGCAAGATACGTTTCCTAATTTGATTATGTTTTGTAAGGAAAATTCGAAGTTGACTTTTCTTCAGATTTTCTGGAACGTTTCCCACGTAATTGGACCTCTGGACTATCTTAGAATGATAGGAAATCTCGTTATCTTCGCGTGGACTGCTTACGGGCCTAAAACGGACTTCTAGAACTCAAGATATGGCCAAAACAGTGTAAACTGTGCAACCCTTCTCGAAAATCCGAATTTTAATCAATTAATTCCCAAAAAATTATAAAAGCATCCACCTTAGTCAACATTCTCGTAATCCTGCACAACTAAGCAAAACACATCAAATCTACAACAACTTGAGCCCAAGACAATCAATTTAAGCCGAAATTAAGCGATCCAAGTGGATATAAAATCCACTTATCACCAGGGCGTCACCAGGTGAGCCCCTACGAGTTTATCTCTCAGCTTGCGACCTCACGGTGGCTGCTGTTATAGTTAAACAAGAGGTCGGGAAAAACTCCCGTATACTACATTAGTCATACTCTTCGCGATGTGGAAACAAGGTATCCGCAGGTAGAGAAGTTGGTCTACTCCCTTATCATCGCCAGCCGAAAATTAAGGCACTATTTTCAGGGTCGAGAAATACAAGTAATGACAAATCAACCTCTAAAAAGGATATTGCATAAACCTGATATGACAGGTCGCCTCGCGGCATGGACCATCGAGCTAAGTCAATTCCACATCGAATTCAAGCCCAGAACAGCCATGAAAGCACAAGTGCTATCAGACTTTGTGGCAGGATGCCAGTTTTCTAAATCTGACACCCAAAAAGGGGAGGTCGCCAATGCGGCCACGAGACCATGGAATCTCTACGTCGACGATTCCTCGACAGCAGTCACGAGCGGAGCAGGATTAATCATATTAAGCCCCGACGGGTTCCGCGTTCAGCAGGCAATTCGGTTTGCTTTTCAAGCAACGAATAACAAATAAGAATACGAGGCTCTCCTCGCCGATCTTAAACTCGCAAGTGAGCTCGAGGTGAAAAATATCGATATCTTTAACGATTCCCAGCTAGTTGTCAAACAGGTCAGCGGAGAGTTCAAAACTCACAACGATAGAATGCAAGAGTACTTGGAAAAAACAAGAACAATGCTAGAAAATTTCACCTCTTGGAATCTAACAAATGTGGATAGAACGGAGAACCAGTGGGCTGACGCTCTGTCAAACTGGCCTCGTCGTCATCTACCACATGCAACGAACCCATCTATGTTGAGGAATTGCAAGCTCCAACAATCAATATCCTTGAGGTCAGCGAGATAACTTCTCATCCCGACTGGCGAACTCTGTACCTCGACTACATAATTGACAACAAGTTGCCATAATCAAAAAATGAAGTGAGATCCCTAATGTATAAGGCAAGGAATTACTATGTAAAGGACTCCAAACTATACAGAAGATCTTTGGTCGAACCATTGCTTCGTTGCCTCGGTCCTGAGGAAGCTCACCTCGCTATCATAGAGGTTCACACCGGAATATGTGGCGAACACATGGGAGGCAAGAACCTCATTTTAAAAATACTTAGACAAGGATTTTTCTGGCCAACACTGAGAAAAGATTGTGAAGAATTCGTCAAAAAGTGTACCCCATGCCAACTACATGGAAATGTTAGTCATCGACCTGCGACAACACTTAATCCAGTTCTTATTCCATGCCCCTTCTTTCAGTGGGGAATCGACATAGTCGATCTTTTCCCTAAATCAAAAAACCAAGCCCAATATATCGTTGTCGCCATCGACTATGTGACGAAATGGGTCGAGGCCAAACCTTTGGCCAGGATTAGAGAAAAAGAAATGATAGAGTTCTTCATGGAATACATTGTGTTCCATTTTAGAATTCCGAGGATCGTTGTCACCGATAATGGTACCCAGTTTGTGGGAGAGAAGTTTGAAAAAGCACTCAATGAGCTGAAAATTAAGCATATCAAGTCATCGGTGGCATACCCGCAGGCCAACGGACCGGTCGAGGTCACTAACCGCACAATTCTCCAAGGGATCAAGAAAAGAATCAAGGAAGTCCCCCGATGCTGGGTTGACGAGCTCCCCAATATCCTCTGGTCGTACCGCACAACTCCTCGCACCTCTACAGGGGAAACACCCTTCAAAATGGCCTATGGAACGGATGCAGTTCTACCCGTTGAGGTTATCCTTGGATCACCTCGAATCGAGGTCTTCGATCCTGAGAGCTCAATCGAAGGCTTGTGCTTAGATAATGACCTCATAGAGGAAATGCGAGATAATGTCAAAATAGCCTCGATTGAGTGCCAGAATAAAATAGCGAAGTACTTCGACAAAAAGGTCAAGACGAAAAGCTTTCAGGTCAACGATCTCGTGCTCCGAGAAGCAGCTGCATCACAACCGACACAGGTCGGAAAGCTCACAGCCCCGTGGGAAGGTCCGTATAAGATCAAGAAGGTTGTAAGCCACGGGACTTACGAGCTAGAATACCTCAATGGCGAGCCCATCAAAAATACGTGGAATGGGATCCACCTCAAAAAATTCTACCAGTAAACTTTGTTGCTTACCTGTAATTTGGGGCAAACTTCTATCCATCATTTAAAATTTATCTAAGTGAAAAAGGTCTGATATGAGGTCCTCACTTAGATTTTCCTTATGTTATTTAATAAAATTGCCCCCAGTTGCTCGTATGGTTTTCACATACTTATTCTTATATTGACAGAATAGCGCATAATTACTTCTCAAAGTGTCGGCTACAGAATCATGATAATTACTTCACATACAAACACTAGTTTTATTCCACAACATTTGGCGCCATCTGTGGGACGACAACATCAACCATGGTTCAAACACGAAGAACAACATCAACCTCGACTGAGGCCATACCCCTTAGCTCTGCTCCACCTGCCACTTCTGATCCGCTTATCACTATTGAAGAAGGACAATTACCCCCATCAACAGGGGCGATCATTCAACCTCTAGTCTCTCAACCCCCAGGGATGACTCCCCATGTTGAGGGAACTCTACCGGTGGTCGTCCATCAATGCCAAGAAACTAACCCTCTTCAGATGGTGGCTTCTCCTCTTGGTAACGTTAATCGTACGCTACCCCCGGGGGTACAAATCCACACTACGGATCTCCCCTTGAATACCAACCCAATGTATGGGCTGCCTAATTATCCCCCTCGATAAAGGGAACCTGGACCAAGCGGTCATGCCTTACAGATCTGAGATCGAGAGTATAATGACTACTCTGGTGCCTATACTGATGATTCATCATCATCTAAAGACGATGATCGAGATGAAGCCCCGAGGAGGCGACGTGCTAGCAAAGAACCTCTAAGGAGGACACGAAGTATCCATGATGGACCCCCTTGACAACTTCTGAGAGGATCAAGGCTTATGAGGCTGAGATCTTAAAGTTGAAGGACGATATGGCGAGAGAACAAGCTAGATTGAATCAAACTCAGCCTCTTCCAACTACAGAGAGGATTCCCATTATCGACTTGGAGAGGTCTTCAAGGAGACAGAAAAGAGTTGATGCCCCAACTAGAAGAACAACAAGGGTGGAAACCCCCAAGGGTAACCCCAAAGATCTGATGCCACTAGAAGATCCTGATGATCCCACACCCCCATTTACTGAGGAGGTGATGAATGCTCGTATTTCAAAGAAGTTCAAGATGCCGACACTCAAGGCTTATGATGGAACGGGTGATCCCGCAAACCACGTCAGGACATTCTCAAATGCACTGCTGTTGCAGCCTGCAAGTGATGCTTTAAAGTGTAGGGCATTCCCTCAAACTCTGTCTAGCATGGCTCAAAGATGGTATAGCCGCTTGCCCGCGAATTTAATTGGCTCCTTTAAGGAGTTGAGTACTGCTTTTATTAGCCAGTTCATCAGCGGAAGAGTTCACGAGAAAAGCTCCGCATCTCTCATGTATGTGGTACAAGGAAAGAACAAAAATTTGAGGGATTACCTCAAGAGATTTACTAAGGAGACATTGAATATCACTGATTTGGAGAACAAGGTGGCCATGGTAGCCCTCGAACACAGAACCACTGATCTCTTCTTTAAAAGGTCATTGGCAAAACACCCCCCCTGAGAATATGGTTGAGCTTCAACGAAGGGCTGATAAGTATATTAAAGCTGAGGACAGCATGAAGAAAGAAGCCGCAGAAAGTAATGGAAAAGGTAGCAGTGGTTCAAAGAAGCGGAAGCAAGAGCAAGAGTACGATGCTAGGGACAAGTATCCCCTAATTAGCAAGGACTCTGACTCACCGCCACCAAAGAAGAATTTTGGACCAAGATTTTCTGACTATGCAAGGTTGAATGCTCCTAGGAGTCAGATCTTATTGGAAATTGAGAAAGATAAGAAATTCCGATGGCCGAAGCCACTTAGGGGAGACCCCGCAAAATGAAACAAGGATCAGTACTGTAGGTACCATAAGGATGTGGGACATGATACCGATGATTGTAGGCAACTCAAAGATGAGATTGAATTCTTGATTCGAAGAGGGAAGCTAGGCCAATTCATGAAGGGTGAAGATCGTGGAAATCAAAGGAGGGATTATGACAGGAAGAATAATGATCGAAGGGACAACGACCGTGATCGCAACCCACAGTCCCGAGGGCCAGTTATCAATATGATTTGGGGAGGCCCGATAGCGACCGGCACAACCCGAAACTCTCGAAAGACCTATGCCAGAGAAGTGATGCACATCGTGGGAGAGGCCCCAAAACGTGCTAAGACCGAGATAGTGATTGGTTTTGATGATTCAGACCTCGAAGGGGTGAAGTTCCCCCACGACGACCCGTTGGTCATAACCCCTGTAATTGGAAATTCGGAAGTAAAGCGAGTCCTAATAGACAATGGAGCTTCGGTTGACATTCTGTTTTATGACGAATTTGTGAAGATGGGGTACAATGATTCTCAATTGACCCCGACCAACATGCCTATCTATGGATTTAATGGAGTTGAGTCCAAGGTTGAAGGAACCATTCAGCTGCCTGTGACTATTGGGCAGGAGCCTAAAGAGGCCACTCAGATGCTGAATTTCTTAATAATCAAGGCAGCTTCGACATATAATGCGATCCTGGGAAGGACTGGGCTTCATGCGTTTAAGGCTGTGGCCTCTACCTATCACATGAAGATCAAGTTTCCAACTCGTAATGGTGTTGGAAAACAGAGAGGAGATCAGAAAATGACTAGAAGTTGTTATGTAGCTGCTCTAAGAGCCGATGGAGTCGGGGGCAGGTCCTTCCAATTGAAGACATGGATGTCCGAGGAGATGATGAGCACCGAGGAAAGCCGGCAGAAGATTTGGTTCCTATACCTCTAGATCTCGGAGACCCCGAAAAGGTTACGTATATTGGAGCTTCTTTGAAGGAACCCTTGAAGGGCAGGTTAATGACTTTCTTACAAGAAAACAGTGATGTGTTTGCTTGGACAGTGGCTGACATGCCAGGGATTGATCCCCAACTCATAACTCGCAAACTGAATGTCGATCCAAAGCGGAAGACAATAAAGCAGAAGAAGAGGAATTTTGCTCCTGAAAGGCAAGAGACCATTAAGCAAGAAGTTGACAAGCTCTTAGAGGTTGGGTTTATTGAAGAGATTCAGTTTCCCGAATGGTTGGCTAACCCTGTGATGGTCAAGAAGACAAATGGAAAGTGGAGGATGTGTATAGACTTCACTGATCTGAATGATGCATGTCCCAAGGATTGTTTCCCTCTACCAAGGATTGCCACGCTGATAGATGCAACTACTGGGCATGAGATGTTGAGTTTCATGGATGGTTTCAGTGGTTATAACCAGATTAAGATGCATAAGGATGACATCCCAAAGGTATCCTTCATAACTGACTTTGGTGTTTTCTGTTATCTCGTTATGGCTTTTGGACTAAAAAATGCAGGAGCCACTTACCAATGATTGGTTAATAAGATATTCGCTCATCTAATTTGGAAAACCATGGAGGTTTATGTTGATGACATGTTAGTCAAGAGCCTATTCAAGGAAGAGAACATTAATCACCTCAGAGAGGCATTCGAAGTGCTGAGACACCATAAGATGATGTTGAATCCAGCCAAATGTGCCTTTGGCGTTGGATCAAGAAAGTTTTTGGGTCTGATGGTTTCAAAGCGAGGCATAGAAGCCAACCCTAATAAAATAAAGGCGATTTTGGATATGGAGCCACCACGCTCTGTAAGAGATGTGCAGAAGTTAACAGGCCGAGTTGCGGCCTTAGGGCATCTCCAAATCTGGTGATAAGTGCTTGCCTTTCTTTCAAGCATTGAAAAAGGTGAAAAATTTTGAGTGGACGCCTGAAAGCCAAGAGGCCTTTGAACAGTTAAAAAATTATATGACTGAGGCCCCATTGTTGGCCAAACCTAGTCCCGGAGAGACATTGTATTTATACTTGGCGGTATCCCAACAAGCGTTGAGTGCCGTTCTTATTCGAGAAGAGAAAAAGGTTCAGAAACCTATTTATTTTGTGAGAAAGGTTTTGCACGGGACTGAGTTGAATTAATCAACCATTGAGAAGTTTGCTTTGGCATTGATAACAGCCTCGAGGAAGCCACGACCGTACTTCCAGGCACACAAGATTGAAGTCCTGACGAACCAGCAGTTGAGAAACATATTGCATAGCCCGAAGGCCAGTGGAAGGTTGATTAAGTGGGCAATTGAACTTGGAGAATTTGACATCGCATATAAGCCTCGAACAGCCATCAAGGCTCAAGCATTGGCTGACTTCGTGGTTGAAAGTACCATTGACAACCAAGAAGTCAGGGGGCAGGAGATAGTAGCCGCCCCTGGAAGCGACGAAAAAGATGAGGAGCTTGTACCTGATCAGAAGGAATATTGGGTGCTCTATTTTGATGGAGCATCAAAAACAAAATTTAGTGGTGCAGGTTTAGTCCTGCAAAGCCCCGATGGGTTCACAGTTAAGTATGCTTTGAAGTTGGATTTTCCGACAACTAATAACGAAGCTCAGTATGAAGCCTTGATAGCCGGGTTGGGCTTGGCCAGAATCATGAGGGTCAAGAATCTCAAAGTTTGTGGGGATTCAAGACTGGTAGTATCGCAAGTGAATGGTGAATTTGAGGCCAAGGATGAAACTATGGCAAAGTATTTACGAGTTGTGAAAGCTGTCATGACTCGGTTTAATGAATGCTGTGTGGAACACATTCCGAGAGAAGAGAACGTTAAGGCTGATGCTTTGTCTAAATTCGCTTCTTCTGAGATAGAGAATTATGTAGGGAGTGTTTACTTCCAGGTCTTGAAGGCCCCGACCATCAACTCTAAGTTGGTAGCACCGATTGATGTAGGAAGTTGTTGGATAGATCCTATCAAAGCTCACCTCGAAACTGGATGGCTCCTTGACGATACTCGAGAGGCACGAAAGCTGTCGGTGAGAGCATTAAGGTATGCCTTAATTGAAGGCATCATTTACAAGAGATCTTTTGTTATCCCATACTTGAAGTGTTTGAGGCCTCAAGAGGCAAAGAAAGCTTTGGAGGAAGTGCATGAAGGTATCTGTGGGCAGCACTTAGGGGGCAGAGCCCTAGCTCACAAGATTACTCGTTTAGGATTCTACTGGCCGGAGATGTTGGCCGATGCACAGAATTATGTCAAAAGGTGCGATAGGTGCCAAAAGCATGCACCAATTGTAAGGCAGCCGCCTGAGATGTTAACTTCAATTAACTCCCCTATCCCATTCGCCATGTGGGGAATGGATATACTTGGTCCTTTTCCTGTAGCTTCAGCACAAAGGAAGTTTCTGGTAGTAGCCATCGACTACTTCACCAAGTGGATTGAGGCTAAGCCCTTGGCCAAGATAACCACCAAGCAAGTTGCTCAATTCTTTTGGGAAAACATCATTTGTAGGTATGGAATCTCATGTATCCTTGTAACAGATAATGGAACACAGTTCAACAATGAGGAGTTTAAGAAGTATTGTGAGGAAAATGCTATTGAGCTTCGTTTCAATTCAGTAGCTCACCCTCAGGCAGAAGTAGCGAACCGTATTATCCTGGATGGACTAAAAAAGAGAGTCGAACGCTCAAGGAATACTTGGGTGGATGAGTTACTGCCCATACTTTGGGCATATCGCACCACCTGTAAGGTGACGACCGGAGCAACCCCGTTTTTGCTGGCTTACGGAGCCGAGGCAGTTGTGCCCTTGGAAATTATGCATGCATCACCTCGAGTTGAGGCATACGAACAAGAGACTAATGAAGAAGGCATGAGGCTTGCCCTAGACCTAATTGATGAGGTTAGGGATGAAGCAAAAGCCCGGAATGCAGAGCATCAGAAGAGAGCATCCTTCCACTACAATCACAGGGTTAAAGAAAGGTTCTTTCGACAGGGAGACTTGGTTCTAAGGAAGATAGAGGCCTCTGGAGTTGGATAGAAAGGGAAGCTAGCCCCCAATTGGGAAGGGCCGTATCGAGTCAGGATGACGCTAGGACGAGGATCCTACAAGCTGGAAACCTTGGATGGAAACGAAGTGCCTCGCACTTGGCACGCTTTGAATCTGAAAGCTTATTATGTTTAAGCTATTCCTTTGAAGATTTAGCTTTTTATCTATTTATTAGGAGAAGAAGAAATAAGGTTCGATGAAACCATTGCAGGGCATGTTGCCCCCAGTAGGAAATAAGTTATCTATGTGAGGGTTGAACCCATGTTATCGACATTCTTTGTCTGCTTATTAATAAAGTTTGTTTTTGCTTGAGCTACTTCTTTTTTTTTGTTATTTTAAACACGAAAGACAAACGTTGTACCAATTTGCGAGTTTGGTACAAGCCGAGTGGCCAAGTACCGGGGAAATTCAAAAAGCATAACAAACTATAAGCAAAAGATAGGAAGATGGAAACAAAGGAAATTGACTACATAAATAGTTAAGTTAAAATTACACCATAAACCCCGGAGGGCAAAAAGTTCAGAATAAATATGGGTAAAACAAGAGCAAGCCACGCAGGGCCATCTAAATATCTAAGTCATCGATAATATCGTTCCCCTGAGTAAACGGGGGATCTGTCCCTTTAGCAGAATCATCTAACTCCTCCACTAAAGGAGAAGAAGGCGGATCCTGAGTAGGCTGGGAGCCTGCACCTGCAGCTGTCTCTGTAGCCATCTCCTGAGTAGTGGGCGCAAGTCCAGGGATAGCAGGAACAGGGAACCTCTCTAGGGACACACCCTCAATCTTCCCGCTAAGCTCCTCAATAATCTCTTCCCAACATTCTTTGAAAGTGGCAGGGAAGCTAGCATCATACTTCACGTTCAGGAGATCCTCAAACTCCTTAGAAGCTTTGTAGTCAGCTATGATGTGCTCTCTGTTCTACTGCACCTCCAACTGCAGCCTCCTGTTCTTCTCTTTCTCCTCGGCCAACTCCTTCTCCACCTCCCTAAATCGAGCAAATTTTCCTCTGAAGAAGCAAAATACCTGTCCCTGTCCCTCTCCGAAACTGTAAAATCGGCACGCATTGCCTTAAGGTTGTGGACAGCAGCCTGGAGATAGGCATTCATCTGCAAAACAAATGTTGGAATCAACTAAAAAAGGAAAGGAACAAGAGAAAGAGCATGCAACCATAAAAAAACTTACTGAAGCTACAGCCTGAGATCCCAGGAGCTCGATCTGCAAATCATTGGAAGACTCAACAATGTGGGCCCTGTCTCGCGGAGTGACCACACTCCTGGACCATTTAGCTGCGGCCCTAGAGTCGCCCACAGCTGTATCCCTGTTGCATAACCCCCAATCCACAGTGAAAGGGGTGAGGTCTTCATCAACAGGAACAGGCCGTTCCTGAAGAAAAGCAGGAACACGCTCCACAACGGGAGTGGTGTCCTCAATCCTAGGCCTTTAAGCCCTCTCTCTCTCCGCTACTACTCCAGTAGCAGCAGCGGTTTCCCTTCTTTTAAAAATGGCCCCCAGGGCTGCCTTAGTTGCAAAATGAAAGCTAAGAGTGAGAAAACAATTACGGTATGAAGAAAAAATAGGTAAAAATGGGGATTTCAAGTTATTTACCCTCGGGGCCCAAATCACTAAGCCCATGGGCTTGTAGTGAATCCTCGAAAATCAAATTTACACAGTGATGCAAATTATCAGACGTTAACAGAGCTATGGCAGCTTCTTCATCCACACCCAATTTCAAGCTTTTGATAGCCCATCAACGGCTTTGCAGAAATTGGGCCGAAAGTAGTTATCCCAACTATCTCCCTCCAGAAAAATATAAAACCATTCTTTCTTCCAATCAGGAAGAGAATCAGGGGCGGAGTCAGAAATAAAATAGGAACGGGTCAAGGATCGGTGTTGGATTTTGACCCAACCCGAGTTATCGGGAGTATTGACAAACTTGAACAAGTAACGAAAAATAGAAATATTGGGTTCGAGCCCATGTTTTCTACATTGGACCATGAAACAGTATATAAAATGCCATGCGTTTGGCATTACTTGGGTTGGACAAACCCTAGCTTCTGCTAAAAGGCGGCACACAAAAGGGGGAGGTGGAAGGCGAAAACCCGCGTAAAAGGTTTCTTTGTATATTCTAATGGCCCCAGGCTTTGGATGGCAGGCCCTTTCGTTTGGGGCCGGAACAACGGCCCTATAAGGCCCGTTAATATGAAAAAGTTGGGCTAAAATATCTAACCTATGTTGCTTAAACTTCGATTTATATTCATAAGCGTCTAAGTGGAGCAAGTTTGGAAAAGCTTGGCCAAATTCACTTAAAAGATCTCTAAGGGAAAAAACATTGGCATGAACAAGAGAAGTTTTAGGGTTCTTACCCCTTGAAACCTTTGGAGCGGTGGTAGAGGCGGTTTGAGCTAGTTGCGATTGACTGGAGGAACTTGAATTCTCCATCGATGTTCTTCGCTTGAAGGCTTGAACCCAGAAAACTCTTAAGAATGGCCGTAGAAGATGAAGATTCAACGATCTTCAAATGGGAACTGAGAAAATAAGGAGGAGATTAACACCGGGAATCGTCTCACGACAGAACCCTAGCAGAGCTTTTTAAAAGTGTTTTGGGAATGTTGAGAGAGAATTGTTGCAGAATAACTTTAAGAAAGAGAAGTGTGAACAAATGAGAAATGTACTCATCCTTATATAGAATTCATGATCGGTCAGCCAACCGGCTATAGGAGGTGGATGGGCTGTAAACAAGTAGCTGGGCTTTCAAATAGGCGGGAATCCCATAGAGTTCAAAATTTGAACGGAATTCTACCAGGTTCTAGAATATTCTAAGAAAAATGAGGAATTGCCCAAATAATTCTTAAAGAATTCAAGATAAGGCTGGAAGCCCAAATTAAAAAACCCCACGCCCAGGAGTACAAAACTCCTAGGCGTTGATCCACAAAGCACCTCCTTGGCGGGGATACCCACGCCAAGGTTGGACTAACAAATGAAAGACGTAAAGGAACCCGTGCCCAGAAGGCTAAATCTCCTAGGCGTTGGTCAAAAAGAGGCTTCCCCGCCAAGGTCGGAATTACACGTTAAAGGTGATGAAAAACCCACGCCCAGGAGGCTAAATCTCCTAGGCGTTGGTCAAATAAAGTATCACATTGGCGGGGATACCCACGCCAAGGCTGAAGCAACAGATGAAGGGTGTTAAAGAACCCACGCCCAGGAGGCAATATCTCCTAGGCGTTGATTTGTAAAGTACCTCCTTGGCGGGGTTATCCACGCCAAGGCTGGACTAACCAATGAAAGGCATGAAGGTACCCACGCCCAGGAGTCCATATTTCCTTGGCGTGGCTAAGGATATGGCCTCCTTGGCGGGGGTACCCACGCCCAGATCAAACTTTGAAGGCATGAAAGCACCCACGCCCAGGAGTCCAAAATTCCTTGGCGTGGCTAAGGAAAAGGACTCCTTGGCGGGGGTACCCACGCCCAGGATGCCATTTTAACTTGGCAAGCCATTTTTCTGGAATTATTTCCTTAAAAATTCCGAAAATAAGCTAATAATTATTGAAAATAAGGAAAAATTGGATATTAATTTCCAAAAAATCCCAGATAAAAGATAAGTAATTATTTTATGCTCGAAAGCACCATTAGACACTTTTGGTAAAACGATCCATAGTGATAAAAAATACCCGTGGGTACAAGAAAAATGCAAGGAAATTATTTATAATTTTCTATGAGGCATAAATATTCTCAGTTAGCCTCAAATAAGGCAAAATCGTCGTAAATGTGTAGGTCGCTCCACACTTTACATACAAGACGATACTCGTGAAACACTAGTGCATAAAGTAAACCCTGACCCGAGTCTCGAAAAAGGTCGTTAAAACTTCAAGGAAAACCTGATCAGTTTTCCTAGAAGTTGGGGGGCAAATGATATGGGCTAAAAGTAAGCCCTAAAGACACATTCAATGTGGCATTAATTAGACCGGGTATGGTCCAAACGTGGGGCCCACCAACAAGGTCCAAACCCTATTTTTTATTAATTTCGTAATTAATATTAAGGGTAATAAACAGCTCAGCAAGTAAGAGTCAAATAAGGATACAACTCCTGCTAGACTTAGCCTCCAAGGCATCCAATTCAACTTGAAAACTGATTCCTACAAGGAAGGAGTCTAGAACCTTCCTCAAGGAGGTGACTTGCCCACCAAGTCTCCGAATCCTACCATAATTCTAAGGCTTCTCAGCCTATATAAAGGGCCTGACCCCTCATTCTCAGAACTACGTCTTGGCTTGATTCTCAATAACGAGATACGTAGGCACTCTGTGAGGACCAATCAGTCTCGAAACACGGAAACAGCCATTAAAGCTCGAAGCTCAACAACCCTATCATTAATTACATACAAACACTAGTTTTATTCCACAACATTAATTTTATATTAATAAATATGATCTTTTTTATTTAAAATCATTGTTGTACTATTTTATTTAATTGAGTAATGCGAGATGTAATTGTAAACTAATTTCTTTTACAAACTTATAATTATCCTTAATAATTATTCAATGATAATTATTTAAAAAAATTAGTTTACAATTACATCGTCACATTATTCAATTAAATAAGACTTTGTAACAATAATTTTAAATAAAGAAGATCATATTTATTAATATAAAATAAATTATAATATTTTTATTTAAAATTAGTTAATATATTTTATGTAAAATGAATATATTTATTAATAAAATGATTAAAACACCCCTTGCATTTAACATTAACGGAATTACACTCAGGGGTTGCAAACTGAAAGAGAAATTAAAGTATAGGAACCAAAATGCCATGAAACAAAATATAAGTACTAAATTGTGTTTTGTCCAAAATTAAGGACTACAAAGTGCAATTAACTCTATTAAATACAACACCTCTTCGTGTTATCATCAATTTAACGTCGTTACATTTGTGGCTGAGGAGTGAGGAGCATTCTAGTCACAAGGGTCTGTTTGGTGGTCAAAAAATGTACCATAGAATAAAATACAAAAAATACAAAATTGATAAGAATAAAGCTAAATCCAAGTACATGATCTTTGCGTACACGTGATATAATTTGAATGGGAAGTGCAGCAGTGTATTACTCAGGGTTATGTTGTTCTTGTGGGAGATTAAAGAGGTCTCAGATTGTGAGTTGCAGTGGAGGATTAAGATGGCAAGTTTTAGAAAAAGTTGATAAAGAGTTAAATAAAGGCAATGAGAGATCAGCATTGTCTCTTGTTAAGGATGTTCAGGGAAAGCCTGATGGTCTTAGATGTTTTGGAGCTGCCCGCCTGGTTTTTTCTCTTCTTTACATCCCTTGTTCATTTCATGTGTTTCTTTATTCTTTTTTCGATAATTGAATGCGCTCGCACACCCCTGAACCACGGTGTTGACGAGATTCGAACCCTTGACCTCACGTAAAGAGAGCTAGAAGATAGGGGTAGTCCAAGATACATTTGGCTGTTTTCTTGATTTTTACATGTGTAGTAAAATATTTAATAAATTTGATTGCAGGTGCCGCAAAGGCTTTACACCTTGGATGAACTAAAACTGAATGGCATAGAGACTTCTTCTCTGCTCTCACCGGTGGATACTACACTTGGATCTATAGAACGGAACTTACAGATTGCTGCTCTTATAGCAGGCCTTTCTGCATGGAAAGTGTTTGAATTTAGCCCCACACAAGTCTTTTATTTCTCTTTGGGACTGTTGTTTCTGTGGACATTGGATGCAGTAAGCTCTCTAAAAGATCTATGTTTTGTCACATAATTATCATTTTCATCTTTTCATTAAAGTAAATGTTTTCATTGTGAGAAAATTTCATCATTAACTATTCCATTCTCCTTGTAAAGATGTCTTTAGTTTAATTTAGTCTGTGACGAACTTGTGAAAAGTGTCAGGAACTAGTAACTCGAAGTTCATTATGAAACCTAAACAGTAGGGCAAAACAAGTTATTATTCTTGGTTGTCTTGTACATACAATCCGTCTAGTAACTAAGTGCAGGCAGGAGCTAGGGAATCTCATACCTTACAACCATTACTAAAGTCAGTCTTCACTTTCGTTGTTGCTAAGTTTCTTACAGAAATAATAAAACTCACTTACCCATGCCTATAGCAGGACTTGAACCCTCTACGTCTAACTACAGAAATGGTCACTCTTATACAACTATATTATAGTGTTGAAGAAACTTCCACATGCAACTGTTAAAGCACTTGGATAAAAATAGACAGAATACCAATTTTTAATACAGAGAAGTTGATCTTATTACTATGATTGCATATTCATCAAGCGTGACATCAGTTCTGAATCCAAGTCATGTTTGAGATCAAGCTTCTTTTATGAGTAACAATTATACAGACTTCCAATTTTTAATCTTCCAGGTCTTAAAAAATCAGAGTAATTCTTGGTTGATAGACAGTAAATCATAACTGACGTACCTATTGGTGCAAGTATAAGGGATACTTCTGTACAGGATATATATAGAGAAGAATTCTTGTTATATTCTCTGACACCGTATACCTCCAAGTCTCCAACCCCGTGGCCCATGTCAAGTTGATTATAACCAGAAGCATCTGAATCATAGACGACTTAAAAACATATTTCCATCCTTTGACAAATTGTCCATATTCTGAGTTCCAGTCACTTTAACCATAATTAAGTGTCAAACTCGCACTTGGTTAGAGGTGATTGCTGGAGAAGTCAAAGATTTTTAACATTTAAACAATGGGGAGCAAGATGAAAACATCTGCTGCATTCGAATAGATAATAGCAGGTTTATGTGGTGTTGACAATAGAGTCTGTCCAACTGCTTTTTGCAATCCTGAGTGATGAGGAACAGAAGTAGAAGTAAAATAGAGTTTCATATAGATTATTTATATTCAGTATTCAGGAAAAATAATACAGTTGTATGGGATCTAGTTATCTAGTTATTTAGTTTATTAATAATAAGTCCAACTGTTTATGGGCTTTATTGAGAAAGTAGAAATTTGGCTTGCAAGTTTTTACCTTTCACTTGAAAGGATTTTTTTGTTAAGTACTTATTTTGCGTTTGGTTGGGGTGAATGGAATGGAATGATAGTTCAATATTCATTCATTGTATACTTCAAATCTCATTCCATTCCATTCCATTCACCCCAACCAAACACAACATTAAGGTTTTATTTTTTAGTTGAACCAGGATTTTTGATGGATTTTCTAATTGGGTTCAGATATTAGCTAAATTTTAAGCTGATCTTGAATTCCTTTTAAATTCCTATCTGAATAAGGTTATTTATCTAGCCTATAATTACTCTTTTTCTTATATTTTTGTAATTTTTGAGGAGATGATAATGAAAACAAATTTTGGCTATTCTATGGTAGCTTTGAGAATCGAATTCAGGAGTAAATTCAGAGCTTGAGTTTTGTTTCTCCATCTTCGGACATTCAGAGGTTGCATTATATTTATCCTTACTACATATTATCACAAAAACATCACGTTCCGTATCACTAAGCCAAGTTTTGCATGGTTGACTTACCGTGAGAATTTCCTTACTACCTGTTTTACCTTCCCTTGGGCAAAATTACGGATAGATTTTTTTCTTTTCGCTTCATTAGTCCAGCCAGTGTCGGTGTTTACCATTATTATAAATCATAAGCAGAGTTTAGTTGTGTTGCTTATATGCTAATCTGTATTTGAAAGCTCTAATTAAGTCAACATGTTTATGATTAAGGATCAGGTTATCCCATAGCTACACTGCTTACTTTTTCTGCAACTTAACGTGTACATATAGATCGCCTGTTATTTTTTATTTATTTTTAGGTATGCAAATTATTTAGGGAGGTCTAAGAGGCAATTAAGTGAAACTGGGACTGCACAAGTGGAACGGAGAATGCCTTTTTTTTTTCAATATTATAGTAGAAGTCCAACTTAATATCGATAGTACTGCATTGGCACCGAGTAGTGATAGTGCTGTTCAATTATCTACTGTTACAAACTATTTCATTTCTTTAGAGCTCAACTAGGTTTTTCCTGTTTTAAAAGTAAATTAATTAACCCACAGAAACCCAAAGTCTCCATGATCTGTTAATCGTCTCATCTAAGTGATAATTTCATAGGTTTCTTATAATGGAGGGATCAGTGGACTGGTGCTTGATACAATAGGCCACAACTTAAGCAAAAAGTACCATAATAGGGTAATCCAGGTAAGTACGTTTTCTCTCATTTAATGTGCTTGTCACTTTCCACTATCATGAGTCCCTTATCTATTTGGTTGGAGAGAATTGTATAAGGAACGAATGAAATGAATATTGGCGAAAAAAAAAATTAAAGATTTAATAAAGGCTGGAAGAGGGTAAATTGAAAAAGAAAAGGTGAGAGATTGAAATTTATTTACTATGCATGAGTTCTGTAAAGAAATTGAGTAGTGGAAATGGAGCATTCATCTACAGATCTGTGGGATTCAGCTCTAGATTAAATTTGTGTAAATGCAAGGGGTGGAAGGAGGAATGAGAAATATGAATACTTACCTACAAAATAGTACAAATTTCTTATCATCAAAACCTGAATTTAATCCCTCCAACCAAACAAAGCATTGGTAAAACTCTGATTTCTAGTGGGTACAAACACATTTATACATTGTAACTACCTGATTCAGTAGATCTATAAATGTTATTAGATCACAAGATAAATCTTCCTTATCTCTTGTTGACCATCAAACCATCTAGCATGAAGCTGGCCATTTCTTGATTGCGTACTTGATGGGGGTTCTTCCCAAGGGATATACTTTGTCAAGTTTGGAAGCTTTTCAAAAGGAAGGGTCGCTTAACGTTCAAGCTGGGACTGCCTTTGTAGACGTGGAGTTTGTTGAGGAGGTATGTTTTTGTCTGGTAAAATCACTAATTCACTATCAGTTAAATGTGAAAAATGTTTCTTAGTGCTTTGTTATTGGTTTGTCTTTGTTATCACTGTGTTAGTTAATCTTCTTTCCATATTTAAGTTTCTTATGTCTTACCTCATTGCATTAACCTACAATCTACAAGGCCTATAACCATGATGTCATTGTTGAAGCAACTTATACTTCTCTGTTTTGTGCCTAAAAAGAGATCTTAATTTTCTGTATAGCATGTTGCTTGTTAAAAATATAAAAATTTAATAGGAATATTCATAAAATTATGACCGACAATCATCTATATCTACTTCACAGAGCAATTACATTATGCAACACAAAGGAAAACTGCTAGAAGTTTGAATAGTATTTAGTATGTGGATGTTGTGCTTGTCAATGGAGGACTTCAGATTTCTTGGGCATTGAGCTATTAAAAGGATTGTAAGTAGCTTCTTTTTAATTAATCAATAAAAAATGACCTAGATATGAATACTTATATGAGGTTATAAATTAATTTCCTGCTTTACAAACTATGTTCCCTACTATTTCCTATACAAGCATTGAGTCTTTATAATATTATTATCAATTCTGGGAACTAATGCCAACACCAATTAGGTGTTAAATGTGTGAAAATGGATATATATAAATACTTTTTTTTGTATATTTATATTTTGTGTAAAAGGTAGAAGGTCAAAAATGTAACTGTGATATGAAATTTGTAAAACTACAATAATTTCTCAATCAATAATTATTAAGTCTTATTACATAACTAATATCACATACAGAGAAATCCAGAAAAGATATTAAGGTAGCAAAAGAGCATAAAAGACTTAATTACGAAAAACTACAAACAATTGTATTTATGACGAACCTTTCCTGAAAGTTTTGACTTGGTGTTAAACTTTGTTAGCATGACTGTCGGAAAGCATCAACCACGCCAGACCTTGTTTAGGAAAAGAAAAGACACGCAATCTTGCACATGGCTATCCATTAACACTTACGATTTCACTAACATCTACTTCAACCTATACCTATCTATTATGTGAAGACAGAAAGAGTAACTTGACAAGTTCAGGAGCTCATCATTCCGTGTCTATCAAAATTATATCAAATTACAGCACACCAGACTTACCCTCATATTAAAGCTGAAATTCCAAAGTTCTTCCTTGTGTCATCTACTCTTCTTCATGTTAAAGTGAACTTGCCGAGTAGTAAAATCACACTAAACTCGCCCTTGAAACAAACACACATTTAGTCTAATCTGAAACTTAAAATTGGCTGTAAAGATGTCACTGAAGACTGAAGAGCCTCTTTATTCACTGGTAATTATGAGGCTGTCTTGTAACTTCGAACAATTGGGATACAGTTCACTGAAAGCTATTTGAAAAGACTTGGAGTAGTAATGAATTTAGTACTTAAGATCATATATTATAAAATAAGAAACCTTCTTTTATCTTCATTTAATGAAGCAAATGCTTTTCTTCGTAGAGATACTGGATTACTAGGTCACTGAAATTAGCCAGGGTCTTAGATTTACAGAGAAGTATACAGGTTTTATGTACTTATTTGTATACTTAATTGTTTATGGTTTCATATGTTCATTATAAGAAGGCCATTCCTGGTGCACAAGGCTCCTGCATCATTAGAATTTTATTGAGGTCCCGACTTAGGCAGTCTTACCCTTACATTTCATAAAAAGCTTGCTCTATCTGGAATATACGAAATAGCTTGTAGTCTTTTTTTGATAATCATCTATAGAGAAAGAAAAGGTAATCACATGAATAGGCATCTTTTATATGGTCTAAAAGGTGTGTTCCCCTTCTTCACCTGCCCAAGTGCTATCAACATAACATATACCTGAAAATTTTTTTTTGAGGAAAACTAACTTAATACTGAAAGTAAATAAATTGCAAATCCCGTATCCGTTTGTATGCACTTTCTTTCTCTTTCAGTAAAGCATCATCTCCTTTTCTTTCCCCCTTCATAGTCAATGCTATTCCAAGAAACCACCAAAAAAACTTCACAAACTCTGGGTGAAAACAAGTATCCAAATTTATTTTTGGATCCCACTTAATCAAAGCTCACTTTTAATTCTCCTCCATTTCAAATTTTGTCTCATTGTAGTTCTTATCCGAAAGGAAGAAACCAAATCGTATGTATATTAAATAAATCTTTAGACTTTACATAAATCTTATCTGTATATCCTTGTGATTAAAGAACAAATGACCAAAATACATCTAGCGCATGGTTTGTTATTAGGGTTGTCTTAATAATATCATGTATCCATGTAACCAAGATAATCGATTATCAGTGTTATAAAAATAAGGTATTTCGTTTGCCTTTATTCTTTAACAAGGACTCCTCATGTTACACGCAGGTTAATAATGGAAAAGTTTCAGCAACTGTAAGTCTCTTTATTGATTATGTTCTGTATTTATTTACGATGTGAAGATTAAGTGGAAAATGTAACTTAAAGTATACAATTTTTTTTCATATAGATGTTGAATAGGTTCTCTTGTATAGCACTAGCAGGTGTTGCAACTGAGTACGTTTTGTATGGCTATGCTGAGGGAGGTCTTGCTGATATTAACCAGGTATATGTTGTATCATGTATAGTTGTTACTTCTTAGATCAACATGAGATCAAAAAGATTGGTAGTTACTATTTTACTATTATTGCAATTAAAAATTATTATTAATAAAATCCATGGGGGTAAAACTTTTTTGAGGAAGTACCTTCTGGCAATTTTAGGTGATTTTGTTTATCCAACTTGTTAACCTTTTCAACAGTTGGCAACGCCATCAATATCTTTTTCCTTTCTCTTATAGATAACGCACACACAGTAGAGCATCACTGTCAAGCACAAGAATAATCTTGAAATGTTGTGTCATGATTATGTTCTTCTATTCTGATTCTGATCTTCTACTTGAAACATCGCATCTTCAGTGTTTTGTATCAAAAAACTACTCTGTTATTATCATACATTAGCTTAACAGCTGAGGTTTGATGTCATGTACTTCAGATTGTATAAGTTCTAGTTCATCTCGCAGACAATATTAACAAGATACTGCCAGAAATTTTAGATATCTCTGTATGTTTCCTGCTTAAAATTTCCCAGTATGTTTATACACTTGCACTACATACCTCCAGTTCCTAACTGAGTCTGACCATTTATGTTCCTGTAACAGCTGGACTCATTACTCAATGGCTTACGTTTCACACAAAAGAAAGCAAATTCCCAAGTAAGATGGTCTGTGCTAAATACAATCCTTCTTCTGCGTCGTCATGAGGAAGCACGAACACAGCTAGCTGAGGCCATGATGGATCGAAGATCTGTGGGCTTCTGCATCAATGTAATAGAAGACGCCATACCTGATGACGATCTGTAAATTTAAGGTCCTAAATGTAAAATTCAGTTTCAAAATTTGACAAATTGCTTTAGTACTTACTAATGGGGAACGGTCTGTGGCAAACGGTTGCCACAGACTGTTTAACCAACATACTGTTTCAGAGCAATCGCACCGTATCGCATAAACTTTCTGTGATACGGACAAATTACCAAAATATCCCTACTGTTCATGTACCGCAGAAACTTTCTGCGGTACGGTGAACAGTATATTTTTATGTGAAAACAGGGGGCATTTTGGTAATTACTCCGTACCGTAGAAAGTTTATGCGGTACGGTGTTGTTTTTTTTTAAATCACAGCCGTTGGATGGTCGATCCAACGACTCAGAAACCGTTTGTTAAATAAGACGTCCCTGGCATGCGTTTGCCGGGGACCGGTTGCCCTTACTAATAAATTTATTTCTGTAAATACTTGAGAGTACATTCATTACAGTTTTGTTCTTAAAAGTATTCATTACTGTTGGTTCTTTTATGTTCTGAAAATTGTCTTCCCTTTACAAGAATTTTCTATAATTTTAACAATTTCCAAAATAATCATTTCTAAAAAAATTATTTTATTATTTTGAAAAATAATAAGTGCGATGAAATATCTCAAATGGTAAAGGTTTATCCCTTATTGATGGTTCGAACTTTACTTATCCGGAAATGACATACAAACCTCCTTATTAAAAAATAAAGTCCGAAAAATTAATCACTAAATTTATTTAATTCAAAAAATCTGTGTTTTCTTTTTTTTTTTTTTTGATCAATCTGTGTTTTCTTTTATCATGGCCGACTTAATAAAAATATTTGAAAATAATAACCTGAAGCACTTCCCTTGGCCTGTAACTGTAAGGGAGGAAAACAGATGGCGGAGACCATTAACGCGGCTCTAAGCTCATCTATACGTATATACACACAGACACAGTACGGACATAAATAATATTAGCAAATCTCATCTCATAAAATAAAAACATGTCCGGCGGCTACCCACACAACAACAACAACCCATCATCGGGTTACAATTACAATCACACCCCTCCTCCGACCCAATCATCATCTGCTCCTTACGCGCCACCACCAAACCCCTCCCCATACGCATCCGCTCCTTACGCGCCACCAAACCAACCCTCCCCTTACGCATCTGCTCCCTACGCAACTCCACCAAACCAACCACAACCCTTTCAGTACTCCTTTGCTCCTTACGCTCCCCAACCAAATCAATCACAATCATTTCCCTACTCGTCTGCTCCGTACACGTCAGCTCCCTCATCTCACACTCAACACGCATCTGCTCCATACGCATCATCGTATGATCACACCAAACCGAACAAAGACCAATACGCCTCTGCTCCTCCCAGTCAATACGCGCAAACTGCTTACCCGGCGCCGTATGGGAGCCCGTTTGCGGCGCTGGTGCCGTCGAATTTCCCGCCGGGTACGGATCCTAATGTGATTGCGAGTTTTCAGCTGGCGGATAGGGATAACAGTGGGTTTATTGATGATTTGGAGCTACAAAAAGCGTTAACTACTTATCGAGAAAGCTTTAGTTTGAGAACTGTCCACCTGCTCATGTTTCACTTCACTAATTCCAACTCTCGAAAAATCGGTATACCCGAATCTCGATAAATTTACTACTTGTTTCCGTCTTAACATATTAGTAACTGAATTCATAATTGTTTAGGCTTTAGTTTATGTAAGTATGTTTTAGCTGTATAGATGAGGTAATAATGAAAATTGAGCTTCAATTGCGAGTTTATAAAATGTCAATTGTGATTTATGTAAGTTTATGAATGACTGAATGTTATTGTTAAAAACCTGCCAAAAAAACGTAGTGACATTTTTGTAAATAATGAAATAGCTTATATGTGAGTGAGAGTGCACATTTTCGTTGTATGAATTAAGGAAGTGATAACGTTTATTGTGAAATGTGATTTTATAAGGTGTGTAGTTTATGTAATTTATTGTTGATGGAAACAGGGCCCAAGGAATTTAATGCTGTGTTTTACAGTCTTCAGAACTGGAGGGTGAGATTATTTTGTTCGATTTTATTTTTATGTGATACGAGTTTAGTTAGAATTGTTGGAATAAGTGAATATAATGTTTATGAATTGTTTGTGTTGTAGGCTATTTTTGAAAGATTTGATAGGGACAGGAGTGGGAAGATAGATGCTTCTGAGTTGAAAGAGGCATTGTGGAGTCTCGGATTTGCGGTGTCACCTGTAATTCTGGATTTGTTGGTGTCCAAGTTTGACAAGACTGGTGGAAGGAACAAGGCTATAGAATACGACAACTTTATCGAGTATGAATCTAGACAAGTAGTTTTGCTTTTCACCTTTTTTTAAGGATCTTTGAATATCTGTTCTTGGTAAATTCAACTTTCTTACGTTTTTTTTTGAATGGTGTGATTACAGGTGCTGCCTGACTGTGAAGGTATAGCTTTTTCTTCAACCTCACCGTTGTTGAATGTTATTTTGTTGCACTGTTTATTCTGATCTATTCTGTGCTTAGTTACTGACATTGCTGCCAATTGTATGAGAAATTATTGAATTTTTTGAAAAGACTTTTGAGACATGAATTTGGTTTTATATACTTGTGTTACTGTTAAATTAAGTCAGAGGATCTACAGTGCCTAGTGATGTAATCAGTTACGTAGAGTTAGGCTTATATATAGGACTTGGCAGCTCTTGTAATTTACACACAACATATATGAAAAACATACTTCTGTAAATCTCTCTCTATGCTGCTGTTATATATTATTAAGATGGTATCAAAGCGGGTTTCTGAGAACACCTAGATACAGGGTACATCAGAACATATTCACGTAACAGAGCACACCCAGCAGCCTTGAATTCTGAAAAATCAGAAAATTGAAACCTATCGAAACAAAAAACCAAACATACCACGTAACAGAGCTCAGAAAGACGATCTACCAGCATCGTCATCGATCTCCAGCTGCACCACACGCGCCTCCACGCGCCACCAGAAGTCTGCAGAACTCGTCTCACGCGCCCACTCGCCGGCGCGTGGGGCATCCTACTCTGATTTTCCGGTGAACTTGCAGAAGACATTCTTGTTCGCCCCGTTCTTCCGATTCCAACAGTGGTATCATTTTTCAGTTCTATGAAGTTTTATTTTTCTGATAAATAGTTGTATGTATATGTGCGTATATACCTGGTGTGTTTCTGAAAAAACAAAAACATAATCCCTTTGTCATATATATATATCTTGGTTAGTTAAGACTTACTAAGATTTAAGGAGAGAAAGGGGAAATTGTTATTTGAATATTTTATAATGACGAATACTGGCGACTCCGCAATTTCAAGCAAAAGTACTGCTATGAGTAGCAGTAAAATGGGGTTCCATAGTACTCCGTTTGTAAGTCCTAAATTCGATGGGAATGCCGAAGATTAGGAGAAATATCAAAAAATGTTGACTGAAGAACGGGTGATGAAATTTCTGGATGGTCTATCTGATGAGTATGACTCAATAAAAAATCAACTTATCGGAGAGATTCCCTTTCCGACTGTAGAGGATGCATATGGCCGTGTTCGATTAGAGGAAAGTCGAAAGCAAAGCATGGCTCCTATAACTCCCTCTGATAGATCTGCACTCATAACTGGAAAAATTCCGCAACCTGAGATTGAAAAAGAAGAGCAGTTTCCAGTGGCTCTTATGGGTGAAAGATCTACTCTTCAGTGTGATTACTGCAACAAGATGAATCACACCCGTGAGGATTGCTTTATCCTACACCCTCACCTAAAAAACAGAGGACGTGGAGGACGCAGCCGAGGTGGCTATCGTGGTGTATCATCCAGAGGTACGGGCAGAAATATAGGCAGAGGCAATCCTTTTAATGTTCATTATGCAGTGTCAGAATATGAGGTGCCTCCTTCCACAGGAACAATGACCCCTTCAGAACTCAACAACTTTCGACAGTTAATGTCCCAATTGAACAATACTCCATCAACACCCACTGTTAATTCTGCTCATGCAGGTATATCTTGTCACTTTACCTCCGATAAAAGTTCTAATTCATGGATTATTGATTCTGGAGCATCAGCACATATGACTGGAAATTCTAGTTTCCTAGAAACATATAATGGTGAAACAGGCAATATTCGTGTTGCCAATGGAGCTATTGTACCTGTTCATGGACAAGGCACTTCTCACTGCCTCTCATCATCATTGCCATTATCTGATGTGTTACATGTTCCCTCCTTAACAGCAAACTTATTATCTGTTCAGCGTATTACTGAAAATCTTAATTGTTCAGTAACCTTTTTTTCTTCCCACTGTGTATTTCAGGATCTGGCGACAAGCAAGGTCCTTGGCAATGGTAAAGTGGTAGATGGACTTTATGTTATAGAAGAGAATACGATTTCTCCCTCAACTTATCAGGCGTCATCCTTGTCTAGTGTTTCTATTCCACATACTTGGCAGGATGTTTTATGTGAACCTAAATGGAAAGATGCCATGATAGAGGAGATGAATGCATTAAAACATAATGGCACTTGGGAGTTTAACTCATCTTCCCGCTGGAAGGAAAGTAGTAGGATGCAGATGGGTGTTCACTGTGAAACAGAAACCTAATGGCTTGATTGATAGGTACAAAGCAAGACTTGTGGCAAAAGGGTATACTCAAACTTACGGGATTGATTATCAGGAAACTTTTGCTCCAGTAGCAAAGATGGCTTCTATTCGAATCTTGATATCTTGTGCAACAAATCTTGGATGGGAACTTCAGCAATTTGATGTAAAAAAATGCTTTTTTACATGGAGACCTGAAAGAAGAAGTCTACATGGATATTCCACCGGGTTTTTCTACAACTGCGACCATTGGGAAAATATGCAAGCTAAAGAAAACTATTTATGGGTTGAAACAGTCTCCAAGGGATTGGTTTGGCAAATTTCAGAGAGCAATGATCAAATTTGACTACAAACAGAGCAACTCAGATAACACCATGTTTGTGAAAAGAAAAGATGAAAAAATCACAGTATTGATCGTTTATGTCGATGATATTGTGATCACAGGCAACGACACATGTGAGATTGCTAATGTTAAATGCAAGCTTGCCTCTGAATTCGAGATGAAGGACTTAGGAAAACTACGGTATTTCCTTGGCATTGAGGTCTCTAGAAGTCCGGGTGGTATCTTCCTCTCACAACGGAAGTATATCCTTGATCTTCTGAATGAAACAGGGATGTTGGGATGTAGACCTGCAGATTCTCCAATAGAAACAAATCATAAGCTTTGTGGAGATGCTGGTGAAATTGTCAATAAATCTCAATATCAAAGGTTAGTTGGACGACTAATCTACCTTGCACATACAAGGCCAGACATAGCATATGTAGTGGGAATTGTTAGCAGGTACATGCATGATCCTCGCCAACCTCATTTGGATGCAGTTTATATGATATTAAGGTATCTCAAAGCTGCTCCTGGAAAAGGAGTAATGTTTACTAAAAACAATCATCTCGAGGTTGAAAGCTATACAGATGCAGATTGGGCCGGATGTCAAGACGATAGACGATCGACTTCAGGATATTGTACATTTGTTGGTGGCAATTTGGTTACATGGCGAAGCAAGAAACAACCTGTGGTTGCCTTATCCAGTGCTGAGGCAGAATATAGAGCTATGGCTAAAGGTATACGTGAATTATTGTGGATAAGATTGTTCCTAGAAGAATTGGGACTTGCATCCGCAACTCCAATGAGGCTGCATTGTGATAACAAAGCCGCTATTGCCATTGCACATGATCCAGTTCAACATGATCGGACCAAACACATCGAAATTGATCGACACTTCATAAAAGAGAAGATCAATAATGATACCATTGGTATTCACTTTGTAAGATCGGAGGACCAGATAGCTGACATATTTAGCAAAGGTTTAAATCGGAAGATGCTTCATCCACTTATTGGCAAGTTGGGCATGAGTGATATATATGCATCAACTTGAGGGGGAGTGTTAAATTAAGTCAGAGGATCTACAGTGCCTATTGATGTAATCAGTTACGTAGAGTTAGGCTTATATATAGGACTTAGCAGCTCTTGTAATTTACACATAACATATATGAAAAACATACTTCTGTAAATCTCTCTCTACGCTGCTGTTATATATTATTAAGAGTTACCACTTGAACACAGTCGTGCAACTACTATTGACTTTGTAAAAAGATAGATGATGTTTATGTATACATGGATTCTGATAGGACCATGCCTTTTGCAGGGACTGACAGAGAAGTTCAAGGAGAAAGATCCTGCATACGTGGGGTCAGCAACATTCACTTATGAATCTTTCATGCTCACTGTTCTACCTTTCCTAATTGCTTAGGAAGTTAAATAGAGCTTTTTCTTGTTGGTCGGTTTGGATTTAAATGGTGCCTGGTTAGTAGTCGTAATAATCTGTTGGATGTAAAAAAATGTTGTAGATGCTGCAATTTGTTTTTTGTCCCATTGTACCTATTTCTTGATATGAAGGTTACTTTCTGCTATTGATTTAAATGGGTAGTCTGTTTGTAAGTCACCTGACAGAGGACCTAGATATTCAGGATCAACTAAACTGCATCTTTTCTGGCTGAATTTTTAGAAGCCCTTGTCGATTTGATTTGGCCTAGTATATCAAGTTTTGTACTCGTATTGCCTGCAAGTTTTGTACTCGTAATAATCTGTTGGATGTAATAAAATGTTGTAGATGCTGCAATTTGTTAATTGTCCAGTTGTACCTATTTCTTGATATGAAGGTTACTTCGTGCTATTGATTTAAATGGGTAGTCTGTTTGTAAGTCACCTGACAGAGGGACCTAGATTTATAGGATCAATTAAACTGCATCTTTTCTGCCTGAATTTTGAGAAGCCCTTGTCGATTTGATTTGGCCTAGTTGTATGTAAAGTTTTGTACTCGTATTGCCTGCAAATTTCTATCACCAAACAGTCTGTTGTGGCATAATATGTGGTCACGTTCTATTATCAGGCGAATTTAGGCTTTACGTGGACGTTGATCTCATCTAATATGGCTGTTCTATTATCGGGCGAATTTAGGCTTTACTTGGTCGTCGATTTCATCTAATATGGCTAAGATATAAGAAATTAAATTGTGATTAGGTTGGATATGCATTATCATTTGTCTACGATTCTGAGTGACATAAAGAAACATCTTTGCGAGGCTCACTTGTTTTTGCATAATTAGTTTTGTCGAAGAGGTAATGCCAAGAGTTGGTTGCCACCTGATTTTGACTAGAGTCGGCAATTTCGTACACGATACGAAAATTACGGGTTTGGGTTAACCTTTACGGTACACGAACACGAAAGTATACGAACACGAAATTACACGGATGAATTTAGTGTCGGTTTTGGGTTTACCCTTGGGTACACGACACGAAACGAAAATACACGAAATAAATAAATATTTAAATAATTTTATTAAAATTATATGAATACATATTTTAAAATGATATTTTATATATAATTTTTACATAAGATAAATACAAAATAGTTTCAAATCTTAGTTTCACAAGACTTAAGCACACTTCATTCCTTATGACATATTGACTTAAGACTGGACTAGTAAAAAATTAATATTTAAATATTTTTATTTTTATTCAAAAATTACACGAAATACGACACGAAACGTACACGAAATGAAGGTACACGAACACGAAACGAAACGAATCCTTAACGGGTCGGTTTTGGATTTAGCATTACGTACACGAAACACGAAAGTACACGACACGAAAGTACACGAAACGAACGAATTGCCAGGTCTAATTTTGACCATTAAGACCCGCTTATCCACATATTTGAAAGTTGATACAGATCATGACACTAGATTTATAGTAGTAATATTTTGTTTAATGACGAGCTGTAATTTTTAGAGGATCCCTGCCTCTTTTGCTCTACACTGACCATACTCGCGATGCAGTCCATTTAAACTCGATTTGATAATGCTGCTAGAGCACCGTTTCTCTGCTCCTTTGGTATGCCCAATGTGAGATTACATTGACTATATATGCAGGGCAATTGCTGGGATTTTGAACTAAAGTCACTATGTCATTTCCTCGTAAATTTTCACCACAAAATTGTGATATCTAAATCAGAGCAGCACATCAGAAAGCGACCATAAATTAATTAGAGAAGCATTAGGTACTCGATTATTGAGATATTTGGAAGTAACAATGGGAAGGTTAAACTAGGGGGTGTATTTAATCAAAAGATTTTGAAATTGTTTTTTTTTTTTTTTGAAAATCCAGGTATATTCAGTTTGAAATTTATATAATCCATTAAAATCTGAAATTGTTCAATTAAGATTTTAAAAAAGTTCTTTAAAATTTGGGGTACTTAAATCATGATTTTAAGAATAATTTTAAAATTTGGTGGTATTCAATCAAAATTTAAAATAATTATTTAAAATTTGGGTGAAAAACCAAAATACCCACTAAAAAATTTCAACCGCCAGAAATACCCACAGACGGATTGTTCCGTCCTAAATACCCACGACCTATGCATCTTCAAGATGCGTATATTGTATACGCATGAGCCTCATGCGTGCAGTTTGTAAAATGAAATCCATCTCCAAGCTGGCGTATTCAAGATACGCATTTTCATATTCATATTGCGTATTGGGTAATACGCATCTCCAAGATGCGTAATCAGTTACTGTTCATCGTTTCTCACAATCGACGATAAAGGCGACAGTAGAGACGCTTTTGGGGACAAAATCCGGCAACATCGTTTAGGACCATAGAGGCATTTTCCATTAACATATTATACACCGATCTACTCGTAATTCAATCCTCTACAATCCTATATCAATGATTTTTAATTGCTAATGCCGGATTTTGAAAAACTCCAACCAACCCTAAATTCGATTTTCATGTCCGACCAATTTTTTCAATCGATTTTATAAGCCCCTGCGGGGCCAGATCGAGACAGAGAGATTGGGGAAAATGTTAGGTCCAAAATAGTTTGTAGACGGGGGGTTGAATACAAACTATACCGTTTTATCGAATTTGTTCTTTTATTAAAATATTAAATCAAGAACAAATTGATGCGGAATAAAACGAATACCAATATTTCAAGTTGAATATAAAATTATATTAAACTTGATGGGGTGTGTCTAAATACACGGGTACAAATTACAAGGTTTGATGATCAAACTAATTATTACAAATTCTATAGAAAATTCGACATGAACTTTTCTATATTTGTAATAAAAAGATCGAATGCTAAAAGCAATTCGAGAGATAAGTTCTAGGGAACTTAATCCGCTAGATAGTTCCAATAGTACAAGTAAACTATTTCTAGTAGTTCGGATTTAACGATACAAGCTAGAAATAATTTACAAGAATTAAATTAATCTCAAGGAACTCTTTCTCTTGATCTCTTTTCTCTCCCGGGTCTGTCTTGTTTTTGGAGAGATAGTGAAGTTGTGTGTCTGTCCGTGTGGCCGCCTTGTTTATATATAAACAAATGAATCAATAAGCATCTGCCTCTTCTTTTAACTAAAACAGACTATCGGTAGGACTACTTGAGCTTTGCAGACTATCCACAAGCTTGTAGGACTATCGGTATGACTATCAGAGTCACTTCAGACTTTCAAAATGACTATCCAGCTTTGGCTTGCAGTACTGTCAGTATGACTATGCAGCAATGTAGACTATCCTTTTCAGACTATCTGTATACAGACTATCTATATACAGACTATCATCTTCACTTCAACTGCATGTCTATCGGTAGAACCAAGATATACAAACTATCAACTAATCTGTATGACAATCGGTATGACTATCAGACTAATAGTCATACAATAGTTCAACCCTTTACAGACTATTTGTATACAGACTATCTATATACAGACTATCACTTGCAGACTATCAATAGACTTGTAGTATTAACCCTTGAACTGCATGACTATCTTTTTCAGACTATCATTCTTTTCAGACTATTAATTAAATAGACTCTTCAGAATATTAATTAAATGGACTTTTAGCAATTTAGATAGTCTTTTAACACTTATACTAATTCTAATTTAATTAATTAATTGAGTAATTTAAAGAATAAATCAATTCTGATTGAATTAATCAATATATATATATATATATATATATATATATATATATATATATATATATAAAGGAGGATAGCGGGAGTTTAGGTGGCGCTCTAATATCGTCTCAATCGATTTTTCTAATTTTCTAGAATTTTAAACACTAATAAATATAAAATATCAATTATAAAGAAGAAGTTCGAATTTATAGGGAAGACATATGATTAGAAGTTCTATTAGAAGTATAATTAGTATTTATAAGGCATACGATTAAAAGTTCTATTGGAAGTAGAATAGGAGTTCGAATTTATAGTGAATTATAAAATATCAATTATAAAGAAGAAGTTCGAATTTATAGGGAAGACATATGATTAGAAGTTCTATTGGAAGTATAATTAGTATTTATAAGGCATACGATTAAAAGTTCTATTGGAAGTAGAATAGGAGTTCGAATTTATAGTGAATGAGAGTTCGAGTTTATAGAAAAAATATATAAATAAAAGTTCTACTAGAACTAGAATAGGTGTTTGAATATATAGAGCAGACATATAATTAAATACTTTATAGAAAATACGATCTTCTTAAATTATATATTTTTTTATATAAGTTAATTATACTTATATTAGGAAAATTTATTCATAAATCCAATACTATTGTCATGAAAAAATTCACCGAATTTAAAAAGAAAAGAATTGATGTGTTAACATAATAAAAGAACAATGAGTAAAAGAACAATCTCATGCAGGAATCCTAAATAAATACAGGAGTATCTATAATATAAAGAGAAAATAAGATGTGTTTTCATTTTCTAAAACGCCAAAACTTTTAGAAAATCTAGAGAAAGTATAAATTTGAATTCACTCTATTTTTTAGGTTTTGATTTTAAGGAAAAAAATTGTTGTGTAAGATAAGTAACATCAATAATATGTAATGAAGTTAGAATTTCGATCCCAAACGAGAGCGGCTCTAAACGTGTTTAACGGGAAGACGGCTCACTATAAAAGATTGTACTAGCTATTAAAATATCATATGATGTTATAAATTTTATTTTATTTTTAGGATTGTACTAGCTTTCTTTTTAGTAATAACTGTGTTTAATAAGAAAGCGGTTCATTAGATAAGACCGTATAAAAGATGTTTAAATATATAATTAATACATAAAATAAATTGTTTTAGTGGAAGTAGAATACGAGGGCGGTGGAGACGTCTTATACGATTTTTTAAAACTATACATCTTTTTTCCTAGAAATCCTTTATTTTAACTTTTTTATACAAGTTAATTGTACTTGCATTACAAAAATATATCCATAAATGTAATATTATTCCCGTAACGAAAAGTCTTCATATTTTAATTTTTTTTGATATGTTAACATAACAGAAAGACATTTCCATGCGGAAACTGTAAATAAATATAAGAATATCTATAATATACAGAAAATATAAGATGTATTTTCATCTTTTAAAACTCCTTAAATATTAGAAAGTTTAAAGAATATAAAAATTTGAATTTACTCTCTTTATATAATGAAGTTAGAATTTCGGTTTCAAATAAGAGCGACTCGAAACGTATTTAACGGGAAGACGGCTCGCTAGAAAAGATTGTATTAACTATTAGAATTTGATACTGAAGTCATAATTTTTTTTATTTTTACGGTTCAATTTTATAGATACAAAATATTATATAAGTCTTTATAATATATGTTAAAAAGTTGGGATTTCGGTTTTAACGAGAGAGCGGCTCAATCGAAAGAATCGTATTTAACAAGAAATTGATTCATCAGAGAAGATTATTTAATTATTAAAATTTAATATTAATATTATAATATAACGTAAATGTATTGAATTTTTTTAAAAATATTGTAATGTCGCCGCGAAGCGCGGCTTTATCAACTAGTATATATATATAAAGGAGGATACGCGGGAGCTTAGGTGGCGCTCTAAGATCGTATCAATCTATTTTTCTAATTTTCTAGAATTTTAGAATTATAAACACTAATAAATGTAAAAATATCATTTAACATATTAGAGGTAGAATAGGTGTTCGAATTTATAAAGGAGAAGAGTTCGAATTTATAGGTAAGACATATGATTAGAAGTTCTATTGCATTGCAAGTAGAATAAGTATTTATAATGCATATGAATAAAATTCTATTGGAAGTAGAATAGGAGTTCGAATTTATAGAGAATAAGAGTTCGAATTTATAGAAAAAACATGTAAATAAAAGTTCTATTAGAAGTAGAAAAATATCATTTAACATATTAGAAGTAAAATAGGTGTTCGAATTTATAGAGGAAAAGAGTTCGAATTTATAGGGAAGACATATGATTAGAAGTTCTATTGGAAGTAAAATAAATTTTTATAACACATATGATTAAAAGTTCCATTGGAACTAGAATAAGACTTCAAATTTATAGAGAATAAGAGTTCGAATTTATAGAAAAACGTATAAATAAAAGTTCTATTAGAAGTAGAATATGTGTTTTTAGCATATTAGAAGTAGAATAGGTCTTCGAATTTATAGAGAAGAGTTCAAATTTATAGTTTAAATTTATATGTATTTAACGGGATGACGACTCACTAGAAAAGATTATATTAGCTATTAGAATTTGATACTGATGATATAATTTTTTTTATTTTTACGTTTCAATTTTATGTATAAAAATTATTATATAAATCTTTATAATATATGTTAAAGTTGGGATTTCGGTTTTAACGAGAGAGCGGCTCAACCGAAAGAATCATGTTTAATAAGAAATCGATTTATTAGAGAAAATTATTTAATTATTAAAATTTAATATTAATATTATAATATAACATAAAAGTATTGAATTTTTTAAAAAATATTGTAACGCCGTCGCGAAGCGCGGCTTTATCGACTAGTATATATATATAAAGGAGGATAGCGGGAGTTTAGGTGGCGCTCTAATATCGTCCCAATCGATTTTTCTAATTTTCCAGAATTTTAAACACTAATAAATATGAAAATATCAATTAGCATATTAGAAGTAGAATAGGTGTTCGAATTTATAAAGGAGAAGGGTTCGAATTTATAGGGAAGACATATGATTAGAAGTTCTATTGGAAGTATAATAAGTATTTATAAGGCATACGATTAAAAGTTATATTGGAAGTAGAAAAGGAGTTCGAATTTATAGAGAATAAGAGTTTGAATTTATAGAAAAAATATATAAATCAAAGTTTTAGGTGGCGCTCTAATATCGTCTCAATCGATTTTTCTAATTTTCCAGAATTTTAAACACTAATAAATATGAAAATATCAATTAGCATATTAGAAGTAGAATAGGTGTTCGAATTTATAAAGGATAAGGGTTCGAATTTATAGGGAAGACATATGATTAGAAGTTCTATTGGAAGTATAATAAGTATTTATAAGGCATACGATTAAAAGTTCTATTGGAAGTAGAAAAGGAGTTCGAATTTATAGAGAATAAGAGTTTGAATTTATAGAAAAAATATATAAATCAAAGTTCTACTAGAACTAGAATAGGTGTTTGAATATATAGAGCAGACATATAATTAAATATTTTATAGAAAGTACGATCTTCTTAAATTATATATTTTTTTATATAAGTTAATTATACTTATATTAGGAAAATTTATTCATAAATCAAATACTATTGTCATGAAAAAAGTCACCGTATTTAAAAAGAAAAGAATTGATGTGTTAACATAATAAAAGAACAATGAGTAAAAGAACAATCTCATGCAGTCTTTATAATATATGTTAAAAAGTTGGGATTTCGGTTTTAACGAGAGAGCGGCTCAATCGAAAGAATCGTATTTAACAAGAAATTGATTCATTAGAGAAGATTATTTAATTATTAAAATTTAATATTAATATTATAATATAACGTAAATGTATTGAATTTTTTTAAAAATATTGTAACGCCGCCGCGAAGCGCGGCTTTATCAACTAGTTTATAAAATAAATTAGCCAACCAATTTAATTTAATTAAAGGAGAATTAATATAAAGTCTTTTGATATATATTAATTGCAACTTAATTAATCTTTTAATTAATTTAAAGAAAAAATTAATTCTGTTAGAATTAATTTATCAAATAAATCAACCAAATGACTTAATCAATTAAGAGAAATTAATATACCTCCTTGATAGCATAAACCTTTGTGGTCTTCTATGTCTTGAAAAATTTGTTCCTCCACAAAGATCATTCCTGAGCCAGTCTTGATAGCAAAATCATTGTGGTTAATTAGTTTAGCACTTCTGTTGCTTGCACAATGATCTTCCCTTTATACCAGTCTTGATAGCTTGAACCACTGAAGTTAATGACGAACAACCACTGTTTAATATTGACACTCGATGCACGGTCTGGTTCATGAGTGACTAACCGCAATGACTGTTCTTCATATATTGACTTTAAAATTGTGGTTCCTGTCATCCTTTTCTTCACTCTTTTTCAAACCTTTTTAATCTGTATTCTGCCACTGTAGGAACCTCTTGTCACTATAAATAGAACCCACTGTCTTGATTACTCAATTTACGCTTGATCATCTGAATCAACTTCTTCAAGTGTAGTATACCTCAAAACGGTATATTGTCTTTGTCTTCTTTCTCTTGACAGTTATGCATTTGAGATCCCTGTGACAGTACATATACTATTTACTATTACATTCTTGTTTAAGTTGAGTTGAATCCTCGATGTTTACAAATAGGGTAAACATATGACTTACAGAAAATGGAGAGGAAGATGTGATCGTCGTTTCGATATGCTCAGGAAGGGTGGAGGCTGAGAGACGAGAGAGGCGGAGGTCGCCGGCGAGAGCGAGAGAGAGAGAGGAGAAAGTCTGAGAATGACGTCAGCTGACCTCATTGCGCATCTTTGTGATGCGTGACTTGGGATGCGCATTCCAGGAATGCGCATCCCAAGCCACACATCTCTAAGATGCGTACTCCGTGAACAAAAAAGGCGAACACTCCCGCATATGGGCATTTCGGGCAGCTTCCATAGAAAAATATTGTATTCTGGTCATTTTCTCTTAAAATCTCATGGTATGGATTTTTTGTACTCAATAAATTGGTATTTTTTAATGAATTTTGTAGTGTTTTTTTTTTAATTTTGAAATATAGACAGTTTATGAATTTTTGAAGGACTCTACATAAACTCTACATGATTTCACTCTACATAAACTCTACATGCGTACTCAGCTGACCTCATTGCGCATCTTTGTGATGCGTGACTTGAGATGGGCATTCCAGGAATGCGCATCCCAAGCCACGCATCTCCAAGATGCGTATTCCGTGAACAAAAAAGGCGAACACTCCCGCATATGGGCATTTCGGGCAGCTTCCATAGAAAAATAGTGTATTCTGGTCATTTTCTCTTAAAATCTCATGGTATGGATTTTTTGTACTCAATAAATTGGTATTTTTTTAATGAATTTTGTAGTTTTTTTTAATTTTGAAATATAGACAGTTTATGAATTTTTGAAGGACTCTACATAAACTCTACATGATTTCAATTTAAAATTTTCAAAATTTGTGAACAACTAAAATAAACAACAATTTATTTAAATAAATTTTTTTTTTAAAAAAAAATTACAAAAACAATTTTACAACAATTTAAAAATAAATTTTTAAAATGAATAAATTATTGTTACATTTATTAGTTATTACTATCTAAAAACCTTTAAAAAAAACTATTTTCTCTCTCTTATTAGTTATCGTCCTTCCCCCTCTGACGGTGACTTCTCCATCGACCGGAAACCCTTTTTATTGTTTTTATCTTATTTTTTTCAATAATATTCACCCTTAGGTGAGGTATATTTTCGGTACCTAATTTTTTGGGTTGTGTGCCATATCTCATTCTGAAAATTTAGTATGTTTTGGGTTGTTTTATGTTAGATTGTTTTGTTGAGAATGATTAACATGATGTATAGGGAGATTTGTAATTCTCGCATCGAAGTGATGTGAAACGGAACGATGGTGGAAATCGCAAAAGCTCACCATTCACAACAGAAGATTATTCATACTATATGCACATTATAGCTCCGATCTCAGTCAGTGTAACTGAAATATCTAAACATTGGACTACATCTAGATTTAATTGTTTAATTGTGTGAAGGTTAATTGCGATGCAACTATTTTTCGGAAGGCATCAAAAGTTGGTGTAGGTAGGATTGCTCGAGATATCATCGAATTCATTTTTAGGTTCAAAAATATTTATATTTAGTATGTTAAGCGATATGTAAATAAAGTGACTAATTATTTAGCTAGTTTATTTGTTTTTCAACCTGGTTACATAGATTTATCCTGGTTGAGTTCCTTACAAGTTGATGAAATTTGTTTTATATTTATTAAAAAATAAAATTAAACAGCAAATTTTAAAAATATATCGATTTTATCAATTCGTTAAAATCATTTAAAATCTGAATTGAATATACATGAATAAGATTTTTTCATTTGCCAGAAAAACAATTTATTTTGAATAACGTTTGAAATATTAGTTTTATGAAGAAAATTCAAATTACATTTTGAGAAAATGAATAAGTTCTGGAATCATTCTGGAATTGTGGTGGTGTCAAAGTAATTTACCTATTGGAAATTCCCACACTGTACGAAACCAATTTTGTTTACAATTGCGAGTGCATCAAATTGAAACTTGGGTGGAAGCAATAAAACATAGGTGAGTATTAAGGTGCAGCGACGGCGGGATGTTGGATGAGAGCAAGTTTCAAGTAGAGTTGAATTTGGTTGCTATTCGTTTGCCTCGGGAGTTGTGTAAGCCTGCTTCCTTATTACTAGATGGGTATGTTTATGTTATGCTCTTCCCCCTTTTACCACTTATTACTGTAATAATTAACACTTTATATCTTACTTACATGTTTTAATTGCAACTGTTCTATTACACTTTGGTTAGAATTGTACCTTGGAGATTAAATTAATTACTGGTTACTTGCATATGCAACTCTTACTTAAGTATAATCAAATTACATTGTATTATTTGGCATTTTACTTGTAGGTACTTGCTTGACAGACCCCGAATTAAACCCATCATCAAAGATCCAACATGTCATAAATGTCGTTATATTATACTATCCGAGAAGGTTCACAATTCTGGTATTTCACTGTCAACATTCTTTTTAAGGTTTTTTGAATTGATAACTTTTTGTCATTTGCATTTTACTCTTAAGTAAGAACTCGTGATCAGGATCACTGGGATCACTGCCAATGATTTAGTATCTTTTATTTAGGTGCTGTTAGGTTCTTGAAATATCTGCTATTTTGTGTATTTCATCATAACAGCTACACAACCACCAAGCTCTTATTTCAAGCCCGCAGTTTTCTCCCTCTTTCTACGTGTTACCATTTCTGTTCTGGACGTTATTGAACTTACATCCCAATAAGGCTTTTCCAACCAACAAAGTGCAATTTTGTAAGTTAGGTGCTAAACAAGATTCCTTTAATTGCTAAAGAGCATTAACAAGTTGATGTCTGTTAATTTGCTGCAGCTTTCCTTCTTTTAAGAATTTTCCAACCAACAAAGCGCAACTTTAAAGTTTTAGTTGATTGAAAGTGAACTCACAGTCCATCTTCCAATAAAGGAAAATATATGTTAGTTTATCTGTAGTGAATTCTGTAATTTTACTCTAGATATTATCCTCTCTCATCGACTTTATTTTCTTGATATATTCTTAAAAATGTCTCAGCCATTTTGTACTGGGTAAATATTATCACCGTGATCGATCTCCTCCTTCTTAACCTCCTATTGATCTCCTCCTGTCAATTACCGACCTCATCCTTTGTATGTAAACATTAGGGTGTATCATGTATTGCGTGAGTGTCAGGTATGTAAGCATTATGGTGTATCATGTATTGCACACATATATAGACAAGTGCTTAAATGAGAACCAAGATTAAAATGATAACTGCCACATGTATGTTGCTTTTAAAAAAGTCTCAGTCATAGCCATTTTGTACTGGGTAAATATTATCACTGAAATCGATCTACTACTGGGTAAATATTATCACCGAAATCGATCTCCTCTTTCGTAATCTCCTATCGATCTCCTCTGGTCAATTATCGACCTCTCCTTTGTGCTCCTACTGATCTCATCATTTGTTTTTTTCCTCCCTATCTTCTCTTGTTAATTATTTTTACCTCTGCAATACAATGCATCTTCTTGAGTAGCTGTATGAAATTAGGTGATCTGAACAAATCACCATATTTGTAGCCAATTATCAAATAATTTTGTAACTTGGTGATTTGCTCAGAAATCAGATTAATGTTGTGTTTTTTTCGAAGCAAATTTGTATATATATTTTTCGGTTCTCATTGGAGTATGAACGTGTATATATATATTATTGTTTTAAATGAACTTTTATATAATTTATTAACTGTCATGCAATGTAGTAAGTGATTCTTGTAACCAATGGAAACATTATAGTGATGTCTTATTTCATCTTTTTGCACAACAGATTTATCTGATATTCCAAGTGAAAAAACTGATGAACTGAAGAAGCTTTCTCAAGTTGAAGTAGTCCCTTATTCAATGACCCTTGGATATTCCTGCTTGAGTGCAGGTCAGTTATATCTATTCAAATTGCATTAGAAAATGGTATATTATTTAATTCAGAGGACATGGTTGTTATTACTTCTGTGTATTTAAATTTGGTTATCTACTTAATTCATATGGATAACTATCTTAGGCAGTATAATTTTGTACAGGCACGCTAGAAACGCGTGCAAGGCATTAAATGGAATATTAAAATATTATTAAAAATCATAGTAAAACTCTTTCGCTATCTAATTTATATTTGGTGCAGGTATATGAACATAAAAATATTATTATAGAATCTCAACATAAAAATTTGTACAAGAGGGTAGCTGATGCACTCCTTTTATTTTGATTCCCGTTCCTCATCAGTAACATATTATGTTGCATGTTTTTCTATTGTAATTATGACTTAATTATCATATATAACCGCATAAATGGTGCAGTCAAAATATTAATGTATATGTACGAAAGAGTGTGTATCATGGGCTTATCAGGTAAAACAATCATAAAGCCTTATAGAATTGTAATTTAATATTAAAGAAAAAAAATTGTAATATATGTTAAATATTATGTAGTTATGTTAACGGACAGACGCAAGACCGACAAATAGTATATGAATGGAACAACATATTGTCTGTGTTATCCTAGCCAGGGATAGGCTATGCAATTGCATATAGGCTGGTCAAATACAATTTATGTATTTCTTCTTAGAAGTTGCTAGGGGACTTGTAGCACATACGGCATTCCACATGCTAGATAAAAGTATAAGTTGAAACTTTAAATTTTATCATTTTGTTTTCTTATTTTAACCCTTAACTTCGTACTGAGTTTAGTTTAAGAAAGTTTTGTAAAGGCCTAGGGACAAAAAAAAAAAAAAAATAGGCCCTCTAAACTATTTTTTTCTTGTACATAATAACGAGAAATTTATAATTTATAAATAAATTACATACGTGTAACATTTTTAAATTTAATACAATATATGCAAATAAAATAAGATAATTTGAAATCATTTATAAATTTAATATAATTTCATAAATAAAGTACATTTTTGGACATACAAGTAAAAATTTCTGAACTTATTAAAATTCTGTAGGTAGGTATTAGTAATACTGGTAATATGAGTTGGAAAATATTTCATATCGTATATAGTAAAGATTATATTAAAAATATGATTTATGTCTTTAGTTACATGTGATATATCTCTCTATACTATCTATACTATACTATTATAAGCGAAACAAGGTATAATTGGTTGGTTGGTCGGTCGGTTAACACCTTCCCAAAAAGTTTGTTAACACCTTCCAAAAAATAAATTAAAATGCATATAAAATTTTATTTTGCAAAAAATAAACTACATATTTTACTTAACAACAAACTCTTTTAAATAAATTAAAATGCATATAAAATTTTATTTTGCAAAAAATAAACTACATATTTTACTTAACAACAAACTCTTTTAATTATAATGTAACTAATATTCAATTACATACTCTTTAAGCTATATTTAATTAAAATCACATATTTATTAACAAATTTGCAAAAATTATAAATCTATACTATACTATTATAAGCGAAAGCGAAACAGGGTATAATTGGTTGGTTGGTCGGTCGATTAACACCTTCCCAAAAAATTTGTTAACACCTTCCAAAAAATAAAAAATAAATTAAAATGCATAAAAAATTTTATTTTGCAAAAAATAAACTACATATTTTACTTAATAACAAACTCTTTTAATTATAATCCAATTATTATTCATTTATATACTCTTTCAATTATATTTGAATTAAAATCACATATTTAATAACAAATTTACAAAAAATTATAAATCTACAAAGTGAAAACAATCTAAAACTATATAATAAACAATAAAATTTTCACACAATTACAAATTAATATTAAATTCTATTTTAGACAAATATTACGTTATGGATTATTATAGAATCGTAATTTGAATATGATAATATCAACAAAAATTTGAATATAACTATATACATACGATACTTCCATTTATATTTATATTATTATAATAAAATATAGTCATAATTCGAATAATATATCATATAATTAAACGATTATTATTTAATAATATATATTATGCCAATATTATATTAAATAATATATATGAGATATATAATTATTAAAATATAAATAAATATTATTTAAATTTAAGAAAGCCGTGCATCGCATGGGTTATAATCTATTATCTATCTATACTATACTGTTATAAACAAAATAAGGTATATTTGGTTAGTTGATTGATTGGTTAACACCTTCCAAAAAAATTGTTAACATCTTACTAAAATTAATTGGTTAAAAAAATTATATTAAAATATTAATTTACTTATTATAAACAACAAAATTTATCAGTAAGGTTATTAACACCTTCCTAAAAATAACAAGTTAAAAAATTATATTAAAAATATTAACTTATTTATTATAAACAACAAAATTTACCAATAAGGCACAAAAGTACATTTTTAAAAAATTTAAAAAAATGTGTAAAAAAGTCCAAATTCAGTTAAATTATACTTACTCCATCCCGTTTATATTGATCATCAATCAAAAAACACGTATTTAGCAATCAAGTGAAAACTGTCAAACTTACTCTCAATTGTTTATATATTTAGAAAAACTTAACATATTTAACGCTTAATTTGTTTCATTAAGGAAACATGGTTAATACTTTTGGGACATGCAAAAAAGGAATTATGGCCAATATAAATGGGACGGAGAGAGTATGTAATTTATTAAAAATAAAAACCACATGTTTTATAATAGAATTATAAACGTTTTCAATTATATCCCGATTAGAATCATCGCCCGCACATACTTATTTTTACGATTCTTTCTTCTATTATTTTAGGTAACACTAAATAATTTTTTAAAAATATCTATTGAATTTTTAAGATATTTAACAATAAATTTAAAAATAACGTTAAATTAATGATATTTATTTATGTCATGAAATTAAGTATGAAACATATATAAATTTAAAATTATTAATAAAATTTATTAAAATGAATTAAAATTTTCTATTAAATCAAATAATTAATATGTTAGTTAATAATAATAATAATAGATAATAGCCCGTGTTTTGCACGGGTTATAGGCTAGTATTATTGAAACTGAAATATTAAAAGTTTTGGTCAGTCGATTGGGTTGGTTTACGGGCATATCCATTTTAAAAATCTACTTTAATGGGCTTATTGTTAAAACATGATTCTAATTAAAACACATTTAATATCTTAATTCAAACAAATTTCTTGGGCCTACTTATCTTAGAAACCTATTTTAATGTGGTTGATTATTATGAACTTATGTTAGAGCAAGTCCTATGCTGGTGCTAAAATACGTATAGCTATTGCTGTATTTTGAAATCAAAAAGTGAATTTTCTGTTAGAATAGAACATGTGCTCCAATGAATAGTTTCAAAATGACACCAAACATTGCCAAATATAGTTGCATTTCAACTACCTAATCTATAATGCACAATTATGTTTATCACAATTACTTTAATCATTCATTTAGCACTTGCAAGGTGATGTGGCAATTATAGCAACATCTATATTTGGTTTGGTATTTAGCACAATGTATAGCATTTTGCTATTTTGCATCCATGTGTTTTTTTCTTGGATGTTATATTTTAGCAATAGCACTACTTTTAACACCACCATTGGACTTGTTCTTACGGACCTAAATATATTAAATATCTATTCTAATTCTAATTAAAACACATATAACTATTCTTATTAAACACATCATTAGGAGCTACTTACTTTAATAACTTATTTTGACCGTCCTAATTATTTAAAAAAAACCCATTTTATTTACAACTCATATAACTAACCCAAATTTAAAACAACCCCAAAACAAAGTCCAACATATGTGTATAAATAAAATATTAAAATACGAATAATAAGATAACCAATATTAAAAGATAACCCGTGCATTGCACAAGATATGTATGTGGAGTAGCATTGGGAGAACCTTTATATAAAGTCATAGAAAAAACCACTATATATATACACGATACATATATGCATCCTCATTATTTATTAAATCTAAGTAGAAGTTGGCGTTTGCAAAAAGAAAAATGTCGAGCCGACGGGGTTGTTTTTCAAGCACGAATAGCAGGATCTGAAGGGGTTGTGCAACCTAGAGAGATGGTCGTCTGTCTTTGATGAATGTGGTATTGAGGTTCGGTTCATTTGGGAAAAAAAAAGGTAAGTCTTAGGGAAGACCATGCGATTTAATCAGTAAATCAAAACAAAAGTTGCACCACTTTTTCTATTGAAAAATCGTTGAAAATTACTCATAATATTGAATAGTAAAAAATGATTCCATAGTAGAATCAAATTTTTTGCTTAAATTTTACGTGTTAATTTTTTTGTGAAGGTTTTGTATGGTTAATATTCAACATCAGAATCAAATTGATTATTCCAAAATGATTCTACAATAGAACTAATTTTTTTTCTTTTTTTTTTTTTAGTTTTTAGTGTTGAATTTTTGTGAAGGTCATATATGGTTAGTATTCTACATTAGAATCAATACTTTTGCCTTGTAAAGCATAAAAATTGTTAGTTTTAAAATTATTTATTTGGTTCTCTCTTGGACTCTATATGAGAGGGTTCTCTCCGGAATAATGGCCACGACTACAGTATTCACGTAGCAAAACTAGTTAGAATACATCTTGAAGACAATAATGGGATTTTGTTTTTATATTTTAATTAATTTTATCTATTTCCATATACATGTTTAGTAGCCATTTCAGTCGAATAGCAGTATCTTGTACTCTTTTTTCTTAATGTAACTCGTCTTGCATTGTTAGAAATTAATCGAATATATAGATAAGAACATTGGGTCTTTTCCCGACGTATGCCTTCCCTGAGCCATGGGCCCAAGGCCGTCGCTCTGGTAACCCTGGCTTAGGATGGGTATTGCTCTCCTGCAATTTTGTGTTGGGACTTGCTCGACACTTATATTTTATTATAAGGTAAGAGCTTCAACGGGAGGTCTCTTTTGAGCATTGTAGTTGACGATAATATACAATAGATGACAGTATGATCCTCCAACTCCAAGTCAGAAGATGCAATATAGGAAATATGTATTTTATCAATGTTTGGGCCCATGTGCCGGAAAAAATATATTAACCTTGTGATTCATGAATATGATTACTTCCTTCCAGCGCGTAAAGCTTGTATACTTTTTTGACTATACGTTATTGTTTTTTTGTATTAGTAAAGATATTCCACTCACTTTGACTCTCTTTTAACCTTAGATTCTTGCAATAATCATATGTACTGTTTTACTACTACATTGACTGTGTACATAAGTTCAGCTAATGTATAGCCCTTTACTTTGATCACTTAATGACTGACTTATGGTTAATATTGCACAATAGATCACGTGTTAAAGCAGATTCTTCCTCCTGGGATTGAAGCACCATCATCATTCGAAACTATAGTTAAGTATTAAAAGTATTCTCTAGTACTTCAGTTTTTCTGCTTTACCTGATGTATTCCTCCCGATGAAGTTTAATGACATAAGTTTTCTCCGAAGAACATCTAATTTTCTTTCCACTATGACTATCTATTTTGGGCTTGATACTTCATATCTAACTTATGATTGATGAAAATAACATGCATTTTCTTATGCAGGTCACATTGCCCATATGAACATAAAAAATGAACTACTTCCTTACAAGGATGTTATTGCGAAGGTTATATATGATGTGAGTTTTACTAGTTATGTCCTTTACTCTTCCTGCACAAACACACCTGAATACTATCTTTAGTTATAACTTATAAGATATTCTTCGAAAGTGATGTCCATGATAGAAGTAGGTGCTATGTACATCTGTCTAGTCAGTTATTGTTCGCTACTCGATCAGTGTGAAATCCACAACTCTATTATCATGTGTCTATTTTTTTGCAGCTTTAGCTACTATTGGGAGGGTATTTGTAGTAACTAGCATCTCTCTTCAATCCACTGTCATGCCTCCATAATTTGTTGCATTTAAGATAGAGGGGGCATGCCCTTGATTTCTATTATTTTTCTGATTTCTATTATTTTTCTGCTATTATGATTTGCTCAAATATGATTTAACACATGCATCTGGTTCTTCTCCCTGAAATGGCCTAGACTTCCACAAATTGTATTCGATCTTATTCCTCATCTGCCTGTCTGCCTCTATCTATACTGATTAGTGATTACGTTAAAAAAAACATTTTGTGCTCTACAATGGAAATGACAACATCTTAAATTACAGATTCAGTTTAGTTTTCTAATGGTGCGTCTTTTAGAAGGGGCTGCAAAGTCTGAACCTCAAATCTCCATAAATGATCGGTCCTATAGTATTAATCTATGACCTTTTGGTGTTATATTACAAGGTCGTCTAAACTCCACACTGAAGAGTTTGGCATCATCTGTAAAACAGCTTATGATTTGAAGTTAACAAGTTCTTTCTCACGGGATATCAGTTTCGGGGTTCTGGACTCAAAAAGTTCAGAATTCCCAAACTGAGGATAAAGTACACAGAGAAAAGGTATTTAAGGATGGGTTGAGTTTGCATGTGCGTGTCTAGTCGGTTATGTTGTACTGCATAATTCAGATATTGCTTATGGACATCCCTCACTTGCATCTTCTAATATTTCTCTTTTTCTTTAATATCCTCAGAAAAATTATCCCAGAATTCAGACGGTTGTAAATAAAGTTGGATGTATAACTAATGAGTTCCGTGTACCACAATTTGAAGTACTAGCTGGGAAAGCTGACATGACTACAGAAGTAAAGCAGTTTGGTGCAACTTTCAAGCTTGATTATGGTTTGGTCTATTGGAATTCAAGGTTGGAGCATGAACATATAAGGTTGGTTTCTCAGTTTCAAGCAGGGGAAACCATATGTGACATGTTTGCTGGTGTTGGCCCATTTGTTATTCCAGCAGCAAAGAAAGGATGCCTAGTGTATGCAAATGATTTAAATCCTGATAGTATTAAGTATCTAAGGATCAATGCCAAAATCAACAAGGTTGAGGACTGCATTAATACATACAATATGGATGCTAGGAAATTTATTGCACAACTGATGGTAGTTCCTACTTGTGAAACACAAAATGTTGCTCCTTCTCTTGACTCGGCCGACGAAGTGGACAAAATACCAAAAAATGAAGACCTTGGGCAGACAAACGGTACGCCTGACACTGCCTACTGAATCTATGTACTTGCAACAGAGTAATGTATTATCTTTATACGTGGTGCAGGTAAGGTGAAAGAAGCTCCATGCAATAATTCAAGCTCTTTGGATGCTGACAAGGTTTTAGGTATGAATGAAGAGGCAAGTGTGACTGCTCTTAAACGGCATTTAAAAGTTTCTAAAGAAGGTATTGTTATAATTTTAGGGAGGTTAAAATGGACAAGTTCTGTGCTGTACTAAGTATGACTAAGTCTGTTTTATATGCAGGAGCTGCAAGTGCCTACAATGTTGTTGCATCTTCAAAGGTAAGCAAGTGCAAAAATATGCAAATAAAAGCTTCTGTATCAGTCAATACTAAACCTTGGGAGCATGTTGACCATGTGATAATGAATCTTCCAGCTTCTGCCCTTCAATTTTTTGGTATGTTTGTGTCCTTACCTATATTTGCAACTTCTGTTTTAGTCAATACTAAACCTTGCTATGCCTTGCTTATATTAAGTTATGCGATGAAGCTTCCATATTCTCTCTTTACTCCATATGCATATATCTTCAGATTTGCACCAACTTGTTGATATAGACAAAATTATTGCTCCATATACATTCATGCAACCTGTTTTCAGATGCGAAGCTTAAAGATTTCTGTTAACTTGCGTAATGCAGCCCTGCTATGCCCGTATATGTTCTGTTTTTTGTTTAACTTTCTTTGGAGCTTTAATTATGCAAAAACAAACCACATTATCTTCTGGTTCTTTACAATTCCATAAAAGTCGCATTCACAAATCTCTGCATATTTGGCTGCAAGTTTTATCATGTTTACCTCTACAAGTATAAGATTCTATCATGTAAATGATGCCATAACAGGCTAACTGATGTCATCATGCCATTCTGTGTCATTCTTAATATAAAACAGGAGTATTTCATTGAGGCTTTTTTTCTCTCATGTATATGGATATTTCTTGAATATCTACACTAAGTGCAATTTTCTTCAGATGTTAATTTTAATTAACTCCATCCTAATAGATTTCTTGTGTAGATGTTTGGGATGCTAATCTGTTTTTGTGGATCCAACTTCTGATGTGTTTGCTCATGCTAATCTGAAAGCTTGGTATCTTGTGCAGACTCATTCAGAGGCCTTATTCGGAGAAAATTCTGGAAGGGTTCACTACCTTGGATTCATTGTTATTGCTTCATGAGGTCAACCGAGACGAGAGAATCAATACTATCTGTAAGTCCCTTTAGCTTGGTTGTTATCGTAAACTATTACTAGTGTTTGCATGCAAATAAAATGTATCTTCAAAATTTGAGATTAATAATTATTGTGATTAATTTTCTCTGTTTTCTCTATCTTATATTTGGACCTGTACCTGTTGACTGTTTGGCAGGAAGCAGAGTCTGCTTTAAAGGCTAATATACAAGATCCAGTATTTCATTTGGTTAGAAATGTTGCTCCAAACAAGGTGCAAAGTGATACCAGGATTGGGAGTTATGTAGGCAATAATTTGGTAATTCACTGTATAACTAACACTTCTGTAATGCAGGATATGTTTTGTCTAAGTTTCAAGCTGCCAGAAGAAGCATGTATTAGGGAAGATGACTGAGACTCCAACAGTGTGCTATTCTACAGATAAAGAGGTATGAGCACTTCAGGATCTGTTCCCAGAGTCGTGGATTTGTGGATTTATCGATCTTACACTTGTTCCATGCTTTATTTCCTCAAAACTTTAAGAGGCAAATAAAAGCCAACTACACAAACGCTGTAATTTGAACTAGTTACCGAGAAACAATTATTCCGATATATAAATGGCTGTTGAAATGTTAATTTTACTCAACAGACTTGTTCATGATTCCGCCATCTAATTTTATTATCTTTGAGGACATTGGTTTGCTGAAACAGGTATCCTTGTCCTTGTTTAGAGACCCTTTTCTTTGGATGAAAATTGCAGTTTGCATTCCCTCGCATTTCCCTATATTCACTTTAGTATATCGACCAAGATATTTCCCCTACAATTTGCCTTCCTTTAAGGATGAGGAATATGTATACACCAATGCGTTTGACCATTTGTTGTAAATTTTGGCACTCTTGCTAAGTAGCCTTCTCCAGAAAGACTACTGTGGTGTTGTTTTCTGTAGATCACTATGATCCAGTTGTTTTATATACTAGCTTATAACTCGTACAATGTACGGTTTCTTTTCTAATATCTATAATTATATTAATTTTTTTATATTTATTTGTTATTAGTTAATATATTAAATTGTTATTTAAAAAGTTGATATATTTTAATATGTGTTTTATCCGAAACAATGACAAAACTACCACAAATTTTGTAAGTTTGTACCAAAATAACGAATTTCGGGTTGACTGGCCAAAACTACCACTCAGTTACGCATTTCAAAAATGCTTAATATAAAAAAATCCTATTACGCATGTCACACATGCTTAACATATATAAAATTGTAAGAACCCCAAATTTTGGATATAATTAAAACTTTTTATTAAGTAATGATAAAATGAGGAACAATGATTCCGACAACAAGGTCACCAGCTCTAATGAATGGTGGTTTCAAAGAACAATGATTGTAATGAATGGATATTGCTTTGGACAATGATCCTGATGCATTGGTATATTGTCAGAATAGAGCAATTCGATGGTTGAGGACTTAGATAAGAATAATCTACCATCCAGGAAGGAGCTAATGGATCCTTGAAGGGAAATGAGTACGTGCATAGTGTTTCCCGTATGTGCATAGTATTTCCCGTACGTGCATAGTGTTTCCTGTACGTGAATAGTAATTTGGTGGATGAATAGTGATTTTGTAAGTTGGAAAACTTTTCACTCCACCCTATGTACGGGACGTGATATGGATGTTTCGAAGTCATATTAGTAATACGCGGAGGAAATAAGTGAATGCAGAGACGATCGGAATTCAGAAATTCCAAATTCTTTTCGGTATAATATTTGACCGGACAGTGGATTAAATATTATTATAATCCAAGAATTGAGATATTAACTTTGAGGATTTGATATTTTAGGATGTTATTATATTTGATTTAAGAATGAAGGTAGGAAACCACTGAGGAGTGGTTATGGCTACAATGTAATAATTGATATTTGGAAAGAATGAATGGAATTCGACTTTATTATTTCTATGTCTTGAAGAATGCTAAAGGGTAACAACATAGGTAAGAATAATCTATCTTCTAAGGGAATAAGATATGGCAATTTCAAGCAGGAGAATATTCTCATGTCATCCAGATCGGTAACGATTAATCCAGTAGTTCCGTAAAAAGGATAAGGAACGATCGAAAGAGAATACGGACAATTGTACCACCCTAAGAGAACAAGTAAATAATACAGAATGAATAGTGTTTTGGTGGGAGTATATAATAATATGAGACGACACTATATAGAAGCATTCGGAACGGATTTCCGAGTTCGTATTAGTGATCCAGGGGGAAAATAAGTGTATGTAAAAGCTGTCGGATTCTGAAAAACCGCACTTTTATTTTCTCCGAGAGTTCCCTGGACACTGATAGCCTTAAGTATTTAACGAATGGATTTAAGGAATATAAATTGGAAAGTTAGAATGAAAGATGGAGAATGAAAGTATTAATATTAAAAAGGATTCCCGGTAAACCCTAATTAGAAATCCGTGAAATATTCCTACGAACGATCAATCGAAACGGGCAATAACCGGACACAGAAACAAGCAGAGGAAGCAAGAGTCTTGTGCAAGCTACTAGTATAAAATATCTAGTAACCAAACTAGAATCAAGGAACTAGCACCCTAGAGAATGCAACTAAGTACTTAGCAAGGCAACCATGTAGTTAGGCTAAAACCACCACATTTTCAACACTTGTCATGGTATTTCCTCATCCAACACCTCATCACTTTAATAAAGTGAATTTATACAAGATATTATCTTGATAATAGATGAGAATGGATGAGATTAAAACAAAATAAACCAAGCAACTCTCCCCCCCCCTTGAAAATTCCATTCGGCCATAACCTTAATTCAAAAATCAAAACCCCTCTTCCCACCATCTCTTGATCTTGTAAAAATTATGGTGAGTCTTACATTTCCCAAAAATTATCCCCTAAAAATTTCAAAGCCAAACTCTCTTGTTTCCATTTTCAAAGAAATCATCAAAGACTAGGGTGAATAGTGATTTTCAAGAACAACTCTTGATTTTCTTGATTTCTAGGATGATCTAAGCTTGGTTATGGGTATACAAGGACTATGCAAAGCTTAGCAAGGTCTTTACACACTCCAAGGAAGGTATAAAGCTCTTGAAACCCTAACCCTTGTTTGAGATTTAAGCATGTTTATGATAGTTATAACTTAGTTATGGTTATGTTAAGATTATAAGCATGATTATGTATGGATTTTGGATTAATGATGTAAATAGCTAGATGAACGGAAAGGCATTGCTTGACCTCAGTTCATGTATATAAGTCATGTATATGTTGTTTGGGTTGGATACTATGTTTATGGGAAGATTCGAAATTGGTAGATATTCGATTTACAGCCGTTATAATGCCCGATTTTGCAATACCATGTTTTGTATGCCATTTTCCATGTCGAACCCCTACTGTCCAGAGACTTTATCTGCCATGATAGGATAGGTAATGTTCTAAGCTTCGTTTTGATATAAAGATCACGTGAAATGGACTTACAATTTAGGATTTATGACCAAATTACTAAAAGTAGTTCGAATCTGTAAACGAAAGTTCGTAACTGTAATTGAACCCTCGTAAGCTATGTAACGTCATGGCGAATCTTGGTAAATAAATACTAGGGGTAAGAAGGAAGGTGTGAAAGAAAACTGTATGTCAAAAGGATCATTTTTCGATTTATTAAAAATGTTCGAGTCGAGGTTAAACGCGAACGAACCCCTAAAAGACGACTCCTTTATAACTTCGGTAAAACACTTAGAAAACGGGCGATAAAACTCGGAGTATAATATTGGTTCGTAACGATCAACCTTAGAACTCATATGACTTAAGTATGTCCCAAGTATAAGTGCAGTGACATGTCGTATTAACGAACGAATGTCGGGTCGGATCAGTGAGAATAAGTAATCCACTAAAAGGGGTATAATGAGATAACTTGAGAACGTGTTTCGATTTAAGAATAACTTAAATTTTAATATGTTAAGTGATTAATCCCGAATGCCTTGGCTATTTATAGATCACCAAGCTGAACCGGGACCCGCTACCACTACCCCTTACCGTACTCGACTACCAGGCAAGTTTCAATTCCCTTCTTTTAGGCTGTTGTTGTGATTGAATAAATATATATATATATGATTGCTGATATACATATGCCATTGCATGCATGCCTACTTTCAAGTTGAATTGATATACTTGTTCCCTGAATGTTATTGTTGGCTTATAAGCTAGATAGTTATATATCAGTTATAAGCCGGTTATTGTAAGACCCTCATAGAAGGGCGTATACATCTTATTAATCAAATATAGACCGGGAGTCCATATTCCTTGATATATCGAGATTACCTCGGAGGAAAATATTTAAGTAAATATTTTCTATTATTTGGGCGACGAATATTATTTGAATATTCGTTCGAGACTAATTATTTTAACGATTCTTACTTCAAATAATTATTTGAACGTAACTATTCAACGAATAATATTTCTCAACGAATAATATTTCTCAATATTCATTCAGAGTCGAATTGATTATCGATTATTATTTCGAATACTCTTCTAAAGATGAGACTACTAAATGAATATTATTTGGACATTCATTTAGAATATTATTTTATTAAATAAATATTACTTTTGAAAATTCATTTAAGATATGAAGTAGTTGATGAATATTATCTTCAATATTCATCTGAAGCTTGATTTATTTATCGAATATTATATCGAATATTCCTTTAAAGCTTGGATTACTAAATGAATATTACTTGATATTCATTTAGAATATTATTCATTAATATCAATATTCATTTAAATTTCTAATTAATTATGAATATTATTTTGAATATTCATCCAGGGTTCTATTTAATCATCGAATATTATTTTAAATATTTTAAATATTTCTTTCAGGACTTATTAAGTAATGAATATTATTTTGAATATTCATTTGATTATTTAATTATGCAATAAATATTCTCTTGATATTTCTTCAAGAATTATTTGGGAAATACTCTGATTAAAGATATTCTTTCATATTCCTAAATAATCTGTAAAATATTTTAATTCAATAAATATTCTCTGGATATTTATTCCATACTTAGAATAACCTCGATAAGGTTTATCTTCTTCGATTATTACAGAAAATATCCCGGAGTCATATTATTATTAATCTTATATCAAGAAAGGTTCTCAGACATCATTCTTCTTTGAGTCTATCCCCTTAATAATAAGGGAACCTTACTTGGAAAATGTTATTTATCTTGTCGACTTCCCGGTCATAAAGTATTCCCTTCACCCGCAACTCGGGTGCTGTTGACTTATTAAGTCATTGCTTACCTTCTCATCTTTCGAGGGGTAAGATTACTGGAACAAGTTGATATCCGTTACCAAGTAATAGCTTGGGAGTTATTGGTAAATTTTCCTTTCCAACTAGATACGACTACTTTGTGGAGTCTTATCAACAAGTATTATACTTGGGGAAAGGGGGACGAACGTTACATTCAGAATCATGAATTCTATTTGAACTAGGAGTCGTGTAAGAGGCCGAGTAGCGCCGGTCCATCCCCTTTGGCCCAACCGTTGGCCGGGGAGAGCTAGTAAGGCGGTATACAAGTAAAGCCATCAGTTCTTCCTTCTACCGGTAGTAAATCTAAATTGAGCTGTACGATCTCGACTGATCATCAAGATTGGAACAGCGGGCGCGGTGAATACTCCATCATTGGTTCATCATCCAAATTTATTTATTTCCTGCAACATGATTACTGTTGGCAGAGTTGGAAAAGGGTCATAACTGGAATTGCAACCTTTTCTTGCAAGTTCCTCTTCTTAATAACAATAAGAAAATCTCGCTTACTTTGATGTAGCAGATATTTCTACAAACAAATACTTTAAGTTACCTTGTAACTTCATCGTTCATATTACACTGGCATCATTTCCGTAAATGCATGGCATATGGTTTGAAAGATACTTTTGAACTGTTATACATTATCGTTCAGTTATATATTATTGTTGGTGGGCTATTGCTCACCCTTGCTTTATTATTATATCACAACAACAGCTAGACCAGATGACTCGCATAAGGCGCACTCGACGCGGGCGAGGACGATGAGACTACCAGAGCTGAAGAAGAAGCTATTGGTAGGGTATACTTATTCTTTCAGTACCAAGAATATGGTCTAGTATGACTTATGTAAATGGATGGCAAAGAGTATGTATTTATATTGAAATTCTTTTGGATTGTAAGAACTCATAATGTGATTAATAAAAATTTGATTGTTACTCTGATTTCATCTCTGGGACTATAACGGGTGTGTTTTATATTGTTGTGTTGGGTTATAGAGACGTAATTTATTTTATGTTAAGGAAAGTTCAATTGTTGTGGACAGAATTGGAAACCGTAACCATCGGATCCCGGACCCCGGATCTGGGGGTGTTACAGAAGTGGTATCAGAGCGTACGTTATAAACCCCAGAGATGAGTTGACGTTAAAACAATAAATTCAATAAGATAATAAGAACTCTTGCCAAGTTCATAGTCGGACTACTTAATGTAGTAATGACATATAAAACCCTTATGGGAACTCGTAAGTATAATGATAGTAACTTAGCTCGATATCGTATCGACGAGTAAGGCGACTGACCTTGAGGCATACGAGCGACAATGCGATGATGCTTTATATGCTGAAGATCAGCGGGTAAATCGATGGAGTACCCTACTGGAGACCCGGAAGAGGTTCCAGCAGATAAGGAAAATCCTGTTAGGATAAGGAGCTTACCCATGGGTAATGAGGGTCGCAGCCAGAATGACTGTGATGATTAAGATATGGTGCTCAGAAAAGTGAGTATAAAGAACCGAGATATTATTAAGAGATCTGAAGATGCATGTTGAATTCATAGCCGGACTACCAGATGTAGTACCAGCAAGAATGAAGGATTGGAAGAATTACTTGAGATCTTATACGGAAATAGATGAGAATCCTTAGAGATTTTCATCTTAACAAAGAAAGAGCTAGAGGGATGTATGATTATCAAAGATATCGATTTAGGGCGAGGAGCAGAGTCCCTAGGAATAGTTGAGAAGGAGGCAGTAAGTGCCATATCATTTGATAAATGAATTAGTATGAATATGGTCAGTAATAATTCGCCATGAGAAGGCAGGTATCGTAGGTTGTAAATTATGGAACCAAATTGAGGTTAATAAGGTGGTTTTATTAAGGAAAATGTTCATTTTATGAATGAATCATTTAGAAAGTAAAGACATTGGGAAGTGATAGCATGATTGGGTAAAGTTATATAAGGAAGTAGTAAGCAAGACAATGATCTCAGAACCTACCGGAAGATAAGACCAGTGAATCAAGATGAACTCGTAATGAGACTACTGCCAGAGACCGAGTATAGAGTTAATTCAACTCAGTTAAATGATGAACCAGAAACGTTAGATGCATGTGATTCAGAGGAATATTAAATTCCTTCTTCTCTTTGAATGGATTATAGTAGTTACCTTAAGTTTACTCCGACACGGAATTATAATAGATCAAGTAATACGATCAGCAGTTAAAGAGAAAAATGTGAGAAAAATCTTCCTGGAGCTAAAAGGTGAAATTGGTAATGACCAAGAGCTGGCATTGCTTAATGGAAAAAGGAGACTTTGTGCTTCCAATGACGCTGCGCATAAAGGGTTAGGTAGACCGACATTTGGTAGTATTGAATATCAGGACGTTGTGACAGGTTTCAGTTTGAAACTATTGATTCCCTTCTAAGGGATGGATATAATTGATTCCTCTCCAGTGGGTAAACTTCCAATCCGATGATGATTATTTCATTAACTATGACTGCTTATGATTCCACCTGCTTGGAGGTTCATAGAACTATTCTTCAGGTTTCGAAACTGGTCTCCTTAATGTTACCAGTAGGTGGATAGATTGATCAAAATTTCCCTGAGTCTGGAAAGGAATTCGGTGAATTTTGGCAAACCTTGTCTTTTTGATTATCAGAGAATGTCATGGAAGAGAGTAAAAAATTGGAGCAAACCCTGTGATTTGGGTAAGGATGTTGTAAAATGGGTTAGTAAACGGACCCTGAGCATTACAATCGACGGTAGTGATAAAATGATGAAGTGAGATTGGACGAAAATAGGAAATGTAAGTAAGAAACCAGCCGGACTGAGAAATTCCAGGATTGACTTAAATGAAAAGGCTGTTATGCCAGGAATGGTAAGCTTGTGTGGCACGCAGGATTGATAAGAATAGTTGAAAAGATAAAAGTGGAGGAAAGGTGACCGGAGACGGTGCCGAGTAGTCGATTAAGACTTATATGGAGTAAAGTTTTGGAAAGGTAGAAAGGTATCAAAGAAGAAGGCACTATGCCGGCAATTGCTAGAAAAGTAATGCTATTAGCCAACCCCTAAAATCATATATTTTTATGTGTGGCCAGTTGAGGCCAAGTCACAACGGACTATAAAGTGACTAGACCAGCAATGAAAAGACAAAGCAGGGTTGCTTCTAAGAAAGCACCGACTGCAAGGGCTTCTGATATAAAGGAAACATTAATGAGATCGTTTGAATCTTCTACCGAACAACCCATGTTTTGATTGGGAATTCACTAGACCTTTTTGGGATGGGGTCACCCGTACTAAAGTGACTCATGTGTATATGGTTGTCCAAGATTTCGAGTAAAATGGAAGTATAGTGACTTGAGATGTATGATGTTAGGGTATCATGAATACCATGAATATATTATGACGGAGGAAAGTAAACAATGAAGGTATATGAAGAGGGTATAGAAAAGGTCAGAAATTGAACAGTATGCTGTAGGAATTTTGTCTGAGGCAAGTACCTTTGCGAAGAACGATAAGCACTAAGAGATTCACGTTGAACTCGACCAATATCTTCCAGACCATCCTTGCTACCATTAACAAGTTTGGTAAGAGAAGAGATTGGCATACGTTGCCTTTTTGGAAGGCCAAATAGGCTGACAACTATCTGAAAGAAGAGGGTGGCATTAAACCACCGATCGATTATCAAATGAGAATGATTGAAAAGAGACCTTTATTAAGGATACATGATCTGATTGCCAATTATAAGATGCAAGAATTCCTTGGCAGTTGAATTAAGGATAGGATATCCATAAATTAAGACAAACCCTAGGGAATGCACAAGGGGTGGCATTAACCCTAATAACGACATTATGACTTCAGATGATATGAGCTGGACTTGCTAAGGCAACAATGACCGGTAAGGATTATTAAAAAGGGTTCTGGAAAGAACATGGATAGAATTATTAGAGTATTGATCAATGACATTTTGATATACCCGGTACCTAGAAAATACCGGAGGAATGATAAGGATGGCCTACGAAACCTTACAAGGAAAAAGGGTAATATTCCGAACTTCAAAAATGGAAGTTTGGTAAGGAATGTATGACATCGTAACAATAATGCCAGATGAGGCATGTATGAAACCCTGAGGAAGTATGGGTTGAACCTATAAAGGTTGAGATTATCCTAAGATAAAGAAAGAACTAAGAAAAGAAGTATCCTAAGTAGGATTGGGAATAAACGTGATAAAGTTCCCATGGGTAGGTGGAAGCAATGACTTATGGAAATGACTGATAGTTATATTTTCTCCTTCAGCAGAGCTTAAGGGAGAATGCTTTAACCCAACAGTGATGGGAATGAGGTAGAAAAACTTGAGCTGGAATGTACCCAGAAAACATGGGTTACAAGAAATCATTATCATCAAGAAAGGCCAATGAGGTGGCCGACAATCTAAGTATAAAGGAATAATTACAAATGTTCATACCGAAGAAACAGGATGATATTTGGAAGGACCTTGAAGGTCATATCGGAATGGAGGAATTTACATTCCTTCTGATGACTGTGCAAGAATTAAGAGTAATAATAGTTTAAGTAAAGATTCGATTCCTGATGGAGTCTTAAGCATATCACGTACCTTAGAAGGTCCCGTTTTGAGGCAAACCAGGACCATGGTACAAAATTGATGAAGTAAACCGTTAAGTTTCCAGTCTTTTATGGAAGATGCATAAGTGATAGTTTCATCAACCGGACTTAGCTGCGATGCTTGAAACTCTTCTGCAATTCTATCTGCTTCACGTTATATCTACATCAAGTTCAAGAAGTGTTCCTTATGGATGAGGAATAATGATTACTTTGTCTCCCTAAGGGATTTGAAACCCGTAGGGTTAGCTATTAACGCACTACGTAAACAACAAGCGATGGTGATTCTTCTAAGAAAGGAGATGACAACGTAAAGATAAAGAAAGTGCTGCTATTGATAAGCTAAATGGCATGTTGATGAATGACAAGCAAGTTTGTGTTAGTGTACTTCTGCACAAACAAGATAGAGAATATGAGGTTGATAATTCGTGATGCTAAACGTATTCCCGTAGAAAGAATTAATGAGACTTGGAGGGAAGGGCGGTTGAGCCCAAGACTTATTGGGCCACTTGAGAGTTTAAAGTGTTCGGACGGCGGTATTCGAGCCAGCCTTACCCCCAAAATTATAGCACGGTCATAACGGGTTTTCATGTGGCCAGGCTACGCCAGTAAAATGCAGATGTTCAACAGATAATAGGAGTACGAGCATGTAGATATACGACCTGGTCTGACTTACGAAAGACAACCTGTGGAAAACCACGGATAGAAAAGAACAAGTAATGAGAAACAAGGTTGGCAGAAGTAGATTATATGAATCTAAGTTAAAGGAATCGGGCCAGATTCATTTCGGAAAGTTTAAATTGAAATAACGTGATGATTATAGAATAAATGAGACGGAATACCGATAAGGAGGTACCAAGTGCAAAAAGGTGTCTCAATAAAGAGGTGAAGGTGAAAGTAAATAATAGAAATGATTAAGAAACAGCTAATAAGAAGGATGTGATTGATAAAGAAAAGGCTGGGGAAGCAACTATGGAATGAGAAGCAAGGAATGTTATGAATGGGTTTTCTAATGAATTCTCAGGATGACAACCTGATAGTGTCAATATTATAGTTATGAAAAAGCTAGTAACATGATATGGGATGTCAGTAATAATGATGTCAAGTGAGAAATCTAAGATTTAACCTGAAAGGTTGAAGGATTTCCCGAATGTGAGTATCGCTAAGATTGAACAAGAGTATTTGTCCATAGAATAATGGGCAAAGCAGCAAGATATGTTGACACGTGAGATTGCGATCAAATAGTATTGGATATAATTATGATTAATTTCTTCTTTGATAAACCTCTATAGTTCAGAGGTAGATTCTGAGTATGATATTCTACAATCATGAAAGTTTTCTATAATCCTTTAGAACTCTTTTCTCTTCTTCTCTCTTATTCATCTTCTTTATGAATTGAGAAGAACAACCCTTTTAGGAGGGGCGGTACTGCTACGTGACTATCTGTCTATGTGATAGAAGTCTAAGTGGAATGCCATGACTTGTTTAATTGCTTGTCAAGTACTAAAGGCTGGCCCCCTTCTGTACTAACTATGCAATATAACAAATGTTCAATTGATCATAGTGATCTCTCAATAAATCTTTCCACTTCTCTATATTGATCGAGATTGCGAAGATTAAAGCGATCAGGAAATGCACAGTACGAGCGAGGTTACCTCCGAATCGTAGGGTGATAGTGATACCAATGTTACTGCAGGTATCAATAAGGATAAGACTGAGTAAGAGTATAACCCGGATAGTGAGTTGTACGAAAAGTAGCATCGTTGATGGAAAAAGGATAAAGTATGAATTGTAGCACTAGAAGATGTGCTGAGGAAGGGTAGAACGACTAAGAATTGACAAGGAAGCTAAAGAGTGAACGGCAGGCAAACGACTCTTTGCTTCCTACCTGATTCCGGGACGGAATCCTTTTAAGGAGGGGAGACTGTAAGAACCCCAAATTTTGGATATAATTAAAACTTTTTATTAAGGAATGATAAAATGAGGAACAATGATTCCGACAACAAGGTCACCAGCTCTAATGAATGGTGGTTTCAAAGAACAATGATTGTAATGAATGGATATTGCTTTGGACAATGATCCTGATGCATTGGTATATTGTCAGAATAGAGCAATTCGATGGTTGAGGACCTAGATAAGAATAATCTACCATCCAGGAAGGAGCTAATGGATCCTTGAAGGGAAATGAGTACGTGCATAGTGTTTCCCGTATGTGCATAGTATTTCCCGTACGTGCATAGTGTTTCCTGTACGTGAATAGTAATTTGGTGGATGAATAGTGATTTTGTAAGTTGGAAAACTTTTCACTCCACCCTATGTACGGGACGTGATATGGATGTTTCGAAGTCATATTAGTAATACGCAGAGGAAATAAGTGAATGCAGAGACGATCGGAATTCAGAAATTCCAAATTCTTTTCGGTATAATATTTGACCGGACAGTGGATTAAATATTATTATAATCCAAGAATTGAGATATTAACTTTGAGGATTTGATATTTTAGGATGTTATTATATTTGATTTAAGAATGAAGGTAGGAAACCACTGAGGAGTGGTTATGGCTACAATGTAATAATTGATATTTGGAAAGAATGAATGGAATTCGACTTTATTATTTCTATGTCTTGAAGAATGCTAAAGGGTAACAACATAGGTAAGAATAATCTATCTTCTAAGGGAATAAGATATGGCAATTTCAAGCAGGAGAATATTCTCATGTCATCCAGATCGGTAACGATTAATCCAGTAGTTCCGTAAAAAGGATAAGGAACGATCGAAAGAGAATACGGACAATTGTACCACCCTAAGAGAACAAGTAAATAATACAGAATGAATAGTGTTTTGGTGGGAGTATATAATAATATGAGACGACACTATATAGAAGCATTCGGAACGGATTTCCGAGTTCGTATTAGTGATCCAGGGGGAAAATAAGTGTATGTAAAAGCTGTCGGATTCTGAAAAACCGCACTTTTATTTTCTCCGAGAGTTCCCTGGACACTGATAGCCTTAAGTATTTAACGAATGGATTTAAGGAATATAAATTGGAAAGTTAGAATGAAATATGGAGAATGAAAGTATTAATATTAAAAAGGATTCCCGGTAAACCCTAATTAGAAATCCGTGAAATATTCCTACGAACGATCAATCGAAACGGGCAATAACCGGACACAGAAACAAGCAGAGGAAGCAAGAGTCTTGTGCAAGCTACTAGTATAAAATATCTAGTAACCAAACTAGAATCAAGGAACTAGCACCCTAGAGAATGCAACTAAGTACTTAGCAAGGCAACCATGTAGTTAGGTTAAAACCACCACATTTTCAACACTTGTCATGGTATTTCCTCATCCAACACCTCATCACTTTAATAAAGTGAATTTATACAAGATATTATCTTGATAATAGATGAGAATGGATGAGATTAAAACAAAATAAACCAAGCAACTCTCCCCCCACCCTTGAAAATTCCATTCGGCCATAACCTTAATTCAAAAATCAAAACCCCTCTTCCCACCATCTCTTGATCTTGTAAAAATTATGGTGAGTCTTACATTTCCCAAAAGTGATCCCCTAAAAATTTCAAAGCCAAACTCTCTTGTTTCCATTTTCAAAGAAATCATCAAAGACTAGGGTGAATAGTGATTTTCAAGAACAACTCTTGATTTTCTTGATTTCTAGGATGATCTAAGCTTGGTTATGGGTATACAAGGACTATGCAAAGCTTAGCAAGGTCTTTACACACTCCAAGGAAGGTATAAAGCTCTTGAAACCCTAACCCTTGTTTGAGATTTAAGCATGTTTATGATAGTTATAACTTAGTTATGGTTATGTTAAGATTATAAGCATGATTATGTATGGATTTTGGATTAATGATGTAAATAGCTAGATGAACGGAAAGGCATTGCTTGGCCTCAGTTCATGTATATAAGTCATGTATATGTTGTTTGGGTTGGATACTATGTTTATGGGAAGATTCGAAATTGGTAGATATTCGATTTACAGCCGTTATAATGCCCGATTTTGCAATACCATGTTTTGTATGCCATTTTCCATGTCGAACCCCTACTGTCCAGAGACTTTATCTGCCATGATAGGATAGGTAATGTTCTAAGCTTCGTTTTGAAAGAAAGATCACGTGAAATGGACTTACGGTTTAGGATTTATGACCAAATTACTAAAAGTAGTTCGAATCCGTAAACGAAAGTTTGTAACTGTAATTGAACCCTCGTAAGCTATGTAACGTCATGGCGAATCTTGGTAAATAAATACTAGGGGTAAGAAGGAAGGTGTGAAAGAAAACTGTATGTCAAAAGGATCATTTTTCGATTTATTAAAAATGTTCGAGTCGAGGTTAAACGCGAACGAACCCCTAAAAGACGACTCCTTTATAACTTCGGTAAAACACTTAGAAAACGGGCGATAAAACTCGGAGTATAATATTGGTTCGTAACGATCAACCTTAGAACTCATATGACTTAAGTATGTCCCAAGTATAAGTGCAGTGACATGTCGTATTAACGAACGAATGTCGGGTCGGATCAGTGAGAATAAGTAATCCACTAAAAGGGGTATAACGAGATAACTTGAGAACGTGTTTCGATTTAAGAATAACTTAACTTTTAATATGTTAAGTGATTAATCCCGAATGCCTTGGCTATTTATAGATCACCAAGCTGAACCGGGACCCGCTACCACTACCCCTTACCGTACTCGACTACCAGGCAAGTTTCAATTCCCTTCTTTTAGGCTGTTGTTGTGATTGAATAAATATATATATATGATTGCTGATATACATATGCCATTGCATGCATGCCTACTTTCAAGTTGAATTGATATACTTGTTCCCTGAATGTTATTGTTGGCTTATAAGCTAGATAGTTATATATCAGTTATAAGCCGGTTATTGTAAGACCTCATAGAAGGGCGTATACATCTTATTAATCAAATATAGACCGGGAGTCCATATTCCTTGATATATCGAGATTACCTCGGAGGAAAATATTTAAGTAAATATTTTCTATTATTTGGGCGATGAATATTATTTGAATATTCGTTCGAGACTAATTATTTTAACGATTCTTACTTCAAATAATTATTTGAACGTAACTATTCAACGAATAATATTTCTCAACGAATAATATTTCTCAATATTCATTCAGAGTCGAATTGATTATCGATTATTATTTCGAATACTCTTCTAAAGATGAGACTACTAAATGAATATTATTTGGACATTCATTTAGAATATTATTTTATTAAATAAATATTACTTTTGAAAATTCATTTAAGATATGAAGTAGTTGATGAATATTATCTTCAATATTCATCTGAAGCTTGATTTATTTATCGAATATTATATCGAATATTCCTTTAAAGCTTGGATTACTAAATGAATATTACTTGATATTCATTTAGAATATTATTCATTAAATGAATATTACTTTATCAATATTCATTTAAATTTCTAATTAATTATGAATATTATTTTGAATATTCATCCAGGGTTCTATTTAATCATCGAATATTATTTTAAATATTTTAAATATTTCTTTCAGGACTTATTAAGTAATGAATATTATTTTGAATATTCATTTGATTATTTAATTATGCAATAAATATTCTCTTGATATTTCTTCAAGAATTATTTGGGAAATACTCTGATTAAAGATATTCTTTCATATTCCTAAATAATCTGTAAAATATTTTAATTCAATAAATATTCTCTGGATATTTATTCCATACTTAGAATAACCTCGATAAGGTTTATCTTCTTCGATTATTATAGAAAATATCCCGGAGTCATATTATTATTAATTTTATATCAAGAAAGGTTCTCAGACATCATTCTTCTTTGAGTCTATCCCCTTAATAATAAGGGAACCTTACTTGGAAAATGTTATTTATCTTGTCGACTTCCCGGTCATAAAGTATTCCCGTCACCCGCAACTCGGGTGCTGTTGACTTATTAAGTCATTGCTTACCTTCTCATCTTTCGAGGGGTAAGATTACTGGAACAAGTTGATATCCGTTACCAAGTAATAGCTTGGGAGTTATTGGTAAATTTTCCTTTCCAACTAGATACGACTACTTTGTGGAGTCTTATCAACAAGTATTATACTTGGGGAAAGGGGGACGAACGTTACATTCAGAATCATGAATTCTATTTGAACTAGGAGTCGTGTAAGAGGCCGAGTAGCGCCGGTCCATCCCCTTTGGCCCAACCGTTGGCCGGGGAGAGCTAGTAAGGCGGTATACAAGTAAAGCCATCAGTTCTTCCTTCTACCGGTAGTAAATCTAAATTGAGCTGTACGATCTCGACTGATCATCAAGATTGGAACAGCGGGCGCGGTGAATACTCCATCATTGGTTCATCATCCAAATTTATTTATTTCCTGCAACATGATTACTGTTGGCAGAGTTGGAAAAGGGTCATAACTGGAATTGCAACCTTTTCTTGCAAGTTCCTCTTCTTAATAACAATAAGAAAATCTCGCTTACTTTGATGTAGCAGATATTTCTACAAACAAATACTTTAAGTTACCTTGTAACTTCATCGTTCATATTACACTGGCATCATTTCCGTAAATGCATGGCATATGGTTTGAAAGATACTTTTGAACTGTTATACATTATCGTTCAGTTATATATTATTGTTGGTGGGCTATTGCTCACCCTTGCTTTATTATTATATCACAACAACAGCTAGACCAGATGACTCGCACAAGGCGCACTCGACGCGGGCGAGGACGATGAGACTACCAGAGCTGAAGAAGAAGCTATTGGTAGGGTATACTTATTCTTTCAGTACCAAGAATATGGTCTAGTATGACTTATGTGAATGGATGGCAAAGAGTATGTATTTATATTGAAATTCTTTTGGATTGTAAGAACTCATAATGTGATTAATAAAAATTTGATTGTTACTCTGATTTCATCTCTGGGACTATAACGGGTGTGTTTTATATTGTTGTGTTGGGTTATAGAGACGTAATTTATTTTATGTTAAGGAAAGTTCAATTGTTGTGGACAGAATTGGAAACCGTAACCACCGGATCCCGGACCCCGGATCTGGGGGTGTTACAAAAATTTTCACCTATTACCCATTTGGAGAATGCGTAATAGCATTTACCCATTCTCCAAATGCGTAATAGGGAGCCTATTACCCTTTTTTCAAATGCGTAAGTAGTATAAAACCTATTCCCCCTATCTCAAATGCGTAATAGATCGGTATTTATGGCCACCATCACCATTTTGTGGTATTCTTGTATTGGAATGGTACTGTTTGTGGTATTTATGTTCAAAGCCCGTTTTATCTTGAATTTTTAAAACTTGATTTGAACGATTTTACAGTCCACGTAAAATTAACAAAATAATCTTTAATTTAGTGATGGTTTAACAATTATTTTTCAACTAAAAATACCAAGAAACAAAACAGAGAAGAAATTGACGATTTTTTTACGTTGAAAATTCTACTCGATTTAAGAAATCTATTTATATTTCTTTTTTATTATCAAAATAATCTTCTTATTATTATTTGAAGATAGTTGTATCAACAACCAATACAGTTTTACAAAAAGTGAAAGAGAGATTTTGTCCAAAATTTTGTTAGTCGGCAATTTGGTCCTAGTACGTCAAAAGAAATAAGAACGGTTGGATTTAAAATTAAATAGATAAAAAATGTTGAATTTAGCATAAAAAAATATTTCATATTTGAACATCTAAGCAAAAAAGTGTATTTATATTGAAATATGAAATAGTGAATGTCAAATAATTTAAATTATATATATATATATATATATATATATATATTCATATTTTAACATCTAAGCAAAAAAGTGTATTTATATTGAAATATGAAATAGGGAATGTCAAATAATTTAAATCATATATATATATATATATATATATATATATATATATATTTGGTTTTCTCAATGAATAGGATTTTCAATGTAGGTAATCTACACTGAATATGATTAATTTAAAATTCGTAATTATAATTTATCTAGAGATTTGTACGGTTTCCATTTGGATAATAATTGTTAAATCATTGTTAAATTGAAGATAATTTTGTGAGTTTCGCGTGGGTTGTATAATCATTCAAATCTAATTTTTAGATCTTGAGATAGAACTTAAATAGTAAATATGATTTTTTAATATTAATAGAAAAATAAATAAAATTGAATTTCAATATATAACCTTTTTAATTATATTATTTTCAGATTATTCTTTTTTTAAAAAAATTCACTTTCAATATAATTTTTTATAATTGTATCCTTTTTAGATTATAATTTTTTTAATATGATATAATCTTAATTGTCGATTTTTAATATAATTATATTTAATGACTAAAATTATTTTAACGATACAATGACAAAAATTATGAATAAAATCAATTTGACGCTTATAATAAGAATATATATAATAGATCATCTGTAAATATGAACAAGTACATATAAGTGAAACTTCTAAATGTGCTTGCTAAGAAGAGTAATTAAAATTTGGAGGTTTTCTGAAAAATGTCTACTAAAGATTTTTTTTTTTTTTGCAAAAATAAGTTTTCAATTTTGTAAAAATGCAATTTTCTTGATAAAAATTGTAAAAAAACAAATTGTTTAAAAATAATTTGCGAAAATATTATTTGCAACTTTACAATTAAATTTGCAATTGAAATCAACCAGTAACTAGTTGCAACCAGATCAGAGATTCACGCATCTATTATTTGACTTACTAAAATGAGAAAAATGGTCCTATAGTTAACTATAGGAAATTTCCTAAAGTTAACCCATTAAAACTAGCTAGTTTTGATGGATTTCTTTTCTTATTTAAAAGGGCCCCGCAGTGGGCATTATTGATTGTGCATATGTGTCACAATCTTAATGATTAACTTTAGGAGAATTTCCTAAAGTTAACTATAGGAACATATTACCCTACTAAAATTGTGAATAATCTCTAAAAATTGTAAGATTCAATGGACGGCTATCATAAACACCCATGTACTATTTGAAAGAAATCAAAATCAACTTTGGAAATCCCTTTTTATCAAGAACAACTGTAAGAACCCTAAATTTTGAATATAATTAAAACTTTTTATTATGTACTGAGGTATTGTTGAATAGTGATTATGACTACGATGTAACGATTGAGATAATGAATGAAATGAATAGATTTGGATTCAAATGATTATATGCCATGTAGAATACTATTGGTTGACACTTTAGATAAGAATTATCTATCTCCTAGTGAATTGAGATTTGATAATTCTAAAGGAGAAGATTGTTCCTACGTCATCCAAATCGATATCTGTTATTGGTCCAGTGGGTCCGTAAAAAGGTTAAGAAATGATCGAAAGAGATCAGGGACAATTGTACAACCCTAAGAGGATGAGTAAAGAAAATAAGAATGAATAGTGTTTTTGGTAGGAATGAGAATTTTATGAGACGACACTATATAGAAGTATTCGGAACGGATTTCCGAGTTCGTATTAGTGATCCAGGGGGAAAATAAGTGTATGTAAAAGCTGTCGGATTCTGAAAAACCGCACTTTTATTTTCTCCGAGAGTTCCCTGGACACTGATAGACTTAAGAATTTAACGAAGGGATTTAAGGAATATAAATTCGAAAGTTAGTAAGAAAGATGGAGAATGATAGTATTAATATTAAGAAGATTCCCGGTAAACCCTAATTAGTAATCCGTGAAATATTCCTACGAACGATCAATCGAAACGAGCAATAACCGGACAAAATAAATAAGCAGAGGAAGTAAGAGTCATGCATAAGCTATTAGAAAATATCTAGCATCCAAGTGGTGACTCAAGTAACTAGGATACTTAGCAAGAAACTAATACTTAGAAAACCAACCACTTAGTTAGCTTGTAACCATCCAAAACTCAACACTTGTCTTGCAAAATACATCACTCTATGCATCATCACTTTAATAAAGTGAACATAAGATGAGATATTATTCAAGACATCACTTTATGCATTATTTTTCAAAGACATCAAGCAAGACAACTCCATTCTCTCCATTTTCTTAAACCTGCCCAGCAAGAACCACTATGAAAGAAAAATTCATATCTCCATTTCTATCCATGATAAAATCATTAAATTTTAACCATAGCCTCTCCACTCCATGGGTAATATTCGCTCAAAATTTCATGGACAACAAAGTAGTATAGCCAAGTCAAATCCATGCTCAAAGTTGGGGAAACAAATCTGCCCAATTTCTGTCCAGCAGAAAAAGAGGGCTCAAAACCCTAGCTAGGAAGCTTCATATCTGATGATCTAGGACTCAAAACAAAGCTTATGAAGAGCCCAAGACGTGGTAAAAATTTGAGAGCTAAATTCTTATTTTTCAATTTTCTATGATTTTTACAAGTTTAGGGTGAATAGTAACTTCCAAGAACTAATTAGTAAGGCTAGTACATACTCCAAGGAAGGTAATTATCTCAAGAAACCCTAGCTCTTAGTTTAAGTTTTGATGATTATTGGATGATTTTGAGATTAGTTATGAAATGGTGTATTATAAGCATGATTATGTAATTAGCTTTATTGATCTAAGAGATATAATGAATATGATGGTGAAGTATGATATTTCTGGACTTGTTGAGATGAGAACCATGTGTATAAGATGTATGTATGCCCGGTGTGGCTTGGTGATTGTTGTGACAATTTGGAAACGTCCGATTTATAGCCGTCGTAATGCCCGATTTTCGTTAACCTCTAGAAAACCGTGCATAACAGTTAGGATGAGTTTATGGCCTTGATGAATAAATGACATGCCCTTGTAGATCTCGAGCCATAGATCGTTTTGGCGAAATAATCGAAACATTCCAACTTACGGTTTAGGAGTTATGGTCAAATTACTAAAATTAGTTCGAAACCGTAAGTAAAAGTTCGTAACTTCAATTGAACCCTCGTAAAGCATGTTACTCAGTGGTGAATCTTGGTAAATAAATACTAGGGGTCATAAGGAAGGTATGAGAGAAAACCACATGTCAAACGGATCGTTTTCCGATTTTATAAAAATGTTTGAATCGAAGTTAAACGCGAACGAACCCCTAAAAACCCGCTTGGTTATAACTTTGGTAAAACACTTAGAAAACGAACGATAAAACTCGAGGTATAATCTCGGTTCGTAATCGATCGACTTTAGAACTTATACGACTTAAGTATATACCGAGTGTGGGTATGATGACATGTCGTAATAACGAACAAATGTCGGATCGTATCAATAATAAAAAGAGTTACACTAAAAGGTGTATAACGAGATAATTCGAAAACGTGTTTCGATTTAAGTGAAGTTTATACCTAGACTTTTAAAACGTGATAAGTGGTTAATCTTGAATGTTCTGATTGTTTTTAGATCATCGAGCAGACCCAGGACACGCTATCTCCACCCACACCCGATTACCAGGCAAGTGTTCAAAACTTTGAACCTGTTGTTGTGATAATATATATATGTGATTGCCATTTTACATATGCCATAGCATGCATGCCTATTGTCAAATTATATTATGATACATGTTCCCTGAATTGATATTGGCTTATAGACTAGATATGAATTATCAGTTATAAGCCGGATTGTTTTGGTAAGACCCTTAGCGAAGGGCATATGATATTCATTCTTAAATATAGACCGGGAGTCGGTATTTTGAGATATAGTTAGTCGTGGAAATCCGGAGGGATTCCAACGACAGATTATTATTTATCTGAGGAATGTTATTATTAAACGTTATTTATATTTCCATAAAGTATCAATTACTTGAAAATATTTCGAGGAATGTTATTCGAGTATTATCTCAGTCGAGAGATATTAAATGAATATTAGTTTCGAATATTCATCTAGAGTTGATTATTTAATGAATATTATTTTGATATTCATTAGAATGTTATTTATTAAATGAATATTACTTTCGAATATTCATTTAAGGTTTATGTACTTAATGAATATTATTTTAAAATATTCATTGGAAGTTCTAATTACTTAAGGGATATTATTTCGAATATTCCTTTAAAGTTTTGATTACTAAATGAATATTATTTGGATATTCATTTAGAAGATTATTTATTAAATGAATATTATTTTCAAATATTCATTTAAAGTTTGACTCATTTATTGAATATTATTTTAAATACTTATTGGAGTCTAATTATTAATGAATATTATTGTGAATATTCATTTAAGGAGTGATTTATTTAGTAAATAATTCTACATATTCATTCGAGGATTACTTACGAGCAATATTATGATTTAATAATATTCCGTAATTATTACTGAGTTAATAAATATTCTTGGAATATTTATTTAATTCTTTTAAATTCTTTTTAAAATGATTTATATTATTTGGAGATTATCTTTCACCTCCAAATATTATGTAAAATATTTCGGAGTCTTTTTACGACTATTTTATCAAGGAAAGGTTCCCAACTCTTTATTTTTCATTTAAATCTATCTTAAAAGGATTTAAATGCTCGCTCAAACTTCCATATTATAGGGGAACCTACTTGAGCAATGTTATTTATCTTGTTGACTTCCCGGTCATAAATCTTGTAAAACTCTTCGTTTCACTCGCAACTTGGTTGCTGTTTATCAATTGAATATTTGAGTAACCTTCTCATCATTCGAGGGGTAAGATTATTGGAACAAGATGGTATCCTCTCACAAGCAGCAGCTTGAGAGATATGATGTTGAATTTTCCTTTCCAACTAGATACGAATACTTTGTGGAGTCTTATCAACAAGTATCATACTTGGGGAAAGGGGGACGAACTTTACGTTCAGAGTCATGAATTTCTTTTCGAACTTGGAGTCGTGTAAGAGGCCGAGTAGCGCCGGTCCATCCCCTTTGGCCCAACCGTTGGCCGGGGAGAGCTAGTAGGGTGGTAGACAAGTAAAGCCGTCAGTTCTTCCTTCTACCGGTAGTAAATCTAAATTGAGCTGTACAATCTGCGACTGATCATTGTAAGATTGGCAGTGGGCGCGGTGAATACTCCAGCATAAGTTCATCATTCAAATTCATTTATTTTCTGCAACATTATCATTGTTGGCAGTATTGCAAAAGTATTCATAATTGGAATTGCACTGCAAGTTCCTCTTTTATGATAAATGGTAATATCTAGCTTATTTTCGACATAGTAGATATTCCCACATATATTTACATTTTGAGTTACCTTGTAACTTCATCGTTCATATTATACTGGCATCATTTCCGTAAATGCATGGCATATGGTTTGAAAGATACTTTTGAACTGTTATATATTATCGTTCAATTAAATATTATTGTTGGTGGGCTATTGCTCACCCTTGCTTTGTTATTATATCACAACAACAGCTAGACCAGATAACTCGCACCAGGCGCACTCGACGCTGGCGAGGATGATGAGACTACCAGAGCCGAAGAGAAAGCTATTGGTAGGATAGATTCATTCTTTCAGTACCAAATATATGGACTAGTATGACTTATGCAAATGGATGGCAAAGAGTATGTATTCATATTAAAATTCTTTTGGATTGTAAGAACTCATAATGTGTTTAATAAAATTTGGTTGTTACTCTGATTTCATCTCTGGGACTATAACGGGTGTGTATTATATTGTTGTGTTGGGTCATAAAGATGTAATTTATTTTATGTTGAGGTAAGTTCAAGTGTTGTGGACAGAATTAGAGACCGTAACGACCGGATCCCGGACCCCGGATCTGGGGGTGTTACAGAAGTGGTATCAGAGTGTACGTTATAAACCCCAGAGATGAGGCGACGTTAAAACAATAAATTCACTAAGATAATAAGAACTCTTGCCAAGTTCATAGTCGGACTACTTAATGTAGTGATGACATATAAAACCCTTATGGGAACTCTTAAGTATCATGATAGTAACTTAGCTCGATATCGTATTGACGAGTAAGGCAACAGACCTTGAGGCATACGAGCAGCAGCACGATGATGCTTTATTATATGCTAAAGATCAGCCGGTAAATTCGATAGAGTACCCTACTGGAGACCCGGAAGAGGTTCCAGCAGATAAGGAAAATCCTGTTAGGATAAGGAGCTTACCCTTGAGGAATGAGGGCTGCAGCCAGAAAGACTGTGATAATTAAGGTATAGTGTTCAGAAAAGTGAGCATAAAGAACCGAGCTATTAGCAAGAGAACTGAAGATTCATGTTGGATTTGTAGCCGGACTACTGGATGTAGTACCAGCAAGTAAGACGGATTGGAAGAATTACTTGAGATCTTATGCGGGAATAGATGAGAATCCTTAGAAAATTTCATATTAACGAAGAAAGAGCTAGAAGGAAGTATAATTATCAGAGACAGCGATATCGGACGAGGAGTAGAGTCCCTAGGAATAGTTGAGAAGGAGGCAGTAAGTGCCATATCATTTGATAAATGAATTAGTATGAATATTGTCAGTAATAATTCGCCATGAGAAGGCAGATGTCATAGGTTGTAATTTATGGAACCAAATTGAGGTTAATGAGGTGGTTTTATTCGGGGAAATGTTCATTTTATGAATGAATCAGTTAGAAAGTAAAGACATTGGGAAGTGACAGCATGATTGGATAAAGTTATATAAGGAAGTAGTAAGCAGGACAATGATCTCCGAACCTACCAGAAGATGAGACCAGTGAGTCAAGATGAACTCGTAATGAGGCTACTGTCAGAGACTGAGTATAGGGTTATTTCAACTCAGTGAAATGATGAACCAGAAACGTTAGATGCATGTGAATCAGAGGAATATTAAATTCTTTCTTTTCTTTGAATGGATTATAGTAGTTACCTTAAGTTTACTCCGACGCTGGATCATAAATGGATCGAGTAATACGATCAGTGCTTGAGAGGTACTGGAGAATGTCTTAAAGAGGTGTAAAAATCTTCCTAGAGATAAAGAAGAAATTGGTGACGACCCAGCGTTGGCGTTGCTTAATGAAAGAAGGAATACTTTGTGATATATTATGATGCATCTCATACAGGGTTAAGTGGTGTGCTTATACAGCACGGCAGAGTAATTGCGGATGCATTAGGAAAACACGGTTCACCAGATTCAGATGGCCTTAGTGGTGCCAATTTTGTGGAATGACTAACTCCGACGGTAGTGTTCCTTCTGAGACTAGTGGTTAGGTAGACTGATTTTTGGAAGTAACGACTATTAGGATGATATGTACAGGGAAGATGTGGCATGTTTCAGTTTGAAACTTTTGATCTCCCTTCTAGGGGATGTATATGTTTGGTTCCTTTCTAGTAGTTAAACTTCCGACCTTATGTCAATTATTCCGTCGATGACTGCTTATGGTTCTACCTGCTTGGTGGTTCATAGGATTATTCTTCAGGTTTCGAAATTGGTCTCCTTAAATGTTACCAGTAGATGGATAGATTGACCAGAATTTCCCTGAGTCTGGCAAGGAATTCGATGAATTTTGGCAAACCTTGTCTTTCTGATTATCAGAGAACATCATTAAAGAGAATGGAAACTGGAGCGAACCCTGTGTATTGGGTAAGGTTGCTGTCATATGGGTTAGTAGACGGAACCTGAGTATTACAATTGATTGTAGAAATACAATGATGAAGTGAGATTGGACAAAAACAGGAAATGTAAGTAAGAAACCAGCCGGACTGAGAAACTCCGGGATTGACTTAAGTGAAAAGGCTGTTATGCCAGGAATGGTAAGCTTGCGTGGCACGTGGGATTGATAAGAATAGTTGAAAAGATAAAAGTAGAGGAAAGGTGACCAGAGACGGTGCCGAATAGTCGATTAAGACTTATATTAAGTAAAGTTTTGGAAAGGTAGAAAGGTATCAAAGAAGGCACTATGCCGGCAATTGCTAGAAAAGTAATGCTATTAGCTAACCCCTAAAATCATATATTTTTATTTTAGTGTGGACAGTAGAGGCCAAGTCACAAAGGATTATCAAGTGACTAGACCAGCAATGAAAGGACAAAGCAGGGTTGCTTCTAAGTAAGCACCGACTGCAAGGGCTTCTGATATAAAGGAAATATTAATGAGATCGTAGGAATCTTCTACTGAACCCTTTGCAACCCATGTTTTGATTGGGAATTTACCAGACTTTTTTTTTTGGAATGGGGTCACCCGTACTAAAGTGATTCATGTGTATATGATTGTCTAATATTACGAGTAAAAATGGAAGTATAGTGACTTGAGATGTATGATGTTAGGGTATCATGAATACCATGAATATATTATGACGGAGGAAAGTAAACAATGAAGGTATATGAAGAGATTATAGAAATGGTCAGAGATTGATCAGTATGCTGTAGAAATTTTGCCTAAGGTAAGTACCTTTGAGAAGAACGATAAGCACTAAGAGGTTCACGTTGAACTCGACCAATATCTTCCAAAACATCCTTGCTACCATTACCAAGTTCTGTAAGAGAACAGATAGACATACGTTGTCTTTTGGAAGGTCAAATAGGCTGACAACTATCTGAAAGAAGAGGTTAGCATTAAGCCACCGATCGATTATCAAATGAGAATGATTGAAAAGAGACCCTTATTAAGGATACATGATCTGATTTCCAATTATAGGATGCAAGAATTCCTTGGCAGTTGAATTAAGGATAGGATATCCATAAATTAAGACAAACCTTGGGGAATGCACAAGGGATGGCATTAACCCTAATAAAGACATTTTGAATTCAGATGATATTAGTTGGATTTGCTAAGGCAACAATGACCTGTAAGGATTATAAAAAAAAAGAGTTCTGAAAAGAACATGGATAGAATTATTAGAGTATTGATCAATGACGTTTGGATATACCCTGTACCTAGAAAATACAGGAGGAATGATGAGGATAACCTAAGAAACATTACAAGGAAAAAGTTAACATTCTGAGTTTCAAAATAAAAGCTTGGTAGAGAATGTAAGACACAATAACAATAATGCCAGATGAGGCATGTATGAAACCATGATGAGGTATGGATGGAACCAAAGAAGGTTGAGATTATCCTAGAACAAGAAAGAATTAAGAAAACAAATATCCTAGGTATGATTGAGGGTAACTTTGATAAAGTTCCCACGGGAAGGTGGAAGCAATGACTTATGGAAAAAGACTGATAGTTATATTTTTCTCCTTCAGCAGAGCTTAAGGGAGAATGCTTTCACCCAACAGTGATGAGAATGAGGTAGAAAAATTTGAGTTGGAATGTATCCAGAGAACATGGATTACAAGAAATTATTATTATCAGGAAAGGCCAATGAGGTGGCCGACATTCTAAGTATAGAGGAATAATTACAAATGTTCATACCAAAGAAATAGAATGATATTTGGAAGGACCTTGAAGGTCATATCGGAGTGGAGGAAATTACATTCCTTCTGATGACTGTGCAAGAATCGACGGTAATAATAGTTTAAGTAAAGATTCGATTCTCGATATCGTCTTAAGCGAACTACACACCTTAGAAGGTCCCGCTTTGAGGCAAACCAGGACCATGATATAAAATTGACGAAGTAAACCATTAAGTTTCCAGTCTTTTATGGAAGATGCATGAGTGATAGTTTCATCAACCGGATATAGCTGCGATGCTTGAAACTCTTCTGCAATTTTATCTACTTCATGTAATATCTACATCAAGTTCAGGAAGTGTTCCTTATGGATAAGGAATAGTGATTACTTTGTCTCCCTAAAGGATTTGAAACCCGTATGGTTATCTATTAACGCCCTACGTAAACAACAAGCGATGGTGATTCTTCTAATAAAGTAGATGACAACGTAAAGATAAAGAAAGTGCTGCTATTGATAAGCTAAATGGCATGTTGAGTAATGACAAGCAAGTTTGTGTTAGTGTACTTCTGCGCAAACAAGATAGAGAATATGAGGTTGACGATTCATGATGCTAAATGTATTCCCGTAGAAAGAATTAAGGGCAGTTGAGCCCGAGATTTGTTGGGTCATCTGAGAGTTTAAAAGTGTTCGGAAGGTGGCATTCGAGCCAGCTCTACCCCCAAAACTTATAGCATGATCGTAACGTGTTTCTTGTGGCAAGGCTACACCAGTAAAATGCAGATGCTCGATAGATGATAAGAGTACGAGCAGGTAGATATACGACCTGGTCTGACTTACGAAGAACAACATGTGGAAAATCACGGATAGAAAAGAACAAGTGATGAGAAACAAGATTGGCAGAAGTAGATTATATTGAATCTAAGTTAAAGGGATCGGCCAGATTCATTTCGGAGAGTTTAAATTGGAATAACGTGATGATTATAGAGTAAATGTGACGGAATACCGATAAGGAGGTACCAAGTGCAAAAGGTGTCTCAATAAAGAGATGAAGGTGAAAGTAAATAACAGAAGTAAATAAGAATCAGATAATAAGAAAGATGTGATTGATAAAGAAAAGACTGGGAAAGCAACTATGGAATATGAAGCAAGGAATGTTATGAATGGATTAATAAATGGGTTTTCTGATGAATTTTCGGGATGACAACCTGATAGTGTTAATATTATAGATATGAAAAAGCTAGTAGCGTGACATGGAATGTCAGTAACAATGGTGTCAAGCGAGAAACTAAGATTTAACCTGAGAGGTTAAAAGATTTTCCAAAAGCAAGTGTTGCTAAGGTTGAACCAGAGTACAGGTCCAGAGAATAGTGGACAAAGCAGCAAGATATGTTGACACGTGAGGTTGCGATCAAATAGTATTGGATATAATTATGATTAATTTCTTCTTTGATGAACCTCTATAGTTCAGAGGTAAATTCTGAGTATGATATCTTACAATCATGAAAACTTTCTATAATCCTCTAGAACTCTTTTCTTTTCTTCTCTCTTATTCATCTTCTTTATGAATTGAGACGAACAACCCTTTAAGGAGGGGAGGTACTGCTACGTGACTATCTGTCTATGTGATAGAAGTCTAAGTGGAATACCATAACTTGTTTAATTGCTTGTCAAGTACTAAAGGCTGGCCCTCTTCTGTACTAACTATGCAATATAACAAATGTTCATTGATCATAGTGATCTCTCAATAATCTTTCCACTTCTCTATATTGATCGAGATTGCGAAGATTAAAGCGATAAGGAAAAGCACAGTACGAGCGAGGTTACCTCCGAATTCACAGTATGATAGAGATACCAATGTTACTGCAGGTATCAATAAGGATAAGATTGAGTAAGAGCATAACCCGGATAGTGTGTGGTACGAAAAGTAGCAACGTTGATGGAAAAAGGATAAAGTATGGATTGTAGCACTAGAAGATGTGATGAGAAAGGGTAGAACGACTAAGAATTGACCGGGAAGCTAAAAAGTGAACTACAGGCAAACGACTCTTTGCTTCCTACCTGATTCCAGGACAGAATCCTTTTAAGGAGGGGAGACTGTAAGAACCCCAAATTTTGGATATAATTAAAACTTTTTATTATGTACTGAGGTATTGGTGAATAGTGATTAGGACTACGATGTAACGATTGAGATAATGAATGAAAGGAATAGATTTGGATTCAAATGATTATATGCCATGAAGAATACTATTGGTTGACACTTTAGATAAGAATTATCTATCTCCTAGTGAATTGAGATTCGATAATTCTAAAGGAGAAGATTGTTCCTACGTCATCCAAATCGATATCTGTTATTGGTCCAGTGGGTCCGTAAAAAGGTTAAGAAACGATCGAAAGAGATCAGGGACAATTGTACAACCTTAAGAGGATGAGTAAAGAAAAAAAGAATGAATAGTGTTTTTGGTGGAAATGAGAATATTATGAAACGACACTATATAGAAGTATTCGGAACGGATTTCCGAGTTCGTATTAGTGATCCAGGGGGAAAATAAGTGTATGTAAAAGCTGTCGGATTCTGAAAACCGCACTTTTATTTTCTCCGAGAGTTCCCTGGACACTGATAGACTTAAGAATTTAACGAAGGGATTTAAGGAATATAAATTCGAAAGTTAGTAAGAAAGATGGAGAATGATAGTATTAATATTAAGAAGATTCCCGGTAAACCCTAATTAGAAATCCGTGAAATATTCCTACGAACGATCAATCGAAACGAGCAATAACCGGACAAAAAAAATAAGCAGAGGAAGCAAGAGTCATGCATAAGCTATTATAAAATATCTAGCATCCAAGTGGTGACTCAAGTAACTAGGATACTTAGCAAGAAACTAGTACTTAGAAAACCAACCACTTAGTTAGCTTGTAACCATCCAAAACTCAACACTTGTCTTGCCAAATACATCACTCCATGCATCATCACTTTAATAAAGTGAACATAAGATGAGATATTATTCAAGACATCACTTTATGCATTATTTTTCAAAGACATCAAGCAAGACAACTCCATTCTCTCCATTTTCTTAAACCTGCCCAGCAAGAACCACTATGAAAGAAAAATTCAAATCTCCATTTCTATCCATGATAAAATCACTAAATTTTAACCATAGTCTCTCCACTCCATGGGTAATATTCGCTCAAAATTTCATGGACAACAAAGTAGTATAGCCTAGTCAAATCCATGCTCAAAGTTGGGGAAACAAATCTGCCCAATTTATGTCCAGCAGAAAAAGAGGGTTCAAAACCCTAGCTAGGAAGCTTCATATCTGATGATCTAGGACTAAAAACAAAGCTTATGAAGAGCCCAAGAAGTGGTAAAAATTTGAGAGCTAAATTCTTATTTTCAATTTTCTATGATTTTTACAAGTTTAGGGTGAATAGTAACTTCCAAGAACTAATCTTTGATTTCTTGTTTTCTTTGGTTAATCCAAGCTTTGTTAAGGCTATACAAGGACTAGATCAACATTAGTAAGGCTAGTACATACTCCAAGGAAGGTAATAATCTCAAGAAACCCTAGCTCTTAGTTTAAGTTTTGATGATTATTGGATGATTTTGAGATTAGTTATGAAATGGTGTATTATAAGCATGATTATGTAATTAGCTTTATTGATCTAAGAGATATAATGAATATGATGGTGAAGTCTGATATTTCTGGACATGTTGAGATGAGAATCATGTGTATAAGATGTATGTATGCCCGGTGTGGCTTGGTGATTGTTGTGACAATTTGGAAACGTCCGATTTATAGCCGTCGTAATGCCCAATTTTCGTTAACCTCTAGAAAACCGTGCATAACAGTTAGGATGATTTTATGGCCTTGATGAATAAATGACATGTACTTGTAGATCTCGAGCCATAGATCGTTTTGGCGAAAGAATCGAAACATTCCGACTTACGGTTTAGGAGTTATGGTCAAATTACTAAAATTTGTTCGAAACCGTAAGTAAAAGTTCGTAAATAAATACTAGGAGTCATAAGGAAGGTATGAGAGAAAACCACATGTCAAACGGATCGTTTTCCGATTTTATAAAAAATGTTTGAGTCGAAGTTAAACGCGAACGAACCCCTAAAAACCCGTTTGGTTATAACTTTGGTAAAACACTTAGAAAACGAACGATAAAACTCGAGGTATAATCTCGGTTCGTAATCGATCGACTTTAGAACTTATACGACTTAAGTATATACCGAGTCTGGGTATGATGACATGTCGTAATAACGAACAAATGTCGGATCGTATCAGTAATAAAAAGAGTTACACTAAAAGGTGTATAACGAGATAATTCGGAAACGTGTTTCGATTTAAGTGAAGTTTATACCTAGACTTTTAAAACGTGATAAGTGGTTAATCTCGAATGTTCTGATTGTTTTTAGATCATCGAGCAGACCCAGGACACGCTATCTCCACCCACACCCGATTACCAGGCAAGTGTTCAAAACTTTGAACCTGTTGTTGTGATAATATATATATATATATGTGATTTCCATTTTACATATGCCATAGCATGCATGCCTATTGTCAAATTATATTATGATACCTGTACCCTGAATTGATATTGGCTTATAGACTAGATACGAATTATCAGTTATAAGCCGGATTGTTTTGGTAAGACCCTTAGCGAAGGGCATATGATATTCATTCTTAAATATAGACCGGGAGTCGGTATTTTGAGATATAGATAGTCATGGAAACCCGGAGAGATTCCAACGACAGATTATTATTTATCTGAGGAATGTTATTATTAAACGTTATTTATATTTCCATAAAGTATCAATTACTTGGAAATATTTCGAGGAATGTTATTCGAGTATTATCTCAGTCGAGAGATATTAAATGAATGTTAGTTTCGAATATTCATCTAGAGTTGATTATTTAATGAATATTATTTTGATATTCATTAGAATGTTATTTATTAAATGAATATTACTTTCGAATATTCATTTAAGGTTTATGTACTTAATGAATATTATTTTAAAATATTCATTGGAAGTTCTAATTACTTAAGGGATATTATTTTGAATATTCCTTTAAAGTTTTGATTACTAAATGAATATTATTTGGATATTCATTTAGAAGATTATTTATTAAATGAATATTATTTTCGAATATTCATTTAAAGTTTGACTCATTTATTGAATATTATTTTAAATACTTATTGGAGTCTAATTATTAATGAATATTATTTTGAATATTCATTTAAGGAGTGATTTATTTAGTAAATAATTCTATATATTCATTCGAGGATTACTTACGAGCAATATTATGATTTAATAATATTCCGTAATTATTACTGAGTTAATAAATATTCTTGGAATATTTATTTAATTCTTTTAAATTCTTTTTAAAATGAGTTATATTATTTGGAGATTATCTTTCACCTCCAAATATTATGTAAAATATTTCGGAGTCTTTTTACGACTATTTTATCAAGGAAAGGTTCCCAACTCTTTATTTTTCATTTAAATCTATCTTAAAAGGATTTAAATGCTCGCTCAAACTTCCATATTATAGGGGAACCTACTTGAGCAATGTTATTTATCTTGTTGACTTCCCGGTCATAAATCTTGTAAAACTCTTCGTTTCACTCGCAACTTGGTTGCTGTTTATCAATTGAATATTTGAGTAACCTTCTCATCATTCGAGGGGTAAGATTATTGGAACAAGATGGTATCCTCTCACAAGCAGCAGCTTGAGAGATATGATGTTGAATTTTCCTTTCCAACTAGATACGACTACTTTGTGGAGTCTTATCAACAAGTATCATACTTGGGGAAAGGGGGACGAACTTTACGTTCAGAGTCATGAATTTCTTTTCGAACTTGGAGTCGTGTAAGAGGCCGAGTAGCGCCGGTCCATCCCCTTTGGCCCAACCGTTGGCCGGGGAGAGCTAGTAGGGCGGTAGACAAGTAAAGCCGTCAGTTCTTCCTTCTACCGGTAGTAAATCTATATTGAGCTGTACAATCTGCGACTGATCATCGTAAGATTGGCAGTGGGCGCGGTGAATACTCCAGCATAAGTTCATCATTCAAATTCATTTATTTTCTGCAACATTATCATTGTTGGCAGTATTGGAAAAGTATTCATAATTGGAATTGCACTGCAAGTTCCTCTTTTATGATAAATGGTAATATCTAGCTTATTTTCGAGCAGATATTCCCACATATATTTACATTTTGAGTTACCTTGTAACTTCATCGTTCATATTATACTGGCATCATTTCCGTAAATGCATGGCATATGGTTTGAAAGATACTTTTGAACTGTTATATATTATCGTTCAGTTAAATATTATTGTTGGTGGGCTATTGCTCACCCTTGCTTTATTATTATATCACAACAACAGCTAGACCAGATGACTCGCACCAGGCGCACTCGACGCTGGCGAGGACGATGAGACTACCAGAGCCGAAGAGAAAGCTATTGGTAGGATAGATTCATTCTTTCAGTACCAAATATATGGACTAGTATGACTTATGCAAATGGATGGCAAAGAGTATGTATTCATATTGAAATTCTTTTGGGTTGTAAGAACTCATAATGTGTTTAATAAAATTTGGTTGTTACTTTGATTTCATCTCTGGGACTATAACGGGTGTGTATTATATTGTTGTGTTGGGTCATAAAGATGTAATTTATTTTATGTTGAGGTAAGTTCAAGTGTTGTGGACAGAATTGGAGACCGTAACAACCGGATCCCGGACCCCGGATCTGGGGGTGTTACAACAACTACATGAGCAACTAAATCAATTAATACAACTTCACGAGCAACTAAATTTGACCAAATCTGAACTCATGAAGAATTCAAGAACAAACAAATTGAAGTCGTTCCAATAAATTCAACACGGATGAATTGAAAATTGTATTTATATATATAAGCTTATAACCCGTGTAATACTTTTAAATATTTTTAAAATTATATGATCAAATAAAATTGAATAAAATAATTTATTATGGATGTAATTTAACTTTGTAATGTTAATTAATAAAATTATTAATAATATTAGTTATTTAATAAATGACATGTATTGTTTAAAACTAATAATATAAAATCTTAATGTAAATTTGTTGTTGATGGGATTCGAACCTTGGATCTTTAAAAAAGGGATTTAAATATAGTAGTAGAATATTTATTATTATTAGATCTAACAGTTATCATCTATTTACTAAATATCTAACGATCACAATTGTTTTAACGGTTGGTTGAACCAAACAACCAATCTACCAATTATTCCCTAGTTTGCTTATTATGTATTAACTAGCTTATAACCGTGCGATGCACGGGTTTCCTTTGATATGTTATATATTTTATTTTATTCTATAATTATGTTTTTATATAATTATTAATTTTAAAAATTATTTTAATATTAATTTAATATAATTTAAAGTAAATTTAAAATAAAATTTTAAGTTAAATATGTCGTTAACAAAATTCGAACCTTGAATATTTAGTAAATTAATTTAATCATTAAATATACCTTATAATTACATCTAACGGTTCTTATTAATTACTAAAAATCTAACAATAATATGGTGTCATATTTTTGGGTATACATTAATGATTGTAAATTTATGTTTTAAATTAAAACGCAGTGTATTTAATTAGAAAAGAAATATTAATGATTGGAAGATTATGATTGCAAAATTATGTTTTAAATTAAAAGGTAACGTGTTTTAATTAGAAAAGAAATGTTAATGATTGGAAGTTACGATATTTTAGGTACACATAAAGGGTAATATGTTCAATTAAAAGTAAACCTATTTCAAATTGATTGAAAGATAAGATATTTTAGTTATTTATTAAATTTTAGTTAATAGAACATTTATGTTTTTATATAATTATCAATTTAATAATTTTTTAAATTTTAATTTAACATAATTTAATATACTCATATTTACGTATTATACTAATATTTTCTTATTATAAACAATGTACAGGGATTTTAATATATTTTATTAATAATTAAAATCTGGTGTGATATTTTTGAGTATATATTAATGATTATAAGATTAGTTTTAAATAAAAAAAGGTAACATATTTTAATTAGAATGAAAATATTAATAATTTGAAAATATGGTACGATTGATGTTGTTATTAAAGGTAATATCTTGAATTAAAAGTAAATGTGAAAATGTCAATAACTAATTAACATTAATTATATTATGTCATTATTTATTTTAATAATTAGGATAACCAAACTGAAAACCAAACTGACCAAATTTTCAATCTTTTGGTTTTAATATATTAGTATAGATAGCTTGTAACTCGTGCGATGCACGGAAGATTTTAAATATTTTTATTTTAGTATTTAATATTTTTATCTTATTATTCATAATTTTAATATTTGCTTTTTAATTAGTAAGAAAATAAATTATAGAAGATAATAAAATATAATATATGTATTTGATAGTATTCTAAATGATAGTATTTTGCTTGTATATTGAAAATAGATAAATAAATTTTTAAATTTAATATGTTGTTGACGAGAATTGAATCTTAAAATTCATGGAGTAGTTTATAATATACCTCCTCTTCCCCTATTTTGACTTTTCAAAGTCAAACTTATCTTTTTTTGACTAATAATCAATAAATATTGATTAATATATAAATTAAAAAAATGATCATAAGAAAATTTATGTAAAGTATTATTAAAAATGATTTTTAAATTTATTAAAATATAAAACAATAAATTATAATTTACAGTTAAATTTTGATGAATTTGACTTTAAAAAGTCAAAATGGGACATAATGGAGGTGTTTGGAAGTTAGAGGTTTGAGCAAATTATAGATTTGACCATTTGAAATCTCCAATATTAGTGTTTGGTAGTTAGCGGATTGAAATAGTTTTTTGGACTCAAAAAACTAATTTTCAAAAAGCTATTTAAAGGAGTTTTTTCAATTAGATGCTTGTTATGTGTGTAGTTAATATACAAAAAGCTAACTCAAACAGTTTATTACCAAACAATTTGATGTAAAACAGCTAACTCAACCCCTAGTCAAAACAACTAACTCAATCCGCTAGTCGAAACAGCTAATTCAATCCACTAAACACTAACAGCTAACAACTAATTGCCAAACAGGGCCAATAAGTGGGACGGTTGGAGTAATATAAATGTTTAATAATAATATGATGAAAATAGATAATATAAATTTTTAACTAAAATAAGTTGTTGAGGGGAATCGAACTTTGAACTTCTAGAAGTTGTTTATAAGATGATATAAATGTTTAATAATAATATGTTGTTGATAGGGATTCGAACCTTGAACCTATAAGAATAATTTATATATTATAAAAAGAATATTTTCTAGCATTAAATCCAACGATTCTCATTAATCTATCTTAAAATCCAACGGTTACTATTAAGTGTAGCAAAAAAAAATGTACTAAACTACCAACCAAATATACCCTATTCCGCTGCTTATAATAATATAGTATAGTATAGATGTATATGTATCAACGTATATAAAGGTCTAGAAAAAACACATTGCACAATATCATTATTCTATAACAGATTTGAATAAAAAAAATCTTGGAAATTGAAAAATTAAGATGAAAAGAACGTAAGAAAGTGATAATTTTATTATAATAAGGTGATAGAAGAAGATGGAAAAAAAAAGATTTGCAATGATAGAATGAATCATAATTTTGCAATTTAGAATGTAAGAGAATGTAAAGTTGCAAAAAAACACGTATATATGGTAATTTCTCTAAAATTTGAGTCATCTATCATCTTTCTATCTCCTATATATATTACTATATATTGAAAGCCAAAGCCAATCAAGGGCAAAAAATTCTAATTTAATAATATGAAGCTACACTTTTATCCTTATTTATTTAATAATTACAAAAGTGACATCCCTCAACCATTTATACAAAAAATAGATAAATTCAGGGGTGAAGGCCCTAAATAATGAAAAATAAATATTGTTTGTCCAAAATATTGAATTCCAAATATTTGATCTTAAATACCGACTGAATACATTGTTTCGTGTTCCGTATTGCAAGGATACATTATTCCGTGCTCTGTATTGCAAGGATACGTTTCTCCGTGAAACGTGATATACACAGATACGGAGCACCGTCCAACGTAATATACACAGATACGCGGCACCGTCTAACGTGATGTTTTCCGGTTGTGTTCTTTACTCCGGCGACGATGACGGAGATGAGCTGATTGTTTGATTTGTGCCCCTGCGGGGCTGTCACATAATAATGGAGAATAACGGAAGTATCGTGTTTCCTTCACAAGTAAATAACCAATGAGATGAATGCTCAGAGCTTGGGCGTTCATATGCAAGGGTGGGCGACACCACAAGTGAATGAAGACGCAGTCCATGCTGATCACTCTATTTCCTGGAGAAAAAAATCTCATTCCATAAGTTTTATTCAAAACTTATGGTCCATAAGTTTCATTCCATAAGTTTTATTGTCCATAGGTTTTACTCCATAAATTAGTTTCCATAAGTTTTGGATAGTTTTATTCAAAACTTATGGTCCATAAGTTTCACTCCATAAGTTTTATGGTCCATAAGTTTTACTCCATAAGTTAGTTTCCATAAGTTTTTATCCAAAACTTATGGTAGTGCTCCATAAGGTTTTCCTCAATACGGAGCACCGTCCAACGTGATATACACATATACGAAGCACCGTCCAACGTGATATCCCTCAATACGGAGCACCGTCCAACGTGATATACACAGATACGGAGCACCGTCCAACGTGATATCCCTCGTACACGTAACACGATTCAACGTGTTAGGTCGTTAAATAGGACCTTAATTCCGTTTTTCAGTATTTTGGGCCACTAAGTCTCAGAAATAATTATTTTGGTAATTTTCTCTAAATTTGTGTTGGTTTCAAAAATCGAACCATTAACCTCTTTTTATAAAATCCATTCATAACAACTCAACTCAACTCAACGTATTCAGTATATCCCGCATGAGCAGGATCTGAGGGGGGTAGGTTGTACGGAGCCATGCCTCTACCCAAGGGTAGAGAGGCTGTTTCCGGTTTTTTGACCCCGGCAGGAGTCGAACCCATGACCTCTCGGTTCATGGAAACCACTGTGCCAACTCAAACCCTTACAAAATCCATTCATAACGATTGTGCTAAATTGATTATTGTGTTTGTTTTAAAAATTTTGTTAGATAAGTCACGTCTTCACTTATTATCCTTTTTTAAACTTACACATATGAGTAATTAAAATGTTAGTTTATATTATTTATATAATTTTATTTTTACAAATATTGGTAGTTTTATGTTGAAATATATATATATATATATATATATATATATATATATATATATATATATATATATATATATATATATATATATATACTTATAGTTTTAGATTAAATAGATATCAATTATGTTGTCAATTGTTAGGATTTATATTTTTATATAATAATATATCTTTTAATATAATTAATTTGAATTAGTCAAGTATTGATAATAGAACTATAGTATTAAAATTAATCTTATTCGTAATACATACCTAGGGTATCTCATTATTCATTAGTCATATATTTTGTACTAAAAAAAATTAGTGTTAAAACTATTATCAAATTATACAATAACCATTTTTATATACTTTATTCGTCTCATTCATTTATTTAGATTTTTTTTTTTGAAATGTACTCTCCATTTGTTATATCTTCTAAAATGATGTTTCATTCTGTATCAACTTAATTATGTCTCATACAGTCATTGATGTTCTCATTTTTACTTCAAACTTTTCCACTCTCCTCATTTATCAAAGTCTCCTTACCCACGTTAATTGAAGAAAATGATCCAATGTCATAATTCTAAACTAAATATTTCAAAATATCATAAATCATAAATATGATCCCAAATATTACACTAAAATACAATTTTATGTAATATTCTTATTTTACTTTTAACGCTATTTTATCCCTTGTTAATCTTTTTACTTTTTAGCGGCTGTTGTGGACCCACCACCTTTTCTGCAGACCAAAACGTTAGATACAATAACATTTTCATAAAGTTACATTATTCAGTGTTTTTGTAATTTTTATTTTAAAAAAAAAATAATTTCAACATATAACGTGGGTTAAAATTGTGTCTAATGAAAACTCAAGATAAAGTTGGGTTTTAAAATATTAAATTATATATTATTTGTTTCAATTAATATTTAAATTTTTATTGGTATTTCCTTTGGAATTAAATAATTTCCATTTAAAATTCAATGGGTTCCATTTACGGTTTAAAAATATTCAATTTTTTTTTAAAGAATTTAAATTTTATCTGGATTCACTTAATGGTTCAACAGTTAACTTTGGGGTTCAACGGTTTCATTTTGGGTTTTAAAAATATTTAGAATGACGAATAAATCGTAGAAGAACTTAAAGTTTAGGATTTAGGGTAGTGTTATTTGGATTTTAGAAATATTTAGAACGTCGAATAAACCGTATACGGATTTTGTGTTTAGGAACGGGACCGGCCCCCAATTTTTTTAAAAATTAGGTTGTTGGACTCGATAAAACAATTTTTTTTTAAATTTTAAATTTTACTCAGTAATTTTCAATAATTTAAATATTTTTAATGTTCTTGACATCTTGTAGATGTAGATCACGTGCGGAGCAATAACAAATGTATGTGTCTTTTGACAAATACCATAAAACGAAAAACAGTTTGGTACTTCCACATAAACGATAGTTAGACCAACGTTTTCATAAACAATAATGTAAGTTTATAAAATGTTTTCACTTTAACGAAAATTAAAGTTACATTTTCAATTTAGAAGCCTTGACAAATGCTACACTATGTCATAGTGTTGCTTTAAAACGATCGTTTAATCAGTGTTTTCGTGTGACATTTAGGATCATTTTTTTAGAATATAATATTTGGGGCATTATTTATTAAAATTGTGGTAAAGGTGATCAACACTTCGTTAATGGTGTTGCTGCTGTCACCAATATCAAATTTTTCCTAAAAAGAAATTAAGCAAGTAAAAAAAATTGTTTAGTAAATTTTAAAAACGAATTTTTTGAAAACTTTTTTGACTTGAAAGCAAGTTTCAGAGAAAACATGTCCCTCTATACTTTTCAAAGAGTTGCTCTAAGCAACTACTAACATCATCAAAATTCCGTGGCAAAAAAAAAAAAAAATCATCAAAATTCACTATTAAAGAATTATATTTTTTATATTAACCCCAAAATATGTAGATATAAAAAATATTATCAAGGTTAACTAATTTTTTCAACAATATTTATTTTACCAATATTTTTTTCAAAACACAACAATTTTTTTTTACAGAAATCCCAATTAGAGCCGAAGTACTAACGATTGGGGAGTTAGATAGTGAGTAAATAATTTATCCGCTTTTATGCCTCCTTTCAATTTTCTTAGTCTTCTTGCTTATCCCGAATGGTTTTTTTTGATAGGCAAAATTTTATTAGAATGAAGTCTGGTACAACTATTGATATAAATTCCTACTGATACAATTTCCAGTGAACATACCATTACTGAAATCTGGTCTTCAAAATAACTGATACTTCCAATGAATTTGGTCTTCAATTTTAGTACTTCCAAACACCGAAGGTGCAATTTCAGGATCATTGTTCAGAACCTGTAATTTGATTATAGTTGGTTTCTAGACCGCATCTATCACGATTTACGATCTAAAGACACTATAAGAAAATTATTCAACCTTAGTGAGAAAAATATAAAATAATTATTTTATTTGATGTTTACGATGAATTTAAAATGGACCAAAAAAACAATTTTAAATTATCATATACAAAATATTATAATTTATCTAATATTTAAAATAAAATCTTAAATACTTTGTAATAAACCAAAGACATAAAATAGGTTGTTTAATTTTAAAGTGTATCAATGTGCTACGAAGACAAAGGTGTCACTCAATCACATAAATAACCTTTGCATGAAAGTAATGTAACATGTCACATGGTATAATTTTACATAGAGTAAAGTGCATTTTGTGCATATGTAGTTTGTGTGTTAGATCACTTGAGATACTGTACTTTAAAAATTACCACGGGTTATACTGTACTTTACTTTTCGTTACACAAAGTGTATATCGCCGTCAAATTTATTTAACTTTGTTAGAAAATCCAGGGGTAAAATTGTCTTTTAATCATCATCTTCTTCATCAACCCCATTTCCACCATTAACAATTTATTTAGAACTTGAAACTTGCACCGATCCATGAATTCTTCAGAGCGGGCCGTCATATATCTCATTCATTTTAATCCAAATCAGCTCATTTAAATTGCATTAAGATCGTCTCTTTCTCCCCTACGATATGATATATCAATTTTGAATAATAAAGATTTACTTTCAAGATATGATCTATGACTGAATTTTATGAGTTTATCAGCCTGGTGAAGCACTAAATGATGTTCAGCTTCTCCATTCTGAGCATTATTTAGCAGTTCGTCCACGCCATAATTTTGTACTATTCTATATGGCTACTATGAATCATTCACATTGTCGAATTCAAAGTCTTCAGGCGAGTTAATAATTGATTGGTGTGCTCTGGCAAATAATTGATTACATGAATCATGTAAGAACGAACATTACTATAGCGAACTAAAATTTAGATATAAGGATGCTTCATGCATTGAGAGACCCATAGATGGTCGGTATATTGCTGGGTTATCAAATGAAACACCCATCTCAGAAACTAATGATTTACGATAAGGAAGTGACCGACCAGAAATGTCTGGTAAGCTATGATACTTTTTCTCATCCACTGTTCTCTTGATGTCAACACATACACCAGGGGAAATGCCTTGGAATTGTCTTCCTGGTTGCAGGGTACTGGTCCTTGATACAGGAATGCTTGGAAAACCAGTGGAGTTTTGGCACTCGGTTCAACACGAGGTTTTTGCCCGGCACCAACACCAAATGGATCTCTGTAAGCTAAGGATGGGATTTTGGGGCTTGCAGCTCTATTTGACGCGACATGGAACCAGCATTCCTTTCTCTAGCAATTCGACTAAGATAAGCCCTCTGGTAACCATGTACAGTGGCTGGTTGATCATTATATACATCAGTAAATGTTGGAAGCCGCATACTAGAATACTAGAATAACGCCTATCACTGGAGTCTACATTGTAACTGGAATTCTGCATATATGTATCCAAAAGCTGCGTATTGCTGGACCATAATGATTCCCTTCGAACCCCATAAGAAACATTGCTTTGGCCACTCTGCTGCACTGGAGACTGAATAAACTTGAATTGGTAAAAGAATTGAAGATTCTTGCCCCTGGAGGAGTGATATTTCCAGTGAACTTGTTTTTATTGTTCTCTACTTTAGGAAATTCAAAATTTTGCTTTAAATCCACCTTTGAATTTACGCCAAGTAGAGTATCCAATTTTTTAGCATACACCGATTTAGATGATTCTTTAGGCTCCAAAGTATCACCTCCAGTGCCTTTATGGGTCTGTGAATCCACCTCCACACTAGAGGTTAATCTTTATTATTCAAAATTGATATCATATTGTAGAGGAGAAAGAAACGATCTTAATGCAATTTAAATGAGCTGATTTGGTTAAGAAATGACTTAGATATACAAGCTGCAAGTTCTAAATAAATTGTTAATGGTGGAAATGGGGTTGATGAAGAAGATGACAATTAAAAGACGATTTTACCCTTGCATTTTTTGACAGAGTTAAACAGATTTGACAGCGATACACTTGTGTAACGAAAATTAAAGTACAGTATAGCACGTGGTGGTTTTTGAAGTACAGTATCTCAAGTGGTCTGACACACAAACTACATATACACAAAGTGCACTTTACTCTTTTACATATTATGACCATTCTTTTACAAATATATCTTTATTACATAAAAAATATGTGAATTGTAGTTACGTTCATGTTATATAAGGATAGCTTCACTAGTACAAAAATGGGCTATTACGTCACCCTTTTTACGTCGCACATAGAAGAAGGTGACGTATATACTACTTTATTATACTACTTTATACGTCGCATTTTTAAAAGGGCGACGTATATAACCCTTTTAAGATGACTTTTTACGTCGCACATAAAGGAAGGCGACGTATATACTACTTTATACATCGCATTTTTAAAAGGGCGACGTATAAGATGTACTTTTTACGCCGGCTTTCTTTAAGGCGACGTATAAGATGTACTTTTTACGTCGGATTTGTGTAAGGCGACGTATAAGATTTATCTCTTTTACGTCGACTTTGTTTAAGACGACGTATATGTGTTGTTTTAAGGATATATATGTTTTTTACTCGTATACTAACATAAAAACGTGAAGATAAGTCTCCCTTCCCTTCTTCTCCAACAACCGCCGCCCTTCTCCTCCTTCACACCCTTCTCCGCCCCACCCTCACATACTCCGCCCCACCCTCACATCTCTGTATAGATTATCGATATAGATCGAAACCAACAGTTTAGATATATATCTGTTTAAATCTTCCATTTTATTCTATGTTTTATTGATAACCCTAATTTTTTGATTTAGGGCTTTTGTTTCAGGTGACCAAATCGATAATTTAATGGACGTTTAAGGCATTACAGACGATCTTCTACATTATTTCATCACACGCAAGGACTGCATATGCTCGCTGGTGAAGAATCAAGTCATGTGGAGAAGGCAAGGGTGTCGTTTCAGTTGAAATGGAAGGTGCCAATACCAACAATAATATATCAAGTTTTTTATCTGGATGGTTTTCTGAAATTTGCCTAATGTGGCCTAGTATAATTTTCTTGCTCTTTCTTACCTGTACCCTTTTCCTTTATATTTCTTGTCCTTTTTTTTGTATATGTGTGTGTGTGTGCCTGTATTATATGTTTGTGGGTACTTTTAATCTTGATTTTGTTTGACTTGTATGAATTTGTGGTGTGTTTTTAGCTATACCCTTGTTGATGTTGTATTGAAATGTTATAGGCTGTTTTGATTTTGTTCAAAGTGCACAATTTATTTTGCTTTAGCACTTCTATATTGAATATACCACCAAGTTCTATTTTTTTCCCTTTCAATTTTGGCTGTTTAAAATTGTCTCTATCGTCTTCTTAGACATGTTTTTCTTTTCCTTGAAGATGGTGGAACAGAGGAAAAATTCACTTTGACAGTAGAATTAGTCTTGGACATCAGAAGGGAATATGCCACAAAGCTCGAGGAGGTAACTATATTACCAACAGGCTTTTGAGTAGAGTATGATAAAGAGAGGATGGTTTATATCTTTTAGTTTAAACACAGTCATAAAACATCTTTTCGCTCACTTCAATCTTCCTTTTACTTTTATGTATGGAACGTTTGAGACTGCTTATTAATTAGATCCATAATAATGCATTAGTTACGAAACCAAGATCGGCAGGCAGCTACTACACTATGCCTAGTCTCAATTCATGTCTGTCTGATTACTCTATAATGTTTACACAGTTTTCACTGCAGGGACACACTGATTTACTTTGCAGTATTACTCACTTTTACTCCTATAGCCTAACTACCTAAGCCTATTCAGCTATTACAACACTGCATGTCTGTCTCAAACTATACCATGTATACAACCAGCCCTCTCCTCGATCCCATCTTCTTTTTGCCTGTTGTTACCATGCTTTTGCTGTTGAAAACTTGAGCGTGACACCTTACGGCTTCCTATACAACACTGTGAAAGCATGTAGTACTTCTATGTATTATACATATGTATGTGTCATGATAATGAGTACTGTTTGGGAGTACTTGTCAGTTTGTTGACACTATCGATTTGTTAAATCAAACTTCCATGTAGTTGTGAACCAACTTTATTGTGTACGGACATGCACAGGTTAGTTTAATTACATTTACACACTTCACAATTCCATATGATTTGAGATCCAATGCTACTATATATGCACAAACCGGACTAATTGCATTTTGTTTTTGTTTTCGATTTATTCTTTTGACCTTTCGAGTTTGAGATTGATTTAATCATACATTTGGACTAAAAATGTCTTAATTAATGCAGTCTCAAGAACGGGCTAGAAAATCGTGGTCAGGAATTGAGTAGAATACTGAAAGAGACACTTCCAGAACAAAAAGTATCTACTGTTCAGAGATCTTATCCAGTGTAACAGCCCCAGATCCAAGGTCGGAAATCCGGTCATCACGGTCTCCATTTCCATCCATAATATCAATATAAATAAATTACAACCTTGTGACCCCAAAACAACAACATAAAACACACCCGTTATAGTCCCAGAGACAAAATCAGAGTAACCAACAAATAGTATTAATCACAAGTTTTGTGTTCTTATAACCCAAAAGAATTACATACTCTTTGTCATCTATTTACATATGTCATATAAGTAAATACATCTGATAAATCAAAAGCTGAAAGTCTAGCCTACTGGTTGCTTCTACCTCAGCAATTCCGTCCATGACATCAGTAGGCAACCCTATGAATGTTGTCCCTGCTGGCACCGAGTGCGCCTTGCGCTGGCCATCAGATCTAGCTGTTGTTGTGATATAATAAATAAAGCAAGGGTGAGCAATAGCCTACCAAAATAATATGTAACTGAACAGCAATATATAACAGTTCTGAAATATCTTTGAAACCATATGCCATGCATTGACGAACATTGTACCAGTATAAGGTAAACGATGAAGTTGTAAGGTAAGCAAAGGTACTTCAGTTCTGATCAGTATTAAAATCCTGTCAACAAGAGGGATATCTCATGTTGTAGAAAATAAATAAATTTGAATGATGAACTAATGTTGGAGTATTCACCGCGCCCGCTGTTCCAATCCTTACGATGATCAGTCGCAGCTTGTACAGCTCAAATTAGATTTATTACCGGTAGAAGGAAGAGTTGACGGATTTACTTGGCTACCGCCCTGTTAGATCTCCCAGGCCAACGGTTGGGCCAAATGGGATGGACCGGCGCTACTCGGCCTCTTACACAACTCGTAGTTTGAATAGAATCCTTGACTCTGAACGTAAAGTTCATCCCCCTTTCCCCAAGTATAATACTTCTTGATAAGACTCCACAAAGTAGTCATATCGAGTTGGAAAGGAAAATTTATCAATAATTCCAAAGCTATTGCTTGTTAATGGATTTAAACTTGTTCCATCAATCTTACCCCTCGAGTGTTGAGGAGGTAACCAAAAAGACTCATATCGATGTTTGAAAAGAATCGAGATGTGAGTGAAAAGGGTAGTTTAACAAGTATATGACCGGGCAGTCAAAGAAATAACATTTCTCAAGCAAGGTTCATTTATATTTTAGAAGATAGATTCGAATGAAGAATGGAGTTTTGAGAACCTTCCTTGATAAAATAATAATTATATTCGACTCAGAGATAATTTACATAGTGTTTGAATGTCAAGGAAATTTTTGAATAAAATATCTCTCTTTAAAACTAGTTAAAAGAATTAAATAAATTTTCAAATAATATTTAATAAACCAGAAATAGTTCAAGAATATTCTTAATATAAATGTTGCACATGATTAACCCTTGAATAAGTGTATATAAAATATTTATTAAATAAATAATTCCTCGAATAAATATTCGAAATAATATCCAAGAAAATAATTACAACCTTAAATGAATATCCAAGATAATATTCGATAAGTAAATAAGCTCAAATGAATATTCGAAAATAAACAACTAAACTCAAATGAATATTCGAAATAATATTCATTTAAATAAATAAGCTCGAATGAATATTAAAAATAATATTCATTAAATAAATAATCTCGAATGAGTATTCAAATAACATTCCTCGAATAATTTCCAAGTACTTAATACTTATGGAAATATAAATAATGTTCATAAATAACATCCCTCAAATAATCTGTCACTGGAATCCCTCCGGGTTTCCATGACTATCTCTATATTACAAAGTACAAACTCCCGGTCTTTATTAAAAGAATGAGATCATATGCCCTTCACTAAGGGTCTTAGCAATATCCGGCTTATAATTAGTATATCTTGTACCTAACTTATAAGCCAATATCAATTTTGAAAGTAGGCATGCATGCAATGGCATATGTATAACAACATCAAATCATATATATATTATCACAACAACAGCTTCAAATTGATTGAAGACTTGCCTAATACTCCCGCTATGCTAGTGGTATGACTCGGGGTGGTCCGGCAATCTATAAATAACCAAAATAATCCCGGATTAATCACCTATCACTTTGAAATGCCAAGTAAATACTTTACTTTAAGCTAAAGCACTTTTTCAAGTTATCGCTCATTAACACTGCTATGACCCGACACTTGCTTGCTATCAATGTATGTCATTACACTCACACTTGGTAGGTACTTAAGCCATATAAGTTCTAAGGTAGAAAGATTCTACCTTGAGATTTATCGATCGTTATCTAAGTGATTTTCCAAAGTTATAACCACTCGTTCTTTTTAGGGGTTCATTCGTACTTAACCCTGATTCGAATATTTTTATAAAATCGGAAAACGATCTTTTTAACATGAGGTCTTCTCTCACACCTTCCTAATGATCTCTAATATTTAATTACCAAGATTCGTCACTGAATTACTTGAGTTAAGGGGATTCAATTTCAATTACGAATTCACATTTACGGTTTCGAACCACTTTTAGTAGATCAGCAATAATTCCTAAACCGTAAGTCTGTTTGCTTCGATTCTTTCGCCAAAATGATCTATGACTCGAGATCTATAAGGTTAGTTCATAAAATCATCAAGAACAGAAATTTAAGGCTACTGTCCTACACGGTTTTTTAATGGTTAAAAAAATTTCGGCATTACGACATCTATGACTCGGATATTTCCAAAATTAAAACACTCCAACAATCATGGTTTCCACTCTAAACCACATATACATGATAATTACCATAGAACTGAGGCCAAGAACTGCCTTTCCGTTCTTACTAACTAGTTTAACATATAACAAAGCTTAATCACATCCCTAAGAGTTATACATGCATATATCATCCAAAACTCCATAAAAACTCAAGATTCAATCTAGGGTTTCAAGGGTTATACCTTCCTTGGAGAGTGTACTAGACTTACTAAGCTTGATCTAGTCCTTGTATAGCCTTATATTAGCTTAGATCAACCAAAGAAAACAATAAAACCAAAGTCACTATTCATCCTCCACTTTGATGATTTTTTTGAAAATGGAAACAATGGAGTTTGAACCTAAGATTTATAGGAGATCATTTTTGTGAAATGTAAGATTTACCATAAAAATTTGGAGATCAAATGATGGTGGGACCTTGGACTTTGGATTTGGAATTATGGAAGGGGCCGAATGGTTGTGTTCTTGGAGGGGGGAGAGAGTTTGCTTGGCTTCTCTTGCTTTAGTCTCATCCAAAATGAATTATTGCTATATCTTAAGATAATATCTAAGGTAAAGTAGCTTTAATAAAGTTAGTAGGTCATGCATGATGTAATTTCAAGGGACATGTGTTGGTTTTTAGTGGTAATAAGATGAGATGAAACCAAGTACTTGGTTTTGATTCTAAGTATACTAGTTACTCTTGTAACTACTTGGTTCCTTGGTCTTATCCCTTTGTACATGCATGTATCTTGATTCCCTGCTTGTTTCTTTATCCAGTTATTGCTCAATTGGTTGATCGTTCGGAGGAATATCTCGAAGATTTCTAGTTAGGGTTTTACCGAAAACCGTCTTAATATTTATACTATCATTCTCCATTCTCTTTAATAATTCTTGAACCTATATTCCTTAAATCCTTTCAATAATTCCTTAAGTCTTTCAGTGTCCAGGGAAATCTCGGGGAAAATAAAAGTGCTATTTTTCAGAATTCGATAACTTTTACATCCACTCTTTTTCCCCTTAGATCATTAATATGAACTCAGAAATCTGTTCCGGGTACTTCTATATAGTGTCGCCTAATAATATTTCTAATTCCACCAAAACACTATTCATCACATATTCTTTCTTTATTCCCTATAATTAGAAATAAGGTCCTTGTTCTCTTTTTAGCATTCCTTAACCCTTTTACGGAACCACTATTCATCATTACATCAATACATAATAAAAAGTTTTAATTCTTACCAAAAATCTGGGTTCATACATCCAGGATGCTAGAAGGGTAAGCAACTTATTCTGTTTGTCAAATTATAAAAATGTTCAGCTTTACAACTCACTGGGATTGTACTCTGCCATTTTATAAAAATGGTGTTAATATGGACAATTTGTGTATGTCCTGAGACTATCCTTTATATGGTCAACAGACTAGCAGTGAACATAAAAGGATGTAAAAACGTTTGACAGAAGAAGCCATGTCATATTTTGATGAATGTGTATCCATTTCAACATTCGATAGTTCTAATTTCTATGCTGCAGAAGACGCATCTGTGAACTCCTTTCGAGATGCAAGGCTGATGGGCTCCAGTTCGTTTTTTGTTTTCTTTTTGTTCTGTTTGGCTTTCGTGTTTCTTCTCTTGGGTATGTCCTTGAGAAGTTTCTTGGACCTGAGTTTTTCTGCTCTAGGTTGTATATTATTTTTCTGTTAATATAAAATTTTTACGGCACGTCCTCATTTACCCAAAAAAAAATATTAAATAAATAAAAAATATATACAAAATTAGCAAAAAAAATTTTTTTTAAAATTTTTTGACAATATACGTCGGTTCTTGTATGGGCGACGTATAAAACATAATCTATATATGTCGGTTTTTTTGTTTTTATACGTCCCTTATATTGACTCATATACGTCGGCATTTTGGTTTTTTTACGTCGGTTATTAAGGCGACGTATATTCTATTTTTTACGTCGCCTTTTTATGCGACGTAAAAGATCCATACTTTATACCTCGCCCCTCTATACGTCGCCATTTGACCGACGTATAAGACCAAAAAGGGCGACGTAAAAGCCCTGTTTTGTACTAGTGTTTTGTTACAATGAATATTTATATTATGAGAGTAGGGAGTCTGAGATATATCTCAGGTAAGTTCCCTAAGATAGTATAATTTTATATGTAAATATGGATGGGCATTTTTGTAAATTCAAGATTTGTTTAAAATTTTATTAAGCCCAGCGGGCCCAATAAATTTTAAAGGGAATCTCAGAAAAGCTCCCTGAGGTTAATCTCAGGGTCCTTTTTCTCTTATATTATACTCAATAGTTCAATTTAGTAAAATCTATTTTACGTCATCGAAAATTAAATTAATATATTCATAATTATGATTTATTATGTAATAATTATTGTATACATATTTGTCCATATTTTATGTAATCTAATCAATATAATATACTATTTGGTATTGAAAATGATATACAATATTGCAAAATTAATATAAGATATGATCCAAATATTATCATTATCGTACTTATAATTCAAAATTGTTTTCGTATATCTACATTTTTGTATGAATATTTTTTTTAGAGAAGTATAGGCGTGACTCACACGGATTTTTACACTAGTTTTATCTACTAGTCAAATTAATTAGAAAGAACGCCCTAAATACCCACCATTCAGAATCAAGTACCCGAAATGCCTATAGGTGGGAGCGTCCGTCCTTTTTGACCACAGACTACGCATGTCTCAGCTGCGTACACCGACCACGCATTTGACAGATGCGTACAGTTTGTATTTTGAATTCTCACATTCAAATGCGTATTCGGGGTACGCATCTTGGGAATGCGCATATGGGGATACGCATCTCCCGGATGCTTATCAGGCACTATTCAGTACCATCCCGTAATTGTCCATTCACATGCCATAGAACAAATGAATCGCCTTCTCATCCTCTACAACTACATACCATTCGTTTGTCATTTCTATTGCCTGATTTTGAAACCCCAAAAACGACCTAATTTCCCGATCTGAAAAAACGATGGAGCTTCAACACGCACAGATATTGAAAAATAGGTAGGGGAAAAGGGAGAGACGGATGCGCTGATGATTTTGGTGTGCTCAGAAGGGGTGGAGGACAAGGGACGACAGCGGGAGAGGGTGGAGGACGAGGGAGGTGACGGGGGAGGCGAGCCGAGCATCGAGAGAGACGATGAAAAGTGAAGGATACACATTTGGAGAATGCGTATCCCGTACACGCATGTCTGCGATGCGCAACCCGTGGGTAATTTGGGCGGACAGTCCCGCCTGTAGACATTTCGGGCAAATAGATGAGAAAAGTGGGTATTTTAGTGCTTCACCCAATTAATTAACAGGTGTTCACAGGCAGCCTGAGATGTAAGCTGATCAGTATTCCTAATGATGCAAGTTGTTTCAATGAATAGCTCTGCTGAAGAAATAAAATATTAAAGAATTTTGAAACAGTTTGAATATTTATAATAACAAAATTTTATTGATTAAATAGAATGCCTTCAGGGCTTTTTATTAGATGATCAAATATGATAGGTGCTTGGTGTTAACATATATAATATTATCCGGGATCGGTTGATTGAGGGTTGAACGTGATGTTTTCCGCATGTTGGATTAAAACATGTTCTTCGATTATTTTTTCTTCTCGTTTTCTTCTTCAAATTGGTTGTGTCTTTTTCTTCGGTAATATTGATTTTGGTTTTTAATCGTGATTGTTAAGTTTTTTTTTTCTTCTCGAATCGTTGGGATGAATTTTCTAGTTGGTTGTCTTTTTCTTCTTCGTCTTGGTTGGATCTTTCTTCGGTTAAAACTGATTTTGGTTGGATTTTTTTTCCTACTGGTTTCGTTTTGTTTTTGTTGGTGCTCTCATACACACTCTTTGCTCTTTCCTTTGATGTTATTGGCTCGACGGTAATTGTTTTTTTCTTTCTCTTCTCTTTCCCTTCTTCTCGTGTTCTAGCCCTAGGCACATCTGTATACCTTTTCATCTAGATTCTTTATTATGATCATCTTTTTCATCCTGATCCTCATCTATGTCTTTGATATCGATATCACCGTCATCGTTTTTGTCATGAATCTCTTCAGAATCCCGCTTTTATCGTTATTAGTATGAGATAATCTCTTCGACAAATCCACCACACCCATCATCATTGTCGTTGTGTTTATCGTTATCTTCGTTCTCATGCCTTCTTCCATGCCCAAGAACTCTCACATATTTTTTTTTCGCCCCCACGACCTCTCGTAGAATTCTCATAATTTTTTTTTCTTTTTCCACGAACTCTCGCAGGATTCTCTCACACCCACGAACTCTCGTAAGGTTTTTTTCCTCATCTGGCTCTTGATTCTTTCTCTCTCTACTAGTTTAGCATTATAAATTGGTTTTCTCGGTTATAATTTAGATATGGATTTGGACTCGATTTTGGTTTTAGTTGGATATCAAATTTGCACATAAGTTTGTTGGTTCGATTGGATAAAGTTTGTTGGTTAGATTTGGATTCGATTCTTGTTTTAGATTATGTTTGGATTTGGAGTTGGTTTGGATTGGTTATTGGGTTCGATTTGGATTTGGATTCAGTTTTGATTTCGGTATTGGTGTTGGTATTGTTTTCGATGGTTGCGGTTCGTTTGGATGTTTTTTTTCTTGTTCATTATTTGCAGATTCGCTTGAATTTTGAAATTGTTTCGGTTCGTTATATGCTGACATGGATGGTTTTTCTTTTCTTGCTGTTTGGATTTTGTGTTCGCTTTGGTTTTGATTTGGATACACTTGAATTGTTGTTTTGTTTCTGTTTGCTATTGGATGACATGGATGTTTTTTTTTTCCTTTTCTCTCTTGTTTTGTGGGTGTAACTTTGGATTCGTTTGGAAGTAATTGGCTCATTTTGGTTTGTGATTCTATTTTATTGATTTGTTTGGAAGCTCTTGATTTTGGAGTTAGCAGCTTTGGATTCGCTTGGATACGTTGCTTTGGATTCGCTTGGATACGTTGTTCCGTTTCTTGTTGGCAAACTCCCGATTCTCCATCGTGAGTTTGAGGGGATGTTAACATATATAATATTAATGTATTATTGGATAATTCTATTATTATTTGGTTTCCTTGTTAGGATAATTTCCTTTATTATTGTTGGATGTTGGCTATATAAGCCCCTCTTCTATTATAATTGAGAACAAGTTTCATTATAATAAAATGCTAATTTTCTCTTTCTTCCCATACTTTCTCAACTTGGTACTAAAATGTTTTTCTCCCTTTTGCAGAGGACAAAGTTACATATCTGTTATTTCTTTCTGGAAGATCTTTTGACCAGGAGATAGAATGGCCAGCGGATCGTAGGTATACTTCCTCTTCCTAAAGATCTCCCATTTAGAACCAAAATGAGATTTCCACTCCTCCTGAGTGTTATAGTGAGGCAAATATTGCTTGACCCCAAGATGGGCTGATTCACAGAAATCCAAAATTCTTCTATTTTGTGTCAAAATATGTTCTAGTCCATCTGACCCTGTGGAGTGTGGCACTGCTGAAGATAGGAAGGCCACAAGGTAGAAAAGATCTTCCTGCGGGGTTACCATGGAGGTTTTGTTGTCCCATCTAAGATAAAAACATCGGTGGACGTGATAAATGGTTAAAATCAATGTTAAAACATTTGATGTTTGAGTATGTAGTGTAGGAGGTAAGTTAGTGAAACTAGTACCTGGATTTGTCAACAGGGTAAATGAGTACAGGACCATTGCTAGTGTCTGTAAGGATGTTTCCAAATACTTCTTGGGCAAACTCATGAACACTGCTCTTAGGAATGAGAAGATTAAGCCATGGATGAGGGACTTCCCACATGCCAATTTCTCTGAGTTTCATTTCAGACACATGCACTCTATCAAGAAATTCTACATATGAAACATCCGATACGAAAAGAGTGAACTGTATATATTTCAGTTCTTTTAAGTAGCCGTTGATCCTCTGCATAGCGAATATACGAGTCAGATCTAAAGCTACCGAACTTCTAGAGTCATTAGAGAAATTATGTAAGGTGTTGCTAGCTCACCTGGTTTAGTGTGGCACTTTCTTCTGGATTAAAGTACTTCGCAATTTCGAGGCAGTAAAGTGTTTTTCCCTCTGAGTGGAATTGGCTCGCTTGAAGTGGGTCTTGAGGACTGAAAGTAGATCTCCATTTATTTAGTAAACCAGTCCTGTTTATTATGACGAATCCTTCAACATACTCGAAATAATTTTCTGATGATATTAAATGCTCTTGGTCTTGGCAAAATGTGCTGAAGTCTGAATACAACACTCTAATCCATTTAACCTGTCAAATGATTCATTCAACTTTTAAATTTTAGACTTCTCGGACACATGATATCTAGTTCCAAACACTAAAGAAAGTTAACAAAAAGAAAGCTATCATACCCTCCTGGGTGCTTGTTCAATGAAGATTCTAGCCCTTGTGATAATCCCAAACTGTCCTAGTCCTCCGAGGACACTGTAGAAGAGATCAGCATTGTGCTTCTTTGTACAGGTCACTATATCTCCTGTTCCTGCACTTAATCAGACATACGAGTTAGCTATTGTATATATTGTACATATCTTCTTGGTCTGATACTGAATCCTTGAACCTTGGGGTTTTTCTTTTACGTGGAACAGGAAAAAGAGTGCGCCAAAAAACTTTTGTTACATGCGGTTATGGGTTGGATTGTTGTATATATGTATTGAGTACACCATATGTGGAATGTAGCCATTTTACCATATAGCATGTGCAGGAGGAATTTAATAGAATTATAAAAGAAATGTACCTGTGACTACCTCTAGCTCGTAAACATTATTAATCTGTGGTCCGTGGCGAAAAGCTTGGCCACTGATTCCAGCATTTGATAGGGTTCCCCCAACAGTTAGGTGAAGATAGTCTGTCCAAGATTTTGGTGCAAGACCATGTTTAAGACCTTCATGCAGAATATTTATCCACAGCTCACCACCAGACACATCGACATAAGGAAACTCTCCAGTGTGAAAGAACATTTTGTGCTCAAGAGATTCCATGTTTATAACGACCCCTTGACGGGTTTGTGCTTGACCTTCAAGGGAGTGACCATGGCCTCTTGCAGCAACAGTGAGCACAGAAGTCGTACCCATTCCAAAAACGTGCTTCACAGTTGATGAAATATCACGAACTGATTTTGGGTAAAGCACTGCTGCTGGCAGAAAATGATATCTATTGCCAAAGTCATTTGCTGCATGGTGAATGTTCTCATCAAAGCAAAGATGCCCATCAAGACTTAGCGACTTGAGCGATAACGGTAGGATCGAGAATTCTGACTTAGGAGAAAGTGATGGGGTATGAGAAGGAAGTTTAGAACAGTAATCATTTCTGTAAAGATTATTAGCCAGTAAAAGAGTCATAAGAAACCTGCTGATCATATCATTATTCTTGTGTAAACCATGTGCCAACGATTTCATTTTGCCCTATAGTTCAACCATGAGTGTGTGCGTGTGTGTGACAGAGGGAGGGAGGGAGGGAGGGAGGGAGGGAGGGAGGGAGGGGAGGGGAGGGGGGGGGGGGAGGGAGAGAGATACCGTGGGAAGAAAGAATCGGAGGTGTGTAAGAGCTCATGAAATGTAGTGTAGTATTTAAGTACAGGAAAGGTTTGGGTTTTGCGTTGCCATGTCCACATAGATTAGAAATCTATAAGTGTGAACTGTACAAGGATTTGAATACTTATTTTTCACAATAAGGTTAAATATTTGTTTATTGTTTATCCAGTCACAGTAAGCAGTGATTAACTTTACTCACTCTCTGTCCTTTTGTTCTCCTTTCACTTTTGAACCCTGAATCCTTCTTTCTTGCATTTTTGTCTAAGAATTTTTTAATCTTCTGGAGAGGTAATAGGACAGCCACCTCTGTGATACATCTTCCTTAGGTCAGATGACAACCTTCTACCATCAGTCTTTTAACTAAGTTTTGATAATCTAAATTCACATGTTCAAGTTTTTTGCATATCTGTGACAATATCTTTCAATAGTATTTTAGATAACGATTGACAGACTTCTCTACGGTGAAGAGGCCCCTACCGAGTATTGTGCTGTTAGATGCTATAAGTCAAAGTGGTCCTGCTGGAGTATAATCTTTAAGTCTGTGTCATTAGATGTTGCTCTAAATTGGACTACTCAGAGTTATAGTCAATTAGGGACCGACATTAGTAGGAAAATTGCTCCAACTTGGGTCGAATGTCTCACTTACAGTATTTTCGGCTACATTCGACCGAAAAATTCCTGTCGAATTTAGCTTAATTCGACCGCTATACGTCGCTTTCGGCTAAATTCAGACGGAAATTTGACCGATCTATACAGCTCACTGCAGGTATCTCTAGCACATTATTGTTTTTCATAATCATGTACTGGGATGGGTATATATAGCGGAGGGAGTAGATAGTAACAAGGACAAGTTGTAGACACATTAAGTTGGCAAAAATATTCCACTATATTTTAATCTGATTATTTATAGAGAACTATTCATCATATGCATACTCCCGATTTATTATCTGCATTAATAATAACGAATATTTTATTAGGTAAATGTAAATCAGATAGGGTACAAGATGCTTGTTTTTCTAAATTTGTAGTCTCATGAATCGCGATGGTGTGATCATAACCATCGCAATATCTTTGTTATGGACATATTTCGTTTGTAACTTGTAAGATGCTAGCTTCGTCCATATATATTATGGCCACTGTGTAATCGAGGAATTCAAAATGTGGTGTACTACTCATATCTGGTATATACATGCAGAAGGCCTAGAGAAGCAGCCTGGTACTTTCTGTAGGACAGGGATGCCAGAGTAAAAGGTGGACATTCAATGAGTTTGAATCATTCTGCAGAATGCAGTAAATCTATTCTGGATTGCCTTTCTAATAATATATTGTTGATGCCTGCTTTCTATGCCAAGCATGCATGCATGTGTTATCTACGCTATTCACAATAATTCTAAAAGATCGTTCAGCACCCAACTACATTTATAGTGGTAATTAATTCGCCCTAATGTGTGTTGGCTTCATAATTTATACAGCATATTTAATTCTTTTGTTCATTGTTAAGTATGTTGTATGTGGTTGTAGCTGTAGTAATAATGTCTGGGTCTTTAGTAAGCAGGCTCTGAGTCTGATCTAGATTCCTCACAGATCCTTACTGTACATATTAATCCTATCATTCCTCTAGACTGCAGTTTAATTTTTCTTTGTTGGCCCTTTATTTTGTTGACATATCGAAGATCAAAAACCATTTTTGTTATTAGAAAAAAGGACTTTGGATTGAGTTGGAATTGGTACTGGAATTTAGTGAAGTTAAATATGAGCCAAAAAAACATCAGCTACTGACTGAACTTCAATGATATATCAAATATAGTACAATACTTGACCGGAAATGTATGTGATTAGTTCAAGTTATTCATATAACTGGCAAAAGAAACGAGGTCTTTATTTCTACAAATTTATAAGATGAATATACTTGGTACTTGTATATGTAAGGCAATGTATTCAGTAAGAAAATTTATTTACTTTCAAGTTACACTTTTATATAGACCAGCCGAATATCCCGGTCAGGTGACAAAAAGTGGAGATGGATCAATTATACTTTTTGGGAAAAGGGCAGTAGTGCATCAACTAGGTCTTGAGCCCTAGATACCAGCACTATATACACTTATAAAAGACTAAATGCTAATGAAATGATTCTTTCTCAATAGAACATTAACCATCCAGTGCCTCTTTTATAGCTTGGTTGTTGCTTTTATAGAAATAGTTTGTCTAGTCGTTTTGTTATTACTGTCTATACTCTATATAATCAGTCTTTTTCTAAGATCTGTTTACTTTTCTTTTTAAGCATCCTTTCAGCTTTTTTCATAGATTTTGATTTTTTTTTTTTTTTTTTTTTTGTGTCAGGGTTTTATCATGGACATGCATGCATTTGAAAGCCAGATTTTGCTCATGAGAAAAGCTTGGCAAGGGAACTGCTCTATGTATCTCACATATCTATGTAGTGACAGGGGTGGTTCTGAGGTTTAGGGGATCTTAGTGGAAATCAGTTTAGGGGCCTATCGTACACGTGGGCTCCATTTTTATACTTTTTTACATAGGGATTTTAATTCTTTTTGGGGATTTTAGTGTTAGGGATCCTAAGTGCAAGATGTACGCCTATAATCAGTGTACTGATTAGTCTAATAGTATGTATATTGCAGAGCCTGCTGTTCTCCTTTGTTTGTTATCATTATTTTGTCATCAGAAATAGTGAGGCAAAAATGAAGGATCAGAATGTTGGGAGGAATATAGGAGGGACTGGTATGCTCAAACTTTGTTGGTCTCCATTTATGAAGAATCCCTGCCATTAGTGTCACTTGTTGTGAGGATCAGAATTTTTCAGTAGGTTCATCATTTCTAGTAAGAACTAAAAAATTGAAAGTTTTTTCCCACCTTTATGTTCGTTTTTTATGAACAATTCTCCCCCGTACCTTTTTAGCTTGTCTAATCTTATTCATAATCTATTGTCTGGTAGGGAGCTTTTGACAAATAATTAACTTTGTGCAAATTAGACAGCATAATTGCATGGCTTTGTCCCCTACTTTCTTGTGGTTATGATCCTTCTCTTCCACTAAATGTTTAATCAGCATGTAGTAGATAATTAAAGCTTTTGTGGTTATGGTTGTTCCCAAAAGTGTAGTTTGTCCTTATGTTTAGGAGGGGCTATCTCTCTAATTGCTTTAGTAATTATTGTATGTTTCATAGTATTACTTTATATTAGGATTAAGAATTGACACCCAACTACTGCTGTCCAATTAAAAATCGACAATTAACTTGATTATAAGCTTGTAGTGTCGTAGATTAAATATTAAGATTATATGGTACTTATGTTTCCTTCCTCTTCTGCATTTTACTCTACTCATGTCTATTTCTTCCACGCCAACAATCTCAGGTGGCTACTAAAATTATTAACCTCTAGCTAATGAACAATGTACACGTAATTACTATCAATCTTTAAAAAAAGAAAAATTAAACGCACTCAAACACCCACATTGTGTTTGACAAAATTTGAACCCTCGTACATCCCGTAAAGGGAGGTAACGAGTAAGATACCGTTAGACCAAAATTTATTCTAATTTTCGTACAAGTACACATCTTTGCAGGTAAATAGTTTATGTTTTTTACATAGTGAAACAAGAATCTAATCTCTCACAAAGAAATGAGAATAATGCCGATGAAATAAGATAATATCGCATTGTTGTTTGGTCTTGATTGGCTCGGGCTAAAAACGAGAATAATGCAGCTACAAAAAGACGATGCATGATGGCCTGAGTGAGAATATGCTCAAGTGGAAGGAGTCCCCCACCGCCCACTTTTTGATCACCATCTACTAAGCTACAATTATGAGCTTGCCTATGTAGTTGCTTAGTTACTAATCTTAAGTTTGATGTTTTCCAATATAAGATCTGTATATCTTGGCCCACTTCTGTTGGTCTTGTTTTGTTTTTTTTATGGGTAGAGACCATGTTCTACCAACCTTTTAAAGTTTTTATCTGAATATCTTGAATGTAAAAAAAATTATCAAGCTTTTAAAACTGTCTCCACAAGCTTCCAGAAATAGGTATGACTCACCCAGCTACTAGTAGCAAAGAATATTATGTGTAGACAAAGTTGAAAATCACAGATACTGTGGCAAGAAATTCCAGAGAGTGGAACATATAGGCAGGGGTCTCTAGTTCTGGGGCTCAAATGGAATTCTACTATTATCAAAAGGGGTTTGACAGATAAAGATGAGACATTTCAAAATGACATACAAGACTTGCAAAAGAAAAAGAAAACAGGCTTGGTTTAAAGAAGTTAATCCCTTGGTAGGATATGAGCTCATAATGTGCTAACAGTAATCATGTCAATACAGTATCAGCATACAAGTCATTTGTGTCTCCACTCTCCATGCCAACATCTGTGAATCTTGTGGCCTAGAACCGGTAGCTAAACCACAGGGAGGCTGCTTGACCAAACTCATGAACCATTGCTTGATATGTACAAGCTTTGTAATAATAGTTTATTATTTTGGATATAGTCAATTACATGAAATTTAGATACTTAAGCACACATGCCTACGAGGAGGCTCAAACCTCCGCAACCTCTTGTTATTAAGAGAATAGGGGCAGCTACGGTGCTAGGGAAAATTATGGTTCTGTAAGTATAGTTGGACTACTGCTATATGTGTCCATCTTGTCAGCCCACATTGTAGGGCTTTTTCAATTTGATGCCACCAGTGTCATTTTATTTCCAATATTCCACTGCAAAAGGTTATACATATATACTAGACTTGGCAATGTAATGTGTAAGACCTCATATTTCAAGATATCCAATTATAATCTTTTAGAATTCAGGTTTATTTCTGCTGCTTATTCTTGGAAAAGGGATGTTGGGAGGGTGACACAGATCATTTCTTGCAACCTGCAATACCATATCTATCTGAACTAAAGCACAGCTTAATTAATCCAAACACTTCCATCTTGCAGTTGGGAACCTTAGTCTAATAGGAGTTCAGTTTAAGGCAATATGAGAAATTATAATACAGAAACAGTGCTCCAGCCTCCCGGGACTGCTAGAATTCTGAACTTTAAAGAAAACCATGAGTACTATGTCCCTAAAGAACTGACAGACCATTTTTTTTCTTTTGCATCTCCTACTGTAATTAGTTGCATTACCCATTATTATACTCCCATACATAGAAGGGTACAGCAGTTATAACTATAACTGGGGAAAAAAAAAAGTAAAGCACAACAAAACTGAAATTCAAATTTCCATTTTCATCCGAATTGGACTCATAAGTTAGAAAGATATATTAGGAACTCTACACTTTTATACTCCAACCAAGTCACACTACACAAGTATACAAGTGTGAAGTGCCTATCCTACATAATATTCTCAAATGTTTTAGGCATCTCTCAATAACTTATTTACAGATCGCAGTTTAAATACTTAAAAGGATTTTGCGACTAGTTTTTTAGTACCTGACAGCAGCGTACAAGACTATCGGAAATACTTTCTTTGCCTGCATAGAAAGATACCATCTTCAAGCTAATGTCAAGGACAAAGCAGGTAACAAATGAAAAAAAAAATCATTGTTTCATGATTTGATTACTACATTGAGTAAGACTGTAAATTCTTCTGGAGCAAGACAGCAGAGAGTACTGCAAGGTCACAAGCAGGCATCCAAAACAGTAACAGAGATAGGTCAATGGTAATAATCAAAGAATACCGAAAAAAGGAAAATCATCGATTGTAGCTCTATCAATAAAAACTCAAGAGTAGCCCAAGACACTTGACCAAACTCAAGAGTAGCCCAAGACACTCGACCAACGGACTTCGTCTGCCATATATATTGAATTTCTTGTTGAAGATCATAGAGAGAATGGGAGCATTGTTGATGTAGTTTTGCAAAGTTCGTTAGCAGGAAGGACTATTAATTCAAGTTTAAGTTTTTGTTAGAAATCAAAATCAAACTCTCCTCTTCATGCATTAAAGTCAAATAAAAACACACATGTTCATACATGTATGAGGTAAGTGAATATGTCATCTTTAAATTTATGTAAGCAATGATGTAATCAATTAGAGCCTATAAAAGGCTGCCCATATGAATTGTAAAATAACACACCAAAAGAGATAGAAAAGAAAGAGCTGAAGCTCTTGTGAGAGAAAGAAAGAAATTGTAATTTCTTCTTATATATACATACACGTTTCCAACAAGTGGTATCAGAGCTTGGTTATTAAATTCTGAAAATTCTGCAAATTTTCCGGCAAGTTACTATTCCGGCGGCACTGTTCACGACGTAGAAGACGAAGTACTGTTCACGCCGGAGAAGACGAAGTACTGTTCATACATACGGTACTGTTCATATGAAGCACTGTTCATACGGTACTATTCATACGGTACTATTCACTTATACTGTGAAAGAATATTTTTTGAAAAAAATGGCGAATATGGTACAACAAAATATTCCAAAGTTGACGGCTACAAATTATGGAAACTGGAGTATCCAAATGAAGGTGTTACTCGGTTCGTACGATAATTGGGATATCGTTGAAAGCGGCTATAGCGAGCCCGAAGATGCTACCGCTGAAGTAGCACTTTCTAATGCCGAGAAGACGGCGTTAAAAGAATTTCGAAAAAAAGACAAGGCGTTATACACAATATTTCAAGGTGTCGACGAATCCACCTTTGAAAAAAATTTCAAATGCAAAGACAGCAAAAGAGGCGTGGGAGATTTTACAAAAATCATTCCAAGGTGTCGAGAAAGTGAAAAAGGTACGGCTCCAAGTTCTTCGTGGCGAATTTGAAAATATCAAAATGAAGACTTCAGAAAATATCAGTGAATATGTTACGCGTTTGAAAACGGTGTCAAACGAAATGAAAAGAAATGGCGAAAGTCTCGATGATGTTCGGATCATGGAAAAATTGCTCCGCTCGCTAACAAGAAAATTTGATTATGTTGTTACTGCTATCGAGGAGTCAAAAGATTTGTCCACGATTTCTATCGATGAGCTAGTTGGTTCACTTCAAGCGCATGAGCAGCGGATGAACCAGTATGATGATACGAGCCATTTGGAGAAAGCTTTACAAAGTAGCATGTCTATCGGTGAAAATTCTGGCACTAGCAGTTCTGTACGTGGCAGAGGCTTTAGAGGCAGCTACCAAGGTGGACGAGGACGTGGAAGACAACCGTTCAATAGAGGCCAGAATTCTCAAGGTTATCAACCATTTGGCCGTGGTCAAAATTTTAGAGGTCGTGGAAGAGGCGGATTCCAACAACGAGGTGATAAGTCTCAATTTCAATGTTATAATTGTAATAAATTTGGTCACTTCAGTTACGAGTGTAGATCTCCAAAAGTGGAAGAAAGAAGTCACTTTGCCGTAGCAAAAGAAGACAAAGATGTGGGTTCCGCTATGTTCCTCACTTACAAAGGAGATGACGAAGGCAAGACGAATACATGGTATCTTGATTCGGGAGCCAGCAATCACATGTGTGGCCATAAGGAATTATTTACAGAGATAGACAACACCATCAGTGGAGAAGTTACTTTTGGTGACTCATCAAAGATTCCAGTCAAAGGAAAGGGTACTGTTACGATTATGACAAAGAAAGGTGATAAGAAGTATATAAATGATGTTTATTATATACCTGCTTTGAAAAGTAATATCATCAGTCTTGGCCAACTTGTGGAGAAAGGATATAACATACAGATGCAGGATAATTCTCTTATCATCAGAAATAAGGTTCGAGAATTGATTGCAAATTTAGAGATGTCCAAGAATCGTCTATTCACTCTGGATATGCAGACGAGTGTGCAGAAGTGCTTGAAGTCAGTCATAAAAAATGACTCATGGTTATGGCACTTAAGATTTGGTCATCTTGGATTTTCTGGTCTAAAGTTATTGTCAAGGACAAAGATGGTGGACGGTTTACCAGCAATCAATGAACCAAATCAGTTGTGTGAAGCTTGTGTTAAAGGAAAGCAACATCGACAAAGCTTTCCAGTTGGAAAATCATGGCGAGCTAGAAGGCCATTGGAAATTGTTCACACTGATATTGCTGGTCCATTTGATATTCCATCACTTGGCGGAAATAGGTATTACCTAACTTTTATTGATGATTTTAGTAGGAAAAGTTAGGTGTATATCATTAAAGAAAAGGCGGAGGCTCTTGATAAATTCAAGGAGTTCAAAGCTTTGCAGAAAAACAGAGTGGTCATTATTTGAAGGTACTCCGATTAGACAGAGGAGGCGAGTACACTTCAAACTTGTTCAGAAGTTTTTGCAGGGCACATGGAATCAATCATCAATTGACAACGGCATACACTCCACAACAAAATGGTGTTACAGAGAGGAAGAATCGCACCATTCTAGACATGGCAAGGAGCATGGTGAAAGCAAAACATATGCCGAGAACTTTCTGGGCTGAAGCCGTTCTATGTGCAGTTTATTTGTTGAATCGTTGTCCAACTAAAAGTGTCAGAAACAAAACTCCAAATGAAGCATGGAGTGGTAGTAAACCATTAGTTGGGCATCTCAGAATATTTGGGTGTATTGCATATGCCCATGTTCCCGATCAGAAAAGAAAGAAGTTTGATGACAAAGGCGAGAAGTGTATCTTTACCGGATATGACAAAAGAAGCAAGGCGTACAGACTCTATAATCCCCTGACGAAGAAATTAATCATTTCTCGAGATGTTGAGTTCGATGAATCTGATTACTGGAGATGGAGCGAGGAAGAAAGAAAAGTTGCAGGCTTATTCTTTAATGATGATGATGATGGTGATGACTCCAACATAGAAGATGGCGGAGATGATGATCCAACTCCTCCACAAAGTCCGAATCAACAAACTCCTGCTTGAACACCATCGAGTTCAGGAAGCAACAGTAGCAGTAGTTCAGGGGGAGCACCAAGAAAAATGCGGAGTCTGGATAGTATTTATGAAGCAACAAGTCCGGTACAGACATCCTTTGATTATTCTTTATTTTGTTTGATGGCTGAATGTGATCCAGTGACATTTGAGGAAGCTTCTGAAGAAAGCAAATGGAACAAAGCCATGGATGAAGAAATTGGTGCAATCAAGAAGAATGATACTTGGGAGCTTACAAGTCTTCCAGAAGGACACAAACCAATTGGTGTCAAATGGGTCTACAAGACAAAGACCAATCAAGATGGAGAAGTGGAAAAATACAAGGCAAGGCTAGTGGCTAAAGGCTACAAGCAAAGATACGGGATTGACTATGATGAGGTATTTGCTCCAGTTGCAAGAGTTGATACCATAAGACTTCTTACAGCAATTGCAGCTCAGAACCAGTGGAAGATCTACCAGATGGATGTGAAGTCCGCATTCCTGAATGGTTATCTTGAAGAAGAAGTCTACATCGAGCAACCACCTGGATATGTTCAGAAAGGCCAGGAAAATAAAGTCTACAGACTGAAGAAAGCCTTGTATGGTCTGAAGCAAGCTCCGCGAGCATGGAACACAAGGGTTGAAGAATATTTTCAGAAGAATGGTTTTGTGAAAAGTCCATATGAGCATGCACTCTACACAAAGACAAATTCAGGGGGAGATATCATGATTGTGTGCTTGTACGTGGATGACATGATTTTCACTGGCAACAATCCTGGTATGTTCAGAGATTTTAAGAAAGTCATGACTAACGAATTTGAGATGACAGATATTGGTCAAATGTCGTACTTTCTTGGAGTCGAGGTGAAGCAAAGCAAAGATGGGATTTTTATGTCTCAGAAAAAATATGCCGAGCAGATTTTAAGCAAGTTCAGAATGGAAGAATGCAAGCCGGTGAGCACGCCCGCAGAAACGAGCATAAAACTAAAAAATGATTCAACGAGAGAGTCGGTAAATCCGACATTGTTCAAAAGTTTGGTTGGAAGTTTGAGGTACCTAACTTTCACTCGTCCGGATATTATGTATGCAGTTGGACTGGTTAGTAGGTACATGGAGAAGCCGAAGCAAGATCACTTCATGGCAGCTAAAAGAATTTTGAGGTACATTAAAGGTACACTTGATCATGGTCTATTTTACACGCATTCTCAAGATTCAAAATTAGTTGGCTACTCAGACAGTGATTATGGTGGAGATTTGGATGACGGGAAAAGCACTTCAGGATATGCTTTTCATATCGGTTCAGCGATATTTTCATGGTCATCAAAGAAGCAACAGATAGTTGCTCTCTCAACATGTGAGGCGGAGTATATGGCAGCAACAGCGTGCGCATGTCAAGCTATGTGGCTAGGCTACATATTGAGCGAGTTAAATCTCGCAAAGGAGGATCCGGTTACTATATACGTGGATAACAAATCTGCTATCTCACTTGCAAAGAATCCGGTGTCACACAGTCGAAGCAAGCACATCAATATTAAATATCATTTCATACGAGAGCAGGTGAACGATAAAATCGTGGAGCTGGTACACTGCAGGACCGAAGACAATTTAGCAGATATTTTCACGAAGCCATTGAAGCCGGAGGTGTTCCATAAAATGAAAGAGAAGCTTGGAATGAAAAGTCGAGTTTGAGGGGGAGTGTTAGAAATCAAAATCAAACTCTCCTCTTCATGCATCAAAGTCAAATAAAAACACACATGTTCATACATGTATGAGGTAAGTGAATATGTCATCTTTAAATTTATGTAAGCAATGATGTAATCAATTAGAGCCTATAAAAGGCTGCCCATATGCATTGTAAAATAACACACCAAAAGAGATAGAAAAGAAAGAGCTGAAGCTCTTGTGAGAGAAAGAAAGAAATTGTAATTTCTTCTTATATATACATACACGTTTCCAACAGTTTTAATATCTTACAGTCTAGAAGTGTAAAGAATAATGGGACTATATTAAACTAAAGATCAAATAAAGATTACGATTTAACCGGAACAAAAAGCAATCCAGGAAATAGGGTTCTTCAATGGTATTAATGAATGTTTATCAATATGTGATATACAAGTCTCATGCTCTTGCTAAAAACATTTCACTAATGTTTATTTTGTTCTTTCCCAATATACAATATAATGCCCACAACTATACATTGACTGCCATTCCCGTGATCAAGCAACACATAATTGCAAACTATTTGAGCCCAAGGAATATCTGTTTCGTAACTCGCATATTAATCTCCCAATTAAATACTTGAATTACATCTGTTGTATCATAAACTAGAATCATAAATCCTCTCCCGATTCATTACAATTCCTAAAGATACAATCAAGGGGTCGTGACTCCCTCAATTGTGTTAAGCACTCAACAACAGATTAGCAAGACAGAGAAATCACTATATAATCACACAAACATGTTTACCAATGAATACTACCTAATTCCCAGATTAGGGAATTAGTTACCCATAATGAATGAAGAAATCAAACATATATAAATATCCGAAACCATGATTACAAGAGTATAGAGTTAAGAAAAAATACAACTTGATGAAATCTCTCAAACTTGGAGTGAATCCCTTCAATCCTCGCTCAAGTTCTCTCTCTGCTTTTTTCTCTATTCTTCTCTCAAGAATGATACACTCAAAACCCTCGTTGTAATATTTTTATATACTTGAATGGGCTTTTTAAAAGTCATAAATGGTAACCAAAAACTAATTACAATTAAATAAATAAATCTATTTTTATCCAGCTCAAGACCTCTGAATGTGATGCTCAGGCCCCCTAAACTTGCTGAAACTTCCCTCAAGGCCCCTGAGTTCGAGGCTCAGGTCCCATGACTCCAAAAAGTGAGAATTCTAATATGCTTAGGGCCCCTAAGTGTGAGGCTCAGGTCCTGACGCTCCAAATACTAAAAATTCTGATTTGTTCAAGGCCCTTGAGTCAAGGCTTAGGACCTATTTTCTCTACGTTTTGCCTCCTTTCAGCATGCCTTCTTGTCCGCAACACCTTACTCCTTTGGAAGCTCCTACAAACATAGAAAACACCCACTTAGCATCCATGTAAATTGTATAACCAATAACATTATTTATATAGGACCAAAGCATCATAAAACAAGGCTTTTGAGGATTAATATGAATAAAAAAATCTATATTTTAACCATACATCAAATACCCCCCAACTTAGCCTTTGCTCGTCCTCGAGTAAAACTAATATAATATAACTATATACAACTAACTAGTACCACTTCCGTAGGTGATCATAGTTGCATTTGGAATATGCAACAAGCCCTTTAAACCCCTAGGTAGCCCTAGTGGACGAGTGAGGTCTTGTGAGGGCCTATAGTGAATGTATCCAAAAAATCCATCTAGCTCATGTAAAAGATTGAATGCCAATACAACACCACACAAAGAAGTCCTCTCATGCCCCATCAACTTAAGAATCAAAGTGAATAATGCAATGCCTTGGTGTCAAAGGTGCAAGTATTCACATAGTCTACTCAATGAATATGCATAAGTTCTCAAAAGTCCATGTCAAGTGTAAGAATAAGTTGGTAATCATGCTAAGCCCACAAGAGTACATCTTTGAGTCAAAACTCGGGACATCATATATAAAAACAAGTAATTACTCACCTTTCATTCACAAAAGAATATTCACTCAAAAATAGGGTAAGTGTATCACTTAATCCCAACAAGATCATAAGCATGCTTGACATTTGGTATCAATCTAACTTTAACACAACATACACCACTGATGATAATCAAAAGGTCCTTATTCGGGTTGTAACGGGGCTAGGGACAAGGTATGTCAAGTAAAGCCAAAAAAAGGTAAAGAGCCAAAGGCTGGTATCTAACAAAATAGACCATTCAACTCCTTATCTATCATCCCCACACTTGAATATTTTTATTCTTCCAACAAATAACCTGAATAGTCGAACAAAGAAGGATCACATAAACATAAGTATGCTCTCATATAAATAATATTTTTTTCTTTTTTTTTCTTTTTTTTTCCTATTTTTTTCGAGAGCTAAATATAACAAGTACAATGATCCCATGATATTAATACAAAATTCGACTAAAATGTAAACAACCATACCCCATATTCTTCCAAAGTAATGACCATCAATAAACCCCCATTTTGCACACCTTTTTACTCCCTCAAACACTCTACTAGGCTTTGACAATTTGGGTTCAAGTTAAAGTAAGGCCAATACAAGAAAAAGGTATAGGCAAGTAATGTGGTGTGTCACCGAAAAAATAGGATTAAGCTCAATTGGTTAACTAATTGATCATGTATACATGGTATGGTATATAGGAAATATGAGGTTATCCCTAAATGCCTTTATCACGTTATCATCAAATAATGTCATGCATTTCAAGAAAGGTCTCAAACAAGTGCTAGCAATGCAAACAACATGTGGACACTCAAGCAAATGAATATAAAATGCAAAAGATATGAATATAGGCTCAAAAAATCACTTGGTGGCAAAACATAATCAATCCCAAGTAAAAAAAAGTCTCTCTAATGCACCTAATTGTACCCAAAGCATGCGAACCAAATCATCTTGCACATATTCATGTCCTTTTAATCACTTACAACATTCAATAAGTCTACTAGCTTCAACTTACTAATGTATGTGTGTGCACAAGAACAAAGCATCCCACTTCTCAATCAAAAGCGTCAATAACACAAAATTCCTATAGCATGCATGGTTGCATTAAGGCAAATTACAACAAGTAATCATTCACAAGGCTAGAATTCTTTTTGATTTTCAATTTTTTTAATGATACTACTATTACTCCACCATATACCCCACACAAATAGTACTAACAAAGAGACACCCCCCAACTTAGCATGTTCATTGTCCCCAAGGAACAACATTCACAATCCATAACAAACTATGGAAACAATTAGTGATATAGTGGACTAATAAAACAGGAAGGAGAAAAAGAAAAAAAAACTCCCCTAAATTCTTTAAAACTAGAATTCAAGCCCTGTGATATGTGATTCAGGGCATTGAAATTTTTCCTAGTTACCTAAAGTTTTCAAACTTTGGACTTAAGGAAATATTAACTCTAACCACAATCCGGATTATCTTCATTCAAAGTAATCCGGATTGGGGGCAAATTGCATCAAATTTTCCAAAGTTACCTAAAGTTTTCAAACTTTGGACTTAAGGAAATATCAACTCCAACTACAATCCAGATTAGCTTCGTTCAAAGTAATCCGGATTGGGGGCAAATTTCATCAAATTTTCTCTAAGTTACCCAAAGTTTTCAAACTTTGGACTTGTGAAAAATCAACCTTAACCACAATCCGGATTACCTCCAAAGGAAACAATCCGTATTGGGGGCATCTGAAGATTTTCCTAAGTTACCCAAAATTTTTTAAAATTGGACTTAAGGAAAAATCAACTATTACCACAATCCAGATTACCTCCTTTGGAAACAATCTGGATTGGGGGGCAACAGGATTATACAAGCAAACAAGGGGAATAAGCGACATCAAACAGTAAACTACGGATAAAGTTAATAGTTAAGGAATGAACTACAATTCAACATCCATATTACAAAAGTTAATCAGTTCAAGGTAACAAAAGTTCGGAGGATCCAAATTCTAGAGAGCAGCATCGTCCAGGTTGGCATGATCGGTGCGATTTTCAACAGTTGTGGAAATTTGAGGAATTACAAGACTGGGACCATCATAAGGTTTTTGTTTGGTCTCATCCAGGTTATAGGCCTCCTTCGCAGCAACATAGAGATCCGCGAACTTCTACCAAATAGAATCTAGATCGGTCTTTATGTGCCTTTCAGCAACAACCCAACACCGGAGTATCTTCTCCGCTGCAGCACCCGCCAAAGTTGTGGTACATTCAGCTGATTCCTTAAATGCAGTGATGACTTCACTCTTAGGTTTGCGAGCGCTAATTTTTGTTTCCAACACTCCCACTTTCTTCTCAAGGATCCCGGTCTCGGCCTTGGCAGCATCAGCCCAGTCAACAGCCATCTTCAACTCACCCTCTAGTTCGGAAACTATGCTTGAAGAAGAAGCCAAAGACTTTTCCAATTTAGCAATCATTAGATCTTTCTCAGAAATTTCTTTCTCCTTTTCAGATAGTCGCCCGGACAATTCTTTAATTTCCTTCTCCTGGACATGAGCATTAGCACCAACCCTGGCAAGCAGAATCCCAGCCTGGATACACAAAAGGCAATTCAAAGTATTGTAGAAAAACCTTAAGGGAAAACAAGGGAAAGTAATCATGAAGAAAAGGATGAATGTTCCTGGCCCCAGACAGCAAGGTGTTTCTTGAAGACCTCGGATGCGGGAATCCGGTCCATGGCCTTCCAATCTTTCTCATCAAGAATTGAAGCTGCCATGACTTCGAGGTGTTTCAATCTGACCTTCCCAACCTGGAAATCTGAACTTTTCTTGCTAGGTCCCGCACCCCCAGACTTACCGGCCTCAATGCTCATGATTCGCAATGAGTCCGGATCGAAGCTGCTGTCCCCTTCAAAAATTCTCTATTTTTTCGAAACAGGACCATCAGCCTGGGGAGAAACAGCTTCCTCTATCCGGGTCAAGTCCTTAACTTGATACGGGGTCTGTGATTCCCTACCACCTTCTTTCCGGACATTGGATCCGGCACCAGTCCCAGTCTCGGTTTCAGAAGCTGTGGCAACTTTGTTAGCAACAACTTTGACTTGATGCACTCCTATAAATTTTTTTAGCCGGGAGGCAAGTTCTCTGCTGGTAGCATTTTTTTTTCATTCTGTTAGCTAAGTCCGGATCGTAATGAGGCAAACCTGGAGACAAAGAAAAAGAAGGAAAAGAGAAAGTTAGGCTAAATTATGTATTACAGGAATCCGAACTAAAAGATAGAAAAGCATGTATCCGGACTGATAAAACAGGAAAGCATTTATCTGGACAAGTAAAACAAGAAACTTACATCCAAGCTCATACATTTGTTCATGCTTCATGAAAGTGTCCCGGGTCATTTGAAAACTGAGGCACTCACAGAATGCATGAATCTTGGTTAGAGCTTCTCCTTCAAAGCTCAGAACCTCCCTATCTGAAATTTCCTCTCATTTTTCAAAAAGAGGCATGCATCCGACATCCAATGTAATAACCCAAATTTTTATACTTAAGAAATTTTTTATTTTTATGGATAAATAGTACTTTGCATGGATGAATAGTAAATTTCATGGATAAATAGTGATTCTGGGAATTAAGAAATTTTTCACATTACCATATGTACGGGACAGGAAATGGATATTGTAAAGTTATACGAGTAATCTACGAAGCGAATAAGTGTATGTAAACGCGATCGGAATTCAGAAAATCCGAACTTTATTTTTATGAAAAATTTGACTAAGCAGGGAAGAGCGTATCAATGCGATCAAGTCAAGTAAATTATTTAAATCAAGGATTCAAGGATTTTATATTTTATTATTTTATTAAATATGATTTAAGGATTTAGAACGAAAACCCTTGAGTTAGTATAACGAACGCTATAGAAATCGCAAGAACTTCATACGAGATTAAGCAATTAAGCGAACGCGAAATGGATTACGGATTAAACACGAACCAAGATTAAGTACCACACAAGATTATTAAGTGTAACATATCAAGAGAATTAGTGTGAAACCAAGCAAGATTACCAAGTGGATTAAGAACAATGCAAGGGTGATGTGTTCAACAAAGAACCAAGCAAGATAAACACCTAAAACCATTCCTTGATTGACACATATGTGGGGGAGTTCAAGAGAAGCTAAGGACCAGCTAACACAAGGAAATATCTAGCAAGATTAATTCATTATCCAAGCAAAAAAGAAAACAAAAACCGCTCCCCCTTCCATTTCCCTCTAAACTGCCCAGCATGAGCAACTATGAAATAAAAATTCAAAACTCAAATTCTACCCATTCATAAATCACCAAATTTGAACCATAGCTTCATCATTATATTTAGAACATACTTTCAAAGTTTCATGGCTAACAAAGGAGTATAGCCTAGTCAAATCCCTCCTCCAAGTTGGAGAATCAAAATTGTCCGGTCCATGGCAGTTTCGACCTCTCACCTTAGAAAATGAAGACGTCGAGCCTCAAGAATCCCCTTGTGATGATCTAGGACTCAAAAGAAATCCCTTAAAAATTTGGGAACCAATCTGTAATTTTTCGATTTTATATAGATTTTACAAAGTAATGATGAATAGTAAGGAATAGTGTTTTAAGTTGTTTTTATGATTTGTTCATGGATTTTTAAGCTATGTTAAGGCTACCCAAGGCTATTCTAAGGTGTATCAAGCTTTGTTAGTGTTGTTAGAGCTTCAAGGAAGGTAAAACCCAGAACCATGCTTTGAGTTTTTATGAGTTTTGGTGGAGTTTTGATGTTAGTATAAAGATAGGTTCATGTTAAGTGGTTTTATGATTGTTTGGTCTTATAAAATGTGTAAAATGTTGAGTGTTGGATTTGAGCCTCACCATTGACTTTAGAGATGTAAAATGGATGTTGGTTGATGTTGAGGATGTATGGGTTGCATTGGTTGGTTGTTTGGAGTGTACATAAAATGGAAACGTTCGATTTATAGTCGTCGTAATGGCGAAATTTTGTTATCCATTAAAAATAGTGAACCCCGAAACTATAAAATTGTTTCTGGACTTACCGTTGTATATGGTTGTGTAGGTATGGTTGTCTAGTTTATTTTTCCGCAAGAATCGAATTAAAAGAGTTTACGATTTAAGAGTTATGCTAGTTTTAGTGAAAGTGGTTCGAGAGAATTCATCGCAGAAATGTAACCACTTTGATATCAAGTTCGAGACCCTTAAAAGTCGAATTAAAATGTGAGATTTGGTGATAAAATGCTAAGGACAGTTGGTAAGGTTTGTGCGAAGGTTTCAAGTCAAAAAGATTATTTTCTGATTTTATAAAAATGCGTAAGCCAAGGTTGCGTGAGTGAAAAACCCTAAGAACGTGACTTTGAAACCAACTTTATAAGTGGTTAAGTATAACTTGAATTCGAGGATCGATTTCGAACCAAACATGTGACTTAAGTGTTTGAAGGTTAATATGGACTTGGTACGAGTCTAGAATGAGTAAATAGTGCTTTGGTTGTGAATCGCTTAAGTATACGAGTATTGAGTTATAATGGATCGTCTAGGGGATTAATCGTGCATTCTTGATTTTGTTTAGATTATTGGACATCGTCGTGAGCCCCTACTACGACCAGTGCATCAGGTAAGTTTTCTAATCTTATACTTTGAAGTATTATTGTATAATACTGCTTTTGCCATGTATAGTATACCGTTTTGCGATAATTGTTCTATCGTGTTAAATTGAATTTTGATTCTTGGTTTATATACTAGCTTCGTGATAAGTAGATATAAACCGGTTTACCTTGTAGCTCTAGAGATAAGAGCATATTTATTGTTTCGACTCTAGACCGGGAGTCAGTATTTCGAGATTGTCAGAGAAACCCGAAGGGTTCCAGGGACAATATTATTTTCAATTATTCTGAATAATGTTTTTCTTTCATAAACATTATTCGTATATTTATAAAGTATTAACTACTTGGAAATAATTCGAGAAATATTATTCGAATAAATCTTTTATTTTTCAGATGATTATTTTAAATCATTATTTTAATTTTGAGATTTATTTAATAAGTATTATTTGAATATTTATTAAATCTCTTTAAATGATTCGAAGTTCATATTATTTAGTTAAAAATCATTCGAGGTCTTTAAAAATTATTTTAAATATTTTCTGACCTTCAAAAATATTTTCAAAAATTATGAGGATTCCAAAATAATTATTCGTGATTATTATCAGCTCACTTAAACCATCTATACGCTTTCAATTTTACTCAAATTGGGAATCCAGAGTTCGTGCGTCATTGTTGATTCTTTTTATCAAGATCTTCAAGTGTATCCAGAGAATATAACCCTATTATTAAGGGTTTCCAGTTTCGTTAAAAGAATATAAGATTCAGTCTTGATTTCGTATGAACCATTCGTTGTTCAAACTTAGATTCCGGCCATGGGCCAATAAGAAATTGTCGGTTAGCTTCCATTTGATTTCGGGAGTAACCAAAGGATACGAGTAAGATCTACTAACGGATAGAAACCCGAGGGACTTGAATTTATATCAGTTCCACTTCTGCAGATTCGTTCAGAGACAAGAATTGGGAAACGGAGTTAGAGGCGAGGGTAGCGTGGGGCAGACTGGGAAACTGGGACTGTCCTCTACATGTAGAAACCTTGATCACGTGAGCCCCGTGCATATCAACTGATCATCGAGCAGGGGTGCGCCTGGGAAATTCCCGCAACAAATTCAAGTCAATTCTCTTTCCTACGAAGCATGATTCATTCTATCCGACAGTATCTGAAAATACTAATTTTGATTTCCCCCGAAGGGAGTCTTTGAATCCAACTTCTATCCAAACCCGTTAAGGGTGAATAATCGAGTTTTCATTAGAGGATGCATGTTTTATAAATTGCTTCGGTAGATGTGAGCTTCCTATATCTTTCATATAAGATAATATTTGATAATTGAAGTACTAAGATAGTACTGTCTTTCGAATATCTTTCCAGTAAGAGATAAATTCCCTTTGTTGAATTATAGAGATAATAAAGAGTTTATTTATTCTTTTTGGTAAGGAAATGATTTCTCTATTGAGATATTTTGACAATTCTTTTCTTATACCAGCTTATACTGGATTTCATTCAAAGGCAGATTATGCCATACTTTATTTACCTTGCTGAGCCTTCGCTCACTCTTGCTACTGTTTTATATATTATATAGCAACCAAGCGAGACGCCAAGGATCAGGCATATAGTCGCTAGCGAGTGGGAAATGTAAGACGTTTCCATAAGCAATTTATGGCACTAATTCCAGAGGTAGTAAAGACCAGTTGGATCAGTCCGCAGCCTTTGTCAATCTGCTTTATAGACATGAATTATGTAAGGCTGTATTCAGTAAACATTTGGGTTTGTAATAATTTATATTTTGAGGATTTATGTTGTAAGGGTGTCGTTTCTGAGACTCTAACCTGTGTGAGTGTTTGTACATTTATTGTGGGGTCATGAGCAGGTGGATTCTGTATATTGTGAGTAATACAGGTACAGTGATAAGTGCATATTTTTGCAAATTTTTATTACCTGTCTATTGCTTGAACTCGTATTTTAATAAATTATTTTGTTGCATTTCAGGAAATTTGTAAATAAATAAAGAAATGACAAAATAAAGAAATAAAGAGCAAGGAAGGGAAAAAGAGGAAGAAAAAGGACCAAAAATGAAAGAAGGAAAAGAATTAGGAGCTTGGAGCAAAAGGAATATTTCAAGACAAGTGGAAGGTGGAGATCATCCCAACACATTAGAGAAGTGTATGGCCAAGATCAACTCTTCAAAGCTTAAGGGGGAAGGAAACAAATAGATGGCAAGGATTTCACCACCACACACCACAAATGTATGGTGGGGATTAACCCAACACCACCCTTAACCCTAATTCCTATCCTATAAATACCCCCTCACCCCCCTTGTATTTATTAACTTAGATTTTAGGGTAGTTTTATTTTCTTGTATTTTCTTTAGTTTCAAATCTTGTAAACACTCTTTTTAATTTTAATGCAATTTCATTTCCTTTAATTTCTTGTCTTGCTCTCTCGTTTATTTTACTTTCCTTTCGTTATTTTCGTAAATCCAAGTAGTGGACAAAGTAGCGAAAGCTAACCACTATGGGTTGAAAGTAACGATTTTTAATTTCGTGTTCTTAGTTGCTAATGTTAATTTTGCCCTTTTAAAAATTCATTTTATTGTGGGCCATTTAAATTCCAAATCATCGTGTTAGTGTAAATTTTTAATTTCGTAGTTAATTTATTTATTATTATTTTTTTAATTTTAAAAAAAAATACAAAAATATTAGTCTTAAATTCGAATCGTATTTTCTGTTTATTTTTGGTTCAATTCGAAGCAACCTTTCCCCTATTTTTCTCAAAATAAACCAGGCCCATCTCTTTGTTTTATTCACTTCTTCTTCGTTTTAAAATAGCTGCGACCCCTTTTCCTTTCTTTGTTTTTTTTTCTTAAAAACCCACTCCCCTCTCCTGCTTTATTTCAATTAACCCAGCCCATTCCTAATTCATTACACAGACACATATTACCCTCCCATGTTTTGCTTTCTTTTTATTCGAATACACCCATCCCTGTTACTGAAAAATACCCAGCCTTGTTCCTCTTTTTATTCGCTGAAAACTCCACACCTAGTCCCATGTTTTGTGTTTAGTTTTGTTTTGAATTTCCTTCACCTATTTTCGATTTCAGTTAGTTAAATAGAATTTAGATGTTGTCTGAGTCACTGTGCCGAGTTCGTGTTTGTAATTGGTTGAACTGAGTTTTGTAAAGAGTCGACTGCATTTGTCTGATTTTTAAAACGATTTATGCGATCTGTTTTGAGTCAAATTGGTGCTAAGTGTTCCTTATTGTTGATTAGTGTTACGGAATTCGTTGTTGCGTTTGTTCTGAGTTCTGCGGTTTTCTAGATAATCGAATTGTTATTCGTCGCTGTTTTGGTTGTTTATGAATTCGGAGTGCTTGTTATTAATAGTCTGTGGAGTCCACTGAGTTGATATCGATTGTTCGAATGGCAATTTTTGCTGTTTACGTCTGCGTTTTTTGTTACTGGGCTATTGGCTTGATTTGTTCCTGTTTGAATGTTGCTGTCGTTGCCTGTTTCTTTCCTTGCTGAGTTCTTCTTTTCATTTCCTGGATCGTTGTTCTCGTTCTTAACCCGTTTTTTGTTTTCATCCTTGTTGCTGGGTTTGTTCAAATTGTTGTCTTGTTTTTTTTGTCAATTGTCCTGTGCATTTTAGAATCCATGAGTCTGCAGCGAGTTAAAATTTGTAAACAAATTTGTAACCAAATTGCCGAGTTGAACTGGTTGTGAGTTTAGCAGTGTTTCTTTCCTTTGCAATTTCTGATTTCTGTTTGTTTTCATGTTTAATTAAGTTATGAGCTTGAATTATAAGATTGTGGTTAAATTGGTTATTGGTGAATTCGGTTTTGGCTAGTCTCCTTTACGAAAAAAAAATCATGTCAAACTTTCGTTAAAATTTTCTGTAAATACATTTTAAATTAGATTTAAAAAAAAAGAGTTTTAGAATAATGTTTAGTTTTAATTCGAATTTAGAATTTTTAGAATAATTTAGTTTTTGCTCTTTTCACTATTAATTAGTTTAGAATTAGAATAAAATTTAGTTTCCTTTTAAAATTAGATTAAATTTTCTTTTCTGAATTAATTAGTATAAAATCCAATCAAATTCTCAAAAATCCACTTGTCCTTTTTCGATTAAATTAAAAATTATGAATGCGAAAATATTAGTCCTTGAGGAACGAATCATTAAATATTATAACGAAACGAATTGTGCGCTTGCGATTCAAGTTTAATTATTTTTAGCACAACAAGTTTTTGGCGCCGCTGCCGGGGATTAATTATTTTTCGCGCCTTAGTTTTTAATTTTTCGGATTAGCTCTTTTCTCACCCTTTTTCTTGTTTGCATTTTTTTTCGAGGAATTTGGAGGAAAATTCGGGAAACTTGGATTAAAGCGGAAGAAATTTTCTCGGAATTTTGGAAGCTTTGCTTGGGTAAACCGTATCTCTCTCCTCTTTCGTTTTTTTTATTTATTTAGAAAATCACAAAAAAATTCAAAAAATTCAAAAATCAAAAATAAAATTAGTTGTAAATACATAATTGTTGCATCATGCATTCATCACGTAGGTGCACATCATGCTAGATTTTATTTTTTCGTTTTTAAATTTTTCGTACCTATAATTGTGGTGATCGCTGGAGGACCCTAAGGTACGTTAAATTTCTTTCTTTCTTTAGATTAGAACACGTAGAGTAAGCATCCATAGTTGTTTATAATTTTTGTATATATCATTGTTTGTTGCATCATTTTGTAAATAAACTTTAAGGGCATAACCTCTCAAAAGATAAGGGAAGGGATTTCATCACTCTTTCCTTAGCCCAAAAACCATTAATTCTTCATTTTGCATACCCTAACCTTTAATAAAATTAATTAGACGTTTGCCCCTAGGACTTCGCACTCAATTAGGAAGGTACCTAAGAAACGAAGTAATCATTATTTATTCCGACTCTTTGGTGTCTAGGCAAGCGAGAGCTTACCTGGCCAATTAAGATTTGGTGTCTAGACTGGTGTTTAGCCTCTTGGCAATGCTTGCACCTATCTGGCCAAATCGGTCCGAATAAATTCTGATTTACCTAGTTTTTGGTGGTCCTTACGGTTAGGAGCAAGGTCTAGTTATTTTATTAGGGAACCCTAGGTTTAGGATTTTTCTTTTAATTTTACACCCTTTCTTTTTGTGTGTTTATTTTATCGCACTTTCTTGCTACGTGTTTCCTTTTGTGGTTTATACGAACTACGTGGATTAGGGATAATTCATCCAGACTAGTGAGATCATTTGAGATTTCTTCATCATCTAATTCCGAGTCTTTAGATTATTCCGAACCCGTAGTAAACATGGCCATGTCTCTTAGGGACCGTTGTTATCCTACTCGTTCCGCCCAACCTTCGTGTATCACCCTTCCTCCCGTTAATGGTAATAATTTCGAAATTAAAGCTCACCACATCAGTATGTTACCTAAATTTAACGGGAGCGAGGGTGAGGACCCTTATCTCTTTCTTCATGAATTTGAGGAGGTTTGCGCATTGCAAAAACTCCAACATCTTTCCGAGGACTCCACTAGGCTAAGACTTATCAACTTCGCTTTAAAAGAAAATGCAAAAAAATGGTTGTATAGTTTACCCGTTAATTCTATTTCCACGTGGGAGGGATTTGTGGTTATTTTTCTAAAAAAATATTTTCCAAACCATAAGACTACGAGAATTACAAACGAAATAAATCAATTTCATCAAAAGGAAAACGAGTCTTTTTGGAAATATTTTGATCGTTTTAAAAATCTTCTATCACAATGCCCCCACCACGGAATAGAAAAATGGAGGCTTTGTAAGATCGTTTATGAGGCCTTAGATGGACCAACAACCGCGTTGTTGGAATCTATGTGCCAAGGAAAATTCATGGAGAAAGATGAGGACGAGGGTTGGACATTTTTCGAAGAATTAGCCGAGAAGACCATGTTGTGGGAGTCTACTAGGGAACCTAACAAGTCTAATGAGTCATCTAGTTCTTCTAGGGGTATGCATTCAATTGGAAACAATATTGCTACTGATGCCAAGTTAGCCACCCTTACTAGAAGACTCGAAGCCTTAGAAACTAGTAACGCCCCCTCAAATATGTCTATGAGCTCTAATTTTAATCAAGGTTTTTCGAACTCTCCCGGCTATGATCAAATTAATGCGGTGTTTCAACCAACCCCTAAGAATGATCCGGTTGCACCTACTTATAATCCCGGTTGGAGGAATCACCCTAATTTCTCGTGGAACCAAGGCCAAAACTATCAATCTCCGCCACCTTCTTTTCAAACTCCTTGTTTTCAAAAGCCCAATCAAAACTCGTACTCGATTCAAAATCAAATTCCTTATCCAAACTCGATTCAAGCCCCGAATCAAGCACCCGCCCACTCTCCCGGCTTTCATGAGTCGGATAAGAGAATTAATTCTTTGGAAAAGACTCTTGATGCGCTTTTGAAATCAACAACTAATTTGGCTCAATCTCAACAAACCTCCATGCAAACCATGACTCAAGATAGGCAACTTTTTAATGCTAGTACTCAAGCCATATCTAAGTTAGAGGTTCAAGTGAGTCAATTAGCCAACGCCATGTGTGAGCGAGAGAAGAACAAGTTCCCGAGTCAAACTGAGGTCAACCCTAAATTTCCTCTCAACCAAAGACCACCTGAAAATGTTAATGCTATCATTTCTTTAAGGTCGGGAAACAAAGTTGATAATCAAGTTGGAGTCGAGTCCCCCGACGAAGAAGACGAGTCAAATGTTGAACAAAACCCTAAACTCAATCCTTCAAACCATCTTCCTAATCCCGAGACTTTCAAATCATCTAGTCCCACACTTTCACAACTTGAACCCTCATCTTCAAAATCCACTCTCGAGTCATCAAAATCTTCTCATAAATCATCATCATCTAGAAAACCTTCATCGACTCAAACACCACCTTCACCTAACGAATCGTCGATTGTTGTTCCACTTTCCAATTCCATTCCCGATGTGTCTAGCGAACGAGTCTTTAAACCTAAAGCTCCTTATCCTCAAAGACTCCTTTCAAACAAACAATCGCCTCAAGTAGAAAAGATTTTGGAAGTTTTCAAACAAGTCGAGATCAACATTCCTCTTTTAGACGTGATTCAACAAGTTCCCTCCTATGCGAAATGTCTTAAAGAGTTGTATACTCATAAACGAACCACCCAAGTCCCTAAGAAAGCCTTCTTGACGTCCCAAGTGAGCTCAATTCTTTCTAACCAAATTCCCGTGAAGTACAAGGACCCCGGTTGTCCAATTATTTCATGTGTCATAGGTAATACTTTAGTGGACAAGGCTTTACTTGACTTAAGCGCTAGTGTGAACTTGCTTCCATTTTCCGTTTATCAAGCCCTAGGTTTAGGCGAGCTCAAAAAGACCAATATGACACTTCAACTTGCCGATCGTTCTATAAAAATGCCCAAGGGAATAATTGAAGATGTCTTGATTAAAATTGGTGATTTTATCTTCCCGGTTGACTTTGTTGTCCTCGAGACTCAACCCATCACAAATCCTAAGAACCAAATTCCTATCATTCTAGGACGACCTTTTCTTGCTACATCTAATGCCTTGATTAATTGTAGGAATGGTTCGATGAAACTCACTTTCGGTAACATGACCATTGACCTTAACATTTTCAACGTCGGAAAAGAACCCAACGACCTTTTTGAGCAACCAATTGGAGTCAATGTGGTTAACAAGTTTGTCACATGGTCTAGCTTTGAGGATAGTGAGATTGGGTCTCTTCTCAAAGAGGATTTCAAAGTCAACCATGAGTCTAACCGAGAGTATGTTGATTCGTTAAGAGATATGACCTCGGAAGAGATGTTGAGGGAGTTGGATGACATTTGCTCCAAATGGGAGACTCCACCCGAGGATGTTAGTGTGGAAGCCGTTGTCAAAAATCCCGTCGGTGAACCACCTACTTTCGATGAGTTGTTAGGGGCTTTAAATCACATTTGTTCTAAATGTGAAGCTGAATCGAATACTGACCATGTCAACCCTAGTACCATTGTTACAACTCCCGTTGGTGAGCCACCTCCACTTGATTTATTAACACACCCCTCCACCTTCGATCACATTTTCTTGCAAAAAGACAAACTTCTCGCTGCTATTATCAATAGTGATTTAAACCCAGACCAAGAAATCCAATTAATTAATCTGCTTAAACAACATAAAGAAGCCTTACTTTGGTCTGTGGAAAACACTAGTGGTTACAATGCTTTTACTTTGAAAGAATATTTTTGTCTTCTTGCAAAAGTCACTAAGGTGTTAGAGCTTCAACGGCATATTGAGCTCTTCTCGAAAATTCATTCCTTGTTTCCTACCGGCATCGACTAATTCGGTTTTATTCATTTACCTCCCCTCGTAAAATTCAGGTATGGGGTAGTGTAAGTGTGCGTGAGTAGTGTTATTTAGTTGTTTTTCATTTTTCGGTCCTCTCCGTCATCCCTTATCAAGTATTACCTCGTTCTCATTTACTCATTTCTCTTGCATTTGTATACATTGAGGACAATGCATGATTTAGGTATGGGGGAGGTTTTTTTTAGTGTAAATATAAAAATCAGAAAATCCAAAAAAAAAAATTAAAAAATGAAAAAATCACAAAAAGAATTGTAGAATTGTAAATGGTAGAGTTTTAATCTTATTCTAGTCTTGTTAATTGATTGCTAGTGGCCTGATGCACCCTTGCATGCTATGATAATCTTATGATCCATTAGCTTTTGTTTGAGAAGTGATTTGCTAAAGTTCTCGTTCACACAGTTACACTAGCAAGGTGAAACTAGTAGACTTGTTTGAATTGTGCATGAAATTAGAAGGGCATGATTAGGTGTAAGATGATTTGGTCTTCATGCTTTGAGTACAAGTAGGTGCATTGAGGATACCATTTCTTGAGATTGATTATGTTTTACCACACCAAGTGAGATTTTGAGCCTATATGCATATCTTTTGCATTTATATTCTTTTGCTTGAGTGTCCACTTGTCATTTGCATTGCTAGCACTTGTTTGAATTCTTTCTTGGAACGAATGACATTGATTGATGATAAAATGATAAAGGCATTTAGGAATAACCTCTATTTCCAAAAATATCCACACCATGCTTACGTGATCAATTAGTTAACCCTTTGAGCTTAATCATATTCTTTCGATGACACACCACATTACTCGCCTAAGACCTATTTCTTGTTTAGCCTTACGTATTTTTGATCCCATTTTGTCAAAGGCTAGTAGGAACTTAAGGGAGCAATAAGGTCTGTGAAATAGGGTTTACTATTTTTTGAGGAAATATTTGTTGTTACCTTGTTAGTCGATTTTCAAATTAAATCTAAAGGAGGATTATTGTTACATTTATCATTTTCCTTAAAAAAAAATAGAAAAAAAAATGAAAAAAAAAAAAAAGAAAAAGAAAAAGAAAATGAAATAAAACATATACATATGAGAGCATACTTATGTTTTTTGTAATCCTCCTTCATTCGACTAGTCAAGTCTTTTTGTTGAAAAATAAAAATAATTTGTGTGGGAAGGAAGTTTGGTGTTGTGCATGATAATCATGGTGACTACTAGCTTTTGACACTTCACCTTATTTTGGCCTTTCTTGACATACCTTGTCCCTAGCCCCATTACAACCCTAATAAAGACCTTTTGATTGTCATTATTAATGTATGTTGTGATTTAAGTTGGGATGATACCAAGTGTCAAGCAGGCTTTTGATTTTGTTGGAAATGAGTGATACACTTACCCTTGTTTTTGAGTGAATATTCTTTTGTGAGTGAAATGTGAGGTATTGCTTGTTTTGCATATGAGATCTCAAGTTTTGACTCTGAGGTGTGCCCTTGTAGACTTAGCATGGTTACCAATAATTTTTGCACTTGACATGAACTTATAATCACTCTTGCATGGTTCTTTAAGTGGACTATGTGAGTCCTTGCACTTTCCACACCAAGACTTTGCAACTTCATTTTGATTCTTAAGTTGATGTATCATGAGAGGACATGTATGTGTGGTGTGCATTGCCATGTGATCTTTTATACAAGCTAGATGGATTTTGTGGGTACATTCACTATTGGCCCTCACGAGACCTCACTCGTCCACTAGGGCTGCCTAGAGGTTTAAAGGGCTTGTTGCATATGCCAAATGCAACCGTCACACCTACGAAAAGGAGTATAGGACTTTTTATCTAGATTTTCTTTTTATTTTACTCGAGGACGAGCAAAACATAGGTATGGGGGAATTTGATAAGTGCATATTTTTGCATATTTTTATTACCTATTTATTGCTTGAACTCGTATTTTAATAAATTATTTTGTTGCATTTCAGGAAATTCGTAAATAAATAAAGATATGACAAAATAAAGAAATAAAGAGCAAGGAAGGGAAAAAGAGGAAGAAAAAGGACCAAAAATGAAAGAAGGAAAAGAATTAGGAGCTTGGAGCAAAAGGAATATTTCAAGACAAGTGGAAGGTGGAGATCATCCCAACACATTAGAGAAGTGTATGGCCAAGATCAACTCTTCAAAGCTTAAGGGGGAAGGAAACAAATAGATGGCTAGGATTTCACCACCACACACCACAAATGTATGGTGGAGATTTACCCAACACCCCCTTAACCCTAATTCCTATCCTATAAATACCCCCTCACCCCCCTTGTATTTAGTAACTTAGATTTTAGGGTAGTTTTATTTTCTTGTATTTTCTTTAGTTTCAAATCTTGTAAACACTCTTTTTAATTTTAATGCAATTTCATTTCCTTTAATTTCTTGTCTTGCTCTCTCGTTTATTTTACTTTCCTTTCGTTATTTTCGTAAATCCAAGTAGTGGACAAAGTAGCGAAAGCTAACCACTATGGGTTGAAAGTAACGATTTTTAATTTCGTGTTCTTAGTTGCTAATGTTAATTTTGCCCCTTTAAAAATTCATTTTATTGTGGGCCATTTAAATTCCAAATCATCGTGTTAGTGTAAATTTTTAATTTCGTAGTTAATTTATTTATTATATTTTTTTAATTTTAAAAAAAAATACAAAAATATTAGTCTTAAATTCGAATCGTATTTTCTGTTTATTTTTGGTTCAATTCGAAGAAACCTTTCCCTTGTTTTTCTCAAAATAAACCAGGCCCATCTCTTTGTTTTATTCACTTCTTCTTCGTTTAAAATAGCTGCGACCCCTTTTCCTTTCTTTGTTTTTTTTTTTCTTAAAAACCCACTCCCCTCTCCTGCTTTATTTCAATTAACCCAGCCCATTCCTAATTCATTACACAGACACATATTACCCTCCCCTGTTTTGCTTTCTTTTTATTCGAATACACCCATCCCTGTTACTGAAAAATACCCAGCCTTGTTCCTCTTTTTATTCGCTGAAAACTCCACACCTAGTCCCATGTTTTGTGTTTAGTTTTGTTTTGAATTTCCTTCACCTATTTTCGATTTCAGTTAGTTAAATAGGATTTAGATGTTGTCTGAGTCACTGTGCCGAGTTCGTGTTTGTAATTGGTTGAACTGAGTTTTGTAAAGAGTCTACTGCATTTGTCTGATTTTTAAAACGATTTCTGCGATCTGTTTTGAGTCAAATTGGTGCTAAGTGTTCCTTATTGTTGATTAGTGTTACGGAATTCATTGCTGCGTTTGTTCTGAGTTCTGCGGTTTTCTAGATAATCGAATTGTTATTCGTCGTTGTTTTGGTTGTTTATGAATTCGGAGTGCTTGTTATTAATAGTCTGTGGAGTCCACTGAGTTGATATCGATTGTTCGAATGGCAATTTTTGCTGTTTACGTCTGCGTTTTTTGTTTCTGGGCTATTGGCTTGATTTGTTCCTGTTTGAATGTTGCTGTCGTTGCCTATTTCTTTCCTTGCTGAGTTCTTCTTTTCATTTCCTGGATCGTTCTCGTTCTTAACCCGTTTGTTGTTTTCATCCTTGTTGCTGGGTTTGTTTAAATTGTTGTCTTGTTTTTTTTGTCAATTGTCCTGTGCATTTTAGAATCCATGAGTCTGCAGCGAGTTAAAATTTGTAAACAAATTTGTAACCAAATTGCCGAGTTGAACTGGTTGTGAGTTTAGCAGTGTTTCTTTCGTTTGTTTCTTTCGTTTGCAATTTCTGATTTCTGTTTGTTTTCATGTTTAATTAAGTTATGAGCTTGAATTATAAGATTGTGGTTAAATTGGTTGTTGGTGAATTCGGTTTTGGCTAGTCTCCTTTACGAAAAAAAATCATGTCAAACTTTCGTTAAAATTTTCTGTAAATACATTTTAAATTAGATTTAAAAAAAAGAGTTTTAGAATAAAGTTTAGTTTTAATTCGAATATAGAATTTTTAGAATAATTTAGTTTTTGCTCTTTTCACTATTAATTAGTTTAGAATTAGAATAAAATTTAGTTTCCTTTTAAAATTAGATTAAATTTTCTTTTCTGAATTAATTAGTATAAAATCCAATCAAATTCTCAAAAATCCACTTGTCCTTTTTCGATTAAATTAAAAATTAAGGAATGTGAAAATATTAGTCCCTGAGGAACGAATCATTAAATATTATAACGAAACGAATTGTGCGCTTGCGATTCAAGTTTAATTATTTTTAGCACAACATACAACGAGTAATAAATGGGTCGTGGCTACCCTCGATCCCTGATCCTGGGTCTGGGGGTGTCACAGAGATGGTATCAGAGCGTTAGGTTACAGTCCTCAGGATCAGGCATACAATCGCTAGCGAGTGAGAAATGTAAGACGTTTCCATAAGCAATTTATGGCACTAATTCCCGAGGTAGTAAAGACCAGTTGGATCAGTCCGCAGCCTTAGTTAATCTGCTTTATAGACATGAATTATGTAAGGCTGTATTCAGTAAACATTTGGGTTTGTAATAATTTATATTTTGAGGATTTATGTTGTAAGGGTGTCGTTTCTGAGACTCTAACCTGTGTGAGTGTTTATACATTTATTGTGGGGTCATGAGCAGGTGGATTGTGTATATTGTGAGTAATACAGGTACAACGAGGAATAAATGGATCGTGGCTACCCTCGATCCCTGATCCCGGGTCTGGGGGTGTCACAGAGATGGTATCAGAGTGTTAGGTTACAGTCCTCAGAAACGATAGAAGATTGAGTCTAATAATACCCGTAATATTAATAATACCTTAAGCTTAGATCAAGTTCGTAGTCGGGTTATTGGATATAGCCCTGACTGTTTAAGATTAAGCCGCGAGGGAACTACTTCTTAGAAACCCTTCTTCTTTTAGAATTGATGGTTAGCAAAACATTTTGTTTGGGATATAGATGAGTGAGATATCGGATATATTAGACCACGAGGCCTTTGAATAGACCTGATTGAGGAGGATCCGGAGGAGGACCCCATGGAGGATCCAGAAATGAATTTTATAAAGGATGAGCCTATTGATAACAATGTAGGATGTTTACTTGAGGTCTTATAGTAGGACCGAGAGAATCTTTTGAGGTCATCAAGGTGACGAGATGAGAGTTAGAATCGGTTATGATTCATCAAGAGACATGATGAAGATATTGGATCAGAGTCTCAAGAGTAGAAGGGATAGAAGCGGTATAGCCAACACCAGTGGAGTGATTCGACTAGAGTGAAACCTGTTACTCGTAGTCGGTTGCAGTTGTCCATATGGAAGTAGTATACGTAAGAACCAAGGCGTTCAAACTTTCATATATGATTAAGGGTACTTACTTACCTTAACTAGTTGGAGGCATTGCCTTGTTTATAGGGTTTTAATTCCCCACGACCAGCGACTCCACCGAGAACAGTATTTACTACGCTATGGGGAAATTTTATTGCCTTGAGGGAGATTTGTATGTATGTACTACGTGAATGTTATTATAACACGAGCCCGCTAAGACGAGATCATGAATGTGCTTTGTATGTAAGGCCATGACGGATCAATTCAAAAATCAATGATGATGGGAATTGATAGCATGACTATAGCGAATTGTGCACTGTAGCAACAAGCAATACGGAAATCTCAGAGCCGATCAGGAAAAGAGATGGGATCATCCTTGCATCAACAATGTTAGGATTTATGACCATTGGTTTATTTTGGTATCTACTTGCTGGTGCGCAATCTATTCTAAAATTGTTCATGTCACATGTTACCTTGAATAGTTATGTCAGGTGACCCTACTAGCATCTTACTTCAAACTTGGGAAGTAACCAACAAATAGTATGACTTTCCTTCCCCTCTTATCACCTTTAAAGGTTGAGAATGCATTATTTTAAATTATCATTACTCATTGGAGTGCCTTGTTCGCGATCCAGGACGACCGGGGAGGGAGAAATTAATTATTTATTCAGCCCTCCAAATCTGCATAATTGAGTTTTATATGCCCAAGTTCTGAGCCACACGACCTTGTTTCTGCCCTTGATTTATAAAGGCTTCGTTGTGTTATATATTTAAGCAAATTTGACAATCATACGATTACTTGTTCATTCACTTTCATTCGTTATCAATCTTTATATTGACTTGAAGATTTAAGAACCCGTGTTTTATTCATATCTCGAGGTACATCATTAATACCCGAGGAGTGACTGAGAGGCAGTAAATGTTGATCGCCTTCGGCTGTCACGCCACTTTTATTCAAGTTATATTTATTAACCTTCTTTGATTTTCCGGGAATATTGTGTAATTGCTATTATTAATTCCGTTCGTTCAAATGAACATTCAATTAATCCTTCCCGAATTGTTTGGCGAATAATCTTTAATGATTATTCGATATCTGATCCCTTATTTCATATATGGACTCCTTAATCGAGTTCATAAAACATTTAACTATCCGATTGACCATTGATGATCGATTGTATAAAGATTCTTCATGAATTCTTTTCTCTTATCCAAAGAGAGATTCAAACATCTAATGTTCAAATTGTATAAAGAATATTGGATTGGTACTGATATTCCGAACTCATTTCCATTTAAAAAATTGATAAAATAGGTACGGAGGCCCCTTTTGGGCGGACCGTCTCGCCAATGAGAAGTAATTGATGAAAGGCTATCGATTGTCCCGATACCGAGAACATTCCGTTCGAGATTATGTTTACCTTGTTCGACCCAAACTTATATACTATTTCTTTCAATTCGATATTCGAGCAACCCAAATTTTTTTTATATAGCTATGATGGTGAGATCTTACACTAGCAGTTTGAAACTGACTAGTTGTATCCGTCGCGTGAGATGACTAGCAAATTATTCTGACTAGCCAAGTATTTTAAATATCATGGTGAAAATCTAGCTGATTGTCCTAGCTGGTTGTTGTACCCTAATCAAACAGAGCTAACCAATTACGTTAACTAGCCACTAATGTCTCTTGAGATGGACTAGTTATTATTCCACTAGTTCGAATTCCAATTAAATTTATTCAGTGAATACACAACGCAGTTATATGTGATAGAGTATGTTGATAAAATTCTAAAGGGAACTTTGATTGAGGCCTAATGAGGTCGCCCCCTCAACGAGATTGCTTGTAAAGATCTTTTATGAACCTTCTGTCTCTTGAAATATTCCTTGTACCATGCAAGTACGTTCCCTAGTATTTGGAAGGAAAAATATAGTGTTGAAATCTAGAACAAGACGGAAAACAGAGGAGTACGACCTATTATGAATCAAAGTTATGAAAACGGCCGAGGTTTGTTCTGTACTTTGAGAATATCGAATAGTGTGATATCAAAAGTGAATAACTGGGTATGTTGGTTCAGGAGACGAGGATACATGTAGGGAGTATAATTTTGATTGTACATGAGGAGGGGAGTGGTCCTTTAAGGACAGAAGCGAACTACGAAGTTTCTTACGATAATACGAGAAAAAAAAAGAATTATTAGAAAAGGAATGTGAGGCTTACCTAACTTATATGGTTGATACCAAGAGAGAAGCACCTAGCCTGCATGGAATGCCAGTGGTTAGGGAATTTTAGAATGTATTCCAGAGAATCTACCCGGATTACCACCGGACTGAGAAATAGAATTTATTATCGATTAGCCTCGGTAGAGATGAACGAGTTAGCAACTCAGTTACAACAGTTGTTGGATAAAAGGTATGATAAGAACCAGTGTGTCACCGTGGGGAGCCCCGGTGTTGTTTGTGAGAAAGAAAGATGGTAGTATGAGATGGTGTATGGACTACCGAGAGCTGAACAAGCTTGCTATTGAGAATAGGTATCCATTACGTACCTAGGATAGATGATTTGTTTGACCAGCTGAAAGATGCTGTGTATTTCTCTATATTGAATTGAGAACTGGATATCACCGGTTAAAGATTAAACCCAAGGATACACCTAAGACTGCGTTTCACACTAGGTATGGACACTATGAGTTGTTAGTATTGTCATTTGGGTTAATGAATGCACCGCAGCTTTTATGGATTTAATGAATCGAGTATTCAAGCAGTATTTAGATAAATTTATTATTGTATTTATTGATGACATCTTGATATATTCAAAGATAGAAGAAGAACATGTTGAGTAGTTAAGGATAGTATTGGAAATATTGCGAAAGGAGAAGTTGTATGCCAAATTCTTGAAGCGTGAATTCTGGCTTAAGGAAGTTCAATCTTTAAGTACCAGAGGTTAGTAACAAGGGAGTCCTAGTGGATCCCGCCAAGATAAAAGTTGTCTCAAATAGGGAGAGACCAACAACACCAACAGAGGTGAGAAGTTTTATAGGCTTAGCCGGTTATTATAGAAGATTCGTGCAAGACTTTGCTAAGATAGCAGCACCTATGACACGACCCACGAGAAAGGCTAAAAAATTTGAATGGACTTCTAAGTGCGAGGAAAGTTTTCAGGAATTGAAAAAAAGGATTGGTATCAGCCCCTGTGTTGGCATTACCAGATGATAAAGGAAATTTGGTGATTTATAGCGATGTTTCTCATAAAGGATTAGGTTGTGTGCTTATGTAGCACGATAGGGTAATCGCGTATGCATCCAGACAATTAAGAGATTATGAGACGAGGTATCCCACCCATGATTTGGAATTAGTTGCGATAGTTTTGCCTTAAAGATTTGGAGACATTATTATACGGAGAGACGTGCGAGATCTATACGGATCATAAGAGCACCCAGGGAAGGCTAGAGTTGGTAAAAAATTATGACTGTGAGATACATTACCACCTAGGGAAGGCCAATGTGGTGGCCGATGCCCTTAGTCGTAAAGAAAGATTTAAGATGATAACCACGTCAGATGATCTAGTCGATGTGAAGATATCAGGAAAAGGTCAGGAAGGCCTGATGGAAATTTGCGTCCAATTGCCATTATTGGAAAAGATTAAGTTATGTCAAGAGAAGAAAATGGAAGAGGAAAAGGATTCCTCTGAAGAGATAATGACAGGAGAGGAGATAAAATATGAACGAGATGAAAACGGAATTATGAGATACGCATCGAGAATATGGATTCCAAATGCTCGGGAATTAAAGGATGAGATTTTAAGCAAGGTCCATAGTTCGAGATATTCTATTCACCCAGGTAGCACCAAAATGTATAAAGATTTGAGAGAATATTATTGGTGGCCTAATATTAAAAAAGGATGTCACCGAGTGGGTAAGCAAGTGTTTAACGTGCCAAAGAGTTAAAGCAGAACACCAGAGACCCAAGATTTAACTCCAGATTTTGGAGGAGTTTTCAGAATTGTGTAGGAACCAAGTTGAGCATGAGTACGGCTTATCATCCACAAACAGATGGCCAAAGTGAGAGAACCATTCAGACTTTAGAGGACATGTTAAGAGTCTGTGCAATAGATGTTAACTCGACTAACTTGTAGAAGGGGGGGTTGAATATAAGTTATATAATCGTGTCCGATTTTTACTTTATTAGATGAACAAGAACAAACGAATAAATCAAACTGTTTGTATTAATTAAATCAAATACAAACTCTACCAAAGGTGTACAATACCTTTAGCAGCTGCTCTCAATATAAATCTCTCTCTGTTTGTTTCGAACTCTCGAATACAAACCTTATACTAATCTAACATTCACGAACACTTTTTACAATGATATAGTGAGAGTATTTATAATTCTACCTATCAACTAATAACAGAAAGTTATGATCTATACATGATAATGTTCTGCCGTCCAGTTGATAGTTTCTATCAATACTAAACTCTTTCATTCATGATACCTTCTTGCTTGTTCTTCAAAACAAAGATCCTATTTTATAGCACTTTCCAGTTTCTGTAGCATCCGTAATGACATCATCAGTAGTATGTCTGATATCAGGTTTCACCTTGCATCAGGACTCGACATCCATCAGTATCTGTCTTGTCATATCAGGATCTGCTCACAGTTCCTGAAATATAGTCCTTGACGCACTGTTCCTGACTTAACTCTACAGTTTACTGTCTAACACATATATCCTATACAAAGTGCTAAATCCTTTATAAGATCAGGATATACAAGAGGTATGTGCAAATTCTATTATTAACATCACAACTCACGAATTATTCCTAACAATCTACCACTATTTATGCTTTAAAATCTGAAGCATAAATCTAACTTGTGGATGTCAAAACATATAACAATACAACCAAAATATAATTTATGAATGTAAGATCATCTCCTTCTTCAGATGTAGACATAGTATCTAGTACTTAGAAGAAAGAATTCAACTATTTTGATGCTTCTTTTCCTTTACCACTTCCCAGTTGAGATTCACCTCTGTCACCCTTAGTTCTTCCTTTATCTCCCCCAGTCTGTTGTTGTTGTCTCTGAATTGTCTTTATCTCCCCCTTTTTGACATCAGTAACATTAATTCCAAGAGATTCAGTAACAGAACAAAAGAGATTCATCAGAACTACTTGATTTTCCATGATAGTGACTTGGTTATCTTCAAGTATTTGAAATCTTGATTAAATAGCAATTTGAGAATTCTGAATATCCTTTAGAACTTCAGAATTAACTTCAATGTTGGAAGTGCTTGTTGTATCTTCAGACTCCGATGCAGAAAGAACTTTATCAGCAATTTTTGTAGAAGAAGTTGTCTGTGTAGCATGATCTACTGAAGTAGAATGATATTCAAGTAATAATACTTGAGTAGAATTACAAACATCTTCACCTTTATGATCTGGAGGTGAAATATGATCATCCTGTCCTTCACTAGTATTCTGTGTACTAACATCTGCAAATCCTGACTCCTCCTGAGAGTGATCAGATATAGTTGATGTCTCAATTCTAGCTGATATTGGAAGTACATACAAAGGAATACTAGGATCATTAGGAAGTTCTTCTGGTACATGTGAAGTAAGAGATTGTCTTAGCCTTTCACCTCTTCTGCTGATGATTCCTGCATGCCTTTCTTTTTGTTTCTGAGCTTTAACTTCTGGCTTTGCATTGTACTTTGCTAAGTCATTCTTCTCATACATTTTGATAAAATAATAAGTACTAGCATCCATACCAAGATTGTCAGACCAAGATTCAGGAAAAACCTGATCCCAGAAATCAAACGATGGTGGTTTCCTAATTTTCTCTCCCTCACTATGGAGTTGATCATCCATACCCTCATTCTCACTTTGACTATCTAAAGTCAACACTCTTTCTACCTCTCCTTTTGTCTGGTTAGGAGTCAGCCTCTCTGTTTGTGGATCTATGTCCATCTTTTCAAGTGTATCACTCAAATTTGGATAAGTGCTCTCATGACATACAGAAAAATAGGGGTTAGAAGAATTTTTATACCTGAACTCACATGGGGAGAGGGTTCCTCATATGGCAAGGGGCTTGAGGTTTTCTCCATGGAGTGAGCTGCTATAGTCTCTGAACCCTCACAATCATCTACTATCTTTCCAGAGACTACAGGCTCCAGTATACCAATTTCAGGTTCTACACTAGACTTTAATGCCTTCAGTAATACTTCATTAGACATTACAGTTTGTGTGTTACCATCTTCAAGTGTTGTTTGCTGAGACACACCCTCAAGGTGGATAGACTCTGACTGAACATAATTTGTTTGATCTTCAGGAAAATCAATCAAAGTCATTCCTCCCATATCATAGGGTATCTCACTTGCAGTTTCAGTCATCAAAGAAGACCTTTCAGCATCAGCTATCACAGTTCCTGAGTCATCCAACCTCTGACTAGATGGTTCTTGTGTTGTAGTGACTGTGATCTGATCAATCCTACTATTCACCACTAGTGCAATAGTATCTCCTGTTGGCTGTATTCCAATATCTACTACCTCCTTCTGTTCACCTTTAGCTGGAGCATCTTCAACAATGAAATCTTTGTGAAACAAATATGTATGAAGTGATTGAAGTGCACCATGCTTAGAAAGTCCAAATGACTTGCATAATTCCTTTCTGACAGATACATAAAAATGCATCTTTATTAAGTCAAGTCTTTGATGTAGAATTCCATATTCTTCAGGAAATGAAAGTCTTGGAACTCTTTCAACCAGAAATTGTAGAACAGGCCTGGAAAGCTTTACTTTTACAGAAATAACCTTCATAGCCAGTCTGTATGTCAATGTTGTATCCCATGAAGAATCAATATCAAGATCTCTCTTGTCAATTGCTGACTTGAATACAGCTTTATTTGTAGAGACCTGTGTTTACACTAATACACGCAAGCGTACGCGGTCACAAGTAATATAGAATAAAGTTGAGTTCATTCCCACAGAGATCTAGTTTAGGTTCAATTCAGTTCATGTACCTATGCAACAATGTATGGTTTTTATTCACTGCTAAGACAATTAACAAATTTGGGTTTAATTAACTAAATTAACTAAGAAGTAAATTAACAACTAAGAATTAACTAACTAACGAGAATTGGAATCCAATTACTTCTACAAGAGTAACATGGGATCCTAACTTCATTAAATACTTTTCTTAGAGTTGAAACCTTTAATCAATACATATGATGGTTTTGATATCTGATCAGACAACACGAAACAAGTATACGCTACTTCTCAGTATACGAATACCAAACTAAACATACATCCACAAAAGAGATAGAAGATGAATAGACACCAATTATGTTTAGACCCTATATCTCTATAAGATTTGAAAACATAACGGTTGAAGAATAAGTTGTCTATTAAGATCACATAGGACAGCATAATATCTCTATTTACGCTACAAATCATGATGTTAAAACATCAACCTATCCTATGCTAGCATGGCAAGTTCTAAATCTCAAGATCCACTCTCGTTTCGCAAGAGATTAACAAATTAGATGTTCGCGATGCATCTAAACACATGAAGCACAACCATGCAAGGATATTAAGAATTCACCACACATAAATCTTTAAAGCAGTCAAACTACTAAGCTACATAGATAAATCCGTTAGAATCTCATGACAACGATTAGTTCATAATTGAACCGTTCGTCATCATTGGATCTGATGAAACCATGATAATAAACAAAGTATTAAAAGATACAAATAAACTAGAGTAATGAGTTAAGAAAACAAATCCCAAAAACATCCAAGAGTTTCGCCTAATTAGAAGAAAACAAAAGTAGATCTAGATCTCCGTTGCTTGTCACGAGCGTTGAAATCCTTCTCCAAGTCTGAATCTCCGTCTCTCGGCTCCCTCTCTGTGTTATGTAAGTGTTTTTTTTATGTCCCCCAAGATGTGTATTTATAGCCCCAAGTTGCCTCTCCATCAAGCAATTACCGTATTAGAGTTGGAATAGAAGATTGGAAATTTCCGTCTTTGAATGAGATAAGAATTACAATTTCCATGCGTAGGACTGATTCTAGAAAGTACCAGCTGCCCAGAGCAATTACCATACGTATTAGAAGTAGGAATTGTGGTAATTTCTTTGTTAAAATTGAATTTTGCAGGTTCTGGGAATTTTCTGGCGGTGTCAAGCGCGATCGCGCTCCATTTTAGTGTAAATCGGGCGCCCCCGCGCTCCTTCAAATTCTGACCAATCTGCCAAGTGCGCCCGTGCTTCATTTTAGTGTATTTCAGGCGCGCCCGTGCTCCTTCAAATTCTGACCAATCTGCCAATTTCAAGAAAATTCTCCAAGCTTCGCGTGGACTACTTACGGGCCTCAAACGGACTTGTAGAACTCCAGATATGGCCAAAACAGTGGAGACTGTGCAACCTACCTGAAAATCCGAATTTTCCACAATTTTCTCATTTCTCTTCCGTTTTCTCTTCCGATTCTTTTGCAACTTCCCGTTCTTCAATTCTTGAGCATTATGATCTTCATGATAGCCTAGGCAAATACGCCATCCTTCATTCCTTTGCTCAATTTCAACTCCAAGACCAATAAAAACCACCAATCCTTAGCCGATAATTGCAATCCTGCACAACTACACAAAACACATCAAAAATACAACAAACTTGAGTCCAAGTCAATCAATTTAAGCTGATATGAAGCAATCCAAGTGGATATAATATCCACTTATCACACCCCCAAACTTAAACCGATGCTTGTCCTCAAGCATAAACAGACATAACTATATACAACTATCTAGTACCACTTCCGTAGGTGATCACGGTTGCATTTGGCATATGCAACAAGCCCTTTAAACCCCTAGGTAACCCTAGTGGATGAGTGAGGTCTCGTGAGGGCCTATTGCGAATGTACCCACAAAATCCATCTAACTAAAAATGCAATGCATGAATGCAACTAATATGAAAATGGAACGATCCCCTTCAAACTAACCAAAACCAACGAGCAAGCAAATATCTTAGAGAATGCAAATAAATCCAAATAGAGCTCGACTAAGTCCCCGTATACTAACAATACATGAACAGAAAAGTGCGTGTGTGCGATGCTCATTAGAAATACTCCCAAAACTAGATCAAAATCATACCTATTCTTCGCCAAGACAATCACAGGTTTATAAATAGAATAGACGGTAAACACTTCATAACCTAGGAACACCTCCATCCTTACCTGAGTTAGCCAGAAATCCATGCTTTATTACTAACAACAACTACGACACATAATATACAAGCATGCTTATTTAACCGTGCAATGGATGAGACCCCAAATGGCTTATACAATAATACCCATGTAGCGAGCGTTAGGTTAGTGGATCCCAGACTATAAAAGCCTTAGGTCACTAGGCACAAAGTCCCTAGAACTTAATAGCTCGAGTATTAAAGAGCTCACCCTGGTTAATTTTGCATTAAACAATTAAACTATTGACTTTTTTTTTTCTTTTTTTTCTTTTTTTCTATTTTTTTTTCTATTTTTTTTTTCATATGCAATCTGGAACGAGAATTCTCAATTCCAACCCTAGACTACTCATATAAATATGAGCCGGCTACTAGCCATTTGACACCTAGCCATTATTAACAACTAGCATGAAATCCCTAATTTCCCCCAAACTTAGAGTTAAGTGCTCCTACGCCATCAAGGGAATAACGAAAATTTTAAATATAAACACGTGATTAAATCTCAAAACAACCAAACAAGCATGACCCTAACCTAGCTCAAAAGCAAACTAATGAGACCGTGTAAATATTTTGTTTCTGAAACATGCAAGTCAATTTCATAAGAACTATAAATCATCCCTCTACTCATCATTACCACACTCAATAAGAAATCTACCTACCAATCAGAATTAGCTCGTTCTAAGGGATCATGAAATATGCATGCCATGCAAATGTAACTATATGAACTCACATGGTATACAAAAATAAAAATAGAATGTCCTATATGAAACAAACGTAGATAACACGAACATACATGCATGAATTACCACTACGTGCAAAGCATGATATCTATATGAACACAATAACACATAATCACAAATAACTACAAATACAATACTTATCCCCCAAACCACCCCCAAACTTGAAAGATTCAATGTCCGCATTGAATGGAAGTAATTACGAGGAATAGTAGGAAACATACCTAATCGTCGGAACCACATGGGTTGCCTCCCACGAAGCGCCTTTGTTTAAAGTCTTTAGCTAGACATGGCAATGGTTTTTTTCTCTTGAAAATTCCTACACCATATCTCTATATGGCCATTTAATTATCTTTTCCGGAGCTACAGCCTTGATGACAAATTTCAGCCTTCTTTGCTCCTCAAAAGTCTCAGTAACTATGTTCACTCCACTACCTGACAAGTTAGCAACAATAATAATAAGCAAAGCAGATGATTGGCCCGAATATACATACCTTAAGTGATCTGGTGGTTTAAGCTCGAGTTTGGAAGCTTCTTCAACAAAATGATTAACTACCAACGATTGACCCAGAGTGGAAATAAACGGACTAGGAACGGAAGTGGGTGGTTCACCAACAGAAGTCTTAACAACAGACTTAGGATCAAAGGAACTATCCTCAAGATTTGACCTTGAAACCACCTCATCACGCAGCACCTTAGAATCCCAAAGATCAGCCACGCCTAATTCCTCACCTTCAGTATCAGACTTTCCTTGTAAAGCATTGTCTAAGGGGTCCGACTTGCCAAAACACTCTTCCTCCTCTATCGGAAATTCCAAGAGTCTCTTTGGATATGGCGGAGGAGGGTAGATCTGATTGATATTTGTAGATTGCTCCGGAGAAGATTTTTCAACATGATTCTTACTCTTTTCCACTTCACCGTCCAACTGCACAGCTGCCATATCAGATTTTTCAATTTCTGGTGTTGCAAATTTTTCAACCTGATCATTCTGAACTTCTTCATCTTCCTTAGCTGCTGATTCCTGATCAGTTGTAGCCTTTCCGGATCTCAAGGTAAATGCTTCCACCTACTCGTTGACATCCCCTTTGCCTGGATCAGCCTCTGTATCACTCGGTAGAGTTCCTTGTGGCCTACTCAACAAGGCATTAGTAATCTGCCCAATCTGATTTTCCAAGGTCTTAAACGAGACAGCGTTGCTTTTAAACATCAACCTCAATTCTTCCAATTCAGATTCGTCATAAATGGAATTCCCAGAACCAGCATATGATTGTTGTTGCTGAAAACCCGGAGGTTGTGATTGCCATGGGGCATACTGCTGCTGAAAATTCTGGTGATTGTAAGGCTGTGCTCCATATTGTTGACTTGGATACTGCTGATAAAGCTATTGTGGTTGTAGCATGCCACCTTGATTGTTGCTCCAGCTAAAATCAGGATGGTTTATGTTGTAAGGATGATAGGTGGCAGAAGTTGGTTGCGAAGGTGTAACACCCCCAGATCCGGGGTCCGGGATCCGGTCGTTACGGTCTCCAATTCTGTCCACAATACTTGAACTTACCTCAACATAAAATAATTTACATCTTTATGACCCAACACAACAATATAAAACACACCCGTTATAGTCCCAGAGATGAAATCAGAGTAACAATCAAATTTTATTAAACACATTATGAGTTCTTACAACCTAAAAGAGTTACAATATGAATACATACTCTTTGCCATGCATTTACATAAGTCATACTAGTCCATATATTTGGTACTGAAAGAATGAATCTATCCTACCAATAGCTTTCTCTTCGGCTCTGGTAGTCTCATCGTCCTCGCCAGCATCGAGTGCGCCTTGTGCGAATCATCTGGTCTAGCTGTTGTTGTGATATAATAATAAAGCAAGGGTGAGCAATAGCCCACCAACAATAATATTTAACTGAACGATAACATATAACAGTTCAAAAGTATCTTTCAAACCATATGCCATGCATTTACGGAAATGATGCCAGATTAACATGAACGATGAAGTTACGAGGTAACTCAAAATGCATATATAGGTGGGAATATCTTCTATGTCAAAGATAAGCCAGATATTATCATTTATCATATAAAGAGGAACTTGCGAGGAAAATATTGCAATCCCAGTTATTAACATTTTTCAAAGTCCTACAACCTGAAAGAAGTCTCTTCGATACGTGTTGCGGAAGACACCGTCAACCTGAAAGAAGTCTCTTCGATACGTGTTGCAGGGAATTCCCAATTTGGGAGATGAACCAATACTGGAGTTATCACGCGCCAGCTGTCCCACTCCCTGATGATCAGTCGGGGATGGTACAGCCCAATATAGTTTACTACCGGTAGAAGGAAGAACTGACGGCTCCACTTGTCGATGGCCTTTAATAGTAACTCCCTGGCCAATGGTTAGGCCTTGTGATGGACCGCGCGACTCGGCCTCTTACACACGACTCCTAGTTCGAATAAATCCATAGCATTGAAACGTAGAGTTTGTCCTCCCTTCCCCAAGTTAAATACTTGTTGATAAGACTCCACAAAGTAGTCGTATCTAGTTGGAAAGGAAAATTCACCAACATTTCCCAAGCTTTTGCTTGTTAATGGATATCAACTTGTTCCAACAATCTTACCCCTCGAATGATGAGAAGGTACGCACAGACTTAATGAGTGCATAGCAACCAAGTTGCGAGTGAAAAGGGTAAATTATGACAGGGAAGTCAACAAGATAAATAACCTTTCTCAAGTAAGGTTCCCTTATAATTTAAGAGATAGATTCGAGTGAAGAATGGAATCTTAAGGACCTTTCTTAATATAATATTAATCGTAGGACTCCGAAATATTTTACATAATATTTGGAGGTGAAAGATAATCTCCAAATAATATAAATCATTTTAAAAAGAATTTAAAAGAATTAAATAAATATTCCAAGAATATTTATTAACTCAATAATAATTACGGAATATTATTAAATCATAATATTGCTCGTAAGTAATCCTCGAATGAATATATAGAATTATTTACTAAATAAATCACTCCTTAAACGAACATTCAAAATAATATTCATTAATAATTAGACTCCAATAAGTATTTAAAATAATATTCAATAAATAAGCCAAACCTTAAATGAATATTTGAAAATAATATTCATTTAATAAATAATCTTCTAAATGAATATCCAAATAATATTCATTTAGTAATCAAAACTTTAAAGGAATAATCGAAATAATATTCCTTAAGTAAATAGAACTTCCAATGAATATTTTAAAATAATATTCATCAAGTACATAAAACCTTAAATGAAAATTCTAAAGTAATATTCATTTAATAAATAACATTCTAATGAATATCAAAATAATATTCATTAAATAATCAACTCTAAATGAATATTCGAAACTAACATTCATTTAATATCTCTCGACTGAGATAATACTCGAATAACATTTCTCGAAATATTTCCAAGTAATTGATACTTTATGGAAATATAAATAACTTTTAATAATAACATTCCTTAAAATAAATAATAATCTACCGTTGGAATCCCTCCGGGTTTCCACGACTATCTATATCTCAAAATACCGACTCCCGGTCTATATTTAAAAATGAATATCATATGCCCTTCGCTAAGGGTCTTATCAAAACAATCCGGCTTATAACTGATAATTCGTATCTAGTGTATAAGCCAATATCAATTTAGGGAACAGGTATCATAATATAATTTGACAATAGGCATGCATGCTATGGCATATGTAAAACGGCAATCACATATATATATTATCACAACAACAGGTTCAAAGTTTTGAACACTTGCCTGGTAATCGGGTGTGGGTGGAGATAGCGTGTCCTGGGTCTGCTCGATGATCTATAAACAATCAGAACATTCGAGATTAACCACTTAACACGTTTTAAAAGTCTAAGTATAACTTCACTTAAATCGAAACACGTTTTCGAATTATCTCGTTATACACCTTTTAGTGTAACTCTTTTTATTACTGATACGATCCGACATTTGTTCGTTATTACGACATGTCATCATACCCACACTCGGTATATACTTAAGTCGTATAAGTTCTAAAGTCGATTGATTACGAACCGAGATTATACCTCGAGTTTTATCGTTCGTTTTCTAAGTGTTTTACCAAAGTTATAACCAAGCGGGTTTTTAGGGGTTCGTTCGCGTTTAACTTTGATTCCAACATTTTTATAAAATCGGAAAACGATCCGTTTGACATGTGGTTTTCTTTCATACCTTCCTTATGACCTCTAGTATTTATTTACCAAGATTCGTCACTGAGTAACATGATTTACGAGGGTTCAATTGAAGTTACGAACTTTTATTTACGGTTCCGAACCAATTTTAGTAATTTGACCATAACTCCTAAACCGTAAGTCGGAATGTTTCGATTCTTGCGCCAAAACGATCTATGGCTCGAGGTATACAAGGACCAGTCATAATATTATCAAGGTCAGGAACTAATATTTACTGTCATGCTCGGTTTCTAAGTGTTAACAAAAATTCGGCATTACGACGGCTATATATCGAACGTTCTAAAAAAATCATAACAATTCAACCAAGCCACACCGGGCAAACCAAACATCTTACATTCATGATATACACCTCATAAGTCCAGGAACATCTCAACTCATCCTCTTAATCATTATATGGCTCAATGAACTAAATCAACTACATAATCATGCTTATATGTTTAAAACCACATCATCATCAAAACAAATCCAATAATCACAAAAACTCAAAATAAGTTCTAGGGTTTCTTAAGAGTTATACCTTCCTGGAGTATCCTAATACATGACTAAGCCTTGGTTTGTCCTTGTATAGCCTTAGGATTTCTTATATCATCCAAACAAAACAAGAAATCAATGTTAGTTCATGAAGGTTGTTATTCATCAGTTCAAAGATCTGCAAAAACGAGTCCCTTACCATGCTTTTCTGGACAAGGATTCTAAAGGAGAGTTGTATAGCATCTAACCAGCTTTCCAACAAGCTAAAGAACACCAAATTCCATTGAGTAATGAAGGAGATATGACTGTTTGAAAATCGTTACAGAAAACTGTCAAGAACAGGCAGTTTGGTTTCTTCAATTTGGGGAAGGTATTTGACTATGCTACACTCATTAGATTGCCATGAAATTTTGAAAGAATGTTGCCCATGGAGCGGAGAAGCGATGGTTAAAATTTGGTGATTTTATCATGGATAGAAATGGAGATATGAATTTGTTTTTGGAGAGTGTTTCTGCTGGCAGTTTTGAGAGAGTTTTTGTTTTGCTTGCTTGGCTTGTGTGAGAATGAATTATTTTGATGTCTTGGATAATATCTTTCATAAAGCTACTTTAATAAAGTAGCGTGGTCATCCATGATGCAATTCAAGTGGACAAGTGTTGATTTTGTGTGGTTGGATGATAAAAGAAGCAAAGTACTTGGTTTATTGCTAAGTATGCTAGTTGCTCATGTAACTACTTGGTTACTTGCTCTTATCCACTAGCACATGCATGTATCTTGGCTCCCTGCTTGTTTTTTTTTGTCCGGTTATTGCTCGTTTCGATTTATCGTTCGTAGGAATATTTCACGGATTTCTAATTAGGGTTTACCGGGAATCTTCTTAATATTAATACTATCATTCTCCATCTTTCTTACTAACTTTTAAATTTATATTCCTTAAATCCCTTCATTAAATTCTTAAGTCTATCAGTGTCCAGGGAACTCTCGGAGAAAATAAAAGTGCGGTTTTTCAGAATCCGACAGCTTTTACATACACTTATTTTCCCCCTGGATCACTATTACGAACTCGGAAATCCGTTTTGAATACTTCTATATAGTGTCGTCTTATAATATTCTCTTTTCCACCAAAAACACTATTCATTCTTTATTTTTTACTTATTCTCTTAGGGTTGTACAATTTTCCCTGATCTCTTTCGATCGTTCCTTAACCTTTTTACGGACCCATTGGACCAATAACAGATATCGATTTGGATGACATAAGAATAATCTTCTCCTTTAGAATTATCAAATCTCAATTCCCTAGGAGATAGATAATTCTTATCTAAAGTGTCAACCAATAGTATTCTTCATGGCATATAAACATTTGAATCCAAATCTATTCCTTTCATTCATTATCTCAATCGTTACATCGTAGTCGTAATCACTATTCACCATTACCTCAGTACATAATAAAAAGTTTTAATTATATCCAAAATTTGGGGTTCTTACAGAAGGTCGCTGAAAATTGCTCACCAACTGTGCCGATTCATAAGAGATAGCACACTGATTTGTCTCATGTGCGCCCGCACATAGCTCACAAACACTAGCCACCTGCTGAACTCCATAGTAAGTTAGAAAATCCATCTTTCAAGTCAACGCCTTCAACTGAGCTGCTATAGCTGTAGCCGCATCACCCAGATCTATATTCGCTCTCTAACAAGTACCTGAAACACCAATGAACTACACAAGAATAGATGAGAAAAACAATCCGAGTTAGTGAACGCTAACGACCACTGATGACAAGCACATAAACTGAAAATAAAACACCGATGATCCCCGACAGCGGCGCCAAAAACTTGTTTACACTAATACACGCAAGCGTACGCGGTCACAAGTAATATAGAATAAAGTTGAGTTCGTTCCCACAGAGATCTAGTTTAGGTTCAATTCAATTCATGTACCTATGCAACAATGTATGGTTTTTATTTACTGCTAAGACAATTGACAAATTTGGGTTTAATTAACTAAATTAACTAAGAAGTAAATTAACAACTAAGAATTAACAAACTAACGAGAATTGGAATCGAATTACTTCTACAAGAGTAACATGGGATCCTAACTTTATTAAATACTTCGCTTAGAGTTGACGCCTTTAATCAATACATATGATGGTTTCGATATCTGATCAGACAACACGGAACAAGTATACGCTACTTCTCAGTATACGAATACCAAACTAAACATACATCCACAAAAGAGATAGAAGATGAATAGACACCAATTATGCTTAGACCCTATATCTCTATAAGATTTGAAAACATAACGGTTGAAGAACAAGTTGTCTATTAAGATCACATAGGGCAGCATAATATCTCTATTTACGCTACAAATCATGATGTTAAAACATCAACCTACCTATGCTAGCATGGCAAGTTCTAAATCTCAAGATCCACTCTCGTTTCGCAAGAGATTAGTAAATTAGATGTTCGCGACGCATCTAAACACATGAAGCACAACCATACAAGGATATCAAGAAATCACCACACATAAATCTTTAAAGCAGTCAAACTACTAAGCTACATAGATAAATCCGTTAGAATCCCATGACAACGATTAGTTCATAATTGAATCGTTCGTCATCATGGGATCTGATGAAACCATGATAATAAACAAAGTATTAAAAGATACAAATAAACTAGAGTAATGAGTTAAGAAAACAAATCCCAAAAACATCCAAGAGTTTCGCCTAATTAGAAGAAAACAAAAGTAGATCTAGATCTCCGTTGCTTGTCACGAGCGTTGGAATCCTTCTCCAAGTCCGAATCTCCGTCTCTCGGCTCTCTCTCTGTGTTATGTAAGTGTTTTTTTATGTCCCCCAAGATGTGTATTTATAGCCCCAAGTTGCTTCTCCATCAAGCAATTACCATATTAGAGTTGGAATAGAAGATTGGAAATTTCCGTCTTTGAATGAGATAAGAATTACAATTTCCATGCGTAGGACTGATTCTAAAAAGTACCAGCTGCCCAGAGCAATTACCATACGTATTAGAAGTAGGAATTGTGGTAATTTCCTTGTTAAAATTGAATTTTGCAGGTTCTGGGAATTTTCTGGCGGTGTCAAGCGCGGTCGCGCTCCATTTTAGTGTAAATCGGGCGCCCCCGCGCTCCTTCAAATTCTGACCAATCTGCCAAGCGCGCCCGCGCTTCATTTTAGTGTATTTCAGGCGCACCCGCGCTCCTTCAAATTTTGAACATTCTGCCAACTTCAAGAAAATTCTCCAAGCTTCGCGTGGACTACTTACGGGCCTCAAACGGACTTGTAGAACTCCAGATATGGCCAAAACAGTGGAGACTGCGCAACCTACCTGAAAATCCGAATTTTCCACAATTTTCTCATTTCTCTTCGGTTTTCTCTTCCGATTCTTTTGCAACTTCCCGTTCTTCAATTCTTGAGCGTTAAGATCTTCATGATAGCCTAGGGAAATACGCCATCCTTCATTCCTTTGCTCAATTTCAACTCCAAGAGCAATAAAAACCACCAATCCTTAACCGAAAATTGCAATCCTGCACAACTACACAAAACACATAAAAAATACAACAAACTTGAGTCCAAGTCAATCAATTTAAGCCGATATGAAGCGATCCAAGTGGATATAATATCCACTTATCAACCTGCATAATGTTAGTTGGACTAGACTCTATGTGTGTAGGTGACAAATGAATCTTTCTCCTTGTTCTATAGTGAGTAACAGATTTATCTTGAGAAGACTCAAGAGGTGTAGACACAGAAGTGATCTTGGGATGAGATCGTTTTTCAATAGACACAGTCTTTTGTGCGACAGTATCCAGTAACTGTTTTCCCTTTTTAAGTACTAAAGCCTTTTTGGAGATTGCAGCCTGGCTGTGACTAGGTGCTTCATCTCTTTGTCCTAGCTTAGAAAGTTGAATTGCAGCCTTCAATTCTTCTCTCTCAGCAAGAGATATATTATCATCATCTTCACTAGAACTACTACTTGAAACAACAAATCTTCTCTTCTTTACAACTAATGTCTTTTGAGAAACACCAGAGGTTGGTTTCTTTGAAACAATAGGTTGTGGATCAAAATTTGGTTCTTGAATTGTTTCAGAGACTATAATGTTTTTGGTTACTTGGGTAGACACAGGGGGGTTCTCCACCAAATGAGATTCCTGAGTCATTTCACCACAGAAGAAAGAAGAATTATAAATTGTAGAAAGAAGAGTTCTTAGAGTACCTGAACATGTTGTGGATAGTATATTGCAGGTATTTCATCTAGATTCTTTTCACTGTCCTTCTTTGTAATGTCAGAGAAAATTCTCTTTTGCTGTACATAAGAAGAAACACAGTGTTCTCTACCAAATCTAGCTTCAACATCAGAAATAAAATGGTTAATAAACAATTGCATGAATCTGTGAAAATAAACCATTTTCCTATCTTGATCTCTTGACCCAAGTTTGATACACATCTGACTTAAAATAATGCGACCAATGTTAATAACTCTGTTATAAAGCAAACTATATGCAATGTGGGATGTAACAGTAGTAATTTGTTGAAAAGAACTACATTTACCAGTAAAACATTTAGCGAGTTGGTCAAAGAAGAAAGACAATTCTTTCCTAAGAAAGGATCTATTTAACTGGCTCATGTTATCAAGAGGTCCATTATAACCTAACTTAAATAACATGGTTCTAACATTATCATCAGATGGTACATTCTCAAAATTCATACTAACAGGTAAGTGAATTACTGAATTAACAACAGATTCAGTAATATCAAATGAGTCTTGTCCTAAGCGTAGAACAATCTTACCTAATTGACCCTGAACAGAGTCAATTACCTCAGCATTCTCCCAAGCTTGTGCAACAGCAGCTTGATTAATCTGTGGAGATGTTGTCAAGGCATAACTTAATGGTCCTTTCGCCATAAAGTCCATCATTGGGTGAAAATCAGTTGACACCCCTTCCTTGTTGGTGATAGCTGCAACATGATTGTTCATCATAAAATCAAAGTCACCAAACTTGAAAGCTACTGATTTGGGTAGTCTTCTTTGAGCTGCCATTTTGATCTGTAAAGAACTTGAGAAATCTTGAAATTGATTAGTGATTTTGAGAACTCGAGAATGTTTTTGCTTTAGAAAATATGAATTTAGAGAAAGCAATAAACAATTAGAGTTTCAAAACAAGTATATTTCAAAAATCCTTCAGACCCACTATCCCACGTTGACCCGTAGATTGACAGGTGTCAGTTCCTGAAAAATGGAGTCACCCATGATTTTGGGAAAATAAAATCCAAAATTGATTTCAATTAAATAAATCAGGGTATAATCAAGATAAAAATCAATACTGATCAGCTTCCTTCTCCTGATGTGATCTTCTCATCAAGATAATCACAAATTTCAATGTGATTTGTAAATAGTAATAATCACAAATCCTGATATGATCACACTTGTAATTCCTTATCAATATCATCCTGATTCCAGAGACTAAATGGAGTTCCACGTGGCATTTTCTTTTATCTGAAAAAGAAATAAACAATAATCTGAACAAAATCAATTGGTTAGATACGTTTAACATTTCTTGAAAATACAAGAAATACAGTCACGCGCAATAATAATGACTGACTGCATTAATAATCTCCAAGCGACTGTTCAGCTTCTCACGTCTTTCTATAAAACCGACTGACGTCTTATGCCATTCTTCACTCCAAAAACCTTCCAATCTTTTCTCTGTAAACCACTCCTTTCCTAATGGCTTTCAACCCAAATATTCATATGAACCCTAACTTTCGGTTCATTTCCTCTGAGGAGTTCTATGCTCTTGATGATCAGGAGTAAGTGGACTATCTCTTCGAAGAGATGACTTTCTCATCGAGTTAGATATGGTTGGTATCAACCAAAATGATGTCCAAAAACCTCCTCTAAAACATCTACCAGTTGAACAAAATCCTCCTCTAATCTCTCACACCTTGAGGATGAAGAATTTGGTGAAGATTCCGGGGTTGATCTTGATGGAGATGTTATTCATTTATCCATCAGTCCTCAATAAACATGGGGTTGTACCAGCTGCTCTCATTCAAGTCAACCTGAGAAGAAATCCAAGAGCATATGGGACTGTTCAAATCCCCAAATGGATTTTAGAATGCTCCTCGTCCTGTATCTTAGATGCATGAAAGAAGCAAGATCCAATTGCCATAACATTAGACAAGAATAAGATTATCAGTTGAATTTAGGCAAAAAGAAGTTTGTATTTCATTTCCATGTATGGAATGCTTTTGATTAATGAAAATACAAGTTTTCTTATTATCTACTTGTCTATTGTTTGTTTATTAGAATGATCTGAATAAAGTATAAATTATCAGTATGCATGTGTTAAAACTTGCTAGCATAGACTTAACAAAACTCAGAATTAGACCACTAAATAAAATGAACTTCAGGATTTGAAACATTAAGTCGTAGAATAAACAAATTTCACAATCCTGATGACGTCAGCATCCTGATAGTAATGTTGATCCTTATGATTATTAACAAGTCTATCATACTGTAATTTATCAAAGTAAGACGATATAGCTTAAGCAATTAACTATTCAATATAGATCCTGACAAAGATATCAAGTCTATAAGCTGAAACAACATACCTTGCTACTTATGCAGATGTTAAAGATCTAGAAATTTAACATTCCTAACTCACTAACCAATCTAATGAATGTAGCCTCATCAAGTGGTTTAGTTAGAATATCTGCAAGCTGTTTGTCAGTAGGAACAAAATGAAGTTCCACAGTACCATTCTCAATATGTTCTCTAATAAAATGATACCTGACATCAATGTGCTTAGTCCTTGAATGTTAAACTGGATACTCTGCAATTTTGATAGCACTAGTATTATCACAAAACATAGGAATATTACTAAGTGTCATACCATAATCCATCAACTGATTTCTTATCCAAAGGAGCTGTGCACAACAACTGCCTGCTGCAATGTACTCAGCTTCTGCAGTTGAGGTTGAAACTGATTGTTGCTTCTTGCTTACCCAAGAAATCAATCTGTATCCCAAGAATTGACATGTACCTGTAGTGCTTTTTCTGTCTATTTTACACCCTGCATAATCAGAGTCTGAATAGCCAATTAGGGAGAAATCAGATTCTCTAGGATACCACAAACCAAGATTTGGAATTCCCTTGAGATATCTAAAAATTCTCTTCACAGCAATTAAATGAGATTCCTTAGGATCACTTTGGAATCTAGCACATAAACAGGTAGAATACATTATATCTGGTCTACTTGCAGTTAAGTATAATAATGAACCTATCATGCCTCTATAGCTAGTGTTATCAATACTCTTTCCCTTAGGATCAGAGTCTAGCTTAGTGTCTGTTGCCATGGGTGGTTTTGCAACTGAACAATCTTGAAAGTCAAACCTTTTTAAAAGATCTTTGATATACTTTGACTGATTAATGAAAATACTAGTCTCAGTCTATTTGACCTGCAAGCCTAAAAAGTAATTTACCCATCATGCTCATCTGATACTTAGACTGCATAAGCTTACTGAACTTAGCACATAACTTTTCATTAGTATAACCAAATATGATGTCATCAACATAAACTTGAACTAAAAGCAATTCACCTTTAATCTTTCTAAAGAATAGAGTTTTGTCAATTGTACCTCTTGTGAAACCATTTTCAAGAAGAAATTTAGACAAAGTCTCATACCATGCTCTTGGTGCCTGCTTTAGTCCATAGAGTGCCTTGTCAAGTTTGTAGACATGATTTGGAAACTTTGGATCAACAAAACCAGGCGGTTGCTCCACATACACTTCCCCATCAAGCTTGCCATTTAGAAAAGCACTCTTTACATCCATCTGGTATACCTTGAACTTTGAATGAGCTGCAAATGCAAGAAACATCCTGATTGCTTCCAATCTTGCTACAGGTGCAAAGGTTTCATCATAATCAATGCCTCCTTCCTGAGAGTAACCCTTGGCCACTAGTCTTGCTTTGTTTCTTACAATCATACTAGATTCATGTAGCTTGTTTTTGAAAATCTATTTCGCACCAACAATAGATCTATCTTTAGGTCTTGGTACCAATTTCCAGACTTTGTTCCTCTCAAACTAATTTAATTCTTCCTGCATTGCAATTACCCAATCAGGATCCTGTAAGGCTTCTTCAACCTTCTTAGGTTCATTCTTTGAGAGAAAACAACTATACAAGCATTCATTTTGAACTGATCTTCTAGTTCGAATACCACTATTTTGATCACCAATATCAAATCTTCAGTATGACCCTTTGTCCATCTTCTAACAGGTGGTAGATTACTCCTGTTAGATTCTCCCCCTAAGGTAGTGGTATCTCTTGTAGAAGAACTTTCTTTGGCCTCAAAAGCTCCCCCTTGATCAGTAGAATTAGTAGACTCCATACTGCTGCTAGTTTCTGATCTTCCTTCACTAGTCTCTGAAGGATCAGTTCCTAATGGAGTAGACTCTGAATGACTAGTCTGCTCCTGATGAGCACTGTGTTCTCCTCGATTAACTTGCTCCCCCTCAACAGTAGCATTCCTTTGAGAAGCAATAGAGATTTCAATTTGAGAACTTTCATCATCACTAGAGAGTGTCTCAGAATCCTTAAGATTTTCAAATTCCAAATTGTCATAGCTTTCATCAGTTTGCAAAATTCCAAACTTCTTGTCATTAAATGCAACATGAATTGATTCCATAAAAATGTGAGTTCTGAGATTGTATGCTTTGAAGGCCATTGATGCAGAATATCCTAGAAAGATTGTTTCATCCGATTTAGCTTCAAATTTTCCAAGTTGTTCTGGATGAACTTTCAGGACATAGCATTTGCATCCAAAGATGTGAAAATATTTCACACTTGGTTTCTTTCCTTTGATCATCTCATAAGGAGTCTTACCATGACTATTTATCAAGGTACAATTTTGAGTAAAACATGCAGTGTTAATAGCTTCTACCCATAGATAAGTTGGAAGCTTTGCATCTGCAAGCATGGTTCTAGCTGCCTCTATGAGAGTTCTGTTCTTTCTTTCTACTACACCATTCTGCTGACGTGTTCCAGGTGCAGAAAACTGTTGAGTAATTCCATTGTCTGCACAATACTCCTCCATTGTTGAATTCTTGAATTCTGTACCATTGTCACTCCTAAGTACTTTGACTTTGTACTCAGAGCTATTCTGAATATTCTTGACAAGTTCAATGATTTGCTGAGGAGCTTCATCCTTCTTTTGTAGAAAGAATACCCATGTGAACCTTGTGTAGTCATCCACTAACACTAGAGCATATCTTTTCTTACTGATAGACATAATGTTTACTGGACCAAATAGATCAAGATGCAGCATGTGAAATGGTTCAGTAATTGAATTTTCTGTCTTGCTCTTGAAAGTGGTTCTTTTTTGTTTACCAAGCTGACAAGCATCACAAAGTCCATCTTGCACATAATTTGCCTGAGGTAGGCCTCTCACTAAATTGTGCTTAACAAGTTGATTAAGATTCTTGAAGTTGAGATGTGAGAGCTTCTTATGCTAATTCCAGCTCTCATCATTCGATGCCTTGCTGTAGAGACATCTAACAGTTCCTTTAGATGTATCACTCACGCTGGCTTCATAAATGTTACCATGTCTCTGACAGGTTAGAACAATGTCTCCATTCTTCATATTCAAGATTTTACATCCTTCTTTGTCAAAGATTGATTGCTAACCTTTATCACCCAGTTGATTTATGCTTAAAAGTGTGTGTTTCAAGCCTTCAACCAGTGCTACGTTTTCTATGATGACATTCCACAAAACAATTGAGCCATATCCCAGAGTTTCTCCTTTGTTGCCCTCTCCAAAAGATATTACTGGGCCAACTTTCCTCTCAAACTTTGTAAGCAGGGACTTCTTTCCAGTCATATGTCCAGAGCATCCACTGTCCAAGATAATTGAATGCTTCTTTCCTGTGCCCTGCACACAAAAAAGTAACTAGTTAGAAATTTTTAAGACCCAACTTTTATTGGATCCTTTCTTACTAGATTTAGAAACAACAGGCTTAGAAGATTTTGCTTTGGATTTACCTGTTAAAGAGTTAACCTTAGACTCTAATTTCATAAACTGTTTTTGTGACTAGGAGTTTCAGATTTTAGAGAATAATAGTCATAATACAGTTCATGATATTCTTTACATATATAGATGGAATGAAGTAAACTACCACAATGATAACAAGCTTTTTGTGCTTGGTATTGAATTTTCTGAGTCTTGGGGAATCTGGACTCAAGTTTCCAAGAAGGTTTTTGATTGCAGTCTAGGGCCAAATGATTATGATTTCCGCACTTATAGCATTTCTTCCTTGGTGCATCAGGTACATTCTTGTAATTATTCTCTTTGTTAATACCTTCTTTTCCATTCCTATTTCTCTTGATCTTGCTAGACTCTGAAAGACCTTTTAATTTCTGTTTCAGCTAAGATTTAGACAGAAAGCCTATGTTAATGTTCTTAGGTTTTTCTAACACTTTCTCATCTGAACTATTATTGTTAATTCTCTTGTGTACAACTTGGGTACCATTTGAATCAACAAATTTAACATGATTCAGTTCAGGAATTTTTTTCTTACCTTCAGATTTAGATGTGCTAGCTTCTACTTTACTATTATCATTCAGGACAACAACTACAGGAGTTTCACTTTTATCCTTCTCAAAACCTAAGGCATAAATCTTATCAGGTATCTGATTATTGATAATGTCCTGAGTCTTTTTGCAAGATGTATTCCACATGTGAAACCTATCTCTCTCTTCCTCTAGTTCTTTTCTGACATAGTCATAAGCCTCAAGAATAACACTATAATCATGCTTAGCTTTATCAGAACTTAACCTATAATGTTTCATTTGAATTAACTCAGATTCAAGAATATTATTTCTACCAACTAATCCATCATTCTTAATCTTAAGATCATCTTTTTCATTAGTAAGAATTCTGAAATTAGTCATAAGATTCTTAAACTCAGCATGGATAGTTCTAATATCATCAGAATCTAAGCTATCAAACGAATCAAGAGAGTGAAGAGATACCTTGACAGAAGATGAAGAAGTTTTCTTTGGAGATCCACGCTTGTCTGAAGCACTTGCCATCAAAGCAATGTTATCATAATCCAATTCATCTTCAGAATCACTGGAGTCTGCCCAATCCTTCTGTGTGACCATGAGTGCATTACCTTTTCCTGAATTCCTAGGCTTCTTACACTCACTTGTAAAGTGTCCAATCTCGCTGCAGTTAAAGCACTTGATCTTGGCCTTATCAAGCTTGACAATTGTACTTTTGCCTTTGTCACTCTTCTTCTCCTCTTTCTTTAGAAAAGATCCTTTGCTAAATCTTCTCCTGTTGAATCTTCCTTTCTTGAAAGTTTAGCAAACATAGCCAAGAGTTCCTGCATCTCTGATTCAGAATCATTGTTGTCATAGTCTGTATCTGCAGTCTCTGACTCAGAACTTTCTTTACTCTTTTTCTTCCTTGAGTCTCTTTCAATAGATTTAGACTTTTCCTCTGGAAGCTTCTTTGATTCAGATTGAGCAGTGAGTGCAACAGTTTTCATCTTTCCTTCACTCCTGCTCTTTTTCTGCTGCCTGTCAAGTTCATATGCCCTAAGTTTTCCATAGACTGCCTCTAATGATATTTCATCCAGATCATTAGCTTCCTCAATTGCAGATATCTTCTCATTGTAGAAATCAGGCAAGGCTTTCATGAACTTAGTATTCATATCCTCCAAGTCATAATATTTTCCGTGCATGGCCATCTCATTGATGAGTTTAGTAAACCTATCAAAGGTTTCAATTAGTGACTCACCAGACTTGGATTCAAAGTACTCATACTGTTGTATGAGAAGTGTCCTCATATTCTTCCTGACAGGTTTTGTTCCTTCACAGTGAACCTTTAGATTGTGCCATATCTCCTTAGCAGTCTTACAAAAGAGAACATAGTTAGTGAGAACAGAATCAAGACTGTTGAATAATATGTTTCTCACTTTAGCATCCTTAAGAACGTTCTCCTTGTCCTTATCTGACCATTCAGATTTAGGCTTCTCTATCATGTGCTCTGGAACAACTTTTCCTTCGACAGTTACTTGAGCAACAACCCTTGTTGGAACAAAAGGCCCATCTCTTATTCTATCAAGATAATCAGGATCTGTTGCTTCCAGGTGATGCAACATCTTCACTTCCCATAGAGTGTATTCGTTTCTCTTGCGCATAGGGATCTTAGTATTACCATCCTTGTAACCAGACATGATTGCAGATCTTTATGATTATTCAAAATCAACATGCTCTGATACCAATTGTTAACTCGAATAACTTGTAGAAGGGGGGGTTGAATACAAGTTATATAATCGTGTCCGAATTTTGCTTTATTAGATGAATAAGAACAAACCAATAAATCAAACTGTTTGTATTAATGAAATCAAATACAAACTCTACCAAAGGTGTATAATACCTTTAGCAGCTGCTCTCAATACAAATCTCTCTCTATTTGTTTCGAACTCTCGAATACAAACCTTATACTAAGCTCACATTCACGAACACTTTTTACAATGATATAGAGAGAGTATTTATAATGCTACCTATTAACTAATAACAGAAAGTTATGATCTATACATGATAATGTTCTGCCGTCCAGTTGATAGTTTCCATCAATAGTAAACTCTTTCCTTCATGATACCTTCTTGCTTGTTCTTCAAAACAACGATCCTATTTTATAGCACTTTCCAGTTTCTGTAGCATCCGTAATGACAGCATCAGTAGTATGACTGATATCAGGATTTCACCTTGCATCAGGACTCGACATCCATCAGTATCTGTCTTGTCGTATCATAATCTGCTCACAGTTCCCGAAATGTAATCCTTGACACATTGTTCCTAACTTAACTCTATAGTTTACTGTCTAACACATATATCCTATACAAAGTGCTAAATCCTTTATAAGATCAGGATATACAAGAGGTATGTGCAAATTCTATTCTTAACATCACAACTCACGAATTATTCCTAATAATAGACTTTAAAGGAAGTTGGGATGACCACTTACCATTGGTTAAGTTTGCTTATAAATAGTTACCATGCAAGTATAGGGATGCCCCCTTACGAGACCCTGTATGGAAGGAGATGCCACCCTCCCCTGTGTTGGGAAGAAGTTGGCGAGAGAAAGATATTGAGGCAAAAAAAAATTAGTCCAACAGACGAAAAAGACAATAGAGATTATTCGGAAATGGCTAATGGCAGCCCAGGATAGACAAAGAAGGTATGCGGATCAAGCACACAAGGATAGAGAATACGAGGTCGGAAACTTCGTGATGTTAAAAGTGTCCCCGTGGAAGGGATTAATGAGATTTGGAAAGAAGGGAAAGTTGAGCCCGAGATTCATTGGACCGTTTGAGATTCCAAAGTACGTAAGGAAAGTAGCCTACGAGCTAGCCTTGCCCTCAAACCTTCAACATGTTCATAATGTGTTTCATGAGTCAATGACACGTCAGTATAATGTGGATGTCCGACATGTGATAGAGTACGAGCAAGTAGACATACAACCAGACCAGACTTACGAAGAACAACCTATAGAAATCCTAGATTGAAAAGAATAAGTGCTGAGAAACAAGAGTGTTCAACTAGTAAGAGTGTTAAGGGAAACTAGAATGTCGAAGAGTCAACCTGGGAACTAGAGAGCGCAATCCACGAGAAATACCCTCGAACATTCACTGACTGATTCCGGGACGGAATCCTTTTAAGGAAGGGAGACCATAATAACCCGAATTTTTGTACTTGAGAATATTTTTATTTTTATGGATGAATAGTACTTTGCATGGATGAATAGTAAATTTCATGGATGAATAATGATTTTGGGAATTAAGAAATTTTTCACGTTATCATATGTACGGGACAGGAAATGGATATTTTAAAGTTATACGAGTAATCTACGAAGCGAATAAGTGTATGTAAACGCGATCGAAATTCAGAAAATCCAAACTTTATTTTTATGGAAAATTTGACCGAGCAGAGAAGAGCGTATCAATGCGATCAAGTCAAGTGAATTATTTAAATCAAGGATTTTATATTTTATTAAATATGATTTAAGGATTTAGAATGAAAACCCCTGAGTTAGTATAACGAACGTTGTAGAAATCGCTAGAACTTCATAACGAGATTAAGCGATTAAGCGAACGCGAATGGATTACGGATTAAACACGAACCAAGATTAAGTACCACACAAGATTATTAAGTGCAACATATCAATAGAATTAGTGTGAAACCAAGCAAGATTACCAAGTTGTAATAACCCTGATTTTGTACTACTGTAGAAAGGACCCGGATAAATAGTAACTCCTGTGTGTAAGAAAAACAAATCCTACCCAAGATTATGTAATGGAAATTTGAGGATTTTAAATCCATATTAATTTTATAAGTGAAATGAGTGTATGTAAAAGCCATCAGAAATCAGTAAATCACACTTCGTTAATAAATTACGATTTTCGAGAAAGCGATAAATACGAAAGCCGTGACACGGCCAAGGACCTTAAAACGTGAGAATATTATGGAATAAGTGCTAAGAAGGAATTTGGTGGAATGAAGAACACTTGAAGAGATTTTATTCGCTAAGAATATTTTACGGATTAAAATTAGGTTGCATGGAAATTATGGAATAAAAAGTAGAAAATAATTAGAATAACAAGTGCCATGCAAAACCTAGCTACATGCATGCAAGGTGGTAGACAAGATAGTAACCAAGTAGTTAGAGTAGTTGGAAACCAAACTAGAAAGTTAGAAAACTAAGTAATAGTTAGAAAACAAGATCCTTGAGTTAAGGACAAGGACAACAAAAAATCAAAAAGTAAAATAGTAACCTAGGGGCTAGCCTTGGACAATTTGAGGGCTGATATATCAGCCATATACACATGTAATACACATCATTTTATCACACAAAAAGTAGCCAAGGCAAAGCTTTTCTCTCCCCCATTTGAAGCTCTCAGCTGAGCTCAAAAACAAGAAGGAGAGTTCGATTTTTCTCCTTGCCTTCCACTCACTCAATATTCATAAAAATTTAACCCAAGCCTCTTCAAGGTAATACTAAGGTATGATAAAAATTTCAGAATATTTCTTGAAGTTTAGCCTAGTCAAAAAATTTCTCAAAGTTCAAGGTTGAGTAGTAGCTTATGGTCAGAATTTTTTTTTTTTTTTTTTGATCTTAAAGTTTAGTGTTTGTAAGAGATAACCAAGGTGTTTTTGGAGGATATCAAGCCTTGTTAAGGTCATCCAAGCTTCAAGAAGGTAAGAACATCTCATTCAAGCTTTTGGTTCTTTAAGATTTAAAGAGATTATATAGAGAATGTTATGTATGGGATGATTTAGTGGTTTTAGTGGTTAAAGATTTTGTTTTTATGATAAATCTTGGATGTTGGTAAAATAATGCTACCACTGATTTTTTGTGACCTTTGAAGATGTTAAAATGATATGGAGGTTGTATGGTGGTCTTGGATGTGTGTTTGGATTGGATAAAAATGGAAAATCTTCGTGTTATAGCCGTTATAATGCCGGATTTTCGATAACCTAGTTATGCAGAAAACTCACGGTTTGTTTAAATGTTATTTTTGGACCAAACTGCTTAGAAACATGTAGACGTGATCTTGAAGAGTATTTGAGAATTTGAATCGCATAAAACGGATTTACGGTGTAAGAGTTATGCTTGATTTAGTAAAATCGGTTTAAACGAACGCATTTGGTAGAACCACTGACTTTGAAGTGATTAACGGACCACTTAAATTCGAGTTAAATTATGAAAACTTTTGTGAAGTTAGATTTTAAAGTGAGGAAGACATCACAGAAAGAATTGAGTTAAAAAGTGAATTTTTCGATTTTATAAAAATCAAAGAGTAGAAGCTGCGCAAGAAAATTTCCAGCAGAGTAGAACATTTTTAGGGCTTTAATTGAGGACCTTGTAAAAGATTATAAGTCATGAAAAATTGATAGAAAATACAAGGTACAATAAGGAAGGCCTGGGAAAAAGAATTTCATAAAAAGATTTATTTTTCGATTTGATAAAAATGTTCGAATCAAGGGTGCGCGAACGAAAACTACCGTTAAGGGACGAACGAATAAACTCAAACGGATTTGAAACACGACCCGAATAAATTGGTAATATTAATTCGGTCAAGGATCATTACCGTAAGCTTATAAGTTCAACATTAATACTAGTAGTCCTCTCAGGGAATTACTTTCGTTATATAGGCGTTGATTAGATAGTTCGGGTACGAAACTAACCCTATCATTTCCTTGATTGATTATAGATCATTACCTTAAGAAGTACGAGTCTACTCCCCCGACACTACCAGGCAAGTTTTCCGTACCTAAACTTTAAGTATGATTTGAAAACTGTTGTTGTTGTGATATAAATTGTAAGAACCCCAAATTTTGGATATAATTAAAACTTTTTATTAAATAATGATTAAATGAGGAACAATGATTAACAACAAGGTCACCAGCTCTAATGAATGGTGGTTTCAAAGAACAATGATTGTAATGAATGGATATTGCTTTGGACAATGATCCTGATGCATTGGTATATCGTCGGAATAGAGTAATTCGATGGTTGAGAACCTAGATAAGAATAATCTACCATCCAGGAAGGAGCTAATGGATCCTTGAAGGGAAATGAGTACGTGCATAGTATTTCCCGTACGTGCATAGTGTTTCCCGTACGTGCATAGTGTTTCCCGTACGTGCATAGTGTTTCCTGTACGTGCATAGTAATTTGGTGGATGATTAGTGATTTGTAAGTTGGAAAACTTTTCACGCCACCCTATGTACGGGACGTGATATGGATGTTTCGAAGTCATATTATTAATACGCGGAGGAAATAAGGGAATGCAGAGACGATCGGAATTCAGAAATTCCAAATTCTTTTTCGGAATAATATTTGACCGGACAGTGGATTAAATATTATTATAATCCAAGAATTGAGATATTAACTTTGAGGATTTGATATTTTGGGATGTTATTATATTTGATTTAAGAATGAAAGTAGGAAACCACTGAGGAGTGGTTATGGCTACAATGTAATAATTGATATTTGGAAAGAATGAATGGAATTCGACCTTATTATGTTTATGCCATGAAGAATGCTATTGGTTGACAATTCAGATAAAAATTATCTATCTCCTAGGAAATTAAGATTTGGTAATTCCAAAGGAGGAGGTTATTCTTATGTCATCCAAATCGATATCCGTTATTAATTCAGTAGTTCCGTAAAAAGGATAAGGAACGATCGAAAGAGAATACGGACAATTGTACCACCCTAAGAGAACAAGTAAAGAATACAGAATGAATAGTGTTTTGGTGGGAGTATATAATAATATGAGACGACACTATATAGAAGTATTCGGAACGGATTTCCGAGTTCGTATTAGTGATCCAGGGGGAAAATAAGTGTATGTAAAAGCTGTCGGATTCTGAAAAACCGCACTTTTATTTTCTCCGAGAGTTCCCTGGACACTGATAGCCTTAAGTATTTAACGAATGGATTTAAGGAATATAAATTGGAAAGTTGGAATGAAAGATGGAGAATGAAAGTATTATTATTAAAGAGGATTCCCGGTAAACCCTAATTAGAAATCCGTGAAATATTCCCACGAACGATCAATCGAAACGAGCAATAACCGGACAAAGAAACAAGCAGGGGATCAAGATACATGCATGTGCTAGTGGATAACATCAAGTAACTAAGAAGTTACAAAGGTAACTAGCATACTTAGGAACTAACCAAGCAACTAAGCTTACAACATACACCATTCCACCAAAACACAACATTTGTCCATCCAAAGACATCATCCATTGCATCACACCTTTATTAAAGCAACTTTAAGATGAGATATTATCAAAAGCCATTCACTTTATGCATTATTGTTCAAACAAATCAACCAAGCAACTCATCTTCTCTCCAAGCATAGCACCATTCGAATTTTCCATAATTCAAGAACAAGAATTCATCTTCCAACCATTGTTTGATCTCCAAAAATTTATCATAGATCCTATATTTCATAGAAATGATACCCTAAAAATCTTAGCCTCAAACACCACCTTTTCCATTTTCAAAAAAATCAAGAAAGTGGAGGATGAATAGTAACCTCAAGAACAAAATTCTTGAATCTTAATTTTGGTTGATGATCCAAGCTTCATGGAGGCTATACAAGGACTATATAAGGCTTAATAAGTGCATACATACCTCAAGGAAGGTATAAACTTCAAGAACCCTAGTCTTTGATTTGAGTTTTAATGGAGTTTTGGATAAATTTTGGTGATAATGTTGTTATAAGCATGTTTACATGATTATGTAGTTAGTTTGTTTGATTTAAGAGATGTGATGAATATGATGATATAATATGATGTTCCTGGACTTATGAGATTAGTATTATGAATGTAAGATGATTGGTATGCCCGGTGTGGCTTGGGTTGTTGATTACGATTTATGGAACGTTCGATTTACAGCCGTTATAATGCCCGATTTTGCATTACCATGTTTTGTATACCATTTTTCCATGTTGAACCCCTACTGTCCAGAGACCTTAACTGCCATGATAGGATAGGTAATGTTCTAAGCTTCGTTTTGATATAAAGATCACGTGAAACGGACTTACGGTTTAGGATTTATGACCAAATTACTAAAAGTAGTTCGAATCCGTAAACGAAAGTTCGTAACTGTAATTGAACCCTCGTAAACTATGTAACGTCATGGCAAATCTTGGTAAATAAATACTAGAGGTAAAAAGGAAGGTGTGAAAGAAAACCGTATGTCAAAAGGATCGTTTTTCGATTTATTAAAAATGTTCGAGTCGAGGTTAAACGCGAACGAACCCCTAAAAGACGACTCTTTTATAACTTCGGTAAAACACTTAGAAAGCGGGCGATAAAACTCAGAGTATAGTATTGGTTCGTAACGATCGACTTTAGAACTCATATGACTTAAGTATGTCCTAAGTATAAGTACAATGACATGTCGTATTAACGAACGAATGTCGGGTCGGATCAGTGATAAAAGTAATCCACTAAAAGGGGTATGAAGAGATAACTCGAGAACGTGTTTCGAATTATGTATAACTTAACTTTTAATATGTTAAGTGATTAATCCCGAATGCCTTGGCTATTTATAGATCACCAAGCTGAACCGGGACCCGCTACCACTACCCCTTACCGTACTCGACTACCAGGCAAGTTTCAATTCCCTTCTCTTAGGCTGTTGTTGTGATTGAATAAATATATATATATGATTGCTGATATACATATGCCATTGCATGCATGCCTACTTTCAAGTTGAATTGATATACTTGTTCCCTGAATGTTATTGTTGGCTTATAAGCTAGATAGTTATACATCAGTTATAAGCCGGTTATTGTAAGACCCTCATAGAAGGGCATATACGTCTTATTCATCAAATATAGACCGGGAGTCAATATTTCTTGATATATCGAGATTACCTCGGAGGAAAATATTTAAGTAAATATTCTCCATTATTCGGGCGACGAATATTATTTGAATATTCGTTCGAGATTATTTATTTTAACGATCTTTACTTCAAATAATTATTTGAACGTAACTATTCGACGAATAATATTTTTAATATTCATTCAGAGTCGAATTATTTATCGATTATTATTTCGAATATTCTTCTAAAGATGAGACTATTAAATGAATATTATTTGGATATTCTTTTAGAATATTATTTTATAAATATTACTTTTGAATATTCATTTAAGATATTAAATACTTGATGAATATTATTTTAAGATTCATCTGAAGCTTGATTTAATTATCGAATATTATCTCGAATATTCCTTAAGGCTTGGTTTACTAAATGAATATTACTTGATATTCATTTAGGATATTATTCATTAAATGAATATTACTTTTGAATATTCATTTAAATTCTTAATTAATTATGAATATTACCTTAAATATTCTTTCCAGGTCTTATTAATTTATGAATATTGTTTTGAATATTCATTTAAATATTTATTTATTCAATAAATATTCTCTCGATATTTCTTCAAGAATTATTTGAAAAATACTCTGATTAAAGATATTCTTTCATATTCCTGAATATTCTTTAAATATTTTTAATTCAATAAATATTCTCTGAATATTTATTCCATACTTAGAATAACCTCAATAAGGTTTATCTTCTTCGATTATTACGAAAAATATTTCGGAGTCATATTATTATTAATCCTATATCAAGGAAGGTTCTCAGACATCATTCTTCTTTGAGTCTACCTCCTTAATAATAAGGGAACCTTACTCGGAAAATGTTATTTATCTTGTCGACTTCCCGGTCATAAAGTATTCTCTTCACTCGCAACTCGGGTGCTATTGACTTATTAAGTCGTTGGTTACCTTCTCATCTTTCGAGGGGTAAGATTGTTGGAACAAGTTGATATTCGTTACCAAGCAATAGCTTGGAAGTTATTGGTGAATTTTCCTTTCCAACTAGATACGACTACCTTGTAGAGTCTTATCAACAAGTATTATACTTGGGGAAAGGGGGACGAACGTTACATTCAGAATCATGAATTCTATTTGAACTAGGAGTCGTGTAAGAGGCCGAGTAGCGCCGGTCCATCCCCTTTGGCCCAACCGTTGGCCGGGGAGAGCTAGTAAGGCGGTAGACAAGTAAAGCCGTCAGTTCTTCCTTCTACCGGTAGTAAATCTAATTTGAGCTGTACGATCTCGACTGATCATCAAGATTGGAACAGCGGGAGCGGTGAATACTCCATCATTGGTTCATCATCCAAATTTATTTATTTCCTGCAACATGATTACTGTTGGCAGAGTTGGAAAAGGGTCATAACTGGAATTGCAACCTTTTCTTGCAAACTCCTCTTCTTAATAACAATAAGAATATCTCGCTTACTTTGATGTAGCAGATATTTCTACAAACAAATACTTTAAGTTACCTTGTAACTTCATCGTTCATATTATACTGGCATCATTTCCGTAAATGCATGGCATATGGTTTGAAAGATACTTTTGAACTGTTATACTTTATCGTTCAGTTATATATTATTGTTGGTGGGCTATTGCTCACCCTTGCTTTATTATTATATCACAACAACAGCTAGACCAGATGACTCGCACAAGGCGCACTCGACGCGGGCGAGGACGATGAGACTACCAGAGCTGAAGAAGAAGCTATTGGTAGGATATATTTATTCTTTCAGTACCAAGAATATAGTCTAGTATGACTTATGTAAATGGATGGCAAAGAGTATGTATTATATTGAAATTCTTTTGGATTGTAAGAACTCATAATGTGATTAATAAAAATTTGATTGTGACTCTGATTTCATCTTTGGGACTATAACGGGTGTGTTTTACATTGTTGTGTTGGGTCATAGAGACGTAATTTATTTCATGTTAAGGAAAGTTCAATTGTTGTGGACAGAATTGGAAACCGTAACCACCGGATCCTGGACCCCGGATCTGGGGGTGTTACAGAAGTGGTATCAGAGCGTACGTTATAAACCCCAGAGATGAGGTGACGTTAAAACAATAAATTCAATAAGATAATAAGAACTCTTGCCAAGTTCATAGTCGTACTACTTAATGTAGTGATGACATATAAAAACCCTTATGGGAACTCGTAAGTATAATGATAGTAACTTAGCTCGATATCGTATCGACGAGTAAGGCGACTGACCTTGAGGCATACGAGCAATAGCGCGATGATGCTTTATATGCTAAAGATCAGCGGGTAATTCGATGGAGTACCCTACTGGAGACCCGGAAGAGGTTCCAGCAGATAAGGAAATCCTGTTAGGATAAGGAGCTTACCCATGGGTAATGAGGGTCACAGCCAGAATGACTGTGATGATTAAGATATGGTGCTCAGAAAAGTGAGTATAAAGAACCGAGATATTATTAAGAGATCTGAAGATGCATGTTGAATTCATAGCCGGACTACCAGATGTAGTACCAGCAAGAAAGAAGGATTGGAAGAATTACTTGAGATCTTATACGGAAATAGATGAGAATCCTTAGAGATTTTCATCTTAACAAAGAAAGAGCTAGAGGGATGTATGATTATCAAAGACATCGATTTAGGGCGAGGAGCAGAGTCCCTAGGAATAGTTGAGAAGGAGGCAGTAAGTGCCATATCATTTGATAAATGAATTAGTATGAATATGGTCAGTAATAATTCGCCATGAGAAGGCAGGTGTCGTAGGTTGTAAATTATGGAACCAAATTGAGGTTAATAAGGTGGTTTTATTAAGGAAAATGTTCATCTTATGAATGAATCATTTAGAAAGTAAAGACATTGGGAAGTGATAGAATGATTGGGTAAAATTATATAAGGAAGTAGTAAGCAAGACAATGATCTCAGAACTTACCGGAAGATAAGACCAGTGAGTCAAGATGAACTCGTAATTAGACTACTGCCAGAGACTGAGTATAGAGTAAATTCAACTCAGTTAAATGATGAACCAGAAACGTTAGATGCATGTGATTCAGAGGAATATTAAATTCCTTCTTCTCTTTGAATGGATTATAGTAGTTACCTTAAGTTTACTCCGACACGGAATTATAATAGATCAAGTAATACGATCAGCAGTTAAAGAGAAAAATGTGAGAAAATCTTCCTGGAGCTAAAAGGTGAAATTGGTAATGACCAAGAGCTGGCATTGCTTAATGGAAAAAGGAGACTTTGTGCTTCCAATGACGCTTCGCATAAAGGGTTAGGTAGACCGACATTTGGTAGTATTGAATATCTGGACGTTGTGACAGGTTTCAGTTTGAAACGGTTGATTCCCTTCTAAGGGATGGATATAATTGATTCCTCTCCAGTAGGTAAACTTCCAATCCGATGATGATTATTTCGTTAACTATGACTGCTTATGATTCCACCTGCTTGGAGGTTCATAGAACTATTCTTCAGGTTTCGAAACTGGTCTCCTTAATGATTACCAGTAGGTGAGTAAATTGATCAAAATTTCTCTGAGTCTGGAAAGGAATTCGGTGAATTTTGGCAAACCTTGTCTTTCTGATTATCAGAGAATGTCACGGAAGAGAGTAAAATTGAAGCAAACCCTGTGATTTGGGTAAGGATGCTGTAAAATGGGTTAGTAAACAGACCCTGAACATTACAATCGACGGTAGTGATAAAATGATGAAGTGAGATTGGACGAAAATAGGAAATGTAAGTAAGAAACCAGCCAGACTGAGAAATTCCAGGATTGACTTAAATGAAAAGGCTGTTATGCCAGGAATGGTAAGCTTGTGTGGCACGCAGGATTGATAAGAATAGTTGAAAAGATAAAAGTGGAGGAAAGGTGACCGGAGACGGTGCCGAGTAGTCGATTTAGACTTATATGGAGTAAAGTTTTGGAAAGGTAGAAAGGTATCAAAGAAGAAGGCACTATGCCGGCAATTGCTAGAAAAGTAATGCTATTAGCCAACCCCTAAAATCATATATTTTTATGTGTGGCCAGTTGAGGCGAAGTCACAACGGACTATAATGTGACTAGACCAGCAATGAAAAGACAAAGCAGGGTTGCTTCTAAGAAAGCACCGACTGCAAGGGCTTCTGGTATAAAGGAAACATTAATGAGATCGTTTGAATCTTCTGCCGAACAACCCATGTTTTGATTGGGAATTCACTAGACCTTTTGGGATGGGGTCACCCGTACTGAAGTGACTCATATGTATATGGTTGTCCAAGATTTCGAGTAAAACGGAAGTATAGTGACTTGAGATGTATGATGTTAGGGTATCATGAATACCATGAATATATTATGACGGAGGAAATAAACAATGAAGGTATATGAAGAGGGTATAGAAAAGGTCAGAAATTGAACAGTATGCTGTAGAAATTTTGTCTAAGACAAATACATTTGAAAAGAACGATAAGTACTAAGAGATTCACGTTGAACTCGACCAATATCTTCCAAAACATCCTTGCTACCATTACCAAGTTCTGTAAGAGAGCAGATAGGCATACGTTGCCTTTTGGAAGGCCAAATAGGCTGACAACTATCTGGAAGAAGAGGGTGGCATTAAGCCACCGATCGATTATCAAATGAGAATGATTGAAAAGAGACCTTTATTAAGGATACACGATCCGATTGCCAATTATAAGATGCAAGAATTCCTTGGCAGTTGAATTAAGGATAGGATATCCATAAATTAAGACAAACCCTGGGGAATGCACAAGGGGTGGCATTAACCCTAATAACGACATTATGACTTCAGATGTTATGAGCTGGACTTGCTAAGGCAACAATGACCGGTAAGGATTATTAAAAAGAGTTCTGGAAAGAACATAGATAGAATTATTAGAATATTGATCAATGACATTTTGATATACCCGGTACCCAGAAAATACTGGAGGAATGATAAGGATGGCCTATGAAACCTTACAAGCAAAAAGGTAATATTCCGAACTTCAAAATGGAAGTTTGGTAAGGGATGTATGACATCGTAACAATAATGCCAGATGAGGCATGTATGAAACCCTGAGGAAGTATGGATTGAACCTATAAAGGTTGAGATTATCCTAAGATAAGGAAAGAACTAAGAAGAGAAGTATCCTAAGTAGGATTGGGAATAAACGCGATAAAGTTCCCACGGGTAGGTGGAAGCAATGACTTATGAAGAAAGACTGATAAATATATTTTTCTCCATCAGCAGAACTTAAGGGAGAATACTTTCACCCCACAAAGATGGGAATGAGGTAGAAATGTTTGAATTGGAATATATCCAGAGAACAAGGATTACCAGAAATTATTATCAGGAAAGGCCAATGAGGTGGCTGACAGTCTAAGTATAAAGGAATAATTATAAATGTTCATACCGAAGAAACAAAATGATATTTGGAAAGACCTTGAAGGTCATATTGGAGTGGAGGAAGTTACATTTCTTTTGATGATTGTGCAAGAATCGAAGGTAATAATAGTTTAAGTAAAGATTCGATTCCTGATGGAGTCTTAAGCATATTACGTACCTTAGAAGGTCCCGTTTTGAGGCAAACCAGAACCATGGTACAAAATTGATGAAGTAAACCGTTAAGTTTCCAGTCTTTTATGGAAGATGCATAAGTGATAGTTTCATCAACCGGACTTAGCTGCGATGCTTGAAACTCTTCTGCAATTCTATCTGCTTCACGTTATATCTACATCAAGTTCAGGAAGTGTTCCTTATGGATAAGGAATAATGATTACTTTGTCTCCCTAAGAGATTTGAAACCCGTAGGGTTAGCTATTAACGCACAACGTAAACAACAAGCGATGGTGATTCTTCTAAGAAAGGAGATGACAACGTAAAGATAAAGAAAGTGCTGCTATTGATAAGCTAAATGGCATGTTGATGAATGACAAGCAAGTTTGTGTTAGTATACTTCTGCACAAACAAGATAGAGAATATGAGGTCGATAATTCGTGATGCTAAACGTATTCCCGTAGAAAGAATTAATGAGACTTGAAGGGAAGGGCGGTTGAGCCCAAGACTTATTGGGCCACCTGAGAGTTTAAAGTATTCGGGCGGCGGTATTCGAGCCAGCCTTACCCCCAAAATTATAGCACGGTCATAACGGGTTTTCATGTGGCCAGGCTACGCCAGTAAAATGCAGATGTTCGACAGATGATAGGAGTACGAGCATGTAGATATACGACATGGTCTGACTTACGAAAGACAACCTGTGGAAAACCACGGATAGAAAAGAACAAGTGATGAGAAACAAGGTTGGCAGAAGTAGATTATATGAATCTAAGTTAAAGGGATCGGGCCAGATTCATTTCGGAAAGTTTAAATTGGAATAACGTGATGATTATAGAATAAATGTGACGGAATACCGATAAAGAGGTACCAAGTGCAAAAAGGTGTCTCAATAAAGAAGTGAAGGTGAAAGTAAATAATAGAAATGAGTAAGAATCAGATAATAAGAAGGATGTGATTGATAAAGAAAAGGCTGGGAAAGCAACTATGGAATGAGAAGCAAGGAATGTTATGAATGGGCTTTCTAATGAATTCTCAGGATGACAACCTGATAGTGTCAATATTATAGTATGAAAAAGCTAGTAACATGATATGGGATGTCAGTAACAATGATGTCAAGTGAGAAATCTAAGATTTAACCTGAAAGGTTGAAGGATTTCCCGAATGTGAGTATCGCTAAGATTGAACAAGAGTATTTGTCCATAGAATAATGGACAAAGCAGCAAGATATGTTGACACGTGAGATTGCGATCAAATAATATTGGATATAATTATGATTAATTTCTTCTTTGATAAACCTCTGTAGTTCAGAGGTAAATTCTGAGTATGATATTCTACAATCATGAAAGCTTTCTATAATCCTTTAGAACTCTTTTCTCTTCTTCTCTCTTATTCATCTTCTTTATGAATTGAGAAGAACAACCCTTTTAGGAGGGGAGGTACTGCTACGTGACTATCTGTCTATGTGATAGAAGTCTAAGTGGAATGCCATGACTTGTTTAATTGCTTGTCAAGTACTAAAGGCTGGCCCCCTTCTGTACTAACTATGCAATATAACAAATGTTCAATTGATCATAGTGATCTCTCAATAAATCTTTCCACTTCTCTATATTGATCAAGATTGCGAAGATTAAAGTGATCAGGAAATGCACAGTACGAGCGAGGTTACCTCCGAATCGTAGGGTGATAGTGATACCAATGTTACTGCAGGTATCAATAAGGATAAGACTGAGTAAGGGTATAACCCGGATAGTGAGTTGTACGAAAAGTAGCAACGTTGATGGAAAAAGGATAAAGTATGAATTGTAGCACTAAAAGATGTGCTGAGGAATGATAGAACGACTAAGAATTGACCGGGAAGCTAAAGAGTGAACGACAGGCAAACGACTCTTTACTTCCTACCTGATTCCGGGACGGAATCCTTTTAAGGAGGGGAGACTGTAAGAACCCCAAATTTTGGATATAATTAAAACTTTTTATTAAATAATGATTAAATGAGGAACAATGATTCCGACAACAAGGTCACCAGCTCTAATGAATGGTGGTTTCAAAGAACAATGATTGTAATGAATGGATATTGCTTTGGACAATGATCCTGATGCATTGGTATATCGTCGGAATAGAGTAATTCGATGGTTGAGAACCTAGATAAGAATAATCTACCATCCAGGAAGGAGCTAATGGATCCTTGAAGGGAAATGAGTACGTGCATAGTATTTCCCGTACGTGCATAGTGTTTCCCGTACGTGCATAGTGTTTCCCGTACGTGCATAGTGTTTCCTGTACGTGCATAGTAATTTGGTGGATGATTAGTGATTTGTAAGTTGGAAAACTTTTCACGCCACCCTATGTACGGGACGTGATATGGATGTTTTGAAGTCATATTATTAATACGCGGAGGAAATAAGGGAATGCAGAGACGATCGGAATTCAGAAATTCCAAATTCTTTTTCGGAATAATATTTGACCGGACAGTGGATTAAATATTATTATAATCCAAGAATTGAGATATTAACTTTGAGGATTTGATATTTTGGGATGTTATTATATTTGATTTAAGAATGAAAGTAGGAAACCACTGAGGAGTGGTTATGGCTACAATGTAATAATTGATATTTGGAAAGAATGAATGGAATTCGACCTTATTATGTTTATGCCATGAAGAATGCTATTGGTTGACAATTCAGATAAAAATTATCTATCTCCTAGGAAATTAAGATTTGGTAATTCCAAAGGAGGAGGTTATTCTTATGTCATCCAAATCGATATCCGTTATTAATTCAGTAGTTCCGTAAAAAGGATAAGGAACGATCGAAAGAGAATACGGACAATTGTACCACCCTAAGAGAACAAGTAAAGAATACAGAATGAATAGTGTTTTGGTGGAAGTATATAATAATATGAGACGACACTATATAGAAGTATTCGGAACGGATTTCCGAGTTCGTATTAGTGATCCAGGGGGAAAATAAGTGTATGTAAAAGCTGTCGGATTCTGAAAAACCGCACTTTTATTTTCTCCGAGAGTTCCCTGGACACTGATAGCCTTAAGTATTTAACGAATGGATTTAAGGAATATAAATTGGAAAGTTGGAATGAAAGATGGAGAATGAAAGTATTATTATTAAAGAGGATTCCCGGTAAACCCTAATTAGAAATCCGTGAAATATTCCCACGAACGATCAATCGAAACGAGCAATAACCGGACAAAGAAACAAGCAGGGGATCAAGATACATGCATGTGCTAGTGGATAACATCAAGTAACTAAGAAGTTACAAAGGTAACTAGCATACTTAGGAACTAACCAAGCAACTAAGCTTACAACATACACCATTCCACCAAAACACAACATTTGTCCATCCAAAGACATCATCCATTGCATCACACCTTTATTAAAGCAACTTTAAGATGAGATATTATCAAAAGCCATTCACTTTATGCATTATTGTTCAAACAAATCAACCAAGCAACTCATCTTCTCTCCAAGCATAGCACCATTCGAATTTTCCATAATTCAAGAACAAGAATTCATCTTCCAACCATTGTTTGATCTCCAAAAATTTATCATAGATCCTATATTTCATAGAAATGATACCCTAAAAATCTTAGCCTCAAACACCACCTTTTCCATTTTCAAAAAAATCAAGAAAGTGGAGGATGAATAGTAACCTCAAGAACAAAATTCTTGAATCTTAATTTTGGTTGATGATCCAAGCTTCATGGAGGCTATACAAGGACTATATAAGGCTTAATAAGTGCATACATACCTCAAGGAAGGTATAAACTTCAAGAACCCTAGTCTTTGATTTGAGTTTTAATGGAGTTTTGGATAAATTTTGGTGATAATGTTGTTATAAGCATGTTTACATGATTATGTAGTTAGTTTGTTTGATTTAAGAGATGTGATGAATATGATGATATAATATGATGTTCCTGGACTTATGAGATTAGTATTATGAATGTAAGATGATTGGTATGCCCGGTGTGGCTTGGGTTGTTGATTACGATTTATGGAACGTTCGATTTACAGCCGTTATAATGCCCGATTTTGCATTACCATGTTTTGTATACCATTTTTCCATGTTGAACCCCTACTGTCCAGAGACCTTAACTGCCATGATAGGATAGGTAATGTTCTAAGCTTCGTTTTGATATAAAGATCACGTGAAACGGACTTACGGTTTAGGATTTATGACCAAATTACTAAAAGTAGTTCGAATCCGTAAACGAAAGTTCGTAACTGTAATTGAACCCTCGTAAACTATGTAACGTCATGGCAAATCTTGGTAAATAAATACTAGAGGTAAAAAGGAAGGTGTGAAAGAAAACCGTATGTCAAAAGGATCATTTTTCGATTTATTAAAAATGTTCGAGTCGAGGTTAAACGCGAACGAACCCCTAAAAGACGACTCTTTTATAACTTCGGTAAAACACTTAGAAAGCGGGCGATAAAACTCAGAGTATATTATTGGTTCGTAACGATCGACTTTAGAACTCATATGACTTAAGTATGTCCTAAGTATAAGTACAATGACATGTCGTATTAACGAACGAATGTCGGGTCGGATCAGTGATAAAAGTAATCCACTAAAAGGGGTATGAAGAGATAACTCGAGAACGTGTTTCGAATTATGTATAACTTAACTTTTAATATGTTAAGTGATTAATCCCGAATGCCTTGGCTATTTATAGATCACCAAGCTGAACCGGGACCCGCTACCACTACCCCTTACCGTACTCGACTACCAGGCAAGTTTCAATTCCCTTCTCTTAGGCTGTTGTTGTGATTGAATAAATATATATATATGATTGCTGATATACATATGCCATTGCATGCATGCCTACTTTCAAGTTGAATTGATATACTTGTTCCCTGAATGTTATTGTTGGCTTATAAGCTAGATAGTTATACATCAGTTATAAGCCGGTTATTGTAAGACCCTCATAGAAGGGCATATACATCTTATTCATCAAATATAGACCGGGAGTCAATATTTCTTGATATATCGAGATTACCTCGGAGGAAAATATTTAAGTAAATATTCTCCATTATTCGGGCGACGAATATTATTTGAATATTCGTTCGAGATTATTTATTTTAACGATCTTTACTTCAAATAATTATTTGAACGTAACTATTCGACGAATAATATTTTTAATATTCATTCAGAGTCGAATTATTTATCGATTATTATTTCGAATATTCTTCTAAAGATGAGACTATTAAATGAATATTATTTGGATATTCTTTTAGAATATTATTTTATAAATATTACTTTTGAATATTCATTTAAGATATTAAATACTTGATGAATATTATTTTAAGATTCATCTGAAGCTTGATTTAATTATCGAATATTATCTCGAATATTCCTTAAGGCTTGGTTTACTAAATGAATATTACTAGATATTCATTTAATTCATTTAGGATATTATTCATTAAATGAATATTACTTTTGAATATTCATTTAAATTCTTAATTAATTATGAATATTACCTTAAATATTCTTTCCAGGTCTTATTAATTTATGAATATTGTTTTGAATATTCATTTAAATATTTATTTATTCAATAAATATTCTCTCGATATTTCTTCAAGAATTATTTGAAAAATACTCTGATTAAAGATATTCTTTCATATTCCTGAATATTCTTTAAATATTTTTAATTCAATAAATATTCTCTGAATATTTATTCCATACTTAGAATAACCTCAATAAGGTTTATCTTCTTCGATTATTACGAAAAATATTTCGGAGTCATATTATTATTAATCCTATATCAAGGAAGGTTCTCAGACATCATTCTTCTTTGAGTCTACCTCCTTAATAATAAGGGAACCTTACTCGGAAAATGTTATTTATCTTGTCGACTTCCCGGTCATAAAGTATTCTCTTCACTCGCAACTCGGGTGCTATTGACTTATTAAGTCGTTGGTTACCTTCTCATCTTTCGAGGGGTAAGATTGTTGGAACAAGTTGATATTCGTTACCAAGCAATAGCTTGGAAGTTATTGGTGAATTTTCCTTTCCAACTAGATACGACTACCTTGTAGAGTCTTATCAACAAGTATTATACTTGGGGAAAGGGGGACGAACGTTACATTCAGAATCATGAATTCTATTTGAACTAGGAGTCGTGTAAGAGGCCGAGTAGCGCCGGTCCATCCCCTTTGGCCCAACCGTTGGCCGGGGAGAGCTAGTAAGGCGGTAGACAAGTAAAGCCGTCAGTTCTTCCTTCTACCGGTAGTAAATCTAATTTGAGCTGTACGATCTCGACTGATCATCAAGATTGGAACAGCGGGAGCGGTGAATACTCCATCATTGGTTCATCATCCAAATTTATTTATTTCCTGCAACATGATTACTGTTGGCAGAGTTGGAAAAGGGTCATAACTGGAATTGCAACCTTTTCTTGCAAACTCCTCTTCTTAATAACAATAAGAATATCTCGCTTACTTTGATGTAGCAGATATTTCTACAAACAAATACTTTAAGTTACCTTGTAACTTCATCGTTCATATTATACTGGCATCATTTCCGTAAATGCATGGCATATGGTTTGAAAGATACTTTTGAACTGTTATACTTTATCGTTCAGTTATATATTATTGTTGGTGGGCTATTGCTCACCCTTGCTTTATTATTATATCACAACAACAGCTAGACCAGATGACTCGCACAAGGCGCACTCGACGCGGGCGAGGACGATGAGACTACCAGAGCTGAAGAAGAAGCTATTGGTAGGATATATTTATTCTTTCAGTACCAAGAATATAGTCTAGTATGACTTATGTAAATGGATGGCAAAGAGTATGTATTATATTGAAATTCTTTTGGATTGTAAGAACTCATAATGTGATTAATAAAAATTTGATTGTGACTCTGATTTCATCTCTGGGACTATAACGGGTGTGTTTTACATTGTTGTGTTGGGTCATAGAGACGTAATTTATTTCATGTTAAGGAAAGTTCAATTGTTGTGGACAGAATTGGAAACCGTAACCACCGGATCCCGGACCCCGGATCTGGGGGTGTTACATAAATGCATGTACTGTTTCAATTATCTTGCAATTAAATTTACAAACGTATGCATGATTTCCCTAAGTACTTGTGAAGTTTTTGTATATGAATGTATACACCCAATGGCTTACACGTATATACATACATGATGATGTTTAAGGCTCGGATAGAGCGTATGTACTTTCGGGTATGAATCGGGAGTCGGAGTATTTGGTGTAAAAAAAAAAAATCCGGTAACCCCGGAGACGGATATTTTCGATAATCGAATAGATTCCGATAATTTAAATATTTACGAATATCGGAATTAAATAATATTTCAATATTTATTTATTAAATGAATATTAATATATATTCATTTAAAGTTGATTTATTTAATTATTTGATTAATGATTAATTATTTTAGTAACTATTAATTAATTATTAATTATTTGTTTATTAATTAAAAATGATTTAAATATTCTAAAATTCCTTAAAAATTATTTAAAAATCATTTGACCTATTTAAAAATTATTTTTGGCTTTTAAAAATTTATTTAAATATTTTCTGGCGTTCAGAAAAATATTTAAAAATAATAAGGGTTCTCAAATATTTTTATAATTACCTACGCTTCGTAAATACTACCCCAACAGTTTACGAACTTATCAAAACTTGAGAGCCCAAGGTTTTGGGAGCAATTAAGAATGTTTTCTCCCTTCGCTATAAACTAAAGCAGTGACCCTACCTCATCCAGGAGGGTTAGATTTTAGAAAATCCTCAAGAAAACTCCGAATAACTCCCCGATAAAGTTCGAAAAGAATTTCCTGAGTAAAGAAAATAGTTGACGAAGATCAACTAGTGAGATGAACTTACTTCCTTATTTTCTTCTGGAAGTAAAGATTTTTAAAAAGGTATCAAGGCTGGTTTAAAACGACTCTGGGGACTGGAGGGTGTTTAAGTGTGAGAGGCCCGCAGGTAGGCGAGTCCATCAAGATGATGAAAGAGGCTTACAGGTGAGTAAGTCCACTATAAGACCCGAATGCGGTCAGGGCCACGACCTCCATAGTAGGTTCGTCTCCCGTCTACTAGTAGCAAAGTTTGTACGATACAATGCCTGATCACCTTGTATCGGGTGGTACTCCAGAATAGTCCCTTTCTTCCAATTGGAATTGTGCTGCAATACTGTACTGGGAGCCCAGGTGCTCTAGTACCGACAGTGTTGTCAGTGTTGAACTCATCAAGAAAAGATTTTGAAACTTGAATGGTCCTGTTTTGAAAAGATATTACATTACTCAGTATCATATATGATAATGGTATTATTATAGTACTGTTACTACATTGCTGAGCAACGATGCTCACACTTGCTTTTCTATATATATCACAAACAACAACAGATAAGCATGGCAAGAACAAGACAGACCCCTCGCAAGCAGGTGCTTACCGGCCAGCAGTTTAGGAGGTTGTTTACTAGACAGGTGCGCAGGCCGCATCCAGTACCGTTACCACCGGTGAGCAAACTCAGTCGGATAGGGTTATAGCTTAGATTGGTTAGGTTTATTTACAAGCATGACTTGTGTAAGCCTTTGAAAACCCGGAAAATATCCCACATTTTTCATCACCTACGGTAGCAACTTTTGTGGATTTTAAACCTTTCTAGATTATAACTCATGGGTCTGTAATAACTTTACCTTTTGGATTGTATTTAGTACTTTAAGTAATGTCTTGCTTTCGCTCTGAGCTTATAACCTGTGATGGATGTTATTGATTTAGGGGTCACTGTCAACGGTAATATTAGTAGTTAGTAAAATGATTAATAATCAGGGACGGTAATTCGATAAAATTGGAATCTAGATCGGCGTAACAACCTGGATCGTTGACCCCCGATCTAGGGGTGTTACAGAAATGGTATCAGAGCTCTAGGTTATAGTCTCAGAGACGAAAGGAAGGTTAAGGATGTAAACCTTTACCAAGTTTATGGACGGGCTAGTAGACATAGCCCTACCGAACCTAAGTCATTTAAGATAATTATATATTGAAACTTTTGAGATAGTAACACTTTTCCCTTTCCTGTGTAGATTCCCGAGGAGCCCGTTATGGACCCAGTCGTTGATCCAGTGGTTGACCCAGTAGCAGACCCTATGGAGGACCCAGCTGAGGATGACCCAGCAGAGGCTGACCCAGTTGACCCCATGCCTATGGATGAGCAGGAGAGTGACCATGATGAGGACCCTGAGGAGGACCCGGATGAGGATCCGGAGGAGGACCCTAGGGACGATGCCCCTGCTGACCCCACCGTAGGAGAGGACCCAGAGGATGACTCAGTAGCCTGGACAGACATCCCCATGTACTCCCCTAGGCCTCCCCGTAGGGAGCCATCACCGCCTGTCTCCCCACCATTGAGCCCACTCCCCGCAGAGGAGTCGGAGGAGTTGATTGCTTATGATGCTGACACTGAGATAGCTCCGCAGAGTGCACCGTAGTCCCCACCTCCACCCCCAGTTCCTGTTGTTTTAGCTGCGGAGTATGATTGGGAGGTTGCCAGACTCACCGCTAGGTTAGTAGCTTCTAAGGCTCGGGCGGAGGAGCTGAGGTTTCAGTTGAGAGAGGAGAGGAGGCACCGTCACCACACTCGTCGGGAGAGATCAGATTCTATGGCCAGAGAGTTGTGCTGGATGACATTCCGATTCGAGCGGAGGGCCATCTCTAGGCTCAGGGCATCATCCCGCTCGGACGGGAGTATCAGAGAGAGAGAGAGGCAGAGCGGATTCTGTCATCAGCTATGAGGAGGCTCAGGGACGAGACCCGCTCCCACCGTTACTGATGATATGTATGACTGTTAGCTTTCCAGTGCGGACCGTAGTTGATAGATGTACTTTTGGGGATAGTAGTAGCTAGTCCGACTGGAAAAGCTTGTTATGTATCTTTTGGTAGGATTGATGTATCCAGATGATGTATTATGACTATTAGCTTTCCAGTGGGGACTAGATGTTAGTTGTACTTTTGGTATGGTAGTAGCAGGTAGCAGCTAGTCCGACTGAGAAAGCATGTGTTGTATCTTTTGGTAGGCCTTATGTACTCAGACGATGTATTATGTGACTTGTGACTTTTAGGGTAACCCTTTGATGGTACCCCTTATATATATATATATATATATATATATATATATATATATATATATATATATGGTTGTTTGCCCCTTTTGGTACCAAGTTCTGTTCAAGTTCATTACGCACACTGCTTTATATATTAACTGTTTACAACAAGAAAGCACTTATATATCCGGAATGAACTACCCTTTTAGGTAACACTTACTTATGCAAGGTAACCCTAACAATTGTATATATATAAATGTATATGTTTCAGAAAGATGCCACCCAGACGAAGAAACAAAGTAGACCGCAATGCTGAATCTGCCACTCATGGCAATGATCAGCGTAGAGAGGAAGAACACCAAAGTCAAGCCCGTGAGGAGGAAGGGCAAGACTTTAATGAACATGATAATGCAGATCAGGAGGAGGGAGAAGACGAAGCCACTCAAATTGAGGAAGGCAGAGATGAGAACCCTATGGAGCAATTTATGAATCTGCTCAGGCAAAACTTACAACAACCACCCCCACCACCAAGGAACCTCAATACCACCAACGCTAACGCCTTTCGCGCCTTTAAATCCCTGAAACCCCCAGAATTTCAAGGCACTGCTGACCCTGTGGCAGCAAGAGCTTGGTTGAAGGAGATTGAGAAATCCTTCGAGATTTTAGGTGTGGATGAAACCCAGAAGACGGTCTTTGCTGCTTACTTATTGAAAGGAGAGGCGAATTATTGGTGGGAAGCCAAGCGCAACCTGGAGCCCGTAGGCGTAGTGACTTGGGAAAGGTTCTGTAAATTGTTCTTGGATAAGTATTTTCCCAAGTATATGGAAACCCAGATGGAGCTGAAGTTCCTAGAGCTGAAACAGGAAAACATGACAGTGGCGGAGTACGAGGCCAAATTCACGAAACTATCAAGGTTTGTGCCCAGCTTTGTGGATACTGAGGAGAAAAGAGCAAAAAGGTTTTAGCTAGGACTAGAACCTTGGATCCAAAACCGTGTCGCTATGTTGGAAATAACAGACTACGCTACCTTGGTACAAAAGGCCTCAATAGTGGAAGCTGGTAGTGAAATGAGCTTGAGGATGAAGGAGAACAAGAAAAGGAAGGCTGTGAGTCTAGGAGGAGGATCTAGTAGCGGACGCCGCTTTAACAAATTCAACCGAGCAACTGCGTCTCAGCCAACCGTTGGTCCAGCTACAAAGAGGGCTGGAAGCGAAAGTGTTAATCAGGGAGGTGGACAGTCCAGAGCGACCACCTTCACCCAATCACGCACCCCCATACCTGAATGCAAGACTTGTGGAAAGAAACATCTGGGCACGTGCCGGTCGTCAGTAACATGCTACAAGTGCGGGCGCACGGGACACTACTCCAATAGTTGCCCCCAACAAACTCAAGGCCTTAAGTGCTACCAATGCGGAGGAATGGGGCATATGAAGAAGGACTGCCCTAAGCTAAACCTATCTGGATCAAGAGTGAGTGGAGCAGCTTCCAATCGACCACCTACTGCCAGGACCTTTAACATGACCGTGCAGGATGCTGTCAGAGACTCAGATGTTATTGCAGGTACCCTAACCCTTAACTCGGTAAATGTAAATGTCTTGTTTGATTCTGGAGCTACTCAATCTTTTATATCGCACGAATTCGCATACAAATTAAATCTTAAGGCGGAGGCTCTGAAAGAGCAGCTAATGGTAGAAATAGCTAATCGTGAAGTGATTCCTGTGAGCCAATTCTACCCCGACTGCGATCTAGAAATAAGAGGTTGTCATTTTCAAGCCAACCTAATACCTTTTGTGTTGGGAGGATTCGATGTTATCTTAGGCATGGATTGGATGTCCAGTAATAACGCCCAGATCGACTGCAAGGGCAAGAAAGTAAAGATGATGGTGTCAGGAAAGAAAAGAGTAGTGTTTAAGGGGCAGCGACAAACTCGGAAATTTCTCACCGTCGCGCAAGCCAGGAAGCTGGTACGTAAGGGGAACGAAGCCTTCCTGGCCTATGTTGTAGACACAGAACAGGAAGCCCCTAAATTGCAAGGTATCCCTGTCGTTAGAGAATTCGAAGATGTATTTCCCGAAGAACTACCAGGATTGCCACCCGATAGGGAGATCGAGTTCTCGATAGAATTGGCACCCGGGGCTGCACCTGTTTCTAAGGCCCCGTATAGGTTAGCTCCCGTGGAGATGAAAGAACTAGCGACACAGTTACAAGAGTTGTTGGACAAGGGGCTGATAAGGCCGAGTGTATCTCCATGGGGCGCTCCAGTACTGTTTGTGAAGAAGAAGGATGGTAGCATGAGATTATGCATAGATTATAGGGAGCTGAATAAACTAACCATCAAGAATAAGTACCCTCTACCTAGGATCGACGATCTATTCGACCAACTAAAAGGAGCAGTCTGCTTCTCAAAAATAGACTTGAGAACCGGATATCACCAATTAAAGATTAAGCGGAAGGATATACCCAAGACCGCATTTCGCACTCGGTACGGACATTATGAATTTCTGGTCATGTCCTTTGGATTAACCAATGCACCAGCAGCCTTTATGGACCTGATGAATCGCGTGTTTAAGCAATACCTAGACAAATGCGTCATAGTATTTATCGATGATATTCTGATTTATTCAAGGACTGAGGAAGAACACGCAGAACATTTGAGGATAGTCCTAGGAATTCTAAGAGCTGAGAAACTGTATGCCAAATTCTCTAAGTGTGAGTTTTGGCTTAGAAAAGTGCAATTTCTAGGCCACGTGGTAAGCAGTGAGGGAGTATTAGTTGACCCTGCCAAGATAGAGGCCATATCAAATTGGGAAAGACCGACCACCCCGACGGAAGTAAGAAGCTTCGTAGGATTGGCAGGCTACTATAGGCGATTCGTGAAAGACTTTGCCAAGCTAGCAGCCCCGCTTACCCGACTTACCAGAAAGACAGAGAAGTTCGTATGGACGGAGTAATGTGAAGACAGCTTCCAGGAGCTGAAGAAACGGTTAGTGACCGCCCCTGTGCTGGCGCTACCAGATGAAAGGGGAGACTTCGTGATTTATAGTGACGCATCCCACAAGGGATTAGGCTGTGTGCTCATACAACATGGCAAGGTGATTGCGTATGCGTCCAGACAATTGAAGGAGTACGAAGTAAGATACCCTACTCATGACTTAGAGTTAGCCGCAATTGTATTCGCGCTAAAGATATGGAGGCACTATTTATACGGAGAAAAGTGCGAGATTTATACGGACCACAAGAGCCTTAAGTACATCTTCACTCAGAAAGAATTAAACATGAGGCAGAGGAGGTGGTTAGAGCTGATAAAGGATTATGATTGTGAGATTCGTTATCACCCAGGGAAGGCCAATGTGGTGGCCGATGCCCTTAGTAGGAAGGAGAAACTCAAGATGCTGACCTCAGTGGAGGAGTTGGTGAGAGATTTTGAAAAACTAGAGATAGAAATCAAGAGACCAGCCGATGGTCAGGAAGTGCTGATGGAGATTCAGATCGAACCGCCGTTGCTAGAAAAGATTAGACGATGTCAGGAGCAAAAGATGGAGGAGGAAGCTAACTCGGAGGAGGAAATCATGACCGGAGAGGAAATCAAATGTGAAAGGGACAAAAATGGAATCATGCGATATGCCACAAGGGTATGGGTCCCGAATGTTCAGGAATTGAAAGACGAAATCTTATACGAAGGCCATAATGCCAGATATTCAGTACACCCCGGAAGCACCAAAATGTATAGAGACCTTAAAGAATACTATTGGTGGCCTAACATGAAAAAGGATGTGAATGAGTGGGTGAATAGATGTTTGACCTGTCAACGAGTGAAAGCGGAACACCAAAGACCCAGTGGCCTGCTACAACCTTTAGAGATCCCGGAGTGGAAATGGGAGCATATAGCCATGGACTTCGTGGTAGGACTACCCAAGACTAGGACCAATCATGACGCGATATGGGTAATCATAGACAGATTAACCAAGTCTGCTCAGTTCCTACCCATCAACGAAAAGTACACCGTCGACAGGTTAGTGGATATTTACATACGAGAGATAGTGGTACGACATGGAGTTCCAGTGACCATTGTGTCTGATAGGGATCCCAGGTTTAACTCTAGGTTTTGGAGAAGTTTCCAGGAGTGTGTAGGGACCAAGTTGAACATGAGTACCGCTTATCATCCACAGACAGACGGGCAGAGTGAAAGAACTATCCAAACCTTGGAAGATATGTTGAGGGTGTGTGTCATAGATTTCAAAGGGAGTTGGGAGGAACATTTACCCTTAATCGAGTTCGCATATAACAACAGCTACCATTCGAGCATAGGAATGCCCCCGTACGAAGCCCTCTATGGCCGGAAGTGTCGTTCCCCTTTATGTTGGGAAGAGGTCGGCGAACGGAAAATATTAGGATCTGACTTGGTACAGCAAACGAGGGATGTCATAGTATTGATTAGAGGAAGACTGGCAGCGGCTCAGGATAGACAGCGTAGGTATGCAGACCTAGCCCGAAAGGATAAGGAATATGAAGTAGGTGACATGGTGTTCTTGAAAGTATCCCCTTGGAAAGGATTGATGAGGTTCGGGAAGAAAGGAAAGTTGAGTCCGAGGTTTATTGGACCTTTTGAGATCTTACGGCGCATTGGACCAGTGGCTTATGAATTAGCCTTACCCCCAAACCTACGACAAGTGCACAATGTATTCCATGTGTCCATGCTAAGGAAGTACAACCCTGATGCCAAACATATAGTGGAGTATGAGCAAGTAGACCTGCAGCCAGATCTGTCCTACATAGAGAAACCAGTGGAAATCATGGATCGCAAAGAACAAGTGCTGAGGAACAAGGTTGTCAAGCTGGTCAGGGTTCTATGGCAAAACCACAATGTTGAAGAATCAACTTGGGAGCTGGAAAGCGAGATGCAGGAGAAATACCCCCAACTATTCACGGACTGATTCCGGGACGGAATCCTTTAAGAGGGGGAGATTGTAATAACCCTGATTTTGTACCACTGTAGAAAGGACCCGGATAAATAGTAACTCCGGTGTGTAAGAAAAACAAATCCTACCCAAGATTATGTAATGGAAATTTGAGGATTTTAAATCCATATTAATTTTATAAGTGAAATGAGTGTATGTAAAAGCCATCAGAAATCAGTAAATCACACTTCGTTAATAAATTACGATTTTCGAGAAAGCGATAAATACGAAAGCCGTGACACGGCCAAGGACCTTAAAACGTGAGAATATTATGGAATAAGTGCTAAGAAGGAATTTGGTGGAATGAAGAACACTTGAAGAGATTTTATTCGCTAAGAATATTTTATGGATTAAAATTAGGTTGCATGGAAATTATGGAATAAAAACTAGAAAATAATTAGAATAACAAGTGCCATGCAAAACCTAGCTACATGCATGCAAGGTGGTAGACAAGATAGTAACCAAGTAGTTAGAGTAGTTGGAAATCAAACTAGAAAGTTAGAAAACTAAGTAATAGTTAGAAAACAAGATCCTTGAGTTAAGGACAAGGACAACAAAAATTCAAAAAGTAAAATAGTAACCTAGGGGCTAGCCTTGGACAATTTGAGGGCTGATATATCAGCCATATACACACGTAATACACATCATTTTATCACAAAAAAAGTAGCCAAGGCAAAGCTTTTCTCTCCCCCATTTGAAGCTCTCAGCTGAGCTCAAAAACAAGAAGGAGAGTTCGATTTTTCTCCTTGCCTTCCACTCACTCAATATTCATAAAAATTTAACCCAAGCCTCTTCAAGGTAATACTAAGGTATGATAAAAATTTCAGAATATTTCTTGAAGTTTAGCCTAGTCAAAAAATTTCTCAAAGTTCAAGGTTGAGTAGTAGCTTATGGTCAGAAATTTTTTTTTTTTTTGATCTTAAAGTTTAGTGTTTGTAAGAGATAACCAAGGTGTTTTTGGAGGATATCAAGCCTTGTTAAGGTCATCCAAGCTTCAAGAAGGTAAGAACATCTCATTCAAGCTTTTGGTTCTTTAAGATTTAAAGAGATTATATAGAGAATGTTATGTATGAGATGATTTAGTGGTTTTAGTGGTTAAAGATTTTGTTTTTATGATAAATCTTGGATGTTGGTAAAATAATGCTACCACTGATTTTTTGTGACCTTTGAAGATGTTAAAATGATATGGAGGTTGTATGGTGGTCTTGGATGTGTGTTTGGATTGGATAAAAATGGAAAATCTTCGTGTTATAGCCGTTATAATGCCGGATTTTCGATAACCTAGTTATGCAGAAAACTCACGGTTTGTTAAAATGTTATTTTTGGACCAAACTGCTTAGAAACATGTAGACGTGATCTTGAAGAGTATTTGAGAATTTGAATCGCATAAAACGGATTTACGGTGTAAGAGTTATGCTTGATTTAGTAAAATCGGTTTAAACGAACGCATTTGGTAGAACCACTGACTTTGAAGTGATTAACGGACCACTTAAATTCGAGTTAAATTATGAAAACTTTTGTGAAGTTAGATTTTAAAGTGAGGAAGACATCACAGAAAGAATTGAGTTAAAAAGTGAATTTTTCGATTTTATAAAAATCAAAGAGTAGAAGCTGCGCAAGAAAATTTCCAGCAGAGTAGAACATTTTTAGGGCTTTAATTGAGGACCTTGTAAAAGATTACAAGTCATGAAAAATTGATAGAAAATACAAGGTACAATAAGGAAGGCCTGAGAAAAAGAATTTCATAAAAAGATTTATTTTTCGATTTGATAAAAATGTTCGAATCAAGGGTGCGCGAACGAAAACTACCGTTAGGGGACGAACGAATAAACTCAAACGGATTTGAAACACGACCCGAATAAATTGGTAATATTAATTCGGTCAAGGATCATTACCATAAGCTTATAAGTTCAACATTAATACTAGTAGTCCTCTCAGGGAATTACTTTCGTTATATAGGCGTTGATTAGATAGTTCGGGTACGAAACTAACCCTATCATTTCCTTGATTGATTATAGATCATTACCTTAAGAAGTACGAGTCTACTCCCCCGACACTACCAGGCAAGTTTTCCGTACCTAAACTTTAAGTATGATTTGAAAACTGTTGTTGTTGTGATATAAATGCATGTACTGTTTCAATTATCTTGCAATTAAATTTACAAACGTATGCATGATTTCCCTAAGTACTTGTGAAGTTTTTGTATATAAATGTATACACCCAATGGCTTACACGTATATACATACATGATGATGTTTAAGGCTCGGATAGAGCGTATGTACTTTCGGGTATGAATCGGGAGTCGGAGTATTTGGTGTAAAAAAAAAAAAAAAACCCGGTAACCCCGGAGACGGATATTTTCGATAATCGAATAGATTCCGATAATTTAAATATTTACGAATATCGGAATTATATAATATTTGAATATTTATTTATTAGATGAATATTAATATATATTCATTTAAAGTTGATTTATTTAATTATTTGATTAATGATTAATTATTTTAGTAACTATTAATTAATTATTAATTATTTATTTATTAATTAAAAATGATTTAAATATTCTAAAATTCCTTAAAAATTATTTAAAAATCATTTGACCTATTTAAAAATTATTTTTGGCTTTTAAAAATTTATTTAAATATTTTCTAGCGTTCAGAAAAATATTTAAAAATTGTAAGGGTTCTCAAATATTTTTATAATTACCTACGCTTCGTAAATACTACCCCAACAGTTTACGAACTTATCAAAACTTGAGAGCCCAAGGTTTTGGGAGCAATTAAGAATGTTTTCTCCCTTCGCTATAAACTAAAGCAGTGACGCTACCTCATCCAGGAGGGTTAGATTTTAGAAAATCCTCAAGAAAACTCCGAATAACTCCCCGATAAAGTTCGAAAAGAATTTCCTGAGTAAAGAAAATAGTTGACGAAGATCAACTAGTGAGATGAACTTACTTCCTTATTTTCTTCTGGAAGTAAAGATTTTTAAAAAGGTATCAAGGCTGGTTTAAAACGACTCTGGGGACTGGAGGGTGTTTAAGTGTGAGAGGCCCGCAGGTAGGCGAGTCCATCAAGATGATGAAAGAGGCTTACAGGTGAGTAAGTCCACTATAAGACCCGAATGCGGTCAGGGCCACGACCTCCATAGTAGGTTCGTCTCCCGTCTATTAGTAGCAAAGTTTGTACGATACAATGGCTGATCACCTTGTATCGGGTGGTACTCCAGAATAGTCCCTTTCTTCCAATTGGAATTGTGCTGCAATACTGTACTGGGAGCCCAGGTGCTCTAGTACCGACAGTGTTGTCAGTGTTGAACTCATCAAGAAAAGATTTTGAAACTTGAATGGTCCTGTTTTGAAAATGACACCGTGTACGAAAGATTTATTAAAAGCTGAAAAGATATTACATTACTCAGTATCATATATGATAATGGTATTGTTATAGTACTGTTACTACATTGCTGAGCAACGATGCTCACACTTGCTTTTCTATATATATCACAAACAACAACAGATAAGCATGGCAAGAACAAGACAGACCCCTCGCAAGTAGGTGCTTACCGGCCAGCAGTTTAGGAGGTTGTTTACTAGACAGGTGCGCAGGCCACATCCAGTACCGTTACCACCGGTGAGCAAACTCAGTCGGATAGGGTTATAGCTTAGATTGGTTAGGTTTATTTACAAGCATGACTTGTGTAAGCTTTTGAAAACCCGGAAACTATCCCACATTTTTCATCACCTACGGTAGCAACTTTTGTGGATTTTAAACCTTTCTAGATTATAACTCATGGGTCTGTAATAACTTTACCTTTTGGATTGTATTTAGTACTTTAAGTAATGTCTTGCTTTCGCTCTGAGCTTATAACCTGTGATGGATGTTATTGATTTAGGGGTCACTGTCAACGGTAATATTAGTAGTTAGTAAAATGATTAATAATCAGGGACGGTAATTCGATAAAATTGGAATCTAGATCGGCGTAACAACCTGGATCGTTGACCCCCGATCTAGGGGTGTTACACAAATGGATTAAGAACAATGCAAGGGTGATGTGTTCAACCAAGAACCAAGCAAGATAAACACCTAAAACCATTCCTTGATTGACACATGTGTGGAGGAGTTCAAGAGAAGCTAAGGACCAGCTAACACAAGGAAATAACTAGCAAGATTAATTCATTATCCAAGCAAAAAGAAAACAAAAACCTCTCCCCCTTCCATTTCTCTCCAAACTGCCCAGCATGAGCAACTATGAAAGAAAAATTCAAAACTCAAATTCTACCCATTCATAAATCACCAAATTTGAACCATAGCTTCCTCATTATATGTAGAACATACTTCAAAGTTTCATGGCTAACAAAGGAGTATAGCTTAGTCAAATCCCTCCTCCAAGTTTGAGAATCAAAACTGTCCAGTCCATGGTAGTTTCGACCTCTCACCTTAGAAAATGAAGAGGTCGAGCCTCAAGCATCCCCTGGTGATGAGCTAGGACTCAAAAGAAAGCCCTTGAAGAGTAGAAGGTGTGGTAAAAATTTATGAACCAATCTCTAATTTTTCGATTTTATATAGATTTTACAAAGTGATGATAAATAGTAAGGAATGGTGTTTTAAGTTGTTTTTATGATTTATTCATGGCTTTTTAGGCTTTGTTAAGGCTACCCAAGGCTATTCTATGGTGTATCAAGCTTTGTTAGTGTTGTTAGAGCTTGAAGGAAGGTAAAACCCTAAACCATGCATTGAGTTTTTATGAGTTTTGGTAGAGTTTTGATGTTAGTATAAAGATAGGTTCATGTTAGGTGGTTTTATGATTGTTTGGTCTTATAAAATGTGTAAAATGTTGGGTGTTGGATTTGAGCCTCACCACTAATTTTAGAGATGTAAAATGGACGTTGGTTGATGTTGAGGATGTATGGGTTGCATTGGTTGGTTGTTTGGAGTGTACATAAAATGGAAACGTCCGATTTATAGCCGCCGTAATGGCGAAATTTTGTTAGCCCTTAAAAAAGTGAATCCCGAAACTATAAAAATTTTTCTGGACTTACCATTGCATATGGTTGTGTAGGTATGGTTGTCTAGTTTATTTTTCCGTAAGAATCGAATTAAAAGAGTTTACGGTTTAAGAGTTATGCTAGTTTTAGTGAAAGTGGTTCGAGAGAATTCATCGCAGAAATGTAACCACTTTGATACCAAGTTCGAGACCCTTAAAAGTCGAATTAAAATGTGAGATTTGGTGATAAAATGCTAAGGACAGTTGGTAAGGTTTGTGCAAAGGTTTCAAGTCAAAAAGATTATTTTTCCGATTTTATAAAAATGTGTAAGCCAAGATTGCGCAAGTGAAAAACCCTAAGAACGTGACTTTGAAACCAACTTTATAAGTGGTTAAGTATAACTTGAATTCGAGGATCAATTTCGAACCAAACATGTGACTTAAGTGTTTAAAGTTAATATGGACTTAGTACGAGTCTAGAATGAGCCACTAGTGCTTTGGTTGTGAATCGCTTAAGTATACGAGTATTGAGTTATAATGGATCGTCTAGGGGATTAATCGTGCATTCTTGATTTTGTTTAGATTATTGGACATCGTCGCGAGCCCCTACTAAGACCAGTGCATCAGGCAAGTTTTCTAATCTTATACTTTGAAGTATTGTTGTATAATACTGCTTTTACCATGTATAGTATTATACCGTTTTGCGATAATTGTTCCATCGTGTTAAATTGAATTTTGATTCTTGGTTTATATACTGGCTTCGAGATAAGTAGATATAAACCGGTTTACCTCGTAGCTCTAGAGATAAGAGCATATTTATTGTTTCGACTCTAGACCGGGAGTCAGTATTTCGAGATTGTCAGAGAAACCCGAAGGGTTCCAGGGACAATATTATTTTTAATTATTCTGAATAATTTTTTTCTTTCGTAAACATTATTCGTATATTCATAAAGTATTAATTACTTGGAAATAATTCGAGAAATATTATTCGAATAATTCTTTTATTTCAGATGATTATTGTAAATCATTATTTTAATTTTGAGATTTATTTAATAAGTATTATTTGAATATTTATTAAATCTCTTTAAATGATTCGAAGTTCATATTATTTAGTTAAAAATCATTCGAGGTCTTTAAAAATTATTTTAAATATATTCTGACCTTCAAGAATATTTTCAAAAATTATGAGAATTCCCAGATAATTATTCGTGATTATTATCAGCTCACTTGAGCCATCTATACGCTTTCAATTCCATTCAGATTGGGAATCAAGAGTTCGTGCGTCATTGTTGATTCTTTTTATCGAGATCTTCAAGTGTATCAAGAAAATATAACCCTATTATTAAGGGTTTCCAGTTTCGTTAAAAGAATATAAGATTCAGTCTTGATTTCGTATGAACCATTCGTTGTTCAAACTAAGATTCCGGCCATGGGCCAATAAGAAATTGTCGGTTAGCTTCCATTTGATTTCGGGAGTAATCAAAAGATACGAGTAAGATCTGCTAACGGGTAGAAACCCGGGGGACTTGAATTTATTTCAATTCCAGGTCTGCAGATTCGTTCGAAGACAAGAACTGGGAAACGGAGTCAGAGGCGAGGGTAGCACGTCATCCATCCATGACCCTGATGAGGTCGGGGAAGACTGGGAAACTGGGACTGTCCTCTACATGTAGAAATATTGATCACGTGAGCCCCATGCATATCGACTGATCATCGAGCAGGGGTGCGCCTGGGAAATTCCCGCAACAAGTTCAAGTCAATTCTCTTTCCTACGAAGCATGATTCATTCTATCCGGCAGTATCTGAAACTGCTGATTTTGTTTTCCCCCGAAGGGAGTCTTTGCATCCAGCTTCTATCCAAACCCGTTAAGGGTGAATAATCGAGTTTTCAATAGAGGATGCATGTTTTATAAATTGCTTCGGTAGATGTGAGCTTCCTATATCTTTCATATAAATAATATTTGATAATTGAAGTACTAAGATAGTACTGTCTTTCGAATATCTTTCCAATAAGAGATAAATTCCATTTGTTAAGTTATTGAGATAATAAAGAGTTTATTTATTCTTTTTGGTAAGGAAATGATTTCCTCATTGAGATATTTTGACAGTTCTTGTCTTATACCAGCTTATACAGGATTTCATTCAAAGGCATATTATGCCATACTTTATTTCCCTTGCTATTGTTTTATATATTATATAACAACCAAGTGAACTTTCGCTCACTCTTGCTATTGTTTTATATATTATATAACAACCAAGTGAGACGCCAAGGATCAGGCATACAGCCGCTAGCGAGTGGGAAACGTAAGACGTTTTCATAAGCAATTTATGGCACTAATTCCCGAGGTAGTGAAGACCATTTGGATCAGTCCGCAGCTTTTGTTAATCTGTTTTATAGACATGAATTATGTAAGGCTATATTCAATAAACATTTGGGTTTGTAATAATTTATATTTTGAGGATTTATGTTGTAAGGGTGTCGTTTCTGAGACTCTAACCTGTGTGAGTGTTTGTACATTTTTTGTGGGGTCATGAGCAGGTGGATTGTGTATATTGTGAGTAATACAGGTACAGCGAGGAATAAATGGATCGTGGATACCCTAGATCCCTGACCCCGGGTCTTGGGCTGTCACATCCAACCCCTTAACCCACATCCATTCCCGGTTCCAACCTTTGAGGGAGGATTGCATTATAACCGGCTTCGCATCCCGGTGGCGTACACACATTCCTCACCCCGGAATCTCACCTCGTAGAAAGGGTTTTTATTCGAATAGATGAGGGTGAATAGATTGTGGAAAAGCTTGAAACTCGGGAAAATTCCACTCTTGTTACAAGCAGGCAAGAACCAGGATATCCATTTAACTGAATTCGAAGCTAGCTACATTAGTGAAATTCCATATTCGTAATTACAAAGGTGTTTTATAAAGATGTAGCACTTTGGAGTCCAACTAGACCGGAGATGCTCCAGCCACACTCCAACGTACCCATCAGCCGATCTATGATAGATACACTCCCCATACCGAGGCCACTTCCACTGAATCTCTGGGCCAAGGTGGAACACAGCCGGACGACATCATTCATATTAGCTTATGAAGATTTTGCATACTTAGAGGAGAGTGGATAGGGAACCTCACTCAGAACCGTTTCCCAGAAAAGGTAGCATCCAACCTAGCCCGATCATTAGGCCCAGGAATCCCCTCCGATTGCCAATGCTTGTACTCGAAGCTATGATTTTTGTAGAAAAGGGTTTCTTCAACTTCGTACTTCCTAACGAGCAAATACTTACTATCTACCCAGAATACATCAAGGGTCATGGAAGCCTGACCCCGACCCCGATCTTTGGTAAAAATTCGGATTACTACTTCCCGGGTATTCTTCTTCTTCTTGGCCATAATGCACCAGTCTAAATGTACAAGGGAATCTGGATTATTAGTGCTGGAGCTTGAACAACTCAAAGGACTACAGGTCTGAGGTACTGCTATTTTTGCTCTTCTTGCTCGCTATTTAATCCGGACCATAAAACCTAAAAAAATAACCAGAAAGCCTTTATTAATAGCAGTCTGAGGTACTGCTATTTTTGCTCTTCTTGCTTTATTAATGTGTTTGGGTTTAGCGTTCAGGTACACGAAACACAAAAATGCACGACAAGAATGAATTGCAGTCATCCGGGTCAAAAGCCCGCTTCACTAATCCAATCTAGGGGTGTAATTCGAGGCGAGTCGAATCAAGTTTGTGCTTATCAAATTCGAGTTTGAGTTTTTTTTTTCGAGTCGAGTCGAGCCTAAAATTTATCGAGCCTCAAATTTGTGTTCGAACTTGACTCGTTTACTATATGAGTCGAGTTCGAGCTGTTATTGAGTTTTCGAGCTTATCGAGTTTTTAAACGAGCTTTCAAGCTTATCGAGTTTTCGAGCTTATCAAGTTTCTACCGAGCTTTCGAGTTTTTCAAGTTTTTATCGAGTTTATCGGGTTCTTATCGAGTTTTCGAGTTTATCGGGTTCTTGTCGATTTTTCGAGTTTTGACTTAAGTTCCATTAAAGCTATTTGTTTATATTATTTTCTATTTAAGTTTAACCTATATTTTTTCCCCAATTTCAACTAACAAAAAACTTTCGAAATTTCACATTTTATGATTTTGATATTCAACTTTTCCAATCTATTGTGTAATCTTTTAGTTTATTCTATTCATACAATCTATTGAGTAATCTTTTAGTTTATTCGATTCATTTTTATTTGCGGATAAATTTTGTCTTTATTACAGATTATACATCTAATCATCTAAGCATCTTAAGAAGTAAACGATGATAATAAGAATATTAAAATTTGAAACAATTTTTTTTTTTTTTTTTGCTAAATAACAATTTTTGATTGTGAGCTCATATGTTTTTTATATTTTCAAAATAGGTAAATAGGCACCTTACACCGAGAGTCATTAGTAGTTTTATAATTTTTTTTTATAATTTAATAGAAATATTGCATACACAAGTCTTTACTATTTTGCTGTTGTAGTTTGTAATTGTACAAATACAAAAAATATGAAAGTAAAATTCAGAAATCGAACTTGATCGCTGACAACTAAGAATCGTTCAAAAGATCAATCGAAATAGTAATAGACTAATCGTGATATCAGATATATTTTGATACTTTAATAATAATTTATAATATTAATTAAATTTTAAAAGCTGTGCATGTAAAAAATCTTTGTTTCGAGTTATTAATCACTACGTCTGCATGCAAGCATGTAAATAATTAATTTAATGTTATAATGTGATAAGAACATACAATACTATATAAATCGTAACTAAAAAATTATTAAATTTTAGATAAATTAAATGTGTAAATCATATTTAATTATAAAATTTGTGAATGATGTAGTTTTAATCCAAAGTAGTGACAATTGTATCAATTCAAATATTACAATAAATTTTTTATAAAATATTTATAAAAATGTATAATTAAATATCTCATATTCTCATATTAGAACAAATTTAATTCAGAATTTCACTAACTATACTAACAATATAGTTGCACATAATATATGAAAAACATGTCAAGTTAAGTTTTAAAAGTAATTTGTATAAATAGTTGAGTAATGACATATAAAATAATAAACACATGACTATCTTTAAAAAAAATTAAAAGTTAATCGATTTCGAGCCAAGTCGAGTTCGATTTTATCGAGTCGAGCACAAAAAAACACGGCTCAACTTGAATTTTTTATCGAGCCTGAAAACATGTTCGAACTCGAACTCAATAACGAGTTCGAACCGAGTTGAGTCCACTTTTTCGAGTCGAGCATGAGTCGAGTTCGAGTTGGCTTGGTTTTAATTATACCCCTAATCCAATCTAGGGTCTTACTCTTCCCTCCAATTTTCTTAATGTAAATAAAAATGAAAATAAAAATTCCTTCTTATTTTTACTTCCGCCCCCATCATTTTTACACAAACACATAAAAGTTACACAATATACCTAAACATCAGCTATTAAACAACATAGAATCCAACAATATACCTGCTTGTCATATAATGAAATGAATGCTAGACTTTCCTTGTCTCCAGATTTTTAAGCTATAAATGCTAAGGGCTAACAAAGCTCCTCCAAAAAGCAAGCCATTGTCTAAACCGGAAATGTCCCTTGAAAAAACATAACATATAATCCCCAGCTCAAGACAAATTAGGATGAAATACAACAACTTGATTTGTATGGCTAAAACTGTCTGACAAAATGAACACTTTTACATGTCAATTTTTTTGGAAAATGTAAAAACATTTTAATAATTACTAGTTTTTAAGCACGCTTAAAAATAGAATTATATTTAAAAATATTATAATTTTTTGGACGCTCAAATTAGATGAATACCTGAATTAAATTGATGCAAAGCTAATTATTACGTGGTGAATCACCATTACCTCGCACGATGAGTCAACGTTATCTTTTGGATTATATAAAGACGAGTCAGCTTTATCTTTTGGATTATGGCATGATGAGACAACATTATCTTTTGACTAAAGCGTATTGAGTCAGTGATATTATTTGCATTAATATCACATGATTCTTACACACCCTATGAACACTAAAAAAGGAGGCCTTGACTCTTAGTTCTATACACACAAAAAGTTGTCTACAATTTTTCTTTTCTCCGGAGATAGAGTGAAGTTATTGTTTCAAGTTTGCTAAAATATTCAAAGAGATGCTTTTGAGTATTCGTAGTCATTGTATCCTGGGAAGAGATTGCTCAACGTTTACTCGCACCGATAGAGGGAGCAAATCTACTTTAAGGAAAACGTGTATAACGTGACTCGATTTTATTTGTTATTTGTATCGGTATTGGTAATATTTGTATAATTATTGCAATAATGTTTTTCTAGTTTTATTTATTTATTTATTTTTTTTTTTTGAAATAAACGTACTTGCATAAATCAAACTTCCTCAGAAGTAACAGTACAAGCAATAAAATCTGGAGCAGTAGATAACCACTCCTGAAGACCTGACGAAGAATATGCATCCCTAGCTAACAAATGGGCTACCATATTCGCAGATCTATGTGAAAAAATCACTAACACTTCCTCAAAGTGTTTAATAATATCCTTACACTCGTCAACAATTGAGTGAAAATAAGACGCTCCTCCCTCGCTATTTATTGCCTCCACCAGTAGCTTTGAGTCACTTTCGAACACACACTTGCTATGTCTCCAACCCTTCACCCATGACAAGGCTTCTCTCATACCTATTGCTTCAGCTTCACGTGGATGGAAACAGCCCCGAATCACGTTGCTTCTGGCTCGAAGGAAAACTCCATGCTCATCTCGAACAACACATCCAACACCAACCTGGTTTACTCCTGGTACGCAGGCTGCGTCTAAGTTTATTTTAACCCACCCTGGTCCTGGTTTACTCCATCGTCCATTAGCGTTCCCAGCCTGTCCCATATTCTTATTCGTCTCCTCCCGTGCTTTCGTCCAGTCTGCTAACATGTTGTACGCCTTAGCTTTAACCCCAAACACTGACGTGCTTACACGATTCCACACCCAGTTATTCCTTCTGTTCCAAAGATTCCAGCAGACCAGACCTACCATTACACTTTGATCACGACTGCCTATATTAAACACTCTCTTAAGTAGGCTCATCACTGTATCATTCATATCAGCTGTGACTAGAGTTCGTAAATCGATGATGTGTCACGATATAAGTGGAGATAATGAATTATAGATATTATCTATGTATTATAGATGTCCTCCAAATATAGAGGATGTGAAGATGATTATTTAAAAATTTAACTAACAAGAAGCATGGTTGGAGAAGAAAAATTATACATATTGTCTAAAAATTATGCCATATCATCAAGTTTAGCTAATAGGTGTGTAGGGTTGGAGATGCTCTAACATGACTCGACTTTATTCGTTATTTGTATCGGTATTGGTAGTATTTGTATAATTATTGCAATAATGTTTTTCTAGTTTTATTTATATATATGTCTTCTTTGCATGCTATATTAATAACAAATTTTTGGTGATATAAAAGAACCTTATTCTTAACTGATAATTGGTCTGTTTGGCATAGCTTAATTATACCGACTTATGACTTATTTTCGGGTAAAATTTTTATATTTTGATAATTTTTTTTATACAAATATTTAATGTATCTTTGAGATTCAATAAGTTGCAAAAATAAGTTGGAAAATAAGTTGGAATGTTAGGAATCTCTAACTTTGTCTTAAAATAAGTTACTTATTCTGGAAAAAAGTTCCCCCAAACATCCCCAATATAAGAATCCATACAACTTAAAAAAAGGGCCAATGGCACCTGATTCCCGTGGATGTCTAAAGTGTACAAATGTTTAATGTCATAGAGAGATTAGTCATTGCTTTAGTAAACTACTGTCAAAGTCAAATAATTTGATTATGTCCGTACACTTAGCTTTGGTATAAGATGATAGACAAAATAGCATTAAACCTTGACTTTTATGGTGGACGCCGAACCATTTTTTAGTAACTGATAATTACGTGCTACTCCCTCCTTCGTCCCAAATTATGTGAACTAATTTAATTTTTACGGGAATTAAGAACAGATAGTAGAAATATAGTAAAGTTAGTTGAAAAATGAATAAAGTGGTGGAACCTGTCAATATTTAATAATAGATTTGAGATAGTGAAGGAAAGTAGTGGATGTAATAGTGTTTATTTAATAAAAAAATGGAGAAGTAGTAGGTGTAATAGTGAAAAGTAGTGTTAAAAAATAGTAAGTATATTATGTTCATTCTTTTTGGGACATACTAAAAAAGAAGAGAAAATTACCAAAATAATCATTTTTGAGACTTAGTGGTCCAAAATACTGAAAAGCGGAGTTTTGGCCCTTTTTACTGACTTAATACGGAGCATCGTCTTCCGTATTATTGACTTAATACGGAATATCGTCCTCCGTATCAAAGCCTCTCACGGAGCATCGTCCTCCGTATCAAAGTCTCTCACGGAACATCGTCCTTCGTATCAAAGTCTCTCACTAATGTTAATAAACTAAATGGGAATGGGAGAACAAAGTCTTGATAATCTTATCACATGGATTTTTTATTCTAGTGGGAAAGTTGATAATTTACACTTTAGCACGGGTCTGTCTGTCAACCTTACACTAGAATTCTTGCAATTGCTTTACAACTTTTCTACTTTTTGCTTTATTGATTCTGCTGCTTACGTCGGCCCCGCAGGGGTACAAATTAAACAATCACCCAGAAAGAAAGATACGTTGGACGGCTCACCGTATCTGTTGCTATCACGGAACACGGGATAACGTATCTGTGTAATACGGAACACGGAATAACGTATCATAAGTAATACGGAACACGGAATAACGTATCCGTGCAATACGGAGCACGAAATAACGTATCACGTCAGTATTTAGGACTAAATATTTGAAAATCAGTATTTTGGGCAAACAATATTTATTTTTGATTATTTAGGGCCTTCACCCAAAAAAGAAAGAGGTTCACATAAAATGGGACGGAGGGAGTATTTTTTAAGCATGAAGCAGGAATTCGTAAAGCATAAAATACTTACTTCTATATTTTTGGGGAAGAGAATACAGCACTGTGAATTAATTCTGTGAATTAATTCTCAATAAATACTTGGTAACATGCAACAATCAAAAGATAAATTTTTTGGGGGGATTGAACCATTAATTTCGTAATTGAAGGAAAGGAATTTGTCTTACGCTCTTACTCCTTAATATTATTTGTGTTGCACTATTATGATCTTATTATTCACACCTAAAATATTTACATTTGAAGACCAAAAAGAAACACAAATTCTTGATTTACTTGAGCTCTTTTTAATAAATGTGGCTTAGGTTTTGAATTCAAAGACCATGGATCCATGTAAACAATTGAAGAATGAAGATTATATATCTGTTAGCTAAGTTTGTTCTGATATCATTAACAAAGTTACGTCCAAATTTAATTAGTCTTCCGTAACAAAAACACAGAAACTAACAACGACCCATTGTTTGAATTCAAATTTGTTGCGACTTACTATGTTTCTTATTTATTTTACAGGTACTAGTAGAATAATCGGTTGTTCTTTTTAATCATTAAGATTTTATTGTCTAAATTTCCGGTGACATCTTGTATGTCTCTTGGTTAGACAATAAGCTTTTAAATGAAAGAAACTCTGATTTTCGGATATTGTATTTTGGTATAATTCATTTATGTAAAAGTAAGTCTTGTTTTAAAAAAAAATCAATGAAAGTCTACCAACATGGTTCCAAAATCTATTTTTGCAAATATTTTATTAAAATTGGTATTTTGCAAAATATTTTTTAAAAAAAAGTATTTTTACAAATATTTTGAGAAAATAGTAAAATCGAATTTTTAAAAAAAGTAATACTTTTTGTAAATATCCTGATATTAATCCTTTAAAAAAAATTTATTATAAAATTATTTAGTTTATTATAAATTCTGTTTGGGATTGTTATTAAAAATTGATGTGTTGTTGAAAAATGTGCTGTTGTGAAAATCTGTTTGATAATATTTTTGATATATACATATTTTGTTTATAATTTACTAAAAATAATGTTTTTTATGAGATTTGATATTGAAATCGGTATTTCTCTCAAAACTGAAAAAAAAAATGTTTTGGAAAAATAATCTGAACCAAACGGGGCCATAATCTAGTTTAATTGAAACAGGTTGCGCAACAAAAGAGGTTTATGTATTAAAATCAAGTGTTTATGTTTTTGTTTTTGTTTCACATACGATTTGATTGTAAAGTGTGTTTTCAAAGTGGAGAATACAGAGAAAAGGGGGGTTTAAGAAAACGGAGAAGAATTGGCGGCTGAAGAAGTAGAAAAGGCGCCTCAGCTTACAAGGCTCTCGAACTGTCTCTATTTTCAGGAGTTGTAAAAGAAAGGCAAACCCTAAAGCTAGTAGTAGAAATGGCAGTGAAGCAATTACTAATTTCAACTCAATTTAGAAGGTGTCTTCGTTTCAGGCCGCCTACTCGCCTCCTCTACTCCTCCTGCAAACTACAGGTCCCCCCCTCCCCTCCCCTCCCTCTTACTTACTTGTTTCCTCATGTGTCACTCACCATATTACGAACTCTCCAATGGGAAACAACAACTAGTATGTTTCGTATAATAAGTAGTATGCGTTTCGGAGAAACAACTAGTAGTATGTTCTCCAACTGATCACTTTTCCGTGGAATTCAACCCACATTGCATTTATATGTATAATTATGGTTTAATATGTATTGCCTATTTTTACCAGAACAATGGAATTGATGGCCTTGCTTCCACAATTAATATACGCACGTGCTGCTCTTCTTCTGCTGGTGAGGATAACTCTTTTTAACTTAGTCAGAGTTTGGGGAAAAAACAAAGAACTGTAATATATGGTTGTTTGTTATGTTCCTATAAGAAAATAATCTATTTAGAATCGTAGGTGATAATAGCCCCCTTTCGTAGTGAACAACAGACCCTTGTGTAGAGATGGCAAAACTAAGCAAAACATTTTTTTATATGTTTACAATTTGTGACATAGTCAACCTTGCAGGATTGATTCCTCTTAAATGGTTTAGCTGAATAAATTTGTTTTCTTGTTACTGCGCGACACAGCTTAGCGTTACCGTTTGTTGCTTTCATTATGTCAGTTGAGGCTCTAGAATTTGAAGCCGATGAACTACCCAATGAAGCTACAACTACGGAAAAGGATACTGCCCTTCGTACGGCCATTTCCCAGCTTGCTGGTGATTTTACCAAAGAATCCATGTTATCTCTGCAGCGCTTTTTTAGGACAAGGCGTACATCTGTGGTCTCAACAGGTTCTCTGAAGCTTGACCAGGCTCTTGGGGTTGGGGGATTACCAAAGGTGATGCACTAAAAAAATAACATTCACTTAGTTCCACATATTAGTGTAAACAAGCATGAAACATGTTTGCATGATCATTTCAACTTCAGTTTCAGTAGTTAGCATTTCTTGTCCTAGCTAAATTCTGTATCATTCCGAATTTCCTGTCAGGTGACAGTTCTGTTACTAAAGTAGCATGGTCAAGTTAATTTAAGGTCATTCTGGTCTTTCATTCCTTTTAAGGTGTTCTCTGTATCCAAATTCATTACCACTAATCAGGTGATGTTATGCTATGCGTGATAATCAATGTAACAAATGCTCTGACCGAGACATACCGAAGAGGTATTTTAGGACTAGGGAGCTCAAGTTATTTAGTACATTTAAAACAGAAACTCATCATTCTCGAAGGATAAATCTAGTAATAATTTTCATGGTTGTTGGTGATATTGAACTGATGAACCTCTTTTCTGTCTTAAAGCATTCTTTCTCTTTTTCTTCTGCATGTTGTGGTTGGAAATTTCATCCTCTCTTTGAGTCTCCCTGTGTTAAATTCACCGTAAGTTCTCTTTCACTTTGTAGGGAAGGATGGTTGAAATATTTGGGCGTGAAGCATCAGGCAAGACAACGTTGGCCCTTCATGTAATCAAGGAAGCTCAAAAGCTTGGAGGTATCTGTTATCAAATTTTATTTTTCCTATACAACTTTCTTCTTAATGTATGTAAATATTCATGTATCCAAAACGATTATATAAGTAAGCATATTATGTGTTAGGTGTTTTACCCACTTTTCAGTGTTGGAATCCTAAAGACCACAGAATGCAGGTTTAATAACAGACTATAGTCATTACTAGTGTAAATTTCAAAGCACTAAATCCGTCAGATCTAGGCTTATTGTTCCAGTGCTATTCTGGTTTTTTGAGGTTCATGCTCAATGAAAAGTATGTTAATGCTTCTACATCATTCCATGATTCCTTTGTCATGTCTGAATCCATAAGATGAAGCGAGGTCAACTGTAAGTATGTGCGCTTCTGTGACTGCATCTATTGGACCTCGTGAACTTCCTCCGTTCACTCAGTTCTGCTTAAAAGTCACCATCAGTACGTAACTTCATGAAGATATTGAGGAATTTAGTGAATAGTGTTTAAATTAGTATAATTTTCCTTGATCATGATATGCAGCTCCAATTTTTTTCAAATAAAAAGCAGTGATTACTTTTGTACAGTAATCGGTAAATAGCAAACAGTTATGGACATTTATACAGTATAATCAGAATAAGTTATAACAATTTCAGTCCCCTTTTGACCTCCCACACTCTAGTCTCTTGTAAAATGAGGTCTACTCTATAAAGGTAAAAGTAAAGAATGCAACTCTCCTATGGAAACATCACTTCTGGGATGGTACTCCTCATAGATGTAGTACTATATTGTTCAGTATGTAACAAGTAATTCTAAGTTTCTCTTCTGACAGGTTACTGTGCATATCTAGATGTGGAAAATGCATTGGACCCTTCACTTGCAGAGTCAATAGGTGTAAACACAGAAAATCTACTTATATCACAGCCAGATTCGGCCGAAAATTTGTTGAGTATTGTAGATACACTGACGAAAAGTGGATCTGTGGATGTAGTCGTAGTAGACAGTGTAAGGGTTATTCTATGGTTTTGTTATTAGTACACTTGTGAAGCATGCCTTGTCATTTGTCAATGTTTGCCATCATTATACAACAAAATTTTCACTAGATCCTTTCATGTTTACCAGCTTAATTTTTCAGCAGAGCGAGTTACAGATTTACAATTATAAAATCTTGCGATATTGTGAGGCTGGGTATGTTTGGTGTATTTTTAGGGTAGTTTTGGACCTGTGGTGCATTATTAAATTGGTATATGTAAAAATATATGAAGATAGTGAGAGGAGGGATTGTATTGTATATTCAGAGATGTATTTATTACATGTAGAAAGATCCTATATATAGAACAATTAATGCACCAAAGTCTATACTAGAGTTCATAAGTTCAACACTAGAGTTGCATAAGTCTATACGGTGCCAAACTTATTTGACATTTTGACACTCCCCCTCAAGTTGATGCATATATATCACTCATGCCCAACTTGCCAATAAGTGGATGAAGCATCTTCCGATTTAGACCTTTGGTAAATATGTCAGCTATCTGGTCCTCTGATCTTACAAAGTGAATACCAATGGTATCATTATTGATCTTCTCTTTGATGAAGTGTCGATCAATCTCGATATGTTTGGTTCGATCATGTTGAACTGGATCATGTGCAATGGCAATAGCGGCTTTGTTATCACAATGCAGTTTCATTGGAGTTGCGGATTCAAGTCCCAATTCTTCTAGAAACAATCTTATCCACAATAATTCACGTACACCTTTAGCCATAGCTCTATACTCTGCCTCAGCACTGGATAAGGCAACCACAGGTTGTTTCTTACTTCGCCAAGTAACCAAATTGCCACCAACAAATGTACAATATCCTGAAGTCGAACGTCTATCGTCTTGACATCCGGCCCAATCTGCATCTGTATAGCTCTCAACCCCGAGATGATTGTTTTTAGTAAACATTACTCCTTTCCCAGGAGCAGCTTTGAGATACCTTAATATCATATAAACTGCATCCAAATGAGGTTGGCGTGGATCATGCATGTACCTGCTCACAACTCCCACTGCATATGATATATCTGGCCTTGTGTGTGCGAGGTAGATTAGTCGTCCAACTAGTCTTTGATATTGGGATCTATCAACAATTTCACCGGCATCTCCACAAAGCTTATGATTTGCTTCTATAGGAGAATCTGCAGGTCTGCATCCCAACATCCCTGTTTCATTTAAAAGATCAAGTGTATACTTCCGTTGTGAAAGGAAGATACCACCCGAACTTCTGGAGACTTCAATGCCAAGGAAATACCGTAGTTTTCCCAAGTCTTTCATCTCAAATTCAGAGGCAAGTCTCTGTTTAACATTTGTAATCTCACATGTGTCGTTGCCGGTGATCACAATATCATCGACATAAACAATCAACACTGTGATCTTTACACCTCGTCTTTTCACGAACATGGTGTTATCCGAGTTGCTCTGTTTGTAGCCAAATTTAACTACTGTTCTCTGAAATTTGCCAAACCAATCCCTTGGAGACTGTTTCAATCCATAAATAGTCTTCTTTAACTTGCATACTTTCCCAACGGTCACATCTGTAGAAAAACCAGGTGGAATATCCATGTAGATTTCTTCTTTCAGGTCTCCGTGTAAGAATGCATTTTTCACATCCAACTGTTGAAGTTCCCAACCAAGATTTGCTGCACATGATATTAAGATTCGAATAGATGCCATCTTTGCTACTGGAGCAAAAGTTTCCTGATAATCAATCCCGTAAGATTGAGTATACCCTTTTGCCACAAGTCTTGCTTTGTACCTATCAATCAGCCCATTAGGTTTTTGCTTCACAGTGAACACCCATTTGCATCCTACTACTTTCCTTTCAGCAGGAAGATGAGTCAACTCCCAAGTGTTATTATGTTTTAATGCATTCATTTCCTCAATCATAGCATCTTTCCATTTAGGATCACATAAAGCATCCTGCCAAGTATGTGGAACAGAAACACTAGACAAGGATGACACAAAAGCAAGTGAAGATAGAGATAATGCATTATAAGATACAAAGTCTGAGATAGGATGGTTAGTGCAAGAACGTACACCCTTTCTTATAGCAATAGGAAGATCTAAAGTAGGATCAAGAGTGTTACCATTATCAGGCTCAAGCTCAATTGTAGGAGCTGTAGGATCTGTCTGGAGGTCAGAAGTCTCTGGAAGTGATAAAGTGGTTATATCCTTATTTTTCCGTCTAGAATATGTGATCAAATCTGGCCCCTTCAATCTATTTAGATCATCTGACTCTCTACTCATAAGTGGAGGGATGGATGATGTGTTTGGGCTAGTGTTGGGCACATTGATGAATGGAAGGAATTGAGACTCCTCTGTCGCTTTACTATCAAGACTGTGTCGGTTAATCTCCCCCTGAAGCAAGGAGGAGGATCCGGGAGAGAAGTAAGAAATAGACTCCCAGAAAGTAACATCGTGACTGACATATGTGCGATGTGAGGGAGGATGATAGCACTTATACCCCTTTTGAGTTGGTGTATAACCAATGAAAACACAGCGGAGAGCACGAGAATCAAGTTTATCCCGAGAGGGAGAATGATTATGAACAAAGCATACACTCCCAAATAACCGAAGAGGCAATGGATGAGACGAAGGTGCAGGAATAAAGGACAACGGTGTTCTGAATTGTAGTACACTTGAAGAGAGACGGTTGATCAGATATGCAGCAGTCATGACTGCCTCACCCCAAAGATATTTAGGGACATGCATAGTTAATATGAGGGACTGTGCTACCTGTTGTAAGTGACCAATTTTTCTTTCAGCAACTCCATTTTGCTGAGAGGTTTTAACACATGTAGTTTGATGAATAATACCCCATGTGTCCAAATAAGATGTAAACATTCCGGCATACTCGGTACCATTATCACTTCACAAAATTTTAACTGAGGCATTGAACTGTGTTTGTATCATGTGGTGGAAGGATTTAAAACATCCGAATACTTCACTTTTGTGTTTAAGAAGGTATACAAAAGTAAGTCGAGAATGACAATCAACAAAGACAACAAACCACCTATACCCATCATGTGTAGGATGACTAAATGGACCCCAAACATCAGTATGAATAGTAGAAAAAAGAGTAGGACTTCTCTTATTTATAGATGGATATGGTGACCTTTTTACATTTTGATGCTAAATTCGAAAAGAGATGCGACAGAACACCAAATGAAGGATGACCTAACCGTCTATGCCATTGATACAAGGACTCTAAACTGGGATTAGATTTAGATAAAACCTGATAACTTGTCGATGGCGAAACAGAATTCCCTTCCATAATATAGAGGCCATCTACCACTTTACCACTGCCAAGGACCTTGACTGTCGTCAGATCCTGAAACACACAGTGAGAAGGGAAAAAAGTTACTGAACAATTAAGATTTTCAGTAATTTGATGAACCGATAATAAATTCACTGATAAGGAAGGAACATGTAAGACAGATGATAGTGGTAGTGAAGGGAGACAGTTGGAAGTGCCCCATCCGTGAACGGGCACATGAGTTCCTTTGGCAACACGAACACTCTCTGTTTTATTGATGTAATGATATGACTGCAGTAAACTGGAATTGCCAGTCATATGTTCTGACGCTCTCGAGTCAATAATCCATGAATTAGGTGAACTGTGAGAGACAGAATGACAAGAAATACTCGAATGGAAAGTATTTGTCGGTACAAATGAGGCTGCAGTCTTCAATTTTATATCAGAAACTAACTGTCGAAAAAACTTGAGTTCCGAAACAGTTAGACCGGAGTGAGTTGCAGAAAAATCCTCTTTCATCATGCTAAAAAAAAACTCGAAATATAATTATCCAACAATTATAGTCAAGTCTTAACTTAAACTAAATCAATATCAATTTAGCAAATTTATGCTAAATTTGGAAGCACCAGTGGTGTTTTAATTCTTGGCCCAGTTATGTATATAAGATCTAATAACAAAGAAGCCCATTAGCCCATTAACAAATAATAGCCTACTAGCCCAATAAGCCCAATAACAGAAAAGCACCAGTTGTATACTTATTCAGTATATATTATATATAGATGCACACAATCGTGTATGTATAGCTGCAACAATACTCCCCTTTTTTTTTCTGTCTTCCCTCAAACAAATAACACAGGTGAAGATAACAGTTCGAAGAGCAGAAACTGAAAAAAATTCTCAGATTCAAGAAGAAATACCACGGATAGATTCGGAATAGGGAGGCGATCAAGAAGTCCAACTGGAGATCGTCTTGGTGAGCCTAGTTTGGTGGTATATTTGTATTTTTGTTTTGGTGGGTTTCGTGACGATGTGCAGTGGCGCGTGGATCAGCGCGTGCAAGTTCGTGGTGGTTATTCTGTTGGCAAGAAAAGAATTGGTAGGTCGTCTGGGTTCTTCTACAGCTATGCTGATTTGTGGCTCAATTGGAGATCCTTTTTATGAACGTAAGAAATCTGGGCAGCTGGGTATTTCCTTGGAAAAACTCAAGTTTGGGTTTGTGTTTGGGTAACAACAGATTCAGCAAGTTTTTCTTGGTAGACTTGTTATTCTGCTGTTTGTTTTTCACCTCTGATTTCTATACAAATAACCTGCTTTGATACCAGTAAAAATATATGAAGATAGTGAGAGGAGAGATTGTATTGTATATTCAGAGATGTATTTATTACATGTAGAAAGATCCTATATATAGAACAATTAATGCACCAAAGTCTATACTAGAGTTCATAAGTTCAACACTAGAGTTGCATAAGTCTATACGGTGCCAAACTTATTTGACATTTTGACAGTATATCGTTCCTTTCTTCAAATTTGATGAAGTTTGTGTAAAGTGTGACCTCTTTGTGTCCTTTTTGATCTAACACGTCATACCTCTTTGTGCATTATCTCTGATGGTCTAATTTGCACTCTTGTTTTTCTTTTCTAGTTTTGGAAAATTTGTCATTAATTGTTCAAAATATTGAAAGTTTTTTTGTTATTGCTGATGCTATAAGCAAACATCACATTTCACTTTGATTCACTGAAACGGCTTACCGTCAAAGAATTGGTTTGAGAACTCCTCTTTTGAAAAGTTGACTTCTTATCTGGAACAGTCGTCTTCAGTTTGTTATTGTTAAAATTTTAAATGTATTACTTGGGCAGGTTGCTGCTCTTGTTCCCCAACGCGAAATTGATTGTATGATTGGTGAAAATCATGAAAATATACAATCACGAATAATGACCCAAGCACTAAGGAAAATTCAATATTCATTATGCAACTCTAAAACTCTTATCATCTTCATTAATCAGGTTAGAATCTCTCTCAGAATGCTCATATATATATTCGCTTTATCTTGAAACTACTTGCAAAGCTTTTGTGTTTCGCTAGGTGAGATCAGATTTAAGGTCGGGCAAAGGATTTGGATGTACTGATGAGATAACTTGTGGTGGAAATGCGTTGCAATTTTATTCCACTATACGGATGAAAATAAACAGAAAGAAATTGCTCACAAGCAAGGATGAGGTATGCTTTTTTACAGATATTGACACTTCTATAATTATCAAAGACCTTCGACTAAAGCTAACTTATTGTATGCCATGTAATTTCCCAAATTAAGATTAGCCGCAGTTGCAACAAGTAGTTGCAACGAAAAGCAAACATGTCATTGCCAACACGCTTTTTATTCCTTGTAGATACGGCTAAGTTGTTAGAACTATGTATGTGATAATATGGAAGTTGCATAATTTGCTATGATGTTCCAGGCTACTGGTCTGGCGATACGCGTCCAAGTGGTTAAAAACAAACTTGCACCTGCAATGAAAACAGCTGAGTTGGATATCCAGTTTGGAAGAGGCATTTGCCCTGAATCTGAGGTATTGGAAATGGCTTGTGAACAAGGAGTTATCTCGAAAGAAGGAAACAGCTATTTTATAGATGGAAATGTTTTGAACAGTAGAGGGGAAGCTGAAAGTTTTTTATCACAAAATGAGGAGGTTCTCAATGGAGTAATAAAAACCTTGAGGGATCAATTGTTTCAGATAGTGACATAAAAGTTGAAGAATATAGTTCTGAACAAATGTTCTTGTACGAGGTCATATATCAGATTCAGAAGGCTTGATTTGCAATACACATTCATGGATTATTCAGTAGCATCTGTTATTATGGAGTGTCTGAACAATGGTTGAGGACCTGCGGTCTACTGTATAAATTTAAGATGTTTATACAAAATGTATCAGAAGATATCCATGGATGGATGAATAAGGAGATGGAACACAGATACTTGCGTGCTCATTCACGTATCATAAGAGCAAAGTTTGTCGACGTCTTTCTGTAATTTGGGTTCATACCTCTGTTGGTCACTAGGGGCATACTTATCTTAATTGATAGAACTGTATCATATCATAGAGTTATAATTTTGAAGAACACATAGTGGATGTATCTGTGCAGTTTCCTTTCTTCTTTTACATTACATGTAATTTTTTTTTCATTTGTTAAAAAGTCTGCCTTGTTAAAGTTCAGTACAATAGGGGCCTTAGAGCATCTCCAAGAGACTCTCTATTGTAGCTCTTAACTCAAAAAATGAGGAGAGAGAATAAAAATCAAGCTCCAAGAGACTCTTAGAGGCTCTTTAAAAAGTTAAGAGCTTCTTCTCTCTCCTCTATTTTAGGAGCAACTAGTAGCTCTTAACTTAATATTTTATTAGTAAAATAATGGTTCTTCTCTCTCATCTATTGATTGTTTGTCCAAGTGGAATTAAAACATGAATAAAATATAAAATAAAGAGCCATAATAGAGAGCATTGTTGGAGTTGACACACAAATCAATGTAATAACTTGCTAAGAGCTTAATTGTTTATAATATATTTAGGAGTGAGCTAAGAGACTCTTGGAGATGCTCTTAGATGAAAGGAAGACAAGTTAAAGGTTAAAAATCAATCTAACTAATGGTTTTTTGGATAACTGGTGAAGTTTTCAGCGTACCGAAACTAAATACCTGCGCGACTCGCGCAGATATTGTTACACACAAAATGGTAGGAAATATAAATGAGATTGCGAAAATAAAATTAATTAAGTGATAGAAAATTTTTAACAATTGATGCGCAAACATGGCCCACTGAGATCTTTGATCTCTTGCTACCACAATATGAACAAGTAATACAGACCAGGACTTCACAAAGAATGCATGCCCTACAGTTGTTATAAGTAACATCAACAATTATATCACAATGTTGTGCTGAGCCTGGTTCATTAATTCCATTATGTTAACAGTTTTCATAATTTATAGTACAACCCTCTTGTCATATGATGAGTAATCTTAGACTCTTAGTCGAAAAACTAATAATTATACTATTAATCACAGAATAAATCAACTAAGAACAGGGAGGTATATTTGTTAATCAATCAAAAACCCAGGGGAACAAACCGTTCGAGATAGAAAGTAGTTCAATCTTGTTTTCTACGTAATGTGCCTGAAAGATAAGATGAGATTAGTGAAAAACAATGTCTATATAAATATGAACTGTCTGCAAATTTCTCAGTATTAATTTTACCTCATATTCTTAGAGATTTATGCTGAGAAGTGGCACTCTTTCCTTTAATTCCTGCCAAGTCTCCATCCCATGAGGTCCAAGAAGATAGCATGGGCTTATAGAGTGAACAATGGACAGAAGAAAAATCTAGATGTCCGAGGCGTTGCCTTGGAGTGCTTGCAGATCTTATTTTTGCTTTGGCAGATTCCGTGGCAGCCATGTAAGTTGGAAAAACCGGAGAGTTTGGTAAAGAAGTGTCGTCCATAATGGAGTATTCTTGCTTACTTGCTCTGCAAAATGATCTTCGTGGGAGGGAAAGAGAAGAGTTCAATATCTCCATCGACTCTCCCTTGACTACATTTTTCAGTTTATGTTGTCTTCTTCCACTTGTAGCAATGTCAGTTGAGTTTGATTGTATGGTTTCCTTTAACTTTTGGGTTTGATTGGCTGTGCATACTCTAACATCTTGGAGCTCTTCAAACCAGGGCTTCTTTCTACCATCTTCCTTATTAGGGAATTCTCTGGAAACCACAATATTTGGTCTCTCCTGGAAAAGTAAAAAAAAAAAAAAAATAATCATCTCTTGAGATATATTATAAGGTTTTGATGAGAAAATTAGCTTTGTGATTTTGATATAGCTCTTTAATATTAAGAAACAGCTTTATCTTGTTACCCTATGGGAGTATGAAAATTTCTTCATTCGGTCTCTTTTTATGTTAGCATCTTTGTTTTGTAGCCATGAGACTTCCATATCTTCTTTTGTAAACAAGCTGTATTCCCAGGTGGTGTTGCTTTTGCATCCAAGCTGAAAACAACCAACATACTGAAAACATCATCTGTATGCCCCAACATTATAAGGACATAGAGCAGTATGGTAGGTAGAATCCTTGCCTTATCGTTATTTTCTTTGTTCACCACCATTTTTTTGGGGCTAAATGACTGTATTTCATTTCCATGTACACAATTTTCATCAGCGCCAGAGACACGAATCTGATGAACTTGGGGTTTTAAAATAGACTGCAGAGACTTCATGTGAGTAATGATTTGTCGTCTAACATTTTCGCCTCGAATCACAGCTTGAAGTAGAACTACTCCCTTAAGTGCCTTCAGTGCTTTTCTTGCCTGCAATTATAATTCCATAAAAATGTAACATTAGTTCCATACAAATATATCATCACATAACTATAAAAATTTGAGCTTGAGAGTTGGTGAAGCTCACAAGATATGCACGAAATAAGGCTTGAATTCTGGTTGCAGCCAAGTTGCGAGTTATCTTCCCAAAGTTACTAGGGGTACTTGTCAACCGGACAACTTCAGCTGCAGCATGTGCAGCACTAACAGCAGCTTCAGCTGCAGCAGCTGTTGCAACAGCAACAACCATGGCGTGTTTTCTCTGCTCTTCATTTGCTTCAATCAGTGTTCTTTGGGGCACTGAAATTGCAGGGAGTTGTTTGGTCTTAAGCCTTCCGAAAAACCATCCCCATCTTTTGGGTTTCTGAAACATTATAACAATCACAAATGAACTCTAAACGCTCAGTGATCACTGAAACGCATGATTATGGAGACCTACCTTGTCTTCCTTCCGCTTTCCCTCAGGAATAAAAAGTCTTTTCACCGCACTAAACCAGCTCTTTTTCTTTCCCATCAAGAACTATTATCTAATATAAAGTACAGTTGATTATGTATCTTCAAGGTCACCTTAGTCCAAAACAAGAATAACAAATGAGTGAACACCAAAAGAAGAAAGAATCATACCAGCCTCTTAGATAAAATTTGTAGTAATAATAATATGACTTGAAAACATATCGTAAATAATCTACTGCTCAAAGATCAAAGGCTATAAGAAGCATAAAAACAAACTGATCAACCATCTAATGAAATACTATCAAATGTTCATACAGTTAAATTATTGTGGCTCATTCCACCTAATCAAGATTCTTTTAGCTTACAACAGACGTGAGAATTTAATGTCCACATGTATGCGATAAACCAAAACAAACTATTTCATAGCACCATATTATTACGACAGGGAAATAAAATTTCCATTCATAAAAACGATACATACCTTCAAATAGGCTCACATGACCCTGAAGAAGAAAAATGAAAGAAGCCCCTCCTGTAAATTTAACAATTTTCTTATTACAGGATTATGGGAACACACTAAATCCATTAAAACTGCAAGAAAACTTTGTTCCAGAAAGGCATTTTCTTCTTCTGGATTCCAAAGCACATTATTTGTACAATAGACTAAAGATAACAATGTGCACTGAAAAGGGGTGGAAAAATGAGCTAAATTTGATCATTAAGCATATGGACTATGCATTATAGAGTATAATGAATAGTAACTTTACAGTGACTAATGAGTAAGTCTCAGTCATCATCAAGGGGTCCTCCTTCTCATCCTCTTCCTACTATTTTCTAACTGTCATTTTCAAAACTACCACTGACCAGTTCAAGTGTCTGGTTTATAGATTTACTGATACGACCTTCCAAAAAATAACAACTCGTCTTAATTTATAGCGTTATAGCCTAGCGGATACCACTCGTCTTGATAACAGGAGTTTCAGTGTTCGACGTGTGAAGTTCTTAAATGTTTAAAATTTCCGCAATTGGCCTCTACCAAAAAACTCATCTTATGGATACAAATTATGCAGCTTATTAGGAATTGAGAGGGTAGATTGACACTCCTTGGTCTCAAAATAAGTGACAACTCAAGTATTTTTTTTACGGGTTAAATGGCGTTTTGGTCACTCAACTGACTGGAAACTTTCAATTGGGTCATTAAACTCAAAAAGTTTTCAATCAAATCATTATACTCTTAAAAATTTTCATTCAGGTCACTGGCCGTTAAACTCCGTTAAAAATTAGACGGAAAGCTGACTAAGTTTGGTGAGTTGTCTTGAACAAATCCACCGTGGCATGTACAGTCAGCTGAAGCGGCATTTTGGTCACTCAACTGACTAAAAACTTGCAATCGGGTCATCAAACTCGAAGAAATTTTCATTCAGGTCACTAAAATAAAGTTTAGTGGTTTCACTCACAAAAAGTTAATCGTTGTTAATGTCTTATCGTTGTGAAACCACTAATCTTTAGTTTAGTGACCTGAATGAAAATTTCTTCAAGTTTGATGACCCGATTGCAAGTTTTTATTCAGTTGAATGACCAAAATGCCGCTTCAGCTGACTGTACATGCCACGGTGGATTTGTTCAAGCCAACTCACCAAACTTAGTCAGCTTTCCGTCTAATTTTTAACGGAGTTTAACGGCCAGTGACCTGAATGAAAATTTTTAAGAGTATAATGATGTGATTGAAAACTTTTTGAATTTAATGACCCAATTAAAAGTTGCCAGTCAGTTGAGTGACCAAAATGCCATTTAACCCTTTTTTTTACTCATCTCATCTTATGAATATTTTTTATGCTTCTTAAACTCTGTATCAGAAAACTAAAAAGTTACTTTATTTGGGGACTTGAGGAGTATTTGCTTATGTATTTTTTTGTTTCTGTTTGATAATATCCAAATAATTTTACTGCCATTTATCAACTGTTCCAAGGTAGTGACATCTTAGGAGTTAAATTCTGACCAAGACATGACAATTAGGAAACTGTGTTACATTAGATGCTACTTACAGAAAATTCTATTTGACAAATGGTGCATATCAATTTAAAAATTATGGAAGAAGTCAAAAAATTGTGCCATGAAATGTCAAATATAGTTAAATTGAACACAGTATATACTGAAGATAAATCACAGCTAAAGGTGAAGGGAAAAAAATAATAAAAAGCTGGCAGTTATGATTTATTTAAAAATTTTTTTTAAGAAATGAAGACTGAAACTAATGGTGGGGACTGGAAGAAGATTAGCTTTACCTCATTTTCATAAGGCCATGTGAACATCTGCTTCATTGCCTGTCCAAGTAGTACTTTATCATGTATCCCCCCCAGCTGCAGAAAGAAGAGTCCTGGGGGATAAGTTTACTAAATATTGATCCAAGAAGTGTACCTTTATGCAATATCAGGAATTAGTGTTTCATTATCTGGTCCCTTATTAATATGCACCCTGGTCTGGAATTGTTGTTAGTCATACATGATATCCCATCATGTTCGACTACAAACTAGTATTACTAAATTCGATACATGCACATCTATTATATTATGATCTTTAATAAATAAAAACACTAGTTATATACTTATATTTAAAGACATAATAGTTTGACAGAGGTGTGGTCATTATTATGCACCACCTTACAGAGAGATAGAGATAAATTATGCAGCTGAGGGTTCAGGGGCGGACGCAGACCGCCGGGACCAAAAAAACTGGGAGGGGCCAAATCTTAAAAAAAAAAAAATTACATGGTGAAATTTCTTTTAAAAAAAAAATTACATGGTGAATTTTGGCAATTTTTCAGAATAGGGGGACCAAGACCATCCATGATCTTACCTTGGGTCCGCCCCTGTGAGGGTCTCTGGTCCCATACATTTCCAAGGAAGAAAGATTAGTCTCAGAAAAACAAACAAGTGTATAGATGATCTGTCTTCCTAAAAAGTGTGTACAATAATGCATTGTAACATCATCTGTTGATGATGATTCAAAGGTCAAGACATATCATACTTTATTTTTGATTATTATTATTATTGACCAACACCCCCTGATGTGAAATGATCGTTCTTATAACCATTACAAGTGACAGTAATGCAATTTGGGTCTTTTCTAGAATTGTTTCCTGTATCTCCAACTCTATCTTTGCTGTTTTAAATTTGGATTTGAAGATGGTTAGAGCTAACCAACAGTATAAAGAAGTTTTCCTTGAAAAATTTGAATGGCCTGTGACTTTCTAGTTTGCATGAGTTAATATAAATTGAAGATCATTTATATTTTCTACAAGAGAAATTTAATTTATAAATACATACGGTATGTGTTATAAGAACCTTACACAAAAAAAAAAAGAGCAATAGCATTAATTAAGGGATTTAACAAATGTTTAAATGAAGATTGGGAATGTAAATTAGCATTAAAAATTTAATTTATAGTACATGTGTACGTTATAAGAACCTTACAAAAAATACAGTGACACTAATGAAGGGATTTAAATAGGCATGTTAATCGATCGGAGTTCGGGACCGTAATTAATGGATATGAATTTTTTTTTAAAAAAATTTGAGCCGATCCAATCTGATAAGGATGTGATCCGATAACAAGTGGATATGGATTTAGTATGCTTTAATCCGATAACAATCTGATCCGAATATATTAAATTTATTATTTAATTTATATATTTATGTAATATATATAGTATATATTAATTATATATAAAACTTATGTAATAGATAATATCATATTAAACTATCAAAAAAAATTATCATATTAAAAAACATTATTTTGAAATTTTAAATTTGGATTTCTCAATGTATATGTCAAAATTTTAATTTTTAGTTTGTAAAAAAATTTTAAAAAAAATTAATTAAAAATAAAAAACTGTTTTCATTTTTTCAATTTGTTAAATGGATCGAACCTCCGATCCAATAACCCAAAATTCGAACGGATCGGATATAGATCGACCTAAAAAATATCCGATTCCTGATCCGATCCGAACCTGAAATTTTTTAACGGATTTGAAGATGAATGTAGAATAATTCGATTCGAATCCGATCCATTGACAGGCTCAGATCACACATGTCGAAATGAAGATTCGGGAGGTGAATTAGCACTAAAAATAAGAATTTTGTGAAATAAAATTCAACTTGTGAAATAAGAATTATATAACAGAGTATGGCGCCAAATTTTCAAAATCGCTTTCTTAATTTAACATAATTTTAGTTCAATCATTTAGGAAAAAAAAAGTTTTGATTTAATTTATTATAAATCGGTTGTTTTAATAGCATATACAATGGCAATATATATAATGATTGGTTGAAAAAATTTAAATTAGGAAATAATTAAAATTTTACCTAATGGTGGCATGTAGGGGTGTAAACGAGTCAAATTGTTCGTGAGCGGTTCGAGTTTGACTCGTAAAATATTCGAATTTGGCTCGATAATAATCGAGCCGAGCTCGAGCTCGAACTATTCGAATACTTTATCGAGCCGAGCTCGAGCTTCAAATTACTCGGCTCGCGAGCCTAATCGAGCCTCTAGTTATATTTATTATTTATATATTATAAATATATTATTATATAAATCTTTAATATTTAAATAATTTTTTTATATTAAATCGAGTCGAACTCGAGCCGAACTTATCACATTCGAGCTTTTGTCAATATCTAGTAGAATCAATTCGAGCTTTCCAGCCGAGCTCGCGCCTGAGCCTATCGAACTTTTGTCGAGCTGAGCTTCGAGCTTACAAATTATGGCTCGGTCGAGCTTGAGCTTGAGCCCGAGCCCGAACTATTTAGTCGAGCTCGAACTATAGCCTGACAGTGTTCGGCTCGGCTCGGCTCGTTTACACCGCTAGTGGCATGTAGAACTCCAATGAATATATATATCTATAATGAATGTATATTTTTACTAAGGGATTAAATTGGTACAACAAATATAGTATGATTGTCTATAATTTTTGCTAGGAGCAATTATGCATTAGAGTGTAATATTTTTTACATAATCTCTATTTCAAGCCACCTAATATACCATTTAGAGCATGTCCAACGAGACGTGCCAAATGATATAGATAATATGTAAAATATTAATCACTCCAATGCATCAAAACCTTTAGCAAAAATTATAGATAATCACTTTTCATTGATCATATTTGTTATAGCCAAAATTCAGTTTGGGTATTTTCAAGATGGATTCGGGTCAATAATGGGTTCAATTTGGGGAAATATTAAATTAGGATTTTAGCAAAAATGAGAAGAAGTCAGGTCGCGCCCTCTCTTTCCCTAGAAAGAGGGCGCGCCCTAAGTTTATGAAGCATGGTGAGGAATTCTACTAAGTCTGGTTTTCCAAGGATTATTGAAGAATTCCCTCCTGTCATATCTTAGGACAGGAGGGAGATGTGCGTCATAGAAGGCCTCCAGGGGTTTTCCTGGATTTAGGGACCTTTCTTATACAATGAGGGCGCGCCCACTTTGGTGGAAAGATAGGTCTCTCTTTGGTGTGTGCTTTGGAGCTCTGTTCTTGTATTCAATGAGCGAGCTCTCATTGGGAAACTTTGAAGTAATCCTGCACTTTGCACCCAAAAGCTCTGGATCACCTATCCTACTATCTGGTGGGTGCTTCTCATTCGGGGGACATGGATGCGTTATGCACTTGGGGTAAACCATGGCTATGCCTGCATCCTTGAAATCAAGAAATAGCTGGTAGCGGATAGGACTAGTCCTCAGAGGGAACTTCCAATCCTAGCTCGATTCACTTTTTCTTAATGGCATTAGCATTCAACTTCCAGAAATTTTCAACATCCTCAGCACTGTCTGGACCGAACTTTTCCTCCCAGTTATAATCCGGATCATTAGCAAGGAATCCTAACATGTAGAAGTCAAATCCCGCTTGGAAATTGCGGTCCTCCATAGCCTGTTTCTCATCTTTCCAGCAATCAGCTTTTTCGATTTCCAGAGCATCTCGTTGTGCTCTCAACTCTTCTATATCTTTCTCCAATTGGTCATTTTTATCAACTAGAAGTTGACGATGGTCAGCAGCATCTTGCAAGTCATGTCTAAGGTCTTGGATAGTAGCATATTTGGAATCACATTCTTTTTTCCGTTTGTTGTCACTTTCCACCACCATTTCAGAAAGTCTTTTGTTATCAGATTCAAGTTTAGAGAGGTAGAGTTTTTCTTTGTGTAGCTTCTGGGCACGCCCTAGGGAGTGAACTAAAAGCTATGCAGAAGCTTTGATCAAAGCTTGATTTTCTTCATCACCCTTCATGGATTGCCAAGATATTAGCTCCTTCTCAGAAATAAAGGGCGCGGCAACTTGGCCATGTTGGGATTCAACAAAGGAGGGTGCGCCCTCTGATTTCTGTTTCTTTGAGATTTGCTTAGTAGGATTTTTCATCTCCACATGATCCCTTTTCTTTGAAACTTCCAAGGTTGAAGTAGGAGGAGCCTTTTTGAAATTTTCTTTCTTTGACTCAGGACGCGTCCTTTCCCGAGTTGAAGGTCCAAGCTTGTCATCTTTTTTAGCAATCCCAAAGCCTTGGGGAATGACAAGAGCCATATCTGCACATAACGATAGAAATATAGTCAGAAATATAAAGAGATAAATAAGCTTTGACATAAAAATTAGAAGACAGGGAAGAATGGCGAAATGCAACAATCAATTAAATATCATTAAAACTACCAGAATCGAAGGACGTGCCTACGTTAGAGGACGCGCCTTCATCATGAGCAATCTCATCTCTGGAAGATACATTCCCCTCATGAACACTTTCATCATCTTCAGATTCGTTGTTGATATTGCTTTTAATGGGAATTCCATTTCTAAAATGCTGAAAAGGAATGATTGTGCCAACTTCTTTGGAAAGAAGACCAACACGTTTCAAGTTGTCCTCAGTGACAAGGGAAGACAGATGAAAACTTCCAGAGGGAAGGTTGAGTATAGCTTGGGCACGTTCAAGGGGCGTGCCCACAAGGTCATTGACTATTTTGCGATATAAGTAAAATAAAAGAAGAAAAACGCATTAGAATGAGAGGGAAAAAACTTAATGTTTTCAAGAGGGGAGGACGCGCCCTAACCAAGTTCATAGTTAAAGGTAACTTTAACTCTCTCTACGTCCCAGACATAGAAGAATGGTTCCTTCCATCTTTTAACGTGGCTGATTTTTCCTTCAGAGAATCCTTTTTTGTTGTGTTTTTTGTTGACAACAAAGTAAAAATAGCCTTTACCAATTTTTCGAATACTGAAAAAATAGCTGAACTCCTCCATGGTTGGTATACCTAGTCCCAGGTCATGATACATGATAAAAAGAGCAGCCGTAAAGGAATAGCTATTGGGAGAGAGTTGAACGGGTGCTATGTCGAACCATTCAATTATGTTTCTATAGTACAAGTGCAAGGGCGCGCTCACTCCCAAGGCTACTAGTTTGGGAGTTAGAACCATTCGAGGGATTTTGAATTCTCCGCCATAGTTGAAGATATGTGGACGCATCATGGAGGGGCGTCCCCAAACACCGTTCATGTTATAATATTTCATGCACCATTCAATCTCGTCTACAGAAGCATTGCTTGACATTCCCACAAAATCTGCCTTATTTAATTTTTTCCTTAGCGCATTCTTCTGGACTTCAGACAATTCCTCTTCGTATTTGTCCCAGTTTAAGTCTTTTTCAAATTTTTGGACGAGAGGATGAATATAGGGAATAGGAGAAGGTGGAGAAGAATATGGTTTTTGGGGATTCCTTAAATCACTTTTCTCCTCGAAAGGCGCGCCCTCTGGAGAAGTTTGGAGAGGGCTCGCCTCTTCATCAGAACTAATAATTTTCCCTTTAGCGATGGAAGTATCAGCTTCAGCCATTTCATCGTCTATCCAATCCTCTAAGTATGGTTTGTAGGTGGTTGGGGATTTAGGTGGAATTTTGAGTTTACCTTTATTGATTCTTGAACTAAGAGGGATGTTGTCGACAGAAGAATCAGTTGAAGATTCAGACATTTCAAAATCTTTTAAGTCATTTAAAAGGTGCGCCTTATCTTCGGGACTAATAAAAGAAAATAGAGGTTTTGGAGGTTCATGTGGGAAAGAAATATGTGGGGGTGAATAGATGCCGAAATATCTGTTGAATTCTTTGAATGGATGGAAAGGAGATGTTAGAAATAATTGATGTGAATATTAATCAGTGTTTAAGTGTTACAGTGATAAATCAGAGTTTAGCTGGAAGCAGTCAGAGTTTAGTTAAACGCTGACAGTTGGAAGCTCGACAGAGTTTGTTAAACTCTGTCTGGAGGCAGCGTCTACTGGTCAACAGTGATTGAAGATTATTTAAGGAATCAATATCTTTGAAGATTGTATAGCTGTCAAAGAGATTGAGTTGACTAAGGAGACGAGTAGCAATCGTAATTGATATCAATTGTATAGCTAATTTATAGGAGTATCAATTATCGATTGTATAGCAGCTATATATCTTATAAATACAGTTAGGTTAACCCTAGAAGGGTATCGATTATTGAAAAACATTATTCATTGTAACCTAAGCAGCTCTCTGTGATATGCTACATCACTAAGAGAGGAGTTATTAATTCGAAACAGTTTTTAATTGTTTAAACGCGTATTTTATTGTTAATCTCTCATACGATCTTGATTATAATTATGTATTCGGCCTAAAAGGAGAAGACGCGCCTTCACCCTCCAGCTGAAAAGAGAAGTAACAATCAATAAAGGCGCGTCCAAAAGAAGAAATATTAAGTTAAGGGATAATTCTACGAAGTAACAATATAAAGGATGCGTCTTTTAATTAGGGCGCGCCCATGATCTATCTACACATAATGGTCTAAGACGGCTAACAATCTACAAACATAACTTGTGCAATGTTTACGGGGAATGAGGATCAAACAATGATACATACATATATACATACAGAAAATATGAAGAACATGGTAAAGTTTAAACAGTCAATTCACGATAATTGGCACAATACACGGTTAAAAGAAGGAATTTAAGCATCAAAAGGTACCTTAGGAGTTGTAGATTGAAGATTCGGGAAGAAATACGGGGAAAAAGCAATGAAATCGACCAGATTCTGACTCGGAAAATAAAATCGCCGGAGTGTGTTCTTTTGAAGGGGGAGAAAAAGTGAAAAATGTAAAATAAAAAGGTAATCGGGTATTTATAGGGGATGACAAAAATAGTGGATGATTGTTGTAAAGCAATAGTGACGGTTGAAATTCTCAAGACGCGCCCTCAATCAAGGCGCGCCTTGGAGTAAGTTGCTAGAGAAATTTTGGATTTTTTTAAGAAAATCCCATATTTTATTTTAAATTTTATATGGAATTGGGGGGTAGTTGTTATAGCCAAAATTCGGTTTGGGTATTTTCAAGATGGATTCGGGTCAATAATGGGTTCAATTTGGGGAATTCTATATTAAATTAGGGTTTTAGCAGAAATGAGAAGAAGTCAGGCCGCGCCCTCTCTTTTCCTATAAAGAGGGCGCGCCCTAAGTTTATGAAGCATGGTGAGGAATTCTACTAAGTTTGGTTTTCCAAGGATTATTGAAAAATTCCCTCCTGTCGTATCTCAGGAGGGGGATGTCCGTCGTAGAAGGCCTCCAGGGGTTTTTCTGGATTTAGGGACCTTTCTTATACACTGAGGGCGCACCCTCTTTGGTGGAAAGATAGGTCTTTCTTTGGTGTGTGCTTTGGAGCTCTGTTCATGTATTCAATGGGCGCGCTCTCATTGGGGAACTTTGGAGTAATCCTGCACTTTGCACCCAAAAGCTCTGGATCACCTGTCCTGCTATCTGGTGGGTGCTTCTCATTCGGGGGACAGGGATACGTTCTGCACTTGGGGTAAACCATGACTATACCTGCATCCTTGAAATCAAGAAATAGCTAGTAGCGGATAGGACTAGTCCTCGACGGGGGAAGTTTCCTTATCTGTGAAGTCTTGAGATCTTGGATGAGCCTTGGGCCTTTTGTGGTTAGGCCTCATAGTAGAACATTTCGGATGCTGGACCGACAATTCAAGCCCATTTGAGTTTCTTGCTCTCCAAGAACTACGTATGGCTTGATCCCTATAAATACCAGGGTACGTAGGCCGATTGAGGGGTTGGAAGTCGAGAGCTCTGAAATAGCCGCCACTAACCCTATCAATGTCAGCCACCAATTACAAATAGCCACCACACACCACTCTTTTCGGCAAAGAACCACCTCAGTAGATCTTGTTTCCGGTGAAGTCCCTCGAATTTTGTTGTTCCCAAATTCCTCCGTCAACAATATTTGTCGAACAAGTGTTCCTCCTTAGCAAAAATATACACAATTTGTATTATAGCTAATACCACTGAAATTTCCCCCATCCTCCTTAGGTAAAATCTTAACTATATCATATTTTAAAATTTTTTAGCCAATCAATATAGAAAGGATAATTTTGCTAAGGGCTTTTCCCCATTGGAGATACTCTAAGAGCATCTACAACAACGGTGTTGTGTTGGCTAAATATTAATTACGTAAAATTTTTTGAATCTTTAAGGTGTTGGCTAGATTTGTTATTCATATTTTAAAAATATTATGTTATTATTATTTTAAATTTTTATAAATACAATATATTATATTAATATGATAATAGATGATGTGAATTTTTATTACAGATCTGTAGAATTTCAGTATATATAACCAGTATGAAAAGGTTCGCTAAATTTTTTGTTAAAAATAATGTCCGTTGGAATGATTATTTTTTACATAATTTTTATAATTTTTAATTAAAACATGGCACGTAGATTTTTAGAATTTTGTAATAAGTTTCACAAATATTTAGGAGTGATTATATATTTTCTCACTTTAACAAGCGCACACAAATTATTTAAAACTTGATTACTTGATTTCAACATTTGCACATTTTTTCTAAATTTGTTTATTGAGAGTTTGTCTTTTAGTTGCGCAAACTTCAAGTAGTTACCGTAAACTGTGTTTGATAATATGAATTTCAGTATAACATAAGAAAAGAAATGATCAACGAATAAGAAAAACTGGACACATGAGTATTTGAATTAAATATTTACATTCATGCGTTCTACTAAATTTTTTTTTAATATTATTTGTGATAAAAGTATGTGTAAAAACAAGACTATGGGCCTGTTTGGCGTACCTTTTTTTTAGGACTTATGGACTTATTTTAGGGTAAAAATTTTATATTTTGATAATTTTTTTTTTATACAAATATTTAATGTATGTTTGATATTCAATAAGTTGCAAAAATAAGTTGGAAAGTTAGGAATCTCTAACTTTGTCTTAAAATAAGTTGACTTATTCTGGAAAAAAGTTACCCAAAACGCCCCCTATATTAGTGTTAAATATAGTTATTTATTGATTTAAATCTACAAATTAGGATAAGTTAAATGTTAAAACATTATTTAACATTTTGATTGAACATGATTTAATATTTTGATTACAATAATTAAGGAAATGGTATGGAAATGAAGATGCCAATAGTTTAGAGGTATTAAGAGTTATTTTTGAACTTCAGATTTATTTGACCTGCCATTAAAGAAATCAATTACACATACAAAGGTATTACTGAAAACTTTTAAAAACTAAATTAATATATACATATATGCTCGATCCGTATATAGGATCCAAAATTTTAATACCTTTTCTTATTAAATAAGTAGTTATAATCATCGCCTAGTAAGAAATTACATACACATTTTTTATAGAAAAATATGTATACATTTCCTTTGGAAAGGATTTAATTTTAGACTATTTAAACCCATACATGAACAAAAATCGAACTAATTCAATATATCGAAATTTTAAAATCATAAATTAATCTATTACTATATATTAAAGGAGAACACAAGGACAAAAATTGGCAAAAAAAATGCTGTGAAATGTCCAGTATACCATTATTTATTACATAATTACAAAAATGCAATTATAATTTTATTAAAAAAAATTATAGTGAGGATGGAAATTGAACGTATGACCTTAGACTTAAAGATGACAATCTTAACCACTATAACCACTATGTTATATGCTCATTTTGATAAAATACAAAACTCTTTATCAATATTGCAAGCACCCATATATTATATTATATTAACCTTTTTTTTATTTTGTCTTGTATTCTATTTGACATGATAGAAAATTTATGTACACAAGTGTCTTGAAACCATGTATTTTAACAATTGTTTTACAAATCCAACCATACTAGAAGAAAAGATTGCATAGAAATAAGTAGGTACAAATAATATTAAAGATATTCTTAGCCTAACGAATTGGTTTGTAAAATAATTTAAATAAGTGATTTAGTTTTAAATATAAAATTTTAAATTATACACAAATAATTGACTTAAAATAAAGATTTTTATTAACGTATAAAATTTAAAAATAGGATACTGTTATAGGGAGAATATTGTATAACAATATTTTGGAGGTTTGGTGTATTAACGGAGCAAAATACGGATATTTTGCTAATAAAAGAAGAACAAGGATTAGGGTTTGTGTGTTTAGATGTGGCTGAGCTTGATAGGTGTTTGCAGGTTTAACTGTTTCTCATCCGTATCAAGGTGCCTACATACCCTATTTATAGGGATCAAGCCGTACGTAGTTCTTGGGCAGCAAGTTACCTAGACGGGCTAGGGTTTTAGAAGACAAGTCATGACCTAAGCCCACTCGTGTAGGGCTGACGTGGCAATGAGTCATTAATTCTATCCATGATCCATGGTTTATAGAAGGAAACCGATGGTCTCGCACGGTTAGAGAAGTGAAGTGGAGCCTAGCATGCGACCTCGAGGGATCTGGCCATGCGAAGCGATCCTAGTGTCTAGCTACTCATGCGACCTTGGGTCTGGCCATGAGCCTTCCAGTAAAGAGTTAGAGATAGCGATCCTGCAGATGTGATGATAGCGCGAAGCGATCCCTGAGAGGGAGTAACAGCGAAGCGATCCCATAAACCGGATCATGAGCGAGGTGGCCCTGTAGTTGTGCCGGGCTGATTCCAATAGTGGACTTTAGTGGCCCAATTGTCATCTTCTAGGCCCATAGTTAATTATGAACCGTTAATTTAGCTAATCAAATCATGATAATTATTATGCCAGATTTGGGCATAACAACCACCCCCCGAGTCCATTTCGTCATTGAAGATGCGATGTGGACTCAAAGTGAGGATGTATAAAACCGCGAGGCGAAGCCTTGGCCTTCTGTTGATATGGATATGACCATTGAAGACGTCGCGACCCCAAGAATGTGAAAGGGTTTGACAGCTGTTGCGTTTTGAGATACGTGTTCAACGGTTGAGATGATGACACGTGTCCTGTATCTTTCTCTCTCCTGATGACTATATATACTCCTGTCACTATCATTTCCTTCTTTATCTTCACGAACACATTGCCGAAGTGCTGCCAGTTTGCTCCCGGATCAAACGCAAGAAATTTTCAAGTTCTATCACCAGCGACCTCAAATTTCTCCAAATTTCCTCAATTTTCTTCAAGAAAAAGTAAGTCCCCATTCTTCATTTGCATTTAAATTGTTATTTTTCATCATACTTGCATGATTAGATAACTTTAATTGTATGCGATGCGATCCATTTTAACTGCGATCCCATACCATCTATTTTAATGTTCGATCCCGTCCTCGCTACATTAATAATGCGATCCCTCCTTTAGGAACATAGATGCGATCCCTCCTTTAGGAACATAGATGCGGTCCTTACCAATTTAGAAATATGAACCTTCCATTATTTCCTACAAGCGAAGCGAAAACACATAGAGCCCTTCTGTCTATTTATTCTTTTCTCCCTTCTCTTGCTTTCTTTAAGAGCACACATGTTAGGTCCGATAAGATTGTAGAAGGGGGGGTTGAATACAATCTATATCATTTTCTCGAAATTTGTTTTTTAAATAAAATTTATCTTAAACAAATTTGTGCGGAATAATATAACACAGATTTCAAGTTGAATATAACAATATATTAACTTGATGGGTGTTACAAAATCAGTCCAAATGATTATCAAGTAATTAATAACTAATTAGAAAATTCGACATGAACTTTTCTAATTTAGTTAATAAAAATCAAGATATCAAGTTGTGAACTAGGAAACTTAATTCACTAGTAGTACAAGAATCACAAGTAAACAAGTTCCAATGGATAGAATATTACAACTGAGATGAACTTGAATTTACAGAAATTAATTTGTATGTGTTCTTGAGCTTGAGAGAGAGAGAGATAGGCTGCTGTGTATGTATTTGATGTTATGTTCGAATACTTCTGCTTCTTTTGCAATATGCTGCCTTTTATAACACAGACATAGTCATATTGCTTTGTTTCAACTGATATAACAATCAGTTAACAATAATATGACATTCGGAATGACTATCCACTGCAAGTAATATGACAGTCTCTTTAAATATAACTTTCGGTATGACTATCCTTAATACTTGATATGACAGTCTGTTGAACTAGATATGACTATCCATTCCAATATAACATTCGGTATTACTATCTCTTTGAACTGTATATGACAATCGGTATAACTATCCTTTGATTGTTATATTATCATATTTTTTCAGCTTATAATTAATCAAATGATTTATAAAAATTATTTAAATAACTATTTCTTTTTCATATTAATTCTGATTTAATTAATCTAATAATTATTTTAACAAATATATTAATTTTGATAGAATTAATTTATGTATTTAAATTAATTATTTGATTTAATTAATTAAAGTAGAATTAATACAAATCCTTTAATAGTCAATACTTCACTGTGAACCAAGTAATTATAATAAGGAACATACACTGGATCGATGTTGACGCTCGATGTACTGTCTGGTTCATGAAAGACTAACACCAATCTCTGTTCTTCATCTTGACTTTAAACTGTGGTCTTTTTCTATTCTTCACTTTCTTCAATCATTCTGTACTGATATTGTTTCTTATAACTTATAGAAATCTCTGTCCTCTAAATGAATCCATGTGTTTCAATGCTACCTTGAGGCTTGATCAGATAACTGAATCTTCTTCCAGTGTAAAACATCAAAACTATAGATTGACTTGTTGATTTTTCTACTGACAGATATCATCTTTTGAGATTCCTGTGACAGTTGATATTATTTACTTATTACAATCTAGTTTAATTGGATTAGGATCCTCGAACTACAAATAGGCTGAGTCATATGCCTTTCAATCTCCCCCTATTTGTTTGTTAGACAATAACAAGCAAATACCTAGAGGATTCTTCAACTAATCCCAATTAAACAAGTAAAAGAAAAAACTTTAAATGCTAAGTAAATAATGGAAAAGTTCTGGTTCATATATAACATTATCCAGATTCAAACAGAAAAGATAAATACAAGATAGATGATCCTCTAGACTGATCATATAAGACAATTATCCTATCTTGTTCTATCTAAGCTCTAAAGATATTACTTGCAGAGCTGATCTTCATTTATCACTTTCTTCCTCGTTGATTTCTCCTTCTTCTTGTTCATCCAGATCAGGTAGATTCTTGATCAATTCAGAGTCAACAAGTAACTCTCTTCTGGATGATACATCTGTAGGATAAACTAGTGGTATTCCAAGTTTCTTTCTCAACTCACCTTGATACTGCTTATACTTCTTCATGTTGGTCTGAGCATAGGATCTTATATGATCTGCAGCTTCAATTTTTTCTTGAGTTGCAAAACCATGATTTCGAAGAGCATATTCAACATACACCAAATGTCTGGCAAGATGTGTATATAATTCCTTAGTCTGAAGATTAACAGTGTGAATAACTTCTCCCTTAAGAATTTTAACTTGTGGAAGGTTATCTATTACTTCAGGACCAGCTCTTTCAGCAAATTCTTGAAATTTTTCATGAAGTAATATACCTAGCTCAGAAGATGTTCTGACTTTTGGTCTCAGCACCCAAAGCTCTGACAGAGATCTATCATAGAAGAACTGAAGAGATACTTTATGAGATCCAAGCTTATGACATTCAACAAAGATTAGTAGCTCACCATTATTCGGATCAGTTGCAGTAGTTATTCTTACAATTTCTGTCTTCAAAGCTTTTAGGTACATGTCATGTACAGGGTTCTTCTTTTTAAAGCTTTCAAAAATAACAATCAACCGACGATCATCATAGTCAGAAGTTTGTGGTGAGTCTATTACTTTTTGAGCACGTTCCCATTTATCACCACTTTTGTACTTGATGTACATCTTCCTTGCTTCTAGCTTTTGAGCATGTTGCTTTTGTAGTGCTTCCTGTTCAGCCTTTTGAAGCCTTTCATTATGAGCTATCTGTTCTAGTGTCTTCTTGAGTCTTTCTTCTCTCATAGACAGATTAGCATCATTTTGTTCAAGTTCTTTATTAGCTTCAAAATTCATTCTTTGTGTTTCAACAGTCAGGAACTACTGGCTCTTCATCATCCCAAAAACTGAGATCCGGTTCATCAAATTCTTCACCATCATCAGGAAACTGCAAGTCAGCAAAAAGATCAAGGTTATCAGGTTCACCTGTATAGTAATAACCTTCTACAGTATCATCATCCTGTTGTGCTGCTGCTTGAGTTATCTTCTTCTTCCCCTCACTCCTATCTTCATCTTTTTCTTTACTCACACTTCCTCCCCCTCTAGATTTCTCCCCCTTAGTTGAGGAATCCTCTACATTTTTATGGCTTGTACCAGCTCCAGGGCCACCTTCATCACTACTTTCAAAGAATTTCTTCTCTTCTGCTGTAAGTGAGTGAGTTCTGCTAATGATATTATATAAGTGTCTCAACCCCTTTGCTTGATGATCATTTTGCCTTTCAATTTGACTGAGACGATGTTCAGTGGATAAGTGATTCTCATTTATGTTATTCTGAAGATCTTCAATCTGATTCGACATATAAGTTATAATGAGATCTTGAGCCACTGTGACATCTCCAGAATCTACAATTGCTTGTTGTTGAGAGAGTTGGAGTGCATTGATCTTGTTGTTGAAGATAGTTCTCATGTTATCCATGTCAAACCTTAGGTTTTTATTATCCTCTTCAGCTTGAGCAAGACTTTCTTTCATTTGATCAAGTTGTGCCATGAGAGATAGAGTGTTTGTGTCATTGTGTGCGCTCACCTCAATAGCTCAATGAGTATCACTCACCTCACGTGCTAGTGTTTCACTCAGATTTGAGGTAATCCTTACATCACTCCTCTCATATTCCTGAGCTGCATCCATTGTACCTGCATCAGAAATCACCCTAGCCTCCTCTTGGAAGGTCAGTGGTGGTGCAATGGGAGTTCGCAAATCCCTATCAACCTGTGAGGGTTCTTCTGCCGTAACAATGGCAGGCACTTTAACTTGCTCTCCTTGCATGACAATGTTTTCTGTAAGAACCCTAGTTTTTGGTAATATTTCCTTTTATTTAATATCTTGTGACATTATCATTATGGAACCTTTCTAGTCATCCCTGTTGATTTATAGAATTGATTGTCTGAGAAACTGCGTTGTTGCATTTATGATGTAAGATATACAGAGAGATTGTGAAGGCAAGAGTCTTACTGTTAGTAATATTTATAAAACTTGGAATTTGAGAATGGTTAGAGTATTAAAGGATTTATTAAGAATTATGACGAGGAATTATGGACATTCGAGGAATTTACACAATAAGTACTTAAGGAATTATAGGGGAAATCTCTACGTGACGAAATATTATTACGAAAGAATAATTAAGTTACGATACGAAGTAAGGATTAAATAACAAGCATTGGTGGGAGAATAATATTACAAGGAAAGAAATTACATGCAAGTGCCATGTAACTAGCTAGTTAGAAAAAAGGAACTAGAAAACATAAAAGTAGAAGTGAATAGTGACTAGCATGGTGGATGATGTACTTAGGGGACAAGAGGGCATGGGAGGCAACCTAGGCTATAGCTTGGCAACATGTGACTACTCTTATTAACCACAATAATACATAGCATACTTAGCATTTCTTTTAACCATACCAAACAAAACAAAAGCAAAACACTCCCCCCCCCCTTGAATATAGCTCTCGGCCGAACCACATAGGGAGAGAAGGAGAGATTTTCTCTCCAAGATTTCTTCATCTACAACCTTGATCAAAATTCCTAGGGCTTCCTTGCATCATATTAAAGGTATGGTATCAATTTCAAAGCCTTCCATCCATTGGTTCTTGAGATATAAATTGTTGAAAGTTAGAAAAGTGTTAACATAAGTTTATTATCTTTTAGATCTTGAAGGATTAAGGTGTGTGAGGGCTCATCCAAGTATTCTTAGTTGTTGTAAAGCTCATTCAAGGTCCTTAGCTACTCAAGAAGGTATAAAATCTCAAACCACCCTTGGTTATGTGTTGTTCATATAGTATGGTAGTAGATCCATGTATTTTAGGGCTTATCTTGAATGTATAAGTATTGGATAGCATGGATCTTGGGTTTGATGTTGAGATTGTGATTTTTATGACTATGATTAATATATATATCTCCATGAGTGTTATGAGTCATGATCTAAGTGTATTAAGTGGTGTTTATGTTATGGAAGTATGAAAAATGGTTGATCTAAGTGATTTGAGCTTGCTGAGTTTGTCCAGGAACTTTGATCTGTGTTGTAGCACGATTTTGAACACACAAATGATGTCCCCTGATGTCCTACCTTATATTGATGGAAAGATAATTGAATGTAGTTTCTGGAAATGTAAGATTCATAGCTAGGTGATGTGTGGAGTTTTAGTTATGGCCGGAGGAGTGAATTTTGTTTCTGGACTATGGACTGCATTAAGTGACCCCCTTGTGAACCTTGTTTAAACACCTTAAAATATATTTGGGATCATGGAAAAATTTGAGAATGTAGGTAACGCAGTGGTGAAGACCACCCAAAAGGAATTGGATTAAAATATGAATTTTTGGATTTTATAAAAATGCTAGAGTAAAATTTGCGCAATGGAAAAAGTCGATTAGTGGAACATTATTCTAGGGTTAGTGGTTATGATTCGAACGTGGTAACTAAAATTAAGTCGAGTAGGTGACGAGCGTAAACAAGTGATGACATGGACCTATAGTGGGGCTAGGGAGTCATAAGACGAAGTCATTAAGTTAATTTCGTACCCCCTTAAAACCCCGTAATTAGAGAGAAATTGTTAAGGTACTAACGAACGATTATTGTTTATGTATAGATCGTTCGAATTCGCACGCTCGACCACCCCAACCAAACCAAGGCAAGTTTACTTTTCAAAACTTATCCCTATACAAGGATTTCACTGTTGTGTTTGTAGTTTTCAAATGATATCAAATGCTATGTTTATCGAAGTATTGATGCAATTGAGATTGAACAAGTACATGTATGCTTTTACCCCTTGAACTTAGATTGAAATGTTTTCTTCGGACAACGACTCTAGCAATAGAGGTCGTAGCGGTCCGTATATACTATTGACCGGGGAGCGGTATATTATTATATCATATCTATATTGCGAAAACCCGAAGGGTCATTCGGGTGGTATCGTATCTTCAAATAACTATTGTTATATCTTCGTAAATACTCGAAACCCTATCTTGGATTAAAAGTTTATTTTATCGAATAATTATTTATTAATTATTAATATTAAATCTTAAAATATTATTTATTAATTATTGTTCATTATTTAAAGACAAAGTTAATCCAAGATACTTTTTAATACTTTCAAACTCGAACTATTTCGAACTCAAAACATTTTCGAAAACCCCCGGTCAGATTCTGCTTCTTGTATGATTTCAAGAATCATCGATCGACTGATGTCGGACCTCAACTACTCTGTTTTCAATCAAAATCAAGTTTTAAAAGAAAAGAAAAAGGGACTCTGGCAGGTGTGGGAACCGTTGACGAACGATTCCCGGGATGTGTAAGCGGCCGTGAGCCAGGCGGTCCATCACTTATTATTCCGGCCCAGGTGTTGCCGAAGGATGATTACGGATGTAGTTTTCATCGAGGGTGATTACGGATGTAGTTTTCACCCGAGGGATAGTTACGGATGTAGTTTCTATCCTTCTACCGGTAGAGAAGACTCGCGGATTATTGGACTTTGTAAGAACCCCAAATTTTGGATATAATTAAAACTTTTTATTATGTACTGAGGTATTGGTGAATAGTGATTACGACTACGATGTAACGATTGAGATAATGAATGGAAGGAATAGATTTGGATTCAAATGTTTTTTTATGTCTTCAAGAATACTATTGGTTGACACTTTAGATAAGAATTATCTATCTCCTAGGGAATTGAGATTTGATAATTCTAAAGGAGAAGATTATTCTTATGTCATCCAAATCGATATCTGTTATTGGTCCAGTGGGTCCGTAAAAAGGTTAAGAAACGATCGAAAAGAGATCAGGGACAATTGTACAACCCTAAGAGGATAAGTAAAGAAAAATGGATGAATAGTGATTTTGGTGGACATAGGAATATTGTTAGACGACGCGATATATAAGTATTCGGAACGGATTTCCGAGTTCGTATTAGTGATCCAGGGGGAAAATAAGTGTATGTAAAAGCTGTCGGATTCTGAAAAACTGCACTTTTATTTTCTCCGAGAGTTCCCTGGACACTGATAGACTTAAGAATTTAACGAAGGGATTTAAGGAATATAAATTCGAAAGTTAGTAAGAAAGATGGAGAATGATAGTATTAATATTAAGAAGATTCCCGGTAAGCCCTAATTAGAAATCCGTGAAATATTCCTACGAACGATCAATCGAAACGAGCAATAACCGGACAAAGGAGCAAGCAGAGAACAAAGGCATGCATGTGCAAGTAAGGAAAATATCTAGGGACCAACTAGTTAGCAAGGAACTAGAACACTTAGAGATTAAACCAAGTACTTAGCACTCTTTACCATCTTACCACACAAAAGTCAACACATGTCTCTCCAATTTCATCATCCAATACATCACACCTTTAATAAAGGTGCTTTATACAAGATATTATCAAAACCAAGTGTATCATGCAAGATTAGATGAGTTCAAGCCAAACAAAACAAGGCAAAAGAAAAGAAAACAACCAAGAACACAAACTGCCAGCAGAAAAAAAGTTTAAAGAAAAATTCATATCTCCATTTCTATCCATGATAAAATCACCAGATTTTAACCATAGCCTCTCCACTCCATGGTTAATATTCTCTCAAAATTTCATGGCCAACAAAATAGTATAGCCTAGTCAAATCCATGCTCAAAGTTGGGGAAACAAATCTGCCCAGTTTCTGTCCAACAGAAAAAGAGGGCTCAAAACCCTAGCTAGGAAGCTTCATATCTGATGATCTAGGACTCAAAACAAAGCTTATGAAGAGCCCAAGATGTGGTAAAAATTTGAGAGCCAAATTCTTATTTTTCAATTTTCTATGATTTTTACAAATTTAGGGTGAATAGTAACTTTCAAGAACTAATCTTGTTTTCTTTGATTCCTATGGTTGATTTAGCTAGCTTAAGGCCACTCAAGGATCATACAAAGCTTAGTGAGGCTAGAACATACTCCAAGGAAGGTGGACCTCTTGAAACCCTAGCATTTTATTTGAGATTTATATATGTTTTTGATGGTTTTAGCTTTGTATGATTATAGTGGTGATTATAAGCATGATTATGTAGTTAGTTATGTGATTTAAGAAGCATGATGATTTTGAGGTTAAGATCAGTGGTTCTAGGGTTTTTTGAGATGAGAATCATGTTTATGAATTGTGTTGATGCCCGGTGTGGCTTGGTTGTGTTGTTACGATTTTTAGAACGTCCGATTTATAGCCGTCGTAATGCCGAATTTTTGTTAACACTTAAAAACCAAGCATGGCAGTTAATATTAGTTCCTGACCTTGGTAATATTGTGACTGGTCCTTGTAGATCTCGAGCCATAGATCGTTTTGGCACGAGAATCGAAACATTCTGACTTACGGTTTAGGAGTTATGGTCAAATTACAAAAATTGGTTCGAAACCGTAAGTAAAAGTTCGTAACTTCAATTGAACCCTCGTAAAGCATGTTACTCAGTGGCGAATCTTGGTAAATAAATACTAGAGGTCATAAGGAAGGTACGAAAGAAAACCACATGTCAAACGGATCGTTTTCCGATTTTATAAAAATGTTGGAATCGAAGTTAAACGCGAACGAACCCCTAAAAACCCGCTTGGTTATAACTTCGGTAAAACACTTAGAAAACGGGCGATAAAACTCGGAGTATAATATTGATTTGTAATGATCGACTTTAGAACTTGTATAACTTAAGTATGTCCCAAGTGTAAGTACAGTGACATGTCATATTAACGAACGAATGTCGGGTCGGATCGATGATAAAAGGAATCCACTAAAAGGGGTATAACGAGATAACTCGAGAACGTGTTTCGATTTAATTATAACTTAACTTTTGAGATGTTAAGTGATTAATCCCGAATGCCTTGGCTATTTATAGATCACCAAGCTGACCCGGGACCCGCTACCACTACCCCTTACCGTACTCGACTACCAGGCAAGTTTCAATTCCCTTCTTTTAGGCTGTTGTTGTGATTGAATATATATGTATGTTTTCTGTTATAATATGCCATAGCATGCATGTCTACTTTCAAGTTATATCATTATGCTTGTTCCCTGATTGTTATTGGCTTATAAATTAGATAGCTATCGTATCAATTATAAGCCGGTTATTGTAAGACCCTTAGAGAAGGGTGTATACATCGTATTCATCAAATATAGACCGGGAGTCAATATTTCTTGACATATCGAGATTACCTCGAAAGAAAATATCTAAGTAAATATTTTCCATTATTCGGGCGACGAATATTATTTGAATATTCGTTCGAGATTATTTATTTAACGATCCTTACTTCAAATAATTATTTGAACGTAACTATTCGACGAATAATATTTTTAATATTCATTCAGAGTCGAATTATTTATCGATTATTATTTCGAATATTCTTCTAAAGGTTGGACTACTAAATGAATATTATTTGGATATTCATTTAGAATATTATTCATTAAATGAATATTACTTTTGAATATTCATTTAAGATAGTAATTACCTGATGAATATTATTTTAATGTTCATTTGAAGCTTGATTTATTTATCGAGTCTTATCTCGAATATTCCTTTAAAGCTTGGATTACTAAATGAATATTACTTGATATTCATTTAGAATATTATTCATTAAATGAATATTACTTTTTCGATATTCATTTAAATTCCTAATTAATTATGAATATTATTTTGAATATTCATCCAGGGTTCTATTTAATCATCGAATATTATTTAAATATTTTAAATATTCCTTTCAGGTATTATTAATTAATGAATATTATTTTGAATATTCATTTGAATATTTAATTATGCAATAAATATTCTCTCGATATTTCTTCAAGGATTATTTGAGAAATACTCTGATTAAAGATATTCTTTCATATTCCTAAATATTCTGTAAAATATTTTAATTCAATAAATATTCTCTGAATATTTATTCCATACTTAGAATAACCTCGATAAGGTTTATCTTCTTCGATTATTACGGAAAAAATTTCGGAGTCATATTATTATTAATCCTATATCAAGAAAGGTTCTCAGACATCATTCTTCTTTGAGTCTATCTCCCTAATAATAAGGGAACCTTACTTGGAAAATGATATTTATCTTGTCGACTTCCCGGTCATAAAGTATTCTCTTCACTCGCAACTCGGGTGCTATTGACTTATTAAGTCGTTGTTTACCTTCTCATCTTTCGAGGGGTAAGATGGTTGGAACAAGTTGATATTCGTTACCAAGCAATAGCTTGGAAGTTATTGGTGAATTTTCCTTTCCAACTAGATACGACTACTTTGTGGAGTCTTATCAACAAGTATTATACTTGGGGAAAGGGGGACGAACGTTACATTCAGAATCATGAATTCTATTTGAACTAGGAGTCGTGTAAGAGGCCGAGTAGCGCCGGTCCATCCCCTTTGGCCCAACCGTTGGCCGGGGAGAGCTAGTAAGGCGGTATACAAGTAAAGCCGTCAGTTCTTCCTTCTACCGGTAGTAAATCTAATTTGAGCTGTACGATCTCGACTGATCATCAAGATTGGAACAGCGGGCGCGGTGAATACTCCATCATTGGTTCATCATCCAAACTTATTTATTTCCTTCAATATGATTACTGTTGGCAGAGCTGGAAAAGTGTTCATAACTGGAATTGCAATCTTTTCATGCAAGTTCCTCTTTTAATGGCAATGAGAATATCTCGCTTACTTTTGATGTAGCAGATATTTCTACAAACAAATACTTTGAGTTACCTGGTAACTTCATCCTTTATATTATACTGGCAATAACTTCATTAAGGCATGGCATATGATTTCAAAGGATATTTTGAACTACTGTATATATGTATCACTGTTCAGTTATATTATCGTTGGTGGGCTTTCGCTCACCCTTGCTTTGTTCATATTATGTCACAACAATAGCTAGGACAGATGGCCCGCGCCAGGCGCACTCGGCGCAAGCAGGTTACCGCCGTTCGAGGACTACCGCTGATGTCCTTGCTGCCGTTGCTGAGGTAGCATAGATAGGCAGCTTTTGTTTATCAGTCTATTTATATGTAACATTAACGTTAATCAACGGCAAAACCTTTAAACATATCATTTGGCTTGTAATAACTTTTATTCGTAAACTCTGATATTATGGACTTGTTTCAATTTCATCTCTGGGACTATAACTGTTGTGTGTGTGAGTGGATATTATTGTGGGGCCACAGCATGTGATTTGTTTATTGTGGACTCAAGTCAAGTATTTTGAATGGATGTAAGACCGTAACCACCAGATCCCTGACCCCGGATCTGGGGGTGTTACAGAAGTGGTATCAGAGCGTACGTTATAAACCCCAGAGATGAGGCGACGTTAAAACAATAAATTCACTAAGATAATAAGAACTCTTGCCAAGTTCATAGTCGGACTACTTAAGGTAGTGATGACGTATAAAACCCTTATGGGAACTCTTAAGTATCATGATAGTAACTTAGCTCGATATCGCATCGACAAGTAAGGCAACAGACCTTGAGGCATACGAGCAGCAGCGCGATGATGCTTTATTATATGCTGAAGATCAGCGGGTAAATTCAATAGAGTACCCTACTGGAGACCCGGAAGAGGTTCCAGCAGATAAGGAAAATCTTGTTAGGATAAGGAGCTTACCCTCGAGGAATGAGGGTTGTAGCCAGAAAGACTGAGATGATTAAGGTATAGAGCTTAGAAAAGTGGGCATAAAGAACTAAGCTATTAGCAAGAGAACTGAAGATTCATGTTGGATTCGTGGCTGGACTACTGGAGGTAGTACCAGCAAGTAAGACGGATTGGAAGAATTACTTGAGATCTTATACGGGAATAGATGAGAATCATTAGAGACTTTCATATTAACGAAAAGAGTGCTAGAAGGATGTATTATTATCAAAGGCATCGATATAAGGCGAGGAGCAGAGTCCCTAGGAATAGTTGAGAAGGCAGTAAGTGCCGTATCATTTGATAAAAGAATAAGTATGAATATTGTCAGTAATAATTCGCCATGAGAAGGCAGATGTCATAGGTTGTAATTTATGGAACCGAATTGAGGTTGATGAAGTTGTTTTATTCAGGAAAATGTCCATTTTATGAATGAATCAGTTAGAAAGTGAAAACATTGGGAAGTGACAGCATGATTGGATAAAGTTATATAAGGAAGTAGTAAGCAAGACAATGATCTCAGAACCTACCGGAAGATAAGACCAGTGAGTCAAGATGAACTCGTAATGAGACTATTGTTAGAGACTAAGTATAGGGTTAATTTAACTCAGTGAAATGATGAACCAGAAACGTTAAATGCATGTGACTCAGAGGAATATTAAATTCTTTCTTTCTTTGAATGGATTATAGTAGTTACCTTAAGTTTACTCCGACGCGGAATTATAATGGATCCAGTAATACGATCAGCAGTTAAAGAGAAAAATGTGAGAAAATCTTCCTGGAGCTAAAAGATGAAATTGGTAATGACCAAGAGTTGGCATTGCTTAATGGAAAAAGGAGACTTTGTGCTTCCAACGACGCTTCGCATAAAGGATTATGATGTATGCTTGTGCAGCACGACAAAGTACTTGCGAATGCATTCGAACAGCACGGTCCACCAGATCGGATGGCCTTAGTAGTGCCAATTTTGTGGGACAACCAACTCCGACGGTAATGTTCCTTCTGAGACTAGTAGTCAGGTAGACTGACATTTGGTAATATTGAATATCAGGACGTATGGGTATCAGGACGTATAGGCATCAGGACGTTGCGACAAGTTTCAGTTTAAAACTGTTGATTCCCTTCTAAGGGATATATATAATTGGTTCCTCTCCAGGGGTTAAATTTCCAACCCGATGACGATTATTTCGTTAATTATGACTGCTTACGGTTCTACCTACTAGGAGGTTCATAGAACTATTCTTCAGGTTTCGAAACTGGTCTCCTTAGTGTTACCAGTCGATGGATAGATTGACCAAAATTTCCCTAATTCTGGGAAGAATTTCAACGAATTTTGGCAAACCTTGTCTTTCTGATTATCACAGAACATCATGGAAGAGAGTAGAAACTGGGGCGAACCCCGTGAATTGGGTAAAGTAACCGCTATATGGGTTGCTGGACAGACCCTGGTTATCGCGATTGATTGTAGAAATACAATGATGAAGTGAGATTGGACGAAAACAGGAAATGTAAGTAAGAAACCAGCCGGACTGAGAAACTCCGGGATTGACTTAAGTGAAAAGGCTGTTATGCCAGGAATGGTAAGCTTGCGTGGCACGTGGGAGTGATAAGAATAGTTGAAAAGATAAAAATAGAGGAAAGGTTACCGGAGATGGCGCTGAGTAGCTGATTAAGACTTATATGAAGTAAAGTTTTGGAAAGGTAGAAAGGTATCAAAGAAGAAGGCACTTTGCCAGCAATTGCTAGAAAAGTAATGCTATTAGCCAACCCCTAAAATCATATATTTTTATTTTAGTATGGCCGGTTGAGGCCAAGTCACAAAGGACTATCAAGTGACTAGACCAGCAATGAAAGGACAAAGCAGGGTTGCTTCTAAGTAAGCACCGACTGTAAGGGCTTCTGATATGACGGAAATATTAATGAGATTGTAGGAATCTTCTACTGAACCCTTTGCAACCCATGTTTGGATTGGGAATTTACTAGACTTTTGGAATGGGGTCCCCCGTACTAAAGTGATTCATGTGTATATGATCGTCCAAGCTTACGAAAAAAAATGGAAGTATAATGACTTGAGATGTATGGTGTTAGGGTATCATAAATACCATGAATATATTATGACTAAGGAAAGTAAACAACGAAGGTTTATGAAGAGAGTATAGAAATGGTCAGAGATGGATCAGTATGCTGTAGAAATTTCGTCTAAGGCAATTACCTTTGAGAAGAACGATAAGTACTAAGAGATTCACGTTGAACTCGACTCGACCAATATCTCCCAGAACATCCTTGCTACCAGTACCAAGTTCTGTAAGAGAGCAGATAGACATACGTTGTCTTTTGGAAGGTCAAATATGCTGACAACTATCTGAAAGAAGAGGTTAGCATTAAGCCACCGATCGATTATCAAATGAGAATGATTGAGAAGAGACCCTTATTAAGGATACATGATTTGATTGCCAAGTACAGGACGCAAGAATTCCTTGGCAGTTGAATTAAGGATAGGATATCCATAAATTAAGACAAACCCTAGGGAATGCACAAGGGATGGCATTAACCCTAATAACGACATTATGAATTCAAATGATATGAGTTGGACTTGCTAAGGCAACAATGACCGGTAAGGATTATTAAAAAGAGTTCTGGAAAGAACATAGATAGAATTATTAGAGTATTGATCAATGACGTTTTGATATACCCTGTACCTAGAAAATACAGGAGGAATGATGAGGACGACCTAAGAAACCTTACAAGAAAAAGTTAATATTCTGAGTTTCCAACTAGAAGTTTGGAAGCGAATGTAAGACACAGTAGCAATATACCAGATGATGCATGTATGAAACCCTGAGAAAGTATGGATTGAACCTATAAAGGTTGAGATTATCCTAAGATAAGGAAAGAACTAAGAAAAGAAGTATCCTAAGTAGGAGTGGGAATAAACGTGATAAAGTTCCCACGGGTAGGTGGAAGCAATGACTTATGGAAAAAAAAAAAGACTGATAGATATATTTTCTCCTTCAGCAGAGCTTAAGGGAGAATGCTTTCACCCAACAGTGATGGGAATGAGGTAGAAAAATTTGAGTTGGAATGTATCCAGAAAACATGGAATACAAGGAATTATTATTATCAGGAAAGGCCAATGAGGTGGCCGACAGTCTAAGTATAAAGGAATAATTACAAATGTTCATACCGAAGAAACAAAATGATATTTGGAAAGACCTTGAAGGTCATATCGGAGTGGAGGAATTTACATTCCTTTTGATGATTGTGCAAGGATCGAAGATAATAATAGTTTAAGTAAAGATTCGATTCCTGATGGAGTCTTAAGCATATGACGTACCCTAGAAGGTCCCGTTTTGAGGCAAACCAGGACCATGATACAAAATTGACGAAGTAAACCGTTAAGTTTCCAGTCTTTTATGGAAGCTGCATGAGTGATAGTTTCATCAACCGGACCTAGCTGCGATGCTTGAAACTCTTCTGCAATTTTATCTACTTCATGTAATATCTACATTAAGTTCAGGAAGTGTTCCTTAGGGATAAGGAATAGTGATTACTTTGTCTCCCTAAAGGATTTGTAACCCGTAAGGTTAGCTATTAACGCATTACGTAAACAACAATCGATGGTGATTCTTCTAAGAAAGTAGATGACAACGTAAAGATAAAGAAAGTGCTGCTATTAATGAGCTAAGTGGCATGTTGATGAATGACAAGCAAGTTTGTGTTAGTGTACTTCTGCGCAAACAAGATAGAGAATATGAGGTAGATGATTCATGATGCTAAATGTATTCCCGTGGAAAGAATTAATGAGACTTAGAGAGAAGGGCAGTTGAGCCCGAGACTTATTAGGCCACCTGAGAGTTTAAAAGTGTTCAGAAGGTGGCATTCGAGCCAATTTTACCCCCAAAGCTTATAGCATGGTAGTAACGTGTTTCTTGTGGCAAAGCTACACCAGTAAAATGCAGATGCTCAACAGATGATAAGAGTGCGAGCAGGTAGGTGTACGACCTGGTCTGACTTATGAAAGACAACCTGTGAAAAACCGCGGGTAGAAAAGAATAAGTGATGAGAAACAAGTTGACAGAAGTAGATTATATTGGATCTAAGCTAAAGAAAGCGGCCAGATTCATTTCGGAAGTTTTAAATTTGAAATAATGTGATGATTATAGAATAAATGTGACGGGATACCAATAAGGAGGTGCCAAGTGCAAAAGATGTCTCAATAAAGAGATGAAGGTGGAAGTAAATAACAAAAGTAAATAAGAATCAGATAATAAGAAGGATGTGATTGATAAAGAAAAGACGGGGAAAGCAACTACGAAATATGAAGCAAGGAATGTTAGGAATGGATTAATAAATGGGTTTTCCGATGAATTCTCGGGATGACAACCTGATAGTGTTAATATTATAGATATGAAAAAGCTAGTAGCGTGACATGGAATGTCAGTAACAATGGTGTCAAGCGAGAAACTAAGATTTAACCTGAAAGGTTCAAAGATTTTCCAAAAGTAAGTGTTGCTAAGGTGGAACCAGGGTACAGGTCCAGAGAATAGTGGACAAAGCAGCAAGATATGTTGACACGTGAGGTTACGATCAAATAGTATTGGATATAATTATTATTAATTTCTTCCTTAATGAACCTCTATAGTTCAGAGGTAAATTCTGAGTATGATATTTTACAATCATGAAAACTTTCTATAATCCTTTAGAATTCTTTTCTTTTCTTCTCTCTTATTCATCTTCTTTATGAATTGAGAAGAACAACCCTTTAAAGAGGGGAGGTACTGCTACGTGACTATCTGTCTATGTGATAGAAGTCTAAGTGGAATACCATAACTTGTTTAATTGCTTGTCAAGTACTAAAGGCTGGCCCCCTTCTGTACTAGCTATGCAATATAACAAATGTTCAATTGATCATAGTGATCTCTCAATAAATCTTTCCACTTCTCTATATTGATCGAGATTGCGAAGATTAAAGCGATCGAGAAATGCACAGTGCGAGCGAGGTTATCTTCGAATTCGCAGCACGATAGTAATACCAAAGCCACTGCGGATATCAATAAGGATAAGACTGAGTAAGAGTATAACCCGGATAGTGTGTTGTACGAAAAGTAGCAACGTTGATGGAAAAAGGATAAAGTATGGAGTGTAGCACTAGAACATGTGCTGAGAAAGGGTAGAATGACTAAGAATTGACCGGGAAGCTAAAAAGTGAACGACAGGCAAACGACTCTTTGCTTCCTACCTGATTCCGGGACGGAATCCTTTTAAGGAGGGGAGACTGTAAGAACCCCAAATTTTGGATATAATTAAAACTTTTTATTATGTACTGAGGTATTGGTGAATAGTGATTACGACTACGATGTAACGATTGAGATAATGAATGGAAGGAATAGATTTGGATTCAAATGTTTTTTTATGTCTTCAAGAATACTATTGGTTGACACTTTAGATAAGAATTATCTATCTCCTAGGGAATTGAGATTTGATAATTCTAAAGGAGAAGATTATTCTTATGTCATCCAAATCGATATCTGTTATTGGTCCAGTGGGTCCGTAAAAAGGTTAAGAAACGATCGAAAAGAGATCAGGGACAATTGTACAACCCTAAGAGGATAAGTAAAGAAAAATGGATGAATAGTGATTTTGGTGGACATAGGAATATTGTTAGACGACGCGATATATAAGTATTCGGAACGGATTTCCGAGTTCGTATTAGTGATCCAGGGGGAAAATAAGTGTATGTAAAAGCTGTCGGATTCTGAAAAACTGCACTTTTATTTTCTCCGAGAGTTCCCTGGACACTGATAGACTTAAGAATTTAACGAAGGGATTTAAGGAATATAAATTCGAAAGTTAGTAAGAAAGATGGAGAATGATAGTATTAATATTAAGAAGATTCCCGGTAAGCCCTAATTAGAAATCCGTGAAATATTCCTACGAACGATCAATCGAAACGAGCAATAACCGGACAAAGGAGCAAGCAGAGAACAAAGGCATGCATGTGCAAGTAAGGAAAATATCTAGGGACCAACTAGTTAGCAAGGAACTAGAACACTTAGAGATTAAACCAAGTACTTAGCACTCTTTACCATCTTACCACACAAAAGTCAACACATGTCTCTCCAATTTCATCATCCAATACATCACACCTTTAATAAAGGTGCTTTATACAAGATATTATCAAAACCAAGTGTATCATGCAAGATTAGATGAGTTCAAGCCAAACAAAACAAGGCAAAAGAAAAGAAAACAACCAAGAACACAAACTGCCAGCAGAAAAAAAGTTTAAAGAAAAATTCATATCTCCATTTCTATCCATGATAAAATCACCAGATTTTAACCATAGCCTCTCCACTCCATGGTTAATATTCTCTCAAAATTTCATGGCCAACAAAATAGTATAGCCTAGTCAAATCCATGCTCAAAGTTGGGGAAACAAATCTGCCCAGTTTCTGTCCAACAGAAAAAGAGGGCTCAAAACCCTAGCTAGGAAGCTTCATATCTGATGATCTAGGACTCAAAACAAAGCTTATGAAGAGCCCAAGATGTGGTAAAAATTTGAGAGCCAAATTCTTATTTTTCAATTTTCTATGATTTTTACAAATTTAGGGTGAATAGTAACTTTCAAGAACTAATCTTGTTTTCTTTGATTCCTATGGTTGATTTAGCTAGCTTAAGGCCACTCAAGGATCATACAAAGCTTAGTGAGGCTAGAACATACTCCAAGGAAGGTGGACCTCTTGAAACCCTAGCATTTTATTTGAGATTTATATATGTTTTTGATGGTTTTAGCTTTGTATGATTATAGTGGTGATTATAAGCATGATTATGTAGTTAGTTATGTGATTTAAGAAGCATGATGATTTTGAGGTTAAGATCAGTGGTTCTAGGGTTTTTTGAGATGAGAATCATGTTTATGAATTGTGTTGATGCCCGGTGTGGCTTGGTTGTGTTGTTACGATTTTTAGAACGTCCGATTTATAGCCGTCGTAATGCCGAATTTTTGTTAACACTTAAAAACCAAGCATGGCAGTTAATATTAGTTCCTGACCTTGGTAATATTGTGACTGGTCCTTGTAGATCTCGAGCCATAGATCGTTTTGGCACGAGAATCGAAACATTCTGACTTACGGTTTAGGAGTTATGGTCAAATTACAAAAATTGGTTCGAAACCGTAAGTAAAAGTTCGTAACTTCAATTGAACCCTCGTAAAGCATGTTACTCAGTGGCGAATCTTGGTAAATAAATACTAGAGGTCATAAGGAAGGTACGAAAGAAAACCACATGTCAAACGGATCGTTTTCCGATTTTATAAAAATGTTGGAATCGAAGTTAAACGCGAACGAACCCCTAAAAACCCGCTTGGTTATAACTTCGGTAAAACACTTAGAAAACGGGCGATAAAACTCGGAGTATAATATTGATTTGTAATGATCGACTTTAGAACTTGTATAACTTAAGTATGTCCCAAGTGTAAGTACAGTGACATGTCATATTAACGAACGAATGTTGGGTCGGATCGATGATAAAAGGAATCCACTAAAAGGGGTATAACGAGATAACTCGAGAACGTGTTTCGATTTAATTATAACTTAACTTTTGAGATGTTAAGTGATTAATCCCGAATGCCTTGGCTATTTATAGATCACCAAGCTGACCCGGGACCTGCTACCACTACCCCTTACCGTACTCGACTACCAGGCAAGTTTCAATTCCCTTCTTTTAGGCTGTTGTTGTGATTGAATATATATGTATGTTTTCTGTTATAATATGCCATAGCATGCATGTCTACTTTCAAGTTATATCATTATGCTTGTTCCCTGATTGTTATTGGCTTATAAATTAGATAGCTATCGTATCAATTATAAGCCGGTTATTGTAAGACCCTCAGAGAAGGGTGTATACATCGTATTCATCAAATATAGACCGGGAGTCAATATTTCTTGACATATCGAGATTACCTCGAAAGAAAATATCTAAGTAAATATTTTCCATTATTCGGGCGACGAATATTATTTGAATATTCGTTCGAGATTATTTATTTAACGATCCTTACTTCAAATAATTATTTGAACGTAACTATTCGACGAATAATATTTTTAATATTCATTCAGAGTCGAATTATTTATCGATTATTATTTCGAATATTCTTCTAAAGGTTGGACTACTAAATGAATATTATTTGGATATTCATTTAGAATATTATTCATTAAATGAATATTACTTTTGAATATTCATTTAAGATAGTAATTACCTGATGAATATTATTTTAATGTTCATTTGAAGCTTGATTTATTTATCGAGTCTTATCTCGAATATTCCTTTAAAGCTTGGATTACTAAATGAATATTACTTGATATTCATTTAGAATATTATTCATTAAATGAATATTACTTTTTCGATATTCATTTAAATTCCTAATTAATTATGAATATTATTTTGAATATTCATCCAGGGTTCTATTTAATCATCGAATATTATTTAAATATTTTAAATATTCCTTTCAGGTATTATTAATTAATGAATATTATTTTGAATATTCATTTGAATATTTAATTATGCAATAAATATTCTCTCGATATTTCTTCAAGGATTATTTGAGAAATACTCTGATTAAAGATATTCTTTCATATTCCTAAATATTCTGTAAAATATTTTAATTCAATAAATATTCTCTGAATATTTATTCCATACTTAGAATAACCTCGATAAGGTTTATCTTCTTCGATTATTACGGAAAAAATTTCGGAGTCATATTATTATTAATCCTATATCAAGAAAGGTTCTCAGACATCATTCTTCTTTGAGTCTATCTCCCTAATAATAAGGGAACCTTACTTGGAAAATGATATTTATCTTGTCGACTTCCCGGTCATAAAGTATTCTCTTCACTCGCAACTCGGGTGCTATTGACTTATTAAGTCGTTGTTTACCTTCTCATCTTTCGAGGGGTAAGATGGTTGGAACAAGTTGATATTCGTTACCAAGCAATAGCTTGGAAGTTATTGGTGAATTTTCCTTTCCAACTAGATACGACTACTTTGTGGAGTCTTATCAACAAGTATTATACTTGGGGAAAGGGGGACGAACGTTACATTCAGAATCATGAATTCTATTTGAACTAGGAGTCGTGTAAGAGGCCGAGTAGCGCCGGTCCATCCCCTTTGGCCCAACCGTTGGCCGGGGAGAGCTAGTAAGGCGGTATACAAGTAAAGCCGTCAGTTCTTCCTTCTACCGGTAGTAAATCTAATTTGAGCTGTACGATCTCGACTGATCATCAAGATTGGAACAGCGGGCGCGGTGAATACTCCATCATTGGTTCATCATCCAAACTTATTTATTTCCTTCAATATGATTACTGTTGGCAGAGCTGGAAAAGTGTTCATAACTGGAATTGCAATCTTTTCATGCAAGTTCCTCTTTTAATGGCAATGAGAATATCTCGCTTACTTTTGATGTAGCAGATATTTCTACAAACAAATACTTTGAGTTACCTGGTAACTTCATCCTTTATATTATACTGGCAATAACTTCATTAAGGCATGGCATATGATTTCAAAGGATATTTTGAACTACTGTATATATGTATCACTGTTCAGTTATATTATCGTTGGTGGGCTTTCGCTCACCCTTGCTTTGTTCATATTATGTCACAACAACAGCTAGGACAGATGGCCCGCGCCAGGCGCACTCGGCGCAAGCAGGTTACCGCCGTTCGAGGACTACCGCTGATGTCCTTGCTGCCGTTGCTGAGGTAGCATAGATAGGCAGCTTTTGTTTATCAGTCTATTTATATGTAACATTAACGTTAATCAACGGCAAAACCTTTAAACATATCATTTGGCTTGTAATAACTTTTATTCGTAAACTCTGATATTATGGACTTGTTTCAATTTCATCTCTGGGACTATAACTGTTGTGTGTGTGAGTGGATATTATTGTGGGGCCACAGCATGTGATTTGTTTATTGTGGACTCAAGTCAAGTATTTTGAATGGATGTAAGACCGTAACCACTAGATCCCTGACCCCGGATCTGGGGGTGTTACAGACTTGGATGTGGCGACTGATCATCGTCAATCCTTGTCAGGTTTTTATGTTTTCTTTAAGTCCCATTCCTCCATTTTGGAAAAATGCTTTGACACTGCTTCTTAGGCTTTTGTGCCAAGTTGCTGATAGTGTTCTATTTTGATGAGAAAGATGTTGATTCAATGCAGTATCTAGAACTGCAAGTTTATTTTGAAAATAAGGGCACATATTGTTGCACCTTCGAGATTTATCAATTATGACTAGTGATTTTATAACTGATTGATACAAACAAATATATCAACTGCCAATCATATGAGATGTTATATTGCCTATCTTATATATATTTCTTGCTGAGCTATAGTTGCTCACTCTTGCTTGTTTTCAAACTTTACAAACACAACAGCTAAGCGAAATGGCAAGACCCAGGCAGACTGCTCGAAAGCAGGTGACTAGGCCCGAGCCTCCACTTGAGATTCCACCGGTAGGCCCCATTAGCCGGATTGGTTGGCAGCTTTTGTTAGTACGTTTTATTTATCAGCATGACCTGTGCAAGGCAGTGTATCGTAACAAACTTTCAAGCCGCCAGCTTCGCTTCATATCGGAGTGTTGCTGGTAGCATAAATACTATTTAATTCGGTCTGTAATAACTCTGATAACTTTATTACTATTTAATCAATGTGTGACGTTTCTGAGGCTCTAACCTGTGTGTGTGAGTGTGGTGTGAGTTTATTGTGGGGTCGATGGCTGTGTTATATATATTATGTGTAAGAACAGGTATGTTACTAATGGAAAATGGACCGTGAGCGCCTAGATCTCCGACCCCGGATCTGGGGGCGTCACAGAAATGGTATCAGAGCGAGGTTACAGTTCTCAGAAATGGTAGTAACTTAAGAAAGCAACCCTAATAATAATAACAATAACGATAACCTTAATAACAACTTCAATAATACTTAGAACTCTCATCGAGTTTGTAGTCGGGTTATCGGATATAGCCCTGATTTTAAGGCCCGTGAGGGAACTACTCCTAAACCCTTCTTTTATGGTTAGTGACCCACTTTATTTCCCTTGTGTAGATGGATGAGATACCAGACCCTGAGGCTTTCGAGAGGGAGCATGATGAGGCCCTGATGCGAGAGACCGAGGACCCTGAGGAGGATATGGGTGCTGACTCCGAGCTTGGCCCCTGGATTACAGTGATAGATAGTACTGATGATGAGGATCTTGTTGAGGAGCCCTTTGAGCCCGAGCCAGAGCCTGTTACCCCATCTCCTGTAGCTACTGATGAGGAGAGTGTGAGATCCGGCGAGGGTCGTGTTGTGTCACCACCACCTTCCCCACAGACATCTAGCCCTGTTTCATCGGACGGTGACTCTGAGGATGACACTTCTGGCGAGGAGGAGCTTGACCCTACCCCTGCTACTGCTCCTGCTCCTGCTACTGCTGCTGCACCTGCTCCTGTTCCTGTCATACCACCTCCACCGATGGACCTACCCCCAGTGTCGGGTACTGAGCATGCTTACGTGGTACAGTTCCTGACCCGAGACTTACTATCTGCAGAGGCCCGACTTAACGAGGCGAGGCGGGCACTAGTGGAGGAGCGCGAGGCGCGCTTGAGGATCCAGGCTGAGATGAGGACCACTGTTGCTAGGAGGACTAGGGCTCGACTCCACAGGATCGAGATGAGGAGTCGCGATAGGATTCTTGGTTTAGGGATCCGCGGGGGCGGAGTGATCCAGGTTAGGGATGCTAGACGTGTTGTGCGTCGTGCATTTACCCGAGTGAGGACCTTGCTCCGTCGCGGCGCGGCCCCGTGATGTGTTACTTATAGCTCAGTCCCCTAGGTTCAGATGACATTAGTGTGTCGATTTTGCGGGATAGTTTACTTGTGCAGTGGTATCCTTTCTGACCAGTGGATGAGTAGACTGACCTACAGATATGTAGATGTGACTTCGGATAGTATGTATGGATGTAGCCCTACTTTTGCGTAGCCTGACTATTCGGATGATGTATTTGTATTTGTTCCACTTTTGCTAGACTTTGACCTCGAAACTATGTATTTGGCTCTAACATCCAACTTGTGATAACCCTTGTACCGTACTTATTTAGTTTCAGTTTCTTTAATATTGCCTCAACTGCTTTACTTTCCGATGCCATGCTTTACTGTTTTGATATACAACTGTGATTATACAATTGCTACAAACCACAAATACAACCATACTGTTTCAAATGTACGATATACGATTTCAAATTGTTTTCTACAACTTCCAAAAATGTTCCTGCAATCTTTAAAGGTAAAAAAAAGAAAAAAAAAATTTCAAAAAAAAAAATGTTTTGAAATTTTGAAAAATATTTTTGAGGTTTCGAAATTTTGAAAACTCTTGTAAATGTTTTCGCATCCCAAAGGGATCTTTCCCCCCAAAAATGTTTGACATTTTATCTCCAACAACGGACTATTAAAACTTTTGCACTTCCACCCTTATGAGGAGGAACGATACGCTCCTGACCCGTGCAAACGCTGTCAGATAATTGGAAAACCCTAACCCCTTTCTTGTTTTATTATCAGAATCATGCCACCCAGAAGAATGAACACCCGAGCCCACCCGATCAGTTCTGAGGGCCAGGGTAGCCACCATGGAGCCGGAGGGCACCAGAACCGTGAAGGGGAGAATGTCAACCTGAGTGATAATGAGGGCAACGATCATAACCTGTTTGACGACTCTGAGTATGAAGAAGAAGAAGCTGGTGATGATACCCGAGAGGTAGAACATCCTAGGGGAGGCCCTATGGAACAGTTCATGGAGTTACTTAGGCAGAACTTGGACCGTCCCCCAGTTCAGCAACCACCCCAGAATGCTAATGCTAATGCCTTCCGGAACTTCAAATCCCTGAAACCCCCAGAATTTAAAGGAACTGCCGACCCTGTCGAGGCAAGGGCCTGGCTGAAGGAAATGGAAAAATCTTTCGAGATACTAGGTGTCGCTGAAAAGCAGAAGACTGTTTTCGCCACTTACCTTCTGAAGGGTGAGGCGAACTATTGGTGGGAAGCTAAGAAGAATTTGGAAGGAAGAGGCGTGGTAACCTGGGAGAGATTTAGCGAGTTGTTCTTGGAGAAGTACTTTCCTAGGTTCATGGAGACACAAATGGAGCTAAAGTTTTTGGAGCTGAAGCAAGGAAACATGACGGTGGCCGAGTATGAGGCCAAATTTACTGAGCTGTCGAGGTTTGTGCCAGAGTATGTGAACTCTGAGGCAAAGAGGGCCCGAAGATTTCAATTAGGGCTAAAACAATGGATTCAGAATCGTGTGGCGGTTCTTGAGCTGACAGACTATGCCACCCTGGTACAGAAAGCGTCAATTGTTGAAGCTGGGAGTGAACAGATGCAGAAGGAGAGAGAAGGAAAGAAGAGGAAGTTGGATAGCCGAAAGGGAAACTCTGTGGGTGGGAGCTTTCCGAGCAAATTTAAGCGAGGAACGATGTCCCAACCCAGCGGGAACTTTGGAACCAAGAGAGCTGAAAGTTGGAGTGTGGGCCAGGGCGGCCGACCGCAGGGATCGTCTTACTCTACCCCATCCCGAGCCCAACCCCCAGAATGCAACAAATGTGGAAGGAAACATGCGGGCGTGTGCAACCTGCAAGATGTGAAGTGCTTCAAGTGTGGGCTGACAGGGCATTATGCTAACGCCTGTCACGGAACTAGTAACAACCCGAGTGTCGGAGGTACTTGCTTCAAGTGTGGGAAACCAGGGCACCGAATGAGGGAATGTATGTCCTCTGGGCCAGCTGCATCGAGAGTGAGTGGAACTACTTCTAACAAGGCCCCTACTGCAAGAACTTTTAACATGACGGTGCAGGATGCCGTGAGGAACACGGATGTGATTGCAGGTACCCTATTACTCAACTCAGTTAAAGCAAATGTTTTATTTGATTCGGGAACTATCAAGTCTTTCATATCTCTAGATTTTGTATGTCGGTTAAGCCTTAAGACTGAACCATTGAAAGACAGATTGCAAATAGAGATAGCTAATCATGAAATTATTCCCGTTAGCCAAGTATGTCCAGGTTGTGACCTAGAAATAGAAGGACGACACTTTCGGGTAGACTTAATACCTTTTAAACTAGGGGAGTTTGACGTAATAGTAGGTATGGATTGGTTAACAACCCATGGAGCCCAGATTGATTGTGTCAAGAAGAAAGTAAGTTTGAGACTGCCAGGGGACGAGGAAGTAGTATTTAGTGGGAAACGGCAAAGCCAAAAGTTCCTGACTATGATTCAAGCTAAGAAGCTGTTACGTAAAGGATGCGAAGCCTATTTATCCTATGTGAAGGATAGCAAGAAAGAGACACCGAACCTACAGGAAATCCCTGTCGTCAATGAGTTCGCGGATGTATTTCCGGACGATCTTCCCGGACTACCACCCGATAGGGACATCGAGTTTGCTATAGACTTAGTTCCAGGTACGGCCCCAATTTCGAAAGCCCCATATCGGCTAGCCCCAGTGGAAATGAAAGAACTGGCCACTCAGTTACAAGAGTTGTTGGATAAAGGGATGATAAGACCTAGTGTGTCGCCGTGGGGAGCCCCGGTGTTATTCGTGAAGAAGAAGGACGGCAGCATGAGATTATGTATAGACTACAGAGAGTTGAACAAGGTGACTATCAAGAATAAGTATCCCTTGCCCAGGATAGATGACCTGTTTGATCAATTGAAAGATGCAGTTTATTTCTCTAAGATTGATTTGCGGACCGGGTACCACCAGTTAAAGATTAAACCAGAAGATATACCAAAGACGGCCTTTCGCACCCGGTATGGACACTATGAGTTCCTAGTGATGTCATTTGGGTTAACGAATGCCCCTGCAGCTTTCATGGACTTAATGAATCGAGTCTTCAAGAAATACTTGGACAAGTGTGTTATAGTCTTCATCGATGATATCTTGATTTATTCCAAGACGAAGGAGGAACATGCATAGCACTTGAGGATTGTATTGGGAGCATTGAGAGAAGAAAAGTTGTACGCTAAGTTCTCAAAGTGCGAATTTTGGTTGAAGGAAGTTCAGTTTTTAGGGCATGTGATTAGCGAACAAGGCATTCTAGTGGACCCAGCCAAAATAGAGGCTGTATCAAATTGGGAGAGACCAACCACTCCGACAGAGGTGAGAAGTTTCATAGGACTGGCTGGCTACTATAGGAGATTTGTCCAAGACTTTGCAAAGATAGCAGCCCCTTTGACCCGACTAACTCGCAAGACCGAGAAGTTTGTGTGGACTGAAAAATGCGAAGAGAGCTTTCAAGAGTTGAAAAAGAGGTTGGTGACCGCACCAGTACTAGCCCTACCTGATGATAAGGGGATTTTGTGATTTATAGCGACGCATCCCATAAAGGTTTAGGGTGTGTGCTTATGCAGCACGGTAAGGTGATTGCGTATGCGTCCAGACAACTTAAGGAGTATGAGATAAGATACCCCACCCATGATTTGGAATTAGCAGCGATAGTTTTTGCTTTAAAGATCTGGAGACATTATCTGTACGGAGAAAAGTGTGAAATCTACACGGATCACAAGAGCTTAAAGTACATATTCACTCAGAAAGAGTTAAACATGAGGCAGAGGAGATGGTTAGAGCTAATTAAAGATTATGATTGTGAGATTCATTATCACCCAGGGAAGGCCAACGTGGTGGCCGATGCACTTAGCCGAAAGGAGAAGCTTAAGATGATAACGTCAGTGGACGAATTGATCAAGGACCTTGAGAAACTGGAGATTGAAGTGAGGCTACCAGGAATTGGACAAGAGAGTCTAATGGAAATAAAAGTCCAACCACCGTTGTTGGAAAAGATTAAGTTGTGCCAGGAAAAGAAGATGGAAGAAGAAAAGAATTCGATGGAGAAAATCTTGACTGGCGAAGAAATTAAGTGTGAGAAGGACGGGAATGGAATTATGAGGTACGCATCTAGGATATGGATTCCGAACGTTCAAGAGTTAAAAGATGAGATTTTGCAAGAGGCTCATAGTTCGAGGTACTCAATTCACCCTGGAGGCACTAAGATGTATAGGGATCTGAGAGAATACTATTGGTGGCCTAATATGAAAAAGGACGTGGCAGAGTGGGTAAGTAAATGCTTGACATGTCAAAGAGTAAAGGCCGAACACCAGAGGCCCAGTGGATTGTTGCAACCCTTAGAGATACCCGAGTGGAAGTGGGAGCAGATTGCGATGGACTTTGTGGTCGGATTACCAAGGACCAAGACGAATCATGATGCCATTTGGGTAATTATCGATAGGTTGACCAAGTCAGCACATTTTCTTCCAATCAACGAGAGATATACTGTCGACAAGCTGGCAGATATTTACCTAAAGGAGATTGTGGTTAGACATGGGGTTCCTGTGAGCATTGTATCAGATAGAGACCCGAGATTCAACTCCAGGTTCTGGAGAAGTTTTCAGGATTGTGTGGGGAATAAGTTAAACATGATTACTGCATACCATCCCCAAACAGACGGACAGAGTGAGAGAACCATCCAGACCATCGAGGACATGTTGAGGGTATGTGCCATTGATTTTAAGGGAAGTTGGGATGACCACTTGCCGTTGATCGAATTTTCCTACAACAACAGTTACCATGCGAGTATAGGCATGCCCCCATATGAAGCTTTATACGGACGAAGATGTCGGTCTCCCTTGTGTTGGGAAGAAGTTGGAGAGCGGAAGATTTTAGGGCCTGAACTGGTCCAACAGACAAGAGAAACTATCGAGCTCATAAGAGGACGGCTGGTCGCGGCCCAAGACAGACAGAAGAAGTATGCGGACCAGACCCGCAAGGATAAAGACTATGAAGTAGGAGAGTTTGTGATGTTGAAGGTATCGCCGTGGAAGGGATTGATGAGATTTGGTAAGAAGGGAAAGCTAAGCCCGAGATTTATTGGACCTTTTGAGATCTTGAAACGATTTGGGAAGTTAGCCTATGAATTGGCTTTACCCCCGAGCTTATAGCAAGTACATAATGTGTTCCATGTGTCCATGCTACGACCGTACCATACCGACTTCCGACATGTGATAGAACATGATTAAGTGGATTTGCAACCAGACTTAACATATGTCGAGCAACCCGTAGAAATCATGGATCGAAAAGAACAGGTGCTGAGGAACAAGGTTGTCAAACTAGTGAGAGTCTTGTGGAGGAATCAGAATGTCGAAGAATCAACATGGGAACTAGAGAGCGCAATGCGTGAAAAGCACCCCCAACTGTTTTCAACCTGATTCCGGGACGGAATCCTTTTAAGGAGGGGAGGCTGTAAGAACCCTAATTTTTGGTAATATTTCCTTTTATTTAATATCTTGTGACATTATCATTATGGAACCTTTCTAGTCATCCCTGTTGATTTATAGAATTGATTGTCTTAGAAACTGCGTTGTTGCATTTATGATGTAAGATATACAGAGAGATTGTGAAGGCAAGAGTCTTACTGTTAGTAATATTTATAAAACTTGGAATTTGAGAATGGTTAGAGTATTAAAGGATTTATTAAGAATTATGACGAGGAATTATGGACATTCGAGGAATTTACACAATAAGTACTTAAGGAATTATAGGGAAAATCTCTACGTGACGAAATATTATTACGAAAGAATAATTAAGTTACGATACGAAGTAAGGATTAAATAACAAGCATTGGTGGGAGAATAATATTACAAGGAAAGAAATTACATGCAAGTGCCATGTAACTAGCTAGTTAGAAAAAAGAAACTAGAAAACATAAAAGTAGAAGTGAATAGTGACTAGCATGGTGGATGATGTACTTAGGGGACAAGAGGGCATGGGAGGCAACCTAGGCTATAGCTTGGCAACATGTGACTACTCTTATTAACCACAATAATACATAGCATACTTAGCATTTCTTTTAACCATACCAAACAAAACAAAAGCAAAACACTCCCCCCCCCCTTGAATATAGCTCTCGGCCGAACCACATAGGGAGAGAGGGAGAGATTTTCTCTCCAAGATTTCTTCATCTACAACCTTGATCAAAATTCCTAGGGCTTCCTTGCATCATATTAGAGGTATGGTATCAATTTCAAAGCCTTCCATCCATTGGTTCTTGAGATATAAATTGTTGAAAGTTAGAAAAGTGTTAACATAAGTTTATTATCTTTTAGATCTTGAAGGATTAAGGTGTGTGAGGGCTCATCCAAGTATTCTTAGTTGTTGTAAAGCTCATTCAAGGTCCTTAGCTACTCAAGAAGGTATAAAATCTCAAACCACCCTTGGTTATGTGTTGTTCATATAGTATGGTAGTAGATCCATGTATTTTAGGGCTTATCTTGAATGTATAAGTATTGGATAGCATGGATCTTGGGTTTGATGTTGAGATTGTGATTTTTATGACTATGGTTAATATATATATCTCCATGAGTGTTATGAGTCATGATCTAAGTGTATTAAGTGGTGTTTATGTTATGGAAGTATGAAAAATGGTTGATCTAAGTGATTTGAGCTTGCTGAGTTTGTCCAGGAACTTTGATCTGTGTTGTAGCACGATTTTGAACACCCAAATGATGTCCCCTGATGTCCTACCTTATATTTATGGAAAGATAATTGAATGTAGTTTCTGGAAATGTAAGATTCATAGCTAGGTGATGTGTGGATTTTTAGTTATGGCCGGAGGAGTGAATTTTGTTTCTGGACTATGGACTGCATTAAGTGACCCCCTTGTGAACCTTGTTTAAACACCTTAAAATATATTTGGGATCATGGAAAAATTTGAGAATTTAGGTAATGCAGTGGTGGAGACGACCCAAAAGGAATTGGATTAAAATATGAATTTTTGGATTTTATAAAAATGCTAGAGTAAAATTTGCGCAATGGAAAAAGTCGATTAGTGGAACATTATTCTAGGGTTAGTGGTTATGATTCGAACGTGGTAACTAAAATTAAGTCGAGTAGGTGACGAGCATAAACAAGTGATGACATGGACCTATAGTGGGGCTAGGGAGTCATAAGACGAAGTCGTTAAGTTAATTTCGTACCCCCTTAAAATCCCGTAATTAGAGAGAAATTGTTAAGGTACTAACGAACGATTATTGTTTATGTATAGATCGTTCGAATTCGCACGCTCGACCACCCCAACCAAACCAAGGCAAGTTTACTTTTCAAAACTTATCCCTATACAAGGATTTCACTGTTGTGTTTGTAGTTTTCAAATGATATCAAATGCTATGTTTATCGAAGTATTGATGCAATTGAGATTGAACAAGTACATGTATGCTTTTACCCCTTGAACTTAGATTGAAATGTTTTCTTCGGACAACGACTCTAGCAATAGAGGTCGTAGCGGTCCGTATATACTATTGACCGGGGAGCGGTATATTATTATATCGTATCTATATTGCGAAAACCCGAAGGGTCATTCGGGTGGTATCGTATCTTCAAATAACTATTGTTATATCTTCGTAAATACTCGAAACCCTATCATGGATTAAAAGTTTATTTTATCGAATAATTATTTATTAATTATTAATATTAAATCTTAAAATATTATTTATTAATTATTGTTCATTATTTAAAGATAAAGTTAATCCAAGATACTTTTTAATACTTTCAAACTCGAACTATTTCGAACTCAAAACATTTTCGAAAACCCCCGGTCAGATTCTGCTTCTTGTATGATTTCAAGAATCATCGATCGACTGATGTCGGACCTCAACTACTCTGTTTTCAATCAAAATCAAGTTTTAAAAGAAAAGAAAAAGGGACTCTGGCAGGTGTGGGAACCGTTGACGAACGATTCCCGGGATGTGTAAGCGGCCGTGAGCCAGGCGGTCCATCACTTATTATTCCGGCCCAGGTGTTGCCGAAGGATGATTACGGATGTAGTTTTCATCGAGGGTGATTACGGATGTAGTTTTCACCCGAGGGATAGTTACGGATGTAGTTTCTATCCTTCTACCGGTAGAGAAGACCCGCGGATTATTGGACTTGGATGTGGCTACTGATCATCGTCAATCCTTGTCAGGTTTTTATGTTTTCTTTAAGTCCCATTCCTCCATTTTGGAAAAATGCTTTGACACTGCTTCTTAGGATTTTGTGCCAAGTTGCTGATAGTGTTATAATTTGATGAGAAAGATGTTGATTCAATGCAGTATCTAGAACTGCAAGTTTATTTTGAAAACAAGGGCACATATTGTTGCACCTTCGAGATTTATCAATTATGACTAGTGATTTTATAACTGATTGATACAAACAAATATATCAACTGCCAATCATATGAGATGTTATATTGCCTATCTTATATATATTTCTTGCTGAGCTATAGTTGCTCACTCTTGCTTGTTTTCAAACTTTACAAACACAACAGCTAAGCGAAATGGCAAGACCCAGGCAGACTGCTCGAAAGCAGGTGACTAGGCCCGAGCCTCCACTTGAGATTCCACCGGTAGGCCCCATTAGCCGGATTGGTTGGCAGCTTTTGTTAGTACGTTTTATTTATCAGCATGACCTGTGCAAGGCAGTGTATCGTAACAAACTTTCAAGCCGCCAGCTTCGCTTCATATCGGAGTGTTGCTGGTAGCATAAATACTATTTAATTCGGTCTGTAATAACTCTGATAACTTTATTACTATTTAATCAATGTGTGACGTTTCTGAGGCTCTAACCTGTGTGTGTGAGTGTGGTGTGAGTTTATTGTGGGGTCGATGGCTGTGTTATATATATTATGTGCAAGAACAGGTATGTTACTAATGGAAAATGGACCGTGAGCGCCTAGATCTCCGACCCCGGATCTGGGGGCGTCACATTTTCAGCTTCATTTAAGAAAATGTCTTCCCCCATTGTGAGTAACAGGGGTGTGCTTGAAGAAATGAAGGGATTTACAGTTGCCTCAGATATAGTTTTACTTTTCTTATGTAAAGGCAGAGCTGTGGTTTCACTCAAGACATCACTACTCGGATTAGATCTTTTGATTGACAATTTCTTTCTGTGATAGTATTTGGAGAATGTAGAATTGGTGTTTGGTGCATTGACCTGGGTTAAAGGTTGTGGTGCTACAGCCCCTTGGTCATTTCACACAAATAATTGACTATCAGAAAGATATTGAGATTGCGAAGTAGTTGAGTCAAATACCTGATCATTAACAGTTGCATCATCTTCACTCTGAGTGGGTTGATCCACTGGAAGTTGAGGTTCAGGAGCAATTAAGGGTTCAGGATCAGGTTGAGGTTCTGGTTCTGGTTGATGTTCAGGAGCTTGTTCTGCTTCATGTTCTGGAGCTTGTTCTGCTTCATGTTATGGAGCTTGTTCAAGTGCAAGTATCCCAGCAACTGGTTGAGGCATAACATTTGGCAAATTTATGAATCTAGACATGTATGGTGTTATGACCACTGGAACATGCAACAGAGCCTTAGAAGTATCCAACCTAGTGTAGAACTTCTTGTTTGGTTTACCAGACCATTGAACTCGATCATTTGGAAAAAGAGCAGTCTGATCCTTAGGCATAAGATGATTAAATATTAATGTCAAAAATCGAGGGTAATGACACTTAACCATTTTACCTTTCCCAAAATTCTTTCTAGCCTTCTTCACACGTTTTAACAATATAGACCATAGCAAGCTACCAAAGTTGATCCTTCTGTTATGAGCAATTGAGAAACCAATTGACTGTAACATACCTGTGATGACGGTATTGTTACTCTTGGTAGAATTGGCAAAAACCTTTGCGATGATCTCGAAGAAAATGTTCCATTCTTGAACAAGGTTGCTTTTGAGTGGACGTTTAAGATCCAGTTGACCTTGATAGTTCAGATGTGTAAAGAATTGGGTCAACTCATCAGTTGATGGCGCTTCAGCAAACTGTTCAGTAGGAAGTTTCAGAGCAGCATTGAAGACAGATTCATCCACTGTATATGTCTTATCATTAAAGTTGAAAGAAAACGATCTTCCATCTGAGACAGCTGTAGTACACATTAGTTTAAGTGGACCAAATTTCATGGGAATATTTGCAGTTATAGCATGGCTACAGATATTTTGTTCGTTCAGAAAAGTTATCCAAGGCTTGAACCGATCCACCGAGCAATCCTCAGGATTAAAATATCCAATAAAATTGTGATTAACAATCTCAAAATTATTATAAGCACCAGCCATTCCAAATCAAGTATTAAATTTATGGAATCTGCAAAATTCAACAATTAAACTAATTAATTCATAAAATTCGAATTAATAAATAATTAAAAATTCGAAAAATTGAATTCTTCACCAAAAATTCTGAAAATTTGAGGCAATGATCTTGATATCAGTACAAACACGAGTATATTTTTAGATTTTGAAAAATCACAACCATTCCTCTTGAATTTCAAATCGAAAATCCGAAAGTTTCAAACTCAAAATCACAAAAACTCGACTAAATCTCACATTTAAACCGTAGTTTTGAAGAAAATCGACTGGGTAATCGATTAATGTTCTTAGAATCGTGATTTGAGATGAAAATCGGGCAACAATTCGACAGTTATATGTGTGTATATATGTATGTATCGCACGAGAGGATTAGGTGACTTAACAAGCTAATATTGAAGAACACACTGATATAACTTATGAATATAACAATCGACTTATATACAAAATCAATTCTAATATGACTATCGGTTGATAGTCATACCGATAGTTATATTACGCGTAAACGTAATATAACTGAATTAATTGAGTAGTCATATTGCAAACAAACTGATAATATAACTATCAAATAACTCAGAATATGACAATCGGTGGGATTGGTATACTGATAGTTATATTTAGACTAACAACACTAATATAACTAATAATAACTACAGTTATATTGTGAGAAAGCAGTAATATGACTATCTAATTAATTAGTTATATCTAAAGTTATATTAACAATAAAACTAACTGCTTATTATAAAACTAATTAATATAACAACAAAAATCGAATATAACAAATAGATGGATTGTTATACCGATTGTTATATTTAACAAAACAGTTAATATAACTATCCTAACATTCTAATATTAACAGGATATTTACAGTTAGCAAATTCTAACAATAAAGCAACTTAATTATTAATTAATAAACTATAAATAACACACTAATTTACACTAATATTAGCAGACATAATAAAAAATTATTAAAATGATCATAGTTAGTCCTTTTTACGGAATCAAACATTAATAACAAAAGGACAAACACTACAAATAAAATAAAAATAAAATACTAAATATTTACATAATTATTTATGGTGAATTAATAAATCTATAAATTTTCTAATAAAATAATTTCCATATAGAAAATTATTCAAAAAGAAAATATAATTTATTAAACAGCAAAAATAATGAAACTAATTTTTTTAAAATAATGACATTTTCAAGAAAAATAGATTTCTCATAAATTGCAGCTTGTAAAATTCAAGAAAAATATTTTTAAGGAAAATGAATTACTCTAAAATTACAAGAAGTAATTAGAAATATATAAAGAAGATAATGACAATGATTTAAGAAGAAACAAGCAAAAGTATAAGTTGATAAAATAATTATACAAGTGATTTCAATAACGAATATTAACACATCAATCACTTGTAAATTATTAAAGATCAAACCCCAGATATTAACTAGTTTAATTACTAGGACTATTTAACATACCCAATTCACCAACAAGTCTGGTGAATGTGGATTCGTAAAGAGACTTAGTAAAAATATCTGCTGTTTGTTCTTCCGTGGGTACAAAAAGTAACTCCACGGTACCATTCATGACATGCTCTCGAATAAAATGATACCTGATGTCAATGTGCTTTGTTCTCGTATGCTGCACAGGATTGTTGGAGATTGCTATGGCACTTATATTATGACACAAAATAGGAATATTGTTTAATACAAAGCCATAGTCTCTAAGTTGATTCCTAATCCATAAGATCTGAGCACAGCAGCTTCCAGCAGCGATGTATTCAGCTTCGGCTGTTGAGTTGGAAACTGTCTGTTGTTTCTTACTGTACCAGAAAACAAGTCTTCCACCTAGGAATTGACAACTCCCAGATGTGCTTTTTCTATCTACAACACTTCCTGCATAATCTGAATCTGTATATCCAACAAGGTTAAAACCAGAATCTTTAGGGTACCAGATGCCTAAGTTAGGCGTACCCTTAAGATATCTCAGGATTCGTTTAACAGCAATGAGATGAACATCTCTAGGATCCGATTGGAACCTTGCACACAAGCACGTAGCATGCATAATATCAGGTCTACTTGCAGTAAGGTAAAGTAATGAGCCTATCATACCTCTGTAGCTTGTGATATCTACCTTCGCAGAATTTTCACATGCTCCAAATTTGACCGTTATGAATGATGGTGTTCTTGCTGAAGATGAGTCCTCCATTTGATATTTCTTGAGAAGCTCTTTGACATACTTGTATTGACAGATAAATATTCCATCTGTCCTTTGACTTACTTGCAATCCAAGAAAGAACTTCAGCTCACCCATCATGCTCATTTCAAACTTACCCTGCATTAACTTAACAAATTTCTTGCAAAGAAGATCATTAGTAGACCCAAATATTATATCGTCCATATAGATATGGACTAATATTGTATCATTCTTATGTTTCTTTGTGAAGAGAGTTTTGTCTATGACACCTCTAGTAAATTCATTTTCAAGTAAAAATTCAGAGAGAGTGTCATACCATTTCCTTGGTGCTTGATTAAGACCATAGATAGCCTGGAAGAGAAAGTAGACATAACCCAATAGATCTGGATCTTCAAAACTAGGTGGTTGTTCTACATATACCTTTTCATCCAGCTTACCATTTAGAAAGGCACTCTTGACATCCATTTGATAAACATGAAAGTTAGAAAAGGCTGCGAATGCCAAGAATATCCTAATGGCCTCAAGTCTAGCCACTGGAGCATAGGTCTCATCATAGTCAATGCCTTCAGATTGTGAGTAACCTTTTGCTACCAGTCTTGCTTTATTTCTTGTTACTGTGCCATCTTCATCAAGTTTGTTTCTGAATACCCACCTAGTACCAACCACTGTTCTATTTGTAGGTCTGGGTACCAGCTTCCATACTTCTTGTTGTTTAAATTGATTGAGTTCATCTTGCATAGCAATCACCCAATCAGGATCTGAAAGAGCTTCTTCAGTTTTCTTAGGTTCCATTTTAGATAGAAAACCTGAATAATTACATTGATTTTGCAAAGCTCTTCTTGTCTTTACACCAACATCTGGATCACCAACGATTAGCTCAAAAGGATGATCTCTATTCCAAACAGTCTGTCTGGGAAGATTTAGTCTTGATGATTCGCCTTGTTCTTCATTGTGATATTGAGTATGACTAGTAGATCCTTCATTAACTCCCCCTGAGTTATTGCCAAGATGATTAGATGAGTGTTCAGAAGTATGAGTGGTGTTTTCAATATTATCATAATTTTCACCACCATTATTCTGATTAGTCTCATCATTGACATTGTTGTCATTAACATCAGTAAAAACATCAGGTGGACTATCACCATCTGAATCTAGATCTGTCATATCTTCAAAAGATAGCTTTTCAGATGAATCTTCAGTTTGGATACTAGGGAGTTTAGTGTCATCAAATGTTACATTGACACTTTCCATCATCTTCTGATGTTCAATCAAATACACCTTATAAGCTCTTCTTTCATAACCAACAAAAATTGCTTCATGTGCTTTGGCTTCAAATTTTCCACCTTGATCGTCTCCTTCTTTAAGTACAAAGCATTTTGCTCCAAATACATGAAAGTATTTGAGTGTTGGTTTCTTTTCATTCAAGGCTTCATAGGGTGTTTTCATCAAGTCTTTGTTGATAAGAGTTCGATTCTGAGTATAGCAAGCAGTGTTGACAGCTTCAGCCCAAAAGTACAATGGAAGCCTTGATTCACTTAACATAGTACGTGCAGCTTCAATCAAGGTTCTATTCTTTCTTTCAACTACCCCATTTTGCCGAGGAGTTCTTGAAGCTGAGTATTGTCTGGTTATACCTTTTTTAGTACAAAAGTCATTCAGAACTGCATTCTTGAATTCAGTTCCATTGTCTGACCTTATTGCCCTCACTGGATACTTGGAATCCAGCTCAATTAACTTGATGTGATAAATCACCAGTTGTGGAGTCTCATCTTTAGAATTCAGGAACAAGACCCATGTGTACTTTGAAAAATCATCAACAATCACAAGAGCATATCTTTTCTTTGACATAGACATCACATTCACTAGACCAAATAGATCCATGTGAAGTAACTGTAAAGGATCAGTTATTGAAGATATATCAGTGCTTCTGTGAGTTGCCCTTTTTAGTTTGCCTTTTTGACAGGCATCACATAGTCCTTCCTGTGTGAATTCCATAGGGGGTAAACCTCTCACCATTTCCCTCTTAACCAAATAATTCATTGTTTTGAAATTTAGATGAGAAAGTTTCTTGTGCCATAGCCAGCTTTCATCTATGGATGCTTTAGAATAGAAGCAATTGATTTCTTCAGTGCTTCCAGAGTTCATGTTGGCTACATACAAGTTTCCTTTTCTGACTCCCGTCAGAGATGGTTGTTCACATCTTTTGTGTGAAATCAGACAATTCTTTTTATTAAAGTAGACTTCAAATCCCTTGTCACAGAATTGACTGATGCTGAGCAAATTATGCTCAAGTCCTTTTACAAAGGACACTTCTTCTATGATAACATTTCCAGCTTCAAGTCTGCCATATCCATCAGTTCTACCTTTGCTGTTATCTCCAAAGGTAACTACTGGGCCGGCCTTCTCCACCACATTTGTCAACAGGGTTCTGTCTCCAGTCATATGCCTTGAACATCCACTGTCCAAGATCCAGGTTACTCGATCAACCTGTTCAACACCCTGCAATGACAAACGGATTAAACCTTCTTCGGAACCCAAATTTGATTGGGTCCTGCCGATTTAAAGTATTGGCCTTTATCAGGAAAACCAACATTTTTAATCAATAAACATTTAACCTTGTAAACAGATTTGAAAAACTTTTGTTTTATCTTGGGTATCCATGTTTCTTTAGCAGCAATAACACTTGTGTCATTGACTGGATATTTGACCTGGTAAACATTCTTGGTAACCCTTTGTTTAGTCTTAGGTACAAATGGCTCTCTCCTAACTTGAGGAGGAAAAGCAGTCTTTGATCGAACATTATTGTTCCTGTTGATATGCTGTCGAGGAGCAGTCTGTTTATCACATGCATAACTACCATTAAAATAAGCACGCATACTGTTAAAAGCACAAGACATACAATTGATAACACCACATGCTTTATGATTAGAATCAATGATAGGCATGGTACTCATGTTAGACATGTTATTTTCTGCTTCAACTTATCACCACCTAATCCAGTCTTAGAAGAACTAGTTGTTTCAACAACCTTGACTGGCACTTTAGGTACATCTTTCTTGGATGAAATATTCTTTGGATTAGCGTCCTTAACAGATTTAGCCTTAACAAAGACTATGCCATTTGCACTGTCCTCATTTCTCATTTCTTCCTGGATAACCATAGAAAGAATATCTGGTTGTCCAGCATCAGATTGTTTAAATAGAGGTTCTTTAACATTCTCGAGCACATGTGGTATTCCCCTTTCTTTAGCACTAACAAGGTTAGGGGAATTTATGCCCAATGATGCAACATCTTCATTGTAGCCATACCCTATACCTGCTGTTCGTTCTACGGATTATTTGTTAAAAAACTCTTTGGAAACTTTAACAGAATTATAACAAGCCCTGACCCGTGTTTCAAGTTCAGTAATTCTAGCCATTTGTTTGCCTACAACTTCTAGAATAGATTTCTCCTTTTTATGAAGCATTGTTATTTCATCTCTTTGTTGATCTTGATTAATATGCACCTTTTTCAATTCTGACACTCCATTTCCAAGTTTAGTGCTTAGTAGATCTAGTCTATTATATCCAGTTTGTGCATTATCTAAGGAATTATATAGACTACGAATCAACTCAGTGTCAGTAAGAATTACCGGTTTGTTATGATGACCAGATGCTTCATCATTTGCCACCAGCGCAAGATTTCCATATTCTTCATCTTCGCTGTCCGTGTCATCCCAACTCTTACCAGCCGCAACATAGGCTTTTCCAGGTTTCTTCTTCTCAACAGAAAAGTCTCTTCTTTGAGTTTGCTTGGGTTTCTGACATTCAGTGGCAAAGTGCCCCAATTCATTACAGTTGAAGCAACGAATCTTGCTTCTGTCAACAGTTCCAGTTTTGTATCCTCCCCTGTTACTAGAGGAAGAAGAGCCGCCTCTCTGAAATCTGTTATTTGACTTGAACCTGTACTTTGGGTTTCTTCTGAATCTAAAGTTGCCAAATTGCCTTACCATCAATGCCAGGGATTCATCTTCCAGTTGATCTAGCTCTTCCAATGAGTAAAAGTCTCCACCATCCTGAGTAGGTGGTGTCTGACCAAGTTCTACTTCAGTCTTTTCCTTGTCTGATCTGTAAGGTAGAACAACCTTAGCTTCCACTTCCTTAGGTGCCTAAACTACAAGAGCTCTAGATGAACTTGGCACTCTTCCTTTGCCAGAGACCTCCCTCTGCTGTACTTGTTCCAGTTCATAGGTTTTCAGAACACCAAACAATCTTTCAAGAGCAATCTTATTCAAATATCTTTATTCTCTGATGGCCGTTATCCTATGTTCAAGATGAGTGGGCATCGTCAACAAAAACTTCATATTAATCTCCTTCTGTGTATATTGCTTGCCATGAACTTGCAAGTTGTTGATTATTTTGTTATACCTTTCAAACACTTCCTGAATGCCTTCACTAGGGCCAGCTCTAAAGTGTTCATACTCAGAGGTTAAAATTTGAAGTCTGTTTTCCCTGACTTCATCAGTTCCTTCATTAATAGTCTCAATAGTTTCCCACATGTGCTTTGCAGTTTTACAATTCATCACATGACTGTACATCACAGCATCCAGGGAATCTATTAGAATAAGTCTCAAATTCTTATCTAGTCCTGCGTCTTCCTTTTCATCAGGAGTAAGAGAAGCAGCAGGCTTTGGAAAGGATGATGCAGGTGTTACAACAATTCCTCCAACGATAGATTCAGTTACATATTCTTTTGGAATTGTAGGTCCATTCTGTAGAACACCCAAATATTTAGAATTTGCAACATCAAGAAACAACTCCATTTTATTTTTACACATTGCATAATTGTCCTTGTTAAACATGGGAATCTTAACAATGCCTTTTGATGACATGATGAATTTTTAAGTGAGTTAAAAATTCGAGATAGATTTTTGACGAAATAAAATTAGGATCTTGAATACAATCTATATCATTTTCTCGAAATTTGTTCTTTAAATAAAATTTATCTTAAACAAATTTGTGCGGAATAATATAACACAGATTTCAAGTTGAATATAACAATATATTAACTTGATGGGTGTTACAAAATCAGTCCAAATGATTATCAAGTAATTAATAACTAATTAGAAAATTCGACATGAACTTTTCTAATTTAGTTAATAAAAATCAAGATATCAAGTTGTGAACTAGGAAACTTAATTCACTAGTAGTACAAGAATCCCAAGTAAACAAGTTCCAATGGATAGAATATTACAACTGAGATGAACTTGAATTTACAGAAATTAATTTGTATGTGTTCTTGAGCTTGAGAGGGAGAGAGAGAGACAGGCTGCTGTGTATGTATTTGATGTTATGTTCGAATACTTCTGCTTCTTTTACAATCTGCTGCCTTTTATAACACAGCCATAGTCATATTGCTTTGTTTCAACTGATATAACAATCAGTTAACAATAATATGACATTCGGTATGACTATCCACTGCAAGTAATATGACAGTCTCTTTAAATATAACTTTCGGTATGACTATCCTTAATACTTGATATGACAGTCTATTGAACTAGATATGACTATCCATTCCAATATAACATTCGGTATTACTATCTCTTTGAACTGTATATGACAATCGGTATAACTATCCTTTGATAGTTATATTATCATATTTTTTCAGCTTATAATTAATCAAATGATTTATAAAAATCATTTAAATAACTATTTCTTTTTCATATTAATTCTGATTTAATTAATCTAATAATTACTTTAACAAATATATTAATTCTGATAGAATTAATTTATTTATTTAAATTAATTATTTGATTTAATTATTTAAAGTAGAATTAATACAAATCCTTTAATAGTCAATACTTCACTGTGAACCACGTAATTATAATAAGGAACATACACTGGATCGATGTTGACGCTCGATGTACTGTCTGGTTCATGAACGACTAACTCCAATCTCTGTTCTTCATCTTGACTTTAAACTGTGGTCTTTTTCTATTCTTCACTCTCTTCAATCATTCTGTACTGATATTGTTTCTTATCACTTATAGAAATCTCTGTCCTCTAAATGAATCCATGTGTTTCAATGCTATTTTGAGGCTTGATCAGATAACTGAATCTTCTTCCAGTGTAAAACATCAAAACTATAGATTGACTTGTTGATTTTTCTTCTGACAGATATCATCTTTTGAGATTCCTGTGATAGTTGATATTATTTACTTATTATAATCTAGTTTAATTGGATTAGGATCCTCGAACTACAAATAGGCTGAGTCATATGCCTTTCAACACACTTAATCATTTCACTTCTTTTCAGATGTCAAACGATGATAGCTCGAGGACTCCTTCTCCTCTTCCACATGTTCGAATTAGCAACGAGGCTGCTTCCAACATCGCAAGGGCAACGAGCACGAGCGAAAGCTCCTTCCAATTATATTTCGACTCGCAATGGTCGAATGAAGATTATACCAGAGAGGTACCCCTAGATAAATGGCGATCCAAGCGTCCCACAAGCTCACGAGACCAATCTTTGGATGCGCTTCCAACTCAGGTCGAATCCCAAACCAAGATGACATCTCTTGAACAAGAAATTGAAATGTTAACAAAGAAGGGAGAGGAATTCAGCTCAGAAGCAGCACGGATCCTTTCCAAACTACCTTCTCAAACTATTTCTCCCATTCACATAAGTGACTCCCCAGTAGATTCATTAGGCAAGGCCTACTATGATGTTGAGGGGGGTGCGGATAATGAGGCTGACTCGGATGATTCTGACTACGAGGAACCTTCCTCAGATGATGGCGGCCTTGACGAAGTGGCCAGAGTTGAAAATTTCAAAGATTATGATTATGTTCCGGAGGCTTCGCCTGATCCTTACATTCCAACCCCCCAACCAGAGCTCGAGGGCTTTATATATGTGGGTGGGCCTCGCCCTGGAGAGATCCCACCTGATTCAAAGGTGAAGCCCGGTGTGCCTCGCATACTCGCGTGTCGCGACATGTCCTCAACTTTGATTGTGAAAACCATTAAAGGAGGGGTGGCTAGATTTAGGCCTGAAGGCAAAATCATCCTTCCCAAGAAAAAGATGCGATGCTACCGCTTCAATCATGAAGAGAACGGAGGTAGGGTACCAAGGATGGTTCTAACGGTCCCCCTGATGAATATAGGTGTCTCTTCTCCTCTCCATCCATTCATTAAGGAGTCTGTGAGACTTATCACCTCGCTCCCATCCAGATAAGTACAAACGGGTACAGATCCATGATCGCTTTGTACATTCTCTACCACAAGCTTCGATATCCGCCCATGGATGCCAAGACGATGGGCTACTTCATTCAGCTTAAGCGATGCGGGGCCAAGGACTTTGGCTACGTCTACTTTTCTGTGTGGCCAGAATTTAATAAGAAAAACCTTCTTCCTGGCGGAATAAGCAATGCAGGCTCGTGGAAGGAGCCCTTCTTCTATGTTCATGAGGTTCCTCGAGTTAAAATAAGCTTCAACTATCTTCCTGGTAAGCTATCGAGGCTGTAGCCCTTTGCCTTACTCCTTGTTCTTTGCTTATAAACTAACAACTTCCTTGGCATCGCAGTCGGTCCAGTTCGTACCGTCTTAAAAGGTGATGAAAAATGACGTGCTGACGATGTGTTGACCAAGTCCACTGAGGAAGAGAGAAACATTAGGACTCTTCTTTCCTTAGATAATTTAGTAGAATTCGGATTCCTCAAGGAGGGAATAGGTGCCTCTCCTGAAGCGGGGCCTTCAAAAGCGAGGTGGGCCTCGAAGAAAAGAAAGTTACGGGAAGAGGCCTCGTCTTCTCATGTTGAGATAACAGACGAAGAGGGTACTCTTATATAGCGATATGATCCCTTGCACCTTTTTTTCATATTGTATCGCATTCCCTTTTTTCTCTATATGCATAATTGTCATTTAATTTTGCATCTTAATTGTCTTACTTTGTGCAAGATTTTTTGAACTGTTTTTAACTTGTCTCTTTCTTTTCACAGATATGTCAGCTCGCAGCAGAAGAGGTCAAGCTCCCCCATTTCTACAGAGTGGCAAAAAGGGGGTGACCTCGAAAACGGTCCCTACCTCGAAAGTTCTTCCTCCAAAAGCTCCTAAACCAATCAACGATCCTCCATCTCAAAATCCTGCTGGGGCTCAACATGAAAACTCTCCTGAACCAAGTTCCTTGAAGCGGGCCAAGAAGGACGGGCAACCTGGTGGGCCTTCTCAGCCATCCTCACGGACCGTGAATGCCACTGCGACCTAGCATCTCTTTGCTTCGCTGGGGAGCAAATACACCGAGGAGGCTGAGGCGTCCAACTGGTGGAAAGCCACTCCTGAGGATTATGCTAACGCTTTAACCAAGTGCTTAGCTGAAGCATTTATCCGTCAGGCTGCACATACAAAAAACTTCTTCTAACTAGATAAAAAGAACAAGGTCCTTGAGTTCCAGAAAGTGGAGGATAAACGATCCCTGGAGGCTGAGTTCAAGAAGCAACTATCTCATGAGACCGCGCAGATTCGCACCGACTTGAAGACCGCTCGTAGGGAGAGGAACGATTTTGAAAAGTCCCTCAAGGAGCTGCAGAAGTCCAGCGAGGAGGATTTGAGGAAGAAGGATAAGGAGATCGCGAAGCTAAAAGGCGATTTGACTGCTGCGCAGGCCTCGTTGGTATCTGTTGAAGAGAAATTCCTTGCCCAAGGCCAAGTCACCTTCATGAAGGGATTCATCCGTGCGATACCAGACTTTGACTGGGACTGGCTTGGGCCTGGAAATGCTGACTATGCTGAGATTCTAAAGCAGGAGATCGCAGAAGAGGATGCCGAGGAGGCAAGACTGGAGGAGGAGGCAAGAATAGTCAAAGAGGCCACCAATGCCAATCAGGATCCACCTGCTTCATAAATTCATTCTACAATTTGCTGTAACTTTGAACTGGGGATGCGGGCACCCCTTGAATGCCTCGCAAGTGTAATATTGGTTTTTCTAACTTTATTTATTTCAAGAATTCTGGGATCGCAATGCGATCCGCTAACTGTTAAATTAATCTTTGCTTCATTCAATACCATTGCTTTTGCTTCCATTTCATTTAGCCTTGTAAAAGTGTCCTTTTCCTTTAAATCTTCATGTGGATTATCTTCATTAACATACTACAGCTGTAATATAGACTGTGCTCGCAGACTAGAAGTACTTTGAGTAGTCCAAACATGTATTCCTTAGCTTAGATTCCTTTGATTGTTGCAAATAATTTAAGAGGCTACTTTGAGATGTTTTCAATTGCGATCCCAGCATCGTTCAGATGGCTTGGACCTTGAAATGTCAATGCTAAGACAAGCAAGTAAAATTTTGAATGCACAAGTAAGCAATTCATAAAGCAAACGAACTTTTTCATTGATAAGTGGGGCGAGGCCCGAAAGTCATTACATCATAAAGGAGAGGTGTCTATATGATCACTACCCCCCGGTACTTTGTATGAATTATTCATGCTAAGTAGTAGTAGAAAGAGGCTACCAGAGGCGAGGCCTTTACTGATAGTATTTTCTCAAATGCTCCGCATTCCAAGCTCGCGGAATAACTTTGTCTTTCATATTAGTGAGATAGTAGGTACCTTCTGAAAGAGTAGCATAGATCTTGTAAGGTCCTTCCCAATTAGCACCAAAAACTCCATGTCCTGGAACCTTTGTGTTAGGCATGACTCTTCTAAGTACTAGGTCACCTGTATGTGGAGATCGCGCTTTGACCTTTCCATTGTAGTACCTTGCTGTTCGTTGTTGATAGGATGTGAGGCGTAGCTGGGCCTCGCTTCTAGTTTCCTCTATCATGTCCAAATAAAGCCTATGATTCACCTCGTTTGCCTCGGGATCGTAATGTTCTCTTCTAAATGACCCTGAGCCCACTTCGACTGGCACCATGGCCTCGCATCCATAAGTAAGTGAAAATGGTGTTTCCCCTGTGGTCGACCTTGGGGTCGTATTGTATGACCACAAAATCCTTGGTAACTCTTCAGGCCAATTACCCTTGCTCTCTTCCAGTTTGGCTTTCAAAGTATGTTTTATGATTTTGTTTATGGCCTCAGTTTGACCATTCGTCTGAGGATGGCTTACAGCTGAGAAACTCTTTTTTATCCCCAGATTTTCACAGAATTCCTTCATTTCCTTGCTGTCAAATTGCTTCCCATTATCCGAAATGAGTTGATATGGGATCCCATAGCGACACACGATTGCTCTGTAAACGAAGTCCTTGAGCTTTTTTGCAGTGATAGTTGCAAGTGGCTCGGCCTCGGCCCACTTGGTGAAATAGTCAACGGCCACCACTGCATATTTAAGTCCTCCTTTACCCTTTGGGAGTTCCCCAATTAGATCAATACCCCACATAGCAAAGGGCCACGGGCTCGTTAGCGAGGTAAGCTGAGAGACAGGGACGTTACTAAAGTTTGCGATCTTCTGACAGGCATCGCATTTTCTTGAAAACTCAAATGCATCCCTTTTTAGCGTAGGCCAATAATACCCTTGGCGAAGAATTTTCTGGGCTAGCGAGCTACCCCCCATGTGATTGCCACATATCCCTTCATGGACTTCTCTGAGAATGTAATTACACTCTTCCCCATCTACACACCTCAGGAGTGGGATGTTAAATCTTCTTCGATACAAGACTTCATCATAAATGACATAGCGAGCTGCCTGATATTTAATCTTCCTCGCTTCTTTCTTGTCTTGAGGCAAAGCTCCATTTTTCAAATATTCCCATATTGGGGTCATCCAAGTCAACCCTGGGGTCGCTACCTCCATAATGAACTCCTCCGGTACACTGGGCTTTGTCTAAATTTCCAGTAGGATAATTCCAAGTAATGTGGCCTCGCGACGCGACCCCAATTTTGCCAGTGCATCTGTTCCTTGATTCTTTTCTCTTCTAATATGAACCACCTTGACATTGTTAAACTTTTTGATCAACCTTTGTGCACATCGCAGATATAGCTCAATCTGCTCACCTCTAGCTTGCCACCCACACCAGAGTTGATATGTTACCAGCATGGAATCGCTGTAAGCTATGAGGTTTTCCACCTTCATTTCCAATGCCAGTTTGAGACCAATAATGAGGGCTTCGTACTCTGCTGCATTCTTGGTGGCTTCGAAGGTGAAGTGTACTGCACTTTGTATCTTATGACCCTCTGGAGTTACCAACTCGATGCCGGCCCCTGCTCCTTCCTTGTTAGAGCCCCATCTACGTATAGCTCCCACCACGAGGATGAATTTTCTTTTTTGTCCTCGCTAGCTGTTATTTCTGGAGCTGCTATGATAGCCCAGTCATCTCCCTCAGATTGGGGAGGAAACTCCAAAATAAAATCTACAAGTGCTTGTCCTTTTATGGGACCTCGAGGCTTGAACTCGATGTCGAACTAACTAAGCTCTACTGTCCACTTTAACAATCTCCCAGAAGACTCTGGCTTGTGCATTACTTGCCTCAGTGGGTAGGCGGTGCGAACCTCAATGCTGTGGGCCTGAAAGTAGGGCCTTAACTTTCGCGAGGCCAACACCAGGGCATAGGCTAGCTTTTCCATGTTTGTGTATCGAGTCTCAGCGTCTAACATTCTTTTACTGACATAGTAGACAAGATATTGAACCTTTTCCTCTTCGCGAACCAATACTGCACTGATCGCATGCACTGACACAGCGAGGTAGACAATGAGTGTCTCTCCCTCTTTGGGCTTAGATAGCAAAGATGGCGAGCCTAGCTGTTCCTTGATATTCTGAAAAGCCTCCTCGCATTGAGGGGTCCATTCAAAGTTCTTTCCCACCTTTTTGATAGCTTTAAAGAATTCATGGCACTTGTCTGATGATTTCAAGACAAAACTATTGAGAGCAGCTATCCTCCCTGTTAGGCTTTGAACCTCCTTCACACATCTTGGAGACCTCATCTCCATTAGAGCCTTTATTTTTGCGGGGTTAGCCTCGATACCTCGGTGGTTGACAATAAACCCAAGGAATTTCCCAGACTCGACCCCAAATACACATTTTTGTGGGTTGAGCTTCATCCTATGCTTTCTTAGGATACTGAATATTTTTGCCAAGTGAGCGAGGTGGTCCCCAGCTTCCTTGGATTTTACCAGCATATCGTCCACGTACACCTCCATTGTCTCTCCAATTTGCCTTTCAAACATCATATTGACCAACCTTTGATAAGTCACCCCAGCATTAAGGAGACCAAAGGGCATCCCTATGTAACAATAGAGCCCTCTATCTGTGATGAACAAGGTGTGCTCTTGGTTAGGGCCATACATGGGTATCTGATTGTACCTATAGTAAGCATCCATAAAGATAAGGAGTGCATGCCCCGCTGTTGCATCCACCAATTGATCTATCCTCGGTAATGGGAAACTATCTTTTGGGCAGTGTTTGTTGAGATCAGTGAAGTCTACGCATGTCCTCCACTTTCCATTGGGTTTCTTCACGAGGACTGGGTTTGCGAGCCAGTCAGGGTAGAATGATTCCCTAACGAGCCCGACCTCGAGGAGTCTATCCACTTCTGCTTTGAGAGCCTCGGCTCGTTCCCCACTTATAGGTCGCCTTTTTTGTCTGACTCCTTTCTTGCTGGGGTCAAGGTTGAGCCTGTGACACATAACGTTAGGATCAATCCCAACCATATCCTCGTGAGACCAGGCGAACACATCCAAGCTATCTCTCAAAAAAGCGACGAGCCTTTCCCTTAAATTAGGGTTGAGTTGCGACCCAATTTTCAACACCTTAGAAGGGTCTTGTACATCAACAAGAATAGGAATAGTATCCTCCGCTGATCCCGCTCGCTCTACATGTTCTGGGATGCGAGGATCAAGGTCTAGATCATACTCGCGAGCCCGGCTTGGCTCGGCCTCGTTGGTATTTGTTTTATCATGTTGGGGGGTCGCATCTTCCGGCATTGGGGTTGCACCCACATGTCCATATTCATTCACAACAGTTGTTTCTTGTATGATTCCACTTGGTAGCTCTGTTAGTGTGGAAATTTCCTTGCGAACCCATTTGCCTTTTCGGGCTCGCACAGCTGCCTGCTCTGGGCTCTCTTCTTCGTCACTAGCTTCTTCTACAATTCCTTCTTGGAGTACCATCACAGGTTGCGAGGCCTCCATCATGAGAGCTCCTGGGACCGGTTCTACCTGGATGCCCAAGTTATCAAAATAATCATCTGGAAGCTCCTCGATTGAGATCATGTTACAATTTGGTGAAGGCATGAGGGCTATCTTGCGAGGCCTGTCTTCCTCTTCGCATTCCATTTTATCAATCATAGAGTTTGCGCTCCCTTAACACATCCGACTCCATTTGGGGTAGGGAACTTCATAGAGAGATGGTAAATAGAAGTAACCACCCTCATTTCTTTTAGAATTGGCCTCCCCAAAATTGCATTATAGGCCGAGGGCTGATCAACTACCATAAAATCAGCGATCTGTGTAGTTATACAGGGCTTGTCCCCTAAGGTAATGGGGAGCCTTACGAGTCCCTTGACATTGACTGAAGCTCCAGTAAAGCCGTAAAGATGTCCTACGGTAGGGATAAGGTCTCTGTCCGCGAACCCCATTTTCTAATAGACCTCGTATGTTAGAACATTCAATGCACTTCCATTATCCACAAGGACCCTGTAAACATTTTGCGACCCAATGCGAACTCAGACAATGAGGGCATCCGAGTGGGGGTGGTGGACCCACTTCGCATCTTCTTCAGTGAACATGATATTTTATCTTCCCCCTTGAAAAGCTTTGGGGGTCGTTCCTGTAGGTGATGAACATTAGTGAGAGGTCGCTCCTTAGCTTCGCGAGCATATCTCTCCCTAGCCCTATTGCTGTCTCCCCCGATGTGGGGTCCTCCAATTATCACATGGATACTTCCACCTCGCGTTTCCCTTTCCTTAATGACTGGATTCTGTTCGGGTGGGGGAGCTTGATTATAACCAAGGCCAGACTTGTGATTATGCTTCTTCACTTTTCGAACCGCCCACTCAGTTAACTTTCCATCCCGAATTAACTGATCCACTTGCTGTTTGAGCTCCCGGCAATTAGTTGTATCATGCCCTGTTTGTTCATGAAAGGCACAATATTTACCAGTGTCTGCAGTTCCTTTTGGACCCATTTGTGCAGGTCTCCTGAATACCCCTTTGTTCGCGTTGACAGCATAGATGTGATCAATTGGGGCGACCAAAGGAATGAATTTGTCCTCGTTCCTTGTAGGGCGAGCTCGAGGAGGGGATCGCCTTGGGGGATCGCGTTCTCTCCTTTTTGGACTTGAGCTTCGATCCCGTCTTCGTCTCGGACTCCTGGAGTCCTTCCTTTTCACTCCCCTGTTCCTACTTCAACTGCTACTCTTTTCATTATTCTTTTTTAGATCTGCAAGTGACTTCTCAACGCACTTGAAAGGCTCAGCGACCCTGTGTAACTCAGAAAGGGTGTTAGGGGTTTGTTCTTGTAGTTTCTTCCAGAACTCTGTCCCTTCTCTTACTCCAGCGATAAGGAAATTCTTTACAGCTTCATAATTCGCCCCCCGTACGCGAGGTACCTCAGCATTGAATCTCTTGAAATAGTCATGAAGAGTTTCTCCTTCCTTCTATTTTATGTTCGCCAAGGTTATACAGGGGGTGCATAGAGCATCGAAGATTGGAACTGCTTGATAAAGATATCAACAAATTGCTCCCAAGAGTCGATAGTAACTAGGGCCCCTAGCTTTGAAAACCATTGCTGGGCACTTCCCCTTAGCGAGGCGGCAAACAACCTACACCTCGCTAGCTGCGAGACCTGGTATACATCCATCTCGTTTTTAAATCGAATTACGAACTCAGCTGGATCAGTATCTCCATTATAGGACATATCTGAATGATGTCCACGAAACACCGCAGGGAGTGGAGCAATTCGAATTTCGTGGGTAAAGGGTGAAGAAGAGCCTATAGTGCTAAAGATCCTTTTCTCATTCTTCATTGCGTCCAAGGCCTTTTTCAACTCCTCCAGCTTATAGTCTCCCACTTTGACTTCCTTGTCCCCATCTTTTTCTCCCCAGTACTCCCATGGTGTGACTGAGTCTTTTTTGGGATGCTAGACTCCTCCTGGTCATTCCTGCGATCCTTCTTTTTATGATCCTCTTCATGGTATTGGGATCGTTCTCGGTCTCGATGAGATGGGGGTCTGTCATCGCAACGATGGGACCGCTCGCGCTCTCTACGAGGAGATGGGGGTCTGTCATCGCGATGATATGACCGCTCGCGATTTCGATGAGGAGACAATGGTTGGTGAGGGCCCTTGCTTTTATTCTTAGATTCTTCATTCCGAGGTGCATTAATCTTTTCTAATTTGAGACGGACGTCATGTTCAGTTATCTTCTTTCCGAGATGGTCAAAAACACTAACCGATCTCCCCACAGATGAGGCAACCTTGTCATGCGATCCTCCTTTCTCCTCCTCCTCATTCCAGTCAGGGTTTGTTTGATCTTTTAGGACATCCTCGAAATCATCGATGAGTTTCTTGGCAGGGACTTTGCTTCCTTCCCCTTGATATGTTCGACCACTTGTCCTTGCATTCCTCTTCGATCCTCTAGAACTATAGCGCTTCTCCACTTTTGCGACCCTCTCATGTACAGTGGTCACTTGATCGCCGAGGCCTTTTAGAAAAGACATAACCTCGCTGATCAACGCCACCCTCTGTACTTGGGGGGTGTGCTCCTCCTTGTACCCAGTCTTAGAGTTGTCCTTGGACACCTCGTCCTCTGAGGGGTCCCTCGTCAGGGGATCGTCCTTGTTAACCCTATGCGATCCTGGGGTCTCTCCATCATTCTTCTTTTTGTGTGATTTAGTCATCGCTTCTCCCAATTCAATGACTGATCCCCTCCTTCTAGCATCAAATGTTATAGGGAGAATATTGTATAACAATATTTTGGAGGTCTGCTGGATTAACGGAGCAAAATACGGATATTTTGCTAATAAAAGAAGAACAAGGATTAGGGTTTGTGTGTTTAGATGTGGCTGAGCTTGATAGGTGTTTGCAGGTTTAACTGTTTCTCAACCGTATCAAGGTTCCTACGTACCCTATTTATAGAGATCAAGCCGTACGTAGTTCTTGGGCAGCAAGTTACCTAGACGGGCTAGGGTTTTATGTGACGCCCCTAGATCCGGGGTCAAGGATCCAGGTCATCACGGTCCAATTTCCGATCAATATCAATATCTCTTGAGTCTTTTTTTTATAACTTAATATTTATGCAATTGACCCCACATTAATACACACACACACCAGTCATATGCTCATAGAACAACATCCACAATATTAAAAGTTTAAAGTTAACAGTTATTATAACCCAGAATTCTACTAAGTACATTGTTGAATAATACTTCTACAGGAAGCATTTCAACAACCAAAAGTTTATTACAAACTTACACACTTAATTTACATAAGTCTACTAAGCCCCTTTCGCTTGTCACTACCTCGGGTATGGTCGCCAGCACTCGCTCAAAAGGTCGCCTTTCCCATACCCTCTTGCGGGGTGTAGTGCGTAGTATCGGCATGGGACCTAGCTGCTATATACATAAGTAGCAAGAGTGGGCTATAATAGCTCAGCAAGATAATATTGTAAACTAGAATTTAGAATGTGAACAGGTATACATATATATGCATATATAAGCTGAGACCAATTATAATCTTTAAGGAAGAATAAAGCTCTTACTTAATAATACATCATCCACTTACTATTATAAGAAAGAAATCTAAAATAATATAATATCAGTTTTTCTTCATCTGTAACCATAATTCCATCATCTCATATCATTATTCTGTTTTCAGTATAGAAATCTGAAAACCATTGTCAACACTTTCTTTTCAAAAACATTGGGGATATCTGCTGTCGCCTGATACGCTAGGACGATGATCAGTCGCCTAATCATCCCTGGAGGAAGGCCACCTGCTAACATCCTCCCTTGGCATCTTCGTGCCGTAATAAAAATACAAATGCTGGACTGTGTCGCACACAGCCCTGACACAGCCACTTACGCAAGTCTGTTGCAATCCCCCTTTTTGTAAAATCATTATTCCATTTATAAAGTATCATTCCACATTTCCATTTTCTCGCTTTCATTTCCACATATCATTCACTCCATTCTCGCACATTACTTCTATAAAATATATATATATATATATAACATAATGCTTTGATTATGATCCAGACATCTCTTTCATATTCAAGAAATCAAATATACTTTTATATTCATAAAATATTCCGTCTATTTTAAAAGTAGTAAATAATAACCAAATAATATTTATTAAACCACTGATACTCAAAAAGAATATTTTTAATATAGTATTATAAACCATATAACCCTAGATAACAACTGATACCATTCCCTTTCATATCTTTTTTACCATAGAGCATATTCGCTCCATTCGTAATCATCTCTATATCCATATTTCATAATTCATATCCATCTCTCTTTAATTTCCCAAAATCAAGGAAATATATTCTTTGCAACATAGCAACAATAACATCACATATATATATATATATATATATTCCATGATATCATTTTTATTCCGAAGATAAATAATTTTCAAAGTAGGGATAGAAGGATCTTGCCTCGATCTCTGTAAGTCGGAAGTATAGCTCGTGGCTCTCCCGAAGTCTCTATAAACACGAAAAGGATCATTATCAGAATATATTCCACTTAACCACCTACGCTCATATAATAACACTCTTACAATATCCCATTACTATCTCAAAAGGTCTTGAGGACTTAACCATTCTTATTCCCGATTAAAGTTCTTAACGATTTACATTCTTTCCTTAACAACCACTCTCGACTGTAAAAATTCTCAGAAAATATAGATTCCTAATTTTAATGCAAGGCTAACTGTCAAGGGTCCTGTGACCACCCTGCTACACTATCCCAAAATTTTATAACTTTTAAAAAAGTTGAAGTATGGTAATTATAGCCTCAAAGTTGATACAATTACTTTTTCTCGGTTCTCGAACGTCTTTCACTAAAACTGACTTTTCTCCTAAACCGTTCATCAGATTTTAACGTACTTTATATCAAAACGATCTATGAACCAAGCTCTACCCTCTCATGATCAGTGGTTTCTCTGGACAGAAACCTACCGTACGAATATGGGGACCAAAAACAGGGTATCTATTTGGTTTACCGAAAATCGGGCATTATAACGGCTATATTTTCATACTATCCAAAATTCAACTCCTCCAAATCCATCATCCACCTTATACACCATCACCTACACCATGTGGTCATCTCACCAACCATGGTTACAAGCACATACTCCTTTCATATACCATAAAAATACTTTTGAACACATATATAATCATGATTTCATCACTTATAACCACTTAACCACTAATACCATTAATATTCATCATAAAACTCAAGAGGGGTGAGGATGTTATACCTTCTTTGAAGCTTAACACTCTTAATATATGCTTGTAGTCCTTAATACACCTTGATACAACCTTATACTAGCTTGAATCAACTAAAGAAACCATAAAAAACCAAGTTAGTTTCTTAAAGTTACTATTCACTACTATTCACCATCAACTTCCATGATTTTATTACCTTATCAAATGATGCTTGATGGCTATGAAACTTTGTTTATGTCTTTATCTATCCTCAAATGGCCTCCATGATTTTTCCCTTGAGTTTTAGTTGATTGGAACTAGGGTTTGGAATTTGGTTTTTCTCCTTTTTTTCTTGAAAATTCGAATGGGAAGATGATGCAAGGGGAGAGGTTCTTTTGCTTTTTGTTTAATCTTATATCATCTTGTCTTAATCTCTTGAGAATTCTAGAGTTTTGTGGATAAATCCCATGGTTAATGACTAATTCGCCCTTAAATAAGTGTTAGTGGAATGTGATGTCATTGCTTATGTCACTTGGATGATCCTTTAATCCTTTTCTTGTATTTTCTAATCAGACTGGGATTAAAACAGTAACCAACTAAACTAATCCCCCAAAAAGACATCAGTAAGATGACTAGTCTGATTAGTGACGAAGACTACTACCCCGACTCACAGTCCTGCCCTAATAATGTCTCGGATCTGGACTACCATAGACGTGACTGTATCTAATATCGCAGCCCTCCATGCTGGGTCTCCCCTATCAGCTAACAGTCTCCTAATGTCACCCAGGGCCCGCAGCTCAACACTCACTAATCCCAAGGATATACCATCAGGAATAATACCTCCTCTCCATCTCTCTGACCTCTGCATCAGTGTGTCTATCACCCGGCGGGACTCCTCCAACTGACCCTGTACGGCAAAGTACTCCGTCAACAGAATGGCTGGTAGTGAGTCACCTGTCGGTAAGGGTGCCTCCTGAGGGGGCATAGCAGCTGGGACAGGTGCCTGTACAGGTGGAGGTGGTGGAGGTGCAAATGGAGGGGATGGAGGAATAGACTCGGTATCTGCATCCTCAGACGGATCCTCCTCTATCTCATCCCCTGAAAAGATAAAATGTCCAGGCGGAGTGAATGGCTCAGCTGGATCCTCTAGAGGGCCAGGACTCGATAAGGGAGATGGGACTGGTGATGGTACTGGAATAGGCAAGGCAGGGGTATGTATCATATGGATATCGGTCCACTCAGTCTCCTCCTCCTCCTCAGCTATGACTGACAACCTAGGCCTCTTACGTAATGGCCTCTCCTCCTCAGGAATCTCCCATCTCACTCTAGAAGGACCTGCCTCATCAGATCCTGTAGAAGGTCTACCAATGTATGGCACTATGGCTACAGCATCTCTCTGTCTACGCTCCTCTGCCTCCTCTCTCAGTCTCTGCTCACACCTCTCTTTGGCTGCCGCTCGACGTCTCTCCCTGAGGTCATCGACCGCATACTCGGGAACCTCTACCCCGGCTAGCTGTAGATCTACAAGCTCCTGCTCTGACAATCCTATCCACTGAGGGTCTCGACTCGGCTCTCCCATCTCTGATCCCTATAATAAAACATAAAATTCTATTAGTAATAATCTATAAATTATAATCAATGCTTAAAATAAAATTATCTGCGATATACCACCCTTGAACTCGATGGGAGTTCACAATTTATATTATTACTGATACAATTGTTATTATTACTATTGTTCTTGAGCATTATGATTCTTAGCTCTGATACCATCTGTGACGCCCCTAGATCCGGGGTCAAGGATCCAGGTCATCACGGTCCAATTTCCGATCAATATCAATATCTCTTGAGTCTTTTTTTTTATAACTTAATATTTATGCAATTGACCCCACATTAATACACACACACACACCAGTCACATGCTCATAAAACAACATCCACAATATTAAAAGTTTAAAGTTAACAGTTATTACAACCCAGAATTCTACTAAGTACATTGTTGAATAATACTTCTACAGGAAACATTTCAACAACCAAAAGTTTATTACAAACTTACACACTTAATTTACATAAGTCTACTAAGCCCCTTTCGCTTGTCACTACCTCGGGTATGGTCGCCAGCACTCGCTCAAAAGGTCGCCTTTCCCTTACCCTCTTGCGGGGTGTAGTGCGTAGTATCGGCATGGGACCTAGCTGCTATATACATAAGTAGCAAGAGTGAGCTATAATAGCTCAGCAAGATAATATTGTAAACTAGAATTTAGAATGTGAACAGGTATACATATATATGCATATATAAGCAGAGACCAATTATAATCTTTAAGGAAGAATAAAGCTCTTACTTAATAATACATCATCCACTTACTATTATAAGAAAGAAATCTAAAATAATATAATATCAGTTTTTCTTCATCTGTAACCATAATTCCATCATCTCATATCATTATTCTATTTTCAGTATAAAAATCTGAAAACCATTGTCAACACTTTCTTTCCAAAAACATTGGGGATATCTGCTATCGCCTGATACGCTAGGACGATGATCAGTCGCCTAATCGTACCTGCTCTCTTTTTACTACCGGTAGAAGGAATGAAAATCATCCCTGGAGGAAGGCCACCTGCTAACATCCTCCCTTGGCATCTTCGTGCCGTAATAAAATTACAAATGCTGGACTGTGTCGCACACAGCCCTGACACAGCCACTTACGCAAGTCTGTTGCAATCCCCCTTTTTGTCAAATCATTATTCCATTTATAAAGTATCATTCCACATTTCCATTTTCTCGCTTTCATTTCCACATATCATTCACTCATATCATTTCCATTATCGCACATTACTTCTATAAAATATATATATATATATATATATATATATATATAACATAATGCTTTGATTATGATCCAGACATCTCTTTCATATTCAAGAAATCAAATATACTTTTATATTCATAAAATATTCCGTCTATTTTAAAAGTAGTAAATAATAATCAAATAATATTTATTAAACCACTGATACTCAAAAAGAATATTTTTAATATAGTATTATAAACCATATAACCCTAGATAACAACTGATACCGTTCCCTTTCATATCTCTTTTACCATAGAGCATATTCGCTCCATTCGTAATCATCTCTATATCCATATTTCATAAATCATATCCATCTCTCTTTAATTTCCCAAAATCAAGGAAATATATTCTTTGCAACATGGCAACAATAAAATCACACACACATATATATATATATATATTTATATATATATATATATATATATATATATATATATATATATATATATATATATATATATATATATTCCATGATATCATTTTTATTCCGAAGATAAATAATTTTCAAAGTAGGGATAGAAGGATCTTGCCTCGATCTATGTAAGTCGGAAGTATAGCTCGTGGCTCTCCCGAAGTCTCTATAAACACGAAAAGGATCATTATCAGAATATATTCCACTTAACCACCTACGCTCATATAATAACACTATTACAATATCCCATTACTATCTCAAAAGGTCTTGAGGACTTAACCATTCTTATTCCCGATTAAAGTTCTTAATGATTTACATTCTTTCCTTAACAACCACTCTCGACTGTAAAAATTCTCAGAAAATATAGATTCCGAATTTTAATGCAAGGCTAACTGTCAAGGGTCCTCTGACCACCCTACTACACTATCCCAAAATTTTATAACTTTTAAAAATGTTTAAGTATGGTAATTATAGCCTCAAAATTGATACAATTACGTTTTCTCGGTTCTCGAACTTCTTTCACTAAAACTGACTTTTCTACTAAACCGTTCATCAGATTTTAACGTACTTTATATCAAAACGATCTATGAACCAAGCTCTACCCTCTCATGATCAGTGGTTGCTCTGGACAGAAACCTGCCGTACGAATATGGGGACCAAAAACAGGGTATCTATTTGGTTTACCGAAAATCGGGCATTATAACGGCTATATTTTCATACTATCCAAAATTCAATTCCTCCAAATCCATCATCCACCTTATACACCATCACCTACACCTTGTGGTCATCTCACCAACCATGGTTACAAGCACATACTCCTTTCATATACCATAAAAACACTTTTAAACACATATATAATCATGATTTCATCACTTATAACCACTTAACCACTAATACCATTAATATTCATCATAAAACTCAAGAGGGGTGAGGATGTTATACCTTCTTTGAAGCTTTAACACTCTTAATATATGCTTGTAGTCCTTAATACACCTTGATACAACCTTATACTAGCTTGAATCAACTAAAGAAACCATAAAAAACCATAAAAAACCAAGTTAGTTTCTTAAAGTTACTATTCACTACATTCACCATCAACTTCCATGATTTTATTACCTTATCAAATGATGCTTGATGGCTATGAAACTTTGTGTATGTCTTTATCTATCCTCAAGTGGCCTCCATGATTTTTCCCTTGAGTTTTAGTTGATTGGAACTAGGGTTTGGAATTTGGTTTTTCTCCTTTTTTTCTTGACAATTCGAATGGGAAGATGATGCAAGGGGAGAGGTTCTTTTGCCTTTTGTTTAATCTTATCTCATCTTGTCTTAATCTCTTGAGAATTCTAGAGTTTTGTGGATAAATCCCATGGTTAATGACTAATTTGCCCTTAAATAAGTGTTAGTGGAATGTGATGTCATTGCTTATGTCACTTGGATGATCCTTTAATCCTTTTCTTGTATTTTCTAAGTAAAATGCTACTAATTTTGGTAAATGATAATGTGGTATGTATCCTTGTTATATTACTAATCTTGGTTGTTTTGTTTCCATACTCGTCTAATCGCGATTCGTTTCGAATATACCTCATTATCTCAGTGGTTCTGAAATCATTTATCCATCCAAATTCCTTTGATATTTCCTTAACTTAATAGTCCTTTAGTTTACCCTAATTCACTAATTCCTCAAAATATAATTCCTTCAATATCTTCATGCTCCTTAATATCTAATATAAATTTATCCGAAATCAAAATTCTCAAAAATCCATATTCAGGAATTTCTGAAATCTATTGTCATTTCGAGTCACTTATTTTCCTAGTACAATACTAATATGGTTTCTGTTTACTCGTTTTCCATTTCAAGTATAGAGTACTTACATAATATTTATAGGGATCAAGCCGTACGTAGTTCTTGGGCAGCAAGTTACCTAGACGGGCTAGGGTTTTAGAAGACAAGTCATGACCCAAGCCCACTCGTGTAGGGCTGACGTGGCAATGAGTCATTAATTCTATCCATGATCCATGGTTTATAGAAGGAAACCGATGGTCTCGCACGGTTAGAGAAGTGAAGTGGAGCCTAGCATGCGACCTCGAGGGATCTGGCCATGCGAAGCGATCCTAGTGTCCAGCTACTCATGCGACTTTGGGTCTGGCCATGAGCCTTCCAGTAAAGAGTTAGAGATAGCGATCCTGCAGATGTGATGATAGCGCGAAGCGATCCTTGAGAGGGAGTAACAGCGAAGCGATCCCATAAACCGGATCATGAGCGAGGTGGCCCTGTAGTTCTGCCGGGCTGATTCCAATAGTGGACTTTAGTGGCCCAATTGTCATCTTCTAGGCCCATAGTCAATTATGAACCGTTAATTTAGCAAATCAAATCATGATAATTATTATGCCAGATTTGGGCATAACAGATACCAAAATCTATCTACGGCCTTGAAATCATGTTTTTAATTTTTTTTTTACAAATCCAACCACATGAGAAGGAAAGATCACATAAAAACAAGTAGGTATATAAAATGTTAAAAATCTTTTTACTCTAACGAATTGGTTCGTAAAATAATTTAAATAACTAATTTGGTTTTAAATATAAAATTTTAAATCATACACAAATAATCGACTTAAAGTATAGATTTTTATTAATGTATAAGATTTAAAGATAGGATACCAAATAAAAAATTTATCTGCACAAGTGATTTGAAATCATGTTTTTAACAATTTTTTACAAATTTAACCATACTAGAAGAAAAGATTGCGTAAAAATTAGGAGGTACACAAAATGTTCAAGATCTTTTTAGTCTGACGAATTGCTTCATAAAATGTTTTAAATAAGTGATTTGATTTTAAATATAAGATTTTAAATTATAGACAAATAGTTGACTTTAAGTAAATAATTCTATAAACGTATAAGATTTAAAAATAGTATACAAATGTAGAAAATTTATCTACACAAGTGCCTTGAAATCATATTTTCAAGAATTTTTATCAAATCCAATCATACTATAAGAAAAGACCGCGTAAAAATAAGTAGATACACGAAATGTTAAAGATCATTTTAGTCTAACAAATTGGTTCGTAAAGTAATTTAAATAAGTATTTTGGTTTTAAATATAAAATTTTAAATTATACACAAATTATCGAATTAAAGTACAAATTTCTATTAACATATAAGATTTAAAAATAGGATACCAAGATTGAAAAATTATTTACACAAGTGACTTGAAATCATGTTTTTAACAAATTTTTTTTTATAAATCCAACCATGCTAGAAGAAAAAATCGCGTAAAAATAAGTAGGTACACAAAATGTTAAAGATCTTTTAAGTCTAGCGAATTAGTTCATAAAATAATTTAAATAAGTTATTCGATTTTAAACATAACATTTTAAATTATGCACAAATAATCGACTTAAAGTATACATTATTAACGTATAATATTTAAAAGTAGGATACTAAATTTTATAAAGTATTATAATCAAGTACTCGATATATGCTTGAAAAATTATTAAATTTTAAAAAACTAAGTTTCATAAATTAAATTTTAGTTATTATTTAAAATGAATTTAATTTGCGTAAATGTATATATTATGTACATGTGTTTGAACAAATTAAAATTATCATTCACTGGGAAATATTTAAATTTAAAATATAAGATTATCGGGGTAGTTAAATCAATTTTTTTACTGTTTACTAATATTTTTAAATTAAATGATTTGTATTGTTAAATTCAAATTAAGCCTTTTAAATGATCGTATAATTAGAATTTAATTTTAATTAATATATTAGTAAAAAATTGATTTTTTTGAAATAAATTATAGAAATAAATTTATTTTTAAAATTCATTAAAAATAAATATGTAGTAAGAAATTTTAAATTTAAATTTATAATCACAATAAATAAAATAGCAAAAAATATAATTTAAATAACAGGTTCTTGTGCTTTGCACGAGTTTTTATGCTAGTTAATACCATGTAACACATCTTCAATGGACACAGTTAGCTTATTGGTTAAAATAATAATTAAAAAATGATGATGGTTAAATTTTAATTGAACCTGTAAGATTTTATTGGATAAGATTAATTAAAATAAATGATTATATTTTTAAAAAATATTTACTAATATTTAAACATAATAATTTGACATGAATTTTGTTAATTTATCAAATGTTAGGCCGAATACACAATTATAATCAACTAAGTATGAGAGAATAACAATAAGTTCTTTAAAAACTTTAAAAACAGTTTGAAATTAACTTCTCTCTCAGTGATGTAAATTATCACAGAGAGCTGCTTAGGTTACAATGAATAATATGATATTACACAATCGATACCCTTCTAGGGTTAATCTAACTGTATTTATAAAGTATACAGCTGCTATACAATCGATAATTGATACTCCTAAAAATTAGCTATACAATTGATATCAATTACGATTGCTACACGTCTCCTTAGTCAACTCAATCTCTTTGACAGCTATCCAATCTTCAAAGATATTGCTTCCATAATAAATCTTCAATCACTGTTGACCAGTAGACGCTGCCTCCAGACAGATTTTAACAAACTCTGTCGAGCTTCCAACAATCAGCGTATAGCAAACTCTGTTTAGCTTCTAACTGTCAGAGTTTAACTAAACTCTGACTGCTTCCTGTTTAAACTCTGTTTTTCCCTGCAAAACTTAAACACTGATATTAACCATATCAATTATATTTAACAATCTCCCCCAACTTGTTCATTAGTAAAAATGCACAAGTTAACAATAATTGATGATGTCAAAACAATTTCATACAAACACCGTGTTTATTAAAATAAGCAGAGTTTAAACTTGACTTAACAAAAGTCTACAAATAACAAGAAAATTCTTACAGACTTTAATCTCTAATCTCTTCAAGATCAGGCATTGTTCTGAGATAATCTATGAGTAATCTTCTTTCTGCATTTTTAAGCTCAATCTCCATAGCTTATTTAATCTCTCTTAGCTGAGGATCACTCTCATCTGTCTGATAGATAGCAGATCTAAGATCATAGATTTTGTTTCTTCTCATCTCATTTCCCAGTCTAATAAATTTGACTTCTTCTGACTGTGAATTGAAGTCAAGTACTGTGATTCCCAAATCAGTCTTTAATTTCGCAGTACCCTTCTTCATTTCAATAAGATTTCCATTCCAATCCCTGTACTTAGGAACATATCTGCTATTGCACTTCATCCCTCTGATTGCCAAATTCTGGAGCATTTTCTTTCTGAGCACATTTGCAACTGATTGAGTCCTTTGACTATTCACCTTGAAAAGATATAGAACATATTCTAATTCTTCCCAATATTTCAAGCCAATATCATTCTCACCAATTCTAAATACTGTCCCATCAGCCATGAAGTACAAGAGAAAGTCCTTCTTTAAACTCTTCTGATAAACTAACTGTACTGATTCCAGTCTGTCCAAACTCTCTTGAGTGACACCACGACCTGGAACAGCCAGTGAAGAAGGATCTCTAGGACCAGTATATTACCTTTTGTCCTTGTGCGAGCCTAGACCACCCTTATTGTTTCCAACCTTGCCAGACAAGGCTCTTCCATCAGAAAAATCCATAGAAACTCCAGATAATAGATTTGGATCATGAAGTGTTCCTTTTCCAAAAACTGATTGCAACTGAGAAGATAAAGGTCTAGACACAATTTGTGTAGCAATAGAGGTTGTGTTTTCTTTCTTCTGTACAACTTGTGTAGAAACAGAGGTTGTAACTTTCTTCTGTGAATTTTCTCCTTCAATGCCCTTCAGCTTAAGTTTAGCTTCTGCTGCCATTGTTTCCTTTGATAACTGAGATTTCTGACTAACATCAGCACTTTCCTTGATCACAATGCCTTTAAGAACAGGCCTAGGAGCTTTTCCTTTCTTTAACTTACCAGACTTTAAAGCCTTGAGATGTTCTTCTTGTAAACTCTTTTCTTCAGCTTTAATGTCCTCAATTGTAACTCCTTCCTCATTCTCTTCAATAAACAACTTAGCAGCCAATTCTTCGTCAGTCTGTGGATTAGAAGATAAGAGCAAACTCTTGGTTTTTGAAGTACCTTGAGTATCAGTGTTTATCCCAACAAACTGTGATTTAGAGGACTTGCTAGTTTTCAGAGTTTGAACTTCTTCAGTTTTGCCCTTTGCTTTATTACTTGCTCCTCCATCTCCAGCATTATCCTTTCTGATCAGAGTTTGAGATTGCTTGCATTTGTCTTTAGCAACTCTCTCCCCCTTTTTGACATCATCAGGCATAAGAATAGATGTGATTAACTGCAAGGAGGTAGCAATAGAATCAATCTTTAAGGACATATCATTTTGATTTTGTTCAACTTTGCTCAGCCTGTGAGACAAAGTTTCTTGATTCTGAGTAAGATAGTGAAATTTATTCTTGTTGTCAAGTTTAATCATATCAGCTCCTCTAACAACATCACCTCGAACATCAGAGATTGCCTTTTGACACAGATCAAACCTAGAGTTGAGAGTCTTCACTTGTACAACTGTAGCCTTAAGACAAGATAGAATCTCTGGATTTGTAATTGTTCTGGAGGTTCTCTTGACAAATTCAGCTGCTCTTGCAGCAGGAAAGATACAAGTGTCCTTGTACCAGTCATTTGAAAATTGTTCAAGGTGTTCTTCTTCAACATCTGCTTGATTTGAAGGACCAGCAAAATCCTTAACCTTAGCATCAGTCTGGACTGGTAAACTCTGAGAAGAGCTTGACTCAGTATTCCCTTCAGTTTCATCTCCAACCTCAGCTTCAACATGATGAATGGATGGAGGAATTGGAATAGATGCATCAACAGTGTCAACAACATCCTCTGCAACAGTTTCAGTAGTAGAGTCAACAATAGGCTGTACAACATTCTCTGCAGATTGCACAATAGTCTCAGAGTTTATCTCCTTAGGTGGTTTATCAATTTCCTCACCCTGTTCAACATATTGATGAGCATCAGAGATTAACTCAGTGTGGGAAGCCACTGTTTCTTCATGTATCAATGTGGTTTGATTGACTGCATCAGTGGCCTCAGAGAATACAGCAGATGAGGAGATTGGAATTTCCATGTTCTCAGAGAATGGAAACAATGGATCAAGAATGTCATCCATTTGAGCATCAGCATTTACATCTCTTTCTACCTCAACAGCAGGTATTTCCTTAGAAATATCCTCTAGAGCTTCAAAATTTAGTTCTTCATCAGAGTCTTCAAGAATTACTCTCCTTCTCTTAGCTGGAGGATTCACTTCTGCTCTCTCTTCTTCTGAGACAGAATCATCAAGTATAGATGGAGATTTAGGTTTGTTAGCCCTTTCCTTTCTAGCCCTCTTTGGCTTAGAAGCTTCAGCAATCCTTTGTTTTCTTGATGGCCTTATAGCCTTGCTTTTCTTTGGCTTCTTAGGTTTGGATTGTGGTTGAGGTTGAGGGTGTGATGAAGATTGTGGTTGTGGAGATGTTGTTGTAGTGATTGGCTCAGTGTTTATGGTTTGAGGTGGGTCAGTGTTTGTGGGTTGAGGAGGTTCAGAGTTTGTGGGTTGAGGAGGTGACTGTGGAGGTTCAATGATTGGTTCAGGTTGTGGTGCTTGTGGTTCTTGTGGTTGGTTGAGAAAGTTTCTGAGGGCAAGTGGATAGGTAAACTCTGGAACTTGCTCCTTATTAGCATCCTTATTTGTTAAATCAGAAAACATTCTCTTATGGCATTGAAACGGATGAATAACATCCTCATCAGAAATTACCAAGTGTGGCAAACAAGCAGAGAATAAACATTGACAAAATCGTGAGAAATAAACAGTTGTATTAGACTCTGCTAGTTTTTCTCCCAAATTCATAAGAACTAAAAGACCAAAATCAAAGTTACTCCCATTAAGAAGAGAATACCCGATTTGAAGACTTTCACTAGGAATTGCATCCCAGTTGGTGACCTTCTTGCTAAACGCTCGAGTTATGCAGTCAAAGAAAAAGCTCCACTCCTTCCTGAGCCCTGGCCTTTTGACATTCCAAGCTTATCCACAGGAGCAGAAAACCGCAGTTGTTGTAACATTTCTTTCAATTGATTGTCAACAGCCATAGAGTATGACATGTGAGTATCAAAATCAAAAACATCTCTAACAGTGGCAGGAGTGATTACAAACTCTTGATCTTCATAAGTAAACACAATAGATGTAGTCCCATTATCGCCACCATCATCATAAACAGAGTTTCTCCAGAAAGTAGAGATTTGTGTGGCAGAGATTTTTTCCGGTTGAACAAGAGCTTGACCAATTTCAGAAGCCCTTAAGAAGTTCTGAATCAGATGAAATGGTTCTGGAGCTTTAGCAGTGTCTAGAATTGCGGCATAGTTATTAGTAACAAAAGTTAATCCCTGAGCCACAAAATTCTTGGTTGCCATTAGAACAGATTGTTAGAAAAGAGAGTGTGTGGAAAAGTGTTTGTGAAAATGCTTAAGTGAAAGTAACAGAGAAATTGTGTGTAATGTTGTGTGTTCGTGGATGTAAAGATGAAAAAGTGAATAATGAAATGATTTTGATTAGATCTGTAATTGAAAATTAAAACCCAATCGTTTTAGACATTAAACACGTAACCAATTTCTTGTTAAGTGTGTGAGTGGGACACGTGTCACATAAACAGTGGAACTGTTATTTACACGCACAGTAATAATGCCTATTATTACTGCTATTCTCTCTCCTATTTCCAATAAGCTTTAACTGTCTGACACAAATAAACAACTGGCAAATATGATATGCAAATATCAAAAACTCTTTGTGTACTCCAAGTATATATTCTGTTTGAAATAAAATATTACCTTAGAGTACTCAATAAAATCCATCAGTGTTTATCAATTCTCCATCTTAATTACTGTTATCCTTTCAAACACTGCACAGTTGTGAATATACGTGTGTGTAGAGCAGAGTTTACTAGATCAGTATTTAGAGCATCTAGTATTTCATAAAATCCATAAAATAAATCAATAAACACTGGATGCACAAACTCTCATAGTAAACACTGAATATATGATGAATGCTAAACTCTGTATTAAATAGTTTATATACAGTAATAATTAACCTATAACCCCCAAAATTTTTTTTTTTTTACTTTCTCCAGTAATCAGAGGTTGAAACTAGTCACCAAAAATCCTATAATTTTAGCCCTTATCAATTTGATAAGTTCTTGGGTCTTCCTAGCTTTCGACTAGTCACCAAAAATTAGAGAATTTTAGCCCTTACTATGTACCAGTAAGTTCCTGGATCGTCCTAGTTACAAACATGATCTCAAAGGAGTTCTAAAAATCTATAGAGTTTAGCTTTGGGGTTATACTAATAACAGAATCAAAGTTAACATCAGAAACGAACAGAGTTTAGAGCTCATCAACATCAGAAATTATTTATGAGAGGCAATGCACAAAGTATTTACAGACTTAGAGTTTAGGATAAATAAAGTAAGAGATGCTATAAATATAGAACAGTATCATGCTGTGTTAACTTTCTGCACAGTTTAAGATTAGATCACAGATAACTCAGAAAGATTCATGACTAATTACTGAGAATAATATTTCATACATGTATCTTCATCGGTGTTTATGTTCAGAAAGAAACATTATCAGAGTTTATCAGAGTTTATTCAACAGTTGACAGTGTATGACTTAAAAGCATGCTACCAAAGTTTAACATTCATTGAGCAGAGTTTGCATATCAGAGATTAACATACCACAGAAATATGAGCAACACAGTACATAAGTAGAGTTTTGAGTCTAACCAATATCTCTAGTCAAAACTAGAGACCATTCCTAGTTCATTTACCAGCCTTGTAAATACTGCTTCACTCAATGGCTTGGTGAAGATATCTGCAAGCTGTTGTTCTGTAGACATAAAATGAAGCTCAATATTTCCTTCTTCTACATGTTCTCTGATAAAATGGTACCTTATGCTGATGTGCTTGGTCATTGAATGCTGTACTGGATTACCTGTCATAGCAATAGCACTTTGATTATCACAGTAAATATGTATTTTATTGTACCTCAATCCATAATCCAGTAATTGATTCTTCATCCACAGAATCTGTGCACAACAGCTACTAGCAGCAATGTACTCTGCTTCAGTTGTAGATGTAGAGATTAATTTTTGTTTCTTGCTGTACCAAGAAACAATTCTATCACTAAGAAATTGACAACTTCCACTAGTACTTTTTCTGTCTATCTTACAGCCTGCAAAGTCTGCATCAGAGTAACCAAGAAGCTGGAAGTCTGATTCTCTTGGATACCACAAGCCTAAAGTTATGGTTCCCTTAAGATATTTGAAGATTCTCTTTACAGCTGTTAGATGTGGTTCTCTTGGATCTGCCTGAAATCTTGCACAAAGACATGTTGCATACATGATGTCAGGTCTGCTAGCTGTTAGATAAAGAAGTGACCCAATCATTCCTCTATAGTTTGTCATATCCACTGATGAGCCTGTGTCTCTATCCAACTTTGTTGCTGTTGCCATAGGAGTTGTGGCAGATGAGCAGTCAAGCATGCCAAATTTCTTTAGAAGATTTCTGGTATATTTTGCTTGATTGATAAAAATTCCATCATCTGTTTGCTTCACCTGTAGCCCTAGAAAATAACTAAGCTCTCCTATCATGCTCATTTGATACCTAGACTGCATGAGCTTGGCAAACTTCTTACAGAGTTTATCATTAGTAGATCCAAAGATTATGTCATCAACATATATTTGAACTAATAACAGATCACTACCAAGATTGAAATAGAACAAGGTTTTATCAATTGTACCTCTGTGGAACCCACTTTCTAAAAGAAATTGAGCCAGAGTTTCATACTATGCTCTTGGTGCCTGTTTAAGTCCATAGAGTGCCTTGTCAAGCCTGTAGAAATAATCTGGATACTTGGGATCTACAAATCCTGGTGGTTGTTCAACAAACACTTCTTCTTCAAGTTTTCCATTCAGAAAAGCACTCTTCACATCCATCTGAAAAACCTTGAATTTCTTGTGAGAAGCATATGCTAGAAAGATTCTTATTGCCTCCAATCTTGCAACTGGAGCAAAAGTTTCATCATAGTCTATTCCTTCTTGTTGTGAATAGCCTTTGGCCACAAGTCTGGCTTTGTTTCTTGTAACAACCCCATCACTGTCAGTTTTGTTTCTGAAAACCCATCTAGTACCAACAACAGATCTATTCTTTGGTCTAGGTACAAGGGTCCATACTTCATTTCTCTCAAATTCATTTAACTCCTCCTGTATTGCTGTTATCCAGTCAGCATCTTGAAGAGCTTCTTCCACTTTCTTTGGTTCAGATTTGGACAGAAATGCATGGAACAGACATTCATTTGTTGTAGCACTTCTTGTCCTAACTTTTGCATCTGGATCTCCAATGATTAAATCAGGTGTATGTGATTTTGTCCATTTCCTAGCTGTAGGTAAATGACTTCTATCAATAGTTGATCCTCCCCCTTGATCAATGTTTTCCTGATTATCTTGATGCTCTTCTTCATTTGCTGAGGCTCCCCCTGAATTTGATCTCTCAGAGTTTGAACTGTCAGAATTTGGATTTTCAAAGTTTGAGTCATCAGAGTTTGAGTTTGATCCAGAATTTTCAGTTGACTCACTATCAGAATTTGAGTCATCACTATGATCATGCTCCCCCTCAACTGGTTCTCCTCTTTGTTCAGACTGTACTATTTCTTCTGTGTGTACCAGTAGGGGTTCAGAGTTTGCAGCAACAGAGTTTGTTGGACTAGTGTCATCAGAGTTTATTTCATCAGAGATTAGATCTTCATTTTCGAAATGCAATTGATCATGTTCATCAACATCTTCAAGTCCAATGATTTTTCTGTCATCAAATGACACATGAATAGATTCCATAACCACCCTTGTTCTCAGATTGTAAACTCTGAATGCTTTGGTTGACACTGGATAGCCAACAAAAATTCCTTCGTCTGCTTTCAACTCAAATTTGGTCAACTGTTCAGGATGAGTTTTTAGCACAAAGCATTTGCACCCAAAAATATGAAAATATTTCAGGTTTGGCTTCTTTTCCCTCACCATCTCATATGGTGTTTTTCCATGCTTGTTGATCAGTGTTGCATTTTGAGTAAAACAAGCAGTTTGAACTGCTTCTGCCCAGAAATAGGTTGGCAATTTTGCTTCATCAAGCATAGTTCTTGCAGCTTCTATCAAGGTTCTGTTCTTCCTCTCAACTACACCATTTTGCTGTGGTGTACCAGGTGCTGAAAATTCTTGCTTAACTCCTCTGTTCTTGCAGAATTCTTCCATTGTTGTATTTCTGAATTCAGTTCCATTATCACTTCTGATTATTTTGACTTTGTGTTTTGATCCTTTGTCCAGTAGCTTTACATGCTCCATCAGTGTTAATGCAGTTTCATCCTTCTTTGCTAGAAAATACACCCAAGTGTATCTGGTATATTCATCAACAATAACTAGAGCATATTTCTTTCTTCCAATTGACAAGACATTTACTGGTCCAAAAAGATCAACATGTAACAGATGATATGGATCAACAATTGAAGATTCAGACTTGCTCTTGAAAGAGGTCTTCCTCTGTTTGGCCTTTTGACATGAATCACACAGACCATCGACATTAAGTAAAGACTTTGGAAGTCCTCTAACAAGATCATTTCTTATCAGCTCATTGATGTTGTTCAGATTCAAATGAGAAAGTTTCTTATGCCACTTCCAACTCTCCTCATTGGACATTCTTGTTGACAGGCACATTGTTTTTCCATCAGAGTTTGTCAACAAGCTTGCTTCATAGATATTGTTGCGCCTTTGTCCAACTAAAACAACTTTCCCTGTGGTTTTGCTGATAACCTCACAGTATTCAGGTTGAAAATCTACATGAAAACCTCTGTCACAGATTTGACTCACAGATAGCAGATCATGCTTGAGTCCTGGAACCAGAGCTACATTTGTGATGATGACACTTCCAAGATTAATATTGCCATATCCCAGAGTATGTCCTATGTTGCCATCTCCATAGGAAACTTTTGGGCCAGCCTTCTCCACATACTCTGATAGCAGGGCTTTATTTCCAGTCATGTGTCCTGAACATCCACTGTCCACTACTAGGATGCTTTCCCTGATGCCCTGCAATCACAAACAATTACTGATGATTAGTTTTAAGGATCCAGACTTGCTTGGATCCTTTGGCTTTCTTAATTCTGTTAGCTTTAGCAGCGGAATTTTCATTTTCAGAGTTTAAGCTAACTTTATCAGAGTTTACACTTGCAGAATTAACTCTAACCCATTTCAGATTAGGTTTCAGTTCATAGTAATTATGATAAATAGCATGATAATTTCTGCAAGTATAAATAGAATGCCAAGTGCTTCCACAGTGTTTGCATAAAGTCTGTGGTTTAGTTCTAACATTATCTTTCTTTACTTCAGACTTGGAAGGTAAAGAATTAATGTCTTTGTTCTTCCTGCAAAAACTAGCAAGATGGTTAGTACTACCACAGTTATGACATGTCTTTCTTGGAGCTAAAGTAGCAAGCATTGGATAGTTGCCTTGAGTAATGCCTACTTTAGCATTTCTGTTCTTTCTAGACACTTTCTGTTTCTTAACAGATTTTAACTCCTTAAGCTTATGCTTAAGTTGTTTATCTGTCATTAAACCAATATTAACCTGTTTAACATTAGTTTTTACTGGTTCATTCTTAACAGCTTCTTTTCCACCTTCAAATCTAGGTTCATTTATTCCATTAACAATTGTTCCAAATTTCTTAGGTGGAAGAGGTGGTCTAATCTTAACTGTATTCTGAAATCTAAGTTCATCTTTCTCAGAATAACCTAGACCTACAGTGTCAGATTGAAAAACTTCTTGAGTGTCTTTTCTTGAGTGAGTCCAAGTTTTAATAATGTGATTTGCCTTTTCCAACTCAGATTCTAGTTGTTTATACTGACTTAGCAACTCTTGTTCAAGATAGACAGCATCATCTCTCTCCTTTTGAACTTGCTGCATCTTAACAAGTTTCTCTTCTACAACCTTATTTCTCTCTTTGAGTTCAGAATTCTCAGTTTTGATTCTCTCATTCTCTAAAGTCTGATCCCTATAACTGATATGCAAGGACTTAAGATAAATTCTTAATTCAGTTATATCATCAATGTTATAAGCATAGGTAGTTAGAGGTACCTTGTTTTCAGAATCTACAGCTTCATCAACAGTAGTAGCCATGAGAGCATAGTTTACATCCTCATCTGAGTCAGAGGTATCTGCCCAATCTCTGCCTTTAGTGAAGAGTGCCTTTTCAGTTTTACCCTTCTTGCATTCAGGAGCATAATGACCCATCTCCTTACACTTGTAGCATTAAATCTCAGACTTGTCTCTTTTCCCAGATTTGGTATCCTTTCTCTCAGATTTTCTGAAATTCTTCTTGTCAAACTTTGAATCATTCTTGGAGAATTTCTTTCCTTTCTTGAAGTTCTTGAAACCCATCTTCTTGAAAGTCTTTACCATCAAAGCAGCCATTTCCATCATTTCCTCATCATCTTCAGAATCAGATAATTCATCTGCATTTGAGTCAACATCAGAGTTTGATGACTCACTTTCAGAATGAATGACCAAGGCTTTTCCTTTTGCCTTCTTCCTGAATGCTTCCTTCTTTGAGGGTCTTTCTTCAACTCTTAGAGCAATAGATTTTGACTTTCTACCTGATCTTCTGCTTCTCTGTTCCATTTCTAGTTCATGATTTTTGAGCAGCCCATAGATCTCATCAATATCAATATCAGCCAGATCATAATTGTCTCTAATAGTGGTTGTTTTGACATCCCACTTTTCAGGTAGAGAAAGAAGAAACTTGAGATTTGAATCTTCTAGATCATATTCTTTATTAACCAGTGACAGATCATTGAGTAGCTTACAGAATCTGTCAAAGGTTTCTGTCATTGATTCTTCAGATTTAGCCTCAAAGTGTTCATACTCCTGTGTGAGTATGTTCCTTCTATTCTTCTTAATTGCAGCAGTTCCCTGACATCTAACCTCTAGAGCATCCCAAATCTCTTTTGCAGTTTTACAATTGATCACTTTGTTATACATAACATTATCCAAAGAACTATGAAGAAGATGTCTAACCTTTGCATCCTTTCCAATGGATGAAATATCCTCAGGAGTCAAATCTTTCTCCTCCTTTGGAATAGATTTAGCTTCCTGTCCAGCAACAACAACAGATAATTTTGTAGGCTTATGAGGGCCTTCATAAATTCTGTCAAGATATTCTGGATCTGTAGCTTCCAGAAACATAGCCATTTTCACCTTCCAGGTTGAGTATTCTGCTGGCTTAAGAATAGGAACCCTGATTGTTTCATATCCACTCACAGTTGCAGGTTGAGCCTTCTCAGCACTAGAGCCTGATGTAGGAGGAGGAATTTCTGCCATTGATTATAGTTGTGTGTGTGTATGGATCTTAAACTGTATTAAATTAACAGATCAAGCTCTGATACCAATTGTTAGGCCGAATACACACTTATAATCAACTAAGTATGAGAGAATAACAATAAGTTCTTTAAAAACTTTAAAAACTGTTTGAAATTAACTTCTCTCCCAGTGATGTAAATTATCACAGAGAGCTGCTTAGGTTACAATGAATAATATGATATTACACGATCTATACCCTTCTAGGGTTAACCTAACTGTATTTATAAAGTATACAGCTGCTATACAATCGATAATTGATACTCCTATAAATTAGCTATACAATTGATATCAATTATGATTGCTACTCGTCTCCTTAGTCAACTCAATCTCTTTTACAGTTATCCAATCTTCAAAGATATTGCTTCCATAATAAATCTTCAATCACTGTTGACCAGTAGACGCTGCCTCCAGACAGAGGTTAACAAACTCTGTCGAGCTTCCAACAGTTAGCGTATAGCAAACTCTGTTTAGCTTCTAACTGTCAGAGTTTAACTAAACTCTGACTGCTTCCTGTTTAAACTCTGTTTTTCCCTGCAAAACTTAAACACTGATATTAACCATATCAATTATATTTAACATCAAATATCAAGAGAAGTCGACTAAAATTTACCATAAAAATGCATCATTGAAAATATACAAATACAAGAAAAATATGTATAAATTTCAAATTTAATATACCTCATGTTTTAACCAAATCCCAGTTAGATATTTTTCAGTATAGTTTATCAATTTCTTGCTATAAAAAAATAAAAAAATAAAAAATAAAAAAAATAAAAAGAAATCTGCGATTTTTGGTTTCTTAAAGAATAAGTTGCAAGTGAGAATTCAAGGCTGGGACAAGAAAATTCTGTCGAAGGGAGGAAAAGAAATTCTGCTCAAAACAGTGGCTCATCACTTCCTAACTATGCAATGAGTGTATTTCTTCTACCTATTGAATTGTGTCACGACATTAAACGTATTATGTGCAGGTTTTGGTAGAGATCTAATTAGAAAAAGAACAGGTCTATACATTGGCTGAGCTGGGAGAATATGAGTAAGAAAAAGAGTGCTGGCGGTCTTTATGACATCCCTAGATCCGGGGTAAGGAATCCAGGTCATCACGGTCCAATTTCCATTTAATAACATTCTACTCTTGGCAGTTGAAATATAAATACGTAATAAAACCCACACAATAGACCCCTCACCTAATAATAATATTACAAACCAGTCATATGCTCAGAGAACAACATCCACAATATCATAAGTTTAAAGTTAAGCAGTTATTACAATCCAGAATCTTACTTAAGAACATTGTTGAATAATGCTTCTACAGGAAGCATTTCAACAACCAAAAGTTATTACACAAGCTTACACACCTAATTTACATATGTCTAGTAATACCCATCCGTCTTATAAAGCATCTCCAATAGAGGTTGCCATAATAGTTGCCAACTTCTACCACATCATCACATATAATATTTTTTTATTTAAAAGTTGCCAATGTGGTCCCATACATAAATTTTATATTATCTTATAAATACATTTAAAATATGGGAGATATAAAAATAGGGTAAAGTTAAATACATTTTTGGGGAGTTGTATGTGTTTTAACTAAATGGGGAAGTTGCCAACTTTTGGCAACTTTGGTTGGCAACTTGTTGGCAACATTGATACTCCAATAGGTGGGCAAACAAAGGGTGCCATGCCACATAGGACTTGGCAACCTCTTGGCAACCTCTATTGGAGATGCTCTAAGAGCTACCTCAGGGATAGGCGCCAGCACTCTCTCAAAAGCCCTTACCCTCTTCCGGGGTGTAGTGCGAAGTATCGGCATCTGCCCTAGCTGTTATGTAATTAAATATCAAGAGTGAGCTATAATAGCTCAGCAAGTTAAATTTTGTAAACCAGCATCAAAGAAAACATATATATATATATATATATATATATATGTTAATAAATGGAAGACCCATCATAATCAATAAGAAAAGAATTAATTCTTATTTATTAAATACACCATCTATTTATCTTTATAAGAAAAAAAATATAGAACAATATAATATCAGTTTATCTTATAATATGATATAATATCAGTTTCTCTTCTAACCATAAAAATAGTTCCATAATTTCATACCATTTTTTTTCCTTTTTCAGTATGTCAATCTGTAACCATTATCAATTCCTTCTTTAAATACTTTGGGGATATCTGCTGTCGCCTGATACGTTAGGACGATGATCAGTCGTCTAATCGTACCTGCTCACTGTTTACTACTAGTAGAAGGAATGATCCAACCTGGTCATCATCCCTGGAGGAAGGCTCTCTGCTACATCCCCCTTCGGCATCTCTTGGGCCGTAATAAAATATTGAGTGCTGGACTGTGCCGAACATAGCCTCTTACGCTTGCTGTTGCAATCCCCCTTTTTGCCAAATCGTTATTCCATTTATAAAACACCATTCCATATTTTCCAATTTCCGTTTCCATTTCCATTCACATATATCATTTCCATTTCCATTTCCATTTCCCTATATCATCATCTTTAAAATACATACATCATAATACTTTGATTATAACTCAGACATTTCCTCCGTATTTAATAAAGTCAAATATGCTCTTGTATACAAAATATTTCAAATATTTTAAAGTATTAAATCATAATCAAATAATATTTATTAAATCACAAATGTTTAAAGATTATCTTCATAATATCATAAACCATATAACCCTAGATAACAACTGATACCATTCTCTTTCATATCCCTTTAGATCATAGAGTATATTCGCTCTTTCCATATTCATATCCATATCCAATAATCTCAACAAACAGAGAATATATCCCTAACCATATCATCATATAAGATTCATATATTATCTACCAAAATCATTTTTTTTTCTTTGAACATAAACAGTTTATTGAAATAAGGATAAAAGAAATCTTGCCTCGATCTCTAATCCCGAGAGGAATGATCCGGTGTTCGTCTCGAGTGTCATCCTTGATGCTTTAACACTCTTAACAAAGGCTTGTAGTCCTTGAGAAGCCTTGATATAACCTTACAACACCTTAAACTTACTTTTCTGGACGAGGCTCCTGAAGAAGAGTGGTAGAGCATCTCAATACCTTTCTAACAAGCGAAAGAACACAAAAATCTAATGAGAAATGAGGGAGATATGCCCAGTTTACTGAGCTGCTGTCTTGGTTGGCCGAATTTGGCAATGGTGGAGAAAATGGGAGAGTTTTGTGTTAGCTAGAAAGTTCTTGACTTTTGTAGATATTTTGTATGATTTATGTAGATAATCATTAAGTAATCTTGCTAGATAATCCTTGATAAAAGCTAGTGGAAACTTGCCTAACTCAGTGATGTCATGCATGATATCATGGAGGTTGACCTTATAATCTTGTTCTTGATTTTTCTAAATAATGTGTTAATGATTATGGTAAATGATAATGTGGTATATATCCTTGTTATGATACTAATCTCGATTGTTTGGTTTCCGTACTTGTTTAATCATAATTCGTTTATCAATCCAAGTTCCCTTGGCATTTCCTTGACTTGATCACTCTTTGGTTTAACCTAATTTCACTATTTCCTCAAGATATAAACCCTTTAAAATCTCCATACTTCTTAATATCAACTCCAATAGAGTCTCAATCGAAATCGAAAATCTTTAAAGTCCATACTCAGGAATTTCTGAAATCCATGATCATTTCCAGTCACTCATTTTTATAGTACAACAATAATATGGTTTCCAATTATTCATTTTCCATTTCGAATATAGGGTACTTACATACCATTTCCCTAAATCCTCAAAATTACTATTTATTCAGGCACTGTAGCATTCTAAAAGTTAGGGTTATTACAGTCTTCCCCGCTTAAAAGGATTCCGTCCCGGAATCACGTTGAAAATATCAATGAATACCTTTCTCACCTGATACCTTCAAATTTTTACATTGCATTCTCTATCCTAAACATCTCTATCTTTTTTGAGCAAAATACACTAATATTAAACTTGCTTCTCATTCATCAACATGCCATTTAGCTTATCAATAGTAGTACTTTCACTATCTTTTCCTTACCAACCTCCTCCTATATTTCGTCATTCTATATTATCTCATCTCTCATTTCTCTTTTAACTAAGGGTATCGGCCACCACATTGGCCTTCCCTGAATGGTAGTGTATCTCACTATTGTTTAACTATATTTTGATCTCTATCATGACATAAAATATTAATACTCCAACATTTGTATATATATCATCTCTGTAAAATTTTCCAGAAAATAATTTCTACTAATATTCCTTGAAACAATTGTAAGAAAATATTATTTATAATATATATTTCATGTTCGTACTAATACAAGCAGATACTCTTCCTTTATCCTTGAACAATGTTCTCGCTCCTTCCCTTAATCTCCTTTTTATAAAATGCTCTAACCCTTAACAGATATTGATTTGGATGACATGAGAATAACTTCTTTTCTTAGAACATCATAACTTACTTCCTAAGAGATAGATTATTCTTATCTAATTTATCAACCTATTTACACCATTCATTGATCTAGTCGATCCTTAACCAGACATTCACACTTAAGAATTTTAAATTAGAGCGTACCTGCAATTACCTCCGGATGCCCTATCTCGTTTCCTATGGTCATCTTTTACACACTTGACACAGGTAGTATTAGTCTTAGGATACTCAAACCATTTCACTCTCAATTAGTAGCATATTCTTGCATAATTTTGTCCACAAGTTTGGTCATCTGATAACAGAGGTCGCGTATGTTCACCACTCTGCAATTCAATTCTCTATTACTTCCTGATGAAAACTCTTGCCTTTTCATTAAAATACTTGGGAAATTACTGCAAAAATATATTCCCCTTATCACTCTGTTCGGAATTCAGGATTTTTTTAAACCCTTGTTAATACCTCCTTACTCTTATTTATTCCGTACTCACAAAGTACGGAGCCGATCTCAATAATTATATAACTTTCACCCATAATTCCTTTCACGAAATTCCTTCAAATTCAGTCATTATTATAACCATCTTTATACCTGATATTCCTTTCCCCATATCAATCCCGTGTGCCTCATAAACTTAACACTTTTGGCATAATAGCCTTTTCATTTAAGTCAATCTCAGAACTTCTTGGTCCGTCTTGGTTCTTAAAATACATCTCATCTTTACCGACCAATCTCAATTTCACCATTTCATTTCTACAATCAATTGAAACAATCAGGGTCCGTCCACCAACCCATTTACAATATTGCCTCTAACTCCCTTAACTCAAGAAGATTTAAATAAATATGTCTCTTTTGAAAATTTTTGTTGTTTATCCTTTTTGTATTTACTAAAGCTGGTTCCGTTTGCAGATACTCAAAAATTTTACCATTCCTAGGGCAACCTAAAACAACAAGTAGATTACGTCTATATCTCCTGGCATACTTAATTTCATCTCTTGTAGTGAAACGCTTCTAGCTCTAATCATCACTTAACGAAATTTCCCTTGGAATCTCGAGTTTCCTCGTATAATCACGTATACTCTAAACCTTGCTTCCATTATTCCATCCATTAAGGAAATCTTCTATATTCGAAACAATTGATAGAATTCAAGAAACTTTGAATTGAAACGAACCCAGAAACCAGTAAGGGTCCCCTAACAATTTATAAGATTAAGAGTTTTAAATAGCTCTTATTTGAAACAAAAGAATATTTGAGAAATCAATATGATTGAAGAACCCGAACGTCACACAAGTGAGGGCGTCCCCTCCGACTTTCTATCACACAGACAGATCGTCCTTGTGTATATATATATAGGGCTGTTCCTCTTAGTTGGAGTAAGAAATATAGAGAGAAATTTAAATCACGATGATAAATACCATCTTCCAAAAATAATCTTAAGAGAAATATTTTGACTAAGATAGATAAAATGCAATTTTGAAACACATTTCAAGGGTACCAGAAAGTTTTGAAAAGATACCGGCACTTAATAAATAAGAGGTGCTAGATCACAACTGGAATTACCCACCAGTGAAGGAAAATTGAAACTCAATAATATAATTTAGCAGGGCATTAGGAAACTTGAAAGTAGATACCGTTAATAGCCTCTGCCCAATTGAAATCCCAATGATGGAAGGTTTCCCGCAAATACTATTTATATCATAAACTACGTACTCACGAAAAAATTTCTTAAATTTGGCACTCACCGTTTAGCCTTAACATATCATCAGATATTCCCAATTGTCGTCATTTATCTAGTCATGACTTGATTCGATAATTTCTGCATTTATCCATAATAGCATACAACCTTCTGATCGATATCCTTACGTACTATTAATCGTCTTGGCCTGACACTGCTTCGATATGAAGGACCCTTCAAACTATACTTCTATTTTATAATTGTATATTCTAACATACCACGCATACTCACGAGGTTGTCTAATGTACACTTCTCGATACATCAAATGTTCCCTAAGGGCATCAAAAATCCTGAATTGTATAGTAGTCACTGTCGGTGGTGAAAGCACTATTTATCAAGGGTTGAATCACATGGACAAAACCACATATATAGCTGGTCCTGAAATTAAGCCGCATCATAGGGCTTTGAAGTCTCATTCTGAAAAATTAAATATTCCTATGAAGTTCTTTAGACAATATGTTAAATATAATTGATATGGTTAATATCAGTGTTTAAGTTTTACAGGGAAAAACAGAGTTTAACTTGAAACTGGAAGCAGTCAGAGTTTAGTTAAACTCTGACAGTTAGAAGCTCGACAGAGTTTGCAATATGCTGACAAGAGGAAGCAGCTAAACTCTATTGAACAGAAGCGTTTGCTGGTCAGTAACAGAATTATTGTAGATAATTATGGAAGATATATCTTTGAAGATTGGATAGCTGTCAAAGGAAGTCGTGCTGACTAGAAAGACGTGCAGCAATCATAATTGATAATATTTGTATAGCTGATTTATAGGAGAATCAATTATCGATTGTACGTAGCTGTATATCTTTATAAATACAGTTAGGTTAGCCCTAGAAGGGTATCGATTGTGTAATACAATATCTTTTCATTGTAACCTAAGCAGCTCTCTGTGATATTTTACATCACTGAGAGAGGAGTTAATTCCAAACAGTTTTTAAAGTCTTTTAAGAACTTATTGTTATTCTCTCATACTTAGTTGATTATAATTGTGTATTCGCCCTAACAATTGGTATCAGAGCTTAATCTGTTAATTTATTATAGTTTAAGATCCACACACACACAAAACTATAATGAATGGCAGAAATTTCTCCTCCAACAACAGGCTCTAGTGCTGAGAAGGCTCAACCTACAACTGTGAGCCGATATGAGACAATCAGGGTTCCTATTCTCAAGCCAGCAGAATACTCAACCTGGAAGGTGAAAATGGCTATGTTTCTGGAGGCTACAGATCCAGAATATCTTGACAGAATTTATGAAGGCCCCCATAAACCTACAAAATTATCTGTCGTTACTGCTGGACAGGAAGCTAAATCTATTCCAAAGGAGAAGAAATATTTGACTCCTGATGACATTTCATCCATTGCTAAGGATGCAAAGGTTAGACATCTGCTTCATAGTTCATTGGATAATGTTATGTCTAACAAAGTGATCAATTGTAAAACTGCAAAAGAGATCTGGGATGCCCTGGAGGTTAGATGTCATGGAACTGCTGCAATCAAGAAGAATAGAAGGAACATACTTACACAGGAGTTTGAACACTTTGATGGTAGATCTGAAGAATCAATGACAGAAACTTTTGACAGATTCTGTAAGCTACTCAATGATCTGTCACTGGTTAATAAAGAATATGATCTAGAAGATTCAAATCTCAAGTTTCTTCTTTCTCTACCTGAAAAGTGGGATGTTAAGACAACCACTATTAGAGACAACTATGATCTGGCTGACACTGATATTGATGAGATCTATGGGTTGCTCAAGACTCATGAACTGGAAATGGAATAGAGAAGCAGAAGATCAGGCAGGAAGTCAAAGTCTGTTGCTCTAAGAGTTGAAGAAAGACCCTCAAAGAAGGAATTATCAAGGATGAAAGCAAAAGGAAAAGCTTTGGCCAGTCATTCTGAATGTGAGTCATCAAACTCTGATGTTGACTCAAACACAGATGGATCATCTGATTCTGAAGATGATGAGGAAATGATGCAAATGGCTGCTTTGATGGTAAAGACCTTCAAGAAGATGGGACTCAAGAACTTCAAAAAAAGGGAGAGATTCTCCAAGAATGATTCAAAGTCTGACAGGAAGAATTTCAGCAAATCTGAGAGAAAGGATACCAAATCTGGGAAGAGAGACAAGTCTGAGATTCAATGCTACAAGTGTAAGGAGATGGGTTACTATGCTCCTGAGTGCAAGAAGGGTAAAACTGAAAAGGCACTCTTCACTAAAGGCAGAGATTGGGAAGACACCTCTGACTCAGATGAGGATGTGAACTATGCTCTCATGGCTACTACTGTTGATGAAGCTGAAGATTCTGAAAACAAGGTACCTCTAACTACCTATGCTTATAATACTGATGATATAACTAAAGTGAGAATATATCTTAAGGCTTTGCATATCAGTTATAGGGATCAGACTTTAGAGAATGAGAGAATCAAAACTGAGAATTCTAAACTCAGAGAGAGAAATAAGGTTGTAGAAGAGAAACTTGCTAACATGCGGCAAGTTCAAAAGGAGAGAGATGATGCTGTCTATCTTGAACAAGAGTTGTTAAGTAAGTATAAACAACTAGAATCTGAATTGGAGAAGGCAAATCACATTATTAAAACTTGGACTCACTCTGGAAAAGACACTCAAGAAGTTTTTCAATCTGAAACTGTAGGTCTAGGTTATTCTGAGGAAGATGAACTTAGGTTTCAGAATACAGTCAAGATTAAACCATATCTTCCACCTAAGAAATTTGGAACATTTGTTAATGGAATAAGTGAACCTAGGTTTGAATGTGGAAAAGAAGCTGTTAAGAAAGAACCAGTAAAAACTAGTGTTAAACAGTTTAATATTGGTTTAATGATAGATAAACAACTCAAGCATAAGCTTAAGGAGTTAAAATCTGTTAAGAAACAGAAAGTGTCTAGAAAGAACAGAAATGGTAAAGTAGGCATCACTCAAGGTAATTATCCAATGCTTGCTACTTTAGCTCCAAGAAAGACATGTCATAACTATGGTAGCACTAACCATCTTGCTAGTTTTTGCAGGAAGAACAAAAACATTAATTCTTTACCTTCCAAGTCTGAAGTAAAGAAAGATAATGTTAGAACTAGACCACAGACCTTATGCAAACACTGTGGAAGCACTTGGCATTCTATTTATACTTGCAGAAATTATCATGCTATTTATCATAATTACTATAAACTGAAACCTAATCTGAAATGGGTTAGGGTTAATTCTGCAAGTGTAAACTCTGATAAAGTTAGCTTAAACTCTGATAGTGTAAATTCCACTGCTAAAGCTAACAAAATTAAGAAAGCCAAAGGATCCAAGCAAGTCTGGATCCTTAAATATAATCTTCAGTAATTGTTTGTGATTGCAGGGCATCAAGGAGAGTATCCTAGTCGTGGACAGTGGATGTTCAGGACACATGACTGGAAATAAAGCCCTGCTATCAGAGTATGTTGAGAAGGCTGGCCCAAGAGTTTCCTATGGAGATGGCAACATAGGACATACTCTGGGATATGGCAATATCAATCTTGGAAGTGTCATCATCACAAATGTAGCTCTGGTTCCAGGACTCAAGCATGATCTACTATCTGTGAGTCAAATCTGTGACAGAGGTTTTCATGTAGATTTTCAACCTGAATACTGTGAGGTTATCAGCAAAACCACAGGGAAAGTTGTTTTAGTTGGACAAAGGCGCAACAATATCTATGAAGCAAGCTTGTTGACAAATTATAATGGAAAAACTATGTGCCTGTCAACAAGAATGTCCAATGAAGAGAGTTGGAAGTGGCATAAAAAACTCTCTCATTTGAATCTGAACAACATCAATGAGCTGATAAGAAAGGATCTTGTTAGAGGACTTCCAAAGTCTTTGTTAAATGTTGATGGTCTGTGTGATTCATGTCAAAAGGCCAAACAGAGGAAGACTTCTTTCAAGAGCAAGTCTGAATCTTCAATTGTTGATCCTTATCATCTTCTTCATGTTGATCTTTTTGGACAAGTAAACGTTATGTCTCTTGGAAGGAAGAAATATGCTCTAGTCATTGTTGATGAATATACCAGATACACTTGGGTGTATTTTCTAGCAAAGAATGATGAAACTGCATTAACTCTGATGGAGTATGTAAAGCTGCTGGACAAAGGATCAAAACACAAAGTTAAAATAATCAGAAGTGATAATGGAACTGAATTCAGAAATGCAACAATGGAAGAATTCTGCAAGAATAGAGGATTGAAGCAAGAGTTTTCTGCACCTGGTACACCACAGCAAAATGGTGTAGTTGAGAGGAAGAACAGAACCTTGATAGAAGCTTCCAGAACTATGCTTGATGAAGCAAAATTGCCAACCTATTTCTGGGCAGAAGCAGTTCAAACTACCTGTTTTACTCAAAATGCCACACTGATCAACAAGCATGGAAAAACACCATATGAGATGGTGAGGGAAAAGAAGCCAAAACCTAAAATATTTTCATTTTTTTGGGTGCAAATGCTTTGTGTTGAAAACTCATCCTGAACAGTTGACCAAATTTGAGTTGAAAGCAGATGAAGGAATTTTTGTTGGCTATCCAGTGTCAACCAAGGCATTTAGAGTTTATAATCTAAGAACAAAGGTGATTATGGAATCTATTCATGTGTCATTTGATGACAAGAAAATCACTGGACTTGAAGATGTTGATGAACATGTTCAGTTGCATTTCGAAAATGAAGATCTAATCTCTGATGAAATAAACTCTGATAAAACCAGTCCAACAAACTCTGTTGATGCAAACTCTGAACCTCTACTGGTACACACAGAAGAAATAGTACAGTCTGAACAAAGAGGAGAACCAGTTGAGGGGGAGCATGATCATAGTGACGACTCAAATTCTGATAGTGAGTCAACTGAAAAATCTGGATCAAACTCAAACGCTGATGACTCAAACTCTGAAAGTCCAAAGTCTGACAGTTCAAACTCTGAGCGATCAAATTTAGGGGGAGCCTCAGAGAATGATGAAAGGCAACAATATGATCAGGAGAACATTGATCAAGGGGGAGGATCAACTGTTGACAGAAGTCATTTGCCTTCAGCTAGGAAATGGACAAAATCTCATACACCTGATTTAATTATTGGAGATCCAGATGCAACAGTAAGGACAAGAAGTGCAACAGCAAGTGAATGTCTGTTTCATGCATTCTTGTCTAAGAATGTACCAAAGAAGGTAGAAGAAGCTCTTCAAGATGCTGATTGGATAACAGCAATGCAGGAGGAGTTAAATGAATTTGAGAGAAATGAAGTATGGACCCTTGTACCTAGACCAAAGAATCGATCTGTTGTTGGTACTAGATGCGTTTTCAGAAACAAAACTGATAGTGATGGGGTTGTTACAAGAAACAAGGCCAGACTTGTGGCTAAAGGCTATTCACAGCAAGAAGGCATAGACTATGATGAAACTTTTGCTCCAGTTGCAAGGTTGGAGGCAATAAGAATCTTTCTAGCATATGCTTCTCACAAAAAATTCAAGGTTTTTCAGATGGATGTGAAAAGTGCTTTTCTGAATGGAAAACTTGAAGAAGAAGTTTTTGTTGAACAACCACCAGGATTTGTAGATCCCAAGTATCCAGATTATGTTTACAGGCTTGACAAGGCACTCTATAGACTTAAGCAGGCACCAAGAGCATGGTATGAAACTCTGGCTCAATTTCTTTTAGAAAGTGGATTCAACAGAGGTACAATTGATAAAACACTATTCTATTTTAACTATGGTGATGACTTGCTTTTAGTTCAGATATATGTTGATGACATAATCTTTGGGTCTACTAATGATAAACTCTGTAAAAAGTTTGCCAAGCTCATGCAGTCCAGGTATCAAATGAGCATGATGGGAGAGCTTAGTTATTTTCTAGGCCTACAGGTGAAGCAAACAGATGATGGAATCTTTATCAATCAAGCAAAATATACCAGAAATCTTCTCAAGAAATTTGGCATGCTTGACTGCTCATCTGCAACAACTCCCATGGCAACAGCAACAAAGTTGGACAAAGACACAGGTTCACCAGTGGATATGACAAGCTATAGAGGGATGATTGGGTCTCTTCTTTATCTAACAGCAAGCAGACCTGACATCATGTCTTTGTGCAAGATTTCAGGAAGATCCAAGAGAACCACATGTAACAGCTGTGAAGAGAATTTTCAAATATCTTAAGGGCACCATAACTTTAGGTTTGTGGTATCCAAGAGAATCAGACTTCAAGCTACTTGGTTACTCTGATGCATACTTTTCAGGCTGTAAGATAAACAGAAAAAGTACCAGTGGAAGTTGTCAATTTCTTGGTGATAGACTTGTTTCTTGGTACAGCAAGAAACAGAAATCAATCTCTACATCTACAGCTGAAGCAGAGTATATTGCTGCTGGTAGCTGTTGTGCACAGATTCTGTGGATGAAGAATCAATTACTGGATTATGGATTGAGGTACAGTAAAATACCTATTTACTGTGATAATCAAAGTGCTATTGCTATGACAGGTAACCCAGTACAGCATTCAATGACCAGGCACATCATCATAAGGTACCATTTTATCAGAGAACATGTAGAAGAAGGGAATATTGAGCTTCATTTTGTGTCTACAGAACAACAGCTTGCAGATATCTTCACCAAGCCATTGAGTGAAGCTATATTTACAAGGCTGGTAAATGAACTAGGGATGGTCTCTGGTTTTGACTAGAGATATTGGTTAGACTAAAAATTTTACTTATGTAATGTGTTGCTCATATTTCTGTGGTATGTTAAACTATGTTATGCAAACTCTGCTCAATGACTGTTAAACTCTGTTAGCATGCTCTGTAAGTCATACACTGTTGACATGTTGGATAAACTCTAATAAACACTGAAAATGTTTTTGTCTAAATGTTAATACCAATGAAGAGATTTTTATGAAGCATGATTCTCAGTAATTAATCATGAATCCTTCTAAGTTATTTGTGATCTAATCTTAGATTGTGCAGAAAATTAACACAACACGATACTGTTTCATATTTATAGCATCTCTTAGTTTATTTATCCTAAACTCTGAGTCTGTAAATACTGTGTGCATTTCCTCTCATGAATAATTTCTGATGTTGATGAGCTCTAAACTCTGTTAGTTATACACTGTTAAATTAGATTCTGTTATTAGAATACCCCCAAAGCTTATGTATATAGACTGTTAGAACTCCTTTGAGATCATGTTTGTAACTAGAACGACCCATGAACTTACTGCTATATAGTAAGGGCTAAAATTCTCTAATTTTTGGTGACTAGTCGAAGACTAGGAAGATCCAGGAACTTATTAAACTGATAAGGGATAAAATTATAGGATTTTTGGTGACTAGTTCCAACCTCTGATTACTGGAGAAACCAAAAAAGAAAAAGAAAAAAAGGGGGTTATAAATTAATTAAATATAACTGTATATAAATCGTTTACTACAGAGTTTAGCATTCATCATACATTTAGTGTTTAAAATTAGAGTTTGTGCATCTAGTGTTTACTGATTTACTTTATGGATTTTATGAAATATTAGATGCTCTAAATATTGATTTAGTAAACTCTGCTATACACACACTCATATTCACAACTGTGCAGTGTTTGAAAGGATTACAGTAATAAAGTTGGAGAATTGATAAACACTGTTGGATTCTGTTGAGTACTCTAAGGTAATATTTTATTTCAGACAAAGCATATACTTGGAGTACAAAAAGAGTTTTTGAAATTTGCATGTGATACGTGCCAACTGTTTATTGGTGTTAGATAGTTAAAGTGTATTGGTGATAGGAGAGAGAACAGCAGTAATAATAGCCATTATTACTGCGCGTGTAAATGGCTGTTCCACTATTTACGTGACACGTGTCCCACTCACACACTTAACAAGAAATTGGTTGCGTGTTTAATGTCTAAAACGATTGGGTATTTAATTTTCAATTACAGATCTAATCAAACTCGGTTCAATATTCACTTTTTCACTTTTACACTCACGAACACACAACTTTACACACAATTTCTCTGTTATATTCACTTAAGCATTTTCCCAAACACTTTTCAACACATTCTCTTTTCTCACAATTTCTAAACTATTCTAATGGCATCCAAGCCTTTTGTTGCTCAGGGATTATATTTTGTTCCTAACAACTATGCAGCACCACTAAACACTGATAAAGCTCCAGAACCGTTTCATTTGATTCAGAACTTCCTAAGGGATTCTGAAATAGGTCAAGCTCTTGTTTAACCAACAAAACTCTCTGCCACACAGATCTCTACTTTCTGGCGAAACTCTGTTTATGATGATGGTGGAGAGAATGGGACTCCATCCATTGTGTTCATTCATGAAGACCAAGAGTTTGTAATCACTTCGGTAACTGTTCGAGATATTATGGACTTTGACACTCACACCTTATACGCTGTTGCTGGTGAGAATGAATTGAAGGAAATGTTACAGTAGCTGAGGTTTTCTGGTCCTTTAGACAATCTTGGTAATGTTAAAAGGCCAGGGCTCAGGAAAGAGTGGAGCTTTTTCTTTGACTGCATCACTAGAGCATTCGAAAAGAAAGTCACCAACTGGGATGCATTTCCCACTGATAGTCTTCAAATCGGGTATTCTCTTCTCAATGGGAGTAATTTTGATTTTGGTAGACTAGTTCTTATGAATCTAGGTGAAAAACTAGCAGAGTCTAATACAACTATCTATTTCTCACGTTTTTGTCAAAGTCTATTCTCTGCTTGTTTGCCTAATGTGGAAATTTCTGATGAGGATTTAATCCAACCCTTCCAAGTCCATAAGAGAATGTTCTCTAACTTGACCAACAAAGATGCAAACAAGGATCAAGTTCCAGAGTTTATTTTTCCACTTGCCCTCAAAAATTTTCTCAATCAACCACAGGAATCACAAGCACAAGCACCTGAACCTGCACTTGAACCTCCACAGCCAAATCCTGAACCTACAAACACTGAACCTCACATAACCCTAAACACTGAACCACCCTCTAAACCTACATCTACATCCACTCCATCCACTGTTGCTAATACTTCACAACCTCAACCTCAATCCCAAACACAAACTCAACCTCCACCTCAATCACAACCTTCATCTCAACCTCAACCTCAACCACAATCCAAACAAATTCCTAAGTCCAAGAAGCACAGGGCTATAAGACCACCAAGAAATGAAAGAGCCAACAGGCCGAAAGATGATGAGGTTGAAGTTCCTAGGCCCAAGAGAAGAAGGGTATTAATTGATGAATCTGATGATGAGATAGAAGCTGAAATTGAAGCTCCAGAGGACATCTCTAAAGAGCCTCCTGCTGTTGAGACAGCTATTAACTCAGAACCTACTATAGCAGAACCTGAACTCAGAGTTGATGAACCTGTACTTGCTGAGGTTCAAACTGAAAAAGATGATAGAACTGAGTTACCTGCAATGGAAGAGTTTGATGAAAATTTCATGTCATTCTCTGTTGAAGTTGAAGATCCTATTCCAACACCCATGGCTGCAAACTCTGCTGAAACTGGTGTTGCTGATCAACCTACTGTGGTGCTAGAAGAAACAGAGGTTGCATCTCACACAGAGTTATTCTCTGATGCACATCAAATCTCAGACCATGGTGAGGAAATTGATCAGCCTGCTAAATATGTTTCCTCGGATATTGTCATGATAAACTCTGCTAATCAAGAAGAACAAGTTGCTCAAGGAGAACCTGTTCCTGAACATAATGAAGAAACTGCCTCAGTTGCAGATGCAGATGTTTCTGAAAAAGATCTTTCTGAAGAAGTGAGTGCAGAAGCTGGATCTGCTCCAAATGTTGAAGTTCAGACTGATGGACTGAAAACAGGGGAGAAGACAGATTTTGCTGTGATTTTCTCAGGGATAATTCTAAGAAGATTTAAAATCCAGACATTCTGACATGCTTGCAAGGCACAGTGATTCAGGTTAAGGCCTTGAATCACAGATTTAATGAAAATCAGAAGTCAATTATAGATCTGAGAAATGAAGTTGTAAGTAGAGAGATGAGTCTACAGAGAGACAACAACAAAATGTTTCAAACTTTCTCAAAAGCTCAAGAGACTGTACTTCAGAGATTGGGCAAAGTTGAAGAAAATCAGACTTTGTTGGCTGACAAGATTGAATCCATTTCCAACTCTCTTGAGTTAATTACTTCCATCTTGATCCCTGATGATGTCAAAAAGGGGGAGAAAGTTGCTAGAGTTACTAAATCTAACTGTAAGCAGCAGTCTCAAACTCTGTCAAAGAAAGATGATCTTGATGATGAAGGAACTAATCCAGAGAGGAGGTTAAGATCAAGGTCTGATGTTCATTTGAAAGCTGGCAAGTCTACAAGATCAAGTATAGCAGTGGATAAAAATGTACAGAGTACTTCAAGGCAAAAGGATTTATTATTCTCTGACAATCCACAAACTGATGAAGAGCTTGCTGTTAAATATATTTGATATGGTTAATATCAGTGTTTAAGTTTTGCAGGGAAAAACAGAGTTTAAACAGGAAGCAGTCAGAGTTTAGTTAAACTCTAACAGTTAGAAGCTAAACAGAGTTTGCTATACACTGATTGTTGGAAGCTCGACAGAGTTTGTTAAACTCTGTCTGGAGGCAGCGTCTACTGGTCAACAGTGATTGAAGATTTATTATGGAAGCAATATCTTTGAAGATTGGATAACTGTCAAAGAGATTGAGTTGACTAAGGAGACGAGTAGCAATCGTAATTGATATCAATTGTATAGCTAATTTATAGGAGTATCAATTATTGATTGTATATCAGCTGTATACTTTATAAATACAGTTAGGTTAACCCTAGAAGGGTATCGATCGTGTAATATCATATTATTCATTGTAACCTAAGCAGCTCTCTGTGATAATTTACATCACTGGGAGAGAAGTTAATTTCAAACAGTTTTTAAAGCTTTTAAAGAACTTATTATTATTCTCTCATACTTAGTTGATTATAAGTGTGTATTCGGCCTAACAATTGGTATCAGAGCTTGATCTGTTAATTTAATACAGTTTAAGATCCACACACACACACAACTATAATCAATGGCAGAAATTCCTCCTCCTACATCAGGCTCTAGTGCTGAGAAGGCTAAACCTGCAACTGTGAGTCGATATGAAACAATCAGGGTTCCTATTCTTAAACCAGCAGAATACTCAACCTGGAAGGTGAAAATGGCTATGTTTCTGGAAGCTACAGATCCAGAATATCTTGACAGAATTTATGAAGGCCCTCATAAGCCTACAAAATTATCTGTTGTTGTTGCTGGACAGGAAGCTAAATCTATTCCAAAGGAGAAGAAAGATTTGACTCCTGAGGATATTTCATCCATTGGAAAGGATGCAAAGGTTAGACATCTCCTTCATAGTTCTTTGGATAATGTTATGTCTAACAAAGTGATCAATTGTAAAACTGCAAAAGAGATTTGGGATGCTCTAGAGGTTAGATGTCATGGAACTGCTGCAATTAAGAAGAATAGAAGGAACATACTCACACAGGAGTATGAACACTTTGAGGCTAAATCTGAAGAATCAATGACAGAAACCTTTGACAGATTCTGTAAGCTACTTAATGATCTGTCACTGGTTAATAAAGAATATGATCTAGAAGATTCAAATCTCAAGTTTCTTCTTTCTCTACCTGAAAAGTGGGATGTCAAAACAGAGAAGGCACTCTTCACTAATGGCAGAGATTGGGCAGATACCTCTGACTCAGATGAGGATGTAAACTATGCTCTCATGGCTACTACTGTTGATGAAGCTGTAGATTCTGAAAACAAGGTACCTCTAACTACCTATGCTTATTACATTGGTGATATAACTGAATTAAGAATTTATCTTAAGTCCTTGCATATCAGTTATAGGGATCAGACTTTAGAGAATGAGAGAATCAAAACTGAGAATTCTGAACTCGAAGAGAGAAATAAGCTTGTAGAAGAGAAACTTGTTAAGATGCAGCAAGTTCAAAAGGAGAGAGATGATGCTGTCTATCTTGAACAAGAGTTGTTAAGTCAGTATAAACAACTAGAATCTGAGTTGGAAAAGGCAAATCACATTATTAAAATTTGGACTCACTCAGGAAAAGACACTCAAGAAGTTTTTCAATCTGACACTGTAGGTCTAGGTTATTCTGAGAAAGATGAACTTAGATTTCAGAATACAGTTAAGATTAGACCACCTCTTCCATCTAAGAAATTTGGAACATTTGTTAATGGAATAAATGAACCTAGATTTGAAGGTGGAAAAGAAGCTGTTAAGAATGAACTAGTAAAAACTAATGTTAAACAGGTTAATATTGGTTTAATGACAGATAAACAACTTAAGCATAGGCTTAAGGAGTTAAAATCTGTTAAGAAACAGAAAGTGTCTAGAAAGAACAGAAATGGTAAAGTAGGCATTACTCAAGGCAACTATCCAATGCTTGCTACTTTAGCTCCAAGAAAGACATGTCATAACTGTGGTAGTACTAACCATCTTGCTAGTTTTTGCAGGAAGAACAAAGACATTAATTCTTTACCTTCCAAGTCTGAAGTAAAGAAAGATAATGTTAGAACTAAACCACAGACTTTATGCAAACACTGTGGAAGCACTTGGCATTCGATTTATACTTGCAGAAATTATCATGCTATTTATCATAATTACTATGAACTGAAACCTAATCTGAAATGGGTTAGAGTTAATTCTGCAAGTGTAAACTCTGATAAAGTTAGCTTAAACTCTGATAATGAAAATTCCGCTGCTAAAGCTAACAGAATTAAGAAAGCCAAAGGATCCAAGCAAGTCTGGATCCTTAAAACTAATCCTCAGTAATTGTTTGTGATTGCAGGGCATCAGGGAAAGCATCCTAGTAGTGGACAGTGGATGTTCAGGACACATGACTGGAAATAAAGCCCTGCTATCAGAGTATGTGGAGAAGGCTGACCCAAAAGTTTCCTATGGAGATGGCAACATAGGACATACTCTGGGATATGGCAATATTAATCTTGGAAGTGTCATCAACACAAATGTAGCTCTGGTTCCAGGACTCAAGCATGATCTGCTATCTGTGAGTCAAATCTGTGACAGAGGTTTTCATGTAGATTTTCAACCTGAATACTGTGAGGTTATCAGCAAAACCACAGGGAAAGTTGTTTTAGTTGGACAAAGGCGCAACAATATCAATGAAGCAAGCTTGTTGACAAACTCTGATGGAAAAACAATGTGCCTGTCAACAAGAATGTCCAATGAGGAGAGTTGGAAGTGGCATAAGAAACAGCAACAAAGTTGGATAGAGATACAGGCTCATCAGTGGATATGACAAACTATAGAGGAATGATTGGGTCACTTCTTTATCTAACAGCTAGCAGACCTGACATCATGTATGCAACATGTCTTTGTGCATGATTTCAGGCAGATCCAAGAGAACCACATCTAACAGCTGTGAAGAGAATCTTCAAATATCTTAAGGGAACCATAACTTTAGGCTTGTGGTATCCAAGAGAATCAGACTTCCAGCTTCTTGGTTACTCTGATGCAGACTTTGCAGGCTGTAAGATAGACAGAAAAAGTACTAGTGGAAGTTTTCAATTGCTTGGTGATAGAATTGTTTCTTGGTACAGCAAGAAACAGAAATCAATCTCTACATCTACAGCTGAAGCAGAGTATATTGCTGCTGGTAGCTGTTGTGCACAGATTCTGTGGATGAAGAATCAATTACTGGATTATGGATTGAGGTACAGTAAAATACCTATTTACTGTGATAATCAAAGTGCTATTGCTATGACAGGTAATCCAGTACAGCATTCAATGACCAAGCACATCAGCATAAGGTACCATTTTATTAGAGAACATGTAGAAGAAGGAAACATTGAGCTTCATTTTGTGTCTACAGAACAACAGCTTGCAGATATCTTCACCAAGCCATTGAGTGAAGCAGTATTTACAAGGCTGGTGAATGAACTAGGAATGGTCTCTAGTTTTGACTAGAGATATTGGTTAGACTCAAAACTCTACTTATGTATTGTGTTGCTCATATTTCTGTGGTATGTTAATCTCTGATATGCAAACTCTGCTCAATGAATGTTAAACTTTGGTAGCATGCTTTTAAGTCTTACACTGTCAACTGTTGAATAAACTCTGAGAAACTCTGATAATGTTTCTTTCTGAACATAAACACCGATGAAGATACATGTATGAAATATTATTCTCAGTAATTAGTCATGAATCTTTCTAAGTTATCTATGATCTAATCTTAAACTTTGCAGAAAGTTATCACAGCATGATACTGTTCTATATTTATAGCATCTCTTACTTTATTTATCCTAAACTCTGAGTCTGTAAATACTGTGTGCATTGCCTCTCATAAATAATTTCTGATATTGATGAGCTCTAAACTCTGTTCGTTTCTGATGTTAAATTTGATTTTGTTATTAGAATAACCCCAAAGCTAAACTATATAGATTCTTAGAACTCCTTTGAGATCATGTTTGTAACTAGGACAATCCAGGAACTTACTGGTACATAGTAAGGGCTAAAATTCTCTAATTTTTGGTGACTAGTCGAAAGCTAGGAAGACCCAAGAACTTATCAAATTGATAAGGGCTAAAATTATAGGATTTTTGGTGACTAGTTTCAACCTCTGATTACTGGAGAAAGTAAAAAAAAAAATAAAAATTTGGGGGTTATTGGTTAATTATTACTATATATAAACTATTTAATACAGAGTTTAGCATTCATCATATATTCAGTGTTTACTATGAGAGTTTGTGCATCCAGTGTTTACTGATTTATTTTATGGTTTTCATGAAATACTAGATGCTCTAAATACTGATCTAGTAAACTCTGCTCTACACACACGTATATTCACAACTGTGCAGTGTTTGAAAGGATAACAGTAATTAAGATGGAGAATTGATAAACACTGATGGATTTTGTTGAGTACTCTAAGGTAATATTTTATTTCAGACAGAATATATACTTGGAGTACACAAAGAGTTTTTGACATTTGCATGTAATATTTGCCAGTTGTTTAATTGTGTCAGACAGTTAAAGCTTATTGGAAATTGGAGAGAGAACAACAGTAATAATAGGCATTATTACTGCGCGTGTAAATAACTGTTCCACTGTTTATGTGACACGTGTCCCACTCACACACCTAACAAGAAATTGGTTGCGTGTTTAATGTCTAAAACGATTGGGTTTTGTTTTTCAATTACAGATCTAATCAAAATCATTTCATTATTCACTTTTTCATCTTTACAACCACAAACACACAACATCACACACAATTTCTCTGTTACTTTCACTTAAGCATTTTCACAAACACTTTTCCATATACTCTCTTCTGTCTTATACTGTTCTAATGGCAACCAAGAACTTTGTGGCTCAGGGATTAACTTTTGTTACCAACAATTATGCTGCAATTCTAGACACTGCTAAAGCTCCAACATCATTTCATCTGATCCAAAACTTTTTAAGAGACTCTGAGATTGGTAAGGCTCTTGTTCAACCAGAGACACTCTCAGCCACACAAATCTCAATCTTCTGGAAAAACTCTGTTTATGATGATGGTGGAGAGAATGGGACTCCATCAATTGTGTTTACCTATGAAGACCAAGAGTTTGTCATAACTCCTGCAACTGTTCGTAAGGTTTTGGACTTTGACACTCACACTTCATACTCTGTGGCTGTTGTGGGTCAATTGAAAGAAATGTTACAACAAATACGGTTTTCTGGTTCATTGGATAAGATTGGGGATGTCAAACGGCCAGGGCTCAGGAAGGAGTGGAGCTTCTTCTTTGATTGCATTACTCGTGCATTTGGCAAGAAGGTCACCAACTGGGATGCAATTCCTGGTGAAAGTCTTCAAATCGGGTATTCTCTTCTTAATGGGAGTAACTTTGATTTTGGTCGTCTTGTACTTATGAATTTATGTGAAAAACTTGCAGAGTCTAGTACAACTGTTTACTTCTCACGTTTTTGTCAGTCTTTATTCTCTGCTTGTTTACCAAATTTGACAATTGCTGTTGAGGATGTTATCCAACCTTTCCAATGTCATAAGAGAATGTTCTCTGATCTGAAAAATAAGGATGCTAACAAAGAGCAACTACCAGAGTTTATCTATCCTCTTGCTCTCAGGAACTTCCTCAACCAACCACAAGAACAACAAGAACCACAAAATGAACCAATCATTGAACCTCCACAGTCACCACCTCAACCTACAAACACTGACCCACCTCAAACCATAAACATTGAGCCAATCACTACAACTACATCCCCACAACCACAATCTTCATCACACCCTCAACCTCAACCACAATCCAAACCTAAGAAGCCAAAGAAAAGCAAGGCTATAAGGCCATCAAGAAAACAGAGGATGGCTGAAGCTTCTAAGCCAAAGAAGTATAAGGAACGGGCAAACAAACCTAAATCTCCTTCTATACCTGATGATTCTGTTTCAGCAGAAGAGAGAGCAGAAGTGAATCCTCCAGCTAAGAGAAGGAGATTAATTCTTGATGAATCTGATGAAGATGTTAATTTTGAAGCTCCAGAGGTGATTTCCAAGGATATACCTACTGTTGAGACATATACTGAAGAAGAAGCTGTCAAAACACCTGTCAATGTACAAATGGATGAGGACAACAGAGAAGGTTTTTCTGCTACGGATGATTTTGTTGAAACATTTATACCATTCTCTGATCACATTAATGTTCCTCTTTCACCTATCATTGCAAATTCTGAAGAAACTGGTGCAGCTGATCAGCCAACTGTAGTACTTGATGAAATAGTGGCATCACACACTGAGTTATTCTCTGATGCTCACCAGGTTCTTGAACAAGGTGAAGAGGTTGAACAAGTTGAAGTTCCAAAGTCTGTTGAGGCTAGAGACACAACTGCAGTGAATGTTACTGAAACTGTAGAGATTGTTGAAGAAAATGTTGTAGTGCATACTGATCAAGTTGAAAATACAGCTGTTGATGTTGAAGACGAAGTAAGTGCAGAGTCAAACTCTTCTCAGAGTATACCGGTTCAAACTGATGCTAAGCACACACCTTTCTCTAAACCTTCAGATCAACATAACATTGAAGCTGAGCACTTTGCCAAGAATTCAAGGGATTGGTATAAGTCAGACTGTATTTTTCCTGTTGAAAGAGCAGCTAAATTTGTTCATCAATCTGCCACGAAGATCTCAAATCCTGATATTATCTCAAGTCTGCAAGCAATCATTGTTCAAGTCAAAACTCTGAATGGAAGATTTGATGAGTCTCAAAAAGCTATTAATGAATTGAGAGATGATGTTGTTGCTAGAGATATGACTATGCAGAGGGATAATCAGACAAAGTTTAAGACCATTTCTAAAGCTCAAGAAACTCTGTTTCAGAGGCTGGGTCAAGTTGAACAAAATCAGAATATATTGTCTGGGAAAATTGATTCCATTGCTACCTCCTTGGATCTAATCACTTCTATCTTGATTCCTGATGATGTCAAAAAGGGGGAGAGAGTTGCTAAAGAAAAATGCAAGCAATCTCAAACTCTGATCAGAAAGGATAATGCTGGAGATGGAGGAGCAAGTAATAAAGGAAGGGGCAAAACTGAAGAATTTCAAACTCTGAAAACTAGCAAGTCCTCTAAATCACAGTTTGTTGGGATAAACACTGATACTCAAGGTACTTCAAAGACCAAGAGTTTGCTATTATCTTCTAATCCACAGACTGATGAAGAATTGGCTGCTAAGTTGTTTATTGAAGAAAATGAGGAAGGAGTTACAATTGAGGACTTTAAAGCTGAAGAAAAGAGTTTACAAGAAGAACATCTCAAGGCTTTAAAGCCTGGTAAGTTAAAGAAAGGAAAAGCTCCTAGGCCTGTTCTTAAAGGCATTGTGATCAAGGAAAGTGCTGACGTTAGTCAAAAATCACAGTTATCAAAGGAAACAATGGCAGCAGAAGCTAAACTCAAGCTGAAAGGCATTGAAGGAGAAAGTTCACAGAAGAAAGTTACAACCTCTGTTTCTACACAAGTTGTACAGAAGAAAGAAAACACAACCTCTGTTGCTACACAAGTTGTGTCTAGACCTTTATCTTCTCAGTTGCAATCAGTTTTTGGGAAAGGAACACTTCATGATCCAAATCTATTATCTGGAGTTTCTATGGATTTTTCTGATGGAAGAGCCTTGTCTGGTAAGGTTGGAAACAATAAGGGTGGTCTAGGCTCACACAAGGACAAAAAGGCAATATACTGGTCCTAGAGATCCTTCTTCAATGGCTGTTCCAGGTCGTGGTGTCACTCAAGAGATGTGACGCCCCCAGATCCGGGGTCGGAGATCTAGGCGCTCACGGTCCATTTTCCATTAGTAACATACCTGTTCTTGCACACAATATATATAACACAGCCATCGACCCCATAATAAACTCACACCACACTCACACACACAGGTTAGAGCCTCAGAAACGTCACACATTGATTAAACAGTAATAAAGTTATCAGAGTTATTACAGACCGAATTAAATAGTATTTATGCTACCAGCAACACTCCGATATGAAGCGAAGCTGGCGGCTTGAAAGTTTGTTACGATACACTGCCTTACACAGGTCATGCTGATAAATAAAACGTACTAACAAAAGCTGCCAACCAATCCGGCTAATGGGGCCTACCGGTGGAATCTCAAGTGGAGGCTCGGGCCTAGTCACCTGCTTTCGAGCAGTCTGCCTGGGTCTTGCCATTTCGCTTAGCTGTTGTGTTTGTAAAGTTTGAAAACAAGCAAGAGTGAGCAACTATAGCTCAGCAAGAAATATATATATAAGATAAGCAATATACATCTCATATGATTGGCAGTTGATATATTTGTTTGTATCAATCAGTTATGAAATCACTTGTCATAGTTGATAATTCTCGAAGGTGCAACAATATGTGCCCTTGTTTTCAAAATAAACTTGCAGTTCTAGATACTGCATTGAATCAACATCTTTCTCATCAAAATAAAACACTATCAGCAACTTGGCACAAAAGCCTAAGAAGCAGTGTCAAAGCATTTTTCCAAAATGGAGGAATGGGACTTAAAGAAAACATAAAAACCTGACAAGGATTGACGATGATCAGTCGCCACATCCATGTCCAATAATCCGCGGGTCTTTTCTACCGGTAGAAGGATAGAAACTACATCCGTAACTATCCCTCGGGTGAAAACTACATCCGTAATCACCCTCGATGAAAACTACATCCGTAATCATCCTTCGGCAACACCTGGGCCGGAATAATAAGTGATGGACCGCCTGGCTCACGGTCGCTTACACATCCCGGGAATCGTTCGTCAACGGTTCCCACACCTGCCAGAGTCCCTTTTTCTTTTCTTTTAAAACTTGATTTTGATTGAAAATAGAGTAATTGAGGTCCGACATCAGTCGACCGATGATTCTTGAAATCATACAAGAAGCAGAATCTGACCTGGGGTTTTCGAAAGTGTTTTGAGTTCAAATGAGTTCGAGTTTGAAAGTATTAAAAAGTATCTTGGATTAACTTTGTCTTTAAGTAATGAACAATGATTAATAAGTAATATTTTAAGATTTAATATTAATAATCAATAAAATATTTATTCGATAAAATAAACTCTTAATCCAAGATAGGGTTTCGAGTATTTACGACGATATAATAATAGTTATTTGAAGATACGATACCACCCGAATGACCCTTCGGGTTTTCGCAATATAGATACGATATAATAATATACCGCTCCCCGGTCAATAGTATATACGGACCGCTACGACCTCTATTGCTAGAGTCGTTGTCCGAAGAAAACATTTCAATCTAAGATCAAGGGGTAAAAGCATACATGTACTTGTTCAATCTCAATTGCATCAATACTTCGATAAACATAGCATTTGATATAATTTGAAAACTACAAACACAACAGTGAAAATCCTTGTATATGGATAAGTATTGAAAAGTAAACTTGCCTTGGTTTGGTTGGGGTGGTCGAGCGTGCGAATTCGAACGATCTATACATAAACAATAATCGTTCGTTAGTACCTTAACAATTTCTCTCTAATTACGGGGTTTTAAGGGGGTACGAAATTAACTTAACGACTTCGTCTTATGACTCCCTAGCCCCACTATAGGTCCATGACATCACTCGTTTACGCTCGTCACTTACTCGACTTAATTTAGTTACCACGATCGAATCATAACCACTAACCCTAGAATAATGTTCCACTAATCGACTTTTTCCATTGCGCAAATTTTACTCTAGCATTTTTATAAAATCCAAAAATTCATATTTTAATCCAATTCCTTTTGGGTGGTCTTCACCACTGCATTCCCTACATTGTAAAATTTTTCCATGATCCCAAATATATTTTAAGGTGTTTAAACAAGGTTCACAAGGGGGTCACTTAATGCAGTCCATAGTCCAGAAACAAAATTCACTCCTCCGGCCATAACTAAATATCCACACATCACCTAGCTATGAATCTTACATTTCCAGAAACTATATTCAATTATCTTTCCATCAATATAAGGTAGGACATCAGGGGACATCATTTGGGTGTTCAAAATCGTGCTACAACACAGATCAAAGTTCCTGGACAAACTCAGCAAGCTCAAATCACTTAGATCAACCATTTTTCATACTTCAATAACATAAACACCACTTAGTACACTAAGATCATGACTCATAACACTCATGGAGATATATATATATTAACCATAGTCATAAAAATCACAATCTCAACATCAAACCCAAGATCCATGCTATCCAATACATATACATTCAAGATAAGCCCTAAAATACATGGATCTACTACCATACTATATGAACAACACATAACCAAGGGTGGTTTGAGATTTTATACCTTCTTGAGTAGCTAAGGACCTTGAATGAGCTTTACAACAACTAAGAATACTTGGATGAGCCCTCACACACCTTAATCCTTCAAGATCTAAAAGATAATAAACTTATGTTAACACTTTTCTAACTTTCAACAATTTATATCTCAAGAACCAATGGATGGAAGGCTTTGAAATTGATACCATACCTCTAATATGATGCAAGGAAGCCCTAGGAATTTTGATCAAGGTTGTAGATGAAGAAATCTTGGAGAGAAAATCTCTCCCTCTCTCCCTATGTGGTTCGGCCGAGAGCTAAATTCAAGGGGGGGGGGAGTGTTTTGCTTTTGTTTTGTTTGGTATGGTTAAAAGAAATGCTAAGTATGCTATGTATTATTGTGGTTAATAAGAGTAGTCACATGTTGCCAAGCTATAGCCTAGGTTGCCTCCCATGCCCTCTTGTCCCCTAAGTACATCATCCACCATGCTAGTCACTATTCACTTCTACTTTTATGTTTTCTAGTTCCTTTTTCTAACTAGCTAGTTACATGGCACTTGCATGTAATTTCTTTCCTTGTAATATTATTCTCCCACCAATGCTTGTTATTTAATCCTTACTTCATATCGTAACTTAATTATTCTTTCGTAATAATATTTCGTCACGTAGAGATTTCCCCTATAATTCCTTAAGTACTTATTGTGTAAATTCCTCGAATGTCCATAATTCCTCGTCATAATTCTTAATAAATCCTTTAATACTCTAACCATTCTCAAATTCCAAGTTTTATAAATATTACTAACAGTAAGACTCTTGCCTTCACAATCTCTCTGTATATCTTACATCATAAATGCAACAACGCAGTTTCTCAGACAATCAATTCTATAAATCAACAGGGATGACTAGAAAGGTTCCACAATGATAATGTCACAAGATATTAAATAAAAGGAAATATTACCAAAAATTAGGGTTCTTATAGCCTCCCCTCCTTAAAAGGATTCCGTCCCGGAATCAGGTTGAAAACAGTTGGGGGTGCTTTTCACGCATTGCGCTCTCTAGTTCCCATGTTGATTCTTCGACATTCTGATTCCTCCACAAGACTCTCACTAGTTTGACAATCTTGTTCCTCAGCACCTGTTCTTTTCGATCCATGATTTCTACGGGTTGCTTGACATATGTTAAGTCTGGTTGCAAATCCACTTGATCATGTTCTATCACATGTCGGAAGTCGGTATGGTACGGTCATAGCATGGACACATGGAACACATTATGTACTTGCTGTAAGCTCGGGGGTAAAGCCAATTCATAGGCTAACTTCCCAACTCGTTTCAAGATCTCAAAAGGTCCAATAAATCTCGGGCTTAGCTTTCCCTTCTTACCAAATCTCATCAATCCCTTCCACGGCGATACCTTCAACATCACAAACTCTCCTACTTCATATTCTTTGTCCTTGAGGGTCTGGTCCACATACTTCTTCTGTCTGTCTTGGGCCGCGACCAGCCGTCCTCTTATGAGCTCGATAGTTTCTCTTGTCTGTTGGACCAGTTCAGGCCCTAAAATCTTCCGCTCCCCAACTTCTTCCCAACACAAGGGAGACCGACATCTTCGTCCGTATAAAGCTTCATATGGGGGCATGCCTATACTCGCATGGTAACTATTGTTGTAGGAAAATTCGATCAACGGCAAGTGGTCATCCCAACTTCCCTTATAATCAATGGCACATACCCTCAACATGTCCTCGATGGTCTGGATGGTTCTCTCACTCTGTCCGTCTGTTTGGGGATGGTATGCAGTACTCATGTTTAACTTAGTCCCCACACAATCCTGAAAACTTCTCCAGAACCTGGAGTTGAATCTCGGGTCTCTATCTGATACAATGCTCACAGGAACCCCATGTCTAACCACAATCTCCTTTAGGTAAATATCTGCCAGCTTATCGATAGTATATCTCTCGTTGATTGGAAGAAAATGTGCTGACTTGGTCAACCTATCGATAATTACCCAAATGGCATCATGATTCGTCTTGGTCCTTGGAAATCCGACCACAAAGTCCATCGCAATCTGCTCCCACTTCCACTCGGGTATCTCTAAGGGTTGCAACAATCCACTGGGCCTCTGGTGTTCGGCCTTTACTCTTTGACATGTCAAGCATTTACTTACCCACTCTGCCACGTCCTTTTTCATATTAGGCCACCAATAGTATTCTCTCAGATCCCTATACATCTTAGTGCCTCCAGGGTGAATTGAGTACCTCGAACTATGAGCCTCTTGCAAAATCTCATCTTTTAACTCTTGAACGTTCGGAATCCATATCCTAGATGCGTACCTCATAATTCCATTCCCGTCCTTCTCACACTTAATTTCTTCGCCAGTCAAGATTTTCTCCATCGAATTCTTTTCTTCTTCCATCTTCTTTTCCTGGCACAACTTAATCTTTTCCAATAACGGTGGTTGGACTTTTATTTCCATTAGACTCTCTTGTCCAATTCCTGGTAGCCTCACTTCAATCTCCAGTTTCTCAAGGTCCTTGATCAATTCGTCCACTGACGTTATCATCTTAAGCTTCTCCTTTCGGCTAAGTGCATTGGCCACCACGTTGGCCTTCCCTGGGTGATAATGAATCTCACAATCATAATCTTTAATTAGCTCTAACCATCTCCTCTGCCTCATGTTTAACTCTTTCTGAGTGAATATGTACTTTAAGCTCTTGTGATCCGTGTAGATTTCACACTTTTCTCCGTACAGATAATGTCTCCAGATCTTTAAAGCAAAAACTATCGCTGCTAATTCCAAATCATGGGTGGGGTATCTTATCTCATACTCCTTAAGTTGTCTGGACGCATACGCAACCACTTTACCGTGCTGCATAAGCACACACCCTAAACCTTTATGGGATGCGTCGCTATAAATCACAAAATCTCCCTTATCATCAGGTATGGCTAGTACTTGTGCGGTCACCAACCTCTTTTTCAACTCTTGAAAGCTCTCTTCGCATTTTTCAGTCCACACAAACTTCTCGGTCTTGCGAGTTAGTCGGGTCAAAGGGGCTGCTATCTTTGCAAAGTCTTGGACAAATCTCCTATAGTAGCCAGCCAGTCCTATGAAACTTCTCACCTCTGTCGGAGTGGTTGGTCTCTCCCAATTTGATACAGCCTCTATTTTGGCTGGGTCCACTAGAATGCCTTGTTCGCTAATCACATGCCCTAAAAACTGAACTTCCTTCAACCAAAATTCGCACTTTGAGAACTTAGCGTACAACTTTTCTTCTCTCAATGCTCCCAATACAATCCTCAAGTGCTCTGCATGTTCCTCCTTCGTCTTGGAATAAATCAAGATATCATCGATGAAGACTATAACACACTTGTCCAAGTATTTCTTGAAAACTCGATTCATTAAGTCCATGAAAGCTGCAGGGGCATTCGTTAACCCAAATGACATCACTAGGAACTCATAGTGTCCATACCGGGTGCGAAAGGCCGTCTTTGGTATATCTTCTGGTTTAATCTTTAACTGGTGGTACCCGGTCCGCAAATCAATCTTAGAGAAATAAACTGCATCTTTCAATTGATCAAACAGGTCATCTATCCTGGGCAAGGGATACTTATTCTTGATAGTCACCTTGTTCAACTCTCTGTAGTCTATACATAATCTCATGCTGCCGTCCTTCTTCTTCACGAATAACACCGGGGCTCCCCACGGCGACACACTAGGTCTTATCATCCCTTTATCCAACAACTCTTGTAACTGAGTGGCCAGTTCTTTCATTTCCACTGGGGCTAGCCGATATGGGGCTTTCGAAATTGGGGCCGTACCCGGAACTAAGTCTATAGCAAACTCGATGTCCCTATCGGGTGGTAGTCCGGGAAGATCGTCCGGAAATACATCCGCGAACTCATTGATGACAGGGATTTCCTGTAGGTTCGGTGTCTCTTTCTTGGTATCCTTCACATAGGTTAAATAGGCTTCGCATCCTTTACGTAACAGCTTCTTAGCTTGAATCATAGTCAGGAACTTTTGGCTTTGTCGTTTCCCACTAAATACTACTTCCTCGTCCCCTGGCAGTCTCAAACTTACTTTCTTCTTGACACAATCAATCTGGGCTCCATGGGTTGTTAACCAATCCATACCTACTATTACGTCAAACTCCCCTAGTTTAAAAGGTATTAAGTCTACCCGAAAGTGTCGTCCTTCTATTTCTAGGTCACAACCTGGACATACTTGGCTAACGGGAATAATTTCATGATTAGCTATCTCTATTTGCAATCTGTCTTTCAATGGTACAGTCTTAAGGCCTAACCGACATACAAAATCTAGAGATATGAAAGACTTGGTAGCTCCCGAATGAAATAAAACATTTGCTTTAACTGAGTTGAGTAATAGGGCACCTGCAATCACATCCGTGTTCCTCACGGCATCCTGCACCGTCATGTTAAAAGTTCTTGCAGTAGGGGCCATGTTAGAAGCAGTTCCACTCACTCTCAATGCAGCTGGCCCAGAGGACATACATTCCCTCATTCGGTGCCCTGGTTTCCCACACTTGAAGCAATTACCTCCGACACTCGGGTTGTTACTAGTTCCGCGACAGGCGTTAGCATAATGCCCTGTCAGCCCACACTTGAAGCACTTCACATCTTGCAGGTTGCACACGCCCGCATGTTTCCTTCCACATTTGTTGCATTCTGGGGGTTGGGCTCGGGATGGGGTAGAGTAAGACGATCCCTACGGTCGGCCGCCCTGGCCCACACTCCAACTTTCAGCTCTCTTGGTTCCAAAGTTCCCGCTGGGTTAGGACATCGTTCCTCGCTTAAATTTGCTCGGAAAGCTCCCACCAGCGGAGTTTCCCTTTCGGCTATCCAACTTCCTCTTCTTTCCTTCTCTCTCCTTCTGCATCTGTTCACTTCCAGCCTCAACAATTGACGCTTTCTGTACCAGGGTGGCATAGTCTGTCAGCTCAAGAACCGCCACACGATTCTGAATCCATTGTTTTAGCCCTAATTGAAATCTTCGGGCCCTCTTTGCCTCAGAGTTCACATACTCCGGCACAAACCTTGACAACTCAGTAAATTTGGCCTCATACTCGGCCACCGTCATGTTTCCTTGTTTCAGCTCCAGAAACTTCAGCTCCATTTGTGTCTCCATGAACCTAGGAAAGTACTTCTCCAAGAACAACTCGCTAAATCTCTCCCAGGTTACCACACCTCTTCCTTCCAAATTCTTCTTAGCTTCCCACCAATAGTTCGCCTCACCCTTCAGAAGGTAAGTGGCGAAAACAGTCTTCTGCTCTTCAGCGACACCTAGTATCTCGAAAGATTTTTCCATTTCCTTCAGCCAGGCCCTTGCCTCGACAGGGTCGGCAGTTCCTTTAAATTCTGGGGGTTTCAGGGATTTGAAGTTCCGGAAAGCATTAGCATTAGCATTCTGGGGTGGTTGCTGAACTGGGGGACGGTCCAAGTTCTGCCTAAGTAACTCCATGAACTGTGTAAGAACCCAGATTTTGGGTGGGATTAAAACTTTTATGTATTTAATGATGTAAGAATGAATAGTGGTTATGACTGCGATGTAACGAAGATCTATTAAATAAATGGAACGGATTTGAATTCAATTACTTATATGTCATGCAGAATACTTTTGGTTGACGGCATAGATAAGAATGATCTATCTCCTAAGAATATAAGTATATTACTTCAAGTAAGATTATTCTTATGTCATCCAAATCAATATCTATTATAAGTCCAGCGGTTCCGTAAAAAGGTTAAGAAGCACTCGAGAGTGAACCAGGTTCATTTTCCTAATTATAGGAATTAAATAAAAATAAGTGATGAATAGTGATTTTGGTGGAATTTGGAATATTATTATAATAATGATATACCCGGTATTCGGAACGGATTTCTGAGTTCGTATTAGTGATCCAGGAGGAAAATAAGTGTATGTAAAAGCTGTCGGATTCAGAAAAAGAGCACTTTTATTTTCTCCGAGAGTTCCCTGGACACTGATAGCCTTAAGTAATTAACGAATGGATTAAAGGAATATAAAATGGAAAGTTAGAATGAAAGATGGAGAATGAAAGTATTAATATTAAAGAGGATTCCCGGTAAACCCTAATTAGAAATCCGTGAAATATTCTCACGAACTATCAATCGAAACGAGCAATAACCGGACACAGAATCAAGCAGAGAAAGCAAGATACATGCATGTGCAAGTGATAATATCTAGTAACTAGTTAGTTACACAAGTAACTAGCATATTTAGAGATCAAACCACTTGGTTAAGACTAATCTCTCATCCTACCACAATTTATCAACACTTGTCCATTAAGTGATGCATGCAATGACCAAATCACTTTATCAAAAGCCACTTTATGCTAGATATTATCTACAAACATTACAATAATTCATTTTAGATGAGAACAAACACAAGCAACCAAGCAAATACTCCATTCTCCACCATTTCACTCCATTCGGCCTTCTTGGAAATTCCAAATTCAAAATCCAACTTCCAACCATTTGTTGATCTTGAAACTTTTATGGTGAGACTTACATTTCATATAAATGATCTCCTCAAAATCCTAGCTTCAATCTCTTCTTTTTCCATTTTCAAAAAAATGATTTAAGAGGAGGGTGAATAGTGTTTTCATGAACTAATCTTGTTTTTCCTTGATTTCTTTGGTTGATTTAGCAAGCTTAAGCACTTATAAGGATCATACCAAGCATAGTGAGGCTAGATCATACTCCAAGGAAGGTATAACAACTTTAAACCCTAGGCTTTACCTTGAGATTTTGCATGCTCTTGATGTGTTTTAGTATAAGATGTGAGATTAGCATGATTATAAGCATGAATATGATGTAGTTTTGATAAATGTTGAAAATAGTTTAGATGAACGGAAAGGCATTGCTTGGCCTCAGTTCATGTATATAAGTCATGTATATGTTGTTTGGGTTGGATGCTATGTGTATGGGAAGATTCGAAATTGATAGATATTCGATTTACAGCCGTTATAATGCCCGATTTTACAATACCATGTTTTGTATGCCATTTTCCATGTTGAACCCCTACTGTCCAGAGACCTTATCTGCCATGATAGGATAGGTAATGCTCTAAGCTTCGTTTTGATATAAAGATCACGTGAAACGGACTTACGGTTTAGGATTTATGACTAAATTACTAAAAGTAGTTCGAATCCGTAAACGAAAGTTCGTAACTGAAATTGAACCCTCGTAAGCTAAGTAACGTCATGGCGAATCTTGGTAAATAAATACTAGGGGTAAGAAGGAAGGTGTGAAAGAAAACCGTATGTCAAAAAGAGCATTTTTCGATTTATTAAAAATGTTCGAGTCAAGGTTAAACGCGAACGAACCCCTAAAAGACGACTCTTTTATAACTTTGGTAAAACACTTAGAAAACGGGCGATAAAACTCGGAGTAAAATATTGGTTCGTAACGATCAACCTTAGAACTCATATGACTTAAGTGTGTCCCAAGTATAAGTGCAGTGACATGTCGTGTTAACGAACGAATGTCGGGTCGGATCAGTGATAATAAGTAATCCACTAAAAGGGGTATAACGAGATAACTCGAGAACGTGTTTCGATTTAAGTATAACTTAACTTTTATATGTTAAGTGATTAATCCCAAATGCCTTGGCTATTTATAGATCACCAGGCTGAACCGGGACCCGCTACCACTACCCCTTACCGTACTCGACTACCAGGCAAGTTTCAATTCCCTTCTTTTAGGCTGTTGTTGTGATTGAATAAATATATATATATGATTGCTGATATACATATGCCATTGCATGCATGCCTACTTTCAAGTTGAATTGATATACTTGTTCCCTGAATGTTATTGTTGGCTTATAAGCTAGATAGTTATACATCAGTTATAAGCCGGTTAATATAAGACCCTCATAGAAGGGCGTATACATCTTTATTCATCAAATATAGACCGGGAGTCAATATTTCTTGATATATCGAGATTACCTCGGGAGAAAATATTTAAGTAAATATTTTCTATTATTTGGGCGAAGAATATTATTTGAATATTCGTTCGAGACTAATTATTTTAACGATCCTTACTTCAAATAATTATTTGAATTTAACTATTCAACGAATAATACTTCTCAATATTCATTCAGAGTCGAATTGATTATCGACTATTATTTCGAATATTCTTCTAAAGATGAGACTGTTAGATGAATATTATTTGGATATTCTTTTAGATTATTATTTTATTAAATAAATATTACTTTCGAATATTCATTAAGATATTAAATACTTGATGAATATTATTTTAATATTCATCTGAAGCTTGATTTAGTTATCGAATATTATCTCGAATATTCCTTAAGGCTTGGATTACTAAATGAATATTACTTGATATTCATTTAGGATATTATTCATTCAATGAATATTACTTTTGAATATTCATTTAAATTTCCTAATTAATTATGATTATTACCTTAAATATTCTTTTCAGGTCTTATTAATTAATGAATATTGTTTTGAATATTCATTTAAATATTTATTTATTCAATAAATATTCCCCTGATATCTCTTCAGGGATTATTTTGAGAAATACTCTGATTAAAGATATTCTTTCATATTCCCAAATATTCTGTAAAATATTTTAATTCCATAAATATTCCCTGAATATTTATTCCATACTTAGAATAACCTCGATAAGGTTTATCTTCTTCGATTATTACAGAAAATATTTCGAAGTCATATTATTATTAATCTTATATCAAGAAAGGTTCCCAGACATCATTCATCTTTGAGTCTATCTTCTTAATAATAAGGGAACCTTACTTGGAAAAATGTTATTTATCTTGTCGACTTCCCGGTCATAAAGTATTCCCTTCACCCGCAACTCGGGTGCTGTTGACTTATTAAGTCGTTGTTTACCTTCTCATCTTTCGAGGGGTAAGATTACTGGAACAAGTTGATATCCGTTACCAAGTAATAGCTTGGGAGTTATTGGTAAATTTTTCCTTTCCAACTAGATACGACTACTTTGTGGAGTCTTATCAACAAGTATTATACTTGGGGAAAGGGGGACGAACGTTATATTCAGAATCATGAATTCTATTTGAACTAGGAGTCGTGTAAGAGGCCGAGTAGCGCCGGTCCATCCCCTTGGCCCAACCGTTGGCCGGGGAGAGCTAGCATGGCGGTATACAAGTAAAGCCGTCAGTTCTTCCTTCTACCGGTAGTAAATCTAAATTGAGCTGTACGATCTCGACTGATCATCAAGATTGGAACAGCGGGCGCGGTGAATACTCCATCATTGGTTCATCATCCAAATTCATTTATTTCCTGCAACATGATTACTGTTGGCAGAGTTGGAAAAGAGTCATAACTGGAATTGCAACCCTTTCTTGCAAGTTCCTCTTCTTATTAACGATAATAATATCTCGCTTACTTTGATGTAGCAGATATTTCTTCAAACAAATATTTTAAGTTACCTTGTAACTTCATCGTTCATGTTATACTGGCATCATTTCCGTAAATGCATGGCATATGGTTTAAAAGATAGCTTTGAACTGTTTTAAATTATCATTCAGTTATATATTTGTTGGTGGGCTTTCGCTCACCCTTGCTTTGTTTATATTATGTCACAACAACAGCTAGGACAGATGGCTCGCGTCAGGCGCACTCGGCGCAAGCAGGTTACCCGACCCACCGGACTACCCGCTGAGATGCTAGCCGCCATTGCTGAGGTAGCATAGTTAGACAGCTTTTGTTTCCTGTTTATCTATATGTATAATTAATGTAATCAACGGCAAAACTTTTAAACCTATGATGTTATCCTTTTGGGATTGTAATAACTTTTATTCGTAAACCCTTTAATGTAAGACTTATTTCAATTTCATCTCTGGGACTATAACTGTTGTGTGTGTGAGTGGTAATTATTGTGGGGTCACAGCATGTGATTTATTTATTATGGACTCAAGTCAAGTATTATGAATGGATGTAAGACCGTAACCACCAGATTCCTGACCCCGGATCTGGGGGTGTTACAGAGATGGTATCAGAGCGAGAGTTATATATCCCAAGAGATGATACGACGTTATATAATAATAAATTCAATAATATAATAAGAACCCTTGCCAGGTTCACCTAAAACCCTTACGGGAACTTTTTAAGTATCATGATAGTAACATAGTTCATCTTGTGTAGGCGAGCGACTTGTCGGCCCAGGAGGTAGCTGCGAGACAGCATGATGAGGACATGTTCCGGACTAGGGACCCATACTATGAGCATTTGCCTGAGGAGGATACTGAGCCTGAGGAGGAGGACGCTGAGGAGGTCCAGGTTGATGCTGATACTGATGTGATCGAGTCTGAGGAGGAGGACCCTGAGGAGGTCCAGGATGATGCTGACACAGATGTTGTTGAGACTGAGGGGGAGGACCCGGAGGGGATCCAGACAGGACAGGATGCTGAGTTAGTGGTTGAGGATGATGATTATTGGGTTATGACTGAGTTCAGGACTATGGGAGATGACACTGACATGACCACGGATCAGGTGGTGCCGGTGGATGAGGGTGTTGAGGGAGATATAGATGAGCCAGTAGTTGGTGCTGTAGGGAGTTCTGGACTTTTTGTGCCACTCCTCCCTGTTGAGAGAGCCCCTACCCCACCACCACTACCTGTGAGCCCGTACCCCGACGAGTTTGAGGAGCTTACCCCAGAGCCCCAGCAGACAGAGACTGCCGCTCTAGCTGAGCCATCCACCCCACCTCATGCCCCGATAGGAGGAGTCCCAGTATGTGTTCACAACTTGATTGTGAACGGGCTTTATAGAGAGTTGTCTGTGGCAGATGCCAGGTTGGCAGAGTCTAGGAGTGAGTTAACAGCAGAGAGAGCCGCCCGGATGAGGGTGCAGGGCAGGAGGACTATCAGTGACAGAGTTGGGTATAGGGCTGTGACCCGCATCGAGCTGAGGGCTCGGGTGAGGGTGCGACAGTTGCCTACTGATGGGCATGGTAGGGTAGACAGAGCAGCGGCTGAGGAGGTTTTCCGCATCGCCATGGGGAGGGTTCGGAGGATGTTTCGTCGTGGCGGCTGATTTCAGATGTAGTGATGCAGTGGTCTAGTTGTCTAGTCATGTACGGACATTGTAGTGCCGGCTTTTGTAGGGATGGTTTTCTTGTACTTGTTTTCCCTTTTTGCAGACTAGACAGATAGACAGCATATTTCACTTTTGACTTGTTGTTGTTAGGATGGTTGTACTTTAAACTATCGTTGTAACTCGGATGTTGTACCTTTTCGGTACCTGGTATATATTTGTTTCCATTTCAGTCATTACAATTTTGTTGGGTTGTGATCACGAGTTCATTAGCATATGTATTACTTTTCGATTAAGTTGCCATGAGATATAAAACTGTGGGATTTTAAACCCAATCATGTAAAGAAATGTGCAAGGAAAAATCCTTTAAAAACAGGTAAGTGAACCTAATGTATAATTTTCCAAATTTTCAGTAAAATGCCTCCAAGACGGATGGGCACTAGGGCTAACCCCCGCGAATCTACTGACTAAGAGAGTCACAACCAACACGAGGAAAACCGTGGAAGTAGTGAGGAACAAGATCAGGACTATAATGAGCAAGAAGATTCCCAGTATGGAGCAGAGGATGAACCCCTGTACTCTGAAGAATTTGAAAGGGAAATAGAGGGTGGAGAAACTGAAGTAGAACAGGAATGGGAGAACCAGGGTGGAAACCCCATGGGCCAGTTTATGGATCTACTTAGGCAGAATTTGAACCAATACCCCCAACCACCACCAAGCAACAACACTTCAGTGGCAAATTCCTTTAGGGCCTTTAAGTCCCTTAAGCCCCCAGAGTTCCACGGATCGGCTGATCCCGTTGAGGCGAGGGCCTGGGTCAAAGAAATGGAAAAGTCTTTTGAGATCCTGAGTATCAATGAGGCTCAGAAGACTGTTTTTGCTACTTACCTACTAAAGGGAGAGGCCAATTATTGGTGGGAAGCCAAGAAAAACATGGAGACTGATGCTGTCATAGCCTGGGAAAGGTTCAAACAATTATTCCTGGAGAAGTACTTCCCGAAGTTCATGAAAACCCAGATGGAACTTAAGTTCTTGGAACTGAAACAGAACAATATGTCAGTGGCTGACTATGAGGCTAAATTTACTGAGCTATCAAGATTTGTGCCAGAGTTTGTAGACACAGAAGAGAAGAAAGCTAACAGGTTTCAACAAGGGCTGAAACAGTGGATCCAGAATAGGGTGGCTGTTTTAGAGATTACAGATTATGCCACCTTGGTGCAGAAGGCAACCATTGTGGAGGCTGGTAGTGATCAGATGCAGAGAGAGAGAGAGAAAGGGGGGATAAAGAGAAAGCATGTTAGTATGGGCGGAAGATCCGCTGGAGGAAAACCCCCAACCAAGTTTAATCGAGGAGCGGTTTCCCTACCAGGGAGGAATGTGGGGTTTAAACCATCTGCTAGTGTAAGTGTGAGCCAGGGCGGCCATCAATCAGGAATGTCCCGTTCCAACCCTTCTCGACCTCTATTGCCATTGTGTGCTACTTGTGGGAAGAGGCACTCCGGGGTGTGCAACCTGAAGCAGATAAACTGTTATAAGTGTGGGCGAGCTGGGCATTATGCCACCTCTTGCACCACGGTCATCCCTAACAGCACAACCTGTTTCCAGTGTGGACAGCGAGGGCACATGAGGAAGGATTGCCCAAAGAGCAAACCAGCAGCATCAGGAGCAAGCAAGGTTGCCTCAAATAGGCCACCAACTGCTAGGACTTTCAATATGTCAGTACAAGATGCCGTGAGGGACACATATGTGATAGCAGGTACTTTTTCTCTTAATTCAGTCAGTGCAAATGTCTTATTTGATTCAGGAGCAACTAAGTCTTTTATATCTAGAGATTTTGCGCATAAGTTGAAACTTAAAACCCAGCAACTAAGAGATTCCTTACAAGTAGAAATAACTAATCAGGAAATCGTACCGGTTAATCAAATTCACCCCGATTGTAAGCTAGAAATAGGAGGACGATCCTTCTATGTCGATTTAATTCCTTTTAAGCTAGGGGAATTCGATGTCATTTTGGGTATGGATTGGTTGTCTCGCAATGATGCGCAGATAGATTGTAAAGGGAAAAAGGTTAAGTTGAAAACCCCAGGGAAGAAAGAAATAGTGTTTAAGGGGATGCGACAGACCCAGAAAATTCTGACCATGGCGCAAACCAAGAGATTGTTACGAAAAGGGAACGAGGCTTATTTAGCCTACGTTATAGATACTCAGAAGGAAGTGCCAAGATTGCAGGACATTCTGGTAGTTAATGAGTTCGAGGACGTGTTCCCACAAGATCTTCCTGGACTACCACCTGATAGGGTAATTGAGTTTGCCATCGAATTAGCCCCGGGGACGGCGCCAGTTTCGAAGGCCCCGTACCGACTAGCCCCAGTAGAAATGAAAGAGCTAGCTAAACAATTACAGGAATTGTTGGATAAGGGCATGATAAGGCCCAGTGTGTCGCCTTGGGGCGCACCAGTGTTGTTTGTTAAGAAAAAGGATGGAAGTATGAGGTTATGCATCGACTACAGAGAATTGAACAAGCTAACCATAAAGAATAAGTATCCATTGCCCAGGATAGACGATTTGTTTGACCAGCTAAGAGGAGCTGAATACTTCTCTAAGATTGATTTGAGAACAGGATATCACCAACTGAAGATCAAACCTGAAGATATCCCGAAGACTGCATTCCGCACCAGATACGGACATTATGAGTTCTTAGTTATGTCATTTGGATTGACCAACGCCCCAGCAGCCTTCATGGACCTAATGAATAGAGTGTTCAAGGAATATTTGGACCAATTCGTGATAGTTTTCATTGATGATATTCTCATCTACTCAAAGACAGAGGCAGAACACGCTGAACATTTAAGGATAACCTTAGAAATACTCAGGAAAGAGCAGTTATATGCCAAGTTCTCCAAGTGTGAGTTTTGGAAAAATGAGGTACAATTCTTAGGGCACGTGATCAATAGAGAAGGAGTGTTGGTTGACCCCTCCAAGATAGAAGCAGTTTCAAACTGGGAACGGCCAACTACTCCAACCGAGGTGAGGAGTTTCATTGGACTGGCCGGATATTACAGGAGATTTGTCCAAGACTTTGCGAAACTCGCAGCTCCATTAACTCGACTTACCCGTAAAACCGAGAAATTTGAATGGACTGAGAAATGCGAGAAGAGTTTCCAAGAGTTAAAGAAGAGGCTGGTGACAGCCCCAGTGCTGGCATTACCTGATGGAAAAGGAGATTTCGTGATTTACAGTGATGCTTCGCATAAAGGACTGGGATGCGTGCTTATGCAGCACGGCAAGGTAATAGCATATGCGTCTAGGCAATTGAAGGATTATGAAGTCAGATATCCCACGCATGATCTAGAACTAGCAGCCATAGTCTTCGCCTTAAAGATTTGGAGACACTACCTGTATGGGGAAAAATGCGAGATTTACACAGATCATAAGAGCCTCAAATACATTTTCACTCAGAAAGAGCTTAACATGCGCCAGAGGAGGTGGTTAGAGTTAATCAAGGATTACGACTGTGAAATTCGATATCACCCGGGTAAAGCCAATGTGGTGGCTGACGCCCTTAGTCGGAAAGAGAAGCTCAAGATGATAACTTCAGAGAAAGAGCTAGTGAAGGATTTTGAGAAGTTGGAAATCGAGGTTAAGTTACCTGAAGAGGGCCAAGAAAAGTTGATGGAAATTAGAATCCAACCTCCATTGCTAGAAAAGATTAGACTGTGCCAGGAACGGATGATGGAGGAAGAAAAGAACTCCACAGAAGAGCTAATGACCGGGGAGGAAATTAAGTGCGAAAGAGACAAGGAAGGGATCATGAGGTACACGTACAGGATATGGATCCCAAATGTTCAGGAGCTCAAGGATGAGATTTTAAATGAGGCACACAACTCAAAATACTCAGTGCACCCCGGTAGCACTAAAATGTATAGGGATTTGAAGGAGTATTACTGGTGGCCCAATATGAAAAAGGACGTAGCAGAGTGGGTAAGCAGATGCTTGACCTGCCAACGAGTGAAGGCAGAGCACCAGAGACCCAGCGGACTTCTACATCCCTTAGAGATTCCAGAATGGAAATGGGAACATATAGCCATGGATTTCGTAGTAGGTTTACCCAGGACCAAGGCTAATCATGACACCATATGGGTAATTGTAGATCGACTGACGAAATCGGCTCACTTTCTCCCGATCAACGAAAGGTACACGGTCGATAGACTAGTGGACATCTACTTAAAAGAGATAGTGGTGCGACATGGAGTCCCAGTCGCAATAGTATCCGATCGAGATCCTAGATTTAACTCCAGGTTTTGGAGAAGTTTTCAAGAATGTGTAGGGACCCGGCTGAACATGAGCACAGCCTACCACCCCCAGACAGATGGGCAAAGTGAAAGGACCATCCAAACGCTAGAGGATATGTTGAGAGTCTGCGCGATAGACTTCAAGGGGAGTTGGGATGATCACTTGCCATTGGTTGAGTTCTCCTATAATAACAGTTATCATTCAAGCATTGGGATGCCACCTTATGAGGCCCTTTATGGAAGAAAATGTCGATCTCCCTTGTATTGGGATGAAGTTGGAGAGCGGAAGATGCTCGGGCCCGAAGTGGTCCAACGAACTAAAGATGCAGTAGATCTAATCAGAGGACGGTTGGTAGCAGCCCAGGATCGACAAAAGAAATATGCCGACTTAGCTCGGAAAGGTAAGGAATACGAGGTAGGGGACCTAGTGTTCTTGAAAGTGTCACCTTGGAAAGGTTTAATGAGATTTGGGAAGAAAGGAAAGCTGAGTCCCAGATACATTGGACCATTTGAGATCTTGAGACGGATTGGGGAACTAGCCTATGAACTCGCATTGCCCCCGAATCTACAGCAGGTGCACAATGTGTTCCATGTTTCGATGCTGAGGAAGTATAATCCGGATGCTAAGCATTTTGTAGAGTATGAGCAAGTGGACATGCAACCAGACCTGACCTATGTGGAGCAACCTGTGGAAATCATAGACCGGAAAGAACAAGTGCTCCGAAACAAGGTCATTCAGCTAGTCAGAGTTTTGTGGCAGAACCACAATGTAGAAGAATCCACCTGGGAACTTGAAAGCGCAATGCAAGAAAAGTACCCCCACTTGTTTTCAAACTGATTCCAGGACGGAATCCTTTTAAGGAGGGGAGACTGTAAGAACCCAGATTTTGGGTGGGATTAAAACTTTTATGTATTTAATGATGTAAGAATGAATAGTGGTTATGACTGCGATGTAACGAAGATCTATTAAATAAATGGAACGGATTTGAATTCAATTACTTATATGTCATGCATAATACTTTTGGTTGACGGCATAGATAAGAATGATCTATCTCCTAAGAATATAAGTATATTACTTCAAGTAAGATTATTCTTATGTCATCCAAATCAATATCTATTATAAGTCCAGCGGTTCCGTAAAAAGGTTAAGAAGCACTCGAGAGTGAACCAGGTTCATTTTCCTAATTATAGGAATTAAATAAAAATAAGTGATGAATAGTGATTTTGGTGGAATTTGGAATATTATTATAATAATGATATACCCGGTATTCGGAACGGATTTCTGAGTTCGTATTAGTGATCCAGGAGGAAAATAAGTGTATGTAAAAGCTGTCGGATTCAGAAAAAGAGCACTTTTATTTTCTCCGAGAGTTCCCTGGACACTGATAGCCTTAAGTAATTAACGAATGGATTAAAGGAATATAAAATGGAAAGTTAGAATGAAAGATGGAGAATGAAAGTATTAATATTAAAGAGGATTCCCGGTAAACCCTAATTAGAAATCCGTGAAATATTCTCACGAACTATCAATCGAAACGAGCAATAACCGGACACAGAATCAAGCAGAGAAAGCAAGATACATGCATGTGCAAGTGATAATATCTAGTAACTAGTTAGTTACACAAGTAACTAGCATATTTAGAGATCAAACCACTTGGTTAAGACTAATCTCTCATCCTACCACAATTTATCAACACTTGTCCATTAAGTGATGCATGCAATGACCAAATCACTTTATCAAAAGCCACTTTATGCTAGATATTATCTACAAACATTACAATAATTCATTTTAGATGAGAACAAACACAAGCAACCAAGCAAATACTCCATTCTCCACCATTTCACTCCATTCGGCCTTCTTGGAAATTCCAAATTCAAAATCCAACTTCCAACCATTTGTTGATCTTGAAACTTTTATGGTGAGACTTACATTTCATATAAATGATCTCCTCAAAATCCTAGCTTCAATCTCTTCTTTTTCCATTTTCAAAAAAATGATTTAAGAGGAGGGTGAATAGTGTTTTCATGAACTAATCTTGTTTTTCCTTGATTTCTTTGGTTGATTTAGCAAGCTTAAGCACTTCTAAGGATCATACCAAGCATAGTGAGGCTAGATCATACTCCAAGGAAGGTATAACAACTTTAAACCCTAGGCTTTACCTTGAGATTTTGCATGCTCTTGATGGGTTTTAGTATAAGATGTGAGATTAGCATGATTATAAGCATGAATATGATGTAGTTTTGATAAATGTTGAAAATAGTTTAGATGAACGGAAAGGCATTGCTTGGCCTCAGTTCATGTATATAAGTCATGTATATGTTGTTTGGGTTGGATGCTATGTGTATGGGAAGATTCGAAATTGATAGATATTCGATTTACAGCCGTTATAATGCCCGATTTTACAATACCATGTTTTGTATGCCATTTTCCATGTTGAACCCCTACTGTCCAGAGACCTTATCTGCCATGATAGGATAGGTAATGCTCTAAGCTTCGTTTTGATATAAAGATCACGTGAAACGGACTTACGGTTTAGGATTTATGACTAAATTACTAAAAGTAGTTCGAATCCGTAAACGAAAGTTCGTAACTGAAATTGAACCCTCGTAAGCTAAGTAACGTCATGGCGAATCTTGGTAAATAAATACTAGGGGTAAGAAGGAAGGTGTGAAAGAAAACCGTATGTCAAAAAGAGCATTTTTCGATTTATTAAAAATGTTCGAGTCAAGGTTAAACGCGAACGAACCCCTAAAAGACGACTCTTTTATAACTTTGGTAAAACACTTAGAAAACGGGCGATAAAACTCGGAGTAAAATATTGGTTCGTAACGATCAACCTTAGAACTCATATGACTTAAGTGTGTCCCAAGTATAAGTGCAGTGACATGTCGTGTTAACGAACGAATGTCGGGTCGGATCAGTGATAATAAGTAATCCACTAAAAGGGGTATAACGAGATAACTCGAGAACGTGTTTCGATTTAAGTATAACTTAACTTTTATATGTTAAGTGATTAATCCCAAATGCCTTGGCTATTTATAGATCACCAGGCTGAACCGGGACCCGCTACCACTACCCCTTACCGTACTCGACTACCAGGCAAGTTTCAATTCCCTTCTTTTAGGCTGTTGTTGTGATTGAATAAATATATATATATATATATGATTGCTGATATACATATGCCATTGCATGCATGCCTACTTTCAAGTTGAATTGATGTACTTGTTCCCTGAATGTTATTGTTGGCTTATAAGCTAGATAGTTATACATCAGTTATAAGCCGGTTAATATAAGACCCTCATAGAAGGGCGTATACATCTTTATTCATCAAATATAGACCGGGAGTCAATATTTCTTGATATATCGAGATTACCTCGGGAGAAAATATTTAAGTAAATATTTTCTATTATTTGGGCGAAGAATATTATTTGAATATTCGTTCGAGACTAATTATTTTAACGATCCTTACTTCAAATAATTATTTGAATTTAACTATTCAACGAATAATACTTCTCAATATTCATTCAGAGTCGAATTGATTATCGACTATTATTTCGAATATTCTTCTAAAGATGAGACTGTTAGATGAATATTATTTGGATATTCTTTTAGATTATTATTTTATTAAATAAATATTACTTTCGAATATTCATTAAGATATTAAATACTTGATGAATATTATTTTAATATTCATCTGAAGCTTGATTTAGTTATCGAATATTATCTCGAATATTCCTTAAGGCTTGGATTACTAAATGAATATTACTTGATATTCATTTAGGATATTATTCATTCAATGAATATTACTTTTGAATATTCATTTAAATTTCCTAATTAATTATGATTATTACCTTAAATATTCTTTTCAGGTCTTATTAATTAATGAATATTGTTTTGAATATTCATTTAAATATTTATTTATTCAATAAATATTCCCCTGATATCTCTTCAGGGATTATTTTGAGAAATACTCTGATTAAAGATATTCTTTCATATTCCCAAATATTCTGTAAAATATTTTAATTCCATAAATATTCCCTGAATATTTATTCCATACTTAGAATAACCTCGATAAGGTTTATCTTCTTCGATTATTACAGAAAATATTTCGAAGTCATATTATTATTAATCTTATATCAAGAAAGGTTCCCAGACATCATTCATCTTTGAGTCTATCTTCTTAATAATAAGGGAACCTTACTTGGAAAAATGTTATTTATCTTGTCGACTTCCCGGTCATAAAGTATTCCCTTCACCCGCAACTCGGGTGCTGTTGACTTATTAAGTCGTTGTTTACCTTCTCATCTTTCGAGGGGTAAGATTACTGGAACAAGTTGATATCCGTTACCAAGTAATAGCTTGGGAGTTATTGGTAAATTTTTCCTTTCCAACTAGATACGACTACTTTGTAGAGTCTTATCAACAAGTATTATACTTGGGGAAAGGGGGACGAACGTTATATTCAGAATCATGAATTCTATTTGAACTAGGAGTCGTGTAAGAGGCCGAGTAGCGCCGGTCCATCCCCTTGGCCCAACCGTTGGCCGGGGAGAGCTAGCATGGCGGTATACAAGTAAAGCCGTCAGTTCTTCCTTCTACCGGTAGTAAATCTAAATTGAGCTGTACGATCTCGACTGATCATCAAGATTGGAACAGCGGGCGCGGTGAATACTCCATCATTGGTTCATCATCCAAATTCATTTATTTCCTGCAACATGATTACTGTTGGCAGAGTTGGAAAAGAGTCATAACTGGAATTGCAACCCTTTCTTGCAAGTTCCTCTTCTTATTAACGATAATAATATCTCGCTTACTTTGATGTAGCAGATATTTCTTCAAACAAATATTTTAAGTTACCTTGTAACTTCATCGTTCATGTTATACTGGCATCATTTCCGTAAATGCATGGCATATGGTTTAAAAGATAGCTTTGAACTGTTTTAAATTATCATTCAGTTATATATTTGTTGGTGGGCTTTCGCTCACCCTTGCTTTGTTTATATTATGTCACAACAACAGCTAGGACAGATGGCTCGCGTCAGGCGCACTCGGCGCAAGCAGGTTACCCGACCCACCGGACTACCCGCTGAGATGCTAGCCGCCATTGCTGAGGTAGCATAGTTAGACAGCTTTTGTTTCCTGTTTTTCTATATGTATAATTAATGTAATCAACGGCAAAACTTTTAAACCTATGATGTTATCCTTTTGGGATTGTAATAACTTTTATTCGTAAACCCTTTAATGTAAGACTTATTTCAATTTCATCTCTGGGACTATAACTGTTGTGTGTATGAGTGGTAATTATTGTGGGGTCACAGCATGTGATTTATTTATTATGGACTCAAGTCAAGTATTATGAATGGATGTAAGACCGTAACCACCAGATTCCTGACCCCGGATCTGGGGGTGTTACAAACTGTTCCATAGGGCCTCCCCTAGGATGTTCTACCTCTCGGGTATCATCACTAGCTTCTTCTTCTTCATACTCAGAGTCGTCAAATAGGTTATGATCGTTGCCCTCATTATCACTCAGGTTGACATTCTCCCCTTCACGGTTCTGGTGGCCTCCGGCTCCATGGTGGCTACCCTGGCCCTCAGAACTGATCGGGTGGGCTCGGGTGTTCATTCTTCTGGGTGGCATGATTCTGATAATAAACAAGAAAGGGGTTAGGGTTTGCCAATTTCCTGACAGCGTTTGCACGGGTCAGGAGCGTATCGTTCCTCCTCATAAGGGTGGAAGTTGCAAAAGTTTTAATAATCCGATGTTGGAGATAAAACGTCAAACATTTTTAGGGGAAAGATCCCTTTGGGATGCGAAAACATTTACAGGAGTTTTCAAAATTTCGAAACCTCAAAATATTTTTCAAAATTTCAAAACATTTTTTTTTTTGAAAAATTTTTATTTTTAAAGATTGTAGGAACATTTTTTTTTTTTGGAAGTTGTAGAAAACAATTTGAAATCGCATATCGTAATGTGAAACAGTATGGTTGTATTTGTGGCTTGTAGCAATTGTATAATCACAGTTGTATATCAAAACAGTAAAGCATGGCATCGGAAAGTAAAGCAGTTGAGGCAATATTAAAGAAACTGAAACTAAATAAGTACGGTACAAGGGTTATCACAAGTTTGGATGTTAGAGCCAAATACATAGTTCCGATGTCAAAGTCTAGCAAAAGTGGAACAAATACAAATACATCATCCGAATAGTCAGGCTACACAAAAGTAGGGCTACATCCATACATACTACCCGAAGTCACATCTACATATCTGTAGGTCAGTCTACTTATCCACTGGTCAGAAAGGATACCACTGCACAAGTCAACTATCCCGCAAAATCGACACACTAATGTCATCTGAACCTAGGGGACTGAGCTATCAGTAACACATCACGGGGCCGCGCCGCGACGGAGCAAGGTCCTCACTCGGGTAAATGCACGACGCACAACACGTCTAGCATCCCTAGCCTGGATCACTCCGCCCCCGCGGATCCCTAAACCAAGAATCCTATCGCGACTCCTCATCTCGATCCCGTGGAGTCGAGCCCTAGTCCTCCTAGCAACAGTGGTCCTCATCTCAGCCTGGATCCTCAAGCGCGCCTCGCGCTCCTCCACTAGTGCCCGCCTCGCCTCGTTAAGTCGGGCCTCTGCAGATAGTAAGTCTCGGGTCAGGAACTGTACCACGTAAGCATGCTCAGTACCAGACACTGGGGGTAGGTCCGCCGGTGGAGGTGGTATGACAGGAACAGGCGTAGGTGCAGCAGCAGCAGCAGGAACAGGAGCAGGGGCAGGGGTAGGGTCAAGCTCCTCCTCGCCAGAAGTGTCATCCTCAGAGTCACCGTCCGATGAAACAGGGCTAGATGTCTGTGGAGAAGGTGGGGGTGACACAACACGACTGTGACGCCCCCAGATCCGGGGTCGGAGATCTAGGCGCTCACGGTCCATTTTCCATTAGTAACATACCTGTTCTTGCACACAATATATATAACACAGCCATCGACCCCACAATAAACTCACACCACACTCACACACACAGGTTAGAGCCTCAGAAACGTCACACATTGATTAAACAGTAATAAAGTTATCAGAGTTATTACAGACCGAATTAAATAGTGTTTATGCTACCAGCAACACTCCGATATGAAGCGAAGCTGGCGGCTTGAAAGTTTGTTACGATACACTTCCTTGCACAGGTCATGCTGATAAATAAAACGTACTAACAAAAGCTGCCAACCAATCCGGCTAATGGGGCCTACCGGTGGAATCTCAAGTGGAGGCTCGGGCCTAGTCACCTGCTTTCGAGCAGTCTGCCTGGGTCTTGCCATTTCGCTTAGCTGTTGTGTTTGTAAAGTTTGAAAACAAGCAAGAGTGAGCAACTATAGCTCAGCAAGAAATATATATATAAGATAAGCAATATACATCTCATATGATTGGCAGTTGATATATTTGTTTGTATCAATCCGTTATGAAATCACTTGTCATAGTTGATAAATCTCGAAGGTGCAACAATATGTGCCCTTGTTTTCAAAATAAACTTGCAGTTCTAGATACTGCATTGAATCAACATCTTTCTCATCAAAATAGAACACTATCAGCAACTTGGCACAAAAGCCTAAGAAGCAGTGTCAAAGCATTTTTCCAAAATGGAGGAATGGGACTTAAAGAAAACATAAAAACCTGACAAGGATTGACGATGATCAGTCGCCACATCCAAGTCCAATAATCCGCGGGTCTTCTCTACCGGTAGAAGGATAGAAACTACATCCGTAACTATCCCTCGGGTGAAAACTACATCCGTAATCACCCTCGATGAAAACTACATCCGTAATCATCCTTCGGCAACACCTGGGCCGGAATAATAAGTGATGGACCGCCTGGCTCACGGCCGCTTACACATCCCGGGAATCGTTCGTCAACGGTTCCCACACCTGCCAGAGTCCCTTTTTCTTTTCTTTTAAAACTTGATTTTGATTGAAAATAGAGTAATTGAGGTCCGACATCAGTCGACCGATGATTCTTGAAATCATACAAGAAGCAGAATCTGACCGGGGGTTTTCGAAAGTGTTTTGAGTAATGAGTTCGAGTTTGAAAGTATTAAAAAGTATCTTGGATTAACTTTGTCTTTAAGTAATGAACAATGATTAATAAGTAATATTTTAAGATTTAATATTAATAATTAATAAAATATTTATTCGATAAAATAAACTCTTAATCCAAGACCTTTTGGGTGGTCTTCACCACTGCATTACCTACATTCTCAAATTTTTCCATGATCCCAAATATATTATATATTATAGGGTTTCGAGTATTTACGAAGATATATTAATAGTTATTTGAAGATACGATACCACCCGAATGACCCTTCGGGTTTTCGCAATATAGATACGATATAATAATATACCGCTCCCCGGTCAATAGTATATACGGACCGCTACGACCTCTATTGCTAGAGTCGTTGTCCGAAGAAAACATTTCAATCTAAGTTCAAGGGGTAAAAGCATACATGTACTTGTTCAATCTCAATTGCATCAATACTTCGATAAACATAGCATTTGATATAATTTGAAAACTACAAACACAACAGTGAAAATCCTTGTATATGGATAAGTTTTGAAAAGTAAACTTGCCTTGGTTTGGTTGGGGTGGTCGAGCGTGCGAATTCGAACGATCTATACATAAACAATAATCGTTCGTTCGTACCTTAACAATTTCTCTCTAATTACGGGGTTTTAAGGGGGTACGAAATTAACTTAACGACTTCGTCTTATGACTCCCTAGCCCCACTATAGGTCCATGACATCACTCGTTTACGCTCGTCACTTACTCGACTTAATTTAGTTACCACGTTCGAATCATAACCACTAACCCTAGAATAATGTTCCACTAATCGACTTTTTCCATTGCGCAAATTTTACTCTAGCATTTTTATAAAATCCAAAAATTCATATTTTAATCCAATTCCTTTTGGGTGGTCTTCACCACTGCATTACCTACATTCTCAAATTTTTCCATGATCCCAAATATATTATAAGGTGTTTGAACAAGGTTCACAAGTGGTCACTTAATGCAGTCCATAGTCCAGAAACAAAATTCACTCCTCCGGCCATAACTAAAAATCCACACATAACCTAGCTATGAATCTTACATTTCCAGAAACTACATTCAATTATCTTTCCATCAATATAAGGTAGGACATCAGGGGACATCATTTGTGTATTCAAAATCGTGTTACAACACAGATCAAAGTTCCTGGACAAACTCAGCAAGCTCAAATCACTTAGATCAACCATTTTTCATACTTCCATAACATAAACACCACTTAATACACTTAGATCATGACTCATAACACTCATGGAGATATATATATTAACCATAGTCATAAAAATCACAATCTCAACATCAAACCCAAGATCCATGCTATCCAATACATATACATTCAAGATAAGCCCTAAAATACATGGATCTACTACCATACTATATGAACAACACATAACCAAGGGTGGTTTGAGATTTTATACCTTCTTGAGTAGCTAAGGACCTTGAATGAGCTTTACAACAACTAAGAATACTTGGATGAGCCCTCACACACCTTAATCCTTCAAGATCTAAAAGATAATAAACTTATGTTAACACTTTTCTAACTTTCAACAATTTATATCTCAAGAACCAATGGATGGAAGGCTTTGAAATTGATACCAAACCTCTAATATGATGCAAGGAAGCCCTAGGAATTTTGATCAAGGTTGTAGATGAAGAAATCTTGGAGAGAAAATCTCTCCCTCTCTCCCTATGTGGTTCGGCCGAGAGCTATATTCACGGGGGGGGGGGGGGGGGGGAGTGTTTTGCTTTTGTTTTGTTTGGTATGGTTAAAAGAAATGCTAAGTATGCTATGTATTATTGTGGTTAATAAGAGTAGTCACATGTTGCCAAGCTATAGCCTAGGTTGCCTCCCATGCCCTCTTGTCCCCTAAGTACATCATCCACCATGCTAGTCACTATTCACTTCTACTTTTATGTTTTCTAGTTCCTTTTTCTAACTAGCTAGTTACATGGCACTTGCATGTAATTTTTTTCCTTGTAATATTATTCTCCCACCAATGCTTGTTATTAATCCTTACTTCGTATCGTAACTTAATTATTCTTTCGTAATAATATTTCGTCACGTAGAGATTTTCCCTATAATTCCTTAAGTACTTATTGTGTAAATTCCTCGAATGTCCATAATTCCTCGTCATAATTCTTAATAAATCCTTTAATACTCTAACCATTCTCAAATTCCAAGTTTTATAAATATTACTAACAGTAAGACTCTTGCCTTCACAATCTCTCTGGATATCTTACATCATAAATGCAACAACGCAGTTTCTCAGACAATCAATTCTATAAATCAACAGGGATGACTAGAAAGGTTCCATAATGATAATGTCACAAGATATTAAATAAAAGGAAATATTACCAAAAATTAGGGTTCTTACAGCCTCCCCTCCTTAAAAGGATTCCGTCCCGGAATCAGGTTGAAAACAGTTGGGGGTGCTTTTCACGCATTGCGCTCTCTAGTTCCCATGTTGATTCTTCGACATTCTGATTCCTCCACAAGACTCTCACTAGTTTGACAACCTTGTTTCTCAGCACCTGTTCTTTTCGATCCATGATTTCTACGGGTTGCTCGACATATGTTAAGTCTGGTTGCAAATCCACTTGATCATGTTCTATCACATGTCGGAAGTCGGTATGGTACGGTCGTAGCATGGACACATGGAACACATTATGTACTTGCTGTAAACTCGGGGGTAAAGCCAATTCATAGGCTAACTTCCCAACTCGTTTCAAGATCTCAAAAGGTCCAATAAATCTCGGGCTTAGCTTTCCCTTCTTACCAAATCTCATCAATCCCTTCCACGGCGATACCTTCAACATCACAAACTCTCCTACTTCATATTCTTTGTCCTTGCGGGTCTGGTCCGCATACTTCTTCTGTCTGTCTTGGGCCGCGACCAGCCGTCCTCTTATGAGCTCGATAGTTTCTCTTGTCTGTTGGACCAGTTCAGGCCCTAAAATCTTCCGCTCTCCAACTTCTTCCCAACACAAGGGAGACCGACATCTTCGTCCGTATAAAGCTTCATATGGGGGTATGCCTATACTCGCATGGTAACTGTTGTTGTAGGAAAATTCGATCAACGGCAAGTGGTCATCCCAACTTCCCTTAAAATCAATGGCACATACCCTCAACATGTCCTCGATGGTCTGGATGGTTCTCTCACTCTGTCCGTCTGTTTGGGGATGGTATGCAGTACTCATGTTTAACTTAGTCCCCACACAATCCTGAAAACTTCTCCAGAACCTGGAGTTGAATCTCGGGTCTCTATCTGATACAATGCTCACAGGAACCCAATGTCTAACCACAATCTCCTTTAGGTAAATATCTGCCAGCTTGTCGACAGTATATCTCTTGTTGATTGGAAGAAAATGTGCTGACTTGGTCAACCTATCGATAATTACCCAAATGGCATCATGATTCGTCTTGGTCCTTGGTAATCCGACCACAAAGTCCATCGCAATCTGCTCCCACTTCCACTCGGGTATCTCTAAGGGTTGCAACAATCCACTGGGCCTCTGGTGTTCGGCCTTTACTCTTTGACATGTCAAGCATTTACTTACCCACTCTGCCACGTCCTTTTTCATATTAGGCCACCAATAGTATTCTCTCAGATCCCTATACATCTTAGTGCCTCCAGGGTGAATTGAGTACCTCGAACTATGAGCCTCTTGCAAAATCTCATCTTTTAACTCTTGAACGTTCGGAATCCATATCCTAGATGCGTACCTCATAATTCCATTCCCGTCCTTCTCACACTTAATTTCTTCGCCAGTCAAGATTTTCTCCATCAAATTCTTTTCTTCTTCCATCTTCTTTTCCTGGCACAACTTAATCTTTTCCAATAACGGTGGTTGGACTTTTATTTCCATTAGACTCTCTTGTCCAATTCCTGGTAGCCTCACTTCAATCTCCAGTTTCTCAAGGTCCTTGATCAATTCGTCCACTGACGTTATCATCTTAAGCTTCTCCTTTCGGCTAAGTGCATCGGCCACCACGTTGGCCTTCCCTGGGTGATAATGAATCTCACAATCATAATCTTTAATTAGCTCTAACCATCTCCTCTGCCTCATGTTTAACTCTTTCTGAGTGAGTATGTACTTTAAGCTCTTGTGATCCGTGTAGATTTCACACTTTTCTCCGTACAGATAATGTCTCCAGGTCTTTAAAGCAAAAACTATCGCTGCTAATTCCAAATCATGGGTGGGGTATCTTATCTCATACTCCTTAAGTTGTCTGGACGCATACGCAATCACCTTACCGTGCTGCATAAGCACATACCCTAAACCTTTATGGGATGCGTCGCTATAAATCACAAAATATCCCTTATCATCAGGTAGGGCTAGTACTGGTGCCGTCACCAACCTCTTTTTCAACTCTTGAAAGCTCTCTTCGCATTTTTCAGTCCACACAAACTTCTCGGTCTTGCGAGTTAGTCGGGTCAAAGGGGCTGCTATCTTTGCAAAGTCTTGGACAAATCTCCTATAGTAGCCCGCCAGTCCTATGAAACTTCTCACCTCTGTCGGAGTGGTTGGTCTCTCCCAATTTGATACAGCCTCTATTTTGGCTGGGTCCACTAGAATGCCTTGTTCGCTAATCACATGCCCTAAAAACTGAACTTCCTTCAACCAAAATTCGCACTTTGAGAACTTAGCGTACAACTTTTCTTCTCTCAATGCTCCCAATACAATCCTCAAGTGCTCTGCATGTTCCTCCTTCGTCTTGGAATAAATCAAGATATCATCGATGAAGACTATAACACACTTGTCCAAGTATTTCTTGAAGACTCGATTCATTAAGTCCATGAAAGTTGCAGGGGCATTCGTTAACCCAAATGACATCACTAGGAACTCATAGTGTCCATACCGGGTGCGAAAGGCCGTCTTTGGTATATCTTCTCGTTTAATCTTTAACTGGTGGTACCCGGTCCGTAAATCAATCTTAGAGAAATAAACTGCATCTTTCAATTGATCAAACAGGTCATCTATCCTGGGCAAGGGATACTTATTCTTGATAGTCACCTTGTTCAACTCTCTGTAGTCTATACATAATCTCATGCTGCCGTCCTTCTTCTTCACGAATAACACCGGGGCTCCCCACGGCGACACACTAGGTCTTATCATCCCTTTATCCAACAACTCTTGTAACTGAGTGGCCAGTTCTTTCATTTCCACTGGGGCTAGCCGATATGGGGCTTTCGAAATTGGGGCCGTACCCGGAACTAAGTCTATAGCAAACTCGATGTCCCTATCGGGAGGTAGTCCGGGAAGATCGTCCGGAAATACATCCGCGGACTCATTGACGACAGGGATTTCCTGTAGGTTCGGTGTCTCTTTCTTAGTATCCTTCACATAGGCTAAATAGGCTTCGCATCCTTTACGTAACAGCTTCTTAGCTTGAATCATAGTCAGGAACTTTTGGCTTTGCCGTTTCCCACTAAATACTACTTCCTCGTCCCCTGGCAGTCTCAAACTTACTTTCTTCTTGACACAATCAATCTGGGCTCCATGGGTTGTTAACCAATCCATACCTACTATTACGTCAAACTCCCCTAGTTTAAAAGGTATTAAGTCTACCCGAAAGTGTCGTCCTTCTATTTCTAGGTCACAACCTGGACATACTTGGCTAACGGGAATAATTTCATGATTAGCTATCTCTATTTGCAATCTGTCTTTCAATGGTTCAGTCTTAAGGCCTAAGCCTAACCGACATACAAAATCTAGAGATATGAAAGACTTGGTAGCTCCCGAATCAAATAAAACATTTGCTTTAACTGAGTTGAGTAATAGGGTACCTGCAATCACATCCGTGTTCCTCACGGCATCCTGCACCGTCATGTTAAAAGTTCTTGCAGTAGGGGCCTTGTTAGAAGCAGTTCCACTCACTCTCGATGCAGCTGGCCCAGAGGACATACATTCCCTCATTCGGTGCCCTGGTTTCCCACACTTGAAGCAATTACCTCCGACACTCGGGTTGTTACTAGTTCCGCGACAGGCGTTAGCATAATGCCCTATCAGCCCACACTTGAAGCACTTCACATCTTGCAGGTTGCACACGCCCGCATGTTTCCTTCCACATTTGTTGCATTCTGGGGGTTGGGCTCGGGATGGGGTAGAGTAAGACGATCCCTACGGTCGGCCGCCCTGGCCCACACTCCAACTTTCAGCTCTCTTGGTTCCAAAGTTCCCGCTGGGTTGGGACATCGTTCCTCGCTTAAATTTGCTCGGAAAGTTCCACCAGCGGAGTTTCCCTTTCAGCTATCCAACTTCCTCTTCTTTCCTTCTCTCTCCTTCTGCATCTGTTCACTTCCAGCCTCAACAATTGACGCTTTCTGTACCAGGGTGGCATAGTCTGTCAGCTCAAGAACCGCCACACGATTCTGAATCCATTGTTTTAGCCCTAATTGAAATCTTCGGGCCCTCTTTGCCTCAGAGTTCACATACTCCGGCACAAACCTTGACAACTCAGTAAATTTGGCCTCATACTCGGCCACCGTCATGTTTCCTTGTTTCAGCTCCAGAAACTTCAGCTCCATTTGTGTCTCCATGAACCTAGGAAAGTACTTCTCCAAGAACAACTCGCTAAATCTCTCCCAGGTTACCACACCTCTTCCTTCCAAATTCTTCTTAGCTTCCCACCAATAGTTCGCCTCACCCTTCAGAAGGTAAGTGGCGAAAACAGTCTTCTGCTCTTCAGCGACACCTAGTATCTCGAAAGATTTTTCCATTTCCTTCAGCCAGGCCCTTGCCTCGACAGGGTCGGCAGTTCCTTTAAATTCTGGGGGTTTCAGGGATTTGAAGTTCCGGAAAGCATTAGCATTAGCATTCTGGGGTGGTTGCTGAACTGGGGGACGGTCCAAGTTCTGCCTAAGTAACTCCATGAACTGTTCCATATGGCCTCCCCTAGGATGTTCTACCTCTCGGGTATCATCACCAGCTTCTTCTTCTTCATACTCAGAGTCGTCAAACAGGTTATGATCGTTGCCCTCATTATCACTCAGGTTGACATTCTCCCCTTCACGGTTCTGGTGGCCTCCGGCTCCATGGTGGCTACCCTGGCCCTCAGAACTAATCGGGTGGGCTCGGGTGTTCATTCTTCTGGGTGGCATGATTCTGATAATAAAACAAGAAAGGGGTTAGGGTTTGCCAATTTCCTGACAGCGTTTGCACGGGTCAGGAGCGTATCGTTCCTCCTCATAAGGGTGGAAGTTGCAAAAGTTTTAATAATCCGATGTTGGAGATAAAACGTCAAACATTTTTGGGGGAAAGATCCCTTTGGGATGCGAAAACATTTACAGGAGTTTTCAAAATTTCGAAACCTCAAAATATTTTTCAAAATTTCAAAACATTTTTTTTTTTTGAAAAATTTTTATTTTTAAAGATTGTAGGAACATTTTTTTTTTTTTTGGAAGTTGTAGAAAACAATTTGAAATCGCATATCGTAATGTGAAACAGTATGGTTGTATTTGTGGCTTGTAGCAATTGTATAATCACAGTTGTATATCAAAACAGTAAAGCATGGCATCGGAAAGTAAAGCAGTTGAGGCAATATTAAAGAAACTGAAACTAAATAAGTACGGTACAAGGGTTATCACAAGTTTGGATGTTAGAGCCAAATACATAGTTCCGATGTCAAAGTCTAGCAAAAGTGGAACAAATACAAATACATCATCCGAATAGTCAGGCTACACAAAAGTAGGGCTACATCCATACATACTACCCGAAGTCACATCTACATATCTGTAGGTCAGTCTACTCATCCACTGGTCAGAAAGGATACCACTGCACAAGTCAACTATCCCGCAATATCGACACACTAATGTCATCTGAACCTAGGGGACTGAGCTATTAGTAACACATCACGGGGCCGCGCCGCGACGGAGCAAGGTCCTCACTCGGGTAAATGCACGACGCACAACACGTCTAGCATCCCTAGCCTGGATCACTCCGCCCCCGCGGATCCCTAAACCAAGAATCCTATCGCGACTCCTCATCTCGATCCTGTGGAGTCGAGCCCTAGTCCTCCTAGCAACAGTGGTCCTCATCTCAGCCTGGATCCTCAAGCGCGCCTCGCGCTCCTCCACTAGTGCCCGCCTCGCCTCGTTAAGTCGGGCCTCTGCAGATAGTAAGTCTCGGGTCAGGAACTGTACCACGTAAGCATGCTCAGTACCAGACACTGGGGGTAGGTCCGCCGGTGGAGGTGGTATGACAGGAACAGGCGTAGGTGCAGCAGCAGCAGCAGGAACAGGAGCAGGGGCAGGGGTAGGGTCAAGCTCCTCCTCGCCAGAAGTGTCATCCTCAGAGTCACCGTCCGATGAAACAGGGCTAGATGTCTGTGGAGAAGGTGGGGGTGACACAACACAACCCTCGCCGGATCTCACACTCTCCTCATCAGTAGCTACAGGACATTGGGTAACAGGCTCTGGCTCGGGCTCAAAGGGCTCCTCAACGGGATCCTCATCATCAGTACTATCTATCACTGTAATCCAGGGGCCAAGCTCGGAGTCAGCACCCATATCCTCCTCAGGGTCCTCGGTCTCTCGCATCAGGGCCTCATCATGCTCCCTCTCGAAAGCCTCAGGGTCTGGTATCTCATCCATCTACACAAGGGAAATAAAGTGGGTCACTAACCATAAAAGAAGGGTTTAGGAGTAGTTCCCTCACGGGCCTTAAAGTCAGGGCTATATCCGATAACCCGACTACCAACTCGATGAGAGTTCTAAGTATTATTGAAGTTGTTATTAAGGTTATCGTTATTGTTATTATTATTAGGGTTGCTTCCTTAAATTACTATCGTTTCTGAGAACTGTAACCTCGCTCTGATACCATTTCTGTGACGCCCCCAGATCCGGGGTCGGAGATCTAGGCGCTCACGGTCCATTTTCCATTAGTAACATACCTGTTCTTGCACACAATATATATAACACAGCCATCGACCCCACAATAAACTCACACCACACTCACACACACAGGTTAGAGCCTCAGAAACGTCACACATTGATTAAACAGTAATAAAGTTATCAGAGTTATTACAGACCGAATTAAATAGTGTTTATGCTACCAGCAACACTCCGATATGAAGCGAAGCTGGCGGCTTGAAAGTTTGTTACGATACACTGCCTTGCACAGGTCATGCTGATAAATAAAACGTACTAACAAAAGCTGCCAACCAATCCGGCTAATGGGGCCTACCGGTGGAATCTCAAGTGGAGGCTCGGGCCTAGTCACCTGCTTTCGAGCAGTCTGCCTGGGTCTTGCCATTTCGCTTAGCTGTTGTGTTTGTAAAGTTTGAAAACAAGCAAGAGTGAGCAACTATAGCTCAGCAAGAAATATATATATAAGATAAGCAATATACATCTCATATGATTGGCAGTTGATATATTTATTTGTATCAATCCGTTATGAAATCACTTGTCATAGTTGATAAATCTCGAAGGTGCAACAATATGTGCCCTTGTTTTCAAAATAAACTTGCAGTTCTAGATACTGCATTGAATCAACATCTTTCTCATCAAAATAGAACACTATCAGCAACTTGGCACAAAAGCCTAAGAAGCAGTGTCAAAGCATTTTTCCAAAATGGAGGAATGGGACTTAAAGAAAACATAAAAACCTGACAAGGATTGACGATGATCAGTCGCCACATCCAAGTCCAATAATCCGCGGGTCTTCTCTACCGGTAGAAGGATAGAAACTACATCCGTAACTATCCCTCGGGTGAAAACTACATCCGTAATCACCCTCGATGAAAACTACATCCGTAATCATCCTTCGGCAACACCTGGGCCGGAATAATAAGTGATGGACCGCCTGGCTCACGGCCGCTTACACATCCCGGGAATCGTTTGTCAACGGTTCCCACACCTGCCAGAGTCCCTTTTTCTTTTCTTTTAAAACTTGATTTTGATTGAAAATAGAGTAATTGAGTTCCGACATCAGTCGACCGATGATTCTTGAAATCATACAAGAAACAGAATCTGACCGGGGGTTTTCGAAAGTGTTTTGAGTTCAAATGAGTTCGAGTTTGAAAGTATTAAAAAGTATCTTGGATTAACTTTGTCTTTAAGTAATGAACAATGATTAATAAGTAATATTTTAAGATTTAATATTAATAATTAATAAAATATTTATTCGATAAAATAAACTCTTAATCCAAGATAGGGTTTCGAGTATTTACGAAGATATATTAATAGTTATTTGAAGATACGATACCACCCGAATGACCCTTCGGGTTTTCGCAATATAGATACGATATAATAATATATCGCTCCCCGGTCAATAGTATATACGGACCGCTACGACCTCTATTGCTAGAGTCGTTGTCCGAAGAAAACATTTCAATCTAAGTTCAAGGGGTAAAAGCATACATGTACTTGTTCAATCTCAATTGCATCAATACTTCGATAAACATAGCATTTGATATAATTTGAAAACTACAAACACAACAGTGAAAATCCTTGTATATGGATAAGTTTTGAAAAGTAAACTTGCCTTGGTTTGGTTGGGGTGGTCGAGCGTGCGAATTCGAACGATCTATACATAAACAATAATCGTTCGTTAGTACCTTAACAATTTCTCTCTAATTACGGGGTTTTAAGGGGGTACGAAATTAACTTAACGACTTCGTCTTATGACTCCCTAGCCCCACTATAGGTCCATGACATCACTCGTTTACGCTCGTCACTTACTCGACTTAATTTAGTTACCACGTTCGAATCATAACCACTAACCCTAGAATAATGTTCCACTAATCGACTTTTTCCATTGCGCAAATTTTACTCTAGCATTTTTATAAAATCCAAAAATTCATATTTTAATCCAATTCCTTTTGGGTGGTCTTCACCACTGCATTACCTACATTCTCAAATTTTTCCACGATCCCAAATATATTATAAGGTGTTTAAACAAGGTTCACAAGGGGGTCACTTAATGCAGTCCATAGTCCAGAAACAAAATTCACTCCTCCGGCCATAACTAAAAATCCACACATCACCTAGCTATGAATCTTACATTTCCAGAAACTACATTCAATTTTCTTTCCACCAATATAAGGTAGGACATCAGGGGACCTCATTTGGGTGTTCAAAATCGTGCTACAACACAGATCAAAGTTCCTGGACAAACTCAGCAAGCTCAAATCACTTAGATCAACCATTTTTCATACTTCCATAACATAAACACCACTTAATACACTTAGATCATGACTCATAACACTCATGGAGATATATATATTAACCATAGTCATTAAAATCACAATCTCAACATCAAACCCAAGATCCATGCTATCCAATACATATACATTCAAGATAAGCCCTAAAATACATGGATCTACTACCATACTATATGAACAACACATAACCAAGGGTGGTTTGAGATTTTATACCCTCTTGAGTAGCTAAGGACCTTGAATGAGCTTTACAACAACTAAGAATACTTGGATGAGCCCTCACACACCTTAATCCTTCAAGATCTAAAAGATAATAAACTTATGTTAACACTTTTCTAACTTTCAACAATTTATATCTCAAGAACCAATGGATGGAAGGCTTTGAAATTGATACCATACCTCTAATATGATGCAAGGAAGCCCTAGGAATTTTGATCAAGGTTGTAGATGAAGAAATCTTGGAGGGAAAATCTCTCCCTCTCTCCCTATGTTGTTCGGCCGAGAGCTATATTCAAGGGGGGGGGAGTGTTTTGCTTTTGTTTTGTTTGGTATGGTTAAAAGAAATGCTAAGTATGCTATGTATTATTGTGGTTAATAAGAGTAGTCACATGTTGCCAAGCTATAGCCTAGGTTGCCTCCCATGCCCTCTTGTCCCCTAAGTACATCATCCACCATGCTAGTCACTATTCACTTCTACTTTTATGTTTTCTAGTTCCTTTTTCTAACTAGCTAGTTACATGGCACTTGCATGTAATTTCTTTCCTTGTAATATTATTCTCCCACCAATGCTTGTTATTTAATCCTTACTTCGTATCGTAACTTAATTATTCTTTCGTAATAATATTTCGTCACGTAGAGATTTCCCCTATAATTCCTTAAGTACTAATTGTGTAAATTCCTCGAATGTCCATAATTCCTCGTCATAATTCTTAATAAATCCTTTAATACTCTAACCATTCTTAAATTCCAAGTTTTATAAATATTACTAACAGTAAGACTCTTGCCTTCACAATCTCTCTGGATATCTTACATCATAAATGCAACAACGCAGTTTCTCAGACAATCAATTCTATAAATCAACAGGGATGACTAGAAAGGTTCCATAATGATAATGTCACAAGATATTAAATAAAAGGAAATATTACCAAAAATTAGGGTTCTTACAACGACCCTCGCCGGATCTCACACTCTCCTCATCAGTAGCTACAGGAGATGGGGTAACAGGCTCTGGCTCGGGCTCAAAGGGCTCCTCAACGGGATCCTCATCATCAGTACTATCTATCACTATAATCCAAGGGCCAAGCTCGGAGTCAGCACCCATATCCTCCTCAGGGTCCTCGGTCTCTCGCATCAGGGCCTCATCATGCTCCCTCTCGAAAGCCTCAGGGTCTGGTATCTCATCCATCTACACAAGGGAAATAAAGTGGGTCACTAACCATAAAAGAAGGGTTTAGGAGTAGTTCCCTCACGGGCCTTAAAGTCAGGGCTATATCCGATAACCCGACTACCAACTCGATGAGAGTTCTAAGTATTATTGAAGTTGTTATTAAGGTTATCGTTATTGTTATTATTATTAGGGTTGCTTTCTTAAATTACTATCATTTCTGAGAACTGTAACCTCGCTCTGATACCATTTCTGTGACGCCCCCAGATCCGGGGTCGGAGATCTAGGCGCTCACGGTCCATTTTCCATTAGTAACATACCTGTTCTTGCACACAATATATATAACACAGCCATCAACCCCACAATAAACTCACACCACACTCACACACACAGGTTAGAGCCTCAGAAATGTCACACATTGATTAAACAGTAATAAAGTTATCAGAGTTATTACAGACCGAATTAAATAGTATTTATGCTACCAGCAACACTCCGATATGAAGCGAAGCTGGCGGATTGAAAGTTTGTTACGATACACTGCCTTGCACAGGTCATGCTGATAAATAAAACGTACTAACAAAAGCTGCCAACCAATCCGGCTAATGGGGCCTACCGGTGGAATCTCAAGTGGAGGCTCGGGCCTAGTCACCTGCTTTCGAGCAGTCTGCCTGGGTCTTGCCATTTCGCTTAGCTGTTGTGTTTGTAAAGTTTGAAAACAAGCAAGAGTGAGCAACTATAGCTCAGCAAGAAATATATATATAAGATAAGCAATATACATCTCATATGATTGGCAGTTGATATATTTGTTTGTATCAATCAGTTATGAAATCACTTGTCATAGTTGATAATTCTCGAAGGTGCAACAATATGTGCCCTTGTTTTCAAAATAAACTTGCAGTTCTAGATACTGCATTGAATCAACATCTTTCTCATCAAAATAGAACACTATCAGCAACTTGGCACAAAAGCCTAAGAAGTAGTGTCAAAGCATTTTTCCAAAATGGAGGAATGGGACTTAAAGAAAACATAAAAACCTGACAAGGATTGACGATGATCAGTCGCCACATCCTAGTCCAATAATCCGCGGGTCTTCTCTACCGGTAGAAGGATAGAAACTACATCCGTAACTATCCCTCGGGTGAAAACTACATCCGTAATCACCCTCGATGAAAACTACATCCGTAATCATCCTTCGGCAACACCTGGGCCGGAATAATAAGTGATGGACCGCCTGGCTCACGGCCGCTTACACATCCCGGGAATCGTTCGTCAACGGTTCCCACACCTGCCAGAGTCCCTTTTTCTTTTCTTTTAAAACTTAATTTTGATTGAAAATAGAGTAATTGAGGTCCGACATCAGTCGACCGATGATTCTTGAAATCATACAAGAAGCAGAATCTGACCGGGGGTTTTCGAAAGTGTTTTGAGTTCAAATGAGTTCGAGTTTGAAAGTATTAAAAAGTATCTTGGATTAACTTTGTCTTTAAGTAATGAACAATGATTAATAAGTAATATTTTAAGATTTAATATTAATAATCAATAAAATATTTATTCGATAAAATAAACTCTTATTCCAAGATAGGGTTTCGAGTATTTACGAAGATATAATAATAGTTATTTGAAGATACGATACCACCCGAATGACCCTTCGGGTTTTCGCAATATAGATACGATATAATAATATACCGCTCCCCGGTCAATAGTATATATGGACCGCTACGACCTCTATTTCTAGAGTCGTTGTCCGAAGAAAACATTTCAATCTAAGTTCAAGGGGTAAAAGCATACATGTACTTGTTCAATCTCAATTTCATCAATACTTCGATAAACATAGCATTTGATATAATTTGAAAACTACAAACACAACAGTGAAAATCCTTGTATATGGATAAGTATTGAAAAGTAAACTTGCCTTGGTTTGGTTGGGGTGGTCGAGCGTGCGAATTCGAACGATCTATACATAAACAATAATCGTTCGTTAGTACCTTAACAATTTCTCTCTAATTACGGGGTTTTAAGGGGGTACGAAATTAACTTAATGACTTCGTCTTATGACTCCCTAGCCCCACTATAGGTCCATGACATCACTCGTTTACGCTCGTCACTTACTCGACTTAATTTAGTTACCACGTTCGAATCATAACCACTAACCCTAGAATAATGTTCCACTAATCGACTTTTTCCATTGCGCAAATTTTACTCTAGCATTTTTATAAAATCCAAAAATTCATATTTTAATCCAATTCCTTTTGGGTGGTCTTCACCACTGCATTACCTACATTCTCAAATTTTTCCATGATCCCAAATATATTTTAAGGTGTTTAAACAAGGTTCACAAGGGGGTCACTTAATGCAGTCCATAGTCCAGAAACAAAATTCACTCCTCCAGCCATAACTAAACATCCACACATCACCTAGCTATGAATCTTACATTTCCAGAAACTACATTCAATTTTCTTTCCACCAATATAAGGTAGGACATCAGGGGACCTCATTTGGGTGTTCAAAATCGTGCTACAACACAGATCAAAGTTCCTGGACAAACTCAGCAAGCTCAAATCACTTAGATCAACCATTTTTCATACTTCCATAACATAAACACCACTTAATACACTTAGATCATGACTCATAACACTCATGGAGATATATATATTAACCATAGTCATAAAAATCACAATCTCAACATCAAACCCAAGATCCATGCTATCCAATACATATACATTCAAGATAAGCCGTAAAATACATGGATCTACTACCATACTATATGAACAACACATAACCAAGGGTGGTTTGAGATTTTATACCTTCTTGAGTAGCTAAGGACCTTGAATGAGCTTTACAACAACTAATAATACTTGGATGAGCCCTCACACACCTTAATCCTTCAAGATCTAAAAGATAATAAACTTATGTTAACACTTTTCTAACTTTCAACAATTTATATCTCAAGAACCAATGGATGGAAGGCTTTGAAATTAATACCATACCTCTAATATGATGCAAGGAAGCCCTAGGAATTTTGATCAAGGTTGTAGATGAAGAAATCTTGGAGAGAAAATCTCTCCCTCTCTCCCTATGTGGTTCGGCCGAGAGCTATATTCAAGGGGGGGGGGAGTGTTTTGCTTTTGTTTTGTTTGGTATGGTTAAAAGAAATGCTAAGTATGCTATGTATTATTGTGGTTAATAAGAGTAGTCACATGTTGCCAAGCTATAGCCTAGGTTGCCTCCCTTGCCCTCTTGTCCCCTAAGTACATCATCCACCATGCTAGTCACTATTCACTTCTACTTTTATGTTTCCTAGTTCCTTTTTCTAACTAGCTAGTTACATGGCACTTGCATGTAATTTCTTTCCTTGTAATATTATTCTCCCACCAATGCTTGTTATTTAATCCTTACTTCGTATCGTAACTTAATTATTCTTTCGTAATAATATTTCGTCACGTAGAGATTTCCCCTATAATTCCTTAAGTACTTATTGTGTAAATTCCTCGAATGTCCATAATTCCTCGTCATAATTCTTAATAAATCCTTTAATACTCTAACCATTCTCAAATTCCAAGTTTTATAAATATTACTAACAGTAAGACTCTTGCTTTCACAATCTCTCTGTATATCTTACATCATAAATGCAACAACGCAGTTTCTCAGACAATCAATTCTATAAATCAACAGGGATGACTAGAAAGGTTCCACAATGATAATGTCACAAGATATTAAATAAAAGGAAATATTACCAAAAATTAGGGTTCTTACAAGAGAGTTTGGACAGACTGGAATCAGTACAGTTAGTTTATCAGAAGAGTTTAAAGAAGGACTTTCTCTTGTACTTCATGGCTGATGGGACAGTATTTAGAATTGGTGAGAATGATATTGGCTTGAAATATTGGGAAGAATTAGAATATGTTCCATATCTTTTCAAGGTGAATAGTCAAAGGACTCAATCAGTTGCAAATGTGCTCAGAAAGAAAATGCTCCAGAATTTGGCAATCAGAGGGATGAAGTGCAATAGCAGATATGTTCCTAAGTACAGGGATTGGAATGGAAATCTTATTGAAATGAAGAAGGGTACTGCGAAATTAAAGACTGATTTGGGAATCACAGTACTTGACTTCAATTCACAGTCAGAAGAAGTCAAATTTATTAGACTGGGAAATGAGATGAGAAGAAACAAAATCTATGATCTTAGATCTGCTATCTATCAGACAGATGAGAGTGATCCTCAGCTAAGAGAGATTAAAGAAGCTATGGAGATTGAGCTTAAAAATGCAGAAAGAAGATTACTCATAGATTATCTCAGAACAATGCCAGATCTTGAAGAGATTAGAGATTAAAGTCTATAAGAATTTTCTTGTTATTTGTAGACTTTTGTTAAGTCAAGTTTAAACTCTGCTTATTTTAATAAACACTGTATTTGTATGAAATTGTTTTGACATCATCAATTATTGCTAACTTGTGCATTTTTACTAATGAACAAGTTGGGGGAGATTGTTAAATATAATTGATATGGTTAATATCAGTGTTTAAGTTTTGCAGGGAAAAACAGAGTTTAAACAGGAAGCAGTCAGAGTTTAGTTAAACTCTGATAGTTAGAAGCTAAACAGAGTTTGCTATACGCTGACTGTTGGAAGCTCGACAGAGTTTGTTAAACTCTGTCTGGAGGCAGTGTCTACTGGTCAACAGTGATTGAAGATTTATTATGGAAGCAATATCTTTGAAGATTGGATAACTGTCAAAGAGATTGAGTTGACTAAGGAGACGAGTAGCAATCGTAATTGATATCAATTGTATAGCTAATTTATAGGAGTATCAATTATCGATTGTATAGCAGCTGTATACTTTATAAATACAGTTAGGTTAACCCTAGAAGGGTATCGATCGTGTAATATCATATTATTCATTGTAACCTAAGCAGCTCTCTGTGATAATTTACATCACTGAGAGAGAAGTTAATTTCAAAAAGTTTTTAAAGCTTTTAAAGAACTTATTATTATTCTCTCATACTTAGTTGATTATAAGTGTGTATTCGGCCTAACACTTGCTGAAGAGAATGCTGAGGGAGCTACCTTAGAAAATATTCATGTTGAAGAATTACTCTTGCAAGAAGAGCATTTGAAAGCTATGAAATCTGGAAAGGCCAAGAAAAGTGCTAAAGCCCCAAGGCCTGTTCAAAAAGGGATAGTGATTAAAGAAAATCTTGCTGGTAGTCAAGAAGAAGAAGAAGGGAAATTGATAAGAAAATCATCATTTGATGCCAGGTTGAAGCTTAAAGGTATAATGGGTCAAGAAGACAAAGGGAAAAAGGTAGATACAACCTCTGCTGCTACACATGTTGTAAGTGAATCCCTACCTGTTCAAAATAATCAATTGTCTGCTCAAATGCAAAGATTTTTCTCCAAGCCTACAATTCCTGTTCAAGCTCAAAAGAAAGGAGTTGGTACTTTTCAGCATGATAGAGGTTTCTTAGGAAAACCTCCTGGTAAGAACACATCTGGTTTAGGTTCTCACAAAGATGTCAGAATAAGCAACAGTCCTAGAAATCCTTCATCACTTATTTCTCCTGGAGCTGGTATGATTTAAGAAATGTGACGCCCCTAGATCCGGGGTCAAGGATCCAGGTCATCACGGTCCAATTTCCATTCAATATCAATATCTCTTGAGTTTTTTTTTATAATTAAGCAATTGACCCCACATTAATACACACACACACACCAGTCATATGCTCATAGAACAACATCCACAATATTTAAAAGTTTAAAATTAACAGTTATTACAAGCCCAGAATTTTACTAAGTACATTGCTGAACAAAGCTTCTACAGGAAGCATTTCAACAACCAAAGTTTATTACAACTTACACACTTAATTTACATAAGTATACTAAGCCCCTTCGCTTGTCACTACCTCGGGGATGGTCGCCAGCACTCGCTCAAAAGGTCGCCTTTCCCTTACCCTCTTGCGGGGTGTGGTGCGTAGTATCGGCATGGGACCTAGCTGCTATATACATAAGTAGCAAGAGTGAGCTATAATAGCTCAGCAAGATAATATTGTAACCTAGAATTTAGAATGTGAACAAGTATACATATATGTATATGCATATATAATAGCAGAAAAACAATTAAAATCCTTAAGAAAGAATAAAGCTCTTATTTAATAATACATCATCCACTTACTATTATAAGAAAGAAATCTAAATTAATATAATATCAGTTTTTCTTCATCTGTAACCATAATTCCATCATCTCATATCATTATTCTGTTTTCAGTATAGAAATCTGAAAACCATTGTCTACACTTTCTTGTCAAAAACATTGGGGATATCTGCTGTCGCCTGATACGTTAGGACGATGATCAGTCGCCTAATCGTACCTGTTCTCTTTTTACTACCGGTAGAAGGAATGAAGATCATCCCTGGAGGAAGGCCACCTGCTAACATCCTCCCTTGGCATCTTCGTGCCGTAATAAAAATAATAAATGCTGGACTGTGTCGCACACAGCCCTGACACAGCCACTTACGCAAGTCTGTTGCAATCCCCCTTTTTATCACATCATTATTCCCTTTTCAAAATATCATTTAACATTTCCATTTTCTCGCTTTCATTTCCACATATCATTCTCTCATATCATTTCCATTCTCGCACATTACTTCTATAAAATATATATATATATATATATATATATATATATATATATATATATATATATATATCATAATGCTTTGATTATGATCCAGACCTCTCTTTCATATTCAGAAATCAAATATACTTTTATATTCATAAAATATTCCATCTATTTTAAGAGTAGTAAATAATAATCAATTATTATTTATTAAACCACTGATATTTGGAAAGAATATCTTTAGCAAAATATTATAAATCATATAACCCTAGATAACAACTGATACCATTCTTTTATTTACTTTTAATCATAAGGCATGTTCACTTCATGCATAATCATCTCTATACATATCCATCTCATACTCATATCCATATTCATATACATTTTCGTACTCATAGTCATATTCATATACATCTTCGTATACCCTTCTTTTCAATATCAATACTCAAGGAAGACAATTTCTTCACCATATAGTAATAATAGCATCACATATATATTCCATGAAATCAAATTTCTTTGTGAAGATAAGTAGTTTTACAAGTAGGGATAGAAGAAATCTTGCCTCGGTTTCGGTATCCTGACGGTATGGCTTATCCCTCTTCCGGAGTTTCTATAAACACAAAAGGACTGTCGTTAGAATACCACTTCTCTTACTCACTACACTCTTGTATAACATTACCTTTGAAACTTTAATATATGTTTAACGTATTCCTATTACCCCAAAGGTTCAAGAACTTAGCCATTTAAAACCTTAATCGAAGTTTCTGGGGTTTTCACCATTTCCCCTAACGATCACACTTAACTGTAAAAATTCTCAGAAAATATGGATTTCGAATTTTATCACAAGGTCAACTGGTAACAACTCTTTGACTACCTTACTACATTATCCCAAAGTTTCATAATTTTTAAAAATGTTTAAGTATGGTAGTTATAGCCTCAAAGTTTACACAATTACATTTTCTCGGTTTCCGAACGTCTTTCACTAAAACTGACTTTTCTCCTAAACCGTTCATCAGATTTTAACGTACCTTATATCAAAACGATCTATGAACTAAGCTCTATCATTACATGGTCAATTGGTAACCTAGGCAGTAGGGTACCGTACGGATGCAGGGGTCACAAAACAGGGCAGATTTCTTCCTAACGAAAATCGGGCATTATAACGGTTATATTTTCATACTTTCCATGAATCCAACTCCTCCAAATCAATTATCAAACAAAATAATCATCACCTACACCATGTGGTCTTCTTTACCAGCAATGGTTACAAGTCCACAACACAATTTCCATATCAAAACAAACCATTTATAACACATACTCATTATAAACTAAACATTAACACCACTTAACTACTAACCAACTTAATTTCCACCATAAATACAAAGAGGGCAAGAGTAGTTATACCTTCTTGAAGCTCTAACAACACTTAACAAGCCTTGGTTAATCCTTAAACCACCTTGAATTAGCTTGAATCAACTAAAGGAACCATTAAAACAAGGTTAACACTTGAAAACACTATTCATCATCTTTTCTAGTAACTTGAATGATTTTATTACCTTGGTAAATGATATTGGTTTGCTATGAAACTTTGTATATGATCCTTCCTAACCTCCAAGAACACCCATGATTTATCCCTTGATTTAATATTGAAGAGAGCTAGGGTTTTGAAATTTTTTCTTTCTTTTTCTCCTTTTTTTCCTCTTTGGCCGAATGTAGTAGTATGGATGGGGGAGAGAGATTTTTGTGTTTCTTGATAATTATCTTGCTTAATCTTGTATTCTAGATTGTCTTGGAAGCTTTGGTTGATATTTTCCTAGGCAATTTGACTAATTTACCCTTAATTTGAGTTAGTGGAGTGTGACATCACTAATGGTGTCATTAAGATGACCTAATATTCTCATTTCTTGTTTTTCTAAGTATTATGCTACTAATCTTGGATAATCATAATGTGGTATGCATCCTTGTTAGATTACAAATCTTGGTTGCTTGGTTTCCATACTCGTCTAATCGTGGTTCGTTTCGAGTATACCTCATTATCTCAGTGGTTTTCGAAATCATTTACGAATCCAATTTCATTTGGTATTCTCTTAACTTAATAATCCCTTGGTTTAATCTAAATTCACTAATCCCTCAATATATAATTCCTTTAATATTTCTATACTCCTTATTATCCAAAATATAGAAGTTCGTTCGAGCTCAAAATCCTCAAAATCATAATTCAGGAATTTCTGAAATCCATCGTCATTTCGAGTCACTTATTTTCATAGTATATCACTAATATGGTTTCTGTTTGTTCATTTTCCATCTCTAATATAGAGTACCTACACACCATTTCCCTGGATTCCTCAAGATCACTATTCATTTGGGCACTGTAGCCTTTCTAAAGTTAGGGTTATTACAGTCTTCCCCCCTTAAAAGGATTCCGTCCCGGAATCATGTTGAAAATGTCCATGGGTATCTTTCTCATTCACACCTTCTAACTTCCACCCTATTTCTTCTATCCTTTTCCTTTCGTAATATTTCTATCTTGTTTGCGCAGAAATACACCAACATAACTTCCTTGTCATTCATCAACATGTCATTTAGTTTATCAATAGCAGTCCTTTTTACTGTCTTTTCCTCACAAATCTCCTCCTGTTTCCAGTCATTCCATGTTATCTCGTCTCTCCTTCCACTTTCGACGAAGATATCCGCCACCACATTGACCTTTGCTGAATGGTAGTGTATCTCACTTATGGTTTGACCATCTTCTGATCTCTATCATGACATAAATATTAACTCCTCAATATTCCTATAGCTCCTCTCTGTAAAATTTTCCAGAAAATAAGCTCTAATAATATTCCTTAAAACAATTGTAAGAAAATACTACCTATAATATATATTTCCTGTTCGTCTCCACGAGCTTGCGTTTTCCCAAAACACACATACTTTTCTTTTCATAACGTTTTCTAGCCCTTAACAGATACCGATTTTCCTTATCTATATTATTAACTTATTTATTACATTAATTGATTAAGTCGATCCTTAACCAAAGACTTACACACAAAATTTAAATCGAAAAACAAGTACCTGTATCCGCATCTGGTTTCGTCAACGCTTCCCCTAAGGTCATGTTGTACACTCTAGCAGTAGGCCTATTTGAAGCAGCCCCACTCTGTCCTGGCGCGTATGACCCACCTGAACGGTAATCTCTAGCAATGTGTCCTAATTTCCCACACTGGTAACACTTAACATCTCTTTTAGGGTTTGTATCAGTTGATGGGCACTGGTTAAGGTAGTGTCCTTTTTGTCCACACTTAAAACAAGTTACTCCCAGCACTCTACAGACTCCTATATGGTTCTTACCACACGTGCCACAATCTGGTAATGGTGGTCGTGATTGATTGGACTGAAATGTCCCTGAAGATTTACCACCCTGATTCACCGTCTCACTAGTAGTCTTGTTACCCCCCGACTTTCCCACAAATTGAGATTTTTGTCCTCTACCTCCTTTGTTAAAGTAGCTTCCCTCACTTGAACCTCCTTTTGGGCCCTCAAATCTTCTTTTCTTATTCTCTCGACCTATTTGAGCCTGCTCACTCTCGGCCTCTATAATTGATGCCTTTTGAACCACTGCAGCATAATCAGTCAACTCAAATGGGGCCACTCTCGTTCGTAACCAGGGTTTCAATCCTTGTCGAAACCTTTTTGCTCGTTGTTCTTCAGTACGCACAAACTCGGGAACAAACCTCGACAGTTCTGTAAATTTAGTTTCATACTCTGCCACTGTTAGGTTATCCTGTTTTAACTCCAGAAACTTTAATTCCATTTGGTTTTCTAAATACCTAGGAGAATACTTTTCTGGGAACACCCTAGTGAAACGCTCCCAGGTTATCACTCCCGCTTCTTCTAGGTTCTTCTTAGCTTCCCACCAGTAATTTGCATCTCCCTTTAAGAGATAGGCTGCAAAAACTGTTTTCTGATCTTCCTCTATCCTCAGTATTTCGAAAGCTTTCTCCATTTCTTTTAGCCATGCCCTAGCTACTACTGGGTTAGTGGTTCCCTCAAATTCTGGGGGCTTTAATGACTTAAAGGCACGAAAGGAATTAGCTGCCTGATTGGGGAGAACAGGTGGTTGTTGGGGATTCTGTGGATTAGCCAAGTTATGTCTTAATAAGTCCATGAATTGGGTAAAGGGATCACCTCCCGGATTCCTTTGTTGGCCAGTTGATTCCTCTTCTCCTTCTTCATGATTTTTTTCATTATGAGCATTTTCGTTCAGTCTAGTACCTTCTATATTTCGACTTCTTTCGTCTCTCTCATTTCCCCTTGCATTCGCTCTACTATCACGTCTAGGCGGCATAGTTCTGTACATAACAATAGTCCTTATTAATTACCCGAATGTGGGTTACAATATGCATCATTTCTATATACACAATTATATCATTAATTAACTCATTTTCACATCACAATATCTTTATCACGCGATTTGCATCTAGTTATACCATAACTTTAGTAGGTAAGTGTATCGCCCTTAACACGATAGCCTTTTCATTAAGTCAATCACCTTTTATACATCAATATTTTTGAGTCTCAACATTTATTATAAAAAAATGCAGCAAAAATTTAGATAGAAATGCACAAACTTCATTAATTTACATAAATATTTTACAACTTGGGTACATGGTTCGAAACCTACAAACATAACTATACATACTGGTCTGCTACAACAAAAGTGCTACTAACTGTCTTCCAATCAGACTGGGATTAAAACAGCAACCAACTAAACTAATCCCACAAAAAGACATCAGTAAGATGACTAGTCTGATTAGAGACGTAGACTACTATCCCGACTCACAGTCCTGCCCTGATAATATCCCGGATCTGGACTACCATAGTTGTGACTGTATCCACTATCGCAGCCCTCCACTCTGGGTCTCCTCTATCAGCTAATAACCTCCTAATGTCACCCAGGGCCCGCAGCTCAAGACTCACTAATCCCAAAGATATACCATCAGGAATGATGCCTCCTCTCCCTCTCTCTAACCTCTGCATCAGTGTGTCTATCACTCGACGGGACTCCTCCAACTGACCCTGAAGGGCAAAGTACTCCGTCAAAAGAATGGCTGGTAGAGAGTCACCTGTCGGTAAGGGTGCCTCCTGAGGGGGCACAGCAGCTGGGGCAGGTGCCTGCACAGGTGGAGGTGGTGGAGGTGCAAATGGTGGGGATGGAGGAATAGACTCGGTATCTGCATCCTCAGATGGATCTCCCCCAATCTCATCCTCTGAGAAGATAAAATGTCCGGGCGGAGTGAATGGCTCAACTGGATCCTCTAGAGGGCCAGGACTCGGTGAGGGAGATGGGACTGGTGATGGTACTGGAACAGGCAAGGCAGGGGTAGGTATCATATGGATATCAGTCCACTCAATCTCCTCCTCCTCCTCCTCAGCTATAACTGACAATCTAGGCCTCTTACGTAACGGCCTCTCCTCCTCCGGAATCTCCCATCTCACTCTGGAAGGACCTGCCTCATCAGATCATGTAGAAGGTCTACCCATATATGGCACTATGGCCACAGCATCTCTCCGTCTCTGCTCCTCTGCGTCCTCTCTCTCTAATCGCTCTCTAGCCGCCGCCCGGCGTCTCTCCCTGAGGTCCTCAACTGCATACTTGGGGACCTCTACCCCGGCCAGCTGAAGATCTAATAGCTCCTGCTCTGACATCCCTAGCCACTGGGGGTCCTGACTCGGCTCACCCATCTCCGCTCCCTATAATAAAACATAAAATTCTATTAGTAACAGTCTAATAAATTATAATATATGCTTAAAGTAAATACTACCTGCGATATACCACCCCTGAACTTGATGGAAGTTCAAAATTTATATTATAACTGATACATTTATTATTATCACTTTTGTTCTTGAGCATTATGACTCTTAGCTCTGATACCATCTGTGACGCCCCTAGATCCGGGGTCAAGGATCCAGGTCATCACGGTCCAATTTCCATTCAATATCAATATCTCTTGAGTTTTTTTTATAATTAAGCAATTGACCCCACACTAATACACACACACACACCAGTCATATGCTCATAGAACAACATCCACAATATTTAAAAGTTTAAAATTAACAGTTATTACAAGCCCAGAATTTTACTAAGTACATTGCTGAACAAAGCTTCTACAGGAAGCATTTCAACAACCAAAGTTTATTACAACTTACACACTTAATTTACATAAGTATACTAAGCCCCTTCGCTTGTCACTACCTCGGGGATGGTCGCCAGCACTCGCTCAAAAGGTCGCCTTTCCCTTACCCTCTTGCGGGGTGTGGTGCGTAGTATCGGCAAGGGACCTAGCTGCTATATACATAAGTAGCAAGAGTGAGCTATAATAGCTCAGCAAGATAATATTGTAACCTAGAATTTAGAATGTGAACAGGTATTCATATGTGTATATGCATATATAATAGTAGAAAAACAATTAAAATCCTTAAGAAAGAATAAAGCTCTTATTTAATAATACATCATCCACTTACTATTATAAGAAAGAAATCTAAATTAATATAATATCAGTTTTTCTTCATCTGTAACCATAATTCCATCATCTCATATCATTATTCTGTTTTCAGTATAGAAATCTGAAAACCATTGTCTACACTTTCTTGTCAAAAACATTAGGGATATCTGCTGTCGCCTGATACGTTAGGACGATGATCAGTCGCCTAATCGTACCTGCTCTCTTTTTACTACCGGTAGAAGGAATGAAGATCATCCATGGATGAAGACCACCTGCTAACATCCTCCCTTGGCATCTTCGTGCTGTAATAAAAATAATAAATGCTGGACTGTGTCGCACACAGCCCTGACACAGCCACTTACGCTAGTCTGTTGCAATCCCCCTTTTTATCACATCATTATTCCCTTTTCAAAATATCATTCCACATTTCCATTTTCTCGCTTTCATTTCCACATATCATTCTCTCATATCATTTCCATTCTCGCACATTACTTCTATATATATATATATATATATATATATATATATATATATATATATATATATATATATATATATCATAATGCTTTGATTATGATCCAGACCTCTCTTTCATATTCAGAAATCAAATATACTTTTATATTCATAAAATATTCCATCTATTTTAAGAGTAGTAAATAATAATCAATTATTATTTATTAAACCACTGATATTTGGAAAGAATATCTTTAGCAAAATATTATAAATCATATAACCCTAGATAACAACTAATACCATTCTTTTATTTACTTTTAATCATAAGGCATGTTCACTTCATGCATAATCATCTCTATACATATCCATCTCATATTCATATCCATATTCATATACATTTTCGTACTCATAGTCATATTCATATACATCTTCGTATACCCTTCTTTTCAATATCAATACTCAAGGAAGACAATTTCTTCACCATATAGTAATAATAGCATCACATATATATTCCATGAAATCAAATTTCTTTGTGAAGATAAGTAGTTTTACAAGTAGGGATAGAAGAAATCTTGCCTCGGTTTCGGTATCCTGACGGTATGGCTCGTCCCTCTTCCGGAGTTTCTATAAACACAAAAGGACTGTCGTTAGAATACCACTTCTCTTACTCACTACACTCTTGTATAACATTACCTTTGAAACTTTAATATATGTTTAACGTATTCCTATTACCCCAAAGGTTCAAGAACTTAGCCATTTAAAACCTTAATCGAAGTTTCAGGGGTTTTCACCATTTCCCCTAACGATCACACTTAACTGTAAAAATTCTCAGAAAATATGGATTTCGGATTTTATCACAAGGTCAACTGGTAACAACTCTTTGACTACCTTACTACATTATCCCAAAGTTTCATAATTTTTAAAAATGTTTAAGTATGGTAGTTATAGTCTTAAAGTTAACACAATTACATTTTCTTGGTTTCCGAACGTCTTTCACTAAAACTGACTTTTCTCCTAAACCGTTCATCAGATTTTAACGTACCTTATATCAAAACGATCTATGAACTAAGCTCTATCATTACATGGTCAATTGGTAACCTAGGCAGTAGGGTACCGTACGGATGCAGGGGTCACAAAACAGGGCAGATTTCTTCCTAACGAAAATCGGGCATTATAACGGCTATATTTTCATACTTTCCATAAATCCAACTCCTCCAAATCAATTATCAAACACAATAATCATCACCTACACCATGTGGTCTTCTTTACCAGCCATGGTTACAAGTCCACAACACAATTTCCATATCAAAACAAACCATTTATAACACATACTCATTATAAACTAAACATTAACACCACTTAACTACTAACCAACTTAATTTCCACCATAAATACAAAGAGGGCAAGAGTAGTTATACCTTCTTGAAGCTCTAACAACACTTAACAAGCCTTGGTTAATCCTTAAACCACCTTGAATTAGCTTGAATCAACTAAAGGAACCATTAAAACAAGGTTAACACTTGAAAACACTATTCATCATCTTTTCTAGTAACTTGAATGATTTTATTACCTTGGTAAATAATGTTGGTTTGCTATGAAACTTTGTATATGATCCTTCCTAACCTCCAAGAACACCCATGATTTATCCCTTGATTTAATATTGAAGAGAGCTAGGGTTTTGAAATTTTTTTCTTTCTTTTTCTCCTTTTTTTTTCCTCTTTGGCCGAATGTAGTAGTATGGATGGGGGAGAGATATTTTTGTGTTTCTTGATAATTATCTTGCTTAATCTTGTATTCTAGATTGTCTTGGAAGCTTTGGTTGATATTTTCCTAGGCAATTTGACTAATTTACCCTTAATTTGAGTTAGTGGAGTGTGACATCACTAATGGTGTCATTAAGATGACCTAATATTCTCATTTCTTGTTTTTCTAAGTATTATGCTACTAATCTTGGATAATCATAATGTGGTATGCATCCTTGTTAGATTACAAATCTTGGTTGCTTGGTTTCCATACTCGTCTAATCGTGGTTCGTTTCGAGTATACCTCATTATCTCAGTGGTTTTCGAAATCATTTACGAATCCAATTTCCTTTGGTATTCTCTTAACTTAATAATCCCTTTGTTTAATCTAAATTCACTAATCCCTCAATATATAATTCCTTTAATATTTCTATACTCCTTATTATCCAAAATATAGAAGTTCGTTCGAGCTCAAAATCTTCAAAATCATAATTCAGGAATTTCTGAAATCCATCGTCATTTCGAGTCACTTATTTTCATAGTATATCACTAATATGGTTTCTGTTTGTTCATTTTCCATCTCTAATATAGAGTACCTACACACCATTTCCCTGGATTCCTCAAGATCACTATTCATTTGGGCACTGTAGCCTTTCTAAAGTTAGGGTTATTACAAGAAAATTTAGACAAACTGGAGTCAGTTCAGCTGGTTCGTCAGAAGAGTTTGGATAAATACTTTTTACTGTACTTCATGGAAGATGGAACAGTGTATAGGGTGAATGAAGATGACATCAAGCTGAAGCTGTGTGAAGAACTTCAATATGTTTTGTACTTATTCAGGGTTACAAATCGAAGAACAGCACTTATTGCTGATTCTATAAGAGAATATATGAAGAAAGCCAAGGTACTTACTGGTTCAAAAACTACAGAAGAGTATGTTCCTAAGTACAGAGACTATCATGGAAATCTTTTTGAAATGAAGAGGAATAGTGCTCGACTGAAGGCTGACTTGGGTATAACTGTGCTGGACTTCAATTCTGAATCAGAGAAAGCATATTTTATCAGGCTTGGAAATGAAATGAGGAAAAACAAAATTTATTCTCTGAGAGCTGCCATTTATCAAACAGGAGAAGATGATCCTAAGTTGAAAGAGATCAAGGAGATAATGCAGAGAGAGCTTGAGAATGCAGAAAGAAGACTGCTTATAGACTACCTTAGAACAACACCAGATATTGAGGAGGTTAGGTAGAAATAGTCTGTAAGTAATTCTTATTTTCTGTAAATTTTGTTAAGTCAAGATTAAACTCTGCTTATTTGAATAAACACCGTGTTTTTATAAAATTGTTTTGCCATCATCAATTACTGTTAACTTGTGCATTTTTACTAATGGATAGGTTGGGGGAGATTGTTTAATATAATTGATATGGTTAATATCAGTGTTTAAGTTTTACAGGGAAAAACAGAGTTTAACTTGAAACTGGAAGCAGTCAGAGTTTAGTTAAACTCTGACAGTTAGAAGCTCGACAGAGTTTGCTATACGCTGACAAGAGGAAGCAGCTAAACTCTGTTGAATAGAAGCGTTTGCTGGTCAGTAACAGAATTATTGTAGATAATTATGGAAGCGATATCTTTGAAGATTGGATAGCTGTCAAAGGAAGTCGTTGTGACACCCCCAGATCCGGGGTCGGAGATCTAGGCGCTCACGGTCCATTTTCCATTAATAACATACCTGTTTTTGAACATAATATATAAAACAGCCATCAACCCCACAATAAACTCACACCGCACACACACACACACAGGTTAGAGTCTCGGAAACATCACACAATTGATTAAGCAGAAGTAAAAGTTTCAGAGTTATTACAAACCGAAATAAATAGCATTTATGCTACCAGCAACACTTCGATATGAAGCGAAGTTGGCGGCTTGAAAGTTTGTTACGGTACACTGCTTTGCACATGTCATACTTATAAATAAAACGTACTAACAAAAGTTGCCAACCAATCCGGCTAATGGGGCCTACCGGTGGAATCTCAACTGCTGCCTCGGGTCTAGTCACCTGCTTTCGGGCAGTCTGCCTGGGTCTTGCCATTTCGGCTAATGTTGTGTTTGTAAAATTTGAAAACAAGCAAGAGTGAGCAACTATAGCTCAGCAATGGGACTTAAAGAAAACATAAAACCTGACAGGGATTGACGATGATCAGTCGCCACATCCGAGTCCAATAATCCGCGGGTCTTCTCTACCGGTAGAAGGATAGAAACTACATTCGTAACTATCCCCGGGTGAAAACTACATCCGTAATCACCCTCGATGAAAACTACATCCGTAATCATCCTTCGGCAACACCTGGGCCGGAATAATAATTGATGGACCGCCTGGCTCACGACCGCTTACACATCCCGGGAATCGTTCATCAACGGTTCCCACACCTGCCAGAGTCCCTTTTTATTTTTCTTTTAAAAAACTTGATTTTGATTGAAAACTGAGTAATTGAGGTCCGACATCAGTCGACCGATGATTCTTGAAATCATACAAGAAGCAAAACCTGACCGGGGGTTTTCGAAAATGTTTTGAGTTCGAAAGAGTTCGAGTTTGAAAGTGCTAAAGGTATCTTGGTTTAGCTTTGCCTTTAAAATAATGAACAATAATTAATAAATGGTATTTTATGATTTAATATTAATAATTAATAAAATAATTATTTAATTAAATAAGCTTTTAATCCAAGATAGGTATTTTGAGTATTTACCAAGATATAAAAATAATTACTTAAGTATACGATACTTCCCGAATGACCCTTCGGGTTTTCGCAATTTAATTACGATATAATAATATACCGCTCCCCGGTCAATAGTATATACGGACCGCTACGACCTCTATTGCTAGAGTCGTTGTCCGAAAAAAACATTTCATTCTAAGTTCAAGGGGTGCAAACATACATGTGCTTATACATCTCAATTTCATCAATACTTCGATAAACATAAACATTTGATATGATTGAAAACTACAAACACAACAGTGAAAGTCCTTGTATATGTAAGTTTTGAAAAGTAAACTTGCCTTGGTGAGGTTGGGGTGGTCGAGCTTGCGGAGTGGAACGATCTATACATAATCAATAGCCGATTGTCAGTACCTTAACAATATCTCTTTTAATTGCGGGGTTTTAGGGGGTACAAAATTAACTTAATGACTTCGTCTTATGACCCTCTAGCCCCACTATAGGTTCATGTCATCACTCGATTACGCTCGTCACTTATTCGACTTAATTTGGTTACCACATCCGAATCATATCCATTCCCCCTTAAATTACTCTAACATTTTTATAAAATTGAAAAATACATATTTTAATCCAATTCTTTTTGGGTAGCCTTCACCACTGCATTTACTAGCTCCTCTAATTTTCCCATGATCCCACATAAATTTTTAGGGGTTTAAACAAGGTTCACAAGGGGACCATTTAGTGCAGGTCGGATTCCAGAAACACATTTCACTTCTCAGGCCATAACTCAAAATCTATACATCACCTAGTCATGAACCTTATATTTCTGGAAACTACATTCAAATACCTTTCCAACAATATATATTAGGACTTCAGGGGACAAGATTTAGGGGTTCAAAACCCTCCTACAAGACAGTACAAGTTCCTGGAAAAATACTCAGCATGCTTTTACTACTTAATCATTCAAGAATCTTACATGCACATCACAACCATCATCTAAACCACCAAGATCATACTTTATAACATACATGGAGTTACATACACTAACCCCAAGCTTACAAATCACAACCACAACACTTAAACTCAAGATCTACATCATCCATCACTTATATGTCCAAGATTTACACTAATAACCATGGATCTAACATTAAACATCACAAATAATACATGGCCAAGAGGGGTCAGGGTTTTTATACCTTCTTGAGTATCTAGGAGCCTTGGGTATGCCTTACAAGTCTCAAGAACACCTTGGATGAGCTCCTACAATCCTTACAACTCAAGATCTAAATGAAAACTCAACATTGTTACTATTCAACAAAACTTCAATAATTTATAACTTGAAAACTAATGGATGAAAAGGGTTGGAATTCATAGTATACCTTCCTTATATGATGTAGAGTGCCTAGGATTTTTGCCTTGAATTAAGAGTGAAGAGAAGTGGAAGAAAAAAAATTCTTCTTCTCCTTGTTTCTTGTTTGGCCGAGAGCAATATGCTTGGGGGGGAGAGTGTTTCTTGTTTTGATTTTTGTGTTGGTTGGATAAAGTGAAAAGGGTTGGGTGATATGTATTATTTGTGTGTATATGTATCACATGTTACAAGCCTAGTGTCTAGACCACCATACCCTCTTGTCTCCTAGGAAAAGGTACCAACTAGTTACTATTCCTCTTGTCAACTTTGTATTACTAGTTTGCTTTCCTAACTACTTAGTTGCATGGGACTTGCATGCAATATCATTTCTTGTATCATTATTCTTCCACCAATGCTTGTCACTTAATCTTTAATTCGTATCGTATCTTAATTAATTTCTCGTAATAATATTTTGTCGCGTAGAGATTTTCCTTGTAATTCCTTAAGTACTTAATTGTGTGAATTCCTCGAATATCCATAATTCCTCGTCATAATTCCTAATAAATCTTTTAATACTCTAATCACTCTCAAATCCCAAGTTTTATAAATCTTACTAACAATAAGACTCTTGCCTTCCACAACCTTCCCTTTATCTTACATGGTGAATGTAACAACACAATTTCTCAGACAATGAATTCCATTAAACAACAGGGATGACTAAAAAGGTTCCAAATTGACAATGTCATATGATATTATATAAAAGAAAACATTACAAAAATTAGGGTTCTTACAGCCTCCCCTCCTTAAAAGGATTCCGTCCCGGAATCAGGTTGAAAACAGTTGGGGGTGCTTTTCACGCATCGTGCTCTCTAGTTCCCATGTTGATTCTTCGACATTCTGGTTCCTCCACAAAACTCTCACTATTTTGACAACCTTGTTCCCCAGCACCTGTTCTTTTCTATCCATGATTTCTACGGGTTGCTCCATATAGGTCAAGTCTGGTTACAAATCCACTTGGTCATATTCTATCACGTGTCGGAAGTCGGTACGGTAGGGTCGTAGCATGGACAGATGGAACACATTATGTACTTGCTGCAAGCTTGGGGGTAAAGCCAATTCATAGGCTAACTTTCCAACTCGCCTCAAAATCTCAAAAGGTCCAATAAATCTCGGGCTTAGCTTCCCTTTCTTACCAAATCTCATCAATCCCTTCCACGGTGATACCTTTAACATCACAAACTCTCCCACCTCATATTCTTTGTCCTTGCGGGTCTGGTCAGCATACTTCTTCTGTCTGTCTTGGGCCGCTACCAGCCGTCCTCTTATGAGTTCGATAGTTTCTCTTGTCTGTTGGACCAGTTCAGGCCCTAAAATCTTCTACTCTCCAACCTCTTCCCAACATAAGGGAGACCGACATCTTCGTCCGTATAAAGCTTCATATGGGGGCATCCCTATACTCGCATGATAATTGTTGTTGTAGGAAAATTCGATCAACGGCAAGTGGTCATTCCAACTTCCCTTAAAATCGATGGCACATACTCTCAACATGTCCTCTATGGTCTGGATGGTTCTTTCGCTCTGTCCGGCTGATTGGGGGTGGTATGCAGTACTCATGTTTAACTTGGTCCCCACACAATCCTGAAAACTCCTCCAGAACCTGGAGTTGAACCTTGGGTCTCTATCAGATACAATGCTCACAGGAACCCCATGCCTAACCACAATCTCCTTTAAGTAAATATCCACCAGCTTGTCGACAGTGTATCTCTCGTTGATTGGAAGAAAATGTGCTGACTTGGTCAATCTATCGATAATTACCCAAATGGCATCATGATTAGTCTTGGTCCTTGGTAGTCCGACCACAAAGTCCATCGCAATATGCTCCCACTTCCACTCGGGTATCTCTAAGGGTTGCAACAATCCACTGGGCCTCTGGTGTTCGGCCTTTACTCTTTTACATGTCAAGCATTTACTTACCCATTCTGCCACGTCCTTCTTCATATTTGGCCACCAATAATATTCTCTCAGATCTCTATACATCTTAGTGCCTCCAGGGTGAATTGAGTACCTTGAACTATGAGCCTCTTGCAAAATCTCGTCTTTTAATTCCTGAACGTTCGGGATCCATATCCTAGATGCGTACCTCATAATTCCATTCCCGTCCTTTTCACACTTAATTTCCTCGCCAGTCAAAATTTTCTCCATCGAATTCTTTTCTTCTTCTATCTTCTTTTCCTGGCATAACTTAATCTTTTCCAATAGCGGTGGTTGGACTCTTATTTCCCTTAGACTCTCTTGTCTAATTCCTGGTAACCTCACTTAAATCTCTAGTTTCTCAAGGTCCTTGATCAACTCATCCACTAACGTTATCATCTTGAGTTTCTCCTTTCGGCTAAGTGCATCGGCCACCACGTTGGCCTTCCCTGGGTGATAATGAATCTCACAATCATAAACCTTGATTAGCTCTAACCATCTCCTCTGCCTCATGTTTAGCTCTTTCTGAGTGAATATGTACTTTAAGCTCTTGTGATCCGTGTAGATTTCAAACTTTTCTCCGTAAAGATAATTCCTCTAGATCTTCAAAGCGAAAACTATCGCCGATAATTCCAAATCATGGGTGGGGTATCTTATCTCGTACTCCTTAAGTTGTCTGGAAGCATAAGCAATCACTTTACCGTGCTGCATAAGCACACACCCTAAACCTTTATGGGATGCGTCGCTATAAATCACAAAATCTCCCTTATCATCAGGTAGGGCTAGCACTGGTGCTGTCACCAACCTCTTTTTCAACTCTTGAAAGCTCTCTTCGCATTTTTCAGTCCACACAAACTTCTCGGTCTTGCGAGTTAGTCGGGTCAAAGGGGCTGCTATCTTGGCAAAGTCTTGGACAAACCTCCTATAGTAGCCATCCAACCCTGTAAAACTTCTCACCTCTGTCGGAGTGGTTGGTCTCTCCCAATTTGATACAGCCTCTATTTTGGCTGGGTCCACTAGGATACCTTGATCGCTAATCACATGCCCTAAAAACTGAACTTCCTTCAACCAAAATTCACACTTCGAGAACTTAGCGTACAACTTTTCTTCTCTCAATGCTCCCAATACAATCCTCAAGTGCTATGCATGTTCCTCCTTCGTCTTGGAATAAATCAAGATGTCATCGATGAAGACTGTAACACACTTGTCCAAGTACTTCTTGAAGACTCGATTCATTAAGTCCATGAAAGCTGTGGGGGCATTCGTTAACCAAAATGACATCACTAGGAACTCATAGTGTCCGTACCGGGTGCGAAAGGCCGTCTTTGGTATATCTTCTGGCTTAATCCTTAACTGGTGGTACCCGGTCCTCAAATCAATTTTAGAAAAATAAACTGCGTCCTTTAGTTGATCAAACAGGTCATCTATTCTGGGCAAGGGATATTTATTCTTTATAGTCACCTTATTCAACTCCCTATAGTCTATACATAATCTCGTACTACCATCCTTCTTTTTCACGAATAACACCGGGGCTCCCCACGGTGACACACTAGGTCTTATCATCCCTTTATCCAACAACTCTTGTAACTGAGTGGCCAGCTCTTTCATCTCCACTGGGGCTAGCCGATATGGGGCTTTCGAAATTGGGGCCGTACCCGGAACTAAGTCTATAGCGAACTCGATGTCTCGATCAGGTGGTAGTCCTGGAAGGTCATCCGGAAATACGTCCGCGAACTCATTAATGACAGGGATTTCCTGTAGGTTTGGTGCCTCCTTCTTGGTATCCTTCACATAGGCTAAATAGGCTTCGCATCCTTTACGTAACAGCTTCTTAGCTTGAATCGTAGTCAGGAACTTTTGGTTTTGCCGTTTTCCACTAAACACTACTTCCTCATCCCCTGGCAGTCTCAAACTTACTTTCTTCTTTACACAATCAATCTGGGCTCCGTGGGTTGTTAACCAATCCATACCTACTATTACGTCAAAATCTCCTAGTTTAAAAGGTATTAAATCTACCCAAAAGTGTCGCCCTTCTATTTCTAGGTCACAACCTGGACATACTTGGCTAACAGGGATAATTTCATGATTAGATATCTCTACTTGCAGTCTGTCCTTCGATGATTCAGCCTTAAGGCCTAACTGACATACAAAATCTAGAGATATGAAAGACTTGGTAGCTCCCGAATCAAATAAAACATTTGCCTTAACTGAGTTGAGTAGTAGAGTACCTGCGATCACATCCGTGTTCCTCACGGAATCTTGCACCGTCATGTTAAAAGTTCTTGCAGTAGGGGCCTTGTTAGAAGCAGTTCCACTCACTCTTGACGCAGCTGGCCCAGAGGACATACATTCCCTCATTCGGTGCCCTGGTTTCCCACACTTGAAGCAATTACCTCCGGCACTAGTGTTGTTACTAGTCCCTCGACAGGCGTTAGCAAATGTCCTGTCAGCCCACACTTGAAGCACTTCACATCCTGTAGGTTACACACGCCCGCATGTTTCCTTCCACACTTATTGCAATCCGGGGGTAGGGCTCGGGATGGGGTAGAGTAAGACGATCCCTGTGGTCGGCCGCTCTGGCCCACACTCCAACTTTCAGCTCTCTTGGTTCCAAAGTTTCCGCTGGGTTGGGACGTCGTCCCTCGCTTAAATTTGCTCAGAAAGCTCCCACCCTCATAATTTCCCTTCCGACTATCAAACTTCCTCTTCTTTCCTTCCCTCTCCTTCTGCATCTGTTCACTCCCAGCCTCAACAATTGATGCTTTCTGTACCAGGGTGGCATAGTCTGTCAGCTCAAGAACCGCCACACGATTCTGAATCCATTGCTTTCGCCCCAATTGAAACCTTCGGGCCCTCTTTGCCTCAAAGTTCACATATTCCGGCACAAACCTCGACCACTCAGTAAATTTGGCCTCATACTCGGCCACCGTCATGTTACCTTGCTTCCGTTCCAAAAACTTCAGCTCCATTTGTGTCTCCATGAACCTAGGAAAGTACTTTTCCAAGAACAGCTCGCTAAACCTCTCCCAGGTCACCACACCTCTTCCTTCCAAATTCCTCTTAGCTTCCCACCAATAGTTTGCCTCACCCTTCAGGAGGTAAGTGGCGAAAACAGTCTTCTGCTCCTCAGCGACACCTAGTATCTCGAAAGATTATTCCATTTCCTTCAGCCAGGCTCTGGCCTCAACCGGATCTGCAGTTACTTTAAATTCTGGGGGTTTCAGGGATTTGAAGTTCCGGAAAGCATTTGCATTAGCATTGCTGGGTGGTTGCTGAACCGGGGGACGGTCCAAGTTCTGCCTAAGTAGTTCCATGAATTGTTCCATAGGGCCTCCCCTTGGATGTTCTACCTCTCGGGTGTCATCACCTGCTTCTTCTTCGTCATACTCAGAGTTATCAAACAAGTTATAATCGTTGCCCTCATCCTCACTCAGGTTCACATTCTCCCCTTCATGGTTCTGGTGGCCTCCGGTCCCATGGTGGCTACCCTGGCCTTCAGAACTGACCGGGTGAGCTCGAGTGTTCATTCTTCTAGGTGGCATGATTCTGATAATGAAACAAGAAATGGGTTAGGGTTTTCTAATTACCTGACAGCGTTTACACGGGTCAGGAACGTATCGTTCCTCCTGATAAGGGTGGAAGTTGCAAAAGTTTTAATAACCCGATGCTGGAGATAAAACGTCAAAACATTTTTGGGAAAAATCTCTATGGGATGCGAAAACATTTGCAGGAGTTTTCAAGATTTTGAAACCTCAAATTTTTATTTTTATTTTTTTTTGTTTTTTTTTGTTTTTTTTTTTGAAAAAAAAATTATTTTAAAATTTGTAGGAACATTTTGGGAATTTGTAGAGAACAATTTGAAATCGCATGTCGAAATTTGAAACAGCATGGTTGTATTTGTGGCTTGTAGCAATTGTATATATATTCACAGTTGTATATCAAAACAGTAAGGCATGGCATCGGAAAGTAAGGCAGTTGAGACAATATCAAGGAAACTGAAACTAAATACGTACGGTACAAGAGTTATCACAAAGTTTGGATGTTAGAGCCTAATACATAGTTCCGATGTCAGGTCTAGCAAAAGTGGAACAATAACAAGTACATCATCTGAATAGTCAGGGCTACACAAAAGTAGGGCTACATCCGTACATACTATCCGAAATCACATCTACATATCTGTAGGTCAGTCTACTCATCCACTGGTCAGAAAGGATACCACTGCACAAGTCAACTATCCCGCAAAATCGACACACTAATGTCATCTGAACCTAGAGGACTCAGCTATCCGTAACACATCATGGGGCCGCACCACGACGGAGCAAGGCCCTCACTCGGGAAAATGCACGACGCACAACACGCCTAGCATCCCTAGCCTGAATCACTCCGCCCCCGCGGATCCCTAAACCAAGAATCCTCTCGCGACTCCTCCTCTCAATCCTATGGAGTCGAGCCCTAGTCCTCCTAGAAACAGCAGTCCTCATCTCAGCCTGAATCCTCAATCGCGCCTCGCGCTCCTCCACTAGTGCCCGCCTCGCCTCATTAAATCTGGCCTCTGCAGAAAGCAAGTCTCGGGTCAGGAACTGCACCACGTAGGCGTGCTCAGTGCCCGACACTGGGGGTAGGTCCATCGGTGGGGGTGGTATGACAGGAACAGGAGCAGGTGCAGTAGCAGTAGCAGGAGCCGGAGCAGGGGTAGGGTCAAGCTCCTCCTCGCCAGAAGTATCATCCTCGGAGTCACCGTCCGATGAAACAGGGCTCGATGACTGCGGAGAGGGTGGGGGTGACACAACACGGCCCTCACCGGATCTCACACTTTCCTCGTCAGTAGCTACAAGAGAGGGGGTAACAGGCTCAGGCTCAAAGGGCTCCTCATCGGGATCCTCATCATCAGTATCTCCTATCAGCGTAATCCAGGGGCCAAGCTCAGAGTCAGCACCCATATCCTCCTCAGGATCCTCGGTATCTCGCATCAGTGCCTCATCATGCTCTCTCTCAAAGGCCTCAGGGTCTGGTATCTCCTCCATCTACACATGGGAAATAAGGTGGGTCACTAACCATAAAGAAAGGTTTAAGGAGTAGTTCCCTCACGGGCCTTAAAGTCAGGGCTATATCGGATAACCGACTGCAAACTCGATGAGAGTTCTAAGTATTATTAGGTTGTTATTAGGGTTATTATTATTGTTATTATTATTAGGGTTGCTTTCTTAAATAACTATCGTTTCTGAGAACTGTAACCTCGCTCTGATACCATTTCTTTGACACCCCCAGATCTGGGGTCGGAGATCTAGGCGCTCACGGTCCATTTTCCATTAATAACATACCTGTTCTTGCACATAATATATAAAACAGCCATCGACCCCACAATAAACTCACACCGCACACACACACACACAGGTTAGAGTCTCAGAAACGTCACACAATTGATTAAGCAGAAGTAAAAGTTTTAGAGTTATTACAGACCGAATTAAATAGCATTTATGCTACCAGCAACACTTCGATATGAAGTGAAGTTGGCGGCTTGAAAGTTTGTTACGGTACACTGCTTTGCACAGGTCATACTTATAAATAAAACGTACTAACAAAAGTTTCCAACCAATCCGGCTAATGGGGCCTACCGGTGGAATCTCAACTGCTGCCTCGGGTCTAGTCACCTGCTTTCGAGCAATCTGTCTGGGTCTTGCCATTTCTCTTAGCTGTTGTGTTTGTAAAATTTGAAAACAAGCAAGAGTGAGCAACTATAGCTCAGCAAGAAATATATGTATAAGGTAAGCAATATAACATTACATATGTTTAGCAGTTATTAAACTCGTTTGCATCAATCAGTTATAAAATCACTTGTCATTGTTGATAAATTTCGAAGGTGCACCAGTACGTGCCCTTGTTTTCAAAATAAACTTGCAGTTATAGATACTGCATAGAGTCAACATCTTTCTCATCAAAATAGAACACTAACAGCAACTTGGCACATAAGCCTAAGGAGCAGTGTCAGAGCATTTTTCCAAAATGGAGGAATGGGACTTAAAGAAAACATAAAACCTGACAGGGATTGACGATGATCAGTCGCCACATCCGAGTCCAATAATCCGCGGGTCTTCTCTACCGGTAGAAGGATAGAAACTACATCCGTAACTATCCTCGGGTGAAAACTACATCCGTAATCACCCTCGATGAAAACTACATCCGTAATCATCCTTCGGCAACACCTGGGCCGGAATAATAATTGATGGACCGCCTGGCTCACGACCGCTTACACATCCCGGGAATCGTTCGTCAACGGTTCCCACACCTGCCAGAGTCCCTTTTTCTTTTTCTTTTACAAAGCTTGATTTTGATTGAAAACTGAGTAATTGAGGTCCGACATCAGTCGACCGATGATTCTTGAAATCATACAAGAAGCAAAACCTGACCGGGGGTTTTCGAAAATGTTTTGAGTTCGAAAGAGTTCGAGTTTGAAAGTGCTAAAGGTATCTTGGATTAGCTTTGTCTTTAAAATAATGAACAATAATTAATAAATGGTATTTTATAATTTAATATTAATAATTAATAAAATAATTATTTAATTAAATAAGCTTTTAATCCAAGATAGGTATTTTGAGTATTTACGAAGATATAAAAATAATTACTTGAGTATACGATACTTCCCGAATGACCCTTCGGGTTTTCGTAATTTAATTACGATATAATAATATACCGCTCTCCGGTCAATAGTATATACGGACCGCTACGACCTCTATTGCTAGAGTCGTTGTCCGAAGAAAACATTTCATTCTAAGTTCAAGGTGTGCAAACATACATGTGCTTATACATCTCAATTTCATCAATACTTCGATAAACATAAACATTTGATATGATTGGAAACTACAAACACAACAGTGAAAGTCCTTGTATATGTAAGTTTTGAAAAGTAAACTTGCCTTGGTGAGGTTGGGGTGGTCGAGCTTGCGGAGTGGAACGATCTATACATAATCAATAGCCGATCGTTAGTACCTTAACAATATCTCTTTTAATTGCGGGGTTTTAGGGGGTACAAAATTAACTTAATGACTTCGTCTTATGACCCTCTAGCCCCACTATAGGTTCATGTCATCACTCGATTACGCTCGTCACTTATTCGACTTAATTTGGTTACCACATCCGAATCATATCCATTCCCCCTTAAATTACACTCCACTTACGACTTTTTCCCTTGCGCGAATTTTACTCTAACATTTTTATAAAATTGAAAAATACATATTTTAATCCAATTCTTTTTGGGTAGGCTTCACCACTGCATTTACTAGCTCCTCTAATTTTCCCATGATCCCACATAAATTTTTAGGGGTTTAAACAAGGTTCACAAGGGGACCATTTAGTGCAGGTCGGATTCCAGAAACACATTTCACTTCTCAGGCCATAACTCAAAATCTATACATCACCTAGTCATGAACCTTATATTTCTGGAAACTACATTCAAATACCTTTCCAGCAATATATATTAGGACTTCAGGGGACAAGATTTAGGGGTTCAAAACCCTCCTACAAGACAGTACAAGTTCCTGGAAAAATACTCAGCATGCTTTTACTACTTAATCATTCAAGAATCTTACATGCACATCACAACCATCATCTAAACCACCAAGATCATACTTTATAACATACATGGAGTTACATACACTAACCCCAAGCTTACAAATCACAACCACAACACTTAAACTCAAGATCTACTTCATCCATCACTTATATGTCCAAGATTTACAATAATAACCATGGATCTAACATTAAACATCACAAATACTACATGGCCAAGAGGGGTTAGGGTTTTTATACCTTCTTGAGTATCTAGGAGCCTTGGGTATGCCTTACAAGTCTCAAGAACACCTTGGATGAGCTCCTACAATCCTTACAACTCAAGATCTAAATGAAAACTCAACATTGTTACTATTCAACAAAACTTCAATAATTTATAACTTGAAAACTAATGGATGAAAAGGGTTGGAATTCATAGTATACCTTCGTAATATGATGTAGAGTGCCTAGGATTTTTGCCTTGAATTAAGAGTGAAGAGAAGTGGAAGAAAAAAATTCTTCTTCTCCTTGTTTCTTGTTTGGCCGAGAACAATATGCTTGGGGGGGGGGAGAGTGTTTCTTGTTTTGATTTTTGTGTTGGTTGGATAAAGTGAAAAGGGTTGGGTGATATGTATTATGTGTGTGTATATGTATCACATGGTACAAGCCTAGTGTCTAGACGACCATACCCTCTTGTCTCTTTGGAAAAGGTACCAACTAGTTACTATTCCTCTTGTCAACTTTGTATTACTAGTTTGCTTTCCTAACTACTTAGTTGCATGGGACTTGCATGCAATATCATTTCTTGTATCATTATTCTTCCACCAATGCTTGTCACTTAATCTTTAATTCATATCGTATCTTAATTAATTTCTCGTAATAATATTTTGTCGCGTAGAGATTTCCCTTGTAATTCCTTAAGTACTTAATTGTGTGAATTCCTCGAATATCCATAATTCCTCGTCATAATTCCTAATAAATCTTTTAATACTCTAATCACTCTCAAATCCCAAGTTTTATAAATCTTACTAACAATAAGAATCTTGCCTTCCACAACCTTCCCTTTATCTTACATGGTGAATGTAACAACACAATTTCTCAGACAATCAATTCCATTAAACAACAGGGATGACTAAAAAGGTTCCAAATTGACAATGTCATATGATATTATATAAAAGAAAACATTACAAAAATTAGGGTTCTTACAGTCGTGCTGACTAGAAAGACGTGTAGCAATCATAATTGATAATATTTGTATAGCTGATTTATAGGAGAATCAATTATCGATTGTACGTAGCTGTATATCTTTATAAATACAGTTAGGTTAGCCCTAGAAGGGTATCGATTGTGTAATACAACATCTTTTCATTGTAACCTAAGCAGCTCTCTGTGATATTTTACATCACTGAGAGAGGAGTTAATTCCAAACAGTTTTTAAAGTCTTTTAAGAACTTATTGTTATTCTCTCATACTTAGTTGATTATAATTGTGTATTCGCCCTAACACAATACAGCCCGCTTAGGGTGAAAAATCAATTTACGAATCTCTGAAATCCAATGCTGTTTACATACATTTATTTATTATATATATCACTAATACTCATTTAGAATTTCATTCCTGGCCTTATAACATAGGTGGCATAACACATATTCAATATACCGCACAGTTACTATTCATTACTATTCACCAGAAAAGTGAATCTTCCAATACCGATAGGATACTCACTTATTACACTTCCAATTTCAGCATAGGGACATTGCCCTTATCTCATCTGTTCTCAAAAATTTTATTCACATTCTGTATCAGTTCCTTTGATGAATCATCATACAATCTCAATTGTTTCTGTCGTCATCCTGATATTAGCCCTTAAACGGTCTATGTAATTGTCGACCTTCACTTGTTTATGAGAACTCTATAATAGACATCCACCGCAATAGGAAGCTCGATCTAACTCAACATAATCCTCGAAGTAAGCATTTCATTCTTAACTTACTCATCGCTACTACTTCCAATCGTCCACTAACGAATTCTATATAAGCTCTTACGTTATCCTCTTATATATTTATACATAACTCTTAACACTCTCGTCCCTGAGCAATATGACCTTGAGCTCTGATACCATTTCTGTGACATCCCTAGATCCGGGGTCAGGAATCTAGGTCATCACGGTCCAATTTCCATTTAATAACATTCTACTCTTGGCAGTTGAAATATAAATGCGTAATAAAACCCAAAAAATAGACCCTACACCTAATAATAATATTACATACCAGTCATATGCTCAGAGAACAACATCCACAATATCATAAGTTTAAAGTTAAGCAGTTATTACAACCCAGAATCTTACTTAAGAACATTGTTGAATAATGCTTCTACAGGAAGCATTTCAACAACCAAAAGTCATTACACAAGCTTACACACCTAATTTACATATGTCTAGTAATACCCATCCGTCTTATAAGAGCTACCTCAGGGATAGGCGCCAGCACTCTCTCAAAAGCCCTTACCCTCTTCCGGGGTGTAGTGCAAAGTATCGGTATCTTCCCTAGCTGTTATGTAATTAAATAGCAAGAGTGAGCTATAATAGCTCAACAAGTTAAATTTTGTAAACCAGCATCAAAGAAAACACACACACACACACACACAATATATATAAATGGAAGACCCATCATAATCATTAAGAAAAGAATTAATTCTTATTTATTAAATACACCATCTATTTATCTTTATAAGAAAAGAAATATAGAACAATATAATATCAGTTTCTCTTCTAATTTGATATAATATCAGTTTCTCTTCTAACCATAAAAATAATTCCATAATTTCATACCATTTTTTTTCCTTTTTCAGTATGTCAATCTGTAACCATTATCAATTCCTTCTTTAAATAATTTGGGGATATCTGCTGTCGCCTGATACGTTAGGACGATGATCAGTCGCATAATCGTACCTGCTCTCTGTTTACTACTAGTAGAAGGAATGATCCAACCTGGTCATCATCCCTGGAGGAAGGCTCTCTGCTACATCCCCCTTCGGCATCTCTTGGGCCGTAATAAAATATTGAGTGTTGGACTGTGCCGAACACAGCCTCTTACGCTTGCTGTTGCAATCCCCCTTTTTGTCAAATCGTTATTCCATTTATAAAACACCATTCCATATTTTCCATTTTCCGTTTCCATTTCCATTCACATATGTCATTTCCATTTCCATTTCCATATATCATCATCTTTAAAATACATACATCATAATACTTTGATTATAACTCAGACATTTCCTCCGTATTTAATAAAGTCAAATATGCTCTTATATACAAAATATTTCAACTATTTTAAAGTATTAAATAATAATCAAATAATATTTACTAAATCACAAATGTTTAAAGATTATCTTCATAATATCATAAACCATATAACCCTATGTAACAACTGATACCATTCTCTTTCATATCCCTTTAGATCGTAGAGTATATTCTCTCTTTCCATATTCATATCCATATCCAATAATCTCAACAAACAGGAAATATATCCCTAACCATATCATCATATAAGATTCATATATTATCTACCAAAACCATTTTTTTTTCTTTGAACATAAACAGTTTATTAAAATAAGGATAAAAGAAATCTTGCCTCGATCTCTAATCCCGAGAGGAATGATCCGGTGTTCGTCTCGAGTGTCTTCCTTGATGCTTTAACACTCTTAACAAAGGCTTGTAGTCCTTGAGAAGCCTTGATATAACCTTATAACACCTTAAACTTACTTTTCTGGACGAGGTTCCTGAAGAAGAGTTGTAGAGCATCTCAATACCTTTCTAACAAGCTAAAGAACACAAAAATCTAATGAGAAATGAGGGAGATATGCCCAGTTTACTGAGCTGCTGTCTTGGTTGGCCGAATTTGGCAATGGTGGAGAAAATGGGAGAGTTTTGTGTTAGCTAGAAAGTTCTTGACTTTTGTAGATATTTTGTATGGTTTATGTAGATAGTCATCAAGTAATCTTGCTAGATAATCCTTGATAAAAGCTAGTGGAAACTTGCCTAACTCGGTGATGTCATGCATGATATCATGGAGGTTGACCTTATAATCTTGTTCTTGATTTTTCTAAATAATGTGTTAATGATTATGGTAAATGATAATGTGGTATATATCCTTGTTATGTTACTAATCTCGATTGTTTGGTTTCCGTACTCGTTTAATCACGATTCGTTTATCAATCCAAGTTTCCTTGGCATTTCCTTGACTTGATCACTCCTTGGTTTAACCTAATTTCACTATTTCCTCAAATATAAACCCTTTAAAATCTCCATACTTCTTAATATCAACTCCAATATAATCTCAATCGAAATCGAAAATCTTTAAAGTCCATACTCAGGAATTTCTGAAATCCATGATCATTTCCAATCACTCATTTTTATAGTACAACAATAATATGGTTTCCAATTATTCATTTTCCATTTCGAATATAGGGTACTTACATACCATTTCCCTAAATCCTCAACATTACTATTTATTTAGGCACTGTAGCATTCTAAAAGTTAGGGTTATTACAGTCTTGGTTTTAGAAGCATAAGGGATTTCAATGTGACACTACATAGTAAACAGGCTTGGAGGTTACTTACTCATCCTAATATGCTTGTGAGTAAAGTGTATAAAGCAAGATACTTTCCAGATGGTTCCTTCATAAATGCTAGGGTTGGGGGTAATCCAAGTTACGCTTGGAGAAGTATTATAGAGGCACAGCCTTTAATAAAGCAAGGTATGATTCGTAGAATTGGCTGTGGTGAATGTGATGCCCCCAGATCCGGGGTCGGAGATCTAGGCGCTCACGGTCCATTTTCCATTAATAACATACCTGTTCTTGCACATAATATATATAACAGCCATCGACCCCGCAATAAAACTCACACCGCACGCACACACACACACACAGGTTAGAGTCTCAGAAACGTCATACACTTGATTGAACAAAAGTAAAAGCTTCAGAGTTATTACAGACCGAATTAAATAGTATTTATGCTACCAACAACACTTCGATATGAAGCGGTGCTAGCGGCTTGAATGTTTGTTACAGTACACTGCCTTGCACAGGTCATACTTATAAATAAAACGTACTAACAAAAGTTGCCAACCAATCCAGCTAATGGGGCCTACCGGTGGGATCTCAACTGCAGCCTGGGGCCTAGTCACCTGCTTTCGGGCAGTCTGTCTGGGTCTTGCCATTTCTCTTAACTGTTGTGTTTGTAAATTTGAAAACAAGCAAGAGTGAGCAACTATAGCTCAACAAAAAATATATGTATAAGGTAAGCAAAATAACATTATATGTGTTTAGCAGTTATTAAACTCGTTTATATCAATCGGTTATAAAATCATTTGTCATCGTTGATAAATTTCAAAGCTGCACCAATACGTGCCCTTGTTTTCAAAGTAAACTTGCAGTTCTAGATACTGCATGAAGTCAACATCTTTCTCATCAAAACAGAACACTATCGGTAACTTGGCACTTAGGCCCAAGAAGTAGTGATAGAGCATTTTTCCAAAGTGGAGGAATGGGATTTAAAGAAAAGATAAAACATGACAGGGATTGACGATGATCAGTCGCCACATCCAAGTCCAATAATCCGAGGGTCTTCTCTACCGGTAGAAGGATAGAAACTACATCCGTAACTATCCTCGGGTGAAAACTACATCCGTAATCACCCTCGATGAAAACTACATCCGTAATCATCCTTCGGCAACACCTGGGCCGGAATAATAATTGATGGACCGCCTGGCTCACGGCCGCTTACACATCCCGGGAATCGTTCGTCAACGATTCCCACACCTGCCAGAGTCCCCTTTTTCTTTTTCTTTTAAAAACTTTATTTTGATGGTAAACTGAGTAGTTGAGGTCCGACATCAGTCGACCGATAATTCTTGAAATCGTACAAGAAGCAAAACCTGACCGGGGGTTTTCGAAAATGTTTTGGGTTCGAAAGAGTTCGAGTTTGAAAACGCTAAAGGTATCTTGGATTAGTTTTGTCTTTAAAATAATGAACAATAATTAATAAATGATATTTTAAGATTTAATATAAATAATTAATAAAATAATTATTTAATTAAATAAGCTTTTAATCCAAGATATGTATTTTTGAGTATTTATGATAATATAAAAATAATAAATACTTAAGTATACGATACTTCCCGAATGACCCTTCGGGTTTTCGCAATTTAATCATGATACAATAATATACCGCTCCCCGGTCAATGGTACATTTGGACCGCTACGACCTCTATTGCTAGAGTCGTTGTCCGAAGAAAACATTTCATTCTAAGTTCAAGGGGGTACAAACATATATGTGCATATATCTCAAACTTCATCATAACCTCAATAAGCATAAGCATATAATACGATTGAAAGATACAAACACAACAGTGAAAGTCCTTATATATGTAAGTTTTGAAAAGTAAACTTGCCTTGGTGAGGTTGGGGTGGTCGAGCTTGCGGAGTGGAATGAAGATCTATATATAACCAATAGTCGTTCGTTAGTACCTTAACAATACCTTTTAATTACAAGGTTTTAGAGGACACAAAACTAACTTAATGACTTCGTCCTATGACTCTCTAGCCTCACTATAGGTTCATGCCATCACTCGATTATGCTCGTCACTTATTTGACTTAGTTTGGTTACCACATTCGAAGCGTATTGATTCCTCCTTAAAATCATACCCAAATAACTCCTCTTACGACTTTTTCACTTGCGCGAACTTTACTCTAACATTTTTATAAAATTGAAAATACATATTTTAATCAAATTCTTTTTGGGTAGCCTTCACCACTACAATTACTAGCTCTCCTAATTTTTCCATGATCCTACATAAATTTTTAGGGGTTTAAAGAGGGCTCACAAGTGGACCATATAGTGCAGTTCGGATTCTAGAACCACTCTTCACTTCTCGGGTCATAACTCAAAATCTATACATCACCTAGTCATGAACCTTACATTTCTAGAAACTACATTCAAATACCTTTCTAACCATATGCATTAGGATCTCGGGAGACAAGATTTAGGGGTTCAAAACCCTCCTACAAGACAGTACATGCTCCCAGAAATTTTACACAACTTGCAATCTTTCTTAATCATTCAAGAATTCTATGTATACACCACAACCATCATCTAAACCACCAAGATTATTCTCTATAGCACACATGGGGTTATATACACTAAGTACAAGCTTTAAAATCACATCAACAACATATAACCTCAAGATTTTCATCATCCATAACTCTTATAACCAAGATTTACACTAAGATTCATGGATCTAACAATATACATCATAAATAATCCATGGTTAAGAGGGGAGAGGATTGTATACCTTCTTGAGTGTCTAGGAACCTTGGATGAGCTTTATAGTCTCTAAGAACACTTAGATGAGCTCCTACAACCCTTAATCCTTCAAGATCTAAAAGATGAACACACTTGGTTACTATTCACTCTATCTTCAACAATTAATATCTCAAGATTGGATGGATAAAATGGTGTGAAATTCATAGCATACCTTCTTTATAGCGTATAGGAGACCTAGGAATTTTGCCTTGATTTGTAAGTGAGGGGAAGTTGAAGAAAATTTTCTTCTTCCTCCCTTGAAGAAGCTTGGCCGAAAGTTTCTTGAAGAAAGGGGGGGGAGTTGTTTTGGTTGGGTGATGGGTTATGACATGTATTATTGTGTTATGTATTGATATGTATATGTATTGTATCACATGTTGACACCCTAGGTAGTAGGCTAGGCATACACCATGCTCCTTTGTCTCCTAGAATAATGCACCAACTAGTTACTATTCATTGGTTGCTTTTGCATTTCTAGTTTGCTTTTCTAACAATCTAGTTACATGAGACTTGCATGTAATATCCTTCCTTGTATTATTATTCCTCCACCAATGCTTGTCACTTAATCCTCATTTCATAACGTATCTTAATTAAACTCCTCGTAATAATATTTTGTCACTTAGAGATTTCCTTTGTAATTCATTAAGTACTAAATTGTATAAATTCCTTAAATATCCATGACTCCTTGTCATAATCCCTTAAAATCTTTCAACACTCTAGTAGCTCTCAAATCCCAAGTTTTATAAATCTTACTAGCAATAAGACTCTTGCCTTCAGCAATCTTCCCTTTTTCTTACATGGTGAATGTAACATAAATTTCTCAGATAATCAATTCCATTAAACAACATGGGTGACTCAAAAGGTTCCAAATTCACAATGTCATATGATATTATAAAAAAATATTACAAAAATTAGGGTTCTTACAGCCTCCCCTCCTTAAAAGGACTCCATCCCGGAATCAGGTTGAAAACAGTTGGGGGTACTTTTCACGCATCGTGCTCTCTAGTTCCCATGTTGATTCTTCCACATTCTGGTTCCTCTACAAAACTCTCACTAGTTTGACAACCTTGTTCCTCAGCACTTGTTCTTTTCTATCCATGATTTCCACTGGTTTCTCCACATAAGTCAAATCTGGCTGTAGGTCTATCTGGTCGTATTCTATCATATGCCGAAAGTTCGTGTGGTAGGGTCGTAGCATGGACACATGAAACACATTATGCACTTGCTTCAAGCTCGGGGGCAAGGCTAGTTCATAGGCTAACTTTCCAACATGCCTCAAAATCTCAAAAGGTCCTATAAACCTCGGACTTAGCTTCCCTTTCTTTCCAAATCTCATCAATCCCTTCCACGGCGATACTTTTAGCATCACGAACTCTCCTACCTCATATTCTTTGTCCTTGCGGTTTTGGTCTGCATATTTCTTCTATCTATCCTGGGCTGCTACCAGCCGTCCTCGTATAAGTTCGATAGTTTCTCTTGTCTGTTGGACCAGTTCGGGCCCTAGAATCTTCCGCTCTCCAACCTCTTCCCAACACAAGGGAGATCGACTTCTTCGTCCGTATAAGGCTTCATATGGGGGCATTCCTATACTCGCATGGTAACTGTTGTTGTAGGAAAATTCGATCAACGGCAAGTGGTCATCCCAACTTCCCTTAAAATCTATGGCACATACTCTCAACATGTCCTCTATAGTCTGGATGGTTCTCTCGCTCTGCCCGTCTGATTGGGGGTGGTATGCAGTACTCATGTTTAACTTGTTCCCCACACAATCCTGAAAACTCCTCCAGAACCTGGAGTTGAATCTTGGGTCTCTATCTGATACAATGCTCATAGGAACCCCATGCCTAACCACAATCTCCTTTAAGTAAATATCCACCAGCCTGTCGACAGTGTATCTCTCGTTAATTGGAAGAAAATGTGCTGATTTGGTCAATCTATCGATAATTACCCAAATGGCATCATGGTTAGTCTTGGTTCTTGGTAGTCCGACCACAAAGTCCATCGCAATATGCTCCCACTTCCACTCGGGTATCTCTAAGGGTTGCAACAATCCACTGGGCCTCTGGTGTTCATCCTTCACTCTTTGGCATGTCAAGCATTTACTTACCCACTCTACCACGTCCTTCTTCATATTTGGCCACCAATAGTATTCTCTCAGATCTCTATACATCTTAGTGCCTCCAGGGTGAATTGAGTACCTTGAACTATGAGCCTCTTGCAAAATCTCGTTTTTTAATTCCTGAACGTTCGGGATCCATATCCTAGATGCGTACCTCATAACTCCATTCCCGTCCTTTTCACACTTAATTTCCTCGCCAGTCAAAATTTTCTCCATCGAATTCTTTTCTTCTTCTATCTTCTTTTCCTGGCATAACTTAATCTTTTCCAATAGCGGTGGTTGGACTCTTATTTCCCTTAGACTCTCTTATCCAGTTCCTGGTAACCTCACTTCAATCTCCAGTTTCTCGAAGTCCTTGATCAACTCGTCCGCTGACGTTATCATCTTGAGTTTCTCCTTTCGGCTAAGTGCATCGGCCACCATGTTGGCCTTCCCTGGGTGATAATGAATCTCAAAATCATAATCCTTGATTAGCTCTAGCCATCTCCTCTGTCTCATGTTTAACTCTTTCTGAGTGAATATGTACTTTAAGCTCTTGTGATCCGTGTAGATTTCACACTTTTCTCCGTAAAGATAATGCCTCCAGATCTTCAAAGCGAAGACTATCGCCGCTAATTCCAAATCATGGGTGGGGTATCTTATCTCGTACTCCTTAAGTTGTCTGGACGCATACGCAATCACTTTACCGTGTTGCATAAGCACACACCCTAAACCTTTATGGGATGCGTCGCTATAAATCACAAAGTCTCCCTTATCATCGGGTAGGGCTAGTACTGGTGCTATCACCAACCTCTTCTTCAACTCTTGAAAGCTCTCTTCGCATTTTTCAGTCCACACAAACTTCTCGATCTTGCGAGTTAGTTGGGTCAAAGGGGCTGCTATCTTGGCAAAGTCTTGGACAAACCTCCTATAGTAGCCAGCCAATCCTATAAAACTTCTCACCTCTATCGGAGTGGTTGGTCTCTCCCAATTTGATACAGTCTATTTTGGCTGGGTCCACTAGGATGCCTTGATCGCTAATCACATGCCCTAAAAACTGAACTTCCCTCAACCAAAATTCACACTTCGAGAACTTATCGTAAAACTTTTCTTCTCTGAATGCTACCAACACAATCCTCAAGTGCTCTGCATGCTCATCATTCATCTTGGAATAAATCAAGATGTCATCGATGAAGACTATAACACACTTGTCCAAGTATTTCTTGAAGACTTGGTTCATTAAGTCCATGAAAGCTGCGGGGGCATTCGTTAACCCAAACAACATCACTAGAAACTCATAGTGTCCGTACCGGGTGCGAAAGGCCGTCTTTGGTATATCTTCTGGCTTAATCCTTAACTGGTGGTACCCGGTCCTCAAATCAATTTTGGAAAAATAAACTGCGTCCTTTAGTTGATCAAACAGGTCATCTATCCTGGGCAAGGGATATTTATTCTTTATAGTCACCTTATTCAACTCTCTGTAGTCTATACATAATCTCATACTACTATCCTTCTTTTTCACGAATAACACCGGGGCTCCCCACGGTGATACACTAGGTCTTATCATCCCTTTATCCAATAACTCCTGTAACTGAGTGGCCAACTCTTTCATCTCCACTGGGGCTAGCCTATATGGGGTTTTCGAAATTGGGGCCGTACCAAGAACTAAGTCTATAGCGAACTCAATGTCTCTATCAGGTGGTAGTCCTGGAAGATCATCCGGAAATACGTCTGCGAACTCATTAATGATAGGGATTTCCTGTAGGTTTGGTGCCTCCTTCTTGGTATCCTTCACATAGGCTAAATAGGCTTCACATCCTTTACGTAATAGCTTCTTAGTTTGAATCACAGTCAGGAACTTTTGGTTTTGCCGTTTTCCGCTAAACACTACTTCCTCGTCCCCTGGCAGTCTCAAACTCACTTTCTTCTTAACACAATCAATCTGGGCTCCGTGGGTTATCAACCAATCCATACCTACTATTACGTCGAACTCTCCTAGTTTAAAAGGTATTAAATCTACCCGAAAGTGTCGCCCTCCTATTTCTAGGTCACAACCTGGATATACTTGGCTAACAGGGATAATTTCATGATTAGCTATCTCTACTTGCAGTCTGTATTTCAATGGTTTAGCCTTAAGGCCTAACTGACAAACAAAATCTAGGGATATGAAAGACTTGGTAGCTCCCGAATCAAATAAAACATTTGCCTTAACTGAGTTGAGTAGTAGGGTACCTGCAATCACATCCGTGTTCCTCACGGCATCTTGCACCGTCATGTTAAAAGTTCTTGCAGTAGGGGGCTTGTTAGAAGCAGTTCCACTTCACTCTTGACGCAGCTGGCCCAGAGGACAAACATTCCTTCATTCGGTGCCCTGGTTTCCCACACTTGAAACAATTTCCTCCGACATTGGTGTTGTTACTAGTTCCTCGACAGGCGTTAGTATAATGTCCTGTCAGCCAACACTTGAAGCACTTCACATCCTGTAGGTTACACACGCCCGTATGTTTCCTTCCACACTTATTGCAATCCGGGGGTAGGGCTCGATATGGGGTAGAGTAAGACGACCCCTGTGAAAATACGATAAAATCTAACAACATAAGTCTGATAATCATATGGCTATACTATAAGCCATCTCATAAAACCCATAACATAAAACTAGTTATCCAGCAACTGGCTGATCACACGCTGAAGCTCGTCCACCATCATCTGAACCATAGCATAACTCTCCCAATCTCGATAAGGTACCATAGCGCGAAGCCTCTCGTTAGCCATCTCGGTGAGTGACTGAAGCCTGGAGGCAAGAGTCGGGACATGATCCTCGGGTATATCCTCACCATCGCCATACAATGCATCAACTCTCCTCTGAAGCTGAGCGTTCTCACCATAAAGATGATCACACTCCCTAAGTAACTCCTGATAAACGGGCAAAGGTACAGTATCTGCTGTCTCGGCCGGAGGTGGAGCTGAAGGTCCTGGTGCCCTCTGTCGCTGCCAATAATAATATAATATATATATATATATATATATATATATATATATATATATATATAAGCGTCAGATAAAACTTAGAAGCATACTACTTAAACACTCTCGATAATAGGGGTCAATCAATCCTATTCTTTTAGAAATATCATACTATTAACCTTCTAAGTGAGTTTCTTTTTCAATCCTAAGTGATTATTGAAAATGTGATCTATCTTGTTACCTAAACCTATATTGTTCAGTGACTCAAACCTGTGGCTCTGATACCAAACCTGTGACGGCCCCAAATCCCTTAATCAAAATTAACTAGATAATGGTAAAGCATGCATATTAATTATTTAGACATTACCACTCCCACGCCTAGATCGCCAACAGGTAAGAGTTTGAAGCAATATAAACTACCAATTCAAAACCAATTATTTATTACAGACCACAAATTATTCTAAGTTCAAAAGATTATAGACTAAGTCAAAAGTCTAGCAAAACATGATCCATCTGACCGCCACTCCCTTCTACCTGGAACTGCCTCCTATAGGCTACACCTGAACCACCACAATTCTTACGCGCAGTCTCAAGAGTCCTTACCATCTTCGAGCTTCACTGAAAGGTTAAGGAAAAATAATATCATTGAGCCGATTGCTCAGCAAGTGCATAAACAACAATATAAGACTGGCAAAATAATTCAACTGTAAAGCAAGATATGAAATCTGCAAATGAACTGTATCAACTGAATCAATATCAAAATAAAATGAGAAGGAATTGGAATATCTGATAAGACGCTACGAGCAACGCTGGGTGATCAGCCCACGACAGAGCTCCGAACCCGCATATCCAATACGGTGTTCATCAAATATAAGGGGATCCCAGGCACACATTGGCCTATAATAGTAACATGATTTGGACCGGCGCCTCGGTCAAAGTAACATTCCATCCAATTCCATTTAGGTCAAACAATGTTTATCAAATTCAATTCATCTCAAAGAAACAAGAATATCAATGTTATACCAAGTTGTTAATCAACAAGAATAGGATTCTCAAATTTCAAATAAATGACAAGGGTCAAATGAAGAAAATAAATCATTTCGGATTCTTAGAAGTTGGGGTTATATTTAAAGTACTTGGTTAAGTCAAGAAAATAAGTCAAGAATGAATCAGTGTTTTAAGGTAGAAAAGAATTCATCAAACAAGATGGCGTTTATATAGTTGATTCAAGGGTTCAAGAGTTCAAGAAAATACGGAAAGGTTTCCACGCAATGTGGTTATGATTAACAAAACAAGTCAAGTTCAAGTTCAAAGGATATGAATCAATCACAAGGTATACGACAATATTAAGGTCGGAAAGAATAAGGTACTAATTTGTGACAACTTAACAATTCGATATTTCATGGCATTCAATATATGGTATCAACAAGGTAAGATAGTACACTTGCCTTAAATCACGAGATCAAACTTGATAGCGTCCTCCTCAATCGGCTCCTTGCCAGGCCTCCTACTCGGACCTATAATAATAATAAACAATATCTTATTTTCCCCTCTTTTGTTTACATATCACAAAGCAATCCTAATAATGCTAACGCCCCATCGATATAACCATGTTATACACATACATTTATACATGTAAACACATAAGTCATGTAAGTCATTTAGCACGTAATTCACTTAACATACAATGTAGTAAGATATAGTACTATAATGATTCTACGACTTAACATTGGAGATGTGCCTTTAGGGTTTTGGAAATCACTTATTATATTTTTAGAAATTTCGGCGGCATCTCCTTTGTATAGTCGTCAAACCATACCGAATATAATCGGTCTCAATCAATCACAAAACAACACAATGCACCTCCAATGGCTACAACTTCATCATCAATCGACTACTACAATCACCAAGCAATCCTAGGCTATCCTACTCTCTCCACGATGACTCATTAAGCAATTCATAACTCAAATTCACATAGCAATTCAATCATGCAACCAATTAATTCATGTAACAATTTAATCAATTAGCACTTAAACAATTCAAGCAAGTAACTCACAATAATTCACACAAGTCCCACAATCTCTCTTCTCTTCCTCCCTCTCTCGGCCTCTCGGCCTCTCTCTCTCCCTCTCCTCTCTCTCTCTCGGCTTCTCCCTCTCTTCACCAACAATCACATACAAAACCCTCACAATGACATACACCATTACTTACATGCATATCAATTCACAAAACCATAATCTCACATACCCACCAATGTTACTTATAAATTTTACAATCAAAATCAATTTATAAACTTAACCCATCAAAGTTCATAACATTAAATCATCAAAATCACTAACCTTCTTAATTTGACACCTACTAACAATCATCAACTAACAAAACAAGCATACCCACAACTTGAAATCTTATAAAAACTCAAACCCATCATCAAAATCAACATAAAAAGTTATAAAAACTCACATGCATCCACATATCACCTACTAATCATGTAAAATCATAAAATTAACACTTGCATGCAACCCTTCGGCTCACTTTCATTCATGGCCGAAGGTTTGGGGTCCTCCGGAGAGCCCGAAAATTCGTGGGTCTCTTCCAGGGAGTATACCCAATCATCAACACCCACAAACTTACCTTGATTCTTTGATTTTCGAAAAACCCTAAATTGGAAAAGTAAAGAAATTGAAATTTAAAACCATGGGTTTGTAGAGGATGACAAGAGGAGTGTTTTATGTATAATAGTGTGGGGTTTTAATGGAGGAATTTACCTTGATTAAGCTTGAGAATCAATGGAGGTTATGAGAACTTGAGAGAAAAAGATGAAGTCAGTGTGGGGGGGGGGTTGTGTCTCGGCCGAATGAAAAAAAATAAGGGGAGGGGAGGGTTTTGTCCAAGCCTACTAACACACACATGTAATTAAATCATATTTTATTGATACATCTTTTAATTAAATAAAAGACTTGTAAAAATAATTCTATTTACAAGATATTTTGGATCCAAAAATAATTTATTGACACATAAAATTAAAATATGGAATTCTCTTCCTCAATATATTTTTAAAACGTTTTTAAAATCATTTTATGAAAAGATTTGAATTTTACAAGTTTTAATATTTTAAAAAGGAAAATAATTGGAAAAATCCTTGTAAAATATTTTAATGCGAAAATAAATTAAACTTTTATTTTTAAAAAGTCTTTAAATGCATAAGGATAATAAAACAAGAAATTTCATGATTTTTACTAACTCCAAGAATTTTGTAAAAATGTTTAAGTGAACAAAAATCATGTTTTAACATTTAAAAGCTATACAGAATTTTAATAAAATTTCACGTCAACACATCTAGCAATTAGACACGTAACACATATTCACAATCACACAAACATGTAATGACTCATCAATTAAGGCACATCATAATATTTTAATGCCAAATAATATTATTTATAGAGTACGAAATTCCCAGATATTACATCCTTCCCCCCTTAAAAGGATTCTGTCCCCAGAATCAGCTATGTAAACAAATGAGGGTACTGTTCTAACATATCGCTTTCTAACTCCCAGGTTGACTCTTCAACCTTAGGATTCCTCCACAAGACTTTAACTAAAGCAACTGATTTATTTCTAAGCACTTTCTCTCGGCGATCTTCTATTCTGATCGGCCGCTCTACATAATACAAATCTGGCTGAATTTCTACTGGCTCATACTCTATTACACACTTAGTGTCAGGATGAAACTTCTTAAGCATCGATACATGAAAAACATTATGAATATGCTGCATCTGAGGCGGTAAAGCTAATTCATATGCTACTTTGCCTACACGTCGCAGAATCTCAAAAGGTCCTACAAATCTTGGACTTAGCTTTCCTTTCTTCCCAAATCTGGTTAATCCTTTCCATGGCGAAACTTTTAACAATACTGGATCACCTACTTCAAAATCTACTTTCTTTCTCGTTGGATCTGAATACTTTCTCTGTCTGTCTTGAGCAGCTCGCAATCTTTTCTGAATTATTTCCACTGTCTCTTTCGTCTGCTGAATCAATTCTGGTCCGACTATCTTTCGCTCACCAACTTCTTCCCAACACACAGGAGATCTACACTTCCTTCCATAGAGAGCTTCATACGGAGGCATCCCAATACTAGCATGATAGCTGTTGTTGTAAGAAAATTCCACCAAAGGTAGATGCTCGTCCCAATTGCCTTTAAAATCTATTGCACAAACTCTAAGCATGTCTTCAATTGTCTGAATCGTTCTTTCGCTCTGACCATCTGTCTGAGGATGATAAGCAGTACTCATTCTGAGTTGTGTTCCGAGATGTTCTTGAAACTGTCTCCAAAATCTTGAGTTAAAACGTGGATCTCTGTCAGATACTATAGATACTGGAACTCCATGACGAGTCACAATCTCTTCCAAGTACAAATGCACCAACTTGTCTAGCGAAAATCTCTCGTTAATCGGCAAGAAATGAGCTGATTTCGTCAATCGATCAACTATAACCCAAATCGCATCATGATTAGCCTTCGACCTTGGTAGACCTACTACAAAATCCATTGCAATGTGCTCCCACTTCCACTCAGGTATCTCCAATGGTTGAATTAATCCACTTGGTCTTTGATGTTCTGCTTTCACTCTTTGGCATGTATAACAACGACTTACCCACTCTGCAATTTCTCTTTTCATGTCTGGCCACCAAAAGTTCTTCTTCAAATCTTGATACATTTTCGTGCTTCCAGGATGTAATGAAAACTTAGAACTATGGGCATCACACAACAATTCTTCTTTCAACTCTTTCACATCAGGAATCCATATCCTTGAGGAAAATCTTAAAATACCTTGGTTATCTTTCTGCGTACAAATTTCTTCTCCGGTCAATTCATTCAATCTCTGATTCATCACTTCTTCTTGGCATTTCCGAATTTTGTCCAATAGTACTGGTTGAAATGTCATGGTATAGACTTGATCTGCTGGTATCTCTGTTGCACAAACTTCAATTTCTAACTTCTCAAACTCTCTAAACAATTCTTGAGTCATTGTCAACGTATTCAATCTTTCCTTCCTGCTTAGCGCATCAGCTACGACATTCGCCTTTCCCGGGTGATAACTAATGGTACAATCATAATCCTTTATCAGTTCTAACCATCTTCTTTGTCTCATGTTGAGTTCCTTCTGAGTAAAAATGTACTTAAGACTCTTATGATCCGTGAATATCTCACACTTCTCCCCATAAAGATAATGTCTCCACAATTTCAATGCAAATACGATCGCTGCTAGCTCGAGGTCATGGGTAGGGTATCTCTGTTCATGAGGTTTCAGTTGCCTTGAAGCATACGCAATCACCTTTCCATGCTGCATCAACACACACCCTAATCCTTTATGCGAAGCATCGCTGTAGATTACAAACTCTCCTTTATCATCCGGTAATGCTAACACTGGAGCAGTTACCAATCTTTGCTTAAGCTCTTGAAAATTCTTTTCACACTTATCAGTCCATTCAAACTTTTCATTCTTTCGGGTCAACTTGGTCAATGGTACAGCAATCTTAGAAAAATCCTTAACAAATCTGCGATAATATCCTGCTAATCCCATAAAACTTCTTACTTCTGTTGGTGTCCTTGGTCTTTCCCAATTCACAACTGCTTCAATCTTTGCTGGGTCGACTCGAATTCCTTCCTTACTCACAATATGTCCCAAAAATTGGACTTCCTTCAACCAAAACTCACACTTGGAAAACTTGGCATACAACTTCTCCTTTCTCAATATCTCCAATGCTATCCTTAAATGCTCTGCATGTTCTGCTTCCGTCTTAGAGTATATCAAAATATCGTCAATGAAGACTATCACAAACTTATCCAAAAATTTCTTAAACACTCGGTTCATCAAATCCATAAATGCTGCGGGTGCGTTCGTCAATCCAAAAGCCATAACCAAAATTCATAGTGACCATACCTTGTTCGAAAAGCAGTCTTCGGTATATCCTCTGGTTTGATTTTCAGCTGGTGATATCCTGATCTTAGATCTATCTTCGAAAAACATGTCGCTCCTTTCAACTGGTCAAACAAATCATCGATCCTTGGTAACGGGTATCTATTCTTGATAGTCAACTTATTCAACTCTCGATAGTCGATACAAAGTCTCATACTTCCATCTTTCTTCTTTACGAACAATAATGGCGCTCCCCAGGGTGATACACTTGGTCTTATAACTCCTTTATTCAATAAATCCTGAAGCTGATTGGCGAGTTCCTTCATTTCAGACGGTGCCATTCTGTATGGAGCCTTGGAAATAGGTTCTGTTCCTGGTGCTAAGTCAATCGCGAACTCAATCTGACGATCTGGAGGTAATCCGGGTAGTTCTTCGGGAAACACATCGGGAAACTCATTGACTACAGGAATATCCTCTAATTCCACTCCTTCTCGACTCTTATCTATCACATAAGCAAGATAAGCCTCACATCCTTTCCTTAACAATCTCTTGGTTTGCATCATGGTAAGAAACGTACTAGTCTGCCTACGCCCCTTAAAGATAACTCTATCGCCTTCTGGAGATCTCAATGACACTCTCTTACTCTTACAATCGATATGCGCATCATACTCGGCAAGCCAATCCATTCCTAAAATAATGTCAAAATCTCCTAGTTGAAAAGGTATCAAGGTGACGGGAAAAAGATAACCTGAAATCTCTACTGCACAAGGTGAACATACCCTATCTACTGGTATCTGATCCTGATTAGCTAACACAATATTCAAAACTTCTCTTAACATATGAGTACCACACTTCAATTTATTCACAAAATCTTTAGCAACAAACGATCTAGTAGCACCCGAATCAATTAACACTTTTGCACTAATGGCGTTCACGAAAAGCGTACCTGCCACTACATCCGAGCTTTTCACTGCATCATTCATGTTCATGTTGAAGGTCCTGGCACGAATCGGATATGCTGACGCTTGATAACTCTGAGCTTGAAGAGCTGGAACTTGCTGAAGTACAGGTGGACTTAGAATCTGAGTTGGAATCTGAGATGTTGCTATCTGGTTCACTGGGGTAGAGGTAGTCAATCTCATCAAATTATTGTTTGGAACAGGCGATCTGCACTCCCTAGCCATGTGTCCTACCTTACCACACTTGTAACAATTCACACTCGACTTCGAATTCCTGCACTCGTTTGCATAATGACCTTTCTGGTTACACTTGAAACAAACAATATCTGCCTTCACACATGCTCCGGTATGCCTCTTAGAACATGCCTTGCACTCTGGTATAGAGGGTCGGGGAAATCTTGGTTGATTGGGGTTCTGAGGAAGGGTTTCTGAGTTCCTGTTTCTGGGCACATTCCTTTTAAAATTTCTTCCCTGGTTCTGAAATCTGGGCTTTCTATCCATCTGATTAGTTGACTTTCCTTGATCCTGATTCCTTTCTATTGCTTCCACTTTCCTCTTTAAATTGCCCCTTTCCTTCTGATTCTGATCACTCTCACCTTCTATTATCATAGCCTTCTGAACCACTTCTGCATACGAGTTGATCTCAAAAGCTGCAACTCTGCTCCTTAACCATGGCTTCAATCCCTGTTGAAACCTCTTCGCTCTCTTTTCATCCGTATCCACATAATCTCCTACAAACCTTGCTAATTCGGTAAACTTCTTCTCATACTCATCAACACTCATATTTTCCTGCTTAAGATTAAAGAACTTTAACTCCATCTGATTCTGCATATACCTAGGAAAATACTTCTCCAGAAAAATCCTTTTAAACCTATCCCACTGAATCACTTCTGTTGCTTCCAATGCTTTAGCCGACTCCCACCAATAATTAGATTCACCCTTAAGAAAATAACTAGCAAATTCTACCTTCTGCTCATCACTAACCTTCACCAATGCGAAGGCCTTCTCCATTTCCTTAAGCCATATCTGGGCTTCAACTGGATCTTTTGTTCCTTGAAAATCTGGGGGTTTCACAGCCTGAAAAGATTTAAAAGTTACCGCAAGTTGGGCTGGTTGTTGCTGTCCTTGTTGCTGTTGCAATTGTTGATATTGTTGCTGAAGTAGCTGCTGCTGCTGAGCCAAAGTAGTCGTCTGCTGTTGCAAAAGTCCCAAAAGTTGGGCCATATCCATATTGCCTTGATTATCTTCTCTATTCTGATCATCTTGATCCCTATTCTGATTAGCTCTAGTATTGCTCCTTCTTGGAGGCATCTTTCTGAATATTAAACAAGCATCTATTTATCCACAAACATACATCTAACCGCAACATGGCACAATATAGTCTAACAGTTCTAATATGACATGGTACAACCTAAAATTTAAACCATCTCACGCGGCCAAATAATACGATAAAAAGAAACGATAATAATAAACGATACGGCACCGATGACATCCATCGATAACCCAAATCCAAAGGTTCAAAGTACCAACCAACATAAAGTTCGAAAACCGAAACTGAAAATACGATAAAATCTAACAACATAAGTCTGATAATCATATGGCTATACTATAAGCCATCTCATAAAACCCATAACATAAAACTAGTTATCCAGCAACTGGCTGATCACACGCTGAAGCTCGTCCACCATCATCTGAACCATAGCATAACTCTCCCAATCTCGATAAGGTACCATAGCGCGAAGCCTCTCGTTAGCCATCTCGGTGAGTGACTGAAGCCTGGAGGCAAGAGTCGGGACATGATCCTCGGGTATATCCTCACCATCGCCATACAATGCATCAACTCTCCTCTGAAGCTGAGCGTTCTCACCATAAAGATGATCACACTCCCTAAGTAACTCCTGATAAACGGGCAAAGGTACAGTATCTGCTGTCTCGGCCGGAGGTGGAGCTGAAGGTCCTGGTGCCCTCTGTCGCTGCCAATAATAATATAATATAATATATATATATATATATATATATATATATATATATATATATATATATATATATATATATATATAAGCGTCAGATAAAACTTAGAAGCATACTACTTAAACACTCTCGATAATAGGGGTCAATCAATCCTATTCTTTTAGAAATATCATACTATTAACCTTCTAAGTGAGTTTCTTTTTCAATCCTAAGTGATTATTGAAAATGTGATCTATCTTGTTACCTAAACCTATATTGTTCAGTGACTCAAACCTGTGGCTCTGATACCAAACCTGTGACGGCCCCAAATCCCTTAATCAAAATTAACTAGATAATGGTAAAGCATGCATATTAATTATTTAGACATTACCACTCCCACGCCTAGATCGCCAACAGGTAAGAGTTTGAAGCAATATAAACTACCAATTCAAAACCAATTATTTATTACAGACCACAAATTATTCTAAGTTCAAAAGATTATAGACTAAGTCAAAAGTCTAGCAAAACATGATCCATCTGACCGCCACTCCCTTCTACCTGGAACTGCCTCCTATAGGCTACACCTGAACCACCACAATTCTTACGCGCAGTCTCAAGAGTCCTTACCATCTTCGAGCTTCACTGAAAGGTTAAGGAAAAATAATATCATTGAGCCAATTGCTCAGCAAGTGCATAAACAACAATATAAGACTGGCAAAATAATTCAACTGTAAAGCAAGATATGAAATCTGCAAATGAACTGTATCAACTGAATCAATATCAAAATAAAATGAGAAGGAATTGGAATATCTGATAAGACGCTACGAGCAACGCTGGGTGATCAGCCCACGACAGAGCTCCGAACCCGCATATCCAATACGGTGTTCATCAAATATAAGGGGATCCCAGGCACACATTGGCCTATAATAGTAACATGATTTGGACCGGCGCCTCGGTCAAAGTAACATTCCATCCAATTCCATTTAGGTCAAACAATGTTTATCAAATTCAATTCATCTCAAAGAAACAAGAATATCAATGTTATATCAAGTTGTTAATCAACAAGAATAGGATTCTCAAATTTCGAATAAATGACAAGGGTCAAATGAAGAAAATCAATCATTTCGGATTCTTAGAAGTTGGGGTTATATTTAAAGTACTTGGTTAAGTCAAGAAAATAAGTCAAGAATGAATCAGTGTTTTAAGGTAGAAAAGAATTCATCAAACAAGATGGCGTTTATATAGTTGATTCAAGGGTTCAAGAGTTCAAGAAAATACGGAAAGGTTTCCACGCAATGTGGTTATGATTAACAAAACAAGTCAAGTTCAAGTTCAAAGGATATGAATCAATCACAAGGTATACGACAATATTAAGGTCGGAAAGAATAAGGTACTAATTTGTGACAACTTAACAATTCGATATTTCATGGCATTCAATATATGGTATCAACAAGGTAAGATAGTACACTTGCCTTAAATCACGAGATCAAACTAGATAGCGTCCTCCTCAATCGGCTCCTTGCCAGGCCTCCTACTCGGACCTATAATAATAATAAACAATATCTTATTTTCCCCTCTTTTGTTTACATATCACAAAGCAATCCTAATAATGCTAACGCCCCATCGATATAACCATGTTATACACATACATTTATACATGTAAACACATAAGTCATGTAAGTCATTTAGCACGTAATTCACTTAACATACAATGTAGTAAGATATAGTACTATAATGATTCTACGACTTAACATTGGAGATGTGCCTTTAGGGTTTTGGAAATCACTTATTATATTTTTAGAAATTTCGGCGGCATCTCCTTTGTATAGTCGTCAAACCATACCGAATATAATCGGTCTCAATCAATCACAAAACAACACAATGCACCTCCAATGGCTACAACTTCATCATCAATCGACTACTACAATCACCAAGCAATCCTAGGCTATCCTACTCTCTCCACGATGACTCATTAAGCAATTCATAACTCAAATTCACATAGCAATTCAATCATGCAACCAATTAATTCATGTAACAATTTAATCAATTAGCACTTAAACAATTCAAGCAAGTAACTCACAATAATTCACACAAGTCCCACAATCTCTCTTCTCTTCCTCCCTCTCTCGGCCTCTCGGCCTCTCTCTCTCCCTCTCCTCTCTCTCTCTCGGCTTCTCCCTCTCTTCACCAACAATCACATACAAAACCCTCACAATGACATACACCATTACTTACATGCATATCAATTCACAAAACCATAATCTCACATACCCACCAATGTTACTTATAAATTTTACAATCAAAATCAATTTATAAACTTAACCCATCAAAGTTCATAACATTAAATCATCAAAATCACTAACCTTCTTAATTTGACACCTACTAACAATCATCAACTAACAAAACAAGCATACCCACAACTTGAAATCTTATAAAAACTCAAACCCATCATCAAAATCAACATAAAAAGTTATAAAAACTCACATGCATCCACATATCACCTACTAATCATGTAAAATCATAAAATTAACACTTGCATGCAACCCTTCGGCTCACTTTCATTCATGGCCGAAGGTTTGGGGTCCTCCGGAGAGCCCGAAAATTCGTGGGTCTCTTCCAGGGAGTATACCCAATCATCAACACCCACAAACTTACCTTGATTCTTTGATTTTCGAAAAACCCTAAATTGGAAAAGTAAAGAAATTGAAATTTAAAACCATGGGTTTGTAGAGGATGACAAGAGGAGTGTTTTTATGTATAATAGTGTGGGGTTTTAATGGAGAAATTTACCTTGATTAAGCTTGAGAATCAATGGAGGTTATGAGAACTTGAGAGAAAAAGATGAAGTCAGTGTGGGGGGGGTTGTGTCTCGGCCGAATGAAAAAAAATAAGGGGAGGGGAGGGTTTTGTCCAAGCCTACTAACACACACATGTAATTAAATCATATTTTATTGATACATCTTTTAATTAAATAAAAGACTTGTAAAAATAATTCTATTTACAAGATATTTTGGATCCAAAAATAATTTATTGACACATAAAATTAAAATATGGAATTCTCTTCCTCAATATATTTTTAAAACGTTTTTAAAATCATTTTATGAAAAGATTTGAATTTTACAAGTTTTAATATTTTAAAAAGGAAAATAATTGGAAAAATCCTTGTAAAATATTTTAATGCGAAAATAAATTAAACTTTTATTTTTAAAAAGTCTTTAAATGCATAAGGATAATAAAACAAGAAATTTCATGATTTTTACTAACTCCAAGAATTTTATAAAAATGTTTAAGTGAACAAAAATCATGTTTTAACATTTAAAAGCTATACAGAATTTTAATAAAATTTCACGTCAACACATCTAGCAATTAGACACGTAACACATATTCACAATCACACAAACATGTAATGACTCATCAATTAAGGCACATCATAATATTTTAATGCCAAATAATATTATTTATAGAGTACGAAATTCCCAGATATTACAGTGTTCACATATTCCGGCACAAACCTTGACAACTCAGTAAATTTGGCCTCATACTCGGCCACCGTCATGTTACCTTGCCTTAGTTCCAAGAACTTCAGCTCCATTTGGGTCTCCATGAACCTAGGGAAGTACTTTTCTAAGAACAGCTCGCTAAACCTCTCCCAGGTCACCACACCTCTTCCCTCCAAATTCTTCATAGCTTCCCACCAGTAGTTTGCCTCACCCTTCAGGAGCTAGGTGGCGAAAATAGTCTTCTGCCCCTCAGCGACTCCTAGTATCTCGAAATATTTTTCCATTTCCTTCAACCAGGCTCTTGCCTCAGCCGGGTCTGCAGTTCCCTTGAATTCCGGGGGTTTTAGGGATTTGAAATTTCGGAAGGCATTTGCATTCGCATTGCTGGGTGGTTGCTGAACCGGGGGACGGTCCAATTTCTGCCTAAGTAGTTCCATGGACTGTTCCATAGGGCCTCCCCTTGGATGTTCTACCTCTCGGGTGTCATCACCAGCTTCTTCTTCGTCATACTCAGAGTTATCAAACAAGTTATAATCGTTGCCCTCATCCTCGCTCAGGCTCAAGTCCTCCCCCTCATGGTTCTGGTGGCCTCCGGTCCCATGGTGGCTACCCTGGCCTTCAGAACTGACCGGGTGAGCTCGAGTGTTCATTCTTCTGGGTGGCATGATTCTGATAATGAAACAAGAAATGGGTTAGGGTTTTCCAATTACTTGACAGCGTTTACAGGAGTCAGGAACGTATCGTTCCTCCTCATAAGGGTGGAAATTGCAAAAGTTTTAATAACCTGATGCTAGTGATAAAACGTCAAAACATTTTTGGGGAAAATCGCTATGTGGTTCGAAAACATTTGCAGGAGTTTTCGAGATTTCAAAACTTCGACAATTTTTTTTTATATTTTTTTTTTGAAAATTTATTTTAAAATTTGTAGGAACATTTTGGAAATTTGTATAGAACAATTTGAAATCGCATGTCGTAAATTTAAAACAGTATGGTTGTATTTGTGGCTTGTAGAAATTGTATATTCACAGTTGTATATCAAAATAGTAAAGCATGGCATCGGAAAGTAAGGCAGTTGAGACAATATCAAGGAAACTGAACTAGATAAATACGATACAGAGTCATCACATAGTTTGGATGTTAAAGCCTAACACATGGTTCCAATATCAAGGTCTAACAAAAGTGGAACAATAACAAGTACATCATCTGAATAGTTAGGGCTACACAAAAACAGGGCTACATCCGTACATACTATCCGAAGTCACATCTACATATCGGTAGGTCAGTCTACTCATCCACTGGTCAGAAAGGATACCACTGCACAAGTCAACTATCCCGCAAAATCGACACACTAAGGTCATCTGAACCTAGAGGACTGAGCTATCCATAACACATCATGGTGCCGCCCCGCGACGGAGCAAGGCCCTCACCCGGGAAAATGCACGACGCACCACACGCCTAGAATCCCTGGCCCGGACCATTCCGCCCCCGCGGACTCCCAAACCGATAATCCTCGCGCGACTCCTCCTCTCAATCCTATGGAGTCGAGCTCTAGTCCTCCTAAAAACAGCAGTCCTCATCTCAGCTTGAATCCTCAATCGCACCTCGCGCTCCTCCACTAGTGCCCGCCTCGCCTCATTAAGTCTGGCCTCGGCAGAAAGTAGGTCTCGGGTCAGGAACTGCACAACATAGGCGTGCTCAGCGCCCGACACCGGAGGTAGGTCCAGTGGTGAGGGTGGTACGGCAGGGACAGGAGCAGGAGCAGGGGTAGGGTCAAGCTACTCCTTGCCAGAAGTATCATCTTCGAAGTCATCATCCGATGAAATAGGGCTCGATGACTGCGGAGAGGGTGGGGGTGACGCAACACGACCCTCACCAGATCGCACACTCTCCTCGTCAGTAGCTACAGGGGAGGGGGTAACAGGCTCAGGCTCAAGCTCAAAGGGCTCCTCATCGGGATCCTCATCATCAGTATCTCCTATCAGCGTAATCCAAGGGCCAAGCTCAGGGTCAGCACCCATGTCCTCCTCAGGATCCTCGGTATCTCGCATCAGTGCCTCATCATGCTCTCTCTCATAGGCCTCAGGGTCTGATATCTCCACCATCTACACAAGGGAAATAAGGTGGGTCACTAACCATAAGGAAAAGTTTAAGGAGTACCTCCCTCACGGGCCTTAAAGTCAGGGCTATATCCGATAACCCGACCGCAAACTCGATGAGAGTTCTAGGTATTATTAGGGTTGTTATTAGGGTTATTATTATTATTATTATTAGGGTTGCTTTCTTAAATTACTATCATTTCTGAGAACTGTAACCTCGCTCTGATACCATTTCTGTGACGCCCCCAGATCCGGGGTCGGAGATCTAGGCGCTCATGGTCCATTTTCCATTAATAACATACCGGTTCTTGCACATAATATATATAACAGCCATCGACCCCGCAATAAAACTCACACCGCACGCACACACACACACACACACATGTTAGAGACTCAGAAACGTCATACACTTGATTGAACAAAAGTAAAAGCTTCAGAGTTATGACAAACCGAATTAAATAGTATTTATGCTACCAACAACACTTCGATATGAAGCGGTGCTAGCGGCTTGAATGTTTGTTACAGTACACTGCCTTGCACAGGTCATACTTATAAATAAAACGTACTAACAAAAGTTGCCAACCAATCCGGCTAATGGGGCCTACCGGTGGGATCTCAACTGCAGCCTGGGGCCTAGTCACCTGCTTTCGGGCAGTCTGTCTGGGTCTTGCCATTTCTCTTAACTGTTGTGTTTGTAAATTTGAAAACAAGCAAGAGTGAGCAACTATAGCTCAGCAAGAAATATATGTATAAGGTAAGCAATATAAAATTATATGTGTTTAGCAGTTATTAAACTCGTTTATATCAATCGGTTATAAAATCATTTGTCATCGTTGATAAATTTCAAAGGTGCACCAATACGTGCCCTTGTTTTCAAAGTAAACTTGCAGTTCTAGATACTGCATGAAGTCAACATCTTTCTCATCAAAACAGAATACTATCAGCAACTTGGCACTTAGGCCGAAGAAGCAGTGTCAGAGCATTTTTCCAAAGTGGAGGAATGGGACTTAGAGAAAACATAAAACATGACAGGGATTGACGATGATCAGTCGCCACATCCAAGTCCAATAATCCGAGGGTCTTCTCTACCGGTAGAAGGATAGAAACTACATCCGTAACTATCCTCGGGTGAAAACTACATCCGTAATCACCTTCGATGAAAACTACATCCGTAATCATCCTTCGGCAACACCTGGGCCGGAATAATAATTGATGGACCGCCTGGCTCACGACCGCTTACACATCCCGGGAATCGTTCGTCAACGATTCCCACACCTGCCAGAGTCCCCTTTTTCTTTTAAAAACTTTATTTTGATGGTAAACTGAGTAGTTGAGGTCCGACATCAGTCGACCGATAATTCTTGAAATCGTACAAGAAGCAAAACCTGACCGGGGGTTTTCGAAAATGTTTTGGGTTCGAAAGAGTTCGAGTTTGAAAACGCTAAAGGTATCTTGGATTAGTTTTGTCTTTAAAATAATGAACAATAATTAATAAATGATATTTTAAGATTTAATATAAATAATTAATAAAATAATTATTTAATTAAATAAGCTTTTAATCCAAGATATGTATTTTTGAGTATTTATGATAATATAAAAATAATAAATACTTAAGTATACGATACTTCCCGAATGACCCTTCGGGTTTTTGTAATTTAATCACGATACAATAATATACCGTGTTAGGCCGAATACACAATTAATAATCAACTTGGTATGAGAGTTTAACAAGTAAAACGTTTATGCACTTAAAAACTTCTTGTATTAAGAACCCTCTTCGTGATGTAAAATATCACAAAGAGCTGCTAGGTTACAATAAAGATAATTCGTTGTACGATACCCTTCTAGGGTTAACCTAACTATATTTATATAACATACAGCTACGATACAATCTCTAATTGACACTCCTAATAATCAGCTACACAACGATATCAATTACAGATTGTTACACGTCTCCTAAGCCAACTCGATCTCTTTGATAGCTATCCAATCTTCAAAGATATCGCTCCTATAATAAATCTTCAATCACTGTTGACCAGTAGACGCTGCCTCCAGACAGAGTTTAACAAACTCTGTCAAGTTTCCATCTGTCAGAGTTTACACTAAACTCTGACTGCTTCCAGCTAAACTCTGATAATTCACTGTAACACTTAAACACTGATTAAAACACATCAATTATATTTAACAATCTCCCCCAACTTGTTCATTAGCAAAAATGCACAAGTTAATGACAATAATTGATGATGTCAAAACAAATAAACGAATACAGTGTTTACACAAATTCAGAGTTTAAGCTTCTACTTAACAAAAACTACAGAGAATAAGAAAATCCTTATAGACCTTAATCTCTTATCACCTCAAGATCTGGCATAGCTCTGAGATAATCTATGAGCAATCTTCTTTCTGCATTTTCAAGTTCAATCTTCATAGCTTCTTTAATTTCTCTGAGCTGAGGATCACTCTCATCTGTCTGATAGATAGCAGCCCTAAGATCATAGATTTTGTTCCTTCTCATCTCATTTCCCAGTCTGATAAATCTGACTTTTTCTGACTATGAATTGAAGTCAAGTACTGTGATTCCCAAATCAGTCTTTAACTTTGCAGTACCTTTCTTCATTTCAATGAGATTTCCTTTGTAATCCCTGTACTTAGGAACATATCTGCTATTATATTTCTCTCCTCTGATTGCCAGATTCTGAAGCATTCTCTGTCTGAGCACATTAGCAACTGATTGAGTCCTTTGACTATTCACCTTGAGAAGTAGACCTGGCAATATGGATCCAAAACCATATATCCAGTCCAAACCAAACCATTTTTTAAAATTTGGTCCAATAAAAAATCACACATTTTAAATGGATTTGGATTGGTTTAAAATCACATATTTTAGCTTAAATATGGATCTAATTTGGATCAAATAAGTGATATCCATATTTTCATATCCATATTACAATTGATACTGAGATTCTCATTGTGAAGCGTCTTTTTGACGTGTCTACACCGAGTTGGCCCGTCTGTGCCTGTCAACTCAAAGTAGCTTCGGAAAAAAATATTTTCGAATAAATAATTCGGAAAAACATATTTTTCGAATAAAGAATTCGGGAAAAAATATTTTCGAATAAATATTTGGGAAAAAAATAATTTCGAATAAATATTTCTGAAAAAAAAATTTCCGATTAAATATTTCGGAAAAAAAAATTCCGAATAAATATTTTGGGGAAAAAATATTTTGGAATAAATAATTCGGAAAAAAATATTTCCGAATAAATATTTTGGGAAAAAAATATTTCGGAATAAATATTTCGGGAAAAAATATTTTCGAATAAATAATTCGGAAAAAAATATTTCCGAATAAATATTTCGGGAAAAAATATTTCCGAATAAATATTTTGGGAAAAAATATTTCCGAATAAATATTACGGAAAAAAATATTTCCGAATAAAGATTTCGGGAAAAAATATTTCCGAATAAATATTTCGGAAAAAAATATTTCCGAACAAATATTTCGGGAAAAAATATTTTCGAATAAATAATTCGGAAAAAAATATTTCCGAATAAATATTTCAGGAAAAAATATTTCCGAATAAATATTTCGGGAAAAAATATTTCCGAATAAATATTTCGGAAATATTTCCGAATAAATATTTCGGGAAAAAATATTTTCGAATAAATAATTCGGAAAAAAATATTTCCGAATAAATATTTCGAAAAAAAATATTTTCGAATAAAGATTTCGGGAAAAAATATTTCCAAATAAATATTTCGGAAAAAAATTTTCCGAATAAATATTTCGGAAAAAAATATTTCCGAATAAATATTTCAGGAAAAAATATTTCCGAATAAATATTTCGAAAAAAATATTTCCGAATAAATATTTCTGAAAAAAATATTTCCGAATAAATATTTCGGGAAAAAATATTTTCGAATAAATAATGCGGGAAAAAATATTTTCGAATAAATAATTCGGGAAAAAATATTTTCGAATAAAGATTTCGGGAAAAAATATTTCCGAATAAATATTTCGGAAAAAATTTCTCGAAAATTTTTTTTCCGAAAAAAATTTCTCTGAGAAAAAAATCTCGGAAAACTTTCTAGAAAAAAAATACTCAAAAAAAAATTTAAAAAAATATACATTTATAAAAGTGGTTAATCTATATTTCAATCCAAATCCATAGGAACCAAACCGAATCCAAAACCAAATTTATAGAAATATGGTTTTAAAATGGACTTGGATCAAGAACCAATCCAAAACCATATTATTAGAACCAAAACCAAACCAATCACAAATCTTGCCAGGTCAAGATTTTCTCCATGTTGCTCAGGCTCAGCAACAGGCATAGACTGAGAAGTGGCCTTGGTTGCTTGATCAATTTCATCTCCTCCTTCAATAGTTTGGTGAGCATCAGATAATAACTCAGTATGGGATGCCACAGTTTCAGAAAGAACAACCGTAGGTTGATTAGCTGCACCAGTATCAGAGATAGGATCAGAGAATGGCATAAATGAATCAAGAATATCATTTATTGGAGAAAGGCCATCTCTAGCATCCTCTTCTGCAGGCATTTTGTCCTCTGCAGACATTTCAACCTCTACAGGTATTGAATCTTTCTCAACCTCAACAGGAGGTGTTTGCTGTGAAACTACCTCTGGAGCATCAATATCTTCATCCACAGAATCAGAGAATACCAGTTTTCTTCGCTTTGCTAGAGGTACATTATCTGAATCCTCTTCACTAGATGGTGGAGATTGTTCTACCACTGAGAGTGATTTAGGTATGTTTGCCGTTTGTCTTATTCTTTTCACTCTTCTAGTATAAACAGCTCCAGGAGATGTCTGTTTTGATTTTCTTTGTGTCTCTATTGCCTGCTTAACCCTTGCATGTCGTTCATGAATTGCCTTCTTAACTCTTTGTGCTTTAGACTGTGATTTTGGTGGAGAGTGTGATGATTCAGAGTTTGTGTGAGTAGTGTGTGAAGGTTGTTTTGTAGGTGCTGAGAGAGTAGGTGATATAGGCGGTTCAGTGTTTGGTGTTTGAGTACGATCAATGTTTAGCGGTTCAGGTTGAGGTTCAGAGTGTGGTTGTGGTTGTTGTTGTTGTTGTGGTTGTGGTTCATGTTGTTGTTGTTGTGGTTGTGGTTGTGGTTCAGGTTGTTGTTGTTGTGGTTGTGGTTGTGGTTCAGGTTGTTGTGGTTCTTGAGGTTGATTAAGAAAATTTTGCAAAGCAAGTGGCATGACAAAAGCAGGGAGATTTGCTTTACCAACATCCTTATTAGTCATATCAGAGAATATTCTCTTATTGACTCTAAAAGGATCAATTTCATCTGTATCAGCAATTTCTAGACCAGGTACACAAGCATTGAACAGCATTTGACAAAAACGAGCATAATAAACAGTAGTAGATTCTGACAGTTTATCACCTAAGTTCATCAGAACATATCGACCAAAATCAAAATTACTACCATAGAGTAGAGAATACCCGATTTGGAGACTGTCTATTGGAATGGCATCCCAGTTGGTGACTTTCTTCTGGAACGTCCTTGTAATGCAATCAAAGAAAAAGTTCCATTCCTTCCTGAGATTTGGTCTCTTTATACCTCCAAGCTTGTCATGAGATTCCATGTAACCTATCTCTTGTAGCATCTCTCTCAAATGAGTTTCATTAACCAGAGTATAAGAAGTATGTGTGTCAAACCCCATTGTATCTCTTACAGTTTGTGGAGTAATCACATAATCTTGTTCTTCATAAGTGAAGATGATGTTAGGAGTCCCATTCTCTCCTCCATCCACATAAACTGAATTCTGCCAAAATGTAGCAATTTGAGATGCAGAGGGAATATCAGGTCCGACCAGAGCTTGTCCAATCTCTGAATCTCTCAAGAAATTCTGCATTAGATGAAACGGTTCTGGAACACGTTCATGATAGAGTGGAGCTTCATAGTTGTTAGGAACAAACCGTAAACCAAGAGCAGTGAATGCTTTAGAAGCCATTGAGTTAAGAAATTTGCAAGAATTTCCAAGAGAAATGTATGTAGGAAAGGTGTTTGCGAGAGTGCCCAAGTGAAAAATGAGAGAACTGTGAGATGTAAGAATAAAACACAACCGTTTGGACACAAAAGTAATTAGAGTAATTAAAAACCCAATCTCTTATGTAAACAAACACTCAATCAGTTCCTAGATTAATGTGTAGTGGGACACGATAATGTGTGAGTGGGACACATTAATGGGCGAGTGGGTCACGTGCGCTTATTTTTAAGAAGAGTATTTTGCAAATTAAAACATTAAAATATTCGATTTAAACAAAAATCAAATAATACTCTCTTAAAATATCTGGACCCAATTAAAAATAGAATATGAAGCGTTTACCTGTTGCCTTTAATAACCAGAATACGAAGCGTTTAAGGACTTCATTGCTTACCCATGTCTATTTAAGGCCTAGAGACTTGCTCAGATTAGTTCATTAATCCTTTAACCTTTCAGTTTCCTCTGTAAAATCACAAACCCTTCAAACAAAACACTCTGAAAAACAATGGCCAACCTTACCATCAAAGAAAAGAACCTCCATCTTGTCGAGAATAGGGATATCTTCAGCTATACGCGTGAAGAGTTTGAAGCGTTTGACTGGGAAAGACAGCTTGAGACGTTGTGGCTGCAAATGGATGCCGGTCTGGAAGAGATCGAGAGAGAGAAACCTGCAAGGGTGATCGACATCGATGCTGCTCTCCAAGCAACATTTGCATGGCTCTCCTCGAAGGCATCCTCATCCAACACCACCAACCATTGTTAATGAATATGTCAGCAAAAATAACCTTATCCCTTCAACTTCCACCCAAATAAAGTGGCAAAGATGGGATCTGGGAATTTTTGCTAACAATGGAGTGGTTTGGACTGACCTTTTATTTTCCTGTTGAATAGATTAGCAGATAGAGAGAACAAAAAGATGTAATACTTGCTTGTAATCTCTTTCTTTTTATCAATGAAAAATTATGTTTCTTTAATCTTATTCAGTGTGTTCTGCAAATTTTATTTATGTTTTATGAACTGTTCTTCAAGGAAATAAATCAAAGAAGAGAATATGAAAACTAATTAAAGTAATCATATAAAGAACACATTCATCAACAATCCACTGATTAACAGTTGTCAAAATCCCTATTTACTCCAAAATTTTCAAATTATCCAAGTGAAAAGTTACCTTAGAGTACAAATCACGAATCAACAGCGTTTGTCAATTCTCCAACTTTATCACCGAAACCCTTTCATAAATTGCACAGTTGTGAAAATATGTGTGTGTGAAGCAGAGTTTACTAAATCAATTTTTAGAGCATCTAATTTTTCATAAAATCCATAAAGTAAATCAATAAACACTGGATGCACAAACTGTCATAGTAAACACTGACTGTATGATGAAAGCTAAACTCTGAAGTAATCAAACTATATACAGTAACTTTTATTTTATACCCCCTCTATATACATTTTTTTTTTTTATTCATTCCAGTAATCAGAGGTTGGAACCAGTCACCAAAAATTCAAAAATTTTAGCCCTTATCATTTTGATAAGTTCCTGGGTCATCCTAGTATTTAACTAGTCACCAAAAATCAGAGAATTTTAGCACATATTATATACCAATAAGTTCCTGGGTCATCCTAGTATCCAACATAATCTCAAAGGAGTATAACAACCTATATACATTTTCTTTGGGGTATTGCAGTAAGCATTTTATTCTATCAGAGTATAACTAATAGAATTTAGAGTTCATCAACATCAGTAGTTTTTCATGTAAGGTAATGCGTACAGTATTTATAGACTCAGAGTTTAGGACAGAATAAACTAAGAGATGCTATAAATATGAGCCAGTATCATGCTGTGTTAACTTTCTGCACAATCTAAGATTAGATCACAATAACTCAGAAAGATTCATGATTAATTGCTGAGAATCATGCTTCATACATATTTCTTCATTGGTGTTTTTCATTCAGACAAAAATCAACTCAGAGTTCACAGAGTTTATCAAACTTATTAATAGTGAATGACATACAGGCATGCTGACAGAGTTTAACAGAGTATGCATAACAGAGTTTAATCAACAGAGTTCACTTAGCATTTAACAAATCAGGAAATATGAGTATTACACTACATAAGTAAAATTTGAATCTAACCAACATTCCTAGTCAGAACCAGAGACCATTCCTAGTTCATTGACCAGTCTTGTAAATGTAGCTTCACTCAATGGTTTAATGAAGATATCTGCAAGCTGTTGTTCTGTAGACACAAAATGTAGTTCAATATTCCCTTCTTCCACATGTTCTCTGATGAAGTGGTACCTTATGCTGATGTGCTTGGTCATTGAATGCTGTACTGGATTACCTGTCATAGCAATAGCACTTTGATTATCACAGTAAATAGGAATTTTACTGTACCTCAATCCATAATCCAGCAGTTGATTCTTCATCCACAAGATCTGTGCACAACAGCTACCAGCTGCAATATACTCTGCTTCTGCTGTAGATGTGGAGATTGATTTCTGTTTCTTGCTGTACCAGGAAACAAGTTTGTCACCAAGAAATTGACAACTTCCACTAGTGCTCTTTCTGTCTATCTTGCAGCCTGCAAAGTCTGCATCAGAATACCCAAGTAGCTTGAAATCTGATTCTCTGGGGTACCACAGACCTAATGATATGGTGCCCTTGAGATACTTGAAGATTCTTTTCACAGCTGTCAGATGTGGCTCTGTAGGATCTGCCTGAAACCTTGCACAAAGATAGGCTGCATACATGATGTCAGGCCTACTAGCTGTCAAGTATAGAAGAGATCCTATCATGCCCCTGTAGTTTGTCATATCCACTGAAACTCCTGTGTCTTTGTCCAATTTAGTTGCTGTTGCCATGGGAGTTGATGCAGATGAACAGTCAAGCATACCAAATTTCTTGAGAAGATTTCTGGTATATTTTTCTTGATTAATGAAAATACCATCATCTGTTTGTTTCACCTGTAGGCCTAGAAAGTAACTAAGCTCTCCCATCATGCTCATTTGATATCTGGACTGCATGAGCTTGGCAAACTTCTTATAGAGTTTATCATTAGTAGACCCAAAGATAATGTCATCAACATAAATTTGAACTAAAAGGCGGTCACTTCCTTGATTGAAATAAAACAGAGTTTTGTCAATTGTTCCTCTGTTGAACCCACTTTCTAGAAGAAATTGAGCAAGTGTCTCATACCATGCTCTTGGTGCCTGCTTAAGTCCATATAGTGCCTTATCTAGCCTGTAGACATAATCTTGATATTTGGGGTCCACAAATCCTGGTGGTTGTTCAACAAACACTTCTTCTTCAAGCTTTCCATTCAGAAAAGCACTTTTCACATCCATCTGGAACACTTTGAATTTCTTGTGAGAGGCATTTGCTAGAAAAATTCTGATTGCCTCCAATCTTGCAACTGGAGCAAATGTTTCATCATAGTCTATTCCTTCCTGTTGTGAATAGCCTTTTGCTACCAGTCTAGCCTTGTTCCTTGTGATAACACCTTCACTATCAGTCTTGTTTCTGAAAACCCATTTAGTACCAACAATAGATCTGTTCTTTGGCCTTAGTACAAGGGTCCAAACTTCATTTCTTTCAAATTCATTCAACTCTTCCTGCATTGCTGTTATCCAGTCAGCATCTTGAAGAGCTTCTTCCACTTTCTTTGGTTCATTTTTAGACAAGAATGCATGAAACAGACATTCACTTGCAGTAGCACTTCTTGTTTTCACTTTTGCATCTGGATCACCAATTATCAAATCAGGTGTATGTGATTTAGTCCATTTCCTAGCAGAAGGCAAATGACTTCTATCAGCATGTGATCCTCCCCCTTGATCCATGCTCTCCTGATTTTGTTGTGATCTATCTTCGTTTTCTGAGACTCCCCCTGAACTTGACTGCCTAGAGTCAGAATTTGAATTTTCAGAGTTTGAATCGTCAGAGTTTGATCCAGATTTTTCAGTTGACTCAGTATCAGTGTTTGAGTCTTCATCTTGTTCATGCTCCCCCTCAACTGGTTCTCCCCTTTGTTGTGGCTGAGAGGTTTCTCCAGTGTTTACCAGTAGAGGTTCAGAGTTTGTTACAACAGAGTCTGTCAGAATTGTTTCATCAGAGTTTACTTCATCAGAGTTTAAATCTTTATTTTCAAAATCCAATTGATCATATTCATCTTTGTCTTCAAGTCCAGTTATCTTTTTATCATCAAAAGAAACATGTATAGATTCCATGATCACTTTAGTTCTCAGATTGTAAACTCTGAATGCCTTTGTTGACAGTGGATAGCCAACAAAAATTCCTTCATCTGCCTTTAGCTCAAACTTGGTCAACTGTTCTGGATGAGTCTTCAAAACAAAACATTTGCACCCGAAAATATGAAAGTATTTCAGGTTAGGTTTCTTCTTCTTCACCATCTCATATGGTGTCTTTCCATGCTTATTGATCAGTGTTGCATTTTGAGTAAAACAAGCAGTTTGAACAGCTTCTGCCCAGAAATAAGTTGGCAATTTTGCTTCATCAAGCATAGTTCTGGCAGCTTCAATCAAGGTTCTATTTTTCCTTTCAACTACACCATTTTGTTGTGGTGTACCAGGTGCTGAAAATTCTTGCTTCACTCCATTGTCCTTGCAGAATTCTTCCATTGTTGCATTTCTGAACTCAGTTCCATTATCACTTCTGATGATTCTGACTTTATTGCTTGATCCTTTGTCCAGAAGCTTCACATGCTCCATCAGAGTTAATGCAGTTTCATCATTCTTTGCTAGAAAATACACCCAAGTGAATCTAGTGTATTCATCAACAATGACTAAAGCATATTTCTTCCTTGCAATAGACATAACATTTACTGGACCAAAGAGATCAACATGCAGAAGATGATAGGGATCAGTGATAGAAAATTCTATCTTGCTCTTGAAAGATGACTTCCTTTGTTTAGCCTTCTGACATGAATCACATAGGCCATCAACATTTAACAAAGCCTTTGGGAGTCCTCTTACAAGATCCTTTCTGATCAATTCATTGATGTTGTTCAAGTTCAAATGTGAGAGTTTCTTGTGCCACTTCCAACTCTCTTCACTAGACATTCTTGTAGACAGGCAAACAGCTTTTCCAACAGAGTCTATCAAAAGCTTGATTTCATAAATGTTGTTTTGCCTGTGACCAACTAGAACAACCTTTCCTGTAGATTTGCTGATAACTTCACAATATTCAGGTTGAAAATCTACATGATATCCCTTGTCACAGATTTGACTCACAGATAACAAGTCATGCTTGAGTCCTGGGACATGAGCTACATTGTTGATGATGACATTTCCAAGATTAATATTGCCATATCCCAATGTTCTTCCTACATTGCCATCACCATAGGAAACTTTTGGGCCAGCCTTCTCCTCATAGTCTGATAGCAGGGCTTTATTTCCAGTCATGTGTCCTGAACATCCACTGTCCACGACTAGGGTTGCCTCCCTGTTACCCTGCAATCACAAGCAATTACTGAGGATTAGTTTTAAGGATCCAGACTTGCTTGGATTCTTTGGCATTCTTAACTTTGTTAGCTTTTGCAGCGGAATTAACATTATCAGAGTTTGAGCTAACAGTATCAGTGTTTACACTTGCAGTATCAACTTTAACCCATTTCAGATTGGGTTTCAGTTCATAGTAATTATGATAGATAGCATGATATTCTCTGCAAGTATAAATGGAATGCCAAGTGCTTCCACAGTGTGTGCATAAAGTCTGTGGCTTAGTTCTAGCAAAATCCTTCTTTACCTCAGACTTTTTAGGTAAAGAATTTATATTTTTATTTTTCTTGCAGAAATTTGCAAGATGCTTAGTACTACCACAGTTATGACATGTCTTTCTTGGAGCATAACTAGCAAGCATTGGTTTATTTCCTGAAGTGATGCCTACTTTTCCATTTCTGTTCTTGTTTGACGCTTTCTGTTTCTCAACAGATTTTAACTCCTTCAGTTTATGCTTGAGTTGTTTATCTGTCATTGAACCAATATTAACCTGTTTAACACTAGTTTTTACTGGTTCACTTTTAACAGCTTCTTTTTCATTTTCAGACAAAAATTTACTGGTTCCATGTATAAAATGAGTTCTGATTTTAACTTGATTTTAACCTAGACCAACAGTGTCTGTTTGAAAAATCTGTTGAGTGTCCTTTCCAGAATTAGTCCAAGTCCTAATTTTATTATTTGCTTCCTCCAACTCTGATTCTAGTTGTTTATATCTCTGAAGCAAATTCTGTTCTTTACAAACAGCATCATCTCTCTCTTTCTGAACTTGTTGCATGTTTTCAAGTTTTTCTTCAACAAATTTATTTCTTACCTTAAGTTCAGAATTTTCAGCTTTTATCCTCTCATTTTCTAAAGTCTGATCCCTATAACTTATATGCAATGACTTAAGATAAATTCTTAATTGAGCAATGTCATCAATATTATAAGCATAGGTAGTTAGAGGTACCTGATTTTCAGAAGTTTCTGATTCAGTAGTAGCCATGAGAGCATAGTTCACTTCTTCATCAGAATCTGAAGTATCTGCCCAATCTCTGCCTTTAGTGTAGAGTACCTTTCCAGTTTTACCTTTCTTGCACTCAAAAGCATAGTGACCCATCTCCTTACACTTGTAGCATTGAATTTCAGACTTATCCTTCTTCCCTTTAGAATCTCTCTTATCAGACTTCCTGAAGCTTTTCCTGTCTTCATTTGAATCTCTAGAAAACCTTTTTCCTTTCTTGAAATTCTTGAAGCCCATTTTCTTGAAAGTCTTCAACATCAACACAGCCATTTTCCTCATTTCTTCTTCATCATCCTCCGAGTCAGATGATTCAGAAGAGTTTAAGTCATAATCAGAGTTTGATGATTCACTTTCTGAATGTATGACCAAAGATTTTCCCTTCATTTTCCTTCTTGATGCCTCTTTCTTCTGAGGCTTCTCTTCAACATTAAGAGCAACAGACTTTCCTTTCCTGCTTGATCTCCTGTTTCTCTGCTCCATTTCCAATTCATAAGTTTTGAGCAGCCCATAGATTTCATCAATCTCTGTTTCAGCAAGATCATAGTTGTCTCTAATAGTGGTTGTTTTCACATCCCACTTTTCAGGTAGAGAAAGAAGAAACTTGAGATTCGAGTCTTCTAGATCATACTCTTTGTTGACCAATGACAGATCATTGATCAGTTTACAGAATCTATCAAATGTTTCTGTCATGGTCTCTTCAGGTTTAGCCTCAAAATGCTCATACTCTTATGTGAGTATGTTTCTCCTATTCTTCTTAATAGCCGCAGTTCCTTGACACCTGACTTAAAGAGCATCCCATATCTCTTTTGCAGTAGTGCAGTTAATGACTTTGTTAGACATAACATTGTCTAAAGCACTATGCAGTAAATGCCTAACTTTTGCATCCTTAGCAATTGATGATAGATCTTCAGGAGTCATGTCCTTCTTTTCCTTTGGAACCATTTTTGCTTCTTCACCAGCAACTGCAACAGATAGCTTTGTAGGATTGTGAGGGCCTTCATAAATCCTGTCAAGATATTCTGGATCTGTAGCCTCCAGAAACATAGTCATCTTGACCTTCCACATAGCATACTCTAATGGCCTGAGAATAGGAACCCTGATTGGTTCATAACGACTCACAGTAGTAGGAGCCTTTTCAGAAACAGTAGGTGTTGGTGGAGGAATTGCTGCCATGATTATTGTTGTGTTTGGATCTTAACCTGTAATAAAGTAACAGATTGGCTCTGATACCACTTGTTAGGCCGAATACACAATTAATAATCAACTTGGTATGAGAGTTTAACAAGTAAAATGTTTATGCACTTAAAAACTTCTTGTATTAAGAACCCTCTTCGTCATGTAAAATATCACAAGGAGCTGCTAGGTTACAATAAAGATAATTCGTTGTACGATACCCTTCTAGGGTTAACCTAACTATATTTATATAACATACAGCTACGATACAATCTCTAATTGATACTCCTAATAATCAGCTACACAACGATATCAATTACAGATTGTTACACGTCTCCCAAGCCAACTCGATCTCTTTGATAGCTATCCAATCTTCAAAGATATCGCTCCTCTAATAAATCTTCAATCACTGTTGACCAGTAGACGCTGCCTCCAGACAGAGTTTAACAAACTCTGTCAAGCTTCCATCTGTCAGAGTTTACACTAAACTCTGACTGCTTCCAGCTAAACTCTGATAATTCACTGTAACACTTAAACACTGATTAAAATACATCAATTATATTTAACATACCGGTCCCCGATCAATGGTACATTTGGACCGCAACGACCTCTATTGCTAGAGTCGTTGTCCGAAGAAAACATTTCATTCTAAGTTCAAGGGGGTACAAACATATATGTGCATATATCTCAAACTTCATCATAACCTCAATAAGCATAAGCATATAATACGATTGAAAGCTACAAACACAACAGTGAAAGTCCTTATATATGTAAGTTTTGAAAAGTAAACTTGCCTTGGTGAGGTTGGGGTGGTCGAGCTTGCGGAGTGGAATGAAGATCTATACATAACCAATAGTCGTTCGTTATTACCTTAACAATACCTTTTAATTACAAGGTTTTAGAGGACACAAAACTAACTTAATGACTTCGTCCTATGACTCTCTAGCCCCACTATAGGTTCATGCCATCAGTCGATTATGCTCGTCACTTATTTGACTTAGTTTGGTTACCACATTCGAAGCGTATTGATTCCTCCTTAAAATCATACCCAAATAACTCCTCTTACGACTTTTTCACTTGCGCGAACTTTACTCTAACATTTTTATAAAATTGAAAAATACATATTTTAATCCAATTCTTTTTGGGTAGCCTTCACCACTGCAATTACTAGCTCTCCTAATTTTTCCATGATCCTACATAAATTTTTAGGGGTTTAAAGATGGCTCACAAGTGGACCATATAGTGCAGTTCGGATTCTAGAACCACTCTTCACTTCTCGGGTCATAACTCAAAATTTATACAACACCTAGTCATGAACCTTACATTTCTAGAAACTACATTCAAATAACTTTCTAACCATATGCATTAGGACCTCGGGAGACAAGATTTAGGGGTTCAAAACCCTCCTACAAGACAGTACATGCTCCCAGAAATTTTACACAGCTTGCAATCTTTCTTAATCATTCAAGAATTCTATGTATACACCACAACCATCATCTAAACCACCAAGATTATTCTCTATAGCACACATGGGGTTATATACACTAAGTACAAGCTTTAAAATCACATCAACAACATATAACCTCAAGATTTTCATCATCCATAACTCTATAACCAAGATTTACACTAAGATTCATGGATCTAACAATATACATCATAAATAATCCATGGTTAAGAGGGGTGAGGATTGTATACCTTTTTGAGTGCCTAGGAACCTTGGATGAGCTTTATAGTCTCTAAGAACACTTAGATGAGCTCCTACAACCCTTAATCCTTCAAGATCTAAAAGATGAACACACTTGGTTACTATTCACTCTATCTTCAACAATTAATATCTCAAGATTGGATGGATAAAATGGTGTGAAATTCATAGCATACCTTCTTTATAGTGTATAGGAGACCTAGGAATTTTGCCTTGATTTGTAAGTGAGGGGAAGTTGAAGAAAATTTTCTTCTTCCTCCCTTGAAGAAGCTTGGCCGAGAGTTTCTTGAACAAAGGGGGGGGGGAGTTGTTTTGGTTGGGTGATGGGTTATGACATGTATTATTGTGTTATGTATTTATATGTATATGTAGTGTATCACATGTTGACACCCTAGGTAGTAGGCTAGGCATACACCATGCTCCTTTGTCTCCTAGAATAATGCACCAACTAGTTACTATTCATTGGTTGCTTTTGCATTTCTAGTTTGCTTTTCTAACAATCTAGTTACATGAGACTTGCATGTAATATCCTTCCTTGTATTATTATTCCTCCACCAATGCTTGTCACTTAATCCTCATTTCATAACGTATCTTAATTAAACTACTCATAATAATATTTTGTCACTTAGAGATTTCCTTTGTAATTCATTAAGTACTAAATTGTATAAATTCCTTAAATATCCATGACACCTTGTCATAATCCCTTAAAATCTTTCAACACTCTAGTAGCTCTCAAATCCCAAGTTTTATAAATCTTACTAGCAATAAGACTCTTGCCTTCAGCAATCTTCCCTTTTTCTTACATGGTGAATGTAACAACATAAATTTCTCAGATAATCAATTCCATTAAACAATATGGGTGACTCAAAAGGTTCCAAATTCACAATGTCATATGATATTATTAAAAAAAAATATTACAAAAATTAGGGTTCTTACAGTGAAGAGGTTTCAGTGCTTAATGATCCTTGGCTTCCAGATATTAACGATCCGTTTGTTCATACTTCAAGTGAATCGCTGTATAATGTGAAAATCTCAACATTGATGAGTATGACAGAGAACCAGTGGGATCATGATCTGGTGCTCGACATTTTCGAAGAAAGAGATGCAAATTTGATATTTTCAATTCCTGTAAACAAAGCAGATAATGATACGTGGTACTGGAGATTCGAGAAATTGGGCCATTACTCAGTCAAAAGTGCTTATGGTTGTATACGAGATGAGAAGGAGAGTAACCATAATGATGATAATTCAGGTTTTTGGAGGCGATTGTGGAACTTAAAAATACCTCCCAAAGTGAAACATTTTGCTTGGAGAGCTATCAACGGAAGCCTGCCAACAAAAGATAATCTCAGGATGAAAAAGGTAGATGTTAACATATGATGTCCAGTTTGCCAAAATGATGCAGAATCAATATTGCATATTCTGGTAACTTGTTTGTTTGCTGGTGCTTGTTGGAGGGATTCAGGCTTACCGAGAGTTGCTAATACATTTAATCTTTCAAAGAATGGTTACAGTTGGTATTCCAGAAGTACAAAAGAGAAGAGATTCAGCGTGCTATTATGAACTGTTGGATATTGTGGAAGAGTCGAAATGACTTAGTGTGGAATCAACACAGTTTAGAAGTGTTTGAAGTAGTAGAGTCAGCAAAAACTGTTCTTAACCAATGGAGGAGTGTCCAAGACAAATCTTTTGACAACTTCCTAGGGTACATGTCTCAGGATGATGGTCACGAACACTGACAGTTATCACGGGATGATAGAGTTAAGATTAATTTTGAAGCTGCTATTTTCGAGCATGACAACTGTTATAGCCATGCTTTTGTAGTTAGAAACCATCATGGTCAGCTGATTGAGGCAAGGTCGAGGTGCTTGCAAGGTAAAATATCTCCTGAGCTAGCTGAAGCTATTGGAATCCGGGAAGTATTGAGCTGGATTAAGGACACGAGGTATCATAATGTTGAAGTCGAAACTGATTGTTTGCAGGTTGTTCAAGCTATTCGATCTTCGATTACACGTATGTCGTACTTAGGGAGAGTGATTGAGGATTGTAGAGCATTGCTAGAAAGGTTAAAAGATCAAAATGTGCTTATTTGATTTGTGAAACGTTCAGCGAATAGAGTATCTCATTACTTAGCGAGATATAGTTATTCAATAGCTGACCGTATTTGGAGAATGGGAGATGTCCACTCGAAATTTCAGAATGTACTTTTGAACGATTTGAGAAGTTAATGAAAGCTGATTTTATTTGTGGCAAAAAAAAAAAAAAAAAAAGAAAAGAAAAAGAAACACCTTGTATCAAAGTCACTTAATCCGACTCCGGCCCACCAAAAAATTAGGGCTTAGGTTCTTCTGCTTAAACCAAACCAAACCAAACATACCCAGTATATCCCGCTCAGAGCAGGGTCTGGGGAGGGTAGGTTGTACGCAGGCCATACCCCCACTTTTAGAGCGGGGAGGCTGTTTCCGTGAAGACCCTCGGCTGAGTGCACAACATACATAGAGTGTGGAAAAAAAACAACGGAAATGATACGGAGATGGCCAATGACATACCTGAGGCCCATGGCGTTCTCCACATGGGACCTACCTGTCTGCGAGGATTTATGCTACTCCTATCTTGATGAGCTCCACCCACACGGAAAGTCCCGCACAGAGATACCACCGAGCCAAGCTCCCTGCAGCTGCAAAACCAGAAAACAGAAGACACTGAAATCGAAGAGTGAGAACACTAAAGCCGAACTTCTAAAAAATCGCTAACCGAGACAAGGCAACTCTGAGGCTCTCGACAACAGATCCACAACCTAAAACGGAATCCACCACTCTGATACGCCGCCTCCAAGAACACCTATCCGCGAGCATGGTCTCATTTAAGTCTAAGACCTTCAAATCCATCCGGAGCTGCTCTTCCCACGTCCTCCTCGGCCTGCCTCTCCTCCTCGCCCCAACAACCGCCAGACTCTCGATCCTCCTAACTGGGGCTTCCGCCAGCCTCCTTCGAACGTGGCCGAACCATCTCAACCTTCCTTCCCTAACTTTCGCAGATAAAAGCGCCACTTCCAGCTCGCTCCTAAACACCGAGTTCGGGATTCTGTCCAGCATCGTGCGCCCACAAGACCACCGCAACATTCTCATTTCAGCCCCTTCCAACTTGCTTAGGTTCTTCTGCTTGTCAGTCTGAAAATCAAAAAATCTCTTTGAGCAAAATTAGAATCAAAGCCCAGATCTTTGAATCTCTAAAACACTAGAGTTCTTGAATCTACTGTAAGTCTTTTTCTCTGTGTGTATCCTTATATGTATTCCTTACATGTACCAAAAAATGATGATGTTGTGTAATATGCAAACCCTGTGTTTCTTTCGTACCTGTACTTACAGAACCATATACACAACTGCAACTACTAATACTTTCCCATTAAAAACCACATTTCTCAAATTTGGGTTGTCTGAAAAAACCCATATTCGTGCTTCTAATGTGGTTCCTTTACAATCTTGCTCTGATGAAAACGGACCTGGTGCAGTTCTTAAATTGTTTCAAGATTTCGGGTTTTCGCAGACTGATATTACTAGAATTAATTCTAAGCAGCCCCATATACTTACATTTCATCCTGATAAGTACATTAAGCCGAAACTTGATTTTTTGGTTTCGATTACGAAGTCTGAATCGGAGGTAGTGAGTATTGTTAGTAAGAATCCGCTTATTCTCAAAAGAAGTTTGAATAATCACCTAGTGCCATTTTTCGGGATGTTGAAGTCTGCGATGGGTAGTGACGAAAATGCAGCTGCTGCTATTATATGTAATCCGTTTCTGCTTTCGTTTTGCCTTTCTGCGTCTTTTTTGCAAAATATTGAGTTTTTGCAAATAGTTGGTGTGCCTCAGTCACAGATATTGAAACTTATTACTAAGTATGGTCAAGCTATCGGTGAGCAACACGGGAAATTTTGTAAGGTTGTGTTGAAGGTGAAGGATATGGGGTTTGATGTTTCGTCTTCGTATTTTCTTGATGCAGTCCGAACTTTGAGTTTTCTCTCCGACGTGGCTTGGGAATCTAGATGTGAGATGTATAGAAGCTATGGTTTTTCTGATGATGATATCTTTACTATGTTCAAGAAGCATCCGACTGTCATGAGTTATTCTGAGAAGAGAATTCGGGAATTGTTGGACTTTTTTGTTTATAAATTGGGATGGAGTCCGTCTAGGCTGTCAAACTCACCTAATGTTTTGCAGTATAGCTTACATCACAGGATTGTTCCAAGGTGTTCGGTTCTTCAGGCTCTGGTGTCAAAAAAATGCAACAACAAGAGTATGATGGTAACGTCACTATTGGCAATGACTGATAGCAGGTTCCTGGAAGAGTTTATAACTGCATACAAGGATGAAGTGCCTGAGGTAATGGATGCATACGGAGGTAAGTTGAGGTTTGATGAATACAATTTTGAACCAGAAAGGAAAGCTAAGTTTAAAGCATGATATTGTTTTAGCAGCACTTACTTTGATTTAAAGTCTATGCGATGAGGTTTGATAGATTTAAAGTCTATGTCGATTTTGTACCTTGTGTTTATTAGCTATCGAGGCAGAAAGTGTCATACTGACATGTTCCTACTAATCCACCAAACCAGTTTAAACCAACCTGAGTATTATGAATTCTTGAGACAATGTCATAAATTACTCCGTTATTTAACCTGTTGTACAAAAGCTTACCTTGTCAACTGAATTTTGCTGAAATTTATTGTCTGTTTTATGAAATATAGGTTATAAGAACTATAGATTTGTACAAATTGATTCTTCTGTTTCTTGTTTTGCAATTTAAAATACTAGTGCGTGTGCATACTCCTACTCCTTAAGAACTGCCTCCGACTAAAAGAGAATTTTTCAGCATTAAATTTCAGAAAAGACTATTGGATTGCACATACATTATAATGTACTTAATCAAGTTTTGGATGTTTTGATTGGAGTATGGAAAGTAGAGTAAGCAAAAAGAACAACACAACTTTATGTCACTCAAAAGTGTAAAACATGGATATGTATCTGTTAGTTTCATTATATTACATTGAAATGATTTTTGCACCACTACTACCCTTTTGAAGCTGAAATTCCATTTAATTTTGTACTTAGTTGGTACAGGCGTACAGCCATTTCAAAATCTTTCTGTAGTCTATGCAGCATGCTCCAAAACAGCAAAATCATTTCAAATTTAAACAAATTAAGCAGAAAAGGGGCGAAGAGGCTACACGCAGAAACAGCTTTTTTGTAAAGAAGTGTCGGACTCGGCAACATTTTTAAAAAAAATCGTATTGTTGGCCAGAATTATATAATTGAGTGTACATACCTTGTCGGATAACAAAGATATTTGAGGTATAAAGCAGGAACCTTAGAAGTTTCATTATTCCTCTAGTCTGTTTTACTTCAAAGAAATATCTCCCAACTTGAGAATTAAACAACTAACTTTCAGTACTCCAGGTGAAATAAAGTAATTTGCATGGTAGAAGTTTCACATTAGCTTACTACATTAGCTTACTTCATATGTGACCAAGTTGTCTCTTACCTGAAAAATTTAAACCTTGTTATAAACAACAATAGTACCCACAGGGAAAATACTAAAATTAACATAAAGAGAATGTGAAAGAATAAAAAATATCGAGTTAATTAAATGACTTTGACTGAATCAGCGTTTTCTAGCTAGTTGTTTCCTTTTAACCACTATGAGATTTATTAGATCCATCATTTCTTGAGACAATGTCAAACACTGCAAGTTCCTACGCAGATGGCAGCACTATAGGTCTCCCTCTGCATCCAAGTAGTAGGCTATCTTTCTTACTAGCTAGAGCATATCCCTTACTCTTACAGAGAGAAATTGTTAATCTTGTTTGATTGGCACATATAAATTCTACACTCTGAAAACAGCTGAGTTGCCTTCTCCATTGATCTGCCCTTTCATACCTTTGGAATCTATCTGAACCCTCACATGACACAATGTTCCTTATTTCCTCTGCAAAGTATAACTTTCAATCTTCATCTTTTCGATGCTATTTTGAGGAAGATTTGACTCGAGTGACTACAAGCAGCTGAATGATAGTGGAGGAATTTGAGGAATCTTCCGGGAAAGAAGGGTTCAATAAGGCATTTTGATCAAAACTGTAAGAAGGGTTGGTTTTAGTTTTTTGGATTGCTTGAAGGATTATCCTGTAAGATCCTCTACCGTATTTAACATACTTGTGTAAATGCATTTAATGCCATTTACGGCCAAAGCTACCCCTTCTTTGAGGTTGAGATTTCTCTCTGGTTAGTAATGATGGTGTTACTATTATGGCCTCATCTATCCTGCAGAATTGAATTGAAATTTCAAGCAATTTAGCTTCAACTATGATATCTTGCATTCAATATTATATCATCCAGAGATTGGTGATGCCAGTGATTGGGACTAGTTACGGAGGGCCTCTTGACAGGCAGTCAGTGTTCTCACCAAAGGAGTCCATTGAAATGTGTCTACTATATGCAACATATTCCTCCCTCTGCTCCTTGGCATATTGCATTGACGGTTATCCCAAGGGCTTACAGATGTCCGGATTCTGCTTAGCATTGTCTGTGTGTGTTGTGTGTCTCTGCAGCCAACAGCCTCTGGCCAAGCCAATAACCAATGCACTAGGTGAAGCACCTGATCCACTCCATTGCCTACCTCTTCAATACTGTTAGGCGTCACCTCTGCTTTGGCAAGTTCACCTTCGACAATAACAGGAATGTTTACATAAGCAATGGTCATTGTAAAATTCTCAAGGATCATCAAATTGCTCAAATGACTCTTGTGTACCATTCACCTTTGCATCTCCTATTGTCGTAGTACTCAGTCTCGAAGAAACTATCGACAAACATCGTTAGAAGCTTAGACAACAACATTGATATGATCAGAAGATAACCGTAGCTCAGTCTCATTTGTGCGCTTCGTCCTGCCACTCTTGGAGTTCTTGCTCAATACTGGACACTGGTAGGACAAAACTGGCGAATTGTGGTTGAAGGTTTCTTTAGAAGGAAAGGAGAACCAAGTGTTAATCGCTTTACGTCTTCAAGCATTTGATAGCTGGTTAGTTGGAGAGAAGAAATCAAGTTAATTGACAGCTTATAAAGTATTGGTCAGCCACTCAGTCCCCTTTCACAGTTTACTATCAACAGAGGAGATACAAAAATTAAGTAACATGTTGTACTAAACAGAAGTTAATATTTAATTACGTGAGCAACAATAGCATTGTACGACTCTGCACATTTGAAAGAGATTCAATTTGGAGTCTCATGTATACATAAATATGGGATTTCTCAGATTTATGTGTATGTATGACTAACCAATCATGTATAAGTTTTATTTAAAAAGGAACTAAATCAAGTGTCCATATGAAACTAATTCGAACTGCAGAAGTTTCACATTTAGCTTACTTCATATGTGACCCAGTAGTACCCCAGACGGTCCAGAATCTAGATGACCGAGAATATTTTTTAACCAAGAAATAATTGAAGTTCATAAAACAATGTAAAAGAATGTATAAAATATATGGAGATAATTAAATGACTGTTGGACCATGAAGCCCAATCAAACAAGAGCCACTTAGTATTAGATGTTAGGCCATAGAAGATAAATGAATGTATTTACTTAGATTTTATTAGGCCCAAAAGCCTTGTAATTGTTTTAGGGCCTTGAAGCCCATTAGTGTAAAACTTAGCAAGCAAGTTAGTCAGGAGAAGGGACCCACAAGAAGTTCATAAATATAACCCCTTTGCCTTACTTGCAAGGGGTTGGCAATTTGTGTAAATGAGAGAAACCTCTGATTCTAGAAACTCTTTGGGAGATAAATAAAGATCATTATATTCATTGTGTAAACTAGATTCTCGTTATAATTTCCCAAGGATAATTCTCTACAATCATCATTTGGCGCTAGAAGGAGCTCTTTACTCAAAATTCCAATCAAACACAGACACGGAAGGTCGGATCAAAGGAAAATTTGGTATGGAAAATGTTACGTCGCCTTCCCGAGCAAAGAACAAAACGCCACCCCTGGCTTTTGAATCGGGACGATCTCCCAAACTAAAAAGTCTAGAAATAAGAGAAAAAATCATCGTACGAGAACGTGTAGATGATATGACTCAAAACAATATTCGATCGCTTAAACGTCGAGCTATTAATGTTATAATGGGAGGCGCTATTGAAATAAACGAGCCTGACATCTCCAAAGAATCCACCGTACAGAATATTGCTAATATCCACAACACACCAGCTATCTCGTTCTCCGATGATGATTACCCCTCAGGACTGATCAGGTATCATCATGATGCGCTAGTTATCGCTGTGTCGATAAACTCCAGGATAATGAATAAAGTCCTCATTGATGAGGGAAGTTCTGTTAACATAATCTACCATAACACGTTCGCCAAGATGGGCATGGACACTAAGAGGTTAGAAAGCATCGACAAACCCCTCTTTGGCTTCTCCGGAAACGAGGTTAACACAGTAGGCGCCATCGACCTCCCTATCACCTTTGGAACATCCCCTAACCAAGCTCGGCAGCTCGTTAAGTTTCACATCGTTAATACTAAGTCTGGTTATAACGCCATTTTAGGCAGGACAACCCTCGTAGCATTAAAAACCATCACCTATATTCCATACCTTAAGGTGAAATTCCCAACAGAATTTGGAATAGGCGAAGTTGTTGGCGACCAGCATGTAGCACAATAATGCTATCTCGCCACCATTTTCCCAAAAAAAAAAGCTCGCCGATGAGGTCCCGTCGAACCAAATTGTCGAGCTAGACCCTAAGGATATCGTAGAAATCCCTACAGGACAGGCTTGCACTACCATCGAGGACACGGATGAAATCGAGGTAGAGGTTGGAAATCCCAACAAAACCATCCGCATTGAAAAAAATCTACAAGGTGACCTTCGTCAACAAATAATTAAAATCATTCGAGAGTATGCTGACATATTCGCATGGGACCCGGTAGGATATGTGTCAAAATTGTCAGCTTAAGTTAGGCACCGTCCTTGAATATATACACTCTAGTATAGACTTATAACACCCTAGTATAGACTTTGGTGTCTTAGTTCTTCTATATATAGGATCTTCTCCTCATGTAATAATCATCTGAAATACAATTTCTCTTTTCCTCTCCTTGTTAACTCAGTTATATTCTAGATTTTGTCATGGTATCAGAGCAGGTTTAACATAGAAGAAGGAAGAAATCAAAATCAGAAGTTCGGAAAACCAGAACAGCAAACAACAAACCCAGAAATACTCCTCTATTGAAAAAACTCGAAATTTAAAACACACCCAAACACAAATATAATCATACCACTGGAAAGAGCACTGGAAGAGGAGATTACAGAGACAAGCAAGCTGGAAAATCAGTTGGCCGGCGCGTGAGGCCTGTTCCGGGCAGATTTTGAAAAAGATTCTTCAGCGACTCTTATTCTCCTCCTAATTCCGAATCTAACCGTGGTACTCTTTCTTGAATCTGAGAAGTTTTTTTTTCTCTGTCAGTTAAATTTTTTTTTTTCCTGCTGCTAGAACTTGAATCTGCTGAAAAATTTTGAACTCAAGTTTTTTTTTCTTTGAACTCAAGAAAGGGAAAAAATCCTCTTTCTTGAATCTGACCGGAGTGATTTTGTTTGAGGGAGATATGAAAAAAAGGGGAGTCAGTATTTGTTGGATTATACATACACGATTGTATGTATATATAATTTAAATTGAATCAGTCCTTGACTACACTGGTGCTTCTCATCCATTGGGCCTATTTTTTTTTCATGGGCTTCTTTGTTATTGGGTCTTATATACATTAACTGGGCCAAGAAATAAAACACAGTTGGTGCTTAATTTAGCATAAATTTGCTAAATTGATATTGATTTAGTTCAAGTTAAGACTTGACTATAATTGTTGGATAATTATCTTTCGAGTATTTTTTTTAGAATGATGAAAGAGGATTTTTCTGCAGCTCACTCCGGTCTAACTGTTTCGGAACTCAAGTTTTTTCGACAGTTAGTTTCTGATATAAAGCTAAAGACCGAAGCCTCATTTGTACCGACAAATACTTTTCATTCGAGTATTTCTTGTCATTCTGTCTCTCACAGTTCACCTAATTCATGGATCATTGACTCGGGAGCGTCAGAACATATGAATGGAAATTCCAGTTTACTGCAGTCATATCACTACATTAATAAAACAGAGAGTGTTCGTGTTGCCAATGGAACTTATGTGCCCGTTCACGGATGGGGCACTTTCAACTGTCTCCCTTTACTACCTCTATCATCTGTCTTACATGTTCCGTCCTTATCAGTGAATTTATTATCGGTTCATCAAATTACTGGCAGTGGTAAAGTGGTAGATGGTCTATGTATTATGGATGAGAATTCTGTTTCGCCATCGACAAGTTATCAGGTTTCATCTAAATCTAATCCCAGTTTAGAGTCCCTGTATCAATGGCATAGACGCTTAGGTCATCCTTCATTTGGTGTTCTGTCGCATCTCTTTCCAAATTTAGCATCAAAATGTAACAAGGATGAATTTTTTTGTGAACCATGTGAATTAGCAAAACATAAAAGGTCACCTATCCATCTAGAAATAAGAGAAGTCTTACTCTATTTTCAACTATTCATACTGATGTTTGGGGTCCATTTAGTCATCCTACACATGATGAATATAGGTGGTTTGTTGTCTTTGTTGATTGTCATTCTCGACTTACTTTTGTATACCTTCTTAAACACAAAAGTGAAGTATTTGGATGTTTTAAATCCTTTCACCACATGATTCAAACACAATTCAATGCCTCTATTAAAATTCTGTGAAGTGATAATGGTACCGAGTATGCCGGAATGTTTAAATCTTATTTGGACACATGGGGTATTATTCATCAAACTACATGTGTTAAAATCTCTTAGCAAAATGGAGTTGCTAAAAGGAAAATTGGTCACTTACAACAGGTAGCACGGTCACTAATATTAAATATGAATGTCCCTAAATATCTTTGGGGTGAGGCAGTCATGACTGCTGCATATCTGATCAACCATCTCCCTTCAAGTGTACTACAATTCAGAACATCGTTGTCCTTTATTCCTGCACTTTCATCTCATCCATTGCCTCTTCGGTTATTTGGGAGTGTATGCTTTGTTCATAATCATTCTCCCTCTCGGGATAAACTTGATTCTCGTGCTCTCCGCTGTGTTTTCATTGGTTATACACCAACTCAAAAGGGGTATAAGTGCTATCATCCTCCCTCATATCGCACATATGTCAGTCACGATGTTACTTTCTGGAAGTCTATTTCTTACTTCTCTCCCGGATCCTCCTCCTTGCTTCAGGGGGAGATTAACCGACACAGTCTTGATAGTAAAGCGACAGAGGAGTAGTCTTGATAGTAAAGCGACAGAGGAGTCTCAATTCCTTCCATTCATCAATGTGCCAAACACTAGCCCAAACACATCATCCATCCCTCCACGTATGGGTAGAGATTTGGATGATCTAAGTAGATTAAAGGGGCCAGATTTGATCAAATATTCTAGAAGAAAAAATAATGATATAACCACTTTACCACCTCCAGAGACTTCTGACCTCGAGGCAGATCCTACAGCTCCTACAATTGAGCCTGATAACGGTAACACTCTTGATCCTACTCTTAATCTTCCTATTGCTCTTAGAAAGGGTGTACGTTCTTGTACTAACCACCCGATCTCAAACTATGTGTCCTATAATGCATTATCTCCTGCTTCACTTGCTTTTGTATAATCCTTGTCTAGTGTTTCTGTCCCTCATACCTGGCAGGAAGCTTTATGTGATCCTAAATGGAAAGATGCTATGATTGAGGAAATGAATGCATTAAAACATAATAACACTTGGGAGTTGACTCATCTTCCTACTGAAAGGAAGGTAGTAGGATGTAAATGGGTGTTCACTGTGAAGCAAAAACCTAATGGGCTGGTTGATAGGTACAAAGAAAGACTTGTGGCAAAAGGGTATACTCAATCTTACGGAATTGATTATCAGGAAACTTTTGCTCCAGTAGCAAAGATGGCGTCTATTCGAATCTCAATATCATGTGCAGCAAATCTTGGTTGGGAACTTCAAGAGTTGGACGGGAAAAATGATTCTTACACGGAGACCTGAAAGAAGAAATCTACATGGATATTCCACCTGGTTTTCTATAGATATGACCATTGGGAAAGTATGCAAGTTAAAGAAGACTATTTATGGATTGAAACAGTCTCCAAGGGATTGGTTTGGCAAATTTCAGAGAACAATAATTAAATTTGGCTACAAACAGAGCAACTCAGATAACACCATGTTCGTGAAAAGACGAGGTGTAAAGATCACAGTGTTGATTGTTTATGTCGATGATCACCGGCAACGACACATGTGAGATTACAAATGTTAAACAGAGCCTCTGAATTTGAGATGAAAGACTTGGGGAAACTACGGTATTTCCTTGGCATTGAAGTCTCCAGAAGTCCGGGTGGTATCTTTCTTTCACAACGGAAGTATACACTTGATCTTTTAAAAGAAACAGGAATGTTGGGATGCAGACCTACAGATTCTCCTATAGAAGCAAATCATAAGCTTTGTGGAGATGCTGGTGAAATTGTTGATAGATCCCAATATCAAAGATTAGTTGGACGACTAATCTACCTCGCACATACAAGGCCAGATATATCATATGCAGTGGGAGTTGTGAGCAGGTACATGCATGATCCACGCCAACCTCATTTGGATGCAGTTTATATGATATTAAGGTATCTTAAAGCTGCTCCCCCGGAAAAGGAGTAATGTTTACTAAAAATAATCATCTTGTGGTTGAGAGCTATACAGATGCAGATTGGGCTGGATGTCTAGATGACAGGCGTTCCACTTCAGGATACTGTACATTTGTGGGAGGTAACCTAATTACTTGGCGAAGTAAGAAGCAACCAGTAGTTGCATTATCTAGTGCTGAAGCAGAATACAGAGCTATGGCTCGAGGAGTGCGGGAACTACTATTGGTTAGATTGTTGCTTATAGAATTAGGACTTGCATTACCCACTCCAATGAAGCTGCATTGTGATAACAAAGCAGCAATTGCCATTGCACATGATCCAGTTCAACATGATCGAACCAAACATATCGAGATTGATCGGCACTTTATTAAAGAGAAGATCAATAATGATATCATTAGTATTCAATTTGTAAGATCAGAAGATCAAGTTACTGATGTGTTAACCAAGGGATTTGGAAGAAAAATGCGACATCCACTTATTGGCAAGTTGGGAATGAGTGATATATATGCATCAACTTGAGGGGGAGTGTCAAAATTGTCAGCTTAAGTTAGGCACCGTCCTTGAATATATACACTCTAGTATAGACTTATAACACCCTAGTATAGACTTTGGTGTCTTAGTTCTTCTATATATAGGATCTTCTCCTCATGTAATAATCATCTGAAATACAATTTCTCTCTTCCTCTCCTTGTTAACTCAGTTATATTCTAGATTTTGTCAATATGCCAGGAATTCCTGATACGATAGCACGTCACTCACTTCATATAAAACCTGGAATACGTCCGGTTAAACAAAAGAAACGAACATTCTTTGAGGAAAAAAGGAAAGCCATCGATGTCGAAATTGATAGGTTACTCAAAGCTGGGTTCATTGAACCTGTGCAATTCCCTAAGTGGATCGCTAATGCAGTCCTAGTAAAAAAGAGTAATGGAAAATGGCGAATCTGCTTAGATTACTCTGACTTAAACCGGGCTTGTCCAAAAGACTTCCATCCTTTGCCTAATATTGATCAACTAATAGATGCCACGGCAGGCCACAAACTCTTATCGTTTATGGATGCATTTTCTGGATACAATCAAATAAAATTGGATAGCCATGATTGGGAAAAAACAACTTTCATCACCCACCGAGGCGTCTTCACGTTCAAAAATATGCCCTTTGGTCTCATCAATGCTGGGGCCACGTTCCAACAAATGATGGACATAATTTTTGCTACACAGATAGGACGAAATTTACAAGTTTACGTCGACAACCTCATTGCAAAGTCACAGAGTTCATCGGAACACGCAAAAGACTTAAAGGAAACTTTTGATACTATCAGACGACACAATATGCGCTTGAATCCAACATTTCTCCCCCCTAGTTTAGAGGATATCTTCAGATTCCTTCAATAATACCTGCAAAAAATAAAGTATGTATGTAATTAATATCTCTCTCTCTCTCTCTCTCTCTCTCTCTCTCTCTCTTTGTGTTTTTAGTCTATAAATAGACGCTCCGTCTCAACTATTTTGATTGTTAGTTCGTTTCGGGCTTTGGACGATTCGGTTCCCGAAAAGCAGATTAAAAGAGCTGGAGAGACGCTTCCTTGCTATTGGTCATTATTCTCTCTATAAGTACATATCTATGTTTTATTTCTTTTCTTGTCTTTGTGTCTCTCTGTTATCTTCGAGTGTTCTTGTTTAAACTTTAGTTATGTCTGCAAATTCTTCATCTTCACCCCTGGGCTCTAAAAACCCTGGTAAGAGGCTTGTAGTTGAGGAACAAGTAGAAAGTCCTATAAATCTAAACGATATAGAAATCCCAGAAAATATTTTCGGTGGAAGTTTTGATTTTCTTGAGGAGGTAGTTTCTGAAAATACTGAGACTCCTATGCCGCCACCTCCTTTGAGTCCTCGAACCGTTGCTGCTCGTGAGAGGGTTTTAGCCGAGTCCGCCGTTGAAGGGAGTAAGGAATTTAAAGAATCCAATTTGTGGTATCCAAGTATTTATTCTAACCGCCCTTTTGATGTTGACGTTAGTTTGTGGGTTCAATTAGACAATGGCTATAGATGTGTTATCCCTAAATTGGGTGATAAGATATGGGAGATGCCCCAGTTCGGAATGCACGGTATTTCGATGTGTCATTTTGAGTACGGGCTGCGTTTACCTATGCACCCTTTTCATTTGTGTATTTTCGAGTTCATCGGTTGTGGTATAACGCAGTTGTCACCTAATTCGGTAGCGCAAATTAGTGGTTTCATAGCTCTCTGTGAGAAAAATTATGCCCCCTCTTTAAATTTATTCTTTTCAATTTTTAGCATGAAGTATCAAGATGGGGTAGTCTACTTTAGTAAACGGGAAGGTTTTTCAAAAATTGTTGACGTTAAGTCTTCAAACTCTGGTTGGCATGGTAAGTGGATGTACTATTATGGTCCTGACTTGGAGCTCGTACGTCCTTGTCAGCACATTAGCGAAGACGTAGTTGATCGAGTTGCTAAGTTAAAAAAGTTTGATATGCTGACTGTGAGTCGTTTCCTGGGTCTTGATCCTATGTATACCCATAATCAACTAAAAGACTTGAAATTTTTAGAAGAGCATAATTGTAAGGTTTTTCTATTGTTGTTTACTGTTTGATTTCTTTTTATTAGTTATTGTCGATTATTAGTATCATTTGATGTATAGTATCTGGCTCAAATTTCATTTATTTTTAGTGGTAGGTCGATCTCTAGAGAAGATTCTTTGCAGTGGAGTTCGCGGAGAGATGAATCAGGCTTTAGCTCTGTTGGCCAAGAAGTCGTCTGCAGGTCAACTTAATCAAGGTACAGGATCTTCTCGAGTAGCGAAGTCTCTAGGTCGCAATAAGACCGATAAGACCCCAGAAGCTGTTATTGATGTGATTGACGGAAGTGCTGAGCTAGTGACTCATACTAGTAAAAGAAAATAGAGATGGAGAGGATGATAATGCTCTTCGGACTCTTACGCGGAGGACTCTGGATCCTGCCCGATTTGGGCCTGGAAAATCTTTAACCATTACTGGTATTAACAGGGACTCTCTTCCTCCCGTGTTACAGGGTTCGACCTCTAATTCCCCTCTCCTGATCGAGGTGCAACCGAATGAGAGATGGACAACTGGATCTAATAATCCTGTTCAAGTTTTTAAGGCCTTTGATTTGCCTCAAGATTTCAGCGCTTATATCGACAAGTCTAGAAACGAGATTGCTGATCGTTGTTTGGCTCGTGGAGGCTGGGTAATTTTCTTGTTTATACTTATTACTGTTTGATTTGATCTTTCCTGTGTTTAATTTTTGTAACTTTGTACTCTTTTTCTTTTATGATTTATAGTTCCTGGCTGATCTTGCTCGTATCATTTCAGAGTATCGAGCCGATGTTGATAGGCAATGGAGGGAGGGATCAACTCGCGAGTTATCTGGGCTGAAAGATGCGAAGTCTGTTGCTGAACGACGAGTTGAGGAGTTGAAGAAACAACGAGCTGGATACGTCGATGAATTAAAGAAGCTAAAGCTCGAAAATGAGGAAATGAAAGAAACTTTCAAATCTTGGGCGAATGATCTGAACGAGCTAATGGAGCTGGTTGCTATCGGGACTACTAAGGAATTAGATTCTACCAAGAGCGAGCTGTCGATGATGAAAGGAGCAAATGAAGTTTTTGAGAAAACTATTACTAATTTGAAGCTGGATTTGAAGAGAAGCATCCAGGATGTAGCCAAGGGTATTGGTACTGGTTACCAAGGTTGTTATGATCGCCTGAAAGAGGCTGGAGTCGACCTGACTGGACATAGTTTTGATGACTATTGTTCCGACCTAGCGAAGACTCTGCCTAGCACTATTGTCGATGAAAACCTCGAAGGTCAAACGAAGGTGGGGAATGCCCCATTATCTATGTAATAGTTGAATTTGATCGTGTTCTGAACCTTGGTTTATCGTGTTTTTTGAATTATTCCTATTTTCCCCGAATTTGGTTCTTGTCCTGTTAAAACTTTGCAATTTCGTATTTGGATATTTCTAGTTATGCTTTCTTCTTTGGCTTTATCTTTGATTTTACATTCTATTGCCTTTAACCTTTCACATTGTATAGATTAGCGTATATTTTGCCGTATTTATTTTTGCTTAGTTCTTATGCACAATGCGTATGTTTATCACCTGGTCTATAATTTCTAGCTCTGTCGTTATCTGACATAGTGTTTTTGAAGAGAAAGACACACATTTTGATTTATAAAGGCACACAGCATTTGTCGATTTCAAGTGGACTTTTATCCAGAGGTTTTCTTTAATCAATTTATAGGTAAGCTGTGTTCTACCTTGTCAGGATAGTTATTGATAAGTTCTAATAATATTGCGCAAATCGGCAGATTACCTGTTGTCTTTTGATTGTTGTTGTTTTGTTAAAAGATAGACAAGAATGTTTAACTATGAATGTTTTTGCGACTTGGTGAGGAACTGTAGATAAAAACTCTTAACAACATATTAAATTTGTGAACATGGAGAGATAAAATTCGTCTTAATAACTTAAATGGAATTAAGATGGGGATTTCATGATGATAGATCCATAGTGTAAGAACCTAGATTTTTGGAAGAATTAAAAACTTTTATTATGTAATGGAGTATCAGTGTAACGGTGGTCATAATGAATGATTATGGAATGGATTTGGATTTAATTGCTTATATGCCATGAACCATGCAACGGACTGACAACTTAGGTAAGAATAATCTATCTCCCAGGGAAGTAAGATATGGTAATTCCAAGGAGGAAGAATATTCTCATGTCATCCAAATCAATATCTATTATTAGTTCAGTGGTTCCGAGAAAGAGTTAAGGAACGCTCGAGAGGGGACAAGGACATTTTTACAATACATAAGGAATAAAAGAAAATAAGTGATGAATAGTTTTTTTGGTGGAAACTAGAATATTATTAGACGATACTATATAGAAGTACCCGGAACGGATTTCTAAGTAGCATTGATTTTATTAACGAGTTACAAAGAGAATCAAATTAATGGAAAAAGGAGGAATTAAGTGACTTAAGTGTAAGTCAACTAAAACTAAGATGACCTTTTAGCACTTAACCAAAATTGGATTTGCTTAATATAGTAGTGACATTTGGACCAATGCTAGATAGCCAACACAAAAGCAAGGTAGATAATTACAAGTATTAGATATTAAAACAAAACAAAACAAGAAAGGAAAAAAAAAAGACAAACACAACCTTAAGAGCTCTCGGCCAAGAGGAAAGAAGGAGGAGAAGATAAAGATTTAACCAACCAAATCCTATCATCTAGAGCTTAAATCAAAGAGGAAGGAGGGTAGAAGGTATATCCTAAATCTCATCATCATCCATTAAGTTTATCATAATCAAAATTCAAGATAAAGATGATGATGAATAGTGTTTTTCATGAGTTAACTTTTATTTCTTGATTACTTTTGATCATCCAAGCTATACTAAGGCTAGTTAAGGGCTAAAAAGGTCTTGATAAGTGCCTACATACATCAAGGAAGGTATAACACTCTTTAAACCCTAGCTCATATTTTGAGTTTTGATAATTTAGATGAGTTATAAAGATTTGATGCATGTTTGGAGCATTGTGATTATGATTGGGCTTTGTTATATGTTAAAATCGTTTTGATGGATGTAAAGGCATTGCTTGGCCTTGGTTTAAAGTTAAATAACATGTATGGGTGTTATGGAGTGAAGGATTGTGATTTTGGAGGGTTTTGAATTTGGAAATATCCGATTTACAGCCGTCGTAATGCCGAAATTTAATTAACCTTTAAAACAAAGTATACCCGAGATAAATAACCTCTGACCTTAACAAGAACCTGACCTATCCTTGTAGATCTTGATTCATAGATCGGTTTGGTGAAAGAATCGAAACAAACGGACTTACGGTTTAGGAGTTATGACCGAATTACTAAAAGTGGTTCAAAACCGTAAGTACGAGTTCCTAACCGGAATTGAACCCCCTTAATAGGAATAATTTGGTTGCGAATCATGGTAATTAAATACTAGATACCATAAGGAAGGTGTGAGAGAAAATCTCATGTCAATTGGATCGTTTTTCAATTTTATAAAATGTTCGAATCTAGGTTAAGTGCGAACGGATCCTTTAAGAGTGTACTTAGTAATAACATTGGGAAATCACTTAGGAAACGGTCAATAACTTGCGAGGTGTAATCTTTTATAGTAAATGATCGACACTAGAACTTATATGATTTAAGTACCCCAAACATAAGTACCATGTAATGCCTTGATATCGAGCCAGTGTCGGTTATAATGATGATAATAAAGAGTTATGTTAGGGGGATGTCCCATGAGTTAACGTGAAAATGAGTTTAACCTAAGTAAAGTATATACTTAGCTTTTTAAAATGTTAAGTGATTAACATTGAATAATTTTGGGATTGTTTATAGATCACCGGACTGATCGGAGACACGTTACCCCTACGACCCTTCCAGGCAAGAGTCCTTTTATCTTTACTTTTTTAAATTATAAAATTTCAAGAAAATGGTTTTGTTGAAAATGTATATATATATATATATACATGATTTCATATTGTTGCATTGCAATAGATATGTTTCTGATTTCTGAAATTATTCATGAATACAAATAATGCAAGGTACTTTATGGATAAAAAGGGTAATTTGGTAAATGGAATTATGAAAAGGAAATTTTCGGAATAAATGGAATAAGAACTTCGATAATGGGGATTCTATCTTTGGGCTGAGTTCAATGCAGTCCAGCTTGCAATATTTTATTCCGGCCCATGTGTTACCGAGGGGGGAATTGTGGAGAACTTTCCTCCAGGGATGATTACCGGAGAGGGTCATTCCTTCTACTAGTAGTAAACAGGAACAGGTACGTATAGGGCGACTGATCATCGTCCTGTCGTATCTAGCAATGATGAAGATCCCCTAAACTCTTAAATAATGGCTGAAACTTTCATTGCATTAATATGTTGGAAAAGAATGAAATGGTATGAAACAATGAATGAAATCAAGGAATTAGAAGAGAAACTGATATTATATCTTTATAATGAATAACAAGCAAGTCTATGTTGGTGTATTGCTGCGCAAACAAAATATAGATATTTCTGAAAAAGTTTTCCCTACTTTACTTTGTAACATCATCATTTATTCTTTATTGAAACAACTCTGTTAAATGAACAACCAACACTTCCAAAGCTTTTATAAATTGTTTTACTTCAAACAGGATTTAAAACTTTATCTTGCTGAGCTATTTTAGCTCACTCTTGCCTATGTTTATATCACAGCTATAGCAGATGCCGCCGATACGTCGACCTACACCCCAGAAGCGGGTAAGGGCGGGGATATATGATAGGGATCTGTCACCTATTCCTGAGGTAGCCTATATATATATATATATATATATATATATATATATCCAGGATATGAGTAGACGTGTGTAAGTTAATCAAAGTCTGTTGTAATATATTTTGGTTGTTGATATGCTTCCTGTAGAAGTATTTTCAACAATGCTACTTAAATATTTTTGGCTTGTAATAATAACTTTACATTAACTGTATTTAATGATGGATGCTGTTCTCTGAGCATATGACTGGTGTATGTTGTTATGAGTGTGGGGTCAATAGTGCGCGTATATAATGTCATTAAATTAATTAAGTATCAAGAATATAATATGTTTAAATGGAAATTGGATTGTGATGACCTGGATCCTTGACCCCGGATCTAGGGGTGTCACAGAAATGGTATCAGAGCTCAGAGTCATAATGCTCAGGAACAAGAGTGTTAATAAGGTAAAGATATATGAATATATAAATATGATAAAATACGTGAACTCATATCGAGTTCAAGGTCGGTCTATCGGATATTGTACTGACCCTAAGTAGGGATTAAGATTTTATAAATTATTACTAATAAGAGTTATGTTTTATTATAGGAGGAGGAGCGGATTGGTGAGGCGAGTCATGACGTGTGGCGAGGGATTACAGAAGAGGAGGCTGTACAGTTAGAGGAGCGCGGTATTGAGATTCCCTCACATGTCGTAGCAGGTTTGAGGAGGAGAGTCCGGGTCGGACATAGACAACAGTATTTTGAGGCTGTGGCAGTAGTGCCATATGTGAGGGGACAAAGACCAGCAGTCGATTCGGGTGAGGCAGGTCTCGCTAGGGTGAGGCCAGAGATTCCGGAGGAGGACGTTCCACCAGCTAGACGTCCCAGGATTGAGACTGAGGTGGAGGAGTAGCCGGTGTTTAGAGATATTCAGATGATTCCTGTTCCACCTGCTCCAGTGCCATCACCGACACCGAGTCCAGACCCATTGGACGACCCTGAGGAGGAGGTAGACCCTTTGGAGGATTCAGATCCTTCGGAGGATTCAGAGGCAGATACAGTCCCCTTTGATGATCCACCCCCACCTGTAGCTCCACCTTCACCTGTAGAGGCTCCGCTACCAGAGCCTCACCCACCAGCAGGAGATGCTATTCATGTTACTCTGTTGCCAGATTATCAGGTTTTGGAGGGACAGTTGTCAAAGTCCCGCCGTATGGTGGATATGTTGCTGCAGAGGTTGGCTGGACCCACGGGAAGGGCAACCCAGATTCCAGAGGGGATATTTGTAGGGCTGATCAGTGTAGAGATGCGGTCACTTGTTCGCATTAGGGAGTTGACGGCAGAGAGAGGGGCACCATAGTGGAGAGATGAGGTAGACCAGGTTATTACGTCTGCTATGGTTCAGCTGAGGGATATTATCAGAGCAGGATTGCCATGATCTGTAGTTCGTAGTTCTCAGTCAATGATCAGACTATAGTCACCTTAGTGGTGTCATTTTGGAGGATTAGTCTAGTATGTTTACTGTATTAATCCTAGTTTGATTAGAGGACTGTTCGTAGTACTTTTGTTGTATCAGAATCAGCATGTATCAGTATCTTTTGAAGCTTAAACTGTGTACATTATGAAGCATATATGGTAATGAAAATGTTATTCGTAGGTTGTGATGTATTTATCTTAACCAGTGCAGTTTACTTATATTCTGTTTAAGTCATCTTATACCTTGTTGTTAATTAGATGGCGGTATATAAATTTGTTAATTAATGATATATTATGGAATATGGGAATAATGAATATTGTGCCCAATTTGGGTAATTAATGGAGAATATTGTTATTTACAGAATCATGCCGCCTAGAAGAAATACAAGATCAAATCTAAATGCTGCGGACCAAGGCAGCCATACCGTAGAGAATATTAGACAAAATGAGAGGGCTATTGATGAATCAGATTATGAAGAAGAAGAATATGAATTTGCTGATCAAGAAGGGAACCGGGGAGGAGATCCCTTAAATCAATTTATGTAACACCCCCAGATCCGGGGTCAGGGATCTGGTCGTTACGGTCTCAATTTCTGTCCACAATACTTGAACTTACTTTAACTCAAAATAAATTACATCTTTATGACCCAACACAACAATATAAAACACACCCGTTATAGTCCCAGAGATGAAATCAGAGTAACAATCAAATTTTATTAATCACATTTGGAATTCTTACAACCCAAAAGAATTACAGTATAAATACATACTCTTTTCCATCCATTTGCATAAGTCATACTAGACCATATACTTGGTACTGAAAGAATGAATCTATCCTACCAATAGCTTCTTCTTCAACTCTGGTAGTCTCATCGTCCTCGCCAGCATCGAGTGCGCCTTGTGCGAGTCATCTGGTCTAGCTGTTGTTGTGATATAATAATAAAGCAAGGGTGAGCAATAGCCCACCAACAATAATATATAACTGAATGATAACATATAACAGTTCAAAAGTATCTTTCAAACCATATGCCATGCATTTACGGGAATGATGCCAGAATAACATGAACGATGAAGTTACGAGGTAACTCAAAATGCATATATAGGTGGGAAAATCTGCTATGTCAAAAATAAGCCAGATATTATCATTTATCATAAAAGAGGAACTTGCAGGAAAATATTGCAATTCCAATTATGAATACTTTTCCAATACTGCCAACAATGATAATGTTGTAGAAAAATAAAAGAATTTGAATGATGAACTTATGCTGGAGTATTCACCGCGCCCACTGCCAATCTTACGATGATCAGTCGCAGATTGTACAGCTCAATTTAGATTTACTACCGGTAGAAGGAAGAACTGATGGCTTTACTTGTCTACCGCCCTACTAGCTCTCCCCGGCCAACGGTTGGGCCAAAGGGGATGGACCGGCGCTACTCGGCCTCTTACACGACTCCAAGTTCGAAAAGAAATTCATGACTTTGAACGCAAAGTTCGTCCCCCTTTCCCCAAGTATAATACTTGTTGATAATACTCCACATAGTAGTCGTATCTAGTTGGAAAGGAAAATTCAACATCTTATCTCCCAAGCTGCTGCTTGTTAGAGGATACCATCTTGATCCAATAATCTTACCCCTCGAATGATGAGAAGGTTACTCAAATATTCAATTGATAAACAGCAACCATGTTGCGAGGGAAATGAATAGTTTTACAAGATTTATGACCGGGAAGTCAACAAGATAAATAACATTGCTCAAGTAGGTTCCCCTATAATATGGAAGTTTGAGCGAGCATTTAAATCCTTTTAAGATAGATTTAAATGAAAAATAAAAAAAAAACAGATTTTTCTCTCTGGAAGTCCAGAGTTTTTTAACCTTTTTCATGTGATAAGTTTTTTTTTATTATTCTCAAACACATTATGGAGTATGATACAGCAAATATAGAGAAACTTTATGAGAGATTAATAATAGAAGATGATGATGGTGGTGGTGTCATAGTAGGAAGTGGAGAGGGGCAGGAAACGAAAGAAAGCTTTGTTCTGGTTGGAAGGTTTTTGACGGAAAAAAATATAAATTTTCAGGCAATGAGAAATGTGTTAGTACCGGTATGGAGACCCAAAGAAGGTATGGAGGTACATGATATTGGTGGGCGTAGGTATTCGTTTGTGTTTTACCATATTATGGATTTGCGTAAAGTTGTGGAGGGGGGACCATGGTATTTTGAACAAAATATGCTGGTGTATCATAAAATGCAGGAAGGAGAGGAAGCAAGTCAGGTAGCATTGAATGAAATGGAGATTTGGGTACAAGTACATTATATACCTAAAGGCTTTATAGTTGAAAGTATTTTAAAAAGTATTGGTACATCCATAGGTGTGTATGTTAAATCAGATCCTGCTAATTTTAATGGCCCATGGAAGGCGTTTGTTAGAATCCGAGTCAAGATAAATGTTCAGAAGCCATTGAAGAGACGTACGAAGATTAAACGTGAAGGGGGAAATTGGAGCTGGGTGAATTTTAAGTATGAAAGGAAGGGAAGTTTTTGCTTTGTCTGTGGAGTCATAGGACATACAGAAAGGGAGTGCAATGTTGTCTATGCGAACCCAGATAAGGAGGTAGAGCGTGCATATGGACCCTGGCTTAGGGCACAGGGACGGGGAGGACGTTATAATGCAGCTGATAGGTGGTTAAGAAATTCAGAAGGAGGCGGAGGTTGGTCGGCGGCGTACGGTGGAGGTACAAAGCAACAGGAGGAAGGGAGTACCAGTAATAAGGAAATGGCGATATTCAAGGAAAGGGCAGGTGTGGTGCGAGAAGTTAGGAGAGATAATCATGCAATTATAGTTACACCACGAAATCAGGAAGATAGAGAAACGGAAGGGAGTATCTTGGATATAAATGCGGAAGAAGATTATGAAAATTTAAATGTTGTTTTGGAGGCAAAAAGAAAATGGGTGGAGAAAGCACGAAATGAGCTGGATCATGGGCCTGTGCTAATGCAGACTGATGGGCCAACAGATAATAATAAAGAAATTTTACTTGGATTAACTGATTCAAAAAACTTGCATGGGGCGGGTCCTGGACTCCAGGCCCACCGAGAATTATGAGTTTCCTAGCTTGGAACTGTCGTGGAATGGCCAATCCACGAGCAGTTCGATTTCTTAAGGAGATCACTAATCAGTTAAGGCCAAGTTTAATTTTCTTATCGGAGATTTTAGTTTTAAAAAATAAAATAGAGGAAGTGTGTAAGGCGATTCATTATAGTGGGTGTTTTGTAGTTGAGGCTCAGGGGCATGGAGGGGGGTTGGCTCTTATATGGAAGAATGAGGGTGGAGTGGAAATAAAGGGGAGTTGTAATCATTATATAGATTGTGAGGTGGTGTGTGTTCAGATTGGAAGATGGCGATATACTGGGTTTTACGGATGCCCGGAAAGATATAGGAGGAATGAGTCTTGGAGCTTAATTAAGTACTTAGCAGGGAAATCCCAACTACCGTGGTGTATTATTGGCGACTTCAACGATATGATGTTTGCCCATGAGAAGAAAGGAGGAAATTTACACCCTCGAGCTCTGTTAGATGGGTTTCGAAATGTGACTATTGATTGTGGATTGACGGAATTAAATTCTATTGGAAGTGAATTTACATGGGAACGATCGAGGGGGACTGAGCATTGGATCCAGGAAAGACTTGATAGAGGTATGGCTAATCAGAGTTGGAAAAATATGTTTCCGTCCGCAGAAATTAAAGTATTAGAAGTTTCCACGTCAGATCATCTCCCATTATTCCTCGAGTTTAACAGAATAGTTTATGTACCAAAAGTAAAGAGGTTTAAATTCGAGAATGTGTGGATTCGAGAGGATGAATGTAGAAGGGTGGTACAGGAGAGTTGGAATCAAGTGGAGGGTCGAAACATTATTGAGAAGGTGGAGTATTGTTGCTTAAAATTAGAAGAATGGGGGGAGGTAAAGTGAAGAAAATGCGTACGAAAATTGAACAGTATAGGAAGGAAATGAGGAGATTTAGAGCACGAAGGGATAGCTATGGGGTGAGCAAGTATAATGAGGCAAGAAATGAGTACTTGAAGTTGTTGGAAAAGAAAGAGGTTTATTGGAAACAGAGATCTAAGCAGTTTTGGCTTAGGGAGGGTGATCATAATACTAAGTTTTTTCATAAGTTTGCATCGGGTAGGAAAAGAACAAATCAGATTATAAGATTGAAAAACTCATGTAAGAACCCCAAATTTTGGATATAATTAAAACTTTTTATTAAGTAAGGATAAAACGAGGAACAATGATTCCGACAACAAGGTCACCAGCTCTAATGAATGGTGGTTTCAAAGAACAATGATTGTAATGAATGGATATTGCATTGGACAATGATCCTGATGCATGGTATATTGTCAGAATAGAGTAATTCGATGGTTGAGGACCTAGATAAGAATAATCTACCATCCAGGAAGGAGCTAATGGATCCTTGAAGGGAAATGAGTACGTGCATAGTGTTTCCCATACGTGCATAGTATTTCCCGTACGTGCATAGTGTTTCCCGTACGTGCATAGTATTTCCTGTACGTGCATAGTAATTTGGTGGATGAATAGTGATTTTGTAAGTTGGAAAACTTTTCACGCCACCCTATGTACGAGACGTGATATGGATGTTTCGAAGTCATATTAGTAATACGCGGAGGAAATAAGTGAATGCAGAGACGATCGGAATTCAGAAATTCCAAATTCTTTTTCGGTATAATATTTGACCGGGCAGTGGATTAAATATTATTATAATCCAAGAATTGAGATATTAACTTTGAGGATTTGATATTTTGGGATGTTATTATATTTGATTTAAGAATGAAGGTAGGAAACCACTGAGGCAGTGAAACAAGCGTTCTAGAAACCGCTAAAACGTTATAACGAGATTAATCAATAAAGCGAACGAATCCTAGATTACGGATTAAGTTCGTATCGAGATTAAATATCCTACATGGTCATCACGAGGATTATATTAAGGATTGGGGAAGGTATTATGAATATCGAGAAATTTCCCGGTAAACCCTCGAGGTGAAACTACTTAGTTATTCGTCCGAACGATCAATGAACTGAGCAATAAACGGACAAAGAAAAAAGCAGAGAACCAAGATGCAAGTATGTGCAAGTGGATGAGATCAAGTAACTAAGTAGTTACAAGAGTAACTAGCATACTTAGCAAGCTAACTAAGTACTTAGCAAGTTAATCTCCTCCAACCACAAGAATTCAACACTTGTCCATTCCAAAGACATCATCCATGACATAACCCTTGATAAAGTAGCTTTATGACTTAGATATTTTCCAAGCATCACAATAATTCAAGATTTCCAAGCAAGCCAAGCAAGAACACCAACATCTCTCCCTTTCTTCCCCATTCGGCTATATGCCTTAATTCAAAAACCAAAATCAACCTTCCCACCATTGTTTGATCTCCAAATTTTTAACATAGATCTTACATTTCATAAAAATGATACCCTAAAAATCTTAGCCTCAAACACCACTTTTTCCATTTTCAAAGAAATCATCAAAGACTAGGGTGAATAGTGATTTTCAAGAACAACTCTTGATTTTCTTGATTTCTAGGATGATCTAAGCTTGGTTATGGGTATACAAGGACTATGCAAAGCTTAGCAAGGTCTTTACACACTCCAAGGAAGGTATAAATCTCTTGAAACCCTAGGCCTTACTTTGATATCATGCTTGTTCTTGATGATTTTAGAGTAATATGTTCTTAATGATGTTATAAGCATGATTAGTTAAGTGGTTTAGTGAATCAAGAAGCATGATGATTTTCAATACCAAGATCAGTAGCTTCTGGACTCTTAGAGATGCTTAATAAGTGTATAAATTGTTTAGATGCCCGGTGTGGCTTGGTTGATGCGATATGATTTTTAGAATGCTCGATTCATAGCCGTCGTAATGCCCGATTTTCATTAACATTAAGAAATCGATTTGGTCAGTGGTCATAACTCTCTGTTCTTGACAAAGCAATGAACCCTACTGATACGTTTTTAAACATAGATCACTTTGGCGAAAGAATCGAAGCATATCGATTTACGGTTTAGGAATTATGACCAAATTACTAAAAGTAGTTCGAATCCGTAAACGAAAGTTCGTAACTGTAATTGAACCCTCGTAAACTATGTAACGTCATGGCGAATCTTGGTAAATAAATACTAGAGGTAAAAAGGAAGGTGTGAAAGAAAACCGTATGTCAAAAGGATCATTTTCGATTTATTAAAAATGTTCGAGTCGAGGTTAAACGCGAACGAACCCCTAAAAGACGACTCTTTTATAACTTCGGTAAAACACTTAGAAAACGGGCGATAAAACTCGGAGTATAGTATTGGTTCGTAACGATTGACCTTAGAACTCATATGACTTAAGTATGTCCCAAGTATAAGTACAATGACATGTCGTATTAACGAACGAATGTCGGGTCGGATCAGTGATAAAAAGTAATCCACTAAAAGGGGTATAACGAGATAACTCGAGAACGTGTTTCGAATTAAGTATAACTTAACTTTTAATATGTTAAGTGATTAATCCCGAATGCCTTGGCTATTTATAGATCACCAAGCTGAACCGGGACCCGCTACCACTACCCCTTACCGTACTCGACTACCAGGCAAGTTTCAATTCCCTTCTTTTAGGCTGTTGTTGTGATTGAATAAATATATATATATATATATATGTTTTCTGTTATACATATGCCATAGCATGCATGCCTACTTTCAAGTTATATCATTATGCTTGTTCCCTGATTGTTATTGGCTTATAAATTAGATAGCTATCGTAGCAACTATAAGCCGGTTATTGTAAGACCCTCGTAGAAGGGCGTATACATCTTATTCATCAAATATAGACCGGAAGTCAATATTTCTTGACATATCGAGATTACCTCGAAAGAAAATATCTAAGTAAATATTTTCTATTATTTGGGCGACGAATATTATTTGAATATTCGTTCGAGATTATTTATTTAACGATCCTTACTTCAAATAATTATTTGAACGTAACCATTCGACGAATAATATTTTTCAATATTCATTCAAAGTCGAATAGATTATCGATTATTATTCCGAATATTCTTCTAAAGATTGGACTACTAAATGAATATTATTTGAATATCCATTTAGAATATTACTTTATTAAATGAATATTACTTTTGAATATTCATTTAAGATATTACTTACTTGATGAATATTATTCTAATATTCATCTGAAGCTTGATTTATTTATCGACTCTTATCTCGAATATTCCTTTAAAGCTTGGATTACTAAATGAATATTACTTGATATTCATTTAGAATATTATTCATTAAACGAATATTACTTTTTCAATAAACATTTAAATTCCTAATTAATTATGAATATTATTTTGAATATTCATCCAGGGTTCTATTTAATCATCGAATATTATTTTAAATATTTTAAATATTCCTTTCAGGTCTTATTAATTAATGAATATTATTCTGAATATTCATTTGAATATTTAATTATGCAATAAATATTCTCTAGATATTTCTTCAAGGATTATTTGAGAAATACTCTGATTAAAGATATTCTTTCATATTCCTAAATGTTCTGTAAAATATTTTAATTCAATAAATATTCTCTGAATATTTATTCCATACTTATAATAACCTCGATAAGGTTTATCTTCTTCGATTATTACAGAAAATATTTCGGAGTCATATTATTATTAATCTTATATCAAGAAAGGTTCTCAGACATCATTCTTCTTTGAGTCTACCTCTCTAATAATAAGGGAACCTTACTTGGAAGATGTTATTTATCTTGTCGACTTCCCGGTCATAAAGTATTCTCTTCACTCGCAACTCGGGTGCTGTTGACTTATTAAGTCGTTGTTTACCTTCTCATCTTTCGAGGGGTAAGATTGTTGGAACAAGTTGATATTCGATACCAAGCCACAGCTTGGAAGTTATTGGTGAATTTTTCTTTCCAACTAGATACGACTACCTTGTAGAGTCTTATCAACAAGTATTATACTTGGGGAAAGGGGGACGAACGTTACATTCAGAATCATGAATTCTATTTGAACTAGGAGTCGTGTAAGAGGCCGAGTAGCGCTGGTCCATCCCCTTTGGCCCAACCGTTGGCCGGGGAGAGCTAGTAAGGCGGTAGACAAGTAAAGCCGTCAGTTCTTCCTTCTACCGGTAGTAAATCTAAATTGAGCTGTACGATCTCGACTGATCATCAAGATTGGAACAGCGGGCGCGGTGAATACTCCATCATTGGTTCATCATCCAAACTTATTTATTTCCTGCAACATGATTACTGTTGGCAGAGCTGGAAAAGTGTTCATAACTGGAATTGCAATCTTTTCATGCAAGTTCCTCTTTTAATGACAATGAGAATATCACGCTTACTTTTGATGTAGCAGATATTTCTACAAACAAATACTTTAAGTTACCTTGTAACTTTATCGTTCATATTATACTGGCATCATTTCCGTAAATGCATGGCATATGGTTTGAAAGATACTTTTGAACTGTTATACATTATCGTTCAGTTATATATTATTGTTGGTGGGCTATTGCTCACCCTTGTTTTATTATTATATCACAACAACAGCTAGACCAGATGACTCGCACAAGGCGCACTCGACGCGGGCGAGGACAATGAGACTACCAGAGCTGAAGAAGAAGCTATTGGTAGAATATATTTATTCTTCCAGTACCAAGAATATGGTCTAGTATGACTTATGTAAATGGATGGCAAAGAGTATGTATTTATATTGAAATTCTTTTGGATTGTAAGAACTCATAATGTGATTAATAAAAATTTGATTGTTACTCTGATTTCATCTCTGGGACTATAACGGGTGTGTTTTATATTGTTGTGTTGGGTTATAGAGACGTAATTTATTTTATGTTAAGGAAAGTTCAATTGTTGTGGACAGAATTGGAAACCGTAACCACCGGATCCCGGACCCCGGATCTGGGGGTGTTACAGAAGTGGTATCAGAGCGTACGTTATAAACCCCAGAGATGAGGTGACGTTAAAACAATAAATTCAATAAGATAATAAGAACTCTTGCCAAGTTCATAGTCGAACTACTTAATGTAGTGATGACATATAAAACCCTTATGGGAACTCGTAAGTATAATGATAGTAACTTAGCTCGATATTGTATCGACGAGTAAGGCGACAGACCTTGAGGCATACGAGCAACAGTGCGATGATGCTTTATATGCTGAAGATCAGTGGGTAATTCGATGGAGTACCCTACTGGAGACCAGGAAGAGGTTCCAGCAGATAAGGAAAATCCTGTTAGGATAAGGAGCTTACCCTTGGGTAATGAGGGTCGCAGCCAGAATGACTATGATGATTAAGATATGGTGCTCAGAAAAGTGAGTATAAAGAACCGAGATATTATTAAGAGATCTGAAGATGCATGTTGAATTCATAGCCGGACTACCAGATGTAGTACCAGCAAGAAAGAAGGATTGGAAGAATTACTTGAGATCTTATACGGAAATAGATGAGAATCCTTAGAGATTTTCATTTTAACAAAGAAAGAGCTAGAGGGATGTATGATTATCAAAGACAGCGATATAGGACGAGGAGTAGAGTCCCTAGGAATAGTTGAGAATGAGGCAGTAAGTGCCATATCATTTGATAAATGAATCAGTATGAATATTGTCAGTAATAATTTGCCACGAGAAGGCAGATGTCATAGGTTATAATTTACGAAACCAAAGTGAGGTTAATGAGGTGGTTTTATTCAGGGAAATGTTCATGAATGAATCAGTAGAAAGTAAAGACATTGGGAAGTGACAGCATGATTGGGTAAAATTATATAAGGAAGTAGTAAGCAAGACAAGGATCTCAGAACCTACCGGAAGATAAGACCAGTGAGTCAAGATGAACTCGTAATGAGACTACTGCCAGAGACTGAGTATAGAGTTAATTCAACTCAGTTAAATGATGAACCAGAAACGTCAGATGCATGTGATTCAGAGGAATATTAAATTCCTTCTTCTCTTTGAATGGATTATAGTAGTTACCTTAAGTTTACTCCGACACGGAATTATGATAGATCAAGTAATACGATCAGCAGTTAAAGAGAAAAATGTGAGAAAATCTCCCTGGAGCTAAAAGGTGAAATTGGTAATGACCAAGAGCTGGCATTGCTTAATGGAAAAAGGAGACTTTGTGCTTCCAATGACGCTTCGCATAAAGGGTTAGGTAGACCGACATTTGGTAGTATTGAATATCAGGACGTTGTGACAGGTTTCAGTTTGAAACTATTGATTCCCTTCTAAGGGATGTATATAATTGATTCCTCTCCAGTGGGTAAACTTCCAATCCGATGATGATTATTTCGTTAACTATGACTGCTTATGATTCCACCTGCTTGGAGGTTCATAGAACTATTCTTCAGGTTTCGAAACTGGTCTCCTTAATGTTACCAGTAGGTGGGTAGATTGATCAAAATTTCCCTGAGTCTGGAAAGGAATTCGGTGAATTTTGGCAAACCTTGTCTTTCTGATTATCAGAGAATGTCATGGAAGAGAGTAAAAAATTGGAGCAAACCCTGTGATTTGGGTAAGGATGCTGTAAAATGGGTTAGTAAACGGACCCTGAGCATTACAATCGACGGTAGTGATAAAATGATGAAGTGAGATTGGACGAAAACAGGAAATGTAAGTAAGAAACTAGCCGGACGGAGAAACTCCGGGATTGACTTAAGTGAAAAGGCTGTTATGCCAGGAATGGTAAGCTTGCGTGGCACGCGGGATTGATAAGAATAGTTGAAAAGATAAGAGTGGAGGAAAGGTGACCGGAGACGGTGCCGAGTAGTCGATTAAGACTTATATGGAGTAAAGTTTTGGAAAGGTAGAAAGGTATCAAAGAAGAAGGCACTATGCCGGCAATTGCTAGAAAAGTAATGCTATTAGCCAACCCCTAAAATCATATATTTTTATGTGTGGCCAGTTGAGGCCAAGTCCCAACGGACTATAAAGTGACTAGACCAGCAATGAAAAGACAAAGCAGGGTTGCTTCTAAGAAAGCACCGACTGCAAGGGCTTCTGATATAAAGGAAACATTAATGAGATCGTTTGAATCTTCTGCCGAACAACCCATGTTTTGATTGGGAATTCACTAGACCTTTTTGGGATGGGGTCACCCGTACTAAAGTGACTCATGTGTATATGGTTGTTCAAGATTTCGAGTAAAATGGAAGTATGGTGACTTGAGATGTATGATGTTAGGGTATCATGAATACCATGAATATATTATGACGGAGGAAAGTAAACAATGAAGGTATATGAAGAGGGTATAGAAAAGGTCAGAAATTGAACAGTATGCTGTAGGAATTTTGTCTGAGGCAAGTACCTTTGCGAAGAACGATAAGCACTAAGAGATTCACGTTGAACTCGACCAATATCTTCCAGAACATCCTTGCTACCATTAACAAGTTCGGTAAGAGAAGAGATTGGCATACGTTGCCTTTTTGGAAGGCCAAATAGGCTGACAACTATCTGAAAGAAGAGGGTGGCATTAAACCACCGATCGATTATCAAATGAGAATGATTGAAAAGAGACCTTTATTAAGGATACATGATCTGATTGCCAATTATAAGATGCAAGAATTCCTTGGCAGTTGAATTAAGGATAGGATATCCATAAAAGACAAACCCTGGGGAATGCACAAGGGGTGGCATTAACCCTAATAACGACATTATGACTTCAGATGTTATGAGCTGGACTTGCTAAGGCAACAATGACCGGTAAGGATTATTAAAAAGAGTTCTGGAAAGAACATAGATAGAATTATTAGAGTATTGATCAATGACATTTTGATATACCCGGTACCCAGAAAATACCGGAGGAATGATAAGGATGGCCTACGAAACCTTACAAGGAAAAAGGGTAATATTCCGAACTTCAAAAATGGAAGTTTGGTAAGGAATGTATGACATCGTAACAATAATGCCAGATGAGGCATGTATGAAACCCTGAGGAAGTATGGGTTGAACCAATAAGGTTGAGATTATCCTAAAACAAGAAGGGATTTAAGTAAGGAAATATCCTAGGTATGATTTGGAGTACCTGTAGTCAAGATCGCACTAGAAAGGTGGAAGCAATGACTTTTGGAAAAGACTGATAGATGCTTTCTCTCATTCAGCAGAATTTAAGGGAGAATGCTTCCACCCTGAGTTGGAATAGATCTAGAAAACATTGATTATTATAATCAGGAAAGGCCAACGAGGTGGCCGACACTTTAAATATAGGGGAGTAAGCATAAATGCTCAGACCAAAGAAATAGAATGATAATGTAAGGACCTTGATGGTCATAATGTGGTAGAGGAAGTTACATTCCATTTGATGATTGTGCCAGGATCAACTATAAGAATAGTTTAAGTAAAGATTCGATTCCTGATGTTGCCAGTAGCACATTACCGACATTAGGAGGCTCTACGACAGACCAGACCAAATTCCCCAAGAGACTTGCCTTTTCTTTGGAAAGAGAGAAGGGAGGTTAAGTAACAATGAATTGGTAGTAAATGACCAGAAATAGAGAGGGTACAAATACTGATAAGCCAAATGGCACGATGATGAATGACAAGCAAGTTTATGTTGGTGTATTTCTGTGCAAACAAGATAGAGAATTATGAGGGTGGCAAGCGATTAAGCAAACCGATAAGCTTTTAGTCTTCTACCGGAGATATATGATTAATAATCTCACCAGCCTGTTCCAGCTGCGATGCTGGAAGCTTTCCTGCAATTTTATCTGCTTCATGTAATATCTACGTCAAGTTCAGGAAGCATTCCCTATGGATAGGGAATAGTGATTATTTTGTGTTCCTAGAGGATCTTGAATTGATAATTTTGATGCTTAGTTATTAAAGCACTGCGTAAACGATAAGCGATGGTGATCCTTCTGAGAAATTAGGTGGTAACGACTGTGGAAATTTCGAATTGAATCTAAGTTAGAGAAATCATCCAGGTTTATTTCGGATGGTGTAATTTCTGGAACGACGGGATATTTGAAATGAAGAATTAGGTTATGATGGTTCATAAAATAATTATAGTAGAAATAAAGACAAGAGACTGATAGAGATGGAAATAGAATTGGGAATTAATAAGAGAGTCAGATAGGTAGACTCATGAGAAGCTCCAGTAATGAAGCGAGAAGAGTATGGAATTGGCAAGGTAAGGGTATTGGCCAAAGCGGAAAGTTGGAATTAGGAGCATGAATGACATACAAATTGACTCCTTTTAAGTTGGAAAATTCGAGAAAATATGAAATAGATTGACTGAGTAATAAAGAGACTCATGAAATGAAAAAGTGAAATCTAGATGGTTGAACAAAGGAAAGTTTGACCACAAACGTGCCACGTATATTGAATAAAGGTAACACGCGTTCCCCTAATAAGGTGACGGTGGAGTTCAATAACAGAAGTGAATGAGAACTAGATGATAAGATGGATGTGATTGATAAAGAAAAGAATGGGAAATAATGATGGAAGTGAAGCAAGGAATGCTATGAATGGATTGATGAATGGGTTCTTCTTAATGAGCTCTCGGAACGACAACCTGATAGTGTTAGAATTATGAGTATGAAAGAGCCAGTGTCGGGGCATGAAATGTGAGTAATAATAATGTCAAGCGGGAAATCCAAGATTTAACCTGAGAGGTTGAAGGATTTTCCAAAAAGTAGTTGATACTAATATCGAACAAGAGTATAGGTCCACCGAATGATGGACAGAGCAACAAGGACATGTGATATATGAGATTACGAAAAAGTGGAATTTGATACGAATATGATTATTTCTCTTCTCTAATAAACCTCTATAGTTCAGAGGTAAATTCTAAATATGATATTTTGACAATCATGAAAACTTTCATATATGATTCTTTGAAATTCGTTCTTTTCTTCTCCCTTATTTATCTTCTTCTAAATTGAGAAGAACAACCCTTTAAGGAGGGGAGGTAATACTACGTGACTCTCTGTCTGTGTGATAGGAGTCTAAGTGGAATGCCATTAATTGTTTAATTGCTTGTCAAGTACTAAAGGCTGGCCCCCTTTTGTACTAACTATGCAATATAACAAATGTTCATTGATCACAGTGATCTCTCGATAAAATTTTCCACCTAAATATATATACATCGAGATTGCGAAGATTAAAACGATTAGGAATTGCAAAATTACGAGTGAGGTTATCTCCGGACTTCGTAGCGCGTTAGTGATACCGAAGTCACTGCACGTACCAATAAGGTTAATAGTATAAGAACGGACAAGAGCGTATACCGGATGATGTGTTGTGCGAAAGTATCAAAGAATTGGTAGAACGGATAAGGGTGTATTGTAACACCAGTATGAGATGCTTTAGAAAGATTGGAGTGTGTAAGGATCGACCAGAGAATTGGAAAGTGAAATAACCAAAAAATACCCAATTGTCTTCTACCTGATTCCGGGACGGAATCCTTTTAAGGAGGGGAGACTGTAAGAACCCAGATTTTTGGGTAGAATTAAAACTTTTTATTATGTATTGATGTAAGAATGAATAGGGGTTACAACTAGAATGTAATACTGGTTTTAATGAATGAATAATGAAAGGATATATATTCCAAGGTTATATGGCCTGAAGGATGCTATTGGGTGATAACTAAGGTTAGAATAATCTATCTCCTAGAAAGTTAAGATAAGATTCCCTAGAGAGAAATAGATACCCTCATGTCATCCAAATCAATATCTATTATAAGCCCAGCGGTTCCGTAAAAAGGTTAAGGAACACTCGAGGGTGAACCAGGTTCATTTTCCCAACTATAGGAATTAAATAAAAATAAGTGATGAATAGTGATTTTGGTGGAATTTGGAATATTATTATAATAATGTTATACCCGGTATTCGGAACGGATTTCTGAGTTCGTATTAGTGATCCAGGAGGAAAATAAGTGTATGTAAAAGCTGTCGGATTCAGAAAAATAGCACTTTTATTTTCTCTGAGATTTCCCTGGACACTGCAAGACTTAAGGATTTATAAAAGAGAATTAAGGAATTTAAATTCGAGAAGTATTAAGAAAGATGAGGAATAGTAGTATAAATATTAAGAAGGTTTTCGGTAAAACCCTAACTAGAAACGAATGAGTTAGTCCCTCGAACGAGCAACGAATTGAGCAATAACCGGACAAAGAACAAACAGAGGATCAAGATGCATGCATGTACAAGGAGATAAGACCAAGTAACTAAGTAGTTACATGAGCAACTAGTATACTTAGCAAACATAACCAAGTACTTAGCTTCTTGTCATCATCTTACCATTACAAACCAACACTTGTCCATTTAATTACATCATGCATGACCTAGAACTTTATTAAAGCTACTTTATGGACAAGATATTATCCAAAGACATTCAATAATTCACTTTAGATAAGATGAGAGCAAGATCAAAGCCAAGCAAACACCACCTCTCCCCCATTTTTCCAGCAGTTGCATTTTCCAGGGCAGGGGTCTTTGCCATTTTTTTTCACCTAGATCTACTCATCTAAAAATCATGAAAAAATTCATGGAGCTTCTACACATCAAGGTGAAGTTGGGGATTTAATTTCATAATTTTTGAAGATCGTTTGGATGGGTAAATAAATTCGAGAAGTTCACTGTTTTTCCCCCAAAACCAAGGCACTTCGAATTTTGGAGTTTTAAGATTTCAAAATCCACCTTCCAACCATTGTTTGATCTCCAAATTTTTATGGTGAGTCCTATATTTCATAAAAATGATCTCCTAGAAATCTTAGCTTCAAAATCCATGTTTTCCATTTTCAAATAAATCCTCAAAGATGAGGGTGAATAGTGTTTTCAAGAAACTAACTTTGATTTCTTGGTTTCTTTGGATGATTTAAGCTTTGTTAAAGCCATACAAGGACTATATAAGGGTTATTATAGCTTGTACACTCTCCAAGGAAGGTATAATTCTTAAGAACCCAAGATCTTACTTTGAGTTTTATATATGTTCTTGATGGTTTTAGATTAGTTAAGATTATGGTGTTGTTATATGCATAAAAGCATGACTATGTAGTTAGTAGTGATGATTTAAGAGTTTTGATGATTATGATGGTTAATTGAAACCTTCTTGGACTGGATAAGATGAAAACCATGTATAGTATGCCCGGTGTGGCTTGGATTGATTGTTATGAATTTTAGAACGTTCGATTTATAGCCGTCGTAATGCCGAATTTTCGTTAGACTATTAAACACCGAGCATCACAGTAGCTATAACTCACTGTACAGCTTCATTTTCTGCCATGATAGGATAGATTATATTTCAAGCTTCGTTTTGATATAAAGATCGCGTGAAACGGACTTACGGTTTAGGATTTATGACCAAATTACTAAAAGTAGTTCGAATCCGTAAACGAAAGTTCGTAACTGTAATTGAACCCTCGTAAACTATGTAACGTCATGGCGAATCTTGGTAAATAAATACTAGAGGTAAAAAGGAAGGCGTGAATGAAAACCGTATGTCAAAAAGATCATTTTTCGATTTATTAAAAATGTTCGAGTCGAGGTTAAACGCGAACGAACCCCTAAAAGACGACTCTTTTATAACTTCGGTAAAACACTTAGAAAACGGACGATAAAACTCGGAGTATAGTATTGGTTCGTAACGATCGACTTTAGAACTCGTATGACTTAAGTATGTCCCAAGTATAAGTACAATGACATGTCGTATTAACGAACGGATGTCGGGTCGGATCAGTGATAAAAGTAATCCACTAAAAAGGGTATAACGAGATAACTCAAGAACGTGTTTCGAATTAAGTATAACTTAACTTTTAATATGTTAAGTGATTAATCCCGAATGCCTTGGCTATTTATAGATCACCAAGCTGAACCGGGACCCGCTACCACTACCCCTTACCGTACTCGACTACCAGGCAAGTTTCAATTCCCTTCTTTTAGGCTGTTGTTGTGATTGAATAAATATATATATATATGCTGATATACATATGCCATTGTATGCATGCCTACTTTCAAGTTGGAGTGATATACTTGTTCCCTGAATGTTATTGTTGGCTTATAAGCTAGATAGTTATATATCAGTTATAAGCCGATTATTGTAAGACCCTCATAGAAGGGCGTATACATCTTATTAATCAAAAATAGACCGGGAGTCAATATTCCTTGATATATCGAGATTACCTCGGAGGAAAATATTTAAGTAAATATTTTCTATTATTTGGGCGACGAATATTATTTGAATATTCGTTCGAGACTAATTATTTTAACGATCCTTACTTCAAATAATTATTTGAACGTAACCATTCGACGAATAATATTTTTCAATATTCATTCAAAGTCGAATAGGTTATCGATTATTATTCCGAATATTCTTCTAAAGATTGGACTACTAAATGAATATTATTTGAATATCCATTTAGAATATTACTTTATTAAATGAATATTACTTTTGAATATTCATTTAAGATATTACTTACTTGATGAATATTATTCTAATATTCATCTGAAGCTTGATTTATTTATCGAGTCTTATCTCGAATATTCCTTTAAAGCTTGGATTACTAAATGAATATTACTTGATATTCATTTAGAATATTATTCATTAAACGAATATTACTTTTTCAATAAACATTTAAATTCCTAATTAATTATGAATATTATTTTGAATATTCATCCAGGGTTCTATTTAATCATCGAATATTATTTTAAATATTTTAAATATTCTTTTCAGGTCTTATTAATTAATGAATATTATTCTGAATATTCATTTGAATATTTAATTATGCAATAAATATTCTCTAGATATTTCTTCAAGGATTATTTGAGAAATACTCTGATTAAAGATATTCTTTCATATTCCTAAATATTCTGTAAAATATTTTAATTCAATAAATATTCTCTGAATATTTATTTCATACTTAGAATAACCTCGATAAGGTTTATCTTCTTCAATTATTACAGAAAATATTTCGGAGTCATATTATTATTAATCTTATATCAAGAAAGGTTCTCAGACATCATTCTTCTTTGAGTCTACCTCTCTAATAATAAGGGAACCTTACTTGGAAGATGTTATTTATCTTGTCGACTTCCCGGTCATAGAGTATTCTCTTCACTCGCAACTCGGGTGCTGTTGACTTATTAAGTCGTTGTTTACCTTCTCATCTTTCGAGGGGTAAGATTGTTGGAACAAGTTGATATTCGATACCAAGCCACAGCTTGGAAGTTATTGGTGAATTTTCCTTTCCAACTAGATACGACTACCTTGTAGAGTCTTATCAACAAGTATTATACTTGGGGAAAGGGGGACGAACGTTACATTCAGAATCATGAACTCTATTTGAACTAGGAGTCGTGTAAGAGGCCGAGTAGCGCCGGTCCATCCCCTTTGGCCCAACCGTTGGCCGGGGAGAGCTAGTAAGGCGGTAGACAAGTAAAGCCGTCAGTTCTTCCTTCTACCGGTAGTAAATCTAAATTGAGCTGTACGATCTCGACTGATCATCAAGATTGGAACAGCGGGCGCGGTGAATACTCCATCATTGGTTCATCATCCAAATTTATTTATTTCCTGCAACATGATTACTGTTGGCAGAGTTGGAAAAGGGTCATAACTGGAATTGCAACCTTTTCTTGCAAGTTCCTCTTCTTAATAACAATAAGAATATCTCGCTTACTTTGATGTAGCAGATATTTCTACAAACAAATACTTTAAGTTACCTTGTAACTTCATCGTTCATATTATACTGGCATCATTTCCGTAAATGCATGGCATATGGTTTGAAAGATACTTTTGAACTGTTATACATTATCGTTCAGTCATATATTATTGTTGGTGGGCTATTGCTCACCCTTGCTTTATTATTATATCACAACAACAGCTAGACCAGATGACTCGCACAAGGCGCACTCGACGCGGGCGAGGACGATGAGACTACCAGAGCTGAAGAAGAAGAAGCTATTGGTAGGGTATATTTATTCTTTCAGTACCAAGAATATGGTCTAGTATGACTTATGTAAATGGATGGCAAAGAGTATGTATTTATATTGAAATTCTTTTGGATTGTAAGAACTCATAATGTGATTAATAAAAATTTGAGTGTTACTCTGATTTCATCTCTGGGACTATAACGGGTGTGTTTTATATTATTGTGTTGGGTTATAGAGACGTAATTTATTTTATGTTAAGGAAAGTTCAAGTGTTGTGGACAGAATTGGAAACCGTAACCACCGGATCCCGGACCCTGGATCTGGGGGTGTTACAAAATACCTAAGTTAGGTGTACCCTTAAGATATCTCAAGATTCGTTTAATAGCAATGAGATGCACATCTCTAGGATCCGCTTGGAACCTTGCACACAAGCATGTAGCATACATAATATGTGGTCTACTTGCAGTAAGGTAAAGTAATGAGCCTATCATACCTCTGTAGCTTGTGATATCTACCTTGGCAGAATTTTCACATACTCCAAACTTGACAGCTGTAGATGATGGTGTCTTTGCTGAAGATGAGTCCTCCATTTGATATTTCTTGAGGAACTCTCTGACATACTTGGATTGACAAATAAATATTCCATATGTTCTTTGACTTACTTGTAATCCAAGAAAGAACTTCAGTTCACCCATCATGCTCATCTCAAATTTACCCTGCATTAGCTTAGCAAATTTCTTGCATAAAAGATCATTAGTAGACCCAAATATTATATCGTCGACATAGACTTGGACTAATATTGTATCATTCTTATGTTTCTTTGAAAAGAGAGTTTTGTCTATGACACCTCTAACGAAACCATTTTCAAGTAAAAATTCAGAGAGAGTGTCATACCATTTTCTTGGCGCTTGCTTAAGACCATAGATAGCCTTGAAGAGAACGTAGACATAATCCAATAAATCTGGATCTTCAAAGCCAGGGGGCTGTTCTACATACACCTCTTCATCTAGCTTACCATTCAGAAAAGCACTCTTGACATCCATTTGATAAACTTTGAAGTTTGAGAATGCTGCGAATGCCAAGAATATTCTGATGGTCTCAAGTCTTGTCACTGGTGCATAGATTTCATCATAATCAATTCCTTCAGCTTGATAATAACCTTTAGCAACCAGTCTTGCCTTATTCTTCATCACTTTGCCATCTTCATCAAATTTGTTTCTGAATACCCATCTAGTGCCTACTACTTTTCTGTTTGTAGGTCTGGGTACCAGCTTCCATACTTCTTGTTGTTTGAATTGATTGAGTTCATCTTGCATCGCAATCACTAGTGGGGAGCAAACCCCGGTTCGGTTCGGTTTTCGGGTAAAACCGGAACCGGAACCGCATGTCCTCGGTTTTAAAAATCGACAACCGGAACCGCAACCGAACCATCGGTTTCGATTTCGGTTTTAAAATCCCGGTTTCGGTTTTTATCGGTTCGGTTTCGATTTTAAAACCGATTAAAATAAAAATAAGAAAGTATTAATTATTGGGAAGTGAAGTCTTGTCCTACCATAAATTTTTAGTACTAATTATTTCTAAACCGGATGTTGCCAAACATAGCATGGATTATTATTTGAAAGAGGAAATGAACAAGAAAGATGAGAAGCATTGCAGCAGGTTTCTTATTCTATATTCATATATGCTGCACTGATGGAGGATTAGCTTTAGAAAATTTAGTGAGTCAGTGACTAGTCCGTGTAATACTGTAATGTCTATAGCTCAGCCTGAGGCCCAAATACAACAACAAATATTAGGTCCGGTTATTTTTTATTTTAGTGACTATCTACTTTCGTAATAATATATATATATGTATGATTAATTTTAAAAATATAAATATTTATTTATATAAATGATTATTTATATAAATAATCGGTTCGGTTTCGGGTTTTTTCGGTTCGGTTTGAACATAAAACCGGAACCATAACCATTAAAATCGGATCGGTTGTTAGATTTCGGTTTCGGTTCGGTTTTTAACGGTTTCGGTTTTTTTCGGTTCGGTTTTCATCGGTTTCGGTTTCGGTTTCGGATTAATTCGGTTTTTTGCTCACCCCTAGCAATCACCCAATCAGGATCAGAAAGAGCTTCTTCAGTTTTCTTAGGTTCCATTTCAGATAGAAACCCTGAATAATTACATTTATTTTGGACAGCTCTTCTAGTTTTTACACCAACATCTGGATCACCAATGATTAGCTCAAAAGGATGAGCTTTATTCCAACCAGTCTGTCTGGGAAGATTTAATCTTGATGATTTGCCTTGTTCTTCATTGTGATGTTGAGTATGACTAGTTGATCCCTCATTAACTCCCCCTGAGTTGTTGCCAGGTTGACTAGATGAATGTTCAGGAGTGTCAGTGGTATCTTCAATATTATCACTGTTTCCACCACCATTACCCTGATCATCCTCATCATTATCGTTGTTGTCATTAGTATCAGCAAAAACATCAGGTGGATTGTCATCATCTGAATCTGGATCTGTCATATCCTCAAAAGATAGCTTTTCAGATGAATCTTCAGTTTGGATACTAGGAAGTTTAGTGTCATCAAATGTTACATTGACACTTTCAATCACAGTCTGTTGATCAATCACGTACACCCTGTAAGCTCTTCTTGTATAACCAATAAAAATTGCTTCATGTGCTTTGGTCTCAAATTTTCCACCTTGTTCATCTCCTTCTTTAAGTACAAAGCACTTTGCCCCAAATACATGAAAGTATTTGAGTGATGGTTTCTTATCAGCCATAATTTCATATGGTGTCTTCATTTGATCTTTATTGATTAGAGTTCGATTCTGGGTATAGCACGCAGTATTGATAGCTTCAGCCCAAAAGTACAATGGAAGCCTTGATTCACTTAACATAGTACGTGCAGCTTCAATCAAGGTTCTATTCTTTCTTTCCACTACCCCATTTTGCTGAGGAGTTCTTGGAGCTGAGTATTGTCTGGTTATACCCTTCTCAGTGCAGAAGTCATTTAGAACTGCATTCTTGAATTCAGTTCCATTGTCTGATCTTATAGCTCTCACTGGATACGTAGAATCTCGCTCAATTAATTTGATGTGATCAATCACCAGTTGTGGAGTCTCATCTTTAGAATTCAGGAACAGGACCCATGTGTATTTTGAAAAATCATCAACAATCACAAGAGCATATCTTTTCTTTGACATTGATATAACATTAACTGGACCAAACAAATCCATGTGAAGTAGTTGTAAAGGTTCAGTTATTGATGATGTGTCAGTGCTCCTGTGACTTGCCCTTTTTAGCTTGCCTTTTTGACATGCATCACAAAGTCCTTCTTGAGTGAATTCCATTGAAGGCAGACCTCTCACCAACTCTCTTTTAACCAGAGAATTCATTGTCTTAAAATTAAGATGAGAAAGTTTCTTGTGCCATAGCCAACTCTCATCATTAGATGCTTTAGTGTAGAAGTAAGTGATTTATTCAGTGCTTCCTGAGTTCATATTGGCTACGTACAGATTGCCTTTTCTAACTCCTGTCAGTTATGGCTTTTCATGTCTCTTGTGTGAAATTAGACAATTCTTCTTGTTGAAATGAACTTCATAACCTTTGTCACAGAATTGACTGAGACTGAGCAAATTGTGCTCAAGTCCTTTCACAAAAGAGACTTCATCAATGATAACATTTCCAGCTTCAAGTCTGCCATATCCATCAGTTCTACCTTTACTGTTATCTCCAAAGGTAACTACTGGGCCGGCCTTCTCCACCACATTTGTCAGCAGGGTTCTGTCTCCAGTCATATGCCTTGAACATCCACTGTCCAAGATCCAGGTTACTCGTTCAACCTGTTCAATACCCTGCAATGACAAACGGATTAAACCTTCTTTGGAACCCAAATTTGATTGGGTCCAGAGTATTTAAAGTATTGGCCTTTGTCAGGCAAAACAACATTTTTAACCTTGACACCAATTTTACCATTAGTCAATAAACATTTTACCCTATAAACAGATTTGACAATCTTTTATTTCAGTTTAGGTATCCATGTTTGTTTAGTAACAATATCATTGACTGGACATTTGACTTTGTAAATAGCCTTAGTAAAACTTTGTTTAGGCTTTGGTACAAATGTCTCTCTTCTAACATGAGGAGGACTAACAGTCTTTGACCTAACATTTTTATTTCTGTTCATATGTTGTCGAGGAGCAGTCTTTTTATCACATGCATGATTACCATTAAAGTAAGCAGACATCACATTAAAAGCACAAGACATACAGTTGACAACACCACATGCTTTTTGATTAGAATCAATGATAGGCATGTTACTCATGTTAGACATGTTATTGTTCTGTTTCAACTTATTACCACCTAATCAAGTCTTAGAAGAACTAGTTGTTTCAACAACCTTGACTGGCACTTTAGGTACATCTTTCTTGGATGAAACATTTTCTGGATTAGTGTCCTCAACAGATTTAGCCTTAACAAAGACTGTGACATCTTTCTTGGATGAAACATTCTTTGGATTATCGTTCTTAACAAATTTATCCTTAACAACGACTGTGCCATTTGCACTGTCCTCATTTCTCATTTCTTCGTGGATAACCATAGAAAGAATATCTGGTGGTCCAGCATCAGATTTTTTAAATAGAGGTTCTTTAACATTCTTGAGTACATGTGGTATTCCCCTTTCTTTAGCACTAACATGGTTAGGGGAATTTATGCCCAATGATCCAACAGCTTCGTTGTAGCCATACCCTATACCTGTTGTTCGTTCTACAACTTGATTGTTAAAAAACTCTTTGGAAACTTTAACATAATTATAACAAGCCCTGACCTGTGTTTCAAGTTCAGTAATTCTAGCCATTTGTTTGCCTACAACTTCTAGAATCAATTTCTCCTTTTTATGAAGCATTGTTATTTCATCTCTTTGTTGATCTTGATTAATGTGCACCTTTTTCAATTCTGACACTTCATTGCCAAGTTCAGTGCTTAGCAGATCTAGTCTTCTATATTCAGTTTGTACATTACCTAAGGAATTATAAAGACTACGAATCAATTCAGTGTCAGTAAGAATTACCGGTTTGTTATGATGATCAGATGCTCCATCATTTGCCACCAGCGCAAGAATTCCAGCCTTTGCCTTGTACCACTTAGGCCGTGTCTGTGTTCATCTTACCAGATGCATACTCTCTCCTTGCATCTTGTTGAGGTTGATGACACTCAGTTGCAAAGTGTCCAAGTTCATTACATTTAAAGCACCTAATCCTGCTTCCGTCTACCATTCCAGTTTGGTAGCCACCCCTTGTGCTACTTGAGGAAGAACCTCCTCGCTGGAATCTATTGTAGTTAGATTTGAACTTGAACTTGGGATTCCTCCTAAATCTGAAGTTACTGAATTGCCTCACCATCATAGCCATTGACTAATCTTCCAAATGATCCAGCTCTTCCAATGAGTAGAAACCTCCACCATCCTGACTGACAGGTGTATGACCAATCTCAACTTCAACCTGTTCCTTGTCAGCACTGCAAGGTTGAACCACCTTAGCTTCCACTTGCTTTGGAGTCTCAACCACTAGAGCTGTAGAAGAACTTGGAACCCTACCTTCACCATGAATTTCTTTCTGTTGAACTTGTTCCAACTCATAGGTTTTCAAAATGCCGAAGAGCCTTTCAAGAGTAATTTGATTCATGTCTCTGGCTTCTCTAATGGCAGTTATCCTATGTTCTAGGTGAGTAGGCATGGTCAGTAGAAACTTCATGTTAATCTCCTTTTGTGTATATTTCTTGCCATGGATTTGCAAGTTGTTGATTATTTTGTTATACCTTTCAAACACTTCCTGAATGCCTTCATTAGGGCCAGCTCTAAAGTGTTCATACTCAGAGATTAAAATTTGAAGTCTGTTTTCCCTGACTTCATCAGTTCCTTCATTAATAGTCTCAATAGTTTCCCACATATGCTTTGCAGTTTTACAATTCATCACATGACTGTACATCACAGCATCTAGGGAATCTAATAGTATGAGTCTCAAATTTTTGTCTAGTCCTGCATCCTCTTTTTCATCAGGAGTATAAGACGCAGGGTCTTTTTCATGGGTTCTAGCAGGTGTTGTAACAACTCCATCAGTAACAACTTTTTGTTCAATGACCATAGGAATTTTAGGTCCATTTTTTAGAACACCCAAATATTTAGAATTTGTAAAATCAAGAAACAGCTCCATTTTATTTTTCCACATATCATAATTATCTTTATTAAAGATAGGAATCTTAACAAGGACTTTTGAAGACATGATGAATTTTTAAGTGAGTTAAAAATTCTAAATGGATTTTTGACTGAATAAAAATAGGATCTTGATTTGTGTATCAATCAATAGGCTCTGATACCAATTGTTAGGTCCGATAAGATTGTAGAAGGGGGGTTGAATACAATCTATACCAATTTATCGAAATTTGTCCGGATAAATTTAATTTATATTTTGACAAATTTATGCGGAATAAATTGAAACAAATTTCAAGTTGAATATAACAATATATTAACTTGATGGGTGTTACAATTTCAGTACAGAAATTAATCAAGTTGATAAAAACAAATTTAGAAAATTCGACATGAACTTTTCTAATTTAGTTAATAAAAATCAAGATTAGAACTAGGAAACTTAATTCGCTAGTAGTACAAGAACAATAAATAAACGAGTTCCACCGGATAAAATATTACAAGAGAGATGAACTTGATTTTACAGAAATTAATTTGTTCTTGAGCTTTGGAGAGAAAATTGAGCTGCTGGGATTTTTCTGATATTCAGTTCTGGTCTTTTGCTGCTTTGCTGCCTGTCTTGTATTTATCCTTCTGCCTCTTTGCTTCAGTATGACTTAGCTGGTCATATTAAACCTTTGGTATGACATAATCTGGATATTGAGGCTGATTGGTATGACATAAACTAACTTAAATCTCCTTGATATGACTTAGAATAAATCAATATGACTTGCATAACGCTCATTATGACTTAAATAAAAGGTCGGTATGACATAATAAAAAACTCGGTATGACCTAAACAAAAAACTCGGTATGACTTAATATTAGTTGTTGAAACAACTGATTCAACACTGCCACATTTGAAGCCCAGTCGCAGGCGGAGAGAGTGTGCGACACACGCTGGCTGATTGTGTTGTTTCTGTCTAGCGCGTGTAACACACGCGCGTTGTAGGCGCGTTCAAGCTTTCCAGACAATAATTCCCGCATGCATGTGTTGACAGACTTTTGTTCTCTTTTCTTTTGATTTTGCTGCTCTCCCTTTTTTTTTATAATCTCTTTCTATCGACTTACTTCCTCCTCTTTTCTTTTTATTTATTTTTGTTTCTTTTTCTTTTCTTTTGTTTTTCTTTTGAATTTAATTTAATTAAATACTTAATCAATTAATCATTAAAATAACTAATGATTAATTAATTAATTAATTAATTAATTAAATCAATTCAGATTAATACATTAATTCAAAATTAATTAACATGATAATTAATTTAATAAATAAATTAATTCGACATGAATTAATTTATTAAATTAAATCAATTACATAATTATATTAATTAAAAGAGAATTAATATAAATCTTTTGACAGCTCAAATCTTTTTCTTGAACCACTGAAAGTAATAAAGAATTACCACCGGATTTTCGTTGACGCTCGATGCACGGTCTGGTTCATGAGCGACTAACTCCAACGGCTTTTCTTTATTTTTGACTCTATGATTTGATTCCTTTCTTTTCATAACATACCAGTCTTGACAGCTTGAACCACTGAAGTTAATGATGAACAACCACTGTTTAATGTTGACACTCGATGTACTGTCTGGTTCATGAGTGACTAACCGCAATGACTGTTCTTCATATATTGACTTTAAAATCTGGTTCCTTTTCTTTTCTCCTCTCTCTATTAATTCTTCTGTACTGTCTCTGTCACTGTCGAAATCTCGGTCACTTTAAATGAATCCACTTTTTTAATGAATACTTCACTGAGGCTTGATCAAATGTCTGAACTTCTTTCAATGTAGTAATTCTTCAAGTCTGTAGATTGACCTTGATCTTTTTCTTCTGATAGATAATACAATCTGAGATTCCTTGTGACAGTCTATATACTATTTACTATTACAATCTTGTTTAAGTTGAGTTGTATCCTCGAAATACAAATAGGCTACATCATATGCCTTTCATTTTCTAAGTGTTTTACCAAAGTTATAACCAAGCGGGTTTTTAGGGGTTCATTCACGTTTAACTTCGATTCCAACATTTTTATAAAATCGGAAAACGATCCATTTGATATGTGGTTTTCTTTCATACCTTCCTTATGACCCCTAATATTTATTTACCAAGATTCGCCACTGAGTAACATGCTTTACGAGGGTTCAATTGAAGTTACGAACTCTCGTTTACGGTTTCGAACTACTTTTAGTATATCCGCCATAACTCCTAAATCGTAAGTCCGTTTCACACGTTCTTTATATCAAAACGAAGCTTGGAACATTATCTATCTTATCATGGCAAAATACAGCCCTGGAAAGTAAGTTCAAGCTATTGTGATGCACGGTTTTTAAAGATTATCAAAAATACAACGGCTATATTTACACGATTTCCAAAGTTTTCACATCACCGTGAATCCATTAAGCACTACACCCCATCCATCCTAACACATGATAACATCATGACTAGTCTAACAACATCTCATCCCAACCATCTCATGGATCACAATCCAAACAACAACCATAATCAACTAATAACATAGATCTAAGCATAACACAGCACACTAACACCAAATCATCCATAAAACTCATAAAATCTCAAAATGATACCAAGGGTTTTTGAGCTTGTTACCTTCCGTAGAGAGTTATATATCCTTATCAAGCCTTGATCTATCCTTATGTGACCTTAAGCTAACTAGATCAATCAAAAGAAACATAAAAATCAAAGGTTAGTTCATAAGAACACTATTCACGCTCCACTTTGTTGATTTTTTTGAAAATCGAAAGAAAGGAATTTGGGCTTGAAATTTCTAGGAGATTAGTTTCTTGAATTATATGACTCACCTTAAAAATTACAAGATCAAATGATGGTTGGAAGTGGGATTTCCCCCTTGGAATTTATGCAAAAGTCGAATGGAAGAAAATGGGAGAGAAAAGTGTTTTGCTTGGTTTGTTTTGTTCAATTATGCATCAAGTGGATGAGCCTTGGATAATATCTCATCTCTTTTTACTTTAATAAAGTGATGATGCACTAGATGATGTATTTTTTCAAGACATGTGTTGTGTTTTGGATGGTTATAAGCTAACTAAATGGTTTGCTTTCTAAGTACTAGTTTCCTTGCTAAGTATGCTAGTTGCATGAGTCATCACTTAGTTTGCTAGATATTTTCCACCACTACATGCATGTATCTTGATTCCCTGCTTGTTCCTTTGTCCGTTTATTGCTCAATTCATTGATCGTTCGGAGGAATAACTCATTCGTTTCTAGTAAGGGTTTTACCGGAATCCGTCTTAATATTTATACTATCCTCCTCCATTCTCCTTAATAATTCTTGAACCTATATTCCTTAAATCCCTTCAATAATTCCTTAAGTCTTTCAGTGTCCAGGAAAATCTCAGGGAAAATAAAAGTGCTATTTTTCAGAATCCGACAGCTTTTACATACACTCTTTTTCTCCCTGGATCAATAATATGAACTCAGAATTTAATTCCGGGTAATTCTATATAGCGTTGTCTAATAATATTCCTACGTCCACCAAAATCACTATTCATCCTTTTTCTTTGCTTATTCTCTTAGGGTTGTACAATTGTCCCTGATCTCCTTCGATCGTTCCTTATCCTTTTTATGGAACCACTGGACCAAAAACAGATATCGATTTGGATGACATAAAATAATCTTCTCTTTAGAATTATCAAATCTTAATTCCCTAGGAGATAGATAATTCTTATCTAAAGTGTCAACCAATAGTATTCTTCATGGCATATAAACATTTGAATCCAAATCTATTCCTTTCATTCATTGTCTCAATCGTTACATCGTAATCGTAATCACTATTCACCATTGCCTCAGTACATAATAAAAGTTTTAATTATATCCAAAATTTGGGGTTCTTACAGTCTCTCCTCCTTAAAAGGATTTCGTCCCGGAATCAGGTAGGAAGCAAAGAGTCGTTTATCTGTCGTTTTACCTTTCAGCTTCCCGGTCGATTCTTAGTCGTTCTACCCTTTCTCAGCACATCTACTGGTGCTACTATACGTACTGTATCCTTTTTCCATCAACTTGCTACTTTTCGTATAACACACTATCCGAGTTATACTCTTACTCAGTCTTATCCTTATTGATACCTGCAGTAACATTGGTATCACTATCACACTGCAAATTCGGAGGTAACCTCGCTCGCACTGTGCATTTCCTGATCGCTTTAATCTTCGCAATCTCGATCAATATAGAGAAGTGGAAAGATTTATTGAGAGATCGCTATGATCAATTGAACATTTGTTATATTGCATAGCTAGTACAGAAGGGGGCCAGCGTTTAGTACTTGACAAGCAATTAAACAATTTATGGTATTCCACTTAGACTTCTATCACATAGACAGATGGTCACGTTGCAGTACCTCCCCTCCTTAAAGGGTTGTTTTTCTCAATTCATAAAGAAGATGAATAAGAGAGAAGAAAAGAAAAGAGTTCTAAAGGATTATAGAAAGTTTTCATGATTGTAAAATATCATACTCAGAATTTACCTCTGAACTATAGAGGTTCATCAAAGAAGAAATTAATCATTATTATATCCAATACTAATTGATCGCAATCTCATGTGTCAACATATCTTGCTGCTTTGTCCACTATTCTATGGACCTATACTCTGGTTCAACCTTAGCACACTTACTTTTGGAAAATCTTTGAACCTCTCAGGTTAAATCTTAGTTTCTCGCTTGACACCATTGTTACTGACATTCCATGTCATGTTACCAGCTCTTTCATATTCACAACAATAACACTATCGGGTAGTCATCCCAAAGGTTTGTTAGAAAACCCATTCATTAATCCATTCATAACATTCCTTACTTCATATTCCATAATTATCTTCCCCATCTTTTCTTTATCAATCACATCCTTCTTATTATTTGATTCTTATTCACTTCTATTATTTACCTCCACCGTCATCTCTTTATTGAGGCATTTTTTGCACTTGGCACCTCCATATTGGTATCCCGTGACATTTACTCTATAATCATCACATTATTCCAATTTAAAACCTCCGAAATAAATCTGGCCGATTTCTTTAACTTAGATCCAATATAATCTCCTTCTGCCAAACTTGTTTCTCATCACTTTTTCTTTTCTACCCGTGATTTTCCACAGGTCGTTCTTCGTAAGTCAGACCAGGTCGTATATCTACCTGCTCGTACTCTTATCATCTATTGAGCATCTGCATTTTACTGGCGTAGCCTTGACACATGAAAACCTGTTATGACCGTGCTATAAGTTTTGGGGGTAAGGCTGACTCGAATACCACCTACCGCACACTTTTAAACTCTCACATGGCCCAATAAGTCTCGGGCTCAACTGCCCTTCCCTCCAAGTCTCATTAATTCTCTCCACGAGAATACCTTTAACATCATGAATCATCAACCTCATATTCTCTATCTTGTTTGCGCAGAAGTACACTAACACAAACTTGCTTGTCATTCATCAACATGCCATTTAGCTTATCAATAGCAGCACTTTCTTTATCTTACGTTGTCATCTACTTTTTTTAGAAGAATCACCATCGCTTGTTGTTTACATAATGCATTAATAGCTAACCCTACGGGTTTCAAATCCTTTAGGGAGACAAAGTAATCACTATTCCCTTATCCTTAAGGAACACTTCCTGAACTTGATGTAGATATTACATGAAGTAGATAAAATTGCAGAAGAGTTTCAAGCATCGCAGCTATATCCGGTTGATAAAAGTATCACTCATACATCTTCCATAAAAGACTGAAAACTTAATGGTTTATTTCGTCAATTTTGTATCATGGTCTTGGTTTGCCTCGAAACGGGACCTTCTAAGGTACGTAATATGCTTAAGACTCCATCAGGAATCGAATCTTTACTTAAACTATTATTACCTTTGATTCTTGCACAATCATCAAAAGGAATGTAAATTCCTCCACTCCGATATGACCTTAAAGGTCTTTCCAAATATCATTTTGTTTCTTCGGTATGAACATTTGTAATTATTCCTTTATACTTAGACTGTCGGCCACCTCATTGGCCTTTCCTGATAATAATAATTTCTTGTAATCCATGTTCTCTGGATACATTCCAACTCAAATTTTTCTACCTTATTTTCATCACTGTTGGGTGAAAGCATTCTCCCTTAAGCTCTGCTGAAGGAGAAAAATATAACTATCAGTCTTTTTCCATGAGTCATTGCTTCCACCTTCCCGTGGGAACTTTATCAAAGTTACCCTCAATCATACCTAGGATATTTGTTTTCTTAGTTCTTTCTTGTTCTAGGATAATCTCAACCTTCTTTGGTTCCATCCATACCTCCTCATGGTTTCATACATGCCTCATCTGGCATTATTGTTATTGTGTCTTACATTCTCTACCAAACTTCTATTTTGAAACTCAGAATGTTAACTTTTCCCTTGTAAGGTTTCTTAGGTCATCCTCCTCATTCCTCCTGTATTTTCTAGGTACAGGGTATATCAAAACGTCATTGATCAATACTCTAATAATTCTATCTATGTTCTTTCCAGAACTTTTTTTTATAATCCTTACAGGTCATTGTTGCCTTAGCAAATCCAACTCATATCATCTAAATTCACAATGTCTTTATTATGGTTAATGCCATCCCTTGTGCATTCCCCAGGGTTTGTCTTACTTTATGGATATCTTATCCTTAATTCAACTGCCAAGGAATTTCTGCATCCTATAATTGGCAATCAAGTCATGTATCCTTAATAAGGGTCTCTTTTCAATCATTCTCATTTGATAATCGATCGGTAGCTTAATGCTAATTTCTTCTTTTAGATAGTTGTCAACCGATTCGACCTTTCAAAAGACAACGTATGTCTATCTGCTCTCTTACAGAACTTGGTAATGGCAGCAAGGATGTTTTGGAAGATATTGGTCGAGTTCAACGTGAATCTCTTAGTATTTATCGTTCTTCGCAAAGGTACTTGCCTCAGACAAAATTTCTACAGCATACTGTTCAATTTCTGACCATTTCTATACTCTCTTCATATACCTACATTGTTTACTTTCCTCCATCATAATATATTCATGGTATTCATAATACCCTAACATCATACATCTCAAGTCACTATACTTCTATTTTTACTCGTAATCTTGGACAATCATATACACATGAATCACTTTAGTACGGGTGACCCCACTTCAAAAAGAAGTCTAGTAAATTTCCAATCGAAACATGGGTTGCAAATGGTTCAGTAGAAGATTCCTACAATCTCATTAATGTTTCCTTTAGATCAGAAGCCCTTGCAGTCGGTGCTTACTTAGAAGCAACCCTGCTTTGTCTTTTCATTGCTGGTCTAGTCACTTTATAGTCCGTTGTGACTTGGCCTCAACTGGCCACACTAAAATAAAAATATATGATTTTAGGGGTTGGCTAATCGCATTACTTTTCTAGCAATTACCGGCATAGTGCCTTCTTCTTTGATACCTTTCTACCTTTTCAAAACTTTACTTCATATAAGTCTTAATCAGCTACTCAGCAACATCTCCGGTCACCTTTCCTCTATTTTTATCTTTTCAACTATTCTTATCAATCCCGCGTGCCACGCAAGCTTACCATTCCTGGCATAACAACTTTTTCACTTAATTAAGTCAATCCCAGAGTTTCTCAGTCCGGCTGGCTTCTTACTTACATTTCCGATTTTCGTCCAATCTCACTTCATCATTATACTTCTACAATCAATCGCGATAATCGGGGTCTGTCCACCAACCCATATAGCAGCTACCTTGTCCAATTCACGGGGTTTGCCCCAGTTTCTACTCTCTTCCATGACGTTCTCTGATAATCAGAAAGACAAGGTTTGCCAAAATCCGTTGAGGTTCTTTCCAGAATTAGGGAAATTTTGGTCAATCTATCCACCTACTGGTAACATTAAAGAGACCAGTTTCGAAACCTAAAGAATAGTTCTATGAACCTCCAAGCAGGCAGAATCATAAGCAGTCATGGTTAACGAAATAATCGTCATCAGATTGGAAGTTTACCCACTTGAGAGGAACCGATTATATACATCCCTTAGAAGGGAAATCAACAGTTTCAAACTGAAACCTGACACAACATCATGATACTTATACGTCCTAATATTCAATATTACCACATGTCCGTCTACCTGACCACTAGTCTCAGAAGGAACATTACCATCGAAGTTGGTTGTTCCACAAAATTGGCACTACTAAGGCCATCCGATCTGGTGGACCGTGCTGTCCGAATGAATCTGCAAGTACTTGGTCGTGCTGCGCAAGCACACATCCTAATCCTTTATGTGAAGCGCCGTTAGAAGCACAAAGTCTCCTTTTTCCATTAAGCAATGCCAACTCTTGGTCATTACCAATTTCATCTTTTAGCTCCAGGAAGATTTTCTCACATTTTTCTCTTTAACTGTTGATCGTATTACTTGATCCATTATAACTCCGCATCGGAGTAAACTTAAGGTAACTATTATAATCCATTCAAAGAAAAGAAAGAATTTAATATTCCTCTGAATCACATGCATCTAACGTTTCTAGTTCATCATTTCACTGAGTTGAAATAACCCTATACTCAGTCTCCGACAGTAGCCTCATTACAAGTTCATCTTGACTCACTGGTCTCATCTTCTGGTAGGTTCTGAGATCATTGTCTTGCTTACTACTTCCTTATATAACTTTGTCCAATCATGCTGTCACTTCCGAATGTCTTTACTTTCTAACTGATTCATTCATAAAATGAACATTTCCCTTAATAAAACCACCTCATTAACCTCCATTTGGTTTCATAAATTATAACCTATGACATCTGCCTTTTTATGGCGAATTATTACTGACAATATTCGTACTAATTCATTTATCAAATGATGTGGCACTTACTGCCTCCTTCTCAACTATTTCTAGGGACTCTGTTCCTCGTCCTATATCGCTGTCTTTGATAATCATACGTCCCTCTAGCTCTTTCTTTGTTAATATGAAAGTCTCTAAGGATTCTCATCTATTTCCGTATAAGATATCGAGTAATTCTTCCAATCCGTCTTACTTGCTGGGACTACATCCAGTAGTCCAGCTACGAATCCAACATGAATCTTTAGTTCTCTTGCTAAATAGCTCAGTTCTTTATGCTCACTTTTCTGAGCACTATACCTTAATCATCACAATCTTTCTGGCTGCAGCCCTCATTCCTCAAGGGTAAGCTCCTTATCCTAACATGATTTTCTTTATCTGCTGGAACCTCTTCCGGGTCTCCAGTAGGGTACTCCATCGAATTTACCAGCTGATCCTCAGCATATAAAGCATCATCGCGCTGCTGCTTGTATGCCTCAAGGTCCGTCACCTTACTCATCGATACGATATCGAGCTAAGTTACTATCATGATACTTAAGAGTTCCCATAAGGGTTTTATATGTCAGCACTACATTATGTAGTCCAACTATGAACTTGGCAAGAGTTCTTATTATCTTAGTGAATTTATCGTTTTAACGTCGCCTCATCTCTAGGGTTTATAACGTACGCTTTGATGCCATTTCTGTAACACCCCCAGATACGGGGTCAGGGATCTGGTCGCTACGGTCTCAATTTCTGTCCACAATACTTGAACTTAATTTAACTCAAAATAAATTACATCTTTATGACCCAACACAACAATATAAAACACACCCGTTATAGTCCCAGAGATGAAATCAGAGTAACAATCAAATTTTATTAATCACATTTGGAATTCTTACAACCCAAAAGAATTACAGTATAAATACATACTCTTTGCCATCCATTTGCATAAGTCATACTAGACCATATACTTGGTACTGAAAGAATGAATCTATCCTACCAATAGCTTCTTCTTCAGCTTTGGTAGTCTCATCGTCCTCGCCAGCGTCGAGTGCGCCTTGTGCGAGTCATCTGGTCTAGCTGTTGTTGTGATATAATAATAAAGCAAGGGTGAGCAATAGCCCACCAACAATAATATATAACTGAATGATAACATATAACAGTTCAAAAGTATCTTTCAAACCATATGCCATGCATTTACGGGAATGATGCCAGAATAACATGAACGATGAAGTTACGAGGTAACTCAAAATGCATATATAGGTGGGAATATCTGCTATGTCAAAGATAAGCCAGATATTATCATTTATCATAAAAGAGGAACTTGCAGGAAAATATTACAATTCCAATTATGAATACTTTTCCAATACTGCCAACAATGATAATGTTGCAGAAAAATAAAAGAATTTGAATGATGAACTTATGCTGGAGTATTCATCGCGCCCACTGCCAATCTTACGACGATCAGTCGCAGATTGTACAGCTCAATTTAGATTTACTACCGGTAGAAGGAAGAACTGACGACTTTACTTGTCTACCGCCCTACTAGCTCTCCCCGGCCAACGGTTGGGCCAAAGGGGATGGACAGGCGCTACTCGGCCTCTTACACGACTCCAAGTTCGAAAATAAATTCATGACTCTGAACGCAAAGTTCGTCCCCCTTTCCCCAAGTATAATACTTGTTGATAAGACTCCACATAGTAGTCGTATCTAGTTGGAAAGGAAAATTCAACATCTTATCTCCCAAGCTGCTGCTTGTTAGAGGATACCATCTTGATCCAATAATCTTGCCCCTCGAATGATGAGAAGGTTACTCAAATATTCAATTGATAAACAGCAACCACATTGCGAGGGAAATGAATAGTTTTACAAGATTTATGACCGGGAAGTCAACAAGATAAATAACATTGCTCAAGTAGGTTCCCCTATAATACGGAAGTTTGAGCGAGCATTTAAATCCTTTTAAGATAGATTTAAATGAAAAACAAAAAGAGTTGGGAACCTTTCCTTGATAAAATAGTCGTAAAAAGACTCCGAAATATTTTACATAATATTTGGAGGTGAAAGATAATCTCCAAATAATAAAAATCATTTTAAAAAGAATTTAAAAGAATTAAATAAATATTCTAAGAATATTTATTAACTAAATAATAATTATGGAATATTATTAAATCATAATATTGCTCGTAAGTAATCCTCGAATGAATATATGGAATTATTTACTAAATAAATCCTTCCTTAAATGAAATTCGAAATAATATTCATTAAATAATTAAACTCCAATAAATATTTAATATAATATTCAATAAATAAGTCAAACCTTAAATGAATATTTGAAAATAATATTCATTTAATAAATAATCTTCTAAATGAATATCCAAATAATATTCATTTAGTAATCAAAACGTTAAAGGAATAATCGAAATAATATTCCTTAAGTAAATAGAACTTCCAATGAATATTTTAAAATAATATTCATCAAGTACATAAAACCTTAAATGAATATTCGAAAGTAATATTCATTTAATAAATAACATTCTAATGAATATCAAAATAATATTCATTAAATAATCAACTCTAAATGAATATTCGAAACTAACATTCATTTAATATTTCTCGACTGAGATAATACTCGAATAACATTCCTCGAAATATTTCCAAGTAATTGATATTTTATGGAAATATAAATAATGTTTAATAATAACATTCCTCAAGATAAATAATAATCTGCCGTTGGAATCCCTCCGGGTTTCCACGACTATCTATATCTCAAAATACCGACTCCCGGTCTATATTTAAGAATGAATATCATATGCCCTTCGCTAAGGGTCTTATCAAAACAATCCGGCTTATAACTGATAATTCGTATCTAGTCTATAAGCCAATATCAATTCAGGGAACAGGTATCATAATATAATTTGACAATAGGCATGCATGCTATGGCATATGTAAAATGGCAATCACATATATATATTATCACAACAACAGGTTCAAAGTCTTGAACACTTGCCTGGTAATCGGGTGTCGGTGGAGATTGCGTGTCCTGGGTCTGCTCGATGATCTATAAACAATCAGAACATTCGAGATTAACCACTTAACACGTTTTAAAAGTCTAAGTATAACTTCACTTAAATCGAAACACGTTTTCGAATTATCTAGTTATACACCTTTTAGTGTAACTCTTTTTATTACTAATATGATCCGACATTTTTTCGTTATTACGACATGTCATCATACCCACACTCGGTATATACTAAAGTCGTATAAGTTCTAAAGTCGATCGATTACGAACCGAGATTATACCTCGAGTTTTATCGTTCGTTTTCTAAGTGTTTTACCAAAGTTATAACCAAGCGGGTTTTTAGGGGTTCATTCGCGTTTAACTTCGATTCCAACATTTTTATAAAATCGAAAAATGATCCATTTGACCCCTAGTATTTATTTACCAAGATTCGCCACTGAGTAACATGCTTTACGTGGGTTCAAATAAAGTTACGAACTCTCGTTTACGGTTTCGAACTACTTTTAGTATATCGGCCATAACTCCTAAACCGTAAGTCCGTTTCACACGTTCTTTATATCAAAACGAAGATTGGAACATTATCTATCTTATCATAGTAAAATACAACCCTGGACAGTAAGTTCAAGCTACTGTGATGCACGATTTTTAAAGATTATCAAAAATCGGGCATTACGACGGCTATGTTTACACGATTTCCAAAGTTTTTACATCACCGTGAATCCATTAAGCACTACACCCCATCCATTCTAACACATGATAACATCATGACTAGTCTAAAAACATCTCATCTCAACCATCTCATGGATCACAATCCAAATAACAACCATAATCAACTAATAACATAGATCTAAGCATAACATAGACCAAATCATCCATAAAACTCATAAAATCTCAAAATGATACCAAGGGTTTTTGAGCTTGTTACCTTCCTTAGAGAGTGATATAGCATTATCAAGCGTTGATCTATCCTTATGTGACCTTAAGCTAGCTAGATCAATCAAAAGAAACATAAAAATCATAGGTTAGTTCATAAGAACACTATTCACCCTCCACTTTGTTGATTTTTTTGAAAATGGAAACAAAGGAATTTGGGCTTGAAATTTTTAGGAGATTAGTTTCTTGAATTATAGGACTCACCTTAAAAATTACAAGATCAAATAATGGTTGGAAGTGGGATTTCCCCCTTGGAATTTATGCAAAAGTCGAATGGAAGAAAATGGGAGAGAGAAGTGTTTTGCTTGGTTTGTTTTGTTCAATTATGCATCAAGTGGATGAGCCTTGGATAATATCTCATCTCTTTTTACTTTAATAAAGTGATGATGCACTAGATGATGTATTTTTTCAAGACATGTGTTGTGTTTTGGATGGTTATAAGCTAACTAAATGGTTTGCTTTCTAAGTACTAGTTTCCTTGCTAAGTATGCTAGTTGCATGAGTCATCACTTAGTTTGCTAGATATTTTCCACCACTACATGCATGTATCTTGATTCCCTGCTTGTTCCTTTGTCCGTTTATTGCTCAATTCATTGATCGTTCGGAGGAATAACTCATTCGTTTCTAGTTAGGGTTTTACCGGAATCCGTCTTAATATTTATACTATCCTCCTCCATTCTCCTTAATAATTCTTGAACCTATATTCCTTAAATCCCTTCAATAATTCCTTAAGTCTTTCAGTGCCCTGGAAAATCTCGGGGAAAATAAAAGTGCTATTTTTCAGAATCCGACAGCTTTTACATACACTCTTTTTTCCCCTGGATCAATAATATGAACTCAGAATTTCATTCCGGGTACTTCTATATAGCGTCGTCTAATAATATTCCTACGTCCACCAAAATCACTATTCATCCTTTTTCTTTGCTTATTCTCTTAGGGTTGTACAATTGTCCCTGATCTCCTTCGATCGTTCCTTATCCTTTTTACGGAACCACTGGACCAATAACATATATCGATTTGGATGACATAAGAATAATCTTCTGTTTAGAATTATCAAATCTTAATTCCCTAGGAGATAGATAATTCTTATCTAAAGTGTCAACCAATAGTATTCTTCATGGCATATAAACATTTGAATCCAAATCTATTCCTTTCATTCATTGTCTCAATCGTTACATCGTAATCGTAATCACTATTCACCATTGCCTCAGTACATAATAAAAGTTTTAATTATATCCAAAATTTGGGGTTCTTACAATTTATGGACTTATTGAGGCAGAATTTAGCTATGCATCAGAACCCTCAACCACCACCAGTTCCACCAAATCCTGTAGCCAATTCATTCCGTGCTTTTAAGTCATTGAAACCCCCTGAATTTGAAGGAACTACCGATCCAGTTGCAGCCAGGGCATGGTTGAAAGAAATGGAGAAAGCTTTTGAAATACTGAATGTAGATGAAGGATAGAAAACGATCTTTGCTGCCTATCTCCTAAAAGGAGAAGCTAATTATTGGTGGGAGGCAAAAAGGAACTTAGAAGGAGCAGGAGTAATAACTTGGGAGAGATTTACCAGGATGTTTCTAGACAAGTATTCACCTAAATACCTGGAAAACCAAATGAAGACAAAATTCCTGGAGCTAAAGCAGAATAATCTATCAGTGGCTGAATATGAATCTAAGTTTACGGAACTGTCTAGGTTTGTACCGGAGTTTGTAAATTCCGAAGAAAAGCGAGCAAGAAGATTTTAGTTAGGGTTGAAACCATGGATACAGACTCGAGTGGCAGCCTTCGAATTAACTGATTATGCCGCGATAGTTCAGAAGGCATCGATAATAGAGGCAGGAAGCGAACAAGTGCAAAGAGACCGAAAGAATAGGAAAAGGAAAGCTGAAAGTCAGAAAGGAAGCTCAAGTGGAAGGAATTTTCCTAGCAAATTCAGTAAAGGACAGGGGTCTCAACCCACAAGGAATCCAGGATTTAATAGAAGTTAAGGTGAGACAGTCAATCAGGGAAGTAAACCATCGGGAACATCCCAGCCTAATAAATCAAGGCCACCTCTACCTGATTCTAATACTTGTGGTAAGAAGCACACGGGCATCTGTAGACTGCCAGGAATAACTTGTTACAAGTGTGGACAGAAAGAGCACTATTCTGACAAATGTCAAGAAACTAACACCAATGCCAAGAGAGACCTCAATTGTTTTCAATGTGGAAAATTGGGACACATGGCTAGAGATTGCCGTTCTGGTGGTTCATCTGCAACAAGTCAAAGTGGTAGTGCTTCGAATAGACCTCCTACTGCCAGAACATTTAATATGACATTGAGGGACGCGGTGAGGCATCCAGATGTGATCGCAGGTACGCTCCAACTCAACTCTTTAAGTGCAAATGTTCTATTCGACTCGGGGGCGACCAAATCTTTTATATCCCAAAACTTTGCTAGTAAACTGAAACTTAAGGCAGAATTATTACAAGAACCCTTACGGGTAGAGATAGCTAATCAGGAAGTCATTCCAGTTAAATAAGTATATCCAAACTGTGACCTAGAATTTGAAGGATGTCAACTTCTGAAAGGCATATGACTCAGCCTCTATTTGTAGTTAGAGGATCCTAATCAACTTAAACCAAATTGTAATAAGTAAATATACATATGAACTGTCACAGGAATCTCAAGAAGTATTATCTGTCAAAAGAAAGAAGAAAAGTCAATCTATAGTTTTGATGTCATACACTGGAAGACGATTCAGTTATCTGATCAAGCCCCAGTACAGAATTGAAGTTAATGGATTCATTTGAACAGTGACAGAGATTTTTCGAGTGATAGTTTGAAGATCAGTTACAGTACAAGAGAATTGAGAGAAGAAATAAACCACAACCTAAAGTCAAAAGTGAAGAAGCGTCATTGAAGTTAGTCGTTCATGAACCGGACAGTACATCGAACGTCAACACAAATCAGTGGTAATTCTTTACTACCTTTAGTGGTTTGTAAGAATTAAATTAATTATTTATTGATTTAATTAAATTCATTTATAATTGATATAAATTAATTTAGTTGATTTAATTAAATGAATTAATTCTGGTAGAATTAATTTATTAATTAAATTAATTATTGTATCAATTAAATATGAATTAGTTAAAACATTAACTAATTAAATGGATCAATAAGACTTAAAGAAAGAAAGTTGATTAAGTCTTAGAGGAGGTAAAACTCGGTAAGACTTAATTTAAGTCTTACTGATTGAAGCCTTTTCTGATTTAAGTCCTACCGACCTGATTTAAGTCCTACCGACCTCTGCCAGCTGTTATAAGTCTTACCTAAATTCTGGTAAGTCTTACCGACACATTTTAGGTCATAATGGAGGTTTGTGTAAGTCTTATTGAAGGAAAATCAAGTCTTGGAAGCTGTTTAAGTCATACTGAAGCTATTAAATATCCTACAGAAAGCCAGCAAGACCTGTTGTTGATATAAAAGATCAGAACAGCCCAGATTAAGTCATAACGGAGAAAACACAGCAGAAAACATATCATCAAGACCAGAATTCTCTCTCTCAAGAACACCAAGAACACCAAAGCTTAAACAATTCCCAGAAAATCAAGTTCTTCATCTTTGTGATATTCTATCCGATAGAACTTGTTTATTTGTGATTCTTGTACTACTAGCGAATTAAGTTTCCTAGTTCTTATCTTGATTATTATTAACTAAATTAGAAAAGTTCATGTCGAATTTTCTAATTAAGTTATTAACATCTTGATAAGTTGTTATACTGATTTTGTAACACCACATCAAGTTAATATACAGTTATATTCAACTTGAAAAATTGTGTTAAATAATTCCGCAGATAAATTTGTCTTTATCAAATTTAATTTAAAGGACAAATTTCGATAAAAAGGTAAAGATTGTATTCAACCCCCCCTTCTACAATCTTATCGGACCTAACAATTGGTATCAGAGCCGATTGATTGATACACAAATCAACGATCCCATTTTACTCGATTAAAAATCATCCCCGAATTTTTTAACTCTCTTAAAAAATTCATCATGTCTTCTAAAGTTGGAACTGTGAAAATACCCATATATGACAAAAATAGTTATGATATGTGGAAGAACAAAATATTAATGTTCCTCGAGGTTGCAAATCCTAAATACATGAAAGTCTTATCAGAAGGACCAATAATACCTTTTGGAGTAATTCCTGAAGTTGTTACTGATGGAATAGTTATTACCCCTGCAAGGTATGTATACAAAGACTCTTCTGATTACACTCTTGCTGAAAGAGAGGAAGCTGCACTTGACATTAATTTGAGACTGATCTTAATAGACTCTCTAGACTCTGTAATGTACAGTCATGTGATTAACTGCAAAACTGCAAAGCAAATGTGGGAAACCATTGAAACTGTGAATGAAGGAACATAGGAAGTTAGGGAGAATCGACTAGAAATTCTGACATCTGAGTATGAACACTTTCGATCAGCATACAATGAAAGTATTCAAGATGTGTTTGAAAGATATAACAAACTTGTCAACAATTTACAGATGCATGGCAAGTACTACACTCAGAAAGAGATCAACAGAAAATTTCTACTGTCAATGCCTGTTCATCTAGAACATAGAATTACAGCTATCAGAGAGTCAAGGAATCTAAGTGAAATAACTGTAGAAAGACTCTTTGGTGTTTTAAAAACCTATGAACTGGAACAATCTCAACAAAAGGAGATTTATGGAAAAGGAAGAGTTGCTAATACTTCTACAGCTCTTATTGTTGAGAATAAATAGGAAGTGGAAGATAAGGTTATCCAATCTTGTAAAGTTGACAGTGGAAAGCTTGAAGTTGAAGTTGGTCAAACGAATGCTAGTCCAGATGAAGGTGACTTCTATTCGTTAGAAGAGCTAGATCAGTTGGAAGATGAGTCCATGGCTTTGTTGGTAAGGAAATTCAGCAACTTCAGATTCAGGAAGAATCCCAAGTTCAGGTACAAATCTAACAATAACAGGTTCCAGAGAGGAGGTTCTTCGTCCTCAAGTAATAGAGGAGGTTACAAAACTGGAACAGTTGAAAGAAGTAAAATTAGATGCTACAACTGTAATGAACTTGGACATTTCGCTACTGAATGTCAGAAGCCAAAACAAAACCAAAGAAAAGACTTTGGATCTGAGAAGAAGAAGACAGGTAGAGCCTATGTGGCTGCTGGAAAGAGTTGGGATGATACAGACTCTGAAGATGAAGTGTATGGCAATCTTGCCCTGATGGCAAAATCTGATAACTCCAGTGGTACTTCATCTGAGGTATCAATTACTGATAGTCAATATATCTATCAACTTAGTGATACACTAGGTAATGCTAATAGAGAGATTGAAAGACTAAATTTGGTAATTACAGATCTTAGTAATCAATTATCAGAATTGCATGATGTACAAAATTGCCATGATAAACAAAAATCAGAAATAAGAATTCTAAAAGAAATTGAGAGATCTTTAGCGGTGATAGTGGCTCAACAACGTTATACAATAGCCGAGCTAGAAATAAGGGCTAATGCTACTTCTAATTCATGTAAAGTAGCTAAAGAGTTGTTTAACCAAAAAACTATAAATCAAACCGTAGGAATTGGGTTTGACTATAATGAGGCTGTTGGTCGAAAAAGCATTATTACCCCTAATCGTGTCAGTGCTGTAGATAGGGGTATACCATTAGTGCTTAAGAGTGTTAGTAATCCACTCTTTAAGAAATCCATAGCAGAACCTTTGGATACAACATCTTTAATTATTAAGGAAGAGATGCGCATTGAGGATGTAGCTAATGGCGTAGTCTTAGAAAGTAATCAAGTTGTTAAAAATGATAAAGATAGAAAGACTGTGTTTGTAAAAGCAGAAAGAGTTGGTGAGTCTACTAGTTCATTGAAAACTAGTAGCAGAAGTAACAACATGAATAAATGCAATAACATATCTACCATGCATGCTATTCCTGTTATTGATACTTCTCATAAGAAATGCGATGCTGTTAATTGCATGTCTTGTGCTTTTAATATAATGTCTGCTTACTTTAACGGTAATCATGCATGTGTTGATAAGAATGCTCCTAGACAGCATATGAGCAGAAATAAACATGTTAGATCCAGGACTGTAACACCACCTAATTCTAAGATTAGGACTCCAAAAAGTCCTTCTCAGGATTTGGTAAAGACATGGTTACCCAAGCTAAAACCAAAACAAGTTAAAGCTGTTTACAGGGTTAAATGTCCAGTACCTATAGAAAATGTTGTTAAGATAAAAAGTGTTGCTTTACCTGATAAAGGTCAATTCTTTAAGTACTCCGGACCCAATCAAATTTGGGTTCCGAAGAAAGTCTAACCAATTTGTCATTGCAGGGTTTGAAACAGGTTGATCGAGTCATGTGGATTCTGGACAGTGGATGTTCAAGGCATATGACCGGAGATAAAGCCCTGCTGTCAAATGTGGTGGAGAAGTCCGGCCCAGTCGTTACCTTTGGAGATAACAGCAAAGGTAAAACTGATGGATATGGCAGATTAGAAGCTGGAAATGTTATCATTGAAGATGTCTCTTATGTGAATGGCCTTGAGCACAATTTGCTCAGTATTAGTCAATTCTGTGACAAAGGTTATGAAGTTCATTTCAACAAGAAGAATTGTCTAATATCACACAAGAGAAATGAAAGGCCGCAGTTGACTGGAGTAAGAAAAGGAAACTTGTACATAGCCAATATGAACTCTGGAAGCACAGAAGAAATTAGATGTTTTTATTCAAAGGCATCCACTGATGAAAGTTGGTTATGGCACAAGAGACTTTCTCACCTAAACTTCAAAAAAATGAATTCTCTAGTGAAAAGAGAGTTGGTGAGAGGTTTACCTTCAATTGAATTTACTCAGGAAGGTCTATGTGATGCTTGTCAAAAAGGGAAGTTAAAAAGGGCAACTCACAGGAGCACTAACATATCATCAATAACTGAACCATTACAACTTCTCCATATGGATTTGTTTGGTCCAGTTAGTGTGATGTCTATGTCAAGGAAAAGATATGCTCTAGTGATTGTTGATGATTTCTCAAAATTCACATGGGTACTATTTCTGAACTCAAAAGATGAAACTCCACAACTGGTAGTTGATCACATTAAGTTAATTGAGCTGGATTCTAATCGTCCAGTAAGGGCTATAAGGTCAGACAACGGAACTGAGTTCAAGAATGCAGTTCTGAATGACTTTTGCATTGAAAAGGGTATAACTAGACAGTACTCGGCTCCCAGAACTCCTCAACAAAATGGGGTAGTTGAAAGAAAGAATAGAACCTTGATTGAATCTGCACGTACAATGCTAAGTGAATCAAGGCTTCCATTGAGCTTTTGGGCTGAAGCTGTCAACACTGCATGCTATACCCAGAATCGAACACTTATCAATAAAAACTTAATGAAGACACCATATGAAGCTCTACATGATAAGAAACCAACTCTCAAGTACTTCCATGTATTTGGGACAAAATGCTTTGTGCTGAAAGAAGGAGATGATCAAGGTGGTAAATTTGAAGAAAAAGCACATGAAGCAATATTTATTGGTTATACTAGAAGAGCCTACAAGGTGTATCTTATTGATCAACAGAAAACTTTGGAAAGTGTCAATGTTACATTTGATGACACAAAACTCCCAAATATCCAAAATGAAGATCCATCTGAAAAGCTTAAGTTTGATGATATGTCAGACTCAGATTCAGATGATGACAATCAATCTGACGTTGTTGCTGATAATAATAATCCAAGTGTTGGTAGTAATGATCAAGGTGATGCTGGTGAAAACAATGATAATTTTCAAGACACCACTGATACTCTTGAACCATCAACAAGTCAAACTGGCAACAACTCAGGGGGAGATAATGAAGGGTCAACAAGTCATACTCAACATCATACTGAAGATCAAGGCGAATCGTCAAGATCAATTCTTCCCAGACAAACTGTTTGGAATAGAGCTCATCCTTTTGAGCTGATTCTTGGTGATCCAGATGTTGGTATGAAAACAAGAAGAGCTTATCAAAATCAATGTAACTATTCTGGGTTTCTGTCTGTCATGGAACCTAAGAAAGTAGAAGAAGCTCTATCTGATCCTGATTGGGTGATTGCTATGCAAGATGAACTCAATCAAGTTAAGCAACTAGAAGTATGGAAGCTGGTACCCAGACCTAAAGATAGAAAAGTGGTGGACACAAGATGGGTATTCAGAAACAAACTAGATGAAGATGGCACTGTGATAAGAAACAAAGCAAGACTGGTAGCTAAAGGTTATTCTCAAGCTGAAGGCATTGATTATGACGAGACCTATGCTCCAGTGGCAAGACTTGAGGCCATCAGAATATTCTTGGCATATGCATCCTATTCAAGATTCAAAGTTTATCAAATGGATGTCAAGAGTGCCTTTCTGAATGGTAAGCTAGATGAAGAAGTGTATGTAGAACAGCCTCCTGGTTTTAAAGATCAAGATCATCTGGACTATGTCTACTTTCTTTACAAAGCTATCTATGGTCTTAAGCAAGCCCCAAGAAAATGGTATGACACTCTTTCTGAATTTCTATTAGAAAATGGTTTTATAAGAGGTGTCATAGACAAAACGCTCTTCACTAAAAGACATAAGAATGATATAATACTAGTCCAAGTCTATGTGGATGATATTATATTTGGGTCTACTAATGAGCTTCTGTGCAAGAAGTTTTCTAAGTTAATGCAGGGTAGGTTTGAAATGAGCATGATGGGAGAACTGAAATTCTTTCTTGGATTACAAATAAGTCAGAGACAAGATGGAATATTTATTTGTCAATCTAAGTACATCAAGGAGCTCTTCAAGAAATATCACATGGAGGAGTGCTCATCAGCAAAGACACCATCAACTATAGCTGTCAAAATTGGTTTATGTGAAAGTTCTACCAAGGTAGATATCACAGGCTATAGAGGTATGATTGGTTCATTGCTTTACCTAACTGCTAGTAGACCAGATATATTGTTTGCCACATGCTTGTGTGCAAGGTTCCAAGCGAACCCTAAAGAAATCCATCTCACTGCTGTCAAAAGAATCTTAAGATATCTAAAGGGTACGCCTAATTTAGGCATCTGGTACCCTAATGAATCCGGTTTTACTTTAATTGGATATACAGATTCTGACTATGCAGGAAGTGTTGTAGACAGGAAACGTACATCTGGGAGTTGTCAATACCTAGGTGGAAGGTTGGTATCCTGGTTCAGTAAGAAACAGCAAACAGTTTCCAACTCTACAGCCGAAGCTGAATATATAGCTGCTGGAAGCTGTTGTGCTCAGATCTTATGGATAAGGAATCAATTAATGGACTATGGCATTGTATTGGAAAATATTCCTATTTTATGTGATAATACAAGTGCCATAGCAATCGCAAGCAATCCTGTGCAGCACTCAAGGACAAAGCACATTGACATAAGGTATCATTTTATAAGAGAGCATGTAATGAATGGTACAGTGGAACTACTATTTGTAGGATCTGGAGATCAAACAGCAGATATTTTTACTAAGTCGCTTAATGAATCCTCATTCACTAGAATTGTTAGTGAATTGGGTATGTTAAACAGTCCTAGTAATTAATACTGTTAATATCTGAAATTTGATCTTTAATAATTTTGCAAGTGATTATTCTGTGAATATTTGTTGTTTGAAATCACTTGTATAATTATTTTACCATCTGATTTTCTTGCTTGTTTAATTATTTTTCACTTTGTTTATTTATATTACTTAATACTTCATACTTCTGTATTTTTAGAATAATTGTAGATATTTATTTCTATTTTAGTAATTAAATTATCATATGTTTTGTAATGTTTGTCCTGTTAATATTGCTTTGTTTTCGTTAATAGGTTAGCATATGGTATGTATAATTATTTTTATTATTTGTTTAATTTTATATAACATTTTTATTATTTTTTATAAGTTAATTGTATATTTTATAATGTTTTTAATGTTTGTTTAAAGTAATTATGACTTAAAAATTAGTTAAAACTCTCAATATGACTTATAGTAATTCGGTATGACTTAAACTTAGGATTAAGTTTATCTCGAATTTCGACTTAGATTAAGTCTATCTCGAATTTCGACTTAGATTAAGTCTATCTCGAATTTCGACTTAGATTAAGTCTATCTCGAATTTCGACTTAGATTAAGTCTATCTCGAATTTCGACTTAGGTTAAGTCTATCTCGAATTTCGACTTAGATTAAGTCTATCTCGAATTTCGACTTAGGTTAAGTCTATCTCGAATTTCGACTTAAGTTAAATTTAGTTAAGTCTATCTCGAATTTCGACTTAGGTTAAGTCTTACTGAGTTTTGTAAGGTTAAGTCATATTCATGTGTTTGTAAATAAGTCTTAGCGAGTTTTTAGTTTAGTCTTATTCAATTTATTTTTAAGTCTTATTCATAACAGTCAGTTAAGTCTTGTTAATATTAAGTCATATTCGAATATATATTCATAATTAGTTATGTCTTAATATAGTTAAGTCTTATTCAAATCTTAGTTAAGTCATATTAGTTATGTCTTAATAGTTTTAAATTAAGTCATAATCGAGTTAAGTAAATATGAATATATATAAATAACAGTTATGTCTTAATGCTAGTTTATGTCTTAATGCTAGTTTTAAATCTTACTCGGCCTACTTGTATATATATGAGAGTTAGTTGTTTTTAAGTCTTATTAACATTTCTATCAAGTTAAGTCTTATAGAACAACAAAGATACTTACATACACACACATATATACAAACCGTTCATGCCCAAATTTTGTCTTGATTCTCGACTGAAATCACTAACCAAGCACAATCAACGATTCCCTGTTCGATTCTCTTCAGTTTGGTGGTTTAAAATCGCGATTTTGTTCGAGTTTTGAAGAATTTTATTTTCGAAAATTCGGTTTTTAGATCTGTTTTTCTGGAAATCTGGGTTTGATTCTTGAAAAACTAAAAATACATGTGTGTTTGTGTGTGTAAGGAGATCATTGTGTGAATTTTTCAGATTTTTTGAAGAACTTTTAATTATTTCGAATTTTTAATTAATTATTAATTCGAAAAATTAAATTTTAAATTAAAAATTTGTTAAATCTGAATTTTTCAAGGAAATTAAATCTTGATTAAAATGGCTGATCGATTTGAAATTATTAAACATAATTTAATCGGTTATTTTGATCCAGAAAAATGTTCAGTTGAACGTTTTCGACCGTGGATTCGGTTTTTAAATGAAAATTCACTGGTTCGCAATGCTTTGAGATTGGATGCTCCTCTGAAAATTGAACCTTTGCGAATCATGTGTACTACTGCTGTCATTTCTAATGATAACAGATCTTTTGTCTTCTCTGTGGGAGATAATCAGTACACAGTGAATGAAAATACAATAAATACGGTCTTAAATTTTCCAACTGATAATTTCGAAGAATTACCATCAGATCAAGAAATGATAAATTTTTTAAATGGTGTATTCTATCAAGACAGTCCTGATCAAACTGTCTGGAATAAAAAGAACTTCGTTCAGGAATGGGATTATCTGTTTGACACACTAGGTAGAGTCTTTGCCAACACTACAAAAGGGAACTTCGGGGTATTACCATCTTTCTTGCAGCATATTGGATATGCAGTTGCACACAACCGAAGGATTAATATTGGCAGACTACTGTGTGTTCCGATGGTTAGAAGGATCATTAATGCAAAGAAGAATTTTGATAATGGACATAAAGTTTCATGTTATTATCCAAGATTCTTATCATTGATTTTTAATCATCTTGTGGAACTAGAAAACCAAGCTCAATTTCTGAATGGAGAGTCACTGGCGTTAGGTAAACCTACTACCAGATTGTTCACTGAGTACAGCAACAAGCCAAAATTCACAAATATACCTGTAGTTGTCACCCAATACATGTCAAACTATATACAACTACCTGTTATTGAACCTGTACCAGAACCTGAACAACGAGAACAAAACCCTGAACCACCAGTGGAAAACATACTTGTTGATAATGAAAATCAAGGCAATCAACAAGTTGAACCTGCTCAGCAAATTGTTCCTCAGCCAGCTGCTTTTGCTGTTGAACAGCCAGTGCAAGAAACTGCATATGTCCCTGAACCTGAATTGGATCAACCCATCTTATCAGAGACTGTTGCGGAATCAGCTGACCAGGTATTGCCTTCTGTTCCTCAAACTACTACTTCTCAATCTATTTCTGGAACCCAAGTGGTTGGTAGGTCTGACCAAGGGGTTGTAGTACCACAACCTCTGACCAAGGTCGTAGAGCCAAACACTCAACCACCAAAACTCATATCTTTTCACTCCAGAAAGAAATTGCAAGTAAAAAGAAGTCGAATCAGTAGTGGCAGTATGAGTGAACCCACAGCTCTGCCTCTAGAAAAGAAAAGTAGAACTCAACCCGAGGCAACTGTAAGCCCGTCTGTATCCTCCCAACAGGATATGGAAATTGATATGGCCGTTACACAGTTACTAGAATCATCTTCTCAACAGGATGATTTTATTGAAATTCGCCATAGGGCCGTGGCACCTTGTAGTGAGTCAAGCACACCTTCCCTATTACTCACAATGGGGGAAGACATACCTTTAAATGAGTCTCAGGACACACTGCAAGGAGAGCACGTAGAAAATGTGACAGTGCCTACCATAGTTACGGTAGAAGAGTCTTCACAGGCTTTAGAGGGAAATCTTGGTTCTCAACCAACTTTAATAGAACCATCATCTCCCCTCCCAGGACAAACACTCCTGGCTCCCACAAGGGATTTTCCACTCGCAGTTTCAACTGGAGAAGGTGGAAGGCAACTTGATCAATCTACTACTGAAGCAATTCAGTCAACAATTTCAAATGTTCAAGTAGATTTGATTAAGGACAGGGATTTGCGAACTCCTATTGCACCACCACTGACCTTCCCAGAGGAGGCTAGGGTGATTTTACATGCAGGTACAAATCTGGAAGCAGCTAAGGAATCTGAGAGGAGTGATGTGAGGAATACCATAAAATTGAGTGAAACACATGCACTTCAGGTGAGTGGATCTCAAAGTGAACGTCAGGTGAGCGCACACACTGACACATACACTCTCTCATTATTAGAAAAGATAACTGCTTTGGAGAAAGAACTTGCAGTCAGCAAGGCTGAAACAGAAATTCTTAGAGCACAAGTGGGTGAGCGATCTTCTTCATCCACCTCTGTCAACAGTCAGCTTGCTGTAATGAAGAAGGACATAAACTACTTAAAGACATCATTCACCAAGAAGATAGAATCTCTCGAACTCTCTCATGAAAAGGCACTTGATGACTCTGGAGATATTACTGTTGCTCAAGACATGTTAATTTCTGAGATTTCCTTGAAAGTTGATAATCTACAGTCAGAGGTACAGCGCAATCAAGAATCTACTGATTCTCGTCTGGACCAGATCGAAAAGCAAAATGCACACCAGGCTAAAGGGTTAAGACATTTGTTTAATCTTGTAAGTCAAAGTCGCAAACCTACAAATGAAGAAATTGAATTCTTTACAAGTAAGGGTGGTGATGATGATGAACAGGATCCTGAAGCTGGGGCAACTGATAAGTCTGTAGAGGATTCCTCAACTAAGGGGGAGAAATCAAAGGGGTCACAAGATAAAACTACTAAAGAGAGAGAGGGAGGAGAATCAAAATCTGGTAAATCTGACCAAGGTGAAGATAAGAGGAAGAAAGTAGTTGAACATACTGAAGAAGATATTCAAGACAAGAACACAGGTTATTATTACACGGGTGAACCGGATAACTTCGATGTTTTTGCTGATCTTGAATTCCCTGATCAAGGTGAAGAACTTCCTGAACCTGATCTTAGTCACTGGGAAGATGAAGGACCAGTGATATCTGAACTTGAAGCTCAACAAGCTGAGAAAGAATCTGAAGAATTATTTGCTCAAAGGGAAGCTAATTTGCAACTGAGAGAAGAAAAACTTAAAAAATCTTTAGAGCAAATTGCACGAAATGAAGAACTTCAGAAAGCTGAACAGCAAGCATTACAACGACTACATGCTATAAATGTTGAGAAGAGAAAAACATATATCAGACTAAAGAGCGATGATAAATGGGAACGTGCTCAAAGAGCAATTGATTCACCTCAGAGTTCTGATTATGAAGATCGTTGTCTTGGAAAAATTCTCGAAGAATTCAAACTAGCAAATCCAATTCATGAAATGTATATAAAGGCCTTACAGGTAGAAGTCATCAGGATAACTACTGCATTTGAACCCAAATCTGATGAGTTAGTAATATTTGTAGATTGTCATAAAGTTGGAACATTCAGAGTATCTATTCAGTTCTTTTATGACAGATCACTGACAGAGATATGGGTACTTAGGCCTAAGGTAAGAACATCTTCTGAGCTAGGTGTATTGTTACATGAAAAGTTCAAGGAATTTGCTGAAAGAGCTGGACCAGAAGTGATTAAGGAACCTCCACAAGTAAAATTTCTTAAGGGAGAGGTACTTCACACAATCAATCTTCAGACAGATGAGCTATACGAACATCATGCAAAGCACTTGGTATGCTCTCAGAAATCATGGATACTTGACTGAAGAAAAGGTAATAGCTGCAGATCACATTCGTTCCTATGCACAAACGAACATAAAAGATTACAAGAAATTTCAAGGTGAACTGAGAAAGAAGCTTCGAATTCCTTTAGTCTTACCTCAAGGATTGTCATCTAGAAGAGAACGTCTTGTTGATTCTGATCTACATATGAAACTTCAAGTCACAGATGAGCCAGAAGAAGTAGAATTCAGAAGGGAAGACAATTGAAGATAAAGAATTGCTCTACATGTTATATCTTTAGAGCCTAGATAAATCTTGATAGGAATTTATATCATATGATCAGTCTAGAGGATCATCTATCTTGTATTTATCTTTCATGTTTGAATCTGGCAAATGTTAAATATAAACCAGAACTTTTTTTTCATATTTACTTAGTATTTAAAGTTTTATCTTTCATTTGGTTAAGTTGGATTAGTTGAGGTATCCTCTAGGAATTTGCTCGTTATTATCTAACAAACAAATAGGGGGAGATTGAAAGGCATATGACTCAGCCTCTATTTGTAGTTAGAGGATCCTAATCAACTTAAACCAAATTGTAATAAGTAAATATACATATGAACTGTCACAGGAATCTCAAGAAGTATTATCTGTCAGAAGAAAGAAGAAAAGTCAATCTATAGTTTTGATGTCATGCACTGGAAGACGATTCAGTTATCTGATCAAGCCCCAGTACAGCATTGAAGTTAATGGATTCATTTGAACAGTGACAGAGATTTTTCGAGTGATAGTTTGAAGATCAGTTACAGTACAAGAGAATTGAGAGAAGAAATAAACCACAACCTAAAGTCAAAAGTGAAGAAGCGTCATTGAAGTTAGTCGTTCATGAACCGGACAGTACATCGAACGTCAACACAAATCAGTGGTAATTCTTTACTACCTTTAGTGGTTTGTAAGAATTAAATTAATTATTTATTGATTTAATTAAATTCATTTATAATTGATATAAATTAATTTAGTTGATTTAATTAAATGAATTAATTCTGGTAGAATTAATTTATTAATTAAATTAATTATTGTATCAATTAAATATGAATTAGTTAAAACATTAACTAATTAAATGGATCAATAAGACTTAAAGAAAGAAAGTTGATTAAGTCTTGGAGGAGGTAAAACTCGGTAAGACTTAATTTAAGTCTTACTGATTGAAGCCTTTTCTGATTTAAGTCCTACCGACCTGATTTAAGTCCTACCGACCTCTGCCAGCTGTTATAAGTCTTACCTAATTTCTGGTAAGTCTTACCGACACATTTTAGGTCATAATGGAGGTTTGTGTAAGTCTTATTGAAGGAAAATCAAGTCTTGGAAGCTGTTTAAGTCATACTGAAGCTATTAAATATCCTACAGAAAGCCAGCAAGACCTGTTGTTGATATAAAAGATCAGAACAGACCAGATTAAGTCATAACGGAGAAAACACAGCAGAAAACATATCATCAAGACCAGAATTCTCTCTCTCAAGAACACCAAGAACACCAAAGCTTAAACAATTCCCAGAAAATCAAGTTCTTCATCTTTGTGATATTCTATCCGATAGAACTTGTTTATTTGTGATTCTTGTACTACTAGCGAATTAAGTTTCCTAGTTCTTATCTTGATTATTATTAACTAAATTAGAAAAGTTCATGTCGAATTTTCTAATTAAGTTATTAACATCTTGATAAGTTGTTATACTGATTTTGTAACACCACATCAAGTTAATATACAGTTATATTCAACTTGAAAAATTGTGTTAAATAATTCCGCAGATAAATTTGTCTTTATCAAATTTAATTTAAAGGACAAATTTCGATAAAAAGGTAAAGATTGTATTCAACCCCCCCTTCTACAATCTTATCGGACCTAACAACTTCAAGTAGATTTGATTCCTCTGAAATTAGGAGAGTTTGATGTTATTTTAGGAATGGATTGGTTATCAAAGAATGAAGCTAATATTGACTGCAAGGGAAAGAAAGTAAGGATAAGGTTACCTGAAGGTAAAGAGTTGGTGTTCAAAGGGCAAAGACAAAGTAAACAATTTCTGACTAGCATACAAGCAAAAAGGTTGATATGCCAAGGATGTGAGTCGTACTTAGTTTATGTGATAGATGCCACTAAGAAAGCACCTGACTTAAGTAGGATTCCTATAGTTAATGAGTTTGCGGATGTATTCCCAGAAGATCTTCCTGGATTGCCACCTGATAGGGAAATAGAGTTTACTATAGACTTGGTTCCAGGAGCAGCACCAGTTTCGAAAGCCCCGTATAGGCTAGCCCCGATTGAGCTAAAGGAATTAGCCTCCCAATTGCAAGAACTTCTTGATAAGGGCTTTATTCGACCTAGTGTATCTCCGTGGGGAGGACCTGTTTTATTTTTCAAGAAAAAGGACGGGAGTATGAGGCTGTGCATAGATTATAGAGAACTGAATAAGTTGACGATCAAGAATAAATATCCATTACCGAGGAAAGATGATTTGTTCGACCAATTGAAGGATGCTGAGTAATTTTCAAAAATAGACTTAAGATCCGGATATCACCAACTAAAGATTAAACCAGAGGATATTCCCAAGACGGCATTCCGCACACGTTATGGGCATTATGAGTTCTTGGTAATGTCTTTCAGCTTAACTAATTGAAAGGCATATGACACAGCCTATTTGTAGTTCGAAGACTCAACTTAACTTAAGCTTAGACTGTAATAAGTAAATAACTTTAACTGTCACAGGAATCTCAGAAGATACTATCTGTTAGAAGAAAAACCCTAAAGTCAATCTATAGTTTTGATGTTTTACACTAGAAGAAGCTCAGATTGCTGATCAAGCCTCAGTATAGCATCAAAGAAGTGGATTTATTTCAAAGACAGAGATTTCTAGAGTGACAGGTTCAGACAGAATACAGTGGAGTACAAGAAGGAGAAAGAGATGAGAAGAAAAATGAATCACATTTTTAATGTGAAAATTAAAGGACAGTCATTGAAGTTAGTCGTTCATGAACCAGACCGTGCATGGAACGCCAACAAAATATTCAGTGGTATTCCTTTATTACTTTCAGTGATTCAGAAAAGAATTAAGACAATTCAAGGATATATAATGTTAGGCCGAATACACAATTAATAATCAACTTTGTATGAGAGATTAATAAGTAAAAGCGTTTATGCACTTAAAAAACTTCTTGTATTTCAAACCCTCTTCGTGATGTAAAATATCACAAAGAGCTGCTAGGTTACAATAATGATAATTCGTTATCGATACCCTTCTAGGGTTAACCTATCTGTATTTATATACTATACAGCTACGATACAATCTCTAATTGATATTCCTAATAATCAGCTATACAATGATATCAATTACAGATTGTCACACGTCTCCTATGTCAACTCGATCTCTTTGATAGCTATCCAATCTTCAAAGATATCGCTTCCATAATTAACCTTCAATCACTGTTGAACAGTAGACGCGCTTCCTTCAGACAGAGTTTAACAAACTCTGTCGAGCTTCAAACGTTCAGAGTTTACGCAAACTCTGACTGCTTCCAGCTAAACTCTGATAACTCCCTGTAACACTTAAACACTGATCAAAACACATCAATTATATTTAACAATCTCCCCCAACTTGTTCATTTAGCAAAAATGCACAAGTTAATGACAATAATTGATGATGTCAAAACAAATAGACAAATACAGTGTTTATACAAATTCAGAGTTTAAGCTTCTACTTAATAAAAACTATAGAGAATAAGAAAATTCTTACAGAACTTAATCTCTTATAATTTCAAGATCTGGCATGGTTCTGAGATAATCAATCAGCAATCTTCTTTCTGCATTTTCAAGTTCAATCTTCATTGCTTCTTTGATTTCTCTGAGATGAGGATCACTTTCATCTGTCTGGTAGATAGCAGCCCTAAGATCATAAATCTTGTTCCTTCTCATTTCATTACCCAGTCTGATAAATCTGACTTTTTCTGCCTGTGTATTGAAGTCAAGTACTGTGATTCCCAAATCAGTTTTTAACTTTGCAGTACCTTTCTTCATTTCAATGAGATTGCCTTTGTAATCCCTGTACTTAGGAATATATCTGCTATTGTATTTCTGTCCTCTGATTGCCAGATTCTGAGTCATTTTCTGTCTGAGCACATTAGCAACTGACTGAGTCCTTCGACTATTCACCTTGAGAAGATACAGAACATACTCTAGTTCTTCCCAACATTTCAAGCCAATATCATCCTCACCAACTTTGAATACTGTCCCATCAGCCATGAAGTATAAAAGAAAATCCTTGTCTAAACTCTTCTGATGAACTAACTGCACTGATTCCAGTCTGTCCAAACTCTCTTGAGGAACACCACGACCTGGAACAGCCAGTGAAGAAGGATCTCTAGGACCAGTATATTGCCTTTTGTCTCTATGTGAACCTAGTCCACCCTTATTATTACCAACCTTGCCAGATAAAGCTTTTCCATCAGAAACATTCATTGAGACTCCAGATAACACATTTGGATCAGAAATTGTTCCTTTTCCAAAAACAGATTTCAACTGTGAAGAGTGTAAAGGTGTGATCATTGCTTGAGATGCAACAGAAGTTGTAACTTTCTTCTGTGAACTTTCACCTTCAATGCCTTTTAGCTTGAGTTTAGCCTCTGCTGCAATTGCTTCCTTTGAGAACCGAGAACTTTGACTAACATCAGTCCTCTCTCTGATCACAACACCTTTAACAACAGGTCTAGGAGCTTTTCCTCTTTGTACCTTATCAGACTTTAAAGCTTTAAGATGTTCTTCTTGTAAACTCTTTTCCTCAGCTTCAATGTCCTCAATCGTTACTCCTTCCTCATTCTCTTCAATGAACAACTTAGCAGCCAATTCTTCATCAGTCTGTGGATTAGAAGATAACAGCAAACTCTTGGCTCTCCCCCTTTTTGACATCATCAGGCATAAGGATAGAAGTAATTAACTCCAGGGAGGTAGCAATAGAATCAATTTTAGCCGATAAGTCAGACTGGTTCTCCTCAACTTTAGTCAGCCTGGCAAAGAGATTGTCTTGAGCTTTAGAGAATTTTGTAGTCACTAGTTTCGAATCTCTTTCCATCTTCATCTCTCTAGCTACAACCTCATTTCGCAAGGCAGTGATTGCCAAATTAGTATCATCAAATCGTCTATCCAGAGTTTTAACTTGAACTATAGTTGCTTTCAAGCAAGAAAGAATCTCTGGATTAGAGATAGTATCAGCACTTTGCTTAACAAACTTAGCTGCTCTTCCTGGTGGAAAAATACAATCTTCTTTGTACCATTCAGCAGCATTCTTAGCAAATTGTTCTCTCTCAACTGCATGAGAGGTACAAGGTTGAGGAAAAGGCGTATGTTTATCGTCAGTTTGTACTGGTGCACTAAGAGAAGCATCAGAGTTTGTACTACTGTCACCTTCAGCTTCAACACTTGTAGCTTTAACTGGTTCATCTTCAGCCATAGGTTTAGCAATTTCTTCTGTAGGCTTGGCAAGATTGTCTCCATGTTGCTCAGGCTCAGCAACAGACATTGACTGAGAAGTTACTTTGGTTCCCTGATCAATTTCTTCACCTTCTTCAACAGTTTGGTGAGCATCAGATATTAACTCAGTATGAGATGCCACAGCTTCAGAAAGAACAGCCGTAGGTTGATCAGCTACACCAATATCAGAGATAGGATCAGAGAATGGCATAAATGAATCAGGAATATCATTTATCGGAGAAACACCATCTCTTGCATCCTCTTCTGCAGGCATTTTGTCCTCTGCAGGCATTTTGTCTTTCTCAACCTCAACAGGAGGTGTTTGCTGTGAAACAACCTCTGGAGCTTCAATATCTTCATCCACAGAATCAGAGAATATCACTTTTCTTCGTTTTGCTAGAGGTATATTGTCTGAATCCTCTTCAACAGATGGTGACTTAGGCATGTTTGCCCGAGCTTTCATTCTTTTCCCCCTTCTAGTGTAAACAGCTTCAGGAGATTTCCGTTTTGATTTTCTTTGTGTCTCTTCTGCCTGCTTTAGACTTACACGTCGTTTAGTAATTGCCTTCTTAACTCTTTGTAATCTAGACTGTGATGCCGGTGGAGATTGTGATGAATCAGAGTTTGTGTGTAAAGTGGGTGAAGGTTGCTTTGTAGGTGCTGACTAAGCAGGTGATTCAGTGTTTGGTTCTGGTTGAGGTTCAGGGTGTGGTTCAGGTTGTTGTTGTTGTTCAGGTTCATTTTGTTGTGGTTCTTGTTGATCTTGTTGTGGTTCAGGTTGTTGTGGTTCTTGTGGTTGATTGAGAAAATTTCGTAGAGCAAGAGGCATGACAAAAGCAGGGAGATTTGCTTTACCAACATCCTTGTTAGTCATATCAGAGAATATTCGCTTATTGACTCTAAAAGGATCAATTTCATCAGTATCATCAATTTCAAGACCAGGTACACATGCATTGAACAGCATTTGACAAAAACGAGCATAATAAACAGTAGTAGATTCTGACAATTTATCACCTAAGCTCATTAGAACATGCCGACCAAAATCAAAATTAGTACCATAGAGCAAAGAATACCCGATTTGGAGACTGTCTATAGGAATGGCATCCCAGTTTGTGACTTTCTTCTGGAACGTCCTTGTTATGTAATCAAAGAAGAAGTTCCATTCCTTTCTGAGATTTGGTCTCTTTATACCGCCAATCTTGTCAAGAGATTCCATGTAACCAATCTCTCGTAGCATCTCTCTCAGATAAGTTTCATTAACCAAAGTATAAGAAGTATGTGTATCAAATCCCATTGTATCTCGTACAGTCTGTGGAGTAATCACATAATCTTGGTCTTCGTAAGTGAAGATAATGGTAGGAGTTCCACTCTCTCCTCCATCCTCATAAACTGAATTCTGCCAGAATGAAGCAATTTGAGACGCAGAAAGAGTAGCAGGTCCAATCAGAGCCTGTCCAATCTCTTAATCCCTCAAGAAGTTCTCCATGAGATGAAACGATTCTGGAACGCGTTGATGATAGAGTGGAGCTTCATAGTTGTTAGGAACAAACCGTAAACCAAGAGCAGTGAATGCTTTAGATGCCATTGAGTTAAGAATTTCCAAGAGATATGTATGTAGAAAGGTGTTTGCGTGAGTGCCCAAGAGAAAAATAAGAAAACTGTGAGATGTAAGAATAAGGCAAAATCGTTTGGACACAAAAGTGATTAAAGTAATGAAAAACTCAATCTCTTATGTAACAAACACTCAATCAGTTCCTTGATTAATGTGTAGTGGGACACGATAATAGGTAAGTGGGACACATTAAAGGGCGAGTGGGGCACGTGCGCCTATTTTTAAGAAGAGTATATTAAAGAATTAAAACATTAAAATATTTGATTTAAACAAAAATCAAATAATACTCTTTTAAAAATATCTTGACCCAAGTAAAACTAGAATTTGAAGCGTTTACCTGTTGCCTTTAATAACCAGAATACGAAGCGATTAAGAACTTCGTTCTTACCCATCTCTATTTAAGGCCTAGAGACTTACTCAGATTATTTCATTAAAGCTTTAACCTTTCAGTCTCCCCTGTAAAATCACAAACCCTTCAAACCAAATACTCTTGAAAAACAATGGCCAACCTTACCATCAAAGAAAAGAACCTTCATCTTGTCGAGAATAGGGACATCTTCAGCTATACGCGTGAAGAATTTGAAGCGTTTGAGTGGGAAAGGCAGCTTGAGACGCTGTGGCTGCAAATGGATGCTGGTCTGGAAGAGCTCGAGAGAGAGAAACCTGCAAGGGTGATCGACATCGATGCTGCCCTTCAAGCAACATTGGCATGGCTCTCCTCGAAGGCATCCTCATCCACCACCACCAACCATTGTTAATGAATATGTCAGCAAAAATAACCTTATCCCTTCAACTTCCACCCAAATAAAGTGGCAAAGATGGGATCTGGGAATTTTTGCTAACAATGGAGTGGTGTGGACGGACCTTTTACATTCCTGTTGAATAGATTAGCAGATAGAGAAAACAAAATGATGTAATATTTGCTTGTAATCTCTTTCGTATTATCAATGAAAATTTTGTTTCTCTAATCATATTCATTGTGTTCTGCAACTGTTATTTATGTTATATGAACTGTTCTTCAAGAAAATTAATCAAGAAGAGAATATGAAGACTAATTGAAGTAATCATATAAAGAACACATTCATCAACTATCCACTGATTAACAGTTGTCACAAACCCTACTTACTCCAAGACTTTCAAATTGTCCAAGTGAAAATTTACCTTAGAGTACAAATCACGAATCAACAGCGTTTGTCAATTCTCCAACTTTATCACCGAAACCCTTTCATAAATTGCACAATTGTGAATATTTGTGTGTGTGAAGCAGAGTTTACTAAGTCAATTTTTAGAGCATCTAATTTTTCATAAAATCCATAAAGTAAATCAATAAACACTGAATGCACAAACTGTCATAGTAAACACTGACTGTATGATGAAAGCTAAACTCTGAAGTAATCAAACTTTATACAGTAATTTTTATTTTATACCCCCTTTATATACATTTTTTTTTATTTTCATCATTTTTTTTATTTTCATTTTTTTTTCATTCCAGTAATCAGAGGTTGGAACCAGTCACCAAAAATTCAAAAATTTTAGCCCTTATCATTTTGATAAGTTCCTGGGTCATCCTAGTATTTAACTAGTCACCAAAAATCAGAGAATTTTAGCACATATTATATACCAATAGGTTCCTGGGTCATCCTAGTATCCAACATAATCTCAAAGGAGTATAACAACCTATATACATTTTCTTTGGGGTATTGTAGTAAGCATTTTATTTTATCAGAGTATAACTAACAGAGTTTAGAGTTCATCAACATCAGTAGTTTTTCATGAAAGGTAATGCACACAGTATTTATAGACTCAGAGTTTAGGACAAAATAAACTAAGAGATGCTATAAATATGAGCCAGTATCATGCTGTGTTAACTTTCTGCACAATCTAAGATTAGATCACAATAACTCAGAAAGATTCATGATTAATTGCTGAGAATCATGCTTCATACATATTTCTTCATTGGTGTTTTCATTCAGACAAAAATCAACTCAGAGTTCACAGAGTTTATCAAACTTATTAACAGTGTATGACATACAGACATACTGACAGAGTTTAACAGAGTATGCATAACAGAGTTTAATCAACAGAGTTCACTTAGCATTTAACCAATCAGGAAATATGATTAATACATCACATAAGTAAAGTTTGAATCTAACCAACATTTCTAGTCAGAACCAGAGACCATTCCTAGTTCATTGACCAGTCTTGTAAATGTAGCTTCACTCAATGGTTTAGTGAAGATATCTGCAAGCTGTTGTTCTGTAGATACAAAATGTAGTTCAATATTTCCTTCTTCCACGTGTTCTCTGATGAAGTGGTACCTTATGCTGATGTGCTTGGTCATTGAATGCTGTACTGGATTACCTGTCATAGCAATAGCACTTTGATTATCACAGTAAATAGGGATATTACTGTACCTCAATCCATAATCAAGCAATTGATTCTTCATCCACAAGATCTGTGCACAACAGCTACCAGCTGCAATATACTCTGCTTCAGCTGTAGATGTGGAGATTGATTTCTGTTTCTTGCTGTACCAGGAAACAAGTCTGTCACCAAGAAATTGACAACTTCCACTAGTGCTCTTTCTGTCTACCTTGCAGCCTGCAAAGTCTGCATCAGAATACCCAAGTAGCTTAAAATCTGATTCTCTGGGGTACCACAGACCTAATGATATGGTGCCCTTGAGATACTTGAAGATTCTTTTCACAGCTGTCAGATGTGGCTCTCTAGGATCTGCCTGAAACCTTGCACAAAGACAGGTTGCATACATGATGTCAGGCCTACTAGCTGTCAAGTATAGAAGAGATCCTATCATGCCCCTGTAGTTTGTCATATCCACTGAAACTCCTGTGTCTTTGTCCAGTTTAGTTGCTGTTGCCATGGGAGTTGATGCAGATGAACAGTCAAGCATACCAAATTTCTTGAGAAGATTTCTGGTGTATTTTTCTTGATTAATGAAAATTCCATACCATGCTCTTGGTGCCTGCTTAAGTCCATATAGTGCCTTATCTAGCCTGTAGACATAATTTGGATATTTGGGGTCCACAAATCCTGGTGGTTGTTCAACAAACACTTCTTCTTCAAGCTTTCCATTCAGAAAAGCACTTTTCACATCCATCTGGAACACTTTGAATTTCTTGTGAGAGGCATATGCTAGAAAAATTCTGATTGCCTCCAATCTTGCTACTAGAGCAAATGTTTCATCATAATCTATTCCTTCCTGCTGTGAATAACCTTTTGCTACCAGTCTAGCCTTGTTCCTCGTGATAACACCTTCACTGTCAGTCTTGTTTCTGAAAACCCATTTAGTACCAACAATAGATCTGTTCTTTGGCCTTGGTACAAGGGTCCAAACTTCATTTCTTTCAAATTCATTTAACTCTTCCTGCATTGCTGTTATCCAGTCTGCATCTTGAAGAGCTTCTTCCACTTTCTTTGGTTCATTTTTAGACAAGAATGCATGAAACAGACATTCACTTGCAGTAGCACTTCTTGTCTTTACTTTTGCATCTGGATCACCAATTATCAAATCAGGTGTATGTGATTTAGTCCATTTCCTAGCAGAAGGCAAATGACTTCTATCAGCATGTGATCCTCCCCCTTGATCCATGCTCTCCTGATTTTGTTGTGATCTATCTTCGTTTTCTGAGACTCCCCCTGAACTTGACTGCCCAGAGTCAGAATTTGAATTTTCAGAGTTTGAAGCATCAGAGTTTGATCCAGATTTTTCAGTTGACTCAGTATCAGTGTTTGAGTCTTCATTTTGATCATGCTCCCCCTCAACTGGTTCTCCCCTTTGTTGTGACTGAGAAGTTTCTTCAGAATTTACCAGTAGAGGTTCAGAGTTTGTTTCAACAGAGTCTGTCAGAATTGTTTCATCAGAGTTTCCTTCATCAGAGTTTAAAACTTCATTTTCAAAGTTCAGTTGATCATATTCATCTTTGTCTTCAAGTCCAGTTATCTTCTTATCATCAAAAGAAACATGTATAGATTCCATGATCACTTTAGTTCTCAGATTGTAAACTCTGAATGCCTTTGTTGACAGTGGATAGCCAACAAAAATTCCTTCATCTGCCTTTAGCTCAAACTTGGTCAACTGTTCTGGATGAGTCTTCAAAACAAAACATTTGCACCCGAAAATATGAATGTATTTCAGGTTAGGCTTCTTTTTCTTCACCATCTCATATGGTGTCTTTCCATGCTTATTGATCAGTGTTGCATTTTGAGTAAAACAAGCAGTTTGAACAGCTTCTGCCCATAAATAAGTTGGCAATTTTGCTTCATCAAGCATAGTTCTGGCAGCTTCAATTAAGGTTCTATTTTTCCTTTCAACTACACCATTTTGTTGTGGTGTACCAGGTGCTGAAAATTCTTGTTTCACTCCATTGTCCTTGCAGAATTCTTCCATTGTTGCATTTCTGAACTCAGTTCCATTATCACTTCTGATGATTCTGACTTTGTTGCTTGATCCTTTGTCCAGAAGCTTCACATGCTCCATCAGAGTCGATGCAGTTTCATCCTTCTTTGCTAGAAAATACACCCAGGTGAATCTAGTGTATTCATCAACAATGACTAAAGCATATTTCTTCCTTGCAATAGACATAACATTTACTGGACCAAAGAGATCAACATGCAGAAGATGATAGGGATCAGTGATAGAAAATTCTGTCTTGCTCTTGAAAGATGACTTCCTTTGTTTAGCCTTCTGACATGAGTCACATAGGCCATCAACATTTAACAGGGTCTTTGGGAGTCCTCTTACAAGATCCTTTCTGATCAATTCATTGATGTTGTTCAAGTTCAAATGTGAGAGTTTCTTGTGCCACTTCCAACTCTCTTCACTAGACATTCTTGTAGACAGGCAAACAGCTTTTCCAACAGAGTCTATCAAAAGCTTGATTTCATAAATGTTGTTTTGCCTGTGACCAACTAGAACAACCTTTCCTGTAGATTTGCTGATAACTTCACAATATTCAGGTTGGAAATCTACATGATATCCCTTGTCACAGATTTGACTCACAGATAGCAAGTCATGCTTTAGTCCAGGGACATGAGCTACATTGTTGATGATGACATTTCCAAGATTGATATTGCCATATCCCAATGTTCTTCCTATATTGCCATCACCATAGGAAACTTTTGGGCCAGCCTTCTCCTCATATTCTGATAGCAGGGCTTTATTTCCAGTCATGTGTCCTGAACATCCACTGTCCACGACTAGGGTTGCCTCCCTGTTACCCTGCAATCACAAACAATTACTGAGGATTAGTTTTAAGGATCCAGACTTGCTTGGATCCTTTGGCATTCTTAACTTTGTTAGCTTTTGCAGCGGAATTAACATTATCAGAGTTTGAGCTAACATTATCAGTGTTTACACTTGCAGTATCAACTTTAACCCATTTCAGATTGGGTTTCAGTTCATAGTAATTATGATAGATAGCATGATATTCCCTGCAAGTATAGATGGAATACCAAGTGCTTCCACAGTGTGTGCATAGAGTCTGTGGCTTAGTTCTAGCAAAATCCTTCTTTACCTCAGACTTTGTAGGTAAAGAATTTATATTTTTATTTTTCTTGCAAAAATTTGCAAGATGCTTAGTACTACCACAGTTATGACATGTCTTTCTTGGAGCATAACTAGCAAGCATTGGTTTATTTCCTGAAGTAATGCCTACTTTTCCATTTCTGTTCTTGTTTGACACTTTCTTTTTCTCAACAGATTTTAACTCCTTCAGTTTATGTTTGAGTTGTTTATCTGTCATTGAACCAATATTAACCTGTTTAACACTAGTTTTTACTGGTTTTCTTTTGACAGCTTCTTTTTCATTCTCAGACAAAAATTTACTGGTTCCATGAAAAAATTTAGTTCTGACTTTAACTTGATTTTGAAATCTAAGTTCATCTCCCTCATTATAACCTAGACCAATAGTGTCTGTTTGAAAAATCTGTTGAGTGTCCTTTCCAGAATTAGTCCAAGTCCTAATTTTCTTATTTGCTTCCTCCAACTCAGATTCTAGTTGTTTATATTTCTGAAGCAAATCCTGTTCTATAGAAACAGCATCATCTCTCTCTTTCTGAACTTGTTGCATGTTTTCAAGTTTCTCTTCAACAAGTTTATTTCTTTCTTTAAGTTCAAAATTTTCAGCTTTTATCCTCTCATTTTCTAAAGTCTGATCCCTATAACTTATATGCAATGACTTAAGAAAAATTCTTAATTGAGCAATGTCATCAATATTATAAGCATAGGTAGTTAGAGGTACCTGATTTTCAGAGGATTCTGATTCAGTAGTAGCCATGAGAGCATAGTTCACTTCTTCATCAGAATCTGAAGTATCTGCCCAATCTCTGCCTTTAGTGTAGAGTACCTTTCCAGTTTTACCCTTCTTGCACTCAGGAGCATAGTGGCCCATCTCCTTACACTTGTAGCATTGAATTTCAGACTTATCCTTCTTTCCTTTAGAATCTCTCTTATCAGACTTCCTGTAGCTTTTCCTGTCTTCATTTGAATCCTTAGAAAACCTTTTTCCTTTCTTGAAATTCTTGAAGCCCATTTTCTTGAAAGTCTTCACCATTAACACAACCATTTTCCTCATTTCTTCTTCATCATCCTCAGAGTCAGATGATTCAGAAGAATTTGAATCATAATCAGAGTTTGGTGATTCACTTTCTGAATGTATGACCAAAGCTTTTCCTTTCATTTTCCTTCTTGTTGCCTCTTTCTTCTGAGGCTTCTCTTCAACATTAAGAGCAACAGACTTTCCTTTCCTGCTTGATCTCCTGTTTCTCTGTTCCATTTCCAATTCATAAGTTTTGAGCAGTCCATAGATTTCATCAATCTCTGTTTCAGCAAGATCATAGTTGTCTCTAATAGTGGTTGTTTTCACATCCCACTTTTCAGGTAGAGAAAGAAGAAACTTGAGATTCGAGTCTTCTAGATCATACTCTTTGTTGACCAATGACAGATCATTAATCAGTTTACAGAATCTATCAAATGTTTCTGTCATGGTCTCTTCAGGTTTAGCCTCAAAATGCTCATACTCTTGTGTGAGTATGTTTCTCCTATTCTTCTTAATAGCTGCAGTTCCTTGACACCTGACTTCAAGAGCATCCCATATCTCTTTTGCAGTGGTGCAGTTAATGACTTTGTTAGACATAATATTGTCTAAAGCACTATGCAGTAAATGCCTAACTTTTGCATCCTTAGCAATTGATGATAGATCTTCAGGAGTCATGTCCTTCTTTTCCTTTGGAACCATTTTTGCTGCTTCACCAGCAACTGCAACAGATAGCTTTGTAGGATTGTGAGGGCCTTCATAAATCCTGTCAAGATATTCTGGATCTGTAGCCTCCAGAAACATAGTCATCTTGACCTTCCACATAGCATACTCTAATGGCCTCAGAATAGGAACCCTGATTGGTTCATAACGACTCACAGTAGTATGAGCCTTTTCAGAAACAGTAGGTGTTGGTGGAGGAATTTCTGACATGATTATTGTTGTGTTTGGATCTTAACCTGTAATAAAGTAACAGATTGGCTCTGATACCACTTGTTAGGCCGAATACACAATTAATAATCAACTTTGTATGAGAGATTAATAAGTAAAAGCGTTTATGCACTTAAAAAACTTCTTGTATTTCAAACCCTCTTCGTGATGTAAAATATCACAAAGAGCTGCTAGGTTACAATAATGATAATTCGTTATCGATACCCTTCTAGGGTTAACCTATCTGTATTTATATACCATACAGCTACGATACAATCTCTAATTGATATTTCTAATAATCAGCTATACAATGATATCAATTACAGATTGTCACACGTCTCCTATGTCAACTCGATCTCTTTGATAGCTATCCAATCTTCAAAGATATCGCTTCCATAATTAACCTTCAATCACTGTTGAACAGTAGACGCGCTTCCTTTAGACAGAGTTTAACAAACTCTGTCGAGCTTCCAACTGTCAGAGTTTACGCAAACTCTGACTGCTTCCAGCTAAACTCTGATAACTCCCTGTAACACTTAAACACTGATCAAAACACATCAATTATATTTAACATATAATTATTCTTCTTTAATTAATTTAAATCAAGTAGTCAATTTAATTAATAAATTAATTCATCAAGAATTAATTCATTAATTAAATTAATTATTAAATTAATTAAATCTGAATAATTATTATTTAAGTAAGTTTAAATTAAAATGATTTTTTATTAATCAGTTTAATTTAAAACTGAAAAAATGAATTAGCAAGACAATCAGAGATTGTCTTGCCGATTGTCTTGAAGAAGAAATCAGTAAAGCAAGACAATCTCAGATTGTCTTGCCGATTGTCTTGGTAATGATAAATTCTGAACAGCTTTAAAAAAGAAGAATAAAAATCTGATTTGATTGTCTTGACAGTTCAAATCAGATTGTCTTGATAATGATCAAAAAGAAAAAGTTTCAGACAGAATGATAATTTTTGATAAAGCAAGACAAAGATCTCAGAATTTGATTGTCTTACCGATTGTCTTGGAAGAACCTGATTGTCTTGTCGATTGTATTGCCTATTGTCTTGGCAGTACAAAATTGATTGTCTTGGAAGAACATATTGTATTGCCTATTGTCTTGACAGTTATATTTGAAGATAAAGAGGCAGTAGACATTATATATGAAGACACAGAGGACACAAATAGATCAGACAAGAATATTACATTCAACAAAGGCAGTTTACTCTCTTCTCTCTCATCAAGAACACAACCTGCAGGAGCAGAAAAATTCATAGAAAATCAAGTTCATCTTATTTTTAATATCTGATCCGATAGAACTTGTTTACTTGATACTCTTGTACTATTAGCGAGTTTTTACTCCTAATCTATATATTGATATTCATGTCGAATTTTCTAATTTGTTTTTATTAACTAGATATAAATTCTGTACTGTATTTGTAACAAACCCTTCAAGTTAATATAATTTTATATTCAACTTGAATTTTGTTTCATTTAATTCCGCTCAAATTTGTCAAAATATAAATTAAATTATCCGGACAAATTTTGATTAAACAGTACTGTTTGTATTCAACCCCCCCTTCTACAAACATATTGGACCTAACAATTGGCATCAGAGCTTATTTATTGATATACAAATCAAGATCCTAATTTTATTCCGCCAAAAATCTATCTCGAATTTTTAACTCACTTAAAAATTCATCATGTCGTCAAAAAGCATTGTTAAGATTCCCATGTTTAACAAGGACAATTATGCAATGTGGAAAAATAAAATGGAGTTGTTTCTTGATGTCGCAAATTCTAAATATTTGGGTGTTCTACAGAACGGACATATAATTCCAAAAGAACATATATCTGAATCTATTGTTGGAGGAATTGTTGTAACACCTGCATCATCTGTTCCAAAGCATGCTGATTCTTTTACTCCTGCTGAAAAAGAGGACGCAGGACTAGATTAGAATTTGAGACTTATTCTAATAGATTCCCTGGATGCTGTGATGTACAGTCATGTGATGAATTGTAAAACTGCAAAACACATGTGGGAAACTATTGAGACTATCAATGAAGGAACTGATGAAGTCAGGGAAAACAGACTTCAGATTTTAACCTCTGAGTATGAACACTTTAGAGCTGGCCCTAATGAAGGCATTCAGGAAGTGTTTGAAAGGTATAACAAAATTATCAACAACTTGAAAGTTCATGGCAAGCAATATACACAGAAGGAGATTAATATGAAGTTTTTGTTGACGATGCCCACTCATCTTGAACATAGGATAACAGCCATCAGAGAATCAAGAGATTTGAATAAGATTGCTCTTGAAAGATTGTTTGGTGTTCTGAAAACCTATGAACTGGAACAAGTACAGCAGAGATAGGTCTCTGGTAAAGGAAGAGTGCCAAGTTCATCTACAGCTCTTGTAGTTGAGGCACCTAAGGAAGTGGAAGCTAAGGTTGTTCTACCTTACAGCTCAGACAAGGAAAAGACTGAAGTAGAACTTGGTCAAACACCACCTACTCAGGATGGTGGAGACTTCTACTCATTGGAAGAGCTAGATCAACTGGAAGATGAATCGCTGGCATTGATGGTAAGGCAATTTGGCAACTTCAGATTCAGAAGAAATCCAAAGTACAGGTTTAAGTCAAATAACAAATTCCAAAGAGGAGGCTCTTCTTCCTCTAGTAACAGGGGAGGATACAAAACTGGATCTGTTGACAGAAGCAAGATTCGTTGCTTCAACTGTAATGAATTAGGGCACTTTGCTACTGAATGTCAGAAACCCAAGCAAACTCAAAGAAGAGATTTTGCTGCTGAGAAGAAGAAACCTGGAAAAGCCTATGTTGCGGCTGGTAAGAGTTGGGATGACACGGACAGCGAAGATGAAGAATATGGAAATCTTGTGTTGGTGGCAAATGATGAAGCATCTGATCATCATAACAAACCGGTAATTGTTACTGACCCTGAGTTGATTCGTAGTCTTTATAATTCCTTAGGTAATGCACAAACTGAATATAGAAGACTAGATCTGCTAAGCACTAATCTTGGCAATGAAGTGTCAGAATTGAAAAAGGTGCATATTAATCAAGATCAACAAAGAGGTGAAATAACAATGCTTTATAAAAAGGAGAAAGCTATTCTAGAAGTTTTAGGCAAACAAATGGCTAGAATTACTGAACTTGAAACACAGGTCAGGGCTTGTTATAATTCGGTTAAAGTTTTCAAAGAGTTCTTTAACAATCAAGTTGTAGAACGAACAACAGGTATAGGGTATGGTTACAATGAAGCTGTTGGATCATTGGGCATAAATTCCCCTAACCCTGTTAGTGCTAAAGAAAGGGGAATACCACATGTGCTCAAAAATGTTAAAGAACCTTTATTTAAAAAATCTGATGCTGGACCACCAGATATTATTTCTATGGTTATCCAAGAAGAAATCAGAAATGAGGATAGTGCAAATGGCACAATCTTTGTTAAGGATAAATCTGTTAAGAACGCTAATCCAAAGAATGTTTCATCCAAGAAAGATGTCACAGTCTTTGTTAAGGCTAAATCTGTTGAGGACACTAATCCAACGAATGTTTCATACAAGAAAGATGTACCTAAAGTGCCAGTCAAGGTTGTTGAAACAGCTAGTTCTTCTAAGACTGGATTAGATAGTAATAAGTTGAAGCAGAAAAATAACATGTCTAACATGAATACCATGCCTATCATTGATTCTAATCATAAAGCATGTGGTGTTATCAATTGTATGTCTTGTGCTTTTAACAGTATGCGTGCTTATTTTAATGGTAGTTATGCATGTGTTAAACAGACTGCTCCTCGACAGCATATGAACAGGAACAATAATGTTCGATCAAAGACTGTTTTTCCTCCTCAAGTTAGGAGAGAGACATTTGTACCTAAGACTAAACAAAGGGTTACCAAGAATGTTTACCAAGTCAAATGTCCAGTCAATGACATAAGTGTTATTGCTGCTAGAGAAACATGGATACCCAAGATAAAACAAAAGATTTTCAAATCTGTTTATAAGGTTAAATGTTTATTGACTAAAGATGTTAAAATTAAAAATGTTGTTTTGCCTGATAAAGGTCAATACTTTAAATCCGCAGGACCCAATCAAATTTGGGTCCCGAAGAAGGTTTAATCCATTTGTCATTGCAGTGTATTGAACAGGTTGAACGAGTAACCTGGATCTTGGACAGTGGATGTTCAAGGCATATGACTGGAAACAGAACCCTGCTGACAAATGTGGTGGAGAAGGACGGCCCAGTAGTTACCTTTGGAGATAACAGCAAAGGTAGAACTGATGGATATGGCAGACTTGAAGCTGGAAATGTTATCATTGAAGAAGTGTCCTTTGTAAAAGGACTTGAGCATAATTTGCTCAGCATCAGTCAATTATGTGATAAGGGATTTGAAGTCTACTTTAACAAAAAGAATTGTCTGATTTCACACAAAAGAAGTGAACAACCATCTCTATCGGGAGTCAGAAAAGGAAACTTGTATGTAGCCAACATGAACACTAGAAGCACTGAAGAAATCAATTGCTTCTATTCTAAAGCATCCACAGATGAAGGCTGGCTATGGCACAAGAAACTTTGTCACCTGAATTTCAAAACAATGAATTATTTGGTTAAGAGGGAAATGGTGAGAGGTTTACCTCCTATGGAATTCACACAGGAAGGACTATGTGATGCCTGTCAAAAAGGCAAACTAAAAAGGGCAACTCACAGGAGCATTGATATATCTTCAATAACTGAACCCTTACAGTTACTTCACATGGATCTATTTGGTCCAGTGAATGTGATGTCTATGTCAAAGAAAAGATATGCTCTTGTGATTGTTGATGATTTTTCAAAGTACACATGGGTTTTGTTCCTGAATTCTAAAGATGAGACTCCACAACTGGTGATTGATCACATCAAGTTAATTGAGTTGGATTCCAAGTATCCAGTGAGGGCTATAAGGTCAGACAATGGAACTGAATTCAAGAATGCAGTTCTGAATGACTTTTGTACTGAAAAAGGTATAACCAGACAATACTCAGCTCCAAGAACTCCTCAGCAAAATGGGGTAGTTGAAAGAAAGAATAGAACCTTGATTGAAGCTGCACGTACTATGTTAAGTGAATCAAGGCTTCCATTATATTTTTGGGCTGAAGCTGTCAACACTGCTTGCTATACTCAGAATCGAACTCTTATCAATAAAGACTTGATGAAAACACCCTATGAAGCCATGAATGAAAAGAAACCAACACTTAAATACTTTCATGTATTTGGAGCAAAATGCTTTGTACTTAAAGAAGGAGACGATCATGGTGGAAAATTTGAAGCCAAAGCACATGAAGCAATTTTTGTTGGTTATGAAAGAAGAGCTTATAAGGTGTATTTGATTGAACATCAGAAGATGATGGAAAGTGTCAATGTAACATTTGATGACACTAAACTCCCTAGTATCCAAACTGAAGATTCATTTGAAAAGCTATCTTTTGAAGATATGACAGATCTAGATTCAGATGATGATAGTCCACCTGATGTTTTTGCTGATGCTAATGACAACAATGTCAATGATGAGTTCAATCAGAATAATGGTGGTGAAAATAATGATAATATTGAAAACACCACTCATACTTCTGAACACTCATCTAATCATCCTGGCAACAACTCAGGGGGAGTTAGTGAAGGATCAACAAGTCATACTCAACAACACAATTCAAATCAAGGGGAATCATCAAGAATTAATCTACCCAGACAAACTGTTTGGAATAGAACTCATCCTTTTGAGTTAATTATTGGTGATCCAGATGTTGGAGTAAAGACTAGAAGAGCTTATCAGAATCAATGTAATTATTCAGGGTTTCTATCTGAAATGGAACCTAAGAAAACTGAAGAAGCTCTTTCTGATCCTGATTGGGTGATTGCTATGCAAGATGAACTCAATCAATTCAAACAACAAGAAGTATGGAAGCTGGTACCCAGACCTTCAAATAGAACAGTGGTTGGCACTAGATGGGTATTCAGAAACAAACTTGATGAAGATGGCACAGTCACAAGAAATAAAGCAAGACTGGTAGCAAAGGGTTATTCACAAGCTGAAGGCATTGACTATGATGAAACCTATGCTCCAGTGGCAAGACTCGAGGCCATTAGAATATTCTTGGCATTCGCAGTATTCTCAAACTTTAATGTTTATCAAATGGATGTAAAGAGTGCTTTTCTAAATGGTAAGCTGGATGAAGAGGTTTATGTAGAACAGCCCCCTGGCTTTGAAGATCCAGATCTTTTGAACTATGTCTACTTCCTTTTCAAGGCTATCTATGGCCTCAAGCAAGCACCAAGAAAATGGTATGACACCCTTTCTGAATTTTTACTTGAAAATGGCTTTGTTAGAGGTGTCATAGACAAAACTCTCTTCACTAAGAAACATAAAAATGATACAATACTAGTCCAAGTCTATGTGGACGATATAATATTTGGGTCTACTAATGATCTTTTGTGCAAGAAATTTGCTAAGTTAATGCAGGGTAAATTTGAAATTAGCATGATGGGAGAACTGAAATTCTTTCTTGGATTGCAAATAAGTCAAAGGATATTTATCTGTCAATCCAAGTATATCAAAAAGCTCCTCAAGAAATATCAAATGGAGGACTCATCTTCAGCTAAGACACCATCATCCACAGCTATCAAGTTTGGAGCTTGTGAAAATTCTGCCAACGTAGATGTCACAAGTTACAGAGGTATGATAGGAATTACTTTACCTTACTGCAAGTAGACCAGATATTATGTATGCTACATGCTTGTGTGCAAGGTTCCAAGCGGATCCCAGAGATGTTCATCTCATTGCTGTAAAACGAATCTTAAGATATCTTAAGGGTACACCTAATCTAGGTATCTGGTACCCTAAAGAATCTGGTTTTAATCTTGTTGGATACACAGATTCAGATTATGCAGGAAGTGTTGTAGATAGAAAAAGCACCGCTGGGAGTTGTCAATTCCTAGGTGGCAGGCTAGTTTCCTGGTACAGCAAGAAACAACAAACAGTTTCCAACTCAACAGCTGAAGCTGAATACATAGCTGCTGGAAGCTGTTGTGCACAAATCTTGTGGATTAGGAATCAGCTGAAAGACTATGGTTTTGTATTAACAAAAATTCCAATTTTGTGTGATAATACAAGTGCCATAGCAATCTCCAACAATCCTGTGCAGCATTCGAGGACCAAGCACATAGACATCAGGTATCATTTTATAAGAGAGCATGTCATGAATGGTACTGTGGAATTGTTATTTGTACCCACAAAAGAACAAATAGCAGATATTTTTACTAAGTCTCTTGACGAATCCACATTCACCAAAATTGTTGGTGAATTGGGTATGTTGAACAGTCCTAGTAATTAAGCTGGTTAATATCTGAGGTTTATTCTTTAATAATTTTTTAATCACTTGCATAATTATTTTATCAACTTTTTATTGCTTGTGATTGCTAAAAATCTTTGTCAACATGTTAATAATAACTTCTTTATTACTTCTTGTGTTTTGGAATATTTGTGATATTTTAATGAATCATATTCTCTCTTTAAATAAATTTCTATTAGAAAGTTGTTTATTAGAAAATATTTAAATTCATTAATTTGTTATAAATGTTCTTGTAAAATATATTTAATATTTTATTAAATGTTTTGTAGTGTTTGTCCTTTTGTTATTTATATTGGTTGTCGTAAAAAAATTAATCCATGTGTTTGCTAAATATTTATTTATAGTAATTTTAGTAATAATTGAAAGTGTATGTTATTCGTTTGTTATTAGTATTTGTATTTTGTAAAGACAATAGTCAAGACAATCCTTTGATTGTCTTGGTAATTGTATGTTTGATTTTTGTTTTTCAAATTTTACCAAATTTTATAAATAAGTTTGCTAGTATAGAAACGAATCGATTGTCTTGTTTGTCTTTATAGTATCAAGACAATCGCCAAGACAATCCACAGATTGTCTTGGCAGGTTATTTTGTAAATAATAAAATATTTTTCAGTTTATTTGTTTTGTTTTATTTTGTTTTACTCAAGAGATGATTATCTTGATAGTTTTTAAACTACCAAGACAATCACTTGATTGTCTTGGAGTATCATTTCAGTATTTAAAAAAAAAAAAAATTTATTTAAGTTTTTTTTAATTTATCAGTATAGTAAACAATTGTCTTGATAGTTTTTGAACTACCAAGATAATCGGCAAGACAATCAACCGATTGTCTTGTAGTGTTAATTTGTACTTAAAAAAAAATGGCTGATAGTTTTGAGATAATGAAGCATAATTTGGTTGGGTATTTTAATCCGAACGATTGTCCCTATGATCGATTTAAGCCTTGGATACGGTTTTTAAATGATGATTCAATTATCCGAACTGCTATTTCGATGGAAGCCCCAATTAAAATAGGACCACTGAGATTGATTTGCACAGAAGCTGTGGTGTCTAAAGATTTGACCTCATTCTCTTTTGACTTTGATGGAACACACCACGTTGTGACTGAATCAACCCTTACTACTGTATTGGGCCTCCCTGTGGATAATTTCGATCCGTTTCCAACCAGTGAACAACTCTATCAATTCTTCAGTGATATTAACTATCGTGGAGTAATTGATATGAACAACTTGAGCAAGAAGAACCTGGTTCAACAATGGGATGCATTTTTCGACACGATCTCCAAGGTATTTGCTAATACAGCCAGAGGTAACTTTCATTTACTGACCTCTATGTTACAAACTATTGGTTATGCTGTTGCTAACAACCGTAGAATCAATATTGGTAATTTGCTTTGGAATACTATTGTTGGTAGAATTGTTAAGGCCAGAAGGGATTTTGATGCGGGTAATAAAGTTTTATGTTATTATCCTAGATTCTTAACCTTGATATTTAATCATCTTGTTCCTGTTGGTCAACAAGCAATCTTTAGGAATGACAACCCTATGGTATTAGGCAGGCAAACCAAGAAAATATTCACTAGCCTAGGCACACACAGAAAATTACCATATGTGCCAGTGTATGTTACACCATATTTGTCTACCTTCATAAATCTACCTGTCATTCCTCGACTTGTAAATGCACCTGAACCTGAACCTGAAAATGTACCTATCCCTGAACTTGAACCTCAAATGGAACAATCCATTCCATCAGATACAGCTACTGCATCAACGGAGCATGTATTGCCTTCTATCTCTCAAACTGTTTCTGGAGCCCAAGTGGCTGATAGGTCAGACCAAGAGGTTGTAGAACCACAGCCTCTATCCCAGGTCTTAGAGCCAAACAATGTGTCTACTCAAATCTCTTAACCTAAATCCAGAACCAAACAGTTAGCTAAAAAGGCTGTTAGAAGAAGTGATAATGTGAGTGATCCCACAGCTCTGCCTCCACCAAAGAAGAGAAGAAACCTACTACTTGAGGCATCTGTTAGCCCATCCATTTCCTCCCAAAAGGACTTGGACATTGAAATGGCCAATGAACTGTTACTAATTTTATCCTCTCAACAGGATGAAATTATTGAAATTCGCCAAAGGGCCGTGGCACCTTGTACAGAGTCAAGCACACCTCTATTACTCACAATGGGGGAAAACATTACATTAGAATCTGATGTTGTTAAGGACACTGAGCAAGGAGTGCACGATAGGATTATTACTGAGACAGTGCCTACCATTGTTATGGTAGAAGAGCCTTCACAGGCTTCAGAGGGAAATCTTGACTCTCTGCCAGTTATAATAGAGTCATCATCTCCCCTCCCAGGAGGAACATTCCTGGCTCCCTCAAGGGATTCTTCACTCGCAGATTTATCTGGAGAAAGTGAAGGGCAACTTGGTCATCCTATCACTGAAGAAATTCAGTTATCAAATCCAAATGAATTAATAGAGATGACTGAGGATTGGGAATTGCGAACTCCCATTGCACCACCACTGACCTCTCCAGAAGAGGCTAGGGTGATTTCTTTTGCAGGTACAGCTCAAGGAAAGGAGCTAGTGTTGAGTGATGTGAGGACCACCTTAAATATGAGTGAAACACATGCACGAAAGGAGAGTGACATATCCTTGAGTGAACATCAAGTGAGCGCACACACTGACACAAACACTTTGTCTCTTATGGCTCAAATAAAAGATCTGCAAAAGAAATTGATGGAAACTGAGGCTGAAAAACAATTTTTCAAAGCACAAGTGGATGAACGGTCTTCTTCTTCCACCTCTGTCAACAATCAGCTCATGATTATTCGTGATGATGTTCAGAACATAAAGACCACACTCACTCCAGCAATCAATACATTGATACAATCCAACTCTCAGGCATCTACAGAAAGGTCAGATATTATAAATGCTATTGATAGACTCTCTAATAGGGTGGATGAACTTCAAGTGGAAATGCATGTAACTGCTCAATCATATTCAACAACCTTTGCGAAGCTTGAAGAAAAAAAATGATTATATGTTTGAAGGACTTGATCATCTATACAACATTGTTAAACCTACTCATCATATCACACCAGAACAAAGAGCATATTTTGAAGACAATGATGGTGATAATGAAGGGGATAATGATGAAAATAGAGGACTTGACAGTCAAAGAAAGTCTGTAGAGGATTCCTCAACTAAGGGGGAGAAGTCTGGAGGAGGAGAGAAGTCTGGAGGATCAGGAAGAAGTAAGTCTGGAGGTCAGTCAACTCAGGGGAGGCATAAGGAGAAGTCTACAAAGGGAAAAGAAAAAGCTCATGATCAGGATGTATCAGATTTTGATTTCGATCTCAAGAATAGTAGTTTTGAGGTACAGCAATTAAATGACATTGAAGAAGATCTTTCAAACTGGCAAGATGATCCTGAATTTGAGAAGGAACTTCAAGAGGAGAAAGCTGATCATCAGATGAGACAAGCTAAGCTTGAGAAGACCCGACAAGTAGTGGATAAAAGATTGAAGCTGAAGCAAGCTGAAGATGCAGAGAAACAAAAGCTACATGAAATCAGTGTACAAGAAAGGAAAAGAGATATTCAGTTAAAGATTTGTCCAAAGTGGGAGAAAGCAAGAGAAATTTTTGATTCTATTCAAAACATTGCTAATGATGATGAATGTTTTCTCCAACTACTTCAACAGTTTCAAGAGACCAATCCAAATTACTTGCAATATATGGATGCATTGATGCTGGAAATCTCGAGGATAGTAGCTGGGTTTGACAGATGTGCAGATCAACTGATAATTCAGATTGACTCTCGCACAATGGGTTCTCTCTATGTGTCACTTCAAATCTTTCAACAGAGAAGCTTGATTGAACTGTGGATTATGTCTCTAAAGGTAAAAAGGTTTTCTGAACTGAATATTTTACTTCATGAAAGACTTTTGGAGTTTGCTCAAAGGAATAGTCCACAAGTTATTCAAACTCCACATCATGTTAAGTTTCTCAAGGGTAATACACTACATTCTTGCTTCCTTGATTCTAAGTCGATGAAATTATATACTGCATCTCATCTGGTCTGGTTAGAACATATGCTGAGGACTACAGGATTCGAAGATAAAGAAAGTATCTTTGTTGCTGACATTATTCGATCATATGCTTTAACTGGCTTTGAAAAGAAATATTACATGCTTCGGAATCGGCTATGGGGCAACCTTGGACTTTTGCCTAAGAAACCTAAAGGCCTTGTGTCAGATTATGAACGTGTACTTGACAAAGATTTGATCAAAACCTTGGATGAAGTTGAAGCTGGAGAGATAAGGGAGGAAGATACTTCTAAGTGAAGATCAGCTCTACATGTGATATCTTTAGGGCTTAGATAGGACAAGATAGAAAATTGTATTATATGATCAGTCTAGAGGATCATCTATCTTGTATTTATCTTTTATGTTTGAATCTGGACAATGTTAAATATAAACCAGAACCTTTCTTTTATTTACTTTGTATTTAAAGTTTTATCTTTTACTAAGTTAAGTTGAGTTAGTTGAGTAATCCTCTAGGTATTTGCTTGTTATCTTCTAACAAACAAATAGGGGGAGATTGAAAGGCATATGACACAGCCTATTTGTAGTTCGAGGACTCAACTCAACTTAAGCTTAGACTGTAATAAGTAAATAACTTTAACTGTCACAGGAATCTCAGAAGATACTATCTGTCAGAAGAAAAACCCTAAAGTCAATCTATAGTTTTGATGTTTTACACTGGAACAAGCTCAGATTGCTGATCAAGCCTCAGTATAGCATCAAAGAAGTGGATTTATTTCAAAGACAGAGATTTCTAGAGTGACAGGTTCAGACAGAATACAGTGGAGTACAAGAAGGAGAAAGAGATGAGAAGAAAAATAAATCACATTTTTAATGTGAAAATTAAAGGACAGTCATTGAAGTTAGTCGTTCATGAACCAGACCGTGCATGGAACGTCAACAAAATATTCAGTGGTATTCCTTTATTACTTTCAGTGATTCAGAAAAGAATTAAGACAATTCAAGGATATATAATTATTCTTCTTTAATTAATTTAAATCAAGTAGTCAATTTAATTAATAAATTAATTCATCAAGAATTAATTCATTAATTAATTTAATTATTAAATTAATTAAATCTGAATAATTATTATTTAAGTAAGTTTAAATTAAAATGATTTTTTATTAATCAGTTTAATTTAAAACTGAAAAAATGAATTTGCAAGACAATCAGAGATTGTCTTGCCGATTGTCTTGAAGAAGAAATCAGTAAAGCAAGACAATCTCAGATTGTCTTGCCGATTGTCTTGGTAATGATAAATTCTGAACAGCTTTAAAAAAGAAGAATAAAAATCTGATTTGATTGTCTTGACGATTGTCTTGACAGTTCAAATCAGATTGTCTTGATAATGATCAAAAAGAAAAAGCTTCAGACAGAATGATAATTTTTGATAAAGCAAGACAAAGATCTCAGAATTTGATTGTCTAACCGATTGTCTTGGAAGAACCTGATTGTCTTGTCGATTGTATTGCCTATTGTCTTGGCAGTACAAAATTGATTGTCTTGGAAGAACAGATTGTATTGCCTATTGTCTTGACGGTTATATTTGAAGATAAAGAGGCAGTAGACATTATATATGAAGACACAGACGACACAAATAGATCAGACAAGAATATTACATTCAACAAAGGCAGTTTACTCTCTTCTCTTTCATCAAGAACACAACCTGCAGGAGCAGAAAAATTCATAGAAAATCAAGTTCATCTTATTTTTAATATCTGATCCGATAGAACTTGTTTACTTGATACTCTTGTACTATTAGCGAGTTTTTACTCCTAATCTATATCTTGATTTTTATTAACAAATCTAGAAAAATTCATGTCGAATTTTCTAATTTGTTTTTATTAACTAGATATAAATTATGTACTGTATTTGTAACAAACCCTTCAAGTTAATATAATTTTATATTCAACTTGAATTTTGTTTCATTTAATTCCGCTCAAATTTGTCAAAATATAAATTAAATTATCCGGACAAATTTCGATTAAACAGTACTGTTTGTATTCAACCCCTCCTTCTACAAACATATTGGACCTAACACTAATGCGCTAGCAGCTTTCATGGACTTAATGAATAGGATCTTCAAGAAATATCTGGATAAGTTTGTTATAGTCTTCATTGATGATATATTGGTTTATTCAAGGACTCAGAAAGAACATGAGGAGCATCTGAGGATAGTCTTAGAAACCTTGAGGCAAGAGCGGCTGTACGCTAAATTTTCGAAGTGTGAATTCTGGTTGCGAGAAGTCCAGTTTCTAGGACACGTGATAAGCAAGGAAGGAGTATTAGTTGATCCCGCAAAGGTAGAAGTAATTTCAAATTGGGAAAGACCAAAGACTCCAACGGAAGTAAGAAGTTTTGTGGGATTGGCTGGATATTATAGGAGGTTTATTCAGGATTTTGCCAAAATAGCGGCACCATTAACCCGACTCACTCGTAAAACTGAGAAGTCTTTGTGGACGGATAAGTGTGAGGAAAGTTTCCAGGAGCTAAAGAAAAGATTAATGACAACTCCAATACTAACCTTACCAGATGAAAAAGGGAACTTTGTAATTTTCAGTGATGCATCCCATAAGGGCTTAGGTTGTGTACTTATGCAACACGGCAAGGTGATTGCATATGCGTCAAGATAATTAAAGGAGTATGAGTTAAAGTACCCTACCCATGACCTGGAGTTAGCTGCCATAGTATTCGCATTGAAAATCTGGAGACATTATTTATATGGAGAGAAGTGTGAGATTTACACTGACCATAAGAGCCTTAAGTATATCTTCACCCAGAAGGAGCTAACATGCACTACTACCGACTGGACCTATAGCGTCGCCTATATAGACCTATAGCGTCGGTTGTTTGGCGTAGTATATGCAGGGGACGCTATAGGTATAGGCCTATAGCGTCGGTTAAAATGGCGACGCTAAAGTCTACTTTAGGCGTCGGTTATTTAAATGACCGACGCTATAGGTATAGCTTACAGCGTCGCCCCTTAAAATACCGACGCTATAGGTATATCTTATAGCGTCACACCTTTAAAATGCCGACGCTATAGGTATAGCCTATAGCATCGCCCCTTAAAATGCCGACGCTATAGGTATAGCTTATAGCGTCGCCCTTTCAAATGACCGACGCTATAGGTTAATCTTTTTTTTAAAAAAACCTATAGCGTCGCCCTTTCAAATGACCGACGCTATAGGTCAATTTTTTTTAAAAAAAAATAATTTCAAAATTGGAATTTCACCATTACAAAGAGAACATTGGGATACTCAATACTATTCTCTTGTACAATATATAAACCAAATTGCAAGATTTATAAACTGAATTACATTTTTCTTTACAAAGCTTTAGAGAGTTATGGTAGTAACAATACAACCTTGCTTGTACGTAATAGTTTGTGGACCATAAAATCTACACAATAACCATTGTTTACCTATTGAAACACATTATTACAAATTGCAAGAACATTAAATAATTTTTCCAAAGCTGTTTTTTCCACCATCCTTAGATAGGCAATGTGTCTTACATTCTTGATTTTGCAACCACCACAGCGCTGCCGCCCATGTTCGTAGCCCCTGAACTAGTCCATGTTTCTCCGAACTGATCCTCAATTGCTCCTGCAATAGCAATACCAAGTAATTGTGTTATTAAAAAATGATGATGTATAGTACCTGAAATGACTGTGAGGCGTGATTTTAATTTTACCTACATATCCAATGCTACCAGTGCTTATTTCACTTACACTTCCTCTTTTCAGGCAACTGTCCTCGTCTTTTCAGGCCTTCTTTTCAGGCCTTCTTTTAATTGCAATTAAAAAAGACATAAATCAGGGACACCCACTGAGATTGTAAAAGCTGCTGAAGGTACAATGGTGGCAGCTCATGTAGATAAACTAAATGTCTACACATATAGCTTAGCAACTAAATATAAATGTCACCAATATATACGTGAATCCTGTACTTTCTTATATCTTACGCTGCCTCGTACAGAACAAAGGAGTGCAACATCCAGTAATCTATATTGTAAAGACAAGCTGATGGGGAATTCAACATCCAGTCTGTAGACTATATTGACTTAATTGAACTTGACAATTAGTCAAAACGATTTGAGAGGTCAAATAAGCAAAAGAAGCAGCAGATGGGGGCAACAATAAGTGCACAGAAGAACCACTAATTTACAGTGGAAGTGTTTGAGCTAAAGTTTAAAAGTAGTTTCAATGTTGTTACATAAATACAATGCCGAGATAAAAGCAATGTGCTTATTTCAGTTACAAGATTGATCCACTACTTCATGCTACAGGAAAGGTCTGTTACCTTACTTTTTTCAGATTCGAGATTTGTACAAACAACAGGCACTACATTCTGTGCAAAACAAGCCATTAAATAGCAGGAAGTTTACAGTGTCAAATATAACAATACAACATTGTTGGTTTTATTTAAGGATGGTGATGTTACCTGATAGACAAATGATAACGCAATTATGGGTATACTTCTTGGGATGGCCTCCAGGTTAGTTTTCAGAAGTGCCTCCCAGTGCAAGTCTCCACTTGCAGCTACCTAATCAGTGTAGACAACTGTCTTCAGGTTATAAGCAGTTGCGGGAAATAATTACAGGGTACTTACACACACATGTCTTACAAAGATGACAAGAGTAGAGGGGTATCACAGGGCAGGACCCGAGACTTGTCAAAGGAAACAAGTGTGATAAACAAGTTGGCAAGTTCAGCTTTGTATTTTTATACATAGGAGTAATAAACAAGTTAAGTAATGAACAAGTTGCCCTCCGCATTTATGTTTGTAAAATTATACAAAATTATAATAATGTACAATGTTCATTTTATTTTGTTAAATTAATATTACGAGCTATTTAGTTAAAATCTAACAGAGCAGACTAATGGTAAGATAGCTTCATCTTGGAATTTACATATCACTTTTTGTCCATTTTTTGAGCATACTCGAAATTACAATAATCTACAGCTAGCTACTACCAAAATAGGTCACCAAAGACCCATGGGATCAAACTACCTACAATTCAATATTTTATATAATAAGTTAATGTTTTTACAAGGGTTCAGAGGATCAAAAATCAATATAATAAATATAGAAATAAGTAGAAGAAAACAAAATTTTTCCATGTCCAAGGAAAAAAAACAAAAGTGGTGAAAGGTATAAAGAGATATCCAACCAAGCATAGATATTATCATAACATATTCATATTAAAAATTACTATATGAGCACATCGACTAACTCAGCAAATTTATCATCTTTCTACTTGTTCAACTCAATATATTACTACTCGTAAAGTGACATAAAAGAAGTGTACAATTCCAGTAAACAATAAGAGAAGACACATATCATTACAAGATGATACTAAAACAATAAACATAAGAAAATTTTAAGGGTTTACTTGCATTTATAAGTTGGTCAAATACACTAACACCACATATAAAAATGGATTAGTCTACTTATCAGATAACAACTTAAAACTATAATCTGAGTTGTAAGTAGTTGACAAGGGTAATTGGTCACATGTAATTTCGAGTATTCTTGCTATACATTATCAATTGAGACTGTCAGAGCAAGACCACAACCACCAATGATAGGAAGAAGAGACAAGTAAACCGGCATCGGAAATGTCTCACCCAAGATAAACCTCGACACCAGAACACTAAAAGCAGGTTCACCACTCTTGATAATATGAGTAAAAGAAACAGCAACCTTTGACATACTCACAGTAGCTGCTACATGTCCAATAGTATGTGCCACAGCAACCTAAACACAAAACCAATAATCAAACATATCAGTCTTTAAGAATAATAAAAACAAAACTAAACAGAACCCAGGTCACAAAAATAATAAAAACGCAAAACCCAAATCACAAAACACCTTAATTTCGCTTACCGGAAAAAGGGTTTTCCAGAACTCCATATCAGTCTTTGGTGCTTCAGCAACCCTTAAAGCCCAAGAGACCAACATTATAAGAGATCCAGCAGCAAGAGATAAAGTTGAAGTTAACAACTTGTTCATTACTTAACTTTTGTAAATCTCCTACTTTGCCACCAAGCCAAAACTTATTGCCGACCCGAGGCGCCATCTTTACAATCGGGCGAGAGAGAGAGGGGACATATCATACAGATATGTATTTTTGTACCCAATTTTTGTAGGTAATTTTGTACCCAATTTCAAATATGTGTACATTAGGGTTCATAGAAAGATTTGGGGGTTTTTAATAGATGAATGGATTGAGAAAGAGAGAGAGTGTGTGTGTATTACCTGAATCAAAGAACGAATCTCTAATCAAAGCTTGAACTCGATAAAGAGAGAGTATTATGGATTTCATCTTGGCGTATTATGGATTTTGAGAGAGAATGTGTTTTTGATAGGAGCGGGTTAAGATACACAAAGAGGGAGAGATAAAGAGACCGAGAGGATTTCGTGCGGGTTAAAAACTTGAGCGGTCATTTTGATTTTTCAGTCTCCCGCTCAGCCATCACTCTGTGCACTTCACCCATACATATATAAATAAATATTATATTCTTTTTATAATTTTCATATCAAAATTATTAAAAAAATATATTACTTTTATTTTATATATTCAATTTTTAAAACGTATAGATTTAAATTATCTGTCACCCCATATTTTTAAAATGATTTTAGGATAAAAAACGAATTAAATATGAATTTTACAAGTTTGGTGTGTATGAATTTATTTTCAAAAATTGTCATTTTTCCTATTTTTATTTAATTTTTTGATTTATTTGACAAACTAGTTAAAAATGTGGAAAAATAAAAAAAAATGGAAAATTAGTGAAAGTATGTTAAAATTCATGATACAAATAGTGAATATGATTACTTTGGTGTGTATGAATTTGTTTTCAAAAATTATCATTTTTCCTATTTTTATTTATTTTTTTGATTTATTTTACAAACAAGTTAAAAATGGGGAAAAATAAAAAAATGGGAAAATTAGTGAAAATAAGGTAAAATTAATGACACAAATAGTGAGTATGACTACTTTGGTGTGTATGAATTTATTTTCAAAAACTGTCATTTTTCCTATTTTTATTTAATTTTTTGATTTATTTGACAAACTAGTTAAAAATGTGGAAAAAGAAAAAAAAATGGAAAATTAGTGAAAGTATGTTAAAATTCATGACACAAATAGTGAGTATGAATACTTTGGTGTGTATGAATTTGTTTTCAAAAATTATCATTTTTCCTATTTTTATTTATTTTTTTGATTTATTTTATAAACTAGTTAAAAATGGGGAAAAATAAAAAATGGAAAAATTAGTGAAAATAAGGTAAAATTCATGACACAAATAGTGAGTATGACTACTTTGGTGTGTATGAATTTATTTTCAAAAATTGTCATTTTTCCTATTTTTATTTAATTTTTTGATTTATTTGACAAACTAGTTAAAAATGTGGAAAAATAAAAAAATGGAAAATTAGTGAAAGTATGTTAAAATTCATGACACAAATAGTGAGTATGACTACTTTGGTGTGTATAAATTTGTTTTCAAAAATTATCATATTTCCTATTTTTATTTTTTTTTGATTTATTTTACAAACTAGTTAAAAATGGGGAAAAATAAAAAATGGGAAAATTAGTGAAAATAAGGTAAAATTCATGACACAAATAGTGAGTATGACTACTTTGGTGTGTATGAATTTATTTTCAAAAATTGTCATTTTTCCTATTTTTATTTAATTTTTTGATTTATTTGACAAACTAGTTAAAAATGTGGAAAAATAAAAAAATGGAAAATTAGTGAAAGTATGTTAAAATTCATGACACAAATAGTGAGTATGACTACTTTGGTGTGTATAAATTTGTTTTCAAAAATTATCATTTTTCCTATTTTTATTTATTTTTTTGATTTATTTTACAAACTAGTTAAAAATGGGGAAAAATAAAAAATGGGAAAATTAGTGAAAATAAGGTAAAATTCATGACACAAATAGTGAGTATGACTACTTTGGTGTGTATGAATTTATTTTCAAAAATTGTCATTTTTCCTATTTTTATTTAATTTTTTGATTTATTTGACAAACTAGTTAAAAATGTGGAAAAATAAAAAAAATGGAAAATTAGTGAAAGTATGTTAAAATTCATGACACAAATATTGAGTATGACTACTTTGGTGTGTATGAATTTGTTTTCAAAAATTATCATTTTTCCTATTTTTATTTATTTTTTTGATTTATTTTACAAACTAGTTAAAAATGGGGAAAAATAAAAAATGTGAAAATTAGTGAAAATAAGGTAAAATTCATGACACAAATAGTGAGTATGACTACTTTGGTGTGTATGAATTTATTTTCAAAAATTGTCATTTTTCCTATTTTTATTTAATTTTTTGATTTATTTGACAAACTAGTTAAAAATGTGGAAAAATAAAAAATGGAAAATTAGTGAAAGTATGTGTTAGGTCCGATAAGATTGTAGAAGGGGGGGTTGAATACAATCTTTACCTTTTTATCGAAATTTTTCCTTTAAATTAAATTTGATAAAGACAAATTTATCTGCGGAATTATTTAACACAATTTTTCAAGTTGAATATAACTGTATATTAACTTGATGTGGTGTTACAAAATCAGTATAACAACTTATCAAGATGTTAATAACTAATTAGAAAATTCGACATGAACTTTTCTAATTTAGTTAATAATAATCAAGATAAGAACTAGGAAACTTAATTCGCTAGTAGTACAAGAATCACAAATAAACAAGTTTTATCGGATAGAATATCACAAAGATGAAGAACTTGAATTTCTGGGAATTGTTTAAGCTTTGGTGTTCTTGGTGTTCTTGAGAGAGAGAATTCTGGTCTTGATGAAATGTTTCTGCTGTGTTTTCTCCGTTATGACTTAATCTGGTCTTTTCTGTTCTTTTATATCAGTAACAGGTCTTGCTGGCTTTCTGTAGGATATTTAACTGCTCCAGCATGACTTAAACAGCTTCCAAGACTTGATTTTCCTTCATTAAGACTTACACAAACCTCCAATAAGACATAAAATGTGTCGGTAAGACTTACAACAGCTGGCAGAGGTCGGTAAGACTCAATCCAGGTCGGTAAGACTTAATTCTGAAAAGGCTTCTGTCGGTAAGACTTAAAATAAGTCATACCGAATTTTTCCTCCTCCAAGACTTAATCATTTTTCTTTCTTTAAGTCTTATTAATCCATTTAATTAGTTAATGATTAACTAATTCATATTTAATTGATATAATAATTAATTTAATTAATAAATTAATTCTGCCAGAATTAATTCATTTAATTAAATCAACTAAATTAATTTATATCAATTATAAATGAATTTAATTAAATCAATAAATAATTAACTTAATTCTTACAAACCACTAAAGGTAGTAAAGAATTACCACTGATTTGTGTTGACGTTCGATGTACTGTCTGGTTCATGAACGACTAACTTCAATGATGCTTCTTCACTTTTGACTTTAGGTTGTGGTTTGTTTCTTCTCTCAATTCTCTTGTACTGTAACTGATCTTCAAACTATCACTCGAAAAATCTTTGTCACTGTTAAAATGAATCCATTAACTTCAATGCTGTACTGGGGCTTGATCAGATAACTGAATCCATTAAATCCATTGACTTTTCTTCTTTCTTCTGACAGATAATACTTCTTGAGATTCCTGTGACAGTTCATATGTATATTTACTTATTACAATTTGGTTTAAGTTGATTAGGATCCTCTAACTACAAATAGGATGAGTCATATGCCTTTCAATCTCCCCTTATTTGTTTGTTAGATAATAACAAGCAAATTCCTAGAGGATACCTCAAGTAATCCAACTTAACCAAATGAAAGATAAAACTTTAAATACTAAGTAAATATGAAAAAAGTTCTGGTTTATATTTAACATTTGCCAGATTCAAACATGAAAGATAAATACAAGATAGATGATCCTCTAGACTGATCATATGATATAAATTCCTATCAAGATTTATCTAGGCTCTAAAGATATAACATGTAGAGCAATTCTTTTTCTTCAATTGTCTTCCCTTCTGAATTCTCCTTCTTCTGGCTCATCTGTGACTTGAAGTTTCATATGTAGATCAGAATCAACAAGACGTTCTCTTCTTGATGACAATCCTTGAGGTAAGACTAAAGGAATTCCAAGCTTCTTTCTCAGTTCACCTTGAAATTTCTTGTAATCTTTTATTTTCGTTTGTGCATAGGAACGAATGTGATCTGCAGCTATTACCTTTTCTTAAGTCAAGTATCCATGATTTCTGAGAACATATTCAGCATATACCAAGTGCTTTGCATGATGTTCGTATAGCTCATCTGTCTGAAGATTGATTGTGTGAAGTACCTCTCCCTTAAGAAATTTTACTTGTGGAGGTTCCTTAATAACTTCTGGTCCAGCTCTTTCAGCAAATTCTTTGAACTTTTCATGTAACAATACACCTAGCTCAGAAGATGTTCTTACCTTAGGCCTAAGTACCCATATCTCTGTCAGTGATCTGTCATAAAAGAACTGAATAGATACTCTGAATGTTCCAAGTTTATGACAATCTACAAATATTACTAGCTCATCAGATTTGGGTTCAAATGCAGTAGTTATCCTGATGACTTCTACCTGTAAGGCCTTTATATACATTTCGTGAATTGGATTTGCCAGTTTGAATTCCTCGAGAATTTGTCCAAGACGACGATCTTCATAATCAGAACTCTGAGGTGAATCAATTGCTCTTTGAGCACGTTCCCATTTGTCACCGCTCTTTAGTCTGATATATGTTTTTCTCTTCTCAACATTTATAGCATGTAGTCGTTGTAATGCTTGCTGTTCAGCTTTCTGAAGTTCTTCATTTCGTGCAATTTGCTCTAAAGATTTTTGAAGTTTTTCTTCTCTCATTTGCAAATTAGCTTCCCTTTGAGCAAATAATTCTTCAGATTCTTTCTCAGCTTGTTGAGCTTCAAATTCAGATATCACTGGTCCTTCATCTTCCCAGTGACTAAGATCAGGTTCAGGAAGTTCTTCACCTTGATCAGGGAATTCAAGATCAGTAAAAACATCGAAGTTATCCGGTTCACCCGTGTAATAATAACCTGTGTTCTTGTCTTGAATTTCTTCTTCAGTTTCTTCAACTACTTTCTTCCTCTTATCTTCACCTTGGTCAGATTTACCATATTTTCCTTCTCCTCCCTCTCTTTCTTTAGTAGTTTTATCTTGTGACCCCTTTGATTTCTCCCCCTTAGTTGAGGAATCCTCTACAGATTTATCAGTTGTCCCAGCTTCAGGATCCTGTTCATCATCATCACCACCCTTACTTGTAAAGAATTCAATTTCTTCATTTGTAGGTTTGCGACTTTGACTTACAAGATTAAACAAATGTCTTAACCCTTTAGCCTGGTGTGCATTTTGCTTTTCGATCTGGTCCAGACGAGAATCAGTAGATTCTTGATTGTGCTGTACCTCTGACTGTAGATTATCAACCTTCAAGGAAATCTCAGAAATTAACATGTCTTGAGCAACAGTAATATCTCCAGAGTCATCAAGTGCCTTTTCATGAGAGAGTTCGAGAGATTCTATCTTCTTGGTGAAAGATGTCTTTAAGTAGTTTATGTCCTTCTTCATTACAGCAAGCTGACTGTTGACAGAGGTGGATGTAGAAGATCGCTCACCCACTTGTGCTCTCAGGATTTCTGTTTCAGCCTTGCTGACTGCAAGTTCTTTCTCTAAAGTAGTTATCTTTTCTAATAATGAGAGAGTGTATGTGTCAGTGTGTGCGCTCACCTGACGTTCATTTTGAGATCCACTCACCTGAAGTGCATGTGTTTCACTCAATTTTATGGTATTCCTCACATCACTCCTCTCAGATTCCTTAGCTGCTTCCAGATTTGTACCTGCATGTAAAATCACCCTAGCCTCCTCTGGGAAGGTCAGTGGTGGTGCAATGGGAGTTCGCAAATCCCTGTCCTTAATCAAATCTACTTGAACATTTGAAATTGTTGACTGAATTGCTTCAGTAGTAGATTGATCAAGTTGCCTTCCACCTTCTCCAGTCGAAACTGTGAGTGGAAAATCCCTTGTGGGAGCCAGGAGTGTTTGTCCTGGGAGGGGAGATGATGGTTCTATTAAATTTGGCTGAGAACCAAGATTTCCCTCTAAAGCCTGTGAAGACTCTTCTACCGTAACTATGGTAGGCACTGTCACATTTTCTACGTGCTCTCCTTGCAGTGTGTCCTGAGACTCATTTAAAGGTATGTCTTCCCCCATTGTGAGTAATAGGGGAGGTGTGCTTGACTCACTACAAGGTGCCACGGCCCTATGGCGAATTTCAATAGAATCATCCTGTTGAGAAGATGATTCTAGTAACTGTGTAACGACCATATCAATTTCCATACCCTGTTGGGAGGATACAGACGGGCTTACAGTTGCCTCAGTTTGAGTTCTACTTTTCTTTTCTAGAGGCAGAGCTGTGGGTTCACTCATACTGCCACTACTGATTCGACTTCTTTTGACTTGCAATTTCTTTATGGAGTGAAAAGATATGAGTTTTGTTGGTTGAGTGTTTGGCTCTACGACCTTGGTTAGAGGTTGTGGTACTACAACCCCTTGGTCAGACCTACCAACCACTTGGGTTCCAGAAATAGATTGAGAAGTAGTAGTTTGAGGAACAGAAGGCAATACCTGGTCAGCTGATTCCGCAACAGTCTCTGATAAGATGGGTTGATCTGATTCAGGTTCAGGGACAGATGCAGTTTCTTGCACTGGATGTTCAACAGCAAGAGCAGCTGGCTGAGGAACAATTTGCTGAGCAGGTTCAACTTGTTGATTGCCTTGATTTTCATTATCAACAAGTATGTTTTCCACTGGTGGTTCAGGGTTTTGTTCTGGTTGTTCAGGTTCTGGTACAGGTTCAATAACAGGTAGTTGTATATAGTTTGACATGTATTGGGTGACAACTACAGGTATGTTTGTGAATTTTGGCTTGTTGCTGTACTCAGTGAACAATCTGGTAGTAGGTTTACTGACGCCAGTGACTCTCCATTCAGGAATTGGGCTTGGTTTTCTAGTTCCACAAGATGATTAAAAATCAATGACAAGAATCTTGGATAATAACATGATACTTTATGTCCATTATCAAAATTCTTCTTTGCATTAATGATTCTTCTAACCATCGGAACGCACAGTAGTCTGCCAATATTAATTCTTCGGTTGTGTGCAACTGCATATCCAATATGCTGCAAGAAAGATGGTAATACTCCGAAGTTCCCTTTAGTAGTATTGGCAAAGACTCTACCTAGTGTGTCAAACAGATAATCCCATTCCTGAACGAAGTTCTTTTTATTCCAGACAGTTTGATCAGGACTGTCTTGATAGAATACACCATTTAAAAAATTTATCAATTCTTGATCTGATGGTAATTCTTCGAAATTATCAGTTGGAAAATTTAAGACCGTATTTATTGTATTTTCATTCACTGTGTACTGATTATCTCCTACAGAGAAGACAAAAGATCTGTTATCATTAGAAATGACAGCAGTAGTACACATGATTCGCAAAGGTTCAATCTTCAGAGGAGCATCCAATCTCAAAGCATTGCGAACCAGTGAATTTTCATTTAAAAACCGAATCCACGGTCGAAAACGTTCAACTGAACATTTTTCTGGATCAAAATAACCGATTAAATTATGTTTAATAATTTCAAATCGATCAGCCATTTTAATCAAGATTTAATTTCCTTGAAAATTTCAGATTTTACAAATTTTTTATTTAAAAATTAATTTTTCGAATTAATAATTAATTAAAAATTCGAAATAATTAAAAGTTCTTCAAAAATTCTGAAAAATTCACACAATGATCTTTGTATACACACAAACACACGTGTATTTTTAGTTTTTCAAGAATCAAGCTCAGTTTTTCACAAAAACAGATCTAAAAATCGATTTTCGAAAATAAACTCTTCAAAAAACCGAACAAAATCGCGATTTTAACCACTCAAAACAAAGATAATCAAGCAAGGAGTTCAAATAAGTGGTTAATTCGTGATTTGGTTGAGAGAAATCGGTCGAAAATTGGACAGAGATTCGACAGATATGTGTGTGTATTGTATGTATCTGTTTTGGTACTCTAAGACTTAACTTGAGAGACTTAAAATGAAATAAGACTTAACATACTAACTCTCATTTATATACTAAGCTAACCGAATAAGACTTAAAATTATAACTAATAAGACTTAACTACATACGAATAAGACTTAAACAAAATAACTATTAAGACTTAACTAAAATAAGACAAATAAGAATTAAAATGAATAGGACTTAAAATAATTAAGACATAACTGTTATATACATATATTCGAATATGACTTAATTAAAACTAAGATTAAATTAAGACTTAATATTAACAAGACTTAAAAAAAAACTGTTACTAATAAGACTTAACTAATAAAACTGACAAGACTTAATTTGAATAAGACTTAATCTAAAAACAGGTGAATAAGACTTAATTTGAACTGACCTGCGAATATGACTTATATTTAAAATCTCGGTAAGACTTAACCTGTTTAAGTCATACCGATTTTAAATTAAGTCATATTGACTGTTTTTCCTATTTTTAAGTCATATTAACTTTAAATAAACATTAAAAACACTATAAAATATACAATTAACTTATAAAAATAATAAAAATATTATATAAAATTAAACAAATAATAAAAATAATTATACATACCATATGCTAACCTATTAACGAAAACAAAGCAATATTAACAGGACAAACATTACAAAACATATGATAAATTAATTAATAAAATAGAAATAAATATCTACAAATATTCTAAAAATACAGAAGTATGAAGTATTAAATAATATGAATAAACAGAGTGAAAAATAACTAAACAAACAAGAAAATCAGATGGTAAAATAATTAGACAAGTGATTTCAAACAACAAATATTCACAGAATAATCACTTGCAAAATTATTAAAGATCAAATTTCAGATATTAACAGTATTAATTACTAGGACTGTTTAACATACCCAATTCACTAACAATTCTAGTGAATGAGGATTCATTAAGCGACTTAGTAAAAATATTTACAGTTTGATCTCCAGATCCTACAAATAGTAGTTCCACTGTACCATTCATTACATGCTCTCTTATAAAATGATACCTTATGTCAATGTGCGTTGTCCTTGAGTGCTGCACAGGATTGCTTGCAATTGCTATGGCACTTGTATTATCACATAAAATAGGAATATTTTCCAATACAATGCCATAGTCCATTAATTGATTCCTTAACCATAAGATCTGAGCACAACAGCTTCCAGCAGCTATATATTCAGCTTCGGCTGTAGAGTTGGAAACTGTTTGCTGTTTCTTACTGAACCAGGATAGCAATCTTCCACCTAGGTATTGACAACTCCCAGATGTACTTTTCCTGTCTACAACACTTCCTGCATAATCAGAATCTGTATATCCAATTAAAGTAAAACCAGATTCATTAGGGTACCAGATGCCTAAATTAGGCGTACCCTTTAGATATCTTAAGATTCTTTTGACAGCAGTAAGATGGATTTCTTTAGGGTTCGCTTGGAACCTTGCACACAAGCATGTGACAAACATTATATCTGGTCTACTAGCAGTTAGGTAAAGCAATGAGCCAATCATACCTCTATAGCCTGTGATATCTACCTTATCAGAACTTTCACATAAACCAATTTTGACAGCTATAGTTGATAGTGTCTTTGCTGATGAGCACTCCTCCATGTGATATTTCTTGAGGAGCTCCTTGATGTACTTGGATTGACAAATAAATATTCCATCTTGTCTCTGACTTATTTGTAATCCAAGAAAGAATTTCAGTTCTCCCATCATGCTCATTTCAAACCTACCCTGCATTAACTTAGAAAACTTCTTGCACAGAAGCTCATTAGTAGACCCAAATATAATATCGTCCACATAGACTTGGACTAGTATTATATCATTCTTATGTCTTTTAGTGAAGAGAGTTTTGTCTATGACACCTCTTATAAAACCATTTTCTAATAGAAATTCAAAAAGAGTGTCATACCATTTTCTTGGGGCTTGCTTAAGACCATAGATAGCTTTGTAAAGAAATTAAACATAGTCCAGATGATCTTGATCTTCAAAACCAGGAGGCTGTTCTACATACACTTCTTCATCTAGCTTACCATTCAGAAAGGCACTCTTGACATCCATTTGATAAACTTTGAATCTTGAATAGGATGCAAATGCCAAGAATATTCTGATGGCCTCAAGTCTTGCCACTGGAGCATAGGTCTCGTCATAATCAATGCCTTCAGCTTGAGAATAACCTTTAGCTACCAGTCTTGCTTTGTTTCTTATCACAGTGCCATCTTCATCTAATTTGTTTCTGAATACCCATCTTGTGTCCACCACTTTTCTATCTTTAGGTCTGGGTACCAGCTTCCATACTTCTAGTTGCTTAAATTGATTGAGTTCATCTTGCATAGCAATCACCCAATCAGGATCAGATAGAGCTTCTTCTACTTTCTTAGGTTCCATGACAGAAAGGAACCCAGAATAATTACATTGATTCTGATAAGCTCTTCTTGTTTTCACACCAACATCTGGATCACCAAGAATCAGCTCAAAAGGATGAGCTCTATTCCAAACAGTTTGTCTGGGAAGAATTGATCTTGACGATTCGCCTTGTTCTTCAGTATGATGTTGAGTATGACTTGTTGACCCTTCATTATCTCCCCCTGAGTTGTTGTCAGTTTGACTTGTTGATGGTTCAAGAGTATCAGTGGTATCTTGAAAATTATCATTGTTTTCACCAGCATCACCTTGATCATTACCACCAACATTTGGATTATTATTATCAGCAACAACGTCAGGTTGATTGTCATCATCTGAATCTGAGTCTGACATATCATCAAACTTAAGCTTTTCAGATGGATCTTCATTTTGGATATTTGGGAGTTTCGTGTCATCAAATGTAACATTGACACTTTCCAAAGTTTTCTGTTGATCAATAAGATACACCTTGTAGGCTCTTCTAGTATAACCAATAAATATTGCTTCATGTGCTTTTTCTTCAAATTTACCACCTTGATCATCTCCTTCTTTCAGCACAAAGCATTTTGTCCCAAATACATGGAAGTACTTGAGAGTTGGTTTCTTGTCATGTAGAGCTTCATATGGTGTCTTCATTAAGTCTTTATTGATAAGTGTTCGATTCTGGGTATAGCATGCAGTGTTGACAGCTTCAGCCCAAAAGCTCAATGGAAGCCTTGATTCACATAGCATTGTACGTGCAGCTTCAATCAAGGTTCTATTCTTTCTTTCAACTACCCCATTTTGTTGAGGAGTTCTGGGAGCCGAGTACTGTCTAGTTATACCCTTTTCAATGCAAAAGTCATTCAGAACTGCATTCTTGAATTCAGTTCCGTTGTCTGACCTTATAGCTCTTACTGGACGATTAGAATCCAGCTCAATTAACTTAATGTGATCAACTACCAGTTGTGGAGTTTCATCTTTTGAGTTCAGAAATAGTACCCATGTGAATTTTGAGAAATCATCAACAATCACTAGAGCATATCTTTTCCTTGACATAGACATCACACTAACTGGACCAAACAAATCCATATGGAGAAGTTGTAATGGTTCAGTTATTGATGATATGTTAGTACTCCTGTGAGTTGCTCTTTTTAACTTCCCTTTTTGATAAGCATCACATAGACCTTCCTGAGTAAATTCAATCAAAGGTAAACCTCTCACCAACTCTCTTTTCACTAGAGAATTCATTGTTTTAAAGTTTAGGTGAGAAAGTTTCTTGTGCCATAACCAACTTTCATCAGTGGATGCCTTTGAATAAAAACATCTAATTTCTTCTGTGCTTCCAGAGTTCATATTGGCTATGTACAAGTTTCCTTTTCTTACTCCAGTCAACTGTGGCCTTTCATTTCTCTTGTGTGATATTAGACAATTCTTCTTGTTGAAATGAACTTCATAACCTTTGTCACAGAATTGACTAATACTGAGCAAATTGTGCTCAAGGCCGTTCACAAAAGAGACATCTTCAACGATAACATTTCCAGCTTCTAATCTGCCATATCCATCAGTTTTACCTTTGCTGTTATCTCCAAAGGTAACGACTGGGCCAGCCTTCTCCACTACATCTGTCAGCAGGGCTCTATCTCCGGTCATATGCCTTGAACATCCACTGTCCAGAATCCACATGACTCGTTCAACCTGTTTCACACCCTGCAATGACAAATTAGTTAGACTTTCTTCGGAACCCAAATCTGATTGGGTCCGGAGTACTTAAAGAATTGACCTTTATCAGGTAAAGCAACACTTTTTATCTTAACAACATTTTCTTCAGGTACTGGACATTTAACCCTGTAAACAGCTTTAACTTGTTTTGGTTTCAGCTTGGGTAACCATGTCTTCACCATATCCTGAGAAGGACTTGAAGTCTTAATCTTAGAATTAGATGGTGTTACAGTCCTGGATCTAACATGTTTATTTCTGCTCATCTGCTGTCTAGGAGCATTCTTATTAACACATGCATGATTACCGTTAAAGTAAGCAGACATTATATTAAAAGCACAAGACATGCAATTAACAGCATCGCATTTCTTATGAGCAGTATTAATAACATGAATAGCATGCATGGTAGATTTGTTGTTGCATTTATTCATGTTGTTACTTCTCCTACTAGTTTTCAATGAACTAGTAGACTCACCAACTCTTTCTGCCTTTACAAACACAGTCTTTCTATCTTTATCATTTTTAACAACTTGATTACTTTCTAAGACTACGCCATTAGCTACATCCTCAATGCGCATCTCTTCCTTAATGATTAAAGATGTTGTATCCAAAGGTTCTGCTATGGATTTCTTAAAGAGTGGGTTACTAACACCCTTAAGCACTAATGGTATACCCCTATCTACAGCACTGACACGATTAGGGGTATTAATGCTTTTCCGTCCAATAGCTTCATTATAATCAAACCCAATTCCTACGGTTTGATTAATAGCTTGTTGGTTAAACAATTCTTTAGCTACTTTACATGAATTAGAAGTAGCACTGACTCTTATTTCTAACTCAACTATTGTTTCACGTTGTTGAACCACCATCTCTGCTAGAGACCTCTCAAGTTCTTTTAGAATTCTTATTTCTGATTTTTGTATAACATGGCAATTTTGTACATCATGTAATTCTGATCATTGATTTCTAAGATCTGTATTTAACAAATTGATCCTTTCAATCTCTCTATTAGCATTACCCAGTGTATCAATAAGTTGATAAATATATTGACTTTCAGTAAAAGATACCTCAGATGAAGTACCACTGGAGTTATCAGATTTTGCCATCAGGGCAAGATTGCCATACTCTTCATCTTCAGAGTCTGTATCATCCCAACTCTTTCCAGCAGCCACATAGGCTCTACCTGTCTTCTTCTTCTCAGATCCAAAGTCTTTTCTTTGGTTTTGTTTTGGCTTCTGACATTCAGTAGCAAAATGTCCAAGTTCATTACAGTTGTAGCATCTAATTTTACTTCTTTCAACTGTTCCAGTTTTGTAACCTCCTATGTTACTTGAGGATGAAGAACCTCCTCTCTGGAACCTGTTATAGTTAGATTTGTACCTGAACTTGGGATTCTTCCTGAATCTGAAGTTGCTGAATTTCCTTACCAACAAAGCCATGGACTCATCTTCCAACTGATCTAGTTCTTCTAATGAATAGAAGTCACCTTCATCTGGACTAGCATTCGTTTGACCAACTTCAACTTCAAGCTTGCCACTGTCAACATTACAAGATTGAATAACCTTATTTTCCACTTCCTGTTTGTTCTCAACAATAAGAGCTGTAGAAGTATTAGCAACTCTTCCTTTTCCATAAATCTCCTTTTGTTGAGATTGTTCCAGTTCATAGGTTTTTAAAACACCAAAGAGTCTTTCTACAGTTATTTCACTTAGATTCCTTGACTCTCTGATAGCTGTAATTCTATGTTCTAGATGAACAGGCATTGACAGTAGAAATTTTATGTTGATCTCTTTCTGAGTGTAATACTTGCCATGCATCTGTAAATTGTTGACAAGTTTGTTATATCTTTCAAACACATCTTGAATACTTTCATTGTATGTTGATCGAAAGTGTTCATACTCAGATGTCAGAATTTCTAGTCGATTCTCCCTAACTTCCTATGTTCCTTCATTCACAGTTTCAATGGTTTCCCACATTTGCTTTGCAGTTTTGCAGTTAATCACATGACTGTACATTACAGAGTCTAGAGAGTCTATTAAGATCAGTCTTAAATTAATGTCAAGTCCAGCTTCCTCTCTTTCAGCAAGAGTGAATTCAGAAGAATCTTTTTGTACAAACTTTGCAGGAGCAACAACTTTTCCATCAGTAACAACTTCAGGAGTTAATCCAAAAGGTATTATTGGTCCTTCTGATAAGACTTTCATGTATTTAGGATTTGCAACCTCGAGGAACATTAACATTTTGTTCTTCCACATATCATAACTGTTTTTGCCATATATGGGAATTTTCACAGTTCCGACTTTAGAAGACATGATGAATTTTTTAAGAGAGTTAAAAAATTCGAGGATGATTTTTAATCGACTAAAATGGGATCGTTGATTTGTGTATCAATCAATCGGCTCTGATACCAATTGTTAGGTCCGATAAGATTGTAGAAGGGGGGGTTGAATACAATCTTTACCTTTTTATCGAAATTTGTCCTTTAAATTAAATTTGATAAAGACAAATTTATCTGCGGAATTATTTAACACAATTTTTCAAGTTGAATATAACTGTATATTAACTTGATGTGGTGTTACAAAATCAGTATAACAACTTATCAAGATGTTAATAACTAATTAGAAAATTCGACATGAACTTTTCTAATTTAGTTAATAATAATCAAGATAAGAACTAGGAAACTTAATTCGCTAGTAGTACAAGAATCAAAAATAAACAAGTTTTATCGGATAGAATATCACAAAGATGAAGAACTTGAATTTCTGGGAATTGTTTAAGCTTTGGTGTTCTTGGTGTTCTTGAGAGAGAGAATTCTGGTCTTGATGAAATGTTTCTGCTGTGTTTTCTCCGTTATGACTTAATCTGGTCTGTTCTGTTCTTTTATATCAGTAACAGGTCTTGCTGGCTTTCTGTAGGATATTTAACTGCTCCAGCATGACTTAAACAGCTTCCAAGACTTGATTTTCCTTCATTAAGACTTACACAAACCTCCAATAAGACATAAAATGTGTCGGTAAGACTTACAACAGCTGGCAGAGGTCGGTAAGACTCAATCCAGGTCGGTAAGACTTAATTCTGAAAAGGCTTCTGTCGGTAAGACTTAAAATAAGTCATACCGAATTTTTCCTCCTCCAAGACTTAATCATTTTTCTTTCTTTAAGTCTTATTGATCCATTTAATTAGTTAATGATTAACTAATTCATATTTAATTGATACAATAATTAATTTAATTAATAAATTAATTCTACCAGAATTAATTCATTTAATTAAATCAACTAAATTAATTTATATCAATTATAAATGAATTTAATTAAATGAATAAATAATTAACTTAATTCTTACAAACCACTAAAGGTAGTAAGGAATTACCACTGATTTGTGTTGACGTTCGATGTACTGTCTGGTTCATGAACGACTAACTTCAATGATGCTTCTTCACTTTTGACTTTAGGTTGTGGTTTGTTTCTTCTCTCAATTCTCTTGTACTGTAACTGATCTTCAAACTATCACTCGAAAAATCTCTGTCACTGTTCAAATGAATCCATTAACTTCAATGCTGTACTGGGGCTTGATCAGATAACTGAATCGTCTTCTAGTGTATGACATCAAAACTATAGATTGACTTTTCTTCTTTCTTCTGACAGATAATACTTCTTGAGATTCCTGTGACAGTTCATATGTATATTTACTTATTACAATTTGGTTTAAGTTGATTAGGATCCTCTAACTACAAATAGGATGAGTCATATGCCTTTCAGTATGTTAAAATTCATGACACAAATAGTGAATATGACTACTTTGGTGTGTATGAATTTGTTTTCAAAATTATCATTTTTCCTATTTTTATTTATTTTTTTGATTTATTTTACAAACTAGTTAAAAATGGGGAAAAATAAAAAATGGAAAAATTAGTAAAAATAAGGTAAAATTCATGACACAAATAGTGAGTATGACTACTTTGGTGTGTATGAATTTATTTTCAAAAATTGTCATTTTTCCTATTTTTATTTAATTTTTTGATTTATTTGACAAACTAGTTAAAAATGTGGAAAAATAAAAAAATGGAAAATTAGTGAAAGTATGTTAAAATTCATGACACAAATAGTGAGTATGACTACTTTGGTGTGTATGAATTTGTTTTCAAAAATTATCATTTTTCCTATTTTTATTTATTTTTTTGATTTATTTTACAAACTAGTTAAAAATGGGGAAAAATAAAAAAATGGAAAATTAGTATTCATCACACAAATAGTGAGTATGACTACTTTGGTGTGTATGAATTTATTTTCAAAAATTGTCGTTTTTCCTATTTTTATTTAATTTTTTGGCCTTTATTCTTATATTTATTTATTTTTTTTAAGTTATACCTATAGCGTCGGCATTTTAAGGGGCGACGCTATAAGCTATACCTATAGCGGCGGTTAATTCAAACAACCGACGCTATAGGTGCGACGCTATATTGTTATTTTTGAGTTACACCTATAGCGTCGGCATTTCAAAGGGCGACACTATTAGCTATACCTATAGCATCGCCTTTTTGAGGGGCGACGTTATAGGCTATACCTATAGCGTCGGCATTTTAAGGGCGACGATATAGGTATACCTATAGCGTCGCCCTTTTAAGGGGCGACGCTATAGGCTATACCTATTGCGTCGGTTGATGCAAACAACCGACGCCAAAGCTTCTGGCAATAGGCCTATAGCGTCGGTTAATGCAAACAACCGACGCAATAGGTAAAAGTGCGACGCAATAGGTCAATAACCGACGCTATAGGTGGCGACGCTATAGGTCATTTCTATACTAGTGATGCGCCAGAGAAGATGGATAGAGTTGATCGAGGATTATGGCGCCATATGGGTAATTGTAGATCGACTGACGAAGTCAGCTCACTTTCTCCCGATCAATGAAAGGTACACGGTCGACAGACTAGTGGATATCTACTTAAAAGAGATAGTGGCGCGACATGGAGTCCCAGTCGCAATAGTATCCGATCGAGATCCTAGATTTAACTCCAGGTTTTGGAGAAGCTTTCAAGAATGTGTAGGAACCCGGCTGAACATGAGCACAGCCTATCATCCCCAGACAGATGGGCAAAGTGAAAGGACCATCCAAACGCTAGAGGATATGTTGAGAGTCTGTGCTATAGACTTTAAAGGAAATTGGGATGATCACTTGCCATTGATTGAGTTTTCCTACAATAATAGTTTTCATTCAAGTATAGGGATGCCACCTTATGAGGCCCTTTATGGAAGGAAATGTCGATCTCCCTTGTATTGGGATGAAGTTGGGGAGCGAAAGATGCTCGGGCCCGGAATGGTCCAACGAACCAAAGATGCATTAGATCTATTCAGAGGACGGCTGGTAGCAGCCCAGGATCGACAAAAGAAATATGCCCAACTTAGCTCGGAAAGGCAAAGAATACGAAGTGGGAGACCTAGTGTTCTTAAAGGGGTCACCATGGAAAGGTTTAATGAGATTTGGAAAGAAAGGAAAGCTGAGTCCCAGATACATTGGACCATTTGAGATCTTAAGATGGATTGGGGAACTAGCTTATGAACTGGCATTGCCCCCGAATCTACAGCAGGTGCATAATGTGTTCCATGTTTCGATGTTGAGAAAGTATAACCCGGATGCCAAGCATATTGTAGAGTATGAGCAAATGGACATGCAACCAGACTTGACCTATGTAGAGCAACCTGTGGAAATCATAGATTGAAAAGAACAAGTGCTCCGAAACAAGGTTGTCAAGCTAGTTAGAGTTTTGTGGCAGAACCATAATGTGGAAGAATCGACTTGGGAACTAGAGAGTGAAATGCTAGAAAGGTACCCCCATCTATTTTCAAACTGATTTCGGGACGGAATCCTTTTAAGGGGGGGAGAACCTAGATTTTTGGAAGAATTAAAAACTTTTATTATGTAATGGAGTATCAGTGTAACGGTGGTCATAATGAATGATTATGGAATGGATTTGGATTTAATTGCTTATATGCCATGAACCATGCAACGGACTGACAACTTAGGTAAGAATAATCTATCTCCCAGGGAAGTAAGATATGGTAATTCCAAGGAGGAAGAATATTCTCATGTCATCCAAATCAATATCTATTATTAGTTCAGTGGTTCCGAGAAAGAGTTAAGGAACGCTCGAGAGGGGACAAGGACATTTTTACAATACATAAGGAATAAAAGAAAATAAGTGATGAATAGTGTTTTTGGTGGAAACTAGAATATTATTAGACGATACTATATAGAAGTACCCGGAACGAATTTCTAAGTCGCATTGATTTTATTAACGAGTTACAAAGAGAATCAAATTAATGGAAAAAGGATGAATTAAGTGACTTAAGTATAAGTCAACTAAAACTAAGATGACCTTTTAGCACTTAACCAAAATTGGACTTGCTTAATATAGTAGTGACATTTGGACCAATGCTAGATAGCCAACACAAAAGCAAGGTAGATAATTACAAGTATTAGATATTAAAACAAAACAAAACAAGAAAGAAAAAAAAAAAGAAAGAAAGACAAACACAACCTTAAGAGCTCTCGGCCAAGAGGAAAGAAGGAGGGGAAGTGAAAGATTTAACCAACCAAATCCAATCATCTAGAGCTTAAATCAAAGAGGAAGGAGGGTAGAAGGTATATCCTAAATCTCATCATCATCCACTAAGTTTATCATAATCAAAATTCAAGATAAAGATGATGATGAATAGTGTTTTTCATGAGCTAACTTTTATTTCTTGATTTCTTTTGATCATCCAAGCTATAATAAGGCTAGTTAAGGGCTAAACAAGTCTTGATAAGTGCCTACATACATCAAGGAAGATATAACACTCTTTAAACCCTAGCTCATATTTTGAGTTTTGTTGATTTAGATGAGTTATAAAGATTTGATGCATGTTTGGAGCATTATGATTATGATTGGGCTTTGTTATATGTTAAAATCATTTTGATGGATGTAAAGGCATTGCTTGGCCTTGGTTTAAAGTTAAATAACATGTATGGGTGTTATGGAGTGAAGGATTGTGATTTTGGAGGGTTTTGAATTTGGAAATGTCCGATTTACAGCCGTCGTAATGCCGAAATTTCATTAACCTTTAAAATAGAGTTTACCCGAGATAAATAACCTTTGACCTTAACAAGAACCTGACCTATCCTTGTAGTTCTCGAGTCATAGATCGTTTTGGCGAAAGAATCGAAACAAACGGACTTACGGTTTAGGAGTTATGACCGAATTACTAAAAGTGGTTCAAAACCGTAAGTACGAGTTCCTAACCGGAATTGAACCCCCTTAATAGGAATAATTTGGTTGCGAATCATGGTAATTAAATACTTGATACCATAAGGAAGGTGTGAGAGAAAATCTCATGTCAATTGGATCGTTTTTCAATTTTATAAAATGTTCGAATCTAGGTTAAGTGCGAACGGATCCTTTAAGAGTGTACTTAGTAATAACATTGGAAAATCACTTAGAAAACGGTCAATAACTTGCGAGGTGTAATCTTTTATAGTAAACGATCGAAACTAGAACTTATATGATTTAAGTACCCCAAACATAAGTACCATGTAATGCCTTGATATCGAGCCAGTGTTGGTTATAATGATGATAATAAAGAGTTATGTTAGGGGGATGTCCCATGAGTTAACGTGAAAATGAGTTTAACCTAAGTAAAGTATATACTTAGCTTTTCAAAATGTTAAGTGATTAACCTTGAATAATTTTGGGATTGTTTATAAATCACCGGACTGATCGGAGACACGTTACCCCTACGACCCTTCCAGGCAAGAGTCCTTTTATCATTACTTTATTAAATTATAAAATTTCAAGAAAATGGTTTTGTTGAAAATGTATATATATATATACATGATTTCATATTGTTGCATTGCAATGGATATGTTTCCGATTTCTGAAATTATTCATAAATACAAATAATGCAAGGTACTTTATGGATAAAAGGGTAATTTGGTAAATGGAATTATGAAAAGGAAATTTTCGGAATAAATGGAATAAGAACTTCGATAATGGGGATTCTATCTTTGGGCTGAGTTCAATGCAGTCCAGCTTGCAATATTTTATTTCGGCCCATGTGTTGCCGAAGGGGGAATTGTGGAGAACTTTCCTCCAGGGATGATTACCGGAGAGGGTCATTCCTTCTACTAGTAGTAAACAGGAACAGGTACGTATAGTGCGACTGATCATTGTCCTGTCGTATCTGGCAATGATGAAGATCCCCTAAACTCTTAAATAATGGCTGAAACTTTCATTGCATTAGTTTGTTGGAAAAGAATGAAATGGTATGAAACAATGAATGAAATCAAGGAATTAGAAGAGAAATTGATATTATATCTTTATAATGAATAACAAGCAAGTCTATGTTGGTGTATTGCTGCGCAAACAAAATATAGATATTTCTGAAAATGTTTTCCCTACATTACTTTGTAACATCATCATTTATTCTTTATTGAAACAACTCTGTTAAATGAACAACCAACACTTCCAAAGCTTTTATAAATTGTTTTACTTCAAACAGGATTTAAAACTTTATCTTGCTGAGCTTTTTTAGCTCACTCTTGCCTATGTTTATATCACAGCTATAACAGATGTCGCCGATACATCGCACTACACCCCGGAAGCGGGTAAGGGCGGGGATATATGATAGGGATCTGTCGCCTATTCCTGAGGTAGCCTATATATATATATATATATATATATATCAAGGATATGAGTAGACGTGTGTAAGTTAATCAAAGTCTGTTGTAATATATTTTGGTTGTTGATATGCTTCCTGCAGAAGTATTTTCAACAATGCTATTTAAATATTTTTGGTTTGTAATAATAACTTTACATTAACTGTATTTAATGATGGATGCTGTTATCTGAGCATATGACTGGTGTATGTTGTTATGAGTGTGGGGTCAATAGTGTGTGTATATAATGCCATTAAATTAATTAAGTATCAAGAATATAATATGTTTAAATGGAAATTGGACCGTGATGACCTGGATCCCTGACCCCGGATCTAGGGGTGTCGCACATAGTCATTGTAGGTATATAATGGTTTGGATGGGAATCCCGTAGTAATTCCTTTTCATCCTATCATATTAATAATGTTCAAAGTAAAATAATTCTCAATAACTTAAGGGACTGGAGAGAAAGCAATCATTGGTAGAATTTCTTCAGGTGGATGCCATTCCATGCATTTTTGATTAACTCGCCATCGATTTGGGCTAACTCGTAAGTACCAGGGCGGATCACTTTCACGATCTTGTATGGACCCTCCCACGGGGCCTTCAGCTTGCCAGCAATCGTGGGCTGGGACGATGTAGATTCTCTTAGGACAAGATCATTGACTTGGAAATTTCTTGGTTTCACACCCTTGTTAAAGTACTTTGCAACCTTGTCCTGATTCTTAATAGCTAAGGTTGCTTCATCTCTGACCTCCTCCAAGAGGTCGTTGTCAAGTCGTATTCCTTCAAGAGAATCCTGTTCGTTGAAACTTTTGATTCTTGGGGATTCTAAACCGATCTCGACTGGGAACACGACATCCGTGCCATATGCAAGGCGGAAGGGAGTCTCATTCGTTGCAGTTCGTGGAGTAGTTCTGTAAGACCATAAGACGTTGGGTAGTTCATCAACCCAATTGCGAGTCTGGTCCTGTAGTCTTTTCTTAAATCCTTGGAGAATTGTCCTGTTGGAGACCTCGACTTGCCCATTAGCTTGGGGATATGCTACCGACGCCTTGAGGTGTTTTACCTTTAACTCACTCAGCATTGACTCGAAGTTCTTACCCACGAACTGGGTTCCATTATCTGTAACAACCGACCTGGGCACTCCGAAACGGAATACTGTGTACTCCATGAAGAATTCAATCATCTCTTTTTCTCTGATTTTTGCTAACGGCTTTGCCTCGATCCATTTCGTAGCTTAGTCTATGGCAACGACTATATATTGGAGCTGACTCCTTGCCTTTGGGAACGGTCCCACAATGTCGATTCCCCATTGAAAGAAGGGTCATGGACTCAAAATTGGAGATAACTAATGCGAGGGCTTATGAGTAACCGGACTATACAATTGATAAGAGAAGCATTTTTTCACAAAGTCATCACAGTCCTTTCTCATTGTGGGCCAATACAGACCTTGTCGTATGATTTTGTGAGCCAAATTTTTGCCACCGAGATGTTCGCCGCATATTCCCATATGGACTTCAACCATTGCTATTTCTGCTTCTTCGGGATCGAGACAACGGAGAAGAGGTTCAGTTAGAGCTCGTCTGTATAGCTTTGAGTCTTTTACACAATAGTTTCTCGCTTTATACATCAATGACCTGGCCTCGTTTTTGCCTTCAGGCAACTGATTCTTGATGATATAATCGAGAAAAGGGACCCGCCAGTCAGGTTTCAACGAAATGTTGTGTATTGTAGCTGATTCAACTGTTGGAGACTGAAGCGTTTCCACATATACGGGCTCGCCACTTGTAATGATTGAAGATGATGCTAATTTGGACAGGGCATCCGCCCATTGATTTTTGGATCTATCAATATTTGTTACTTTTCATGAAATAAACCTCGTGAGGAGGGTTTGAGCTCGACATAAGTACGCTGCCATCATGTTATTGTGAGTTTAAAATTCCCCCAATATTTGCTTTACTACAAGCTGTGAGTCACTAAAGACGTCGATGACGTCAACTTCCAGGCCAATCGCAAGATTCAAGCGTGCTATCATTGCCTCATATTCGGCTTCATTATTTGTGGCTTGGAAAGCAAAAGTAACGGCTTGCTGTACCTTGAATCCTTCTGGACTGATCAATATGATTCCCGCTCCACTTGTTTCTGAGGTTGATGATCTATCCACATAAAGGACCCAAGGTCGAGATTGAGTTTGTTCGTTATTGAGTTCAACGGTTTCTGATTTGTTGAATTGGCACTCGACCACGAAGTCTGAGAGTGCCTGGGCTTTCATCGCCGTACGAGGTTTATACTCGATATAGAATTGGCTTAACTCTATTATCCAGGCCACGAGTCGACCTGTCATGTCGGGCTTATGCAATATCCTCTTTAATGGCTGAATTGTCATAACCTGAATTTCTCGTCCTTGGAAATAGTGTCTTAATTTGCAACTTGCCATGACTAGGGCATATACCAACTTTTCAACCTGAGGATACCGGGTCTCCGCGTCTCGCAGAGTATGGCTTATGTAATACACAGGCAGTTCATTGCCCTGAACGAGTCTGATCAGTACTGCGGCAATGGTATTGTCGCACGCAGACAAGTATAACCGCAAGGGTTCTCGTGGTTGAGCTTGTGTCAAGATCGATGGCGAGCTCAAGAAATTTTTTTAGTTCTTCGAGTCCTCTTTTGCATTCATCATTCCAATCGATTCTTGATTTTTTAGGGGCATTCTTAATAGCTTCAAAAAATGGAGCACACTGTTTAGACGGTTGCGGAATAAACCTTCGCAGGGCAGCTATGCAGCCCATTAGCGTTTGCAACTCTTTGAGAGAAGAAGGGTTCTGCATGTCTACAATAGCCTTGACTTGACTCGGGTCGGCTTCGATGCCTCTTTGGGTCAGAAGAAATCCCAGGAACTTTCCCGAAATCATCCCGAAGGAACATTTGGTGGGATTCAGGCACATGCTGTGACGTCGTACGGTATCAAAGGTCTCGCGGAGATCTGCTACATGGTCTATTGATTTTTTAGATTTTGCTATGAGGTCGTCAACATAGACCTGTATATTATAGCCGATTTATGAGGCAAAAATCGTATCCATCATCTGCTGGAACGTGGCTCCTGCATTAATGAGACCGAATGGCATGTTCTTAAACCCAAAAACTCCTCTATGCGTGATGAAAGCTGTCTTTTCCCAATCCTGGCTATCCATCTTAATCTGATTATAGCCTGAGAAGGCGTCCATGAACGATAGGAGTTCGTGGCCGGCTGTGGCATCAATAAGCTGATCAATATTTGGCAAGGGATAAAAGTCTTTTGGGCAAGCACGATTTAGATCGGAGTAATCTACACACATTCGCCACTTCCCATTGCTCTTTTTTAATAATACTGCGTTAGCTATCCACTCTGGGAACTGTACGGGTGCAATAAAACCGGCTTCAAGGAGCCTATCTGGCTCGGCATCGATGGCTTTCGTTTTTTCCTCCGAGAATACTCGTTTCTTTTGTTTAACGATTCGTACTCCAGGTTTAATGTGAAGGGAGTGGGGAGCTATCATCTCGGGAATTCTCGGCATGTCTTTTGGATCCCACGCAAAAATATCGGCGTACTCTCTGATGAGGTCGATAATCTGTTGGCAGAGTTCGCTTTTCAAACATTTTCCAATTTTGATTACCTTGTCGGGATTACCTTCCTCGACCTCTATCTCATTACATTCTTCGATGGCGACGCCAGACGATTGATTGGGTGTTTCAAGGATAGCCCGAGGATCCATATCCACGACTTGGTTTATTGACGAATCATCCTCATGCTTTGCTTTTGGTATGACAGTAGATAAATAACACTAGCGTGCTGCGACCTGATCTCCCACGACCTCGCCAATTCCGAATTTCGTTGGGAATTTCATTTTGAGATGGGGGATCGAGGTGATAGCCTTCAAGGCCGCTAGAGTTGTTCTGCCAAGAATAGCGTTATAGCTTGAGTTGGCATTAATGACATGAAACTTGGTCATTTGGCACGTTTGGCATGGGAGAGAACCAAATAAGACCGGAAGATCGATGGTGCCTACGACCTTGACCTCATTTCCAATGAATCCGTACAAGGGCGTGTTCACATTTTCCAACTTTCTGTCACCTAGATCCATCCGTGTGAAGGCATGGTGATATAATATATCGACAGAGCTGCCATTGTCGATTAAGATCTTCTTCACTGTATTTGTGCTGATTTTGGCTGTAATTACCAAACCGTCCTGATGAGACTCGATTATCCCCGAAGGGTAATCGTTATCAGAAAAGGAGATTACAGGAGATGGATTAGGTCGTTGGTGTTTAGGAGCCTCAGGATTGACATGAAACACTTCCCTGGCATATAACTTTTTGGAATTATTCGATGTGCCTCCTGCGGTGAACCCTTCTGCTATGACGTCGATGACGCAATCTGGATCATGGGGGCGATCATTTTGTCTCGTGGCGTCGTGATCGATATAATGAGTCAACTAGCCTCGTTTGATCTTAGATTCAATAAGATTACTCAATTGTTAACATTGGTCTGTGGTGTGACCTGTATCTTCATGGTATTCACAGTAGCGGGAGCTTGGAGGTCGACCTAGTTTCATCGGCCTTGGTGGTCAATAATCAGGTTTTGACTTAAGGATAGCCAATATAGTAGCCTTGTCGACAGTGAGCTTCGTAAATTCTTTTTCCTATTTTTCCTTTGGTTTCCATTGTTTATCCTGGTTATCCGACCTTTCGATCCGTATTTTTCGAGGAGTACGAGCATCCTTCATTTTTGAGTATGAATCATAATCTCGTTTGTATTCTGTCCTCGGAGAACGTCGTCGAGGGCTTCTGCTACGTTCTCGTTTGAAAGCTCTTTGAGGTGATTGGATGCTCCCCACTGCTTCTTGCAAATTCATTCGATGCTCGACTACTTGAAAGGCTGCTTGCAAAGTTCGGGGGCTCTTTTCAAAGAATTAGTATAGTAGGTTAGCATGGCGATGTTTATCTATTCCCGCAACCAAATAATTAATCGCTAGCTCCTCCACCAGGTTAGGTATATCAGAAATTTCATTTCGGAATCAGATTAAGAAGTCTCGCAAAGATTCATTGTGTCGTTGTCGGACAGTCATTAGCGAGGCTGTTATCTTGCCCCCCTTATAGTTACTAGAGAACCGAGTTTGAAATTTTATTTTCAGGGACTGCCAAGACTCTATTGAGCGTGGTGGAAGACTATTATACCATCGTAAAGCTATGCCTTGGAGGCATGTGGAGAGGAACTGACACCTCGCTACCTCTGAGTGTCAATAAAAAGCCATGCGGCCATCAAACGTATTAAGAAATCCGCTAGGGTCCGATGTCCCATCAAAGTGATCCAATGAAGGCATCTTCAACGTCCGATCGATACGTACAATCTAAATATCCCTCATTAACGGGCTTTCAGTAGATACGATTTGACCAGATTGATTTCGAATAAATTCTCTGCACATGGCGAGGTCGCTTCGAATATCAGCAATATCTTCAGGTCTAACTGATTCATTAGAGTCACTTCACCAAGATGATTGGCTCGCCGATGGCCTCAGTCATCTTTTGCGAGCAGCAGATTGTGAGTAAATTGACTCGGTCGATTCTTCATCCTCGAAGTCTTCGTATTCCTTCTCTCGATATTCGTCTTCGGCCTCAACGTCTTCACAGTTAGTTGAAACATTAGCATTCCTTAAACCCTTCTGCAGCTGTCGAGCTCGTCGACACCTTCTTAGTTTTTCCTCTGGGACGTGTTTCCGTTGTTCTAAATTGAACAGCTCTTCATCTAACTCCTGAGGGTTGTCTTCAGTCTCGAGAGCAAGCTGTTTGTCTTTCTGAATCTTTTGAAGGTGCAAACGGATTTCTCTTGTTAGCACCTTTTTGCCTGCAGCCGTTGCGACCCTCATGCGGGTATCGGGCTGAGTAGTATGTCTCATGTTTAATTGCACTGCCTCGATGGGTCTCTGAGATCCATCAACATCATCCTGTGTTGCCGAAAACAATCGTCTTGGCTGCAACGGGGGAGGTGCCATTTGGTCCCCTGCTCGGGGGGCCGTTAACATCTCCTTTCTCGTACTAACCTGTTCAACGACAGGTTCGTCTTCATTCATTTTGGTTTTGTTGGAATCCTAAATTAAAGAGCTCCTTCTAGCGCCAAATGATGGAGAGTTAATCGTTTGTATAATATGAATAATAATAGTATTTGGGAAGAGATCTAAAAATTGGTGAAGGTCATATTCATTGAAATGTATTTCTCTCCTTTTGGAGGTACAACTCTTTAATTTACAATTGCCAACCCCCTTCCAAGTGGGGTTTGATTATTATTTATAGGGGTTACAATTATGGGCTTCTAGGCCTTGATACAAATACAAAGGCTTATGGGCCAAATACGATCTAAATTGACCTATAAATGGGCCTAATACATATTCTAAGCTAGGCCATTAATTCTAAATACAAATTACATTATTTGGGCTGCATGGTCCAACACATGTTGTACTAAACAGAAGTTAATATTTAATTACGTGAGCAACAATAGCATTGTACGACTCTGCACATTTGAAAGAGATTCAATTTGGAGTCTCATGTATACATAAATATGGGATTTCTCAGATTTATGTGTATGTATGACTAACCAATCATGTATAATTTTTATTTAAAAAGGAACTAAATCAAGTGTCCATATGAAACTAATTCGAACTGCAGAAGTTTCACATTTAGCTTACTTCATATGTGACCCAGTAGTACCCCAGACGGTCCAGAATCTAGATGACCGAGAATATATTTTAAGCAAGAAATAACTGAAGTTCATAAAACAATGTAAAAGAATGTATAAAATATGGAGATAATTAAATGACTGTTGGACCATGAAGCCCAATCAAACAAGAGCCACTTAGTATTAGATGTTAGGCCATAGAAGATAAATGAATGTATTTATTTAGATTTTATTAGGCCCAAAAGCCTTGTAATTGTTTTAGGGCCTTGAAGCCCATTAGTGTAAAACTTAGCAAGCAAGTTAGTTAGGAGAAGGGACCCACAAGAAGTTCCTATAAATATAACCCCTTTGCCTTACTTGCAAGGGGTTGACAATTTGTGTAAATAAGAGGAACCTCTGATTCTAGAAACTCTTTGGGAGATAAATAAAGATCATTATATTCATTGTGTAAACTAGATTCTCGTTACAATTTCCCAAGGATAATTCTCTACAATCATCATTTGGTGCTAGAAGGAGCACTTTGCTCAAAATTCCAATCAAACACAGACACGGAAGGTCGGATCAAAGGAAAATTTGGTATGGAAAATGTTACGTCGCCCTCCCTAGCAAAGAACAAAATGCCACTCCTCGCTTTTGAATAGGGACGATCTCCCAAATTAAAAAGTCTAGAAATAAGAGAAAAAATCATCGTACGAGAACGTGTAGATGATATTACTCAAAACAATATTCGATCGCTTGAACGTCGAGCTATTAATGTTATAATGGGAGGCACTGTTGAAATAAACGAGCCTGACATCTCCAAAGAATCCACCGTACAGAATATTGCTAATATCCACAACACACCAGCTATCTCGTTCTCCGATGATGATTACCCCTAAGGACTGATCAGGCATCATCATGATGCGCTAGTTATTGCTGTGATGATAAACTCCAGGATAATGAATAAAGTCCTCGTTGATGAGGGAAGTTCTGTTAACATAATCTACCATAACACGTTCGCCAAGATGGGCATGGACACTAAGAGGTTAGAAAGCATCGACAAACCCCTCTTTGGTTTCTCCGGAAACAAGGTTAAAACAGTAGGCGCCATCGACCTCCCTATCACCTTTGGAACATCCCCTAACCAAGCTCGGTAGCTCGTTAAGTTTCACATCGTTAATGCTAAGTCCGGTTATAACGCCATTTTAGGCAGGACGACCCTCGTAGCATTAAAAACCGTCACCTCTATTCCACACCTTAAGGTGAAATTCCCAACAGAATTTGGAATAGGCGAAGTCGTCGGCGACCAGCATGTAGCACAATAATTCTATCTCGCCACCATTTTCCCAAAAAAAGAGCTCACCGACGAGGTCCCGTCGAACCAAATTGTCGAGCTAGACCCTAAGGATATCGTAGAAATCCCTACAGGACAGGCTTGCACTGCCATCGAGGACACGGATGAAATCGAGGTAGAGGTTGGAAATCCCAACAAAACCATCCGCATTGAAAAAAATCTACAAGGCGACCTTCGTCAACAAATAATTAAAATCATTCGAGAGTATGATGACATATTCGCATGGGACCCGGTTGGATATGCCAGGCATTCCTGATACGATAGCACGTCACTCACTCCATATAAAACCTGGAATACGTCCGGTTAAACAAAAGAAATGAACATTCTTTGAGGAAAAAAGGAAAGCCATCGATGTCGAAATTGATAGGTTACTCAAAGCTGGGTTCATTGAACCTGTGCAATTCCCTAAGTGGATCGCTAATGCAGTCCTAGTAAAAAAGAGTAATGGAAAATGGCGAATGTGCGTAGATTACTCCGACTTAAACCGGGCTTATCCAAAAGACTTCCATCCTTTGCCTAATATTGATCAACTAATAGATGCCACGGCAGGCCACGAACTCTTATTGTTTATGGATGCGTTTTCTGGATACAATCAAATAAAATTGGATAGCCATGATTGGGAAAAAACAGCTTTCCTCACCCACCGAGGCGTCTTCACGTTCAAAAATATGCCCTTTGGTCTCATCAATGCTGGGGCCACGTTCCAACAAATGATGGACATAATTTTTGCTACACAGATAGGACGAAATTTACAAGTTTACGTCGACGACATCATTGCAAAGTCGCAGAGTTCATCGGAACACACAAAAGACTTAAAGGAAACTTTTGATACTATCAGACGACACAATATGCGCTTGAATCCGGCAAAATGCTCCTTTGGTCTAACTTCAGGAAAGTTCCTTGGGTTTCTCCTTACCCAAGGAGGCATCGAGGCAGATCCGAGTCAAATTAAAGCTATCATCGACATGAAAGACCCTTCCACCTTGAAAGAGGTTCAAACGTTAACAGGCTGTATAGCAGCTCTTGGAAGATTCATCTCTCATTCATCCAAGAGATGTGCCCCATTCTTTGAAACCATCAAAGGAGCATCTAAAAACAAGAAAGTTGTGTGGAATGATGAGTGCAAGCGCTCACTTATGGAGTTAAAGAAGTTCTTAATTTCACCACCGATATTAACTCAGTCGTGACCTGGAGAAACCTTAAGGATATACTTGTCCACGTGCGATACAACAGTCGCCCGATACAACAATCGCCACCGCACTAGTTAAGTCAGTCTCAAGAAGTGAGATGCCCGTATATTATATCAGTCATACCCTCCACGACGCTGATATGAGATACCCGCAAGTTGAGAAATTGGTCTTTTCACTTGTCGTGGCTAGCCACAAGCTTCGACATTACTTTCAGGGACGTGAAATTCATGTTATGACCAACCAGCCCCTGAAACGTATACTCCATAAGCCCAAAATGACGGGCAGGCTTGCAGCATGGAACATTGAACTAAGTCAATTCAATATCGAGTACAAGCCCCGTAGAGTTATGAAGGCTAAAGTGCTCGCCGATTTCCTTATTGAATGCCAATTCTCGAAATCAGAAATTCCAAAAATAATTAATAATGAAGGTCGCTCTAGACCTTGGACCTATACGTTGATGGATCTTCAACCGTGGAAACAAGTGGGGCTGGCGTCAAATACTTGTATTGGAGGATTTTGCCCAATGGTCCAACGCTCATTTGGTCGAATCGCAATGTGTAAAGGCTCTTCACCCAGAAACAATGGGGAAGCAGGCGAAAAATCATTCTTAAGTCCAGTGATTGTGATAGACCGTCCAGTTCCATGTAGACCCGGGTCTTCACTCCTTTGTCTCAGGACCCTCTACGAGCCTTCAACGTCCACCTCGAGACGATTCTTCCTTTTTCTCACAGTACCCAACTCTCAACAATGTCACCATGCCTACTAGAGCCACAACGATCTTTCATGGAGCCAACAATTCCATCAGGGGCCACTGAGGTCACTTTGGACATAACAGAGTCCCCAATTGCAGAATCCATCCTCGATCTCTTCCTCAACAGTTGTAAAGCCTTATCCATTTCGTCCTTCACCCCACTGTTCAGAACTTTCTTCAAAGACTCGCCAACGACTACAAGAATTGACAAGAAAAAAGGAAAATAGGTTAGAGTAACGAAGGTTTAAATAACCGAGCCAACGAACATATAACAAAAACCTTACGATTATGACTCCCTAAAATGTTATCATCCTTCAGTTGTTGCCAGTCATATGGAGATTCCGAACCTAAAAACTTATCCAAAAACTCAGTGTCGTACTTCTCTAGATGCGTAAGGAAATCGATAGTTTCTTGAGAAATTTTGCAACAAGGCTTAACTAATTCAAGATCGGGACCGAAGGTATAAAACCATTTTCCATGCCACCCAGAGCTAGACGACTTAGCATTAACAAGTTTAACAGACCCTATCTTATCAAAATAAACCTGCCCCTTTGAGTACTTAATACCATAAATGGAGAAGAAAAGCCTCAAGGAGGCCGTAATATCCATCTTGGCACACTGAACAATGAACCCAGTAGCTTGAGCAACGGAGTTCAGAGATAATTGAGCAACTCCATACCCGAGCGCTTCGAAAATAGTCAAATGAAAGGGGTGCATAGGAAAAAACAGACCGTACTCTAAATGAATCACCGAAATTCCGTGCATCCCATATTCAGGCATGGCTTAAATTTTATCAATGGGCTTTGGCATCACACAACGGTACCCACTAGAGAGGTCAACCCATGAGTTTATCAAATCCGCTTCGGTAGGTATCCGAGAAAATGAACTACAACATCTAAGAGTAACCTTATCTTCAAATTCCTTTACACCCTCAGTTCAACTTTCTCAACTATCCTGCGCCTCGCCTCAACAACATTTGGACTCAAGGGTACAGGCCCGGGGCGCACTTCCTCTTCATTCTTATCTAAAAAACTAAGACCTTGGCTAAATACAGTGTTAGGAATCTCCAGATGATTTAGATCAAATGGGGGACCATCCCCAATATCTCCAATTGATTGATCACAAACCCAATTACTCAAACCCTGACCACTACACGATTGGGCCCCAACAGTACACGAAGATGATGAAGAAACTGACATACTAACTAACCTAGTAAAGATAAATGCTATGCAAGTTCATAAATAAGAAAGAGGAAAAGAACAAGAGATTAGAGGCAATACGTATCAGAAAAAGAAAAAGATCTTACCTTGATTTAAAATAACGACAAACAAACTCCGCAATAAACTTTAATAGTAGTTGGAAGTGGAGCTCTCTTGAGAAACGAACCGCCAAAGGGGAACAAATACCCTAGTTCAAAACAAATCGCCATGACAATAATTGATGGCCAAAAATTTGAAAATCGTATATATGCACACTCACAAGCACACGTTGAAAAAAAAATTGAAAAATCGAAATCGACGTATTTATTAAACAAATTCATTGCTTTTACTTTATTTTGCCTTTGCAGGAACCACAAAGGGAATCTGAAGATGTCCTCTTCACTGGGGGGACAAATGTTGGACCATGAAGCCCAATCAAACAAGAGGCACTTAGTTTGAATTAGATGTTAGGTCATAGAAGATAAATGAATGTATTTACTTAGATTTTATAAGGCCCAAAAGCCTTGTAATTGTTTTAGGACCTTGAAGCCCATTAGTGTAAAACTTAGTAAGAAAGTAAGTTAGTTAAGAGAAGGGACCCACAAGGAGTCCCTATAAATAGAACCCCTTTGCCGTACTTGCATGGGGTTGGCAATTTGTGTAAATGAGAGAAACCACTGATTGTAGAAACTCCTTGGGAAATAAATAAAGATCATTATATTCATTGTGTAAACTAGATTCTCGTTATAATTCCCCGAGGATAATTCTCTACAATCATCAATGACCTTGGTTATTTCTGTATTTTCTGGTGAGATGTTATCTTTTTACTTATTAAATCCTTCACTTCTTGAGATACTATCAAACAATGTGAGATTTTTATGCAGATACCAGAGCGTTATAGGTCTCTCTCTCTTTCTCATAGAGACATTTTTAATTTTGTTTGGTTGGCACATATACAACTCTACACATTTGGTTTGCCCTTTCATACCTTTGGAATCAATTTGCACCCTCGCATGACACAATGTCCCTTATTTTCTCTGCAAAGTATAGCTTCTCAATTTCATTTTATGTTATTTCAAGGAAGATTTGACTCTAGTGAATCAAAAGCAGCAGAATAGTAGTGGAGGAATTTGCCGAATTTTCCCGGAAAGAAGGGTTTAGTAAGTTTTGTATCTTGTTCCACAAATGCAAAAAAGGTTGGTTCTAGTTTTTTGGATTGTTTGAAGGATAACATACTTATATAAATGCATTATGCTATTAAAAACTGGAGCTTCCCCTTCTTTGAGGCCGGGATTCTCTTTGGTTAGTAATGATGGTGTTACTGTTATAACCTCGTCTATCCTGCAGAAATGAACCGAAATTCGAAGCAATTCAGCTTCAACTATGATATCTTGCATTCAATATTTTGCCATCCAAAGATTGCTGTTTACGAAGGGCCTAATAACGGGACAGTCAATGTTCTCACCAAAGGAGGCCATTGAAGTGTATGTCCCATTCCACTGTATTACTGTATGTTGTAAATCATTTCCATCTGCTGCTTGGCATATTGCATCATTTGTTACCATAAAACTAATATTAATTAGAGTAGTTAGTTTCTCTACTTTAGTGATCAATGAAAGGTCTTTAAAACGGTTAAAACATATGTTAACAGTATAGCATTTGCTTTGACAAAAAGATGTGACAATCTAGTTTCCAAGGCCATAGCAAAATGATGGTCAATACAAGACCCTTTGTAGTGAGTTACCCCAAGGGCTTACAGATGGATTCAGCTTAGCATTGTCTCTGTAGCCAGCAGCCTCCGTAAAGCCAATAACAAATGCACTCGGTGAAGCACCTGATCCACTTCATTGCCTACCTCTTCAATACTGTTCGGCATCACCTCTGCTACAGCAAGTTCACCTTCAACCATAACATGACAGTTTTCATAACCAATGATAAGCTCGTGCTTACCATCCACGCTTGCATCTCTCCCCTCGTAGTATTCGTTGTTGAAGAAACTATCGACAAACATCATCAGAAACTTAGTTTCCAGCATTGCTATGATCATAATACAATCTACAGAAGACACATATTGTCTTACTTAAAATTTGAATCATCGAAGGGAGTGTATTTCTTTTAGACGCACTTATCAGTTATGATATAAAGAGTTGTTAGGCTTAAGTATATTTTGGAACACCATTGAGGTTTCATTGATTGATTAAATCATAAATGATAATTATTTGGATTAATTGTACAAAGGGTCTTGAAAGTTGTTGAGCCCCAAGCAAATTTTTTGTTGGCCCATAAATTTTACTTTCACAATTATAACGGGTATAGTTAAAGTTACTCTAGTGTGTTTTGATGTTATATACAACAACCTGATAGCTTATCTTTGTACTAGTTTACTATATTCAGCTCACCATTATATGACTGAATCACTTGATATATCATATGCATATATATGTGTTTACTATGTATAAGTATACTCTCAGGTAACTTGGTTGATAATATGGAAAGCCAAAGGTTTAAAGACATCTATTTGTTCAGCCTACCAGGATATCAAAATAGCAAGCTGACATGAACTCGCCAGAACCAAAACATCAAGCTGACAAGGACTCGGCAGAACCAAAACAGCAAGTTAACATGGACTTGCCAAAAGCTGTTCTAAGTCAAGTTTGATCTCGGAGATTTCTTAAAGATTGCTTAAAGAAATCAGATATTGGCTAGGATTAAAAATGTAAGGACTCTATTATATATTATATAGTTCATGACAAAAAGATGGTTTTCCCGGATGAAATGAAAATTGGATATATAATTAATAGAGCTCAAATCAAAGTTGAAAAATCTATTCCTTATTTATTGGGATTGTGATTTATCTTTCCTTATCCATTCAGAACAGATTTTACTCAATTTTTTACTCATTCAAACATTTCCGAAATAGCCCAAATTCGTTTGTATCTTTTTATAGCTATTCGAAATTGATTTTATCATAAATATACCATTGCATATATGTCAAAACGTGTTTGTTAGAGATTTGAAATATTTCAAACATTTCAATTTCAAAACCTCTAACTAATATAGCTATTGGAGAGTATTCTATGCAATTAAATCTTTTCGTTACAACAAATCTTCAACAAGCCGTTTGTGTGCATTCATATATATATATATATATATATATATATATATATATATATATAATACACTTACAACATTTCTTGTAAGTAACAAAGCAAATTTGAGACATGTATACACACGTTTTTGTCATCTCTCCCAAACACTATACATATAAAATCTGAGCTTAATTGTTATATACATTTATATTATACAAGAGAGTTTATAGCTTGAGTTGTAACACTTGAATCCTTTATGTCAAATCTGTATTGTTCAAGTTGTATTGTTAGTTGCTGAATAAGTGGAAAGGGGATTTTGGCGATCATGGAGTATATGCTCTAGGGAACTCATTGTTCTATAGAATAGGTTGTTCAAGGAACTAAGGAATTCAAGGAGTGGGACTCGAGGAATTCAGTATTCAAGGGAGCAATCTTGTTAGAGAGACTTTGGAGTTCAAGTGAGCTGTTTACTCAAGGGGGACATAGTGTTCCAGCAAGCCGTTTTCAGCAATTGGGTTAAAAGGAAAATATATTATTGTATCTTGTAATCGGTTCATTTCGTTGATCAATAATATATTTTCTTACCGTGTTGGTAAGGGATAGGATATAGACCATAGGGATTAGGGGTCGAACCTGGCTAAAAGTATTGTGTGTTCTTATTTACGTTTATGCACCTTACTTACTGCACTATCTTTAGTTACAATCAGCATGCTATTTGTGTCTGCTTAAATTGAAATTCGTAAGCCAGATTCGGTAAAAGTTAAAATTGATCTTAGCTAGCCATATACACCTATTGACCCCCCCTTCTAGGTGTGCATTTTCATTTGGTATCAGAGCTTTGGTATAATAACATTTCTGTAATAGGAAAAGTATTCGATCAAAATGGCTACAATCTAAAAATGAAGAATATGGCTCTTCAATTTGGAAATAGCAAGCCAACAGAATCTGATGAAGAACTTGCATTCATCTCAAGGAAAATAAGAAACTGATTGAGAAGAAGAGCAGAATGAAAAGAGAGAAAGGTGGATTTTCTAACAGCAAAAAAGTATTTAAAAACTCAAAAGTACAAAGATGCTTTGAGTGTGGCAAACCAGGTCATTATAAGAGGGATTGCTACAAGCTAAAATCAAAACAGCCTATTGCCTACAAGGACAAGAAGAAATCAAATGTTCTACTGACTTGGTGTGATGATGACTCAGATTCCTCTGATGATTCAAGTGAAGAAATGGTGAACTTAGCACTTGTTAGGATTGATGATGAATCTGTTCAAGGAAATTCTAAAGGAGTTTATGCTGAAACTGATTCTGAAGAGGATCTGAGTGAGGTAAATTCTTTTAATGATTATGTATCTTCAGATGATACTATGTTAGAATCACTAACAATGCAGGAACCAAAAAGTGTAACCATTGAAGAACATATGGCACTAAAGGCTGAAATCAGCAAGTTGTCTGAAAGAATGCAGTTATGTCTAAAATGATTCAAGAATTGATGCCAAGGATGGAAGAATGGGATACAACTTCATCAAACAGAGCTACAGAGATCAAGGAGCTAAATGCTAAGAATAGTCAATTAGAGGTTCTTAACAAATTAATTCAAAAGAGAAACAAGACTTTGACTGATGAGATCAAAGAGCTGAGATCAGATGTTAAAACAAAAGATAAAGCGTTGGAATCATACAAATTGAAGGAATCTTCTAAAACAACTGAATTGGCATCCCAACAAGCTAAAACCATCAGTCAACAAGCTGAAACGATCATTATTTTGGAAAAGGAAGTCAAGGATCTCAAGCAGGGTATGGGAACATTTATTCAAGGAGAAGAAAGCTTGAAATCAATGATGAACAAGGCTAATGTTCCTTTAGTCAGAGAAGGAGTTGGGATGAACTTCAACAAAAAGGAAAATGTGCTCAAATATGAAGGAAGGAATGACATACCTTATAATTATGCTATGGCTGGGAAGACATGCAATAAATGTGAAAGAAAGAGCCATCTGGAAAGAAATTGCACTACTCAAGTTTATCAGAAAAAGAAGACAGCATACCAGAATGGACAAGTCAGACACATGCCAACGTACCATAAAGCAAATGACAGAAGACAAATAGCTTACCATTATCAGTCTGGCTAAACACAAAGGAATAGAAATCAAGCACCAAAAATGATACAACGGTGGATCAAGAAATCTGATCTACATGTTCTTTATGTTTGTTATGCCCAAATCTGGCATAATGGCTAAATTGATTTGATTAGCTAAATTGATGCTTCATGATCTATGATGGGCCTAGAAGATGAGCATTGGGTCACCAAAGCCCATTATTGGAATCAGCCCAGCATGCTTTGGACATAATATCTCCATTACAGGGGCACCTCGCTCGCTACATGATTTCACCTCGCGTTGTAGTGCCTCGCCATAAGGCCACCTCGCTACAGGAGCACCTTGTCTATCCTCTCACACTAGACCTATGCGCCTCTCATGCTGCTCAGCCTCGGGATCGCATCTACCGGGGTCGCTACCTGGGGATCGCTTCGTTTGGCTCCCATCAAGGGATCGCTTCGCGTGGCCAGGCCTCTCTAGGTCGCATGCAAGGGCCTTGATGGATCTTTCATTCCAAACCTATCCGTTCGAGGTCATGGGCTTTTACAGCTGGATCATGGATAGGATTGATGACTCATTGCCACGTCAGCCCTAGCTACATGGGCTTGGACTTTGGCTTATCTCTTAAAACCCTAGCCCGCCTAGGTAACTTGTGGCCCAAGAACTACGTCAGGCTTGATCCCTATAAATAGGGTACGTAGGCACCTTGATACGGATGAGAAACAGTTTACCTGCAAACACCTATCAAGCACAGCCACATTCATACACACAAACCCTCACCCTTTGTTCTTCTTTTAGCAAAATATCCGTATTTTGCTCCGATAATCCAGCAAACCTCCAAAATATTGTTATACAATATTCTCCCTATAACATTTGGCGCTAGAAGGAGGGGCCAGTCATTGAATTGGGAGAACGATGACTAAATCACACAAGAAGAGGAACGATGGTGAGACCCCGGGGTCGCATAAGGTGAACAAGGACGATCCGCTAACAAGAGGCCCCCCAGAGGACGAGGCCTCCAAGGACAACTCTCAGACTGGGAACAGGGAGGAACACACTCCCCCAGCACAGAGGGTGACATTGAACAGCGAGGTCATGTCTTTCCTAAAAGGCCTCGGCGAGCAGGTGACCGCTGTGCATGAAAGGGTCGCAAAGGTAGAGAGGCGCTATAGTTCTAGAGGATCGAAGAGGAATGCAAGGACAGGCAGTAGAGCACCTGGGGAAGGAAGCAAACTCCCCCCCAAGAAACTTGTTGATGACTTCGATGATGTCCTAACAGATCAAACCAACCCTGACTGGAATGAGGGGGAGGACTCGCTCGGACAGAAAGGGGGATCGCATGACAAGGTCGCTTCATCTGAAGGGAGATCGGTCAGTGTTTTTGATCGTCTCGGGAAGAAGCTGACTGAGCACGACCTTCGTCTAAAGTTGGAAAAGGCTAATGCACCTCGTCATGAAGGACCTAAGAACAGAAGTCAGGGCACGCATCGACAATTGTCTCCTCGAGATCGCGAACGGTCATATCGTCGCGATGACAGACCCCCCTCTCTCCGTAGAGAGCGCGAGCGGTCCCATCATCGCGATGACAGACCCCCATCTCATCGAGACCAGGCACGATCTCAATATCTTGAAGAAGATCGTAAAAAGAAGGATCGCGGGAATGACCAGGAGGAATCCAGTGTCCTGAAAAAGACCCAGTCTCATCATGGAAGTACTGGAGGTAAAAAGGAGGCCGAAAAGGAGGTTAAGGTAGGAGACTATAAGTTGGAGGAGTTGAAGAAGGCCCTGGACGCGATGAACAGTGAGAAAGGGATCTTTAGCACTATGGGCTCGTCATCGCCCTTTACTCACGAAATTCGAACCGCTCCGCTTCCTGCAGTGTTTCGAGGCCATCAACATGATATGACCTATAATGGCGACACTGATCCAGCGGAGTTCGTGATTCGATTCAACAATGAGATGGATGTTTATCAGGTTTCGTTACTAGCGAGGTGTAGACTATTTGCGGCCTTGCTCAGGGGAAGTGCTCAGCAGTGGTTTTCAAAGCTAGGGGCGTTGATTGTCATCGATTCTTGGGAGCAACTCGTGGACATCTTTATCAAACAGTTCCAGTCCTCGATGCTCTATGCACCCCCTGTGTCCACCTTAGCAAACATAAAACAGAAGGAAGGCGAAACCCTTCACGATTACTTCAAAAGGTTCAATGCTGAGGTGCCTCGCGTGCGAGGTGCAAATGACGAAGCTGTGAAAAATTTCCTCATCGCTGGAGTAAGGGAAGGAACAGAATTTTGGAAGAAGTTACAAGAGCAGACCCCTAGTACTCTCTCTGAATTGCACAAGATCGCTGAGCCTTTCAAGCGTGTTGAGAAGTCACTCGCAGATTTGAAGAAGAATAATGAAAGGAGTGGCAGTTGGAATAAAAATCGGGGGGTAAAAAGAAAGGACTCCAGGAGTCCGAGGCGAGGACGGGATCGAAGTCGTAGCCCCAGCCCAAAAAGGAGAGATCGCGATCCTTTGAGGCGATCCCCACCGAGATCTCGCCCCGCGAGAGATGGAGACAAGTATATCCCTCTGGTCGCCCCAATTGATCACATTTATGCAGTCAATGAAAGCAAGGGGATATTCAGGAAACCTACGCCGATGGGTCTGAAAGGGACTGCAAACACGAGCAGGTATTGTGCCTTTCATGAACAAACAGGGCATGATACATCAACCTGCCGAGAGCTGAAGCAGCAAGTGGATCAGTTAATTCGTGAAGGAAAGTTAACTGAGTGGGCCGTTCGCGAGGTGAAGAAACATAATCCCAAGTCTGGCCTTGGGTATAATCAAGCCCCCCCACCTGAACAGAACCCAGTCATTAAAGAAAGGGAAGCGCGAGGCGGAAGTATTCATGTGATAATTGGGGGACCCCACATCGGGGGAGACAGCAATAAAGCCAGAGAGAGGTATGCTCGCGAGGCCAGGGAGCGACCTCTCACCAATGTACATCACTTGCAAGAGCGACCCCCAAAGCTCTTTAAGGGGGAAGATACGAACATCATGTTCACTGAGGAGGATGCGAAGTGGGTTCATCACCCTCATTCTGATGCCCTCGTTGTTCGAATTCGCATTGGATCGCAGAATGTCTATAGAGTTCTGGTGGATAATGGGAGTGCTGTGAATCTCCTGACATACGAAGTCTATCAAAAGATGGGCTACGTGGATAAAGATCTCATCCCAACTGTGGGACACTTGTATGGTTTTACTGGAGCCTCGGTGAGTGTCAAGGGTCTCATACGACTTCCTGTGACCTTAGGAGACGAGCCCTGCATCACTACCCAGATCGCAGACTTCATGGTGGTGGATCAACCTTCAGCATACAATGCTATTGTAGGGAGACCTATACTTAAGGAAATGAGGGTAGTCACTTCTATCTATCATCTTTCCATGAAGTTTCCTACCCCAAATGGAGTGGGATGTGTCAAGGGGGCGCAGCATGAATCACGAGAATGTTACAACAAGGCCCTTAAGTCCGCTGAAAAGGGTAGCATATCTATGGTAGACAGGATGGAGAGCGAGGAGGAAGATAGAGCTCGCAAATCGGCCTCGCGACCCTCAAATGAATGCAACATCATATCAATCGAGGAACTCCCAGCTGGTTATTTTGATAATTTGGGAATTCAGGTAGAACCAGTACCAGGTGCTTTAATGATGGAAACCTCGCAACCGGTAATGGTTCTACAGGAAGGAATTGTTGAAGAGGCTACAGATAGTGATAGCGAGGAGAGCCCAGAGCAGGCCGCTGTGCGAGCCCGAAAGGGGAAATGGGTTCGCAAAGAAACATCTACATTGACAGAACTGCCAAATGGTATCACTCAGACAACAACTGTTGTTAAGGAGTTTGGGCACGCAGGTGTAAACCCCTGCAAGGCGGAATCTAGTCAGGCTCGTGAATATGATCTAGACCTGGATCCTCGCATCCCAGAGCATGTGGAGCGAGCGGGGGCAGCTGAAGACACGATCCCTATTCTTGTTGATGTGCAGGATCCTTCAAAGGTGTTGAAAATAGGGTCGCAACTCAACCTTGATCTGAGAGAGAGATTGGTCACTTTTCTGAAGGCCAACCTTGATGTGTTCGCCTGGTCGCATGAAGACATGATTGGGATCGATCCTAATGTGATGTGCCATAGGCTCAACTTGGATCCAAGCAAGAAAGGTGTTAGACAGAAAAGGTGACCAATAAGTGGAGAGCGAGCCGAAGCTCTCAAAGAAGAGGTAGACAGACTACTCAAGGTCGGGCTCGTTAGGGAATCATTCTACCCTGACTGGCTCGCGAACCCTGTCCTCGTGAAGAAGCCAAACGGAAAATGGAGAACTTGTGTGGATTTCACTGATCTCAACAAGCATTGCCCGAAGGATAGTTTCCCATTGCCAAGGATTGATCAGCTAGTGGATGCAACAGCAGGGCATGCACTCCTTTCTTTCATGGATGCTTATTCTGGGTACAATCAGATACCCATGTACGGCCCTGATCAAGAGCACACCTCGTTTATCACGGATAGAGGTCTCTATTGCTACATAGGGATGCCCTTCGGTCTCCTTAATGCAGGGGCCACCTATCAACGGCTCGTTAATATGATGTTTGAAAAGCAGATTGGGAAGACAATGGAAGTCTATGTAGATGACATGCTGGTAAAATCCAAAGAGGCTGGGGATCACATCGCCCACCTCGCTGAAATGTTTGATATACTGAGGAAGTACAGAATGAAGCTCAATCCACAGAAGTGTGTCTTTGGAGTTGAGTCTGGAAAGTTCTTGGGGTTCATTGTCAATCACAGGGGAATTGAAGCGAACCCATCAAAAATAAAGGCCTTGTTGGACATGCGATCCCCAAGAAGTGTGAAGGAAGTTCAAAGTCTAACGGGACGGATCGCAGCCCTTAACCGGTTCGTCTCTAAATCATCAGATAAATGCCATGAGTTCTTCAAGTCAATTAAGAAGGTTGGAAAAAACTTTGAGTGGACCCCTCAATGCGAGGAGGCTTTTCAGAATATCAAGGAGCAACTTGGCTCGCCACCAGTATTATCCAAGCCCAAGGACGGGGAGATGCTCATTGTCTACCTCGCGGTGTCAGAACATGCGGTCAGTGCAGTGTTAGTTCGCGAGGAGGGGAAAGTTCAGTATCCTGTGTACTATGTTAGCAAAAGAATGTTAGATGCTGAGACTCGCTACACCAACATGGAGAAGCTAGCCTATGCCTTGGTGCTCGCCTCACGGAAATTGAGGCCCTACTTTCAGGCCCATAGCATTGAGGTTCGCATAGCCTATCCATTGAGGCAGGTAATGCATAAGCCGGAATCCTCAGGGAGATTATTGAAGTGGACAGTGGAACTTAGCCAATTTGATATTGAGTTCAAGCCTCGTGGTCCCATTAAAGGTCAGGCACTTGCAGACTTTATTCTGGAATTCCCTCTTCAATCTGAGGAAGATAAAATGACTATCATACTGATCCCGGAGACCACATCTAGCGAGGCTAAGAAAGAAAATTCCGCCTCGTGGTGGGAACTATATGTTGATGGAGCATCTAATAAGGAAGGAGCTGGGGCCGGCATCGAGTTAGTAACTCCAGAAGGTCGCAAGATACAAAGTGCAGTGCACTTCACCTTCGAGGCCACCAACAATGCAGCAGAATACGAGGCCCTCATTATTGGCCTCAGACTGGCACTTGAAATGAAGGTGGAAAATCTCACAGCTTACAGCGATTCCATGCTAGTAACATATCAACTTTGGAGTGGGTGGCAAGCTAGAGGTGAGCAGATTGAACTATATCTGCGATGTGCACAGAAACTGATGAAAAAGTTCAACAATATCAAAGTGGTTCATATTAGAAGAGAAAAGAATCAAGGGGCTGATGCATTAGCAAAGTTGGGGTCGCGTCGCGAGGCCACCCTACTTGGAATCATTCCACTGGAAATTCAGACAAAGCCCAATGTGCCAGAGGAGTTTGTTATGGAGATAGCGACCCCAAGGTCGACCTGGATGACCCCCATATGGGAGTATGTGAAAAGTAGAGCCTGCCTCAAGACAAAAAAGAGGCAAGAAAAATCAAATATCAGGCGGCTCGCTATGTCATCTATGACGAGGTCCTATATCGAAGAGGGTTCAACACCCCGCTCCTAAGATGTGTGGATGGAGAAGAATGCAATTACATCCTCAGAGAAGTTCATGAAGGAATATGTGGCAATCACTCGGGGGGTAGTTCTCTAGCCCAAAAGATTCTTCGCCAAGGGTACTACTGGCCTACTTTGAAGAGAGATGCTTTTGAGTTCGCAAGGAAGTGTGATAATTGCCAAAGGATCGCTAACTACAGCAACGCTCCTGTCTCCCACCTCACCTCGCTAACGAGCCCATGGCCCTTTGCTATGTGGGGCATCGACTTAATTGGGGAGCTACCTAAGGCCAAAGGAGGTGTCAAGTATGCAGTCGTGGCCGTTGATTATTTCACCAAGTGGGCCGAGGCCGAGCCACTTGCCACTATTACTGCAAAGAAACTCAAGGACTTTGTGTACAGGGCAATAGTGTGTCGCTATGGAATTCCTTATCAGCTCATATCAGATAATGGAAAACAATTTGATAGCAAGGACATGAAAGAATTCTGTGAGAACCTGGGGATCAAGAAGAGTTTTTCAGCTGTGAGTCACCCCCAGACAAATGGTCAAACTGAGGCCATCAACAAAATCATCAAACATACTTTGAAGGCCAAGTTAGAGGAGAGCAAAGGCAATTGGCCTGAAGAACTACCAAGGGTCTTGTGGTCGTACAACACTACCCCAAGGACCACAACTGGGGAGACTCCCTTTTCCTTAACATATGGCTGCGAGGCTATGGTCCCCGTTGAAGTGGGCTCCGGGTCGTTTAGAAGGGAACACTACGATCCCGATGCAAACGAGGTGAATCATAGATTGTACCTAGACATGATAGAAGAAACAAGAAGCGAGGCTCAGCTTCGCCTCGCAGCTTACCAACAGAGGACAGCGAGGTACTATAATGGAAAGGTCAAAGCAAGTTCTTTAAAGACAGGTGACCTCGTGCTTAGGAGAGTCATGCCTAACACTAAGGTCCCAGGCCACGGTGTCTTTGGTGCTAATTGGGAAGGGCCTTACAAAATCTATGCTACTCTCTCAGAGGGAACTTATTACCTCACAGACATGAAGGATAAGGTCATTCCGCGAGCTTGGAATGCGGAACATTTGCGCAAATACTATCAGTAAAGGCATCGCTTCTGGTAGTTGCTATCTATTTCGCATGAATAAATCCATACAAAATATTGGGGGGTAGTGGTCGTATAGACACCTTCCCTTTATGATGTAATGGCATTGGGCTTCGCCCCACTTACCACTTGTTTGGGCCTCGCCCCACTTATCATTTATTGGGCCTCGCCCCACTTATCAATTATTGGGCCTCGCCCCGCTTGTCAACTTGTTTGGGCTTCGCCCCGTTTATCAATATAAAAGTTCAATTTATCTATGAATTACTTTTTATTGTACATTTTACTTGCCTGTTTGTTAACATTCACATACTAAGGTCCAAGCCATCTCAACGATGCAAGGATCGCATTTGAAGTTACTGCTACAACAATCTAAGGAATCTAAGCAAAGGCATGCAAATCTAGCACTATTCAAGACAATTCAACAAAGATGAAATAAAGATATAATCTCGAAGTCAAAGTACTAAAGAAGCGAAGCTAAATTATTTGTGCAAATATGTTATGGGCAAAAATAACGAGGCAATATTGGATGGAAAAGTTAAAATGCAATATTCATAAAGAAAGGGTCGCCATGCGATCCCAGTTCAGTTAGAGGTTATCAAGGTTAAATGAAACAATATTACATGATTGCGAGACATTCAAGGGGTGTCCGCATCCCCAGTTCAATATTCAGAAACAAAGAAATAGTTTAAGTCTTGGAGGCTTCAGCTGCGTTGGCTTGGGTGGCTTCGCTGGCGAGCCTGGCCGCCTCCTTCGCATCCTCTTCTTCTATTTCCTTACGAAGAGATTCAGCGAACTCGGCATTTCCAGGCCCGAGCTTCTCCCAGTCAAAGTCAGGAACCCTTCGGATGAAGGTCTTCATGAATTCAACTTGGGCGGCCTCCACAACGGCATCATGGTCGAGCTTGGCAGCATCGAGCTCCTTCTTCAACTTGCCGACCTCCTCCCCATGCTCTTTTCTAAGAGTCTCCTCGAGCTCCTCTGCTTCCTTCAGGGATTTGCTTAATGCGTTCCTCTCATCAGTTATTTTCTTAAGCTCGGATCGCAGAGAAGCAGTTTCTGTTTCGAGGGCGAGCTTGTGGGTCTTCCTCATCGATCTCTTGTCCTCTTCCTTCTGGAATCTAAGGACTGTGACCTCCTTCTCCAGTTTGGTTTTAGCGGAGGCAAGAGTCTTCAGTTCCTTTAGATGAGAAGTCTGACGGATGAACGCTTCAGACAAGCACTTGGACAGAGACTCGGCATTATCAATCAGCTCAGCCCCCACCCAGCTCGTGCACTCCTCTTCGGTAGCATGGTTATACCCATGCTTCGCGAAAAGGTGATGAACGGGGGTAGCGGTGGCTGGATGTTTAGGAGCAGGGAGCAGAGATTCATCCTTTCTAGCTTTCTTGGAGATGTGGTCCTCAGGGGTACCCTGGGCTCGCTGGACGATCTCAGTGTTCAGAGATAGAGGTGGAGGAGGTGGCAGTTCAACAGATTTTGGTTTGGGAGGGACTGGAGCAGTCTTCGGAACGGGTATGGCCCCGCTCTTCTGGAGAAAAGGAGGTCTGCGACCACTCTTACCCGACATGCCTGAAAAATAGAAGTAAAATGATATTAGAAGCATGATAATAATACAAGTTATGCAAATGCGAGAACAGTAAGGATGAATGCAGTGTTAAAGTTAGCGAGGACAGAATAATGGTCATATTATAACGAGGAGAATACCCTCGTCAGTGGTAACAACAACTCGAGAGGACGAGGCCTCCTCGCGAGCCTTTCTCTTTAAGGAGGTCTTCCTCGCTCCTGAGGGCCTCGTTTTAGAAGGAAGACCGACCCCTTCTTTCAGAAAACCGCACTCGATTAGGTTCTCAAGTAAAATAAGAGTCCTAATGTTGCGAGCCTCCCGTGGGGTCTTCAGCACGTCGTCGGCACGTTGCTTCTCTTCGCCCTTTAGGACGGTTCGCACTTGACCAACTGCGATCTCAGGAAGGACGAGTTAATTCATGGATTGAATGAAAGGGGGATGAAATTAAAAGGTTAAGTTCCATACCTGGAAGATAGTTAAAAGAGGTCTTGACTCTGGGCACGTCGTGGACGTAAAAATAAGGGCCTTTCCACGACCCGGCATTACTTGGGGCACTGTGGTATAGTTCCTTCTTGTTGAACTCTGGCCACATGGAGAAATAAACGTAGCCAAAGTCTGATGCCCCGCATCGCTTCAATTGCAAGAAATATCCCATGGTCCTCGCATCCAACTCAGGGTAGCCGAGCTTGTGGTAGAGGATGTAAAGAGCAATCATGGCTCTGTAGCCATTGGGATTTATTTGGATTGGGGCAAGATGGTACGTTTCACAAACATCCCTAATAAAAGGGTGAAGGGGAGAGGATACGCCTATCTTCATCATGGCCGAGGTCAGAACCATACGAGGCACCCTGCCACCATTCTCTCGATGATCGAAGCGGTAGCATCGCATCGCAGATTTGGGAAGAATAATTTTGCCTTCTGGCCTGAATGTCAACCGCCTTAGATAAAGATTCTGTATCTAGGGTCGTTGACAAATCTCTGCAGCCTAAAACACGAGGTTGGCCGGGTTTCACTTTCGAGCCTGGCTCGATGTCTTCAGGACGAGGACCACCAACATAAATGGTTCCTTCTAACTCAGGTTGAGGAGTTGGTTCGTAAGGTTCAGGGGAAGCTTCTGGAATATAATTGTAATCAGTAAAATTGACAACCTTGGCTACTTCATCGAGGCCGCCATCATCAGAGGAAGGCTCTTCGTAGTCAGTGTCATCAGAATTGGCTTCGTTATCAGCACCTCCCTCGATGTCGTAATAGGCATCGCCTAATGAATCTGTTGGAGAGTCACTAATGTGAATGGGCGACACGGTTTGTGATGGAGGCATGGTTCGCGGTGGAGGCGCTTTGGAGAGAATTTCCGCTGCCCTAGCGCTGAATTCATCTCCTTTCTTTGTCAAAGTTGCGATGTCATGCTCAATGTCAGTCATAGTGTGAGGTTCGTCCCCGGCTGGGAGTACATCCAGAGATTGATCCCGCGAGCTGGAAGGGTGCTTTGTTCTCCACGAAATCAAAGGCACTTCGCGGGTATATTCCTCGTTAGACCATAAAGGGTCGAAGTATAGTTTGAACGAGCTCTCACTAGTGCTTGTAGCTTTTGCGATGTTGGCTGCTGCAGCATCGCTGATTTGTATATCAGGCATAGGAGAAGGTGTCCTTGAGCTATCGTCTTGAGACATCTGAAAAGGGTGAAATGATTAAGTGTGTGTCCTTACAGAAAACAAATGAAGGAGGAAAGAAACAAGCGGACAGAAAGGCTCTATGTGTTCTCGCGTCGTCCACAGAGAATATGGGGGGTCGCAATCCTAAGGGAAAGGCTAACGTTCTTAACCTATGTTTCTATCTAAGTAGTCACGGATCGCACTCCTACAATAGCGAGGACGGGTCGCATCATAAAATTGACATTTTGGGATCGCAGTTATTTGGGTTCGCATCGCATGCAATTTACGCTATCTAATCGTGCAATTATAATGAAGAACAGTAATTTAAATGCAAGAAAAGAAAAAAGACTTACTTTTTGAAGAAGAAGGTTGAAGAAATTGGAAGAAACTTGGGGTCGCTGGTGAAAGAGCCTGAGAATTCTTTGCGTTTGATCCGGGAGCAAACTGACAGCACTTCAATAATGTGTTCGTGAGAATAAAAAAGGAAATGATAGTGACAGGAGTATATATAGTCATCAGGAGAGAGAAAGACATGGGACACGTGTTGAAATCTCGTCCGTTGGACACACATCTCGAGACACAACAGCTGTCAAAACCTTTCAAATTCTTGGGGTCGCGACTACTTCAATGGTTATATCTGTTCTTGGGCTCGCTTCGCAGTGACAACTCGTATTCTTTGAGTCCACATCGCATCTCCAATGGCAATATGGACTCGGGGGGTAGTTGTTATGCCCAAATCTGGCATAATGGATAAATTGATTTGATTAGCTAAATTGATGCTTCATGATCTATGATGGGCCTAGAAGATGAGCATTGGGTCACCAAAGCCCATTATTGGAATCAGCCCAGCATGCTTTGGACATAATATCTCCATTACAGGGGCACCTCGCTCGCTACATGATTTCACCTCGCGTTGTAGTGCCTCGCCATAAGGCCACCTCGCTACAGGAGCACCTTGTCTATCCTCTCACACTAGGCCTATGCGCCTCTCATGCTGCTCAGCCTCGGGATCGCATCTACCGGGGTCGCTACCTGGGGATTGCTTCGTTTGGCTCCCATCAAGGGATCGCTTCGCGTGGCCAGGCCTCTCTAGGTCGCATGCAAGGGCCTTGATGGATCTTTCATTCCAAACCTATCCGTTCGAGGTCATGGGCTTTTACAGCTGGATCATGGATAGGATTGATGACTCATTGCCACGTCAGCCCTAGCTACATGGGCTTGGACTTTGGCTTATCTCTTAAAACCCTAGCCCGCCTAGGTAACTTGTGGCCCAAGAACTACGTCAGGCTTGATCCCTATAAATAGGGTACGTAGGCACCTTGATACGGATGAGAAACAGTTTACCTGCAAACACCTATCAAGCACAGCCACATTCATACACACAAACCCTCACCCTTTGTTCTTCTTTTAGCAAAATATCCGTATTTTGCTCCGATAATCCAGCAAACCTCCAAAATATTGTTATACAATATTCTCCCTATAACAATGTTCTATCAACAAACCATGGTAGATCCAATAAAATTTGGGTACTCATGTAGTAAGTGTGTTATTTGTCCTCGTACATTTCTTTAAAATACGATTATACTATTATTTTGATACTAACAAGATTCCTCTTGTATATAGATGGGACAAAAATATGTGTAAGCATTGTATTTGCAGGAAATAGGAAAGAAGAATACTATTATGGTTAATTGATTGGTGAAATAAGATGAATTCACATTTATGATCATTTGGAATGGGTATTGTTTAATCAACAAACTATTCTACAGCCTTGAAGAACAATTGTTATGGATTTATAACCTGAAAATTTGTCTTCAGCATGCTGGTTTGATTTATTCAACTGTATAATTATAACTAGCCTCATGCTTGTTAAATGCTTTACCACATGTTTTATTCTTATATGCTTATCTTCTTGACCCTTTTCTGATGATGTCATAGGGGGAGAACAACATGACTACATGAGGATAAAAAGGGCTATAATGTTTTATTTTGGATTTATCAACTAATGTTCTATGCAGGGATGAGTTGCGTTTATATCTTATTGCATGTGATGAATTATGCTAACCTAATTATATGATGAGATATTATGTTAATCAGGGGGAGCACTGTTTTAGGGGAGCAACATAGTCTTTCCAATTAATTCAAGTATGTCATCATCAAAAAGGGGGAGATTGTTAGCGTGATGTTTTGATGATGAATACAAATGTTGCATCATAATACTTCATGTGCATATGCCTAATCTTATTTTGCAGGAAGTATTGATCATTGATTAAGTGGGAGCTTTTAGCTCAATCACATATTGGTATATAATAATCAAAAAGGGGGAGATTGTTACCCTAATGTGTTTCGATGTTATATACAGCAAGCTGATAGCTTATCTTTGTACTAGTTTTACTATATTTAGCTCACCATTCTATGCCTGAATCACTTGATATATATATATATATATATATATATATATATATATATATATATATATATATATATATATATATGTTAGCTATGCATAAGTATACTTTCAGGTAACTTGGTAGATGATATAGAAAGGCAAAGGTTTAAATCAATCTATTTGTTCAGCCTGCCAGGATATCAAAACAACAAGCTGACATGGACTCGACTAGGGATGTAATTTAAATCGAGCCGGCTCAAACTCGACTCGAGCTCGACTCGAAAAAGTCGGCTCGAACTCGTTATCGAGCTCGAGTTCGAACACGTTTTCGGGCTCGATAAAAAACTCGAGTCGAGCCGAGTTTTTTTAGATCGACCCTAGCTCGAATCGATACACTCGAACTCGACTCGGCTCGAACTCGATTAATTTTTATTTTTTTAAAATAGTCATGTGTTTATTATTCTATGTGTCTTCAATCAAGTACTTATGAAAATTACTTCTAAAACTTAACTTGATATTGTTTTCATATATTATGTGCAATATTATATTATTAATACAGTTAGTGAAATTTTTGAATTAAATTTGTTCTAATATGAGAATATGAGATATTTAATTATACACTTTTATAAATAGTTTATAAAATTTTTATTGTAAAATTTAAATTGATAATTATTTTTTTAGTTATTAGCTCTTTTTCTTTGCAAAAATTTTAAAGTGCAAAACTTACATTTCTAATATTAAGAAATTTAATTTAAAAAATGTGAAAAAATAATATAACATAGTACATAGACTTGTAAAAAAATTTGGCATGAAAAATTTGTAAACTTACATTTTCAAGATACATACACACTGAGTGACCATCTAAATATTCCGAGGGTGCTATTTATAAAATTTGGCTTGAAAAATAATAAAAAAATCTAAATGTTTTTTTTATAATTATACAAAACTCCGTTAAGGCGGCTTAGGATTTAGAGAGGTTTACCAATCAACACAATGACCAAATATTTTCTTTTAACAAACAGGTGGTTCTAAAGGTGATATGCCACAAGTAACAAATTTGAAAAATGAACCATCAAGAATAAGAATAAAACACATGAGCTCAAAATCAAAAAATGTTTCACATTTTATTATTCTTAGTATCATCGTTTATTTGTTCTACTTAAGATGCTTAGATAGTTAATTGCATAATTCGTAATAAAGATAAAATTTATCCGTAAATATATATGAATAGAATAAACTAAATGTTTAGTTGTTGATTGGAAATGTTGATTATCGAAATTATAAAATGTAAAATTTTGAAAGTTTATTTTCATTTGAAATTGGGAAAAAAAATCTAGGTTAAGCTTGAAAAGAAAATAATATAAACAAATAGTTTTCATGGAACTTAAGCCAAAAATCGAAAACTCGACAAGAACCCGATAAACTCGAAAACTCGATAAGAAGCCGATAAACTCGATAAGAACTCGAAAACTCGAAAAACCCGAAAACTCGAAAAACTCAAAAACTCGAAAACTCGATAAAAGCTCGAAAACTCGTTTAAAAACTCGATAAGCTCGAAAGCTCGTTTAAAAACTCGATAAGCTCAAAAACTCAATAACAGCTCGAACTCGATTCGTATAGTAAACGAGTCGAGTTCGAACACAAATTTCAGGCTCGATAAATTTTAGGCTCGACTCGACTCAAAAAAAAAGCTCGAACTCGACTTGACTCGAATTACACCCCTAGACTCGACAGAACCAAAACAGCAAGGTGACATGGACTCGACAGAACCAAAATAGCAAGCAGACATGGACTCGCTAGAAGCTGTTCTAAGTCAAGTTTGATCTCAGAGATTTCTTAAAGATTGCTTAAAGATATCAGATATTGGCTAGGTTTAAATTTGTAAATACTATATTATATAATATATAGTTTATATAATTAATAGAGCTCAAATCAAAGTTGAAAAATCTGTTCCTTATTTATTGCGATTGTAATTTATCTTTCATTATCCATTCAAAATAGATTTTACTTATTAAAACATTTCCAAAATAGCCTAGATTTGTTGTGTTGATATTTCATTTGTTGTATTGATATTTCAGTTTCCGTGGGTGGAAAGTAGTGTAAAAAGAAGATGGATGACAACAGAATTTTGGGTTTTAGGGTGAGAAGATGGATTTCAACAGTGGATGAATCAAGTTGAAGAATCAAGAAGTCTCTAGTTTTTTGTTTTTTAGGTTGTAATGATGTACTTTTATGTAGGAGGGCGCTCTTTTTTCCCCGCTTGAGTTTTTTTCCCATAGGGTTTTGCTCTTGTGGGGTTTTTAACGAGGCCTTTTTGGTGGATATAAAGGTGTAATTATCTAAACTTCCGGGGGAATCTCTTTCTTATGGGTCAGTAGATCCATGGATTGGTTAAGCATACCTTTCGGTTAAATGATGTGACTTTATTATCCCTTCAGATGTATTTTCTTTCATGAATGGAATATCATTTCATGTGCAAAAAAAAAATAGCCTAGATTTGTTTATATGTTTTTATAGCTGTTCAAAATTGATTTATCATAAATATACTGTTGCATATATGTCAAAATGTGTTTGTTAGAGATTTGAATTATTTCAAACATTTCAATTTCAAAACCTCTAACTAATATAGTTGTTGGAGAGTATTTTATGCAATCAAATCTTTTTGTTACAGCAAATCTTCAACTCTTCAACTAGCCATTTGTGTGCATTCATATATAAGAGAACCAGAGAACCCCGATCATCACCATTGATTTAATTGTAATCTAACGATTTAGATTCTGTATAGATATACTGGTATATTAGCTTTTTAAAATTACAAGGGTAGTACTTGGTTTTATAAAAAATACAAAAGAACATACGTATAGATCAAAGATTTATTACCATTTATGCATTGATTTAATTATATACCGTTACTTTTGCATTTAGGCTTTCCATATTTCAGTTATCAATCTAATGCTGATAATTGATTTACAAAAATAAATCAGTACGTGATACATCAATCAGTTGCTCTACCACATATCATAGAACTTTTTTCAAAATTTTAACGAGGCAAAGTTACAGAATATCAACAATCTATCATTGATGGTGTTTTTTATTATTGGTTTGTTAAAACACTTTCATATTTAAGCCGACTCCTGAAGATGAATTCTCAAGATACTCTTAGCCAAGTTGAAACAGGTTTGTGTAATGAAGATAGTGTAAACGAGAATGAACCAGGTCTGTATTTATGTGTTTGTGTTTGAAGGTGTTCTACATTTTAAACTACGTTGCAAATGTTATAACCATTACTTATGAAGTTTTGTAACAGATATTTGTTTAGTTATTAAAATATATATTTAATTTCTATATAGAGCAAAGGTATTGGTTATTGTTCTAGATTATGTGTTTTTATTAATTTTTTTACAAATTCAGAAGTTATAATTTAATCCATTGTTTATATTGAATCTTTAATGATATTTCTTTATAAGTGTTCTTATAGTTTGGTTTTTTTTGTAGAAGTTGATAACATTGATGTACTTAATCACGATCTTGGGGATGACTGGATTCCCGAATGTATACCAAGCAAAACACAACATACAAAGTTTGAGACGTGTATACACACGTTTTTATCATCTCTCTCAAATACTATACATATAAATCTGAGATTTATTGTTATATACATTTATATTATACAAGAGAGTTTATAGCTTGAGTTTTAACACTTGATCTTAGTTAGCCATATACACCTATTCACCCCATTAGGTGTGCAGTTTCAATTAACATTATTTTGTAAGCAATTGTGGCGTTCATATAGTATTCTTCCACCTCTTTCAATTGATTGAGAATTTCAGTAGTCTTTTTAATTTCAATGGGTAACAAAAAGTTCATTTTTATACATAAAAGAAATATTTTGTGCTCCTGAAATTATAAATTTGTGTACCTAAAATCATATTTTTCATGGTACCCCGATTCAATAGCATCACCCGATTTTGATTGCACAAGTTGGGACATGAAGGCAATTTATGCTCCAAAGATGAGCGCCCGTGATCCAATCTTCGATCCAAAAATGGGCTTTCGAGTGAGGGGAAATGTTAACCTATAATATAAGATCCATATAAGACCTCTCTCTAATAGGTTTTAGATGAGTTGAATACTTAACACATTGTTCCTAACGCTGTATCCTATCCATATTGGTCATGGTACGTTTGCCGACAACATCCAGTCATCCACTGTGAATGGTTGCATCCAAAACTTCCGTTCTTATCGAGCTGGTCCTTCTGGTGTACATATACTACTTTTGATTATGAGGGAGGCTCCAATTTGTATTTTTAGATGCCATAGACTCATCGAGGCATCCATAAAAAAAAAGGTGTGTTTGTTTCAGACTTTTGCACAAAATAGCAATAGTAAATAGTTGTATAATCTCAGCAGCTAAATGACAATTGACTTTGTCAATTTAATCTCTTTGGATAATTAAGCAAGCGACTCACGGACAAATATATCCTGAAAATATAACAGTTTGATGTAAAAAGCTGATCTTTGTTTCTACATGATCTTAGTAAGATATATTTAGATATAACAATTTTTTTATTCAAGCCAAGCAGCAATCTACAGGGATGAGATAAGAATCACACAAACAAGAGCAATCATGGTCATATTTTCATCATGCGTTAAGCCCCTGCAGGCTGATACTACAAAAAGACTACAATCAAAACGTCAAACGTGCCTATGTATTCCCCTTGCTGTCTGTATGCAATGTTTTGAAATTACTCGTCCGGTTAGACCTTGATATCGATTATACAGGAATGAAGCTCATACTTACCACCTCCTTATACAAGAACTATGCTGATGCTTGCATCTCCTTATTTGTACCAACCAGTAAGGATCCATCTCAGAGTGAAGCACAAGCAGCAGCCTACAACCTTGAGAATGGTTACAAGCACAAGCCTTAGTCTCAGTTCACAAAGCATTTTATGTGAATATTTTTTTGAAGCACACATAGTACAACTACAAGGTGCATTGTTAAATAAACATCTTCAACTTTCAGATTACTGGAAAATGCATTATGGATGCTAAACGTGCAAAGTTTGATTACAATACAGTAAGCAAAAGTTTCTACACCTGCAAGTAAATGTATCTGTACAATTTAAAGAAAATGCAAAGCATCTGCAAGTTATGTTATCCGACTAGATTGTGAACTTGAAATAGCCAACAATAACCAAGACCATCAAACAGAGGAAGAGGCCAACAATAATCAACACAACTTTATATCCATACGTATCATGTACAATTTGTTAGTTAATAATGTCAAAGAATTAAAATGAGTATCTCCAATGATGTTATGCATAATATGTGGCTAAAATAATAGGAGGCTATATTATATAGATTAAAAAAGTGTTTGATTACCAAGGGTATTAGCTATAACTGTTAACTATATTTCAAAAAACAGTTTTTATCTTTATAGACAAGCAACAAAAAATTATAAAATTGAAGTAAAATGAGGTGGAACATTTTAAACACAATAAAAAATTGTAGGGAGATGAGGTAGATATTTTTAGAGAATTGCAGTGGTTCTACAAAAATAGAGAAGAACACTTGGTTATGTAAAAATTTTATTGCTAGTGGTTCTATGGGGTCTTAACTAGGATACTGCTTAGGGTTATTCATGGGTTGAAGATGCTTGTAAAGTTAATGCGGTTTCGTTTTCATCATGACTGAAGTCTCTGCACGGAAAACATAGCATTCTCATTTGTTTCTCTTTTTCAATAGAATAGAAGTTTTTTCTTTCTTTACTTGTCTTCCGCCTCTCACAGAAATTTAGGATTTCTTAGCAATTAACTAGTATGGTAATTTGAACTGAGATAATATATATTACCTGCAAAAGTAATAGAACGATGCAAAGGGACTTCTCAGACATCCGACCAAACTGTCTCAAGGACAAGTTCACAAGGGTTCCATCACTTGTTCCAGTAAGTAGTCCTGTCCGAGGGTCAAACCTGGAAAATTATAGATATAAAAAATTAATAAGAACGAAAAATTAATATGACATAAGTGAAAGTTACACTTTTTACAACAGCCTTCATGAAACCAACGCCAAAAGGTGGATACTTTAAACAAGTACCTTGGCAATCGATGCCGTGGACAAGGTATAAATCCTGCAAGCTAGCAGAAAGTTGAGGCTAGTTAAGTGTGAAGTATAATGTAAACAGAGAAATCACATACACACACAAACACAGGGAGAGGGAGGGGGAGAGAAGGGGGGGGGGGGGGTGGAGAGAGAGAGAACCCGAGGAAGCGATAGAAGGAAGTTCAAAACTTGAGGAAGGAAGAATATAAGAAGTGTTTCACTGCATCAACATTCAGGACAACTTAAAAAAAAATTACTGCATGATTACGAGATGCATCTAAACCCTAAAAACAGAATACTTTACAGTAGTTTGGAGTTGAGATTTATGTGGAGCTTGTCACCATCAAATTATGATCGACTAATACCAATAGCTGATCATATGAAGAGGAAATATATGTTTTTTGAGTTTGTGTAGAAGCAGAGTTCGTATTTTAGAGCACAAGGCGCTATAAATACGAAACTGCAATCCGAATTTCAGCTTTAAAAGAAATAAATTTTATGAAATTTATTGCATAGAACAAGAAAAATATTTTGATCTGTATGAACAATAACTAGATTATCATTGCGGCAACATCTGGAAACACACCTAAAGTGGCCCAATATTCCAACTACAGCCATTGTCATTCCAGCAAAGTATGTGTAGGTATCACCTACAAAAACAGAAGAAGGGTACCTACAATACGAAGAGAATCGTACTTAAAATAATATAAAGAGAATCAAATGAAGCCATGAAGGAATCTATAATTCTGGAAAGGAATTAATTTAATATGTTAAAAGCACGCTAGAACCATTACCAGTTGAAAGATAGTAAAGCTAAGGAAGTTGCAAGTAATGGTTGAACTAAGTAAATGGAGAATGCATGAGCTTGCTGATACTCGGGGTCAGTGGATGCTCCAATTTGCATGATATTATGTACCAATATCTGTGGAGAAATCAATCCGTCAGATGCAACATTTTTAATTGGATAACTGATAGTTGTTTTTAAGTCAGAATTTGTATCAAAGTCGGATCATACTACTTGTCCTTACAGCAGATGCAATAACAACAGTCTGCCCAACCTCCAGGCCATTTATACCAGCATGAATGTTAATAGAGTTTGTGCAAAATACTGCCAACAGTCCCATATATAGTTTGTATACCCATCCTGTTTATAAATGATAAAGGATTATAAGATGTAAACAAAGAATTCTCAGGCCATACCTTTAACATTTACTTGTTTTCCATTCATGATAATAATGCAAGACTAGTGAATCATGAAAGATAAATTCGTCCTATGCCAGTCACTATAATTACCTAAGTCCAAGATCTCAAGTCCAACATATGAAACAAGAGGCTTGGGAATAATAATGGTTGTATGTCCAGCATAGGCCATCAAAAGCGGAAGAGCAGCAATTGATGGCAAGACCAGTTTCCTGGCTTTGCAATTTCATTATACTTATTAGTATGAAACCATAGTTGTACATATCTAATTAGGAGGGAAAAAAAAAAAAGATCAGCACATAGTTCAGGAACTCACACCCTCCAAGGGATGTCAAGAACATCATCCACAAACCCATGCTAAATCATGAAGCAGATAGATGCCAGTGCTGCATTATACTCAAAATGCCACTGCACAAATAAAACCATAATACCAAATAATTTGAGAGACAAATCCAGTTTACTGTAACAACCAAGAGATTGATTTTTCTATATTAGCTTCTCCCAACTTTTCACATCTTATGCACAGGTTTAAAATGTCCAATGTCAATTTTCCTTTTCTTCTTAGGATCTATTTTTAAATCATTGTATAGATTTATTGTATCTTGTTTGTTTGATCTTATTGGTTTTGTACGTAATAAATTTATAAATTCTTCTTTAGTTTCCATCACTGCACTCCATATGCAATTTGTAACCAGCTAGCCCAGCTCGTTCAGGATAGAAGGTCACGATTCTGAGTCTAGTGCGAGAGTCAACTTTGGTGTTACTTATCCTAGAACAGAAACAATGGGAGAATACTATTTTCCTTCCGTGGAAATATAAAAGGCTCTCAGACATTTCACTTGATCTTGGTACAGAAGATACGTCATTTCACTTGGTACAGAAGATGAATCGCTAGAAAGTCTTTTCACGATTCGCAGGAAGGTTCTAAATATGCTAATTATTTGCAACTTTTAGACACTCCAGACATCCAGCCAAATATATATGAAGTCACAAATAATTTTGAATGACAATGAGATAATTAGGACTACTATCATTTTTTTATGCTGGCGATGGTGATGCTTAAGTCTTCATATTCTGCACCAACAGCATAAATTGGTTTTTGTGTGCAGAGAAGAGTTGCATAAACACCAAATTTATAGTGCAGCTGCAGCGGAATTCAACTTTTTTTGTGAAAGTTTAAAACATAGAAGAAAGAAAGTAGGGATAGCAGAGCCATCAACTTCTGAAATACGTAGAACTCACATTTGAATCTGAAGTGAAGTTGAAATATTGGAATAAGACAGCCACTACCAAGAAAACAGCACCAACAACAATCCCAAGGGATTCGGGCCTGTCAAACAATATAGTAAAAATCAAGTATCATATCAGTACAACTGATATGTATTTTAACTTTTAAGTGTGCCATGAGAGAAGCCGTTTAATTCTTTAGTAAAGATGTAATCAACAAATGTCGGAAGAATCATATGAGCACAACGTCATTATAGATAGTTCATTTCATGTGATAAATATGATAACAAATCAACAATTAGGTAGTAATATATTCCTGTACAAAGCTTTTGTATTATCTACAATGTGTCCAAACGATTTTGTACACAATGAACAGAAAGAATATAAACCAGAGATACTAATCATACACGATTACATAGATAGAAGCTCGTATATCATACGATTTACTATCATTGTGAACAATGTAAAAAAAAACCCAAACAAAGCAACTCAATTTTAGCATAACGTCCAAGTTAATACAATCATTATACAACTAGAGGACATTTACACGAATAGCAGAGTTTCAATTTGTAAGAAAATATGAAGCTTATTGTAACTAAATCATGCACATAAAAATATGGTGTTCTTAAATTTATTCTAGCCTACAACTCTGCCAGGACTATATCCTACACAACACCTAGGTGCATTTAATTAGTTTTCATTTTAATGATTTTATTTGTCCTGGTGAACAATATTTATATGCTAGAGAATACATGGTGACTCTTATTGAAGCTGTTAGAATGCCTTGAATCTGTAGTCGCCGAATTTGACACCACCTACTACACCTAACCCCTTAGATTGTGTGTATAAAAAGAAATGCATGTAAAGATTGTGATGCATCTGAAAATCTGAAAATCTGAAAGATATGTAATCTATTTATCCTCAAGATCAATATAAACTATTTCTCTTCTACATATATATTTTCTCTTTACGTTTATCATCTTTCCGTTTATCATCTTTCTTGCTTCCGATATAACAAATTGGTATCAGAGCTTGGTTGAAGCTGCTGTGTTCCTTTCTAAAATTTTCGCCGGAATTTTTTCAAGCTCGCCGGAGAAGACGACTCTGTTCAGGCGGAGTTACTGTTCATCACCGGAGAAGAAGACACTGTTCATCACCGGAGAAGAAGGCACTGTTCACGGCACTGTTCACGTATATGGTACTGTTCACAAATACGGTACTGTTCACGTATACGGTTCTGGGAGAAAGATGTCTGGTGGTATTAACGTTAAGGTCGACAAATTTACTGGGAGAAATAGTTTCAGTCTATGAAAAATCAAGATGCATGCCTTATTAAAGCAAAAGGGGCTCTGGGCGCCGTAGAACACAAAAACGGCTGCTTCTAGAAGCGCTGAGATGGCCAATCTCGAAGAAAAGGCACACTCAACAATTATGTTGTGCCTTGCAGATGATATTATTACTGAAATTGCGGAGGAGGATACCGCGTCTGGTTTATGGTTAAAGCTTGAAAGTCGTTACATGACAAAGTCTTTAACAAATAATTTGCTTCTGAAGCAACCTCTGTTCAGTCTGCGAATGAAGGAAGGTATGCCTCTTCGAGATCACTTAGATCAATTAAACACAATTTTATTAGAATTGCGTAATATTGATGTTAAAGTTGAAGATGAGGATGCTGTTTTGATTCTGTTAGTTTCTTTACCATTATCGTATGAGAACTTTGTGCAATCGTTTATTGTTGGTAAAGATACTATTTCTCTAGAGGAGGTTAGATCTTCTCTTCATTCTAGAGAGCTACACCATAAGGCGGCTGGTACAGGTGCAGATAATCATGCTGCTGGGTTGGTAGCTAGCGGGAGTACCGGACATGGAAAGTCGGGGAAGTATAAATCCAAGAAACCAGCTTCTAAGGGTTCGAGAGCTAATGATGTCTGCAATTACTGTAAAGAGAAGGGACACGGGAAATCTGACTGTCCCAAGAAAAGGAAGTAACAGGATAAATTGGTGGATACTGCTGCAGGAACTGTTGTTGTAGCTGATGCCAATTCCGAAGAAGATATTGCTCTAGTTGCTATCAAGGACACGCATCACTCTGATGTGTGGATCCTTGACTCTGGAGCGTCTTACCATATATGTCCGCGCAGGGAGTGGTTCACAACCTATGAAAAAGTAGACGGTGGAAAAATTTCTATGGCTAACAGTTTTGTTTGTGAGACTGTTGGAATAGACTCGATTAAAATTCGGACACATGATGGTAATTTTTGCACATTGAATGATGTTAGGCATGTTTCACTTATGACGAAGAATCTAATATCTCTAAGTATGTTAGACAACAAGGGTTTCAGTTTTAAAGGTGAAGGTGGAGTTTTACATGTCCGCAAGGGTTCTGATGTGGTTCTGAAAGGTGTTAAACGTGGTACCTTGTATCTTCTTCAAGGTTCTGTTGCTGTTGAGTCTTCGAAAATTGAAAAGGAAAATATGACCAGGTTGTGGCACATGAGGCCTGGTCACATGAGTGAAAGGGGGATGAAAATTCTATCAAAAGCTGATCTTCTTTGTGGTCATAAGGTCACAGGTCTCGAGTTTTGTGAACATTGTGTTTTTGGAAAGCTACATCGCAGCAAGTTTCCTAAAGCAAGCCACAGAACAAAAGGCACACTTGATTACATCCATTCTGATTGTTGGGGTCCTTCTTGGTGGAGTCTTTAGGCGCTCACAGATATTTTGTGTCAATGATTGATGATTTCTCACGAATGACTTGGTTGTTCATCATAAATCACAAAAGTGAAGCCTTTAAGATTTTCAAGCAGTAGAAGACGCTAGTGGAGAATCAAACAGGGAAGACGATTAAGAGGCTGCGAACAGATGGCCTGGAATTTTGCTCGTCCGAGTTTGCAGATTTCTGCAAGAATGAGGGGATTGCTAGGCATCATACAGTCAGGGATACACCACAGCAGAATGGTGTAGCAGAGCGTATGAATCAGACACTTCTGGAGAGAGCTAGGTGTATACTTTCTAATGTTGGACTAACTAGAAGATTTTGGGCAAAGGCGGTTAGTACAGCGTGTTATTTGATTAATCATGGACCTCACACAGGTATTCATCTCAAAACTCTTATTGAGAAATGGTTTGGTAAGCCTGCTGATTACTCCAATTTAAGAGTTTTTGGTTGTACTGTTTATTATCATGTAAATGAGGGTAAATTGGAGCCACGAGCTAAAAAGGGAGTATTTGTAGGCTATGGGGATGGAGTTAAAGGTTATAGAATCTGGTCTCCATCTGAAAATAGGGTTATACTGAGTAGAAATTTAGTCTTTGATGAAAATTCTATGTTTAACCCTACTGTGAAGTCTACGATTGTTTCAGAAAGTGGTGGTGTTGAGAAACAGGTGGAGCAGGAAGTCACTCAAGATGAGAGTGAACCACAACAAGAAGTTCAACAACCACAGTCAGAATCAGAATCATCAGTACCAGTAGTAAATCAGCACAGTTTGGCTCTTTGATCGATCGAGGAGAGCTAAGTATGGAGTGCCTCCAAAGAAATATGGTTTTGAAGATATGGTGGCATATGCACTACAGGTAGCTGAAGAAGTGGATCCTAGCTCTGATGAGCCATCCACTTAAAAAATAATCAGTGACATGTACTGAATCTACAAAATGGTTTGCTGCAATGGGAGATGAAATAGAGTCACTTCAGAAGAATAAGACTTGGGAATTAGTCAAGCGGCCTCGAGACAGAAAGATTGTTACTTGTAAATGGGTCTACAAGAAGAAGAAGGAGAAACATCGGTTGAGGGTATCAAGTATAAAGTTCGGTTAGTAGCTCGAGGGTTCACTCAGGAAGAGGGAGTAGATTACAATGAGATTTTTTCACCAGTGGTCAGACACACTTCCATCAGGGTGCTACTAGCGATAGTTGCACATCAGAATCTGGAGCTTGAACAACTAGATGTGAAGACAGCTTTTCTGCATGGAAAGCTGGAAGAGGAGATATACATGACTCAGCCTGATGGTTTTCAGGTTCCTGGTAAAGAAGACTATATGTGCAAGTTATTGAAGTCCTTGTATGGGCTAAAGCAGTCTCCGAGGCAGTGGTACAAGAAATTTGATAGCTATATGATAGGTATTGGCTACACCAGGAGTCCGTATGATTGCTGTGTTTATCACAGTAAGACAGCAAATGGTTCTTTCATTTATGTGGTCCTGTATGTAGATGATATGTTGATAGCTGCAGAGAATAAGTCTGATATTCAGAAGTTGAAAGGTCTCCTCAGGGCTGAGTTTGAAATGAAAGATTTGGGTGCGGCTCGGAAAATTCTGGGAATGGAGATTTATAGGGATAGAAGCAAAAGAAAGCTCTTCTTGTCACAGAAGGGATACATTCAGGAGATTTTGTCAAGGTTTGGCATGTCTACAGCAAAGCCCATAGATACTCCTAGTGCTGCAAATGCATATCTGTCAGTCGCTTTTGCACCTAAGTCTGCTGAGGAAAAAGAGTACATATCTCGAGTTCCCTATGCTAGTGTAGTAGGAAGCTTGATGTATGCAATGGTCTGCACTAGACCCGATCTTGCACAGTCTGTCAGTGTTGTTAGTAGGTTCATGGGTAATCCAGACAAGGAGCATTGGCAAGCTGTGAAGAGGATTTTTCGGTACTTAAAGGTACGTCTAATGTTGGTCTCATTTATGGAGGTGATACTGAGTGTTTGGTGACAGGGTTTTTAGACTCTGATTATGCTGGAGATGTTGACAGTAGAAGATCTATAATTGGTTATGCTTTCACTCTGGGTGGTTCAATTGTCAGTTGAAAAGCTACTCTGCAACCTACAGTGACTTTGTCTACTAAAGAAGCAGAGTACATGGCATTGACAGAAGCCGTAAAAGAAGGAATCTGGTTGAAAGGATTGGTCAGCGATCTGGGTCTACATCATAATCAGGCTACAGTATTTTGTGACAGTCTCAGTGCAATCTGTTTAGCCAAGGATCAAGTCCATCATGAGCGGACTAAGCACATAGATGTGAGATATCATTTTCTAAGAAGTGAGAAGAGAATCAAGGTGAGAAAATTGGGTACTGCTGATAACCCAGCTGATATGCTCATCAAGCCGATTCCACATAGAAAGTTTCAACATTGTTTGAACTTGCTAAATGCTCGGAGTTATTGATTGCCCTTTTTTAGGGCAAAATCTGAGGCAGAAGAGTTTTTTTTTTCGTTTATCTGGTACATTTGGCATTATTATGATGCATCTGGTACATCTGTTATCTGTTTTTTGTGAGAGGATTCAAGTCAAGGTGGAGATTTGTTAGAATGCCTTGAATCTGTAGCCGCCGGACTTGACTATGTAGCTGCCGCCGGTACCACCTACCACACCTAACCCCATAGATTGTGTCTATGAATAGAAATGCATGTAAAGATTATGATGCATCTGAAAATCTGAAAGATCTGTAATCTATTTATCCTCAAGATCAATATAAACTATTTCTCTTCTGCATATATATTTTCTCTTTACGTTTATCATCTTTCTTGCTTCCGTTATAACAGAAGCATTTATCAAATTATCCTCGGAGAGATTTTTAGGCTAAGATAGTTTGTAGTCGAAACGTGAGTAAAAGATTGGAGAATGGGAAAGAAACACTAACACTTGAACGGAACCTTGACGAGTGCCTATCTTGTTAATATCAAAACCAAACATATTACGCCTGAGTAGATATTTCGAGGCCACGGGGATCATTCTTAGCGTTACGAAAAACCCGACAATGCTGAGACCGACGTTGATGAAAATTGATCTCTTGAGTTGAGCATCGATGTTTTTGCCATAATTGTAAAATATTAAGTAAAAGTATGGAACGAATAAGAAGACAGACACTTTCAACATGTTGCTAGCTTTTGTTGGAGCCACGGTGGTGGAAGTTGTAATATCATGTGTTTGTGTTGAGTTGGTGCTTGTAGTGTAGTTTGATGAAGCTCTCTTTCGAGATTCCATGGCAGAGAAATTAAATGAATCTTAGTTCCAGAGTGAAGTGTTGATTCAACGACTATGAGTCTGTTTATATTGTGACGAGGTGGCTTGTCCAATGGTGTGGCTCCACCTTGGATGTAATATGTCAGTGCGTGTGCCATGTGCCAAGTCTTTAAAGAATATGGAACCAATGTAACTGAAAGTCTAAAAGGTTCATTAAAAGAGTTGAAGCAGAAAGGTAAAAAAAGGAGTGTGCTTAGTTTTTTTTTTTTTTGTCAAGAGGAATCTATTCCATATATGGATTGCATCGAATACAATATTCGTAAGGTATTTCTTTCATTCAAGAAAGTTTATCATCTAACTAGAAAACACGCATGTTGTTTCTGGACACTTAGACAATAGAACTTTAATGTCTGAGAAGATGCCACCGAATTGGTAAGAACTATACAAATAAAACGAAAATTAGAAGGAAAAGTAAAATAAAAACTATAAGTCCAACACTCCAAAAAAGAAAAATGTATCATGGCCGATCTTCAAAATCCTCAAGACCCAACTCATCAAAGTCCCGACTTTTCCATAGTTTGTCACCAGCCCACTATGAAAACCTACATTTCTGCTCATCAACCCAATCAATAGGGACACAAAAGGGAAACAAAGAAGGGTCTCGTTAAAAACCCACAAGAGCAAAACCCTTGGGGAAAAATACTCAAGTGGGAAAAGGGTGCCCTCCATGAAATCCAAGATCATCGAAACACAAACTCTAACCACCATTTGCCTACAGCTTTGATTCTAAAGAAACTGGTTTTTTGTCCATTCTCCACCTGGCTAGAGTTTCTTTAGAAGAAAACAATTTTCAATATCCGTTCAACACAAACTTTAAAAAGAGCTCCGAAAGTAACTCAGCACTATACTAACGTCCCAACCAAAGGGAATACCTTTGGTCAGACAAACAACTACAAATAACTGATTTACAAATTTTTCTTAATAAGCCAACAAAAAGGCACATTATTACCTCTTAAAGGCCCCACAAACTAAGCCATCAATCATGGTCACCCATAAATGGTACAAAAACTTAAAATATTTTTAAAAGTCAATAATTGCTCAATAAATACAAATTTAAGACTAATCAAAGTACAATCAATAAAATATTGATTAGTCAAAAACCTCAATCAAATAACAATCAATCAATTAGGATTCAATAATAAAATTGATTTAAATTTTCTAATTAATGCTATTAAACCAAAAAATAGTCTTTACAATATCATTGGTTGGTTTTGAAGATCAAACCCTCCCTTATGCGATCAGCAATTTACACAAACTCAATCTACAAACCACCACCTCAAGCTTGAACTGGGCTTTAAAAACAAACGTAACGAAGAAAAATAAAAGTAATCACCAAGCAATTTATTTACAACAATTAACAAACCAAACGCAGAACCCAAAAATGATTCAATACTGCTTGCAAATATTATGCAAGAAAATTAAATTGGAAAATTTTAATATATTTTCCTAATTTTTAAAGAATTTCTTTCCTCATTTTCCTTAATAATTTTCCATAAGCTTATTGTGAATTTCTTTTTTGTATTTGATGATTGGATTGTAAATTATAGTCAGTGTCGAAACTAAAGGGAGGATGTTTGAGATTCCCAGACCTCCGAGAAAATCGTAAAAAAATAATTTTTTTTTCATATTAAATTATAGATAAGCGTCCTGTAATTTTTTTTTAAATGTCATTTATTAATTTTTTAGGTAAAAATATTTCATCAATTGGGCATTTAAGATTAGTTGTCTACTTTTTTTTTTTTTGACAAACAAGGAAAGTTTCATTAATATAAATCAGCATCCAAGGCTTTAGCTACATCAATAGGAACAGAACTCCTATCGAATGAGCGATCTGGGAATGAATATGCTGCACGAGCTAACTCATGTGCAACCATATTAGCATATCGTCGAATAAAAGACACTAATGTTGTGTTTTGATCACCTAACAATCTTCTACAATCCGTGATAATAGCACCAAAAGGAGACGACATCCTTACTTTGCTACGAACCGCCTGAACTGCAACCAAGCTATCCGATTCGACTATAACATTCTGCCATCTCTTCTCTTTGATCCAGCTAAGTGCCTCCTTTATGGCCATAGCCTCGACCACCTCTGCAGTTTTTACTCCTCCAATCCTGACTGTTCTAGCTTCTATCAGTCCACCACTTGCATCTCTGGCTGCAATGCCTACTCCAGACATATTAAACTCGTTGAAAATGGAAGCATCTACCGAAACCTTGATTGTTGACTCCTGTGGCTTTACCCAAACACAACTGCCATCCCCTTCAACCAGTTGGGAACGACTAGTGTAATCAACACTCTTCTGGGCACTTTTCCATTGATCAAGGTATTGCTTGGCAGCTGCAATTACCACATAGACTCGAGAATACTTCTTGTTCCAGACCACCTCATTCCTAGCCTTCCAAATCGACCAACAAACCGCAGCAACTTCTGCTCTTTTTCTACTATCAGCCATATTTAAAACCTGCTCCCACCATTGATACAAGTTTTGACCCGTATACTCTATACCAGGCAAAACTATAAGCCAACATTGAATGGCTAGTGTGCATCTCAGAAAAACATGGTCTATTGTTTCAGCTTCTAGCTTGCACACTTTTATGACTATATATCGTAAATTGTCTATGTTAAATATGTACATTTCCCTAAATTTTCGTTCTCATGTGTTTGTAAGTTTCTTTTACAGAGTGACCTTTAAAAAGTTTTCTTTTACTGAGTGACCTTTTAAAAGTTACAATTGTTTGAACTGTATCCACGCTAATATAAGAGCATATTATAATTCAACCTAGCAAAAGAAAATTTATTAAGAAAAATTATACAAGTGTAGTGTTGAATTTAATTGGGATCACAACCTTTTGGATTGGTGTCTTTTCTGGCAACACGCGCACATAATTGTTGGTGGTCCGATGCTATTCTAATTGCATTAAAAAATAACTGCACCTTTAAAACTCATTTTTCCTTGGAGAGGATGTATTTCAGTTTACATTTTGTTACGAGATCTGAAATTTCTTACATTTTGGGTTGCTGCTTGACGTTTGATCAGTTTGGTTTATTTTGTTCATTCAGTCTGCTTCACTATCACTAGTAAAATTTCAGGGTGTTTGAAGAGGGGATCATATTAAAATCTTGAAGATCTGCTCTATAAACTTTTATACGTAGTAAGTACTAGTTTTCTAATATGCCTTGCTATGCTGATATATAGGGCTGAGCATTTGGTTCGGTTAACCGAATACCGAACCGAATAACCGAAATAATTCGGTTCGGTTAACCAAACCGAAATATTTCGGTTCGGTATTCGGTTATGGTTTTTTGTGTTATTCGGTATTTCGGGTATTTCGGTTTTTTACTGAAATAACCGAAATAACCGGAATATATAAAATATAATATATATATCTATATATATATATTATATACAGATAAATAATCAAATAACCCAGTAAGGCAGTAACCCTAGTAGTTCAAGTAGCCCTTTTTACTTTATAGACTTCATTCAATTTCTTTCTATTTTCTTCAGAATCAGACTCGACTCTCTTCACCACTCTGATTCGAGACTTCGCGTATTCGACTCTTCACTCTTTAGTCTTCACTTTTTCAGTCGATTAATCAATATCATCACTTCATCTTTCTAGGTAGTGGGTTCAACGGTTCAACACAAAAGGTACTGATATGGGTGAAAAATAATCCCTAAAGACATAATTAATATAATATTTATTGGCTCATAAATAAGGCCCGAAACCCTAGTTGGGCATTAAATTCGCAGTTAATGATTAAGCCCAAAAGAACAGCCCAAACCGGGGACGCCCGGTACAAGCTTGTTTCTAACATGGGCCTGATCCACAAACCGGGAACGTTCTAGAAACCAGGAACGTTCTAGAATATCCCAGGGATATTGTGTAGCCTCCAAGGCACCTAATTCAACATGGAAACTAATTCCTATAAGGAAGGAGTCAGAACCTTCTTCAATAACGGTGACTTGTCCACCAAGTCTCCAAACCCTATTACGATTCTAAGGCTCCTACAGCCTATATAAAGGGCCAGATCCCTAATCTCAGAACTACGTTTTTGGCTTGATTCTCAACCCTGAGATACGTAGGCATCTTGTGAGGACCCGAATTAGGTCACGATAACGCAAGCGCAGCCATTAAAGCACGAAGCTCACGAACCCTAGCCACAATTTGATAACCCTACTTTTTATTCCACAACATTTGGCGCCGTCTGTGGGAAAACAACATCAACCATGGTTCAAACACGAACGACACCAGTCTCAACCGAGGCTACCACCGTCACCTCTGTTCCACCTATCGTTACTGAACAAGGGTATGTACCCCCATCGACGGAGACAACCACTCAGCCTCAAGTTTCTCAACCTATAGGGACGAATCTCCATGTTGAGAGAACCTTACCAGTGGACGTCCACCCGGGACGGGAGACTAATCAACTTCAGATGGTGGTCTCACCATTAAATAACCGTCCCCCACTCTCAGGAGTTCAGATCTCCACCACTACACTCCCTGTGAGTACTAATCCGTTATACGGATTGCCTAACTACCCCCCAAATCGAAGGGTTCCTGGACCAAGTGGTCACGCTTTACAGATCCCTGAGTCGTATCAGCCGCCCTATATTAGGGGTTCAGCCCCTCCTGAGCAAGGATATTATGATTACTCTGGACCTTACACTGATGACTCGTTGTCTGAGGACGACGATCGTGATGAAGCCCCGAGGAGGCGACGTGCAAGCAAGGAGCCTATGGGAAGGACTCGAAGAATCCATGATGGACCTCCTCAAACAGCTGCTGAGAGGATCAAGGCTCATGAGGCTGAGATCCAAAGGCTGAAGGACGACATAGCCAGGGAGCAAGCAAGGCAGAACCAGAATAGGTCCCCTCCAACTTCAAGGGAGATTCCCTTCATTGATTTGGAAAGATCTTCAAGGAGACCACGAAGGGCTGATGCCCCAACTGGAGGAGCTACAAGGGTAGAAACCCCCAGGGGTGATCCCAAAGACCTGATGCCACTTGGAGACCCTGACGATCCAACACCCCCATTCACTGAGGAGGTGATGAACGCTCGTGTTTCCCAAAAATTTAAGATGCCCACGATAAAACCATGAACGGGTGATCCTTCGATTCATGTCAGGACGTTCTCAAACGCACTGCTGTTACAACCCGCTAGCGATGCTCTTAAGTGTAGGGCGTTCCCTCAAACCCTGGCAGGCATGGCTCAAAGATGGTATAGCCGATTGCCCGCAAACTCAATTGGCTCTTTCAAAGAGTTGAGCACTGCTTTCATTAATCAGTTTGTTAGTGGAAAGGTCCATGAAAAAAGCTCTGCGTCTCTCATGCAAGTGAAACAAGGGAAGAATGAGAACCTGAGGGATTATCTTAAGCGCTTCACCAAGGAGACATTGAACGTCCCAGATCTGGAGAACAAGGTAGCTATGATAGCCCTGGAGAATGGAACAACGAACACTTACTTTCAGATGTCGTTGGCAAAACATGCTCCCGAGAGCATGACTGAGCTCCAAAGAAGGGTGAGTAAATACATAAAAGCAGAAGAGAGCATGAGGAAAGCAGAAGCTCCTACTACGAATGGAGGGAACAGAAATTCCCGGAAGCGGAAGCAAGAGCAGGAGTACGATGCTAGGGACAAATATCCCCGAACTAGCAAGGACTCCGACTCTGCCCCTAATAAAAATTTGGGGCCAACGTTTTCTAAATACGCGAGGTTGAATACCCCTAGGAGTCAAATCCTGATGGATATTGAGAAAGACAAGGATTTCCGATGGCTGAAGCCACTCAGGGATGATCCCGCAAAGAGAAACAAGGATCAATACTTCAGGTTCCACAAGGATATAGGACATGACACCGATGAGTGCAAGCAACTCAAGGACGAGATCGAATTCTTGATCCGAAAAGGAAAGTTAAGCAGGTTCACAAAAGGCGAAGATCGTGGAAATCAAAGGAGAGACTATGATAGAAGGGATAACGATCGTGATCGTAACCCCCAGCCACGAGGGCCAGTTATTAACATGATTTGGGGAGGCCCGACTGCGGCTGGCACAACAAGGAACTCTCGAAAGGCATATGCCTGGGAGGTGATGCACATCGTGGGAGAGGCCCCAAAATGTGCAAAGACTGAAGTAGTGATTTTTTTTTATGATTCAGACTTGGAAGGGGTGAAGTTCCCCCATGACGACCAGTTGGTCATAACCCCGGTAATTGGAAATTCAGAGGTGAAGCGAGTCTTGATAGACAATGGTGCTTATGTCGATATTTTGTTTCATGATGCATTTGTGAAGATGAGATACAATGATTCACAGTTGACTCCAAACAATATGCCTATATATGGGTTCAATGGAGTCGAATCCAATGTTGAAGGGACCATCCAACTACCGGTTACCATTGGACAGGAGCCCAAGGAGGCCACTCAGATGTTAAGTTTCCTGGTAATCAAGGCAGCCTCCACGTATAATGCGATCCTTGGAAGGACTGGACTTCACGCGTTTAAGGCTGTTGCCTCCAACTACCACATGAAAGTTAAGTTTCCAACTAGGAATGGTGTTGGAGAACAGAAGGGTGATCAGAAGATGGCCAGAAGTTGTTATGTGGCCGCATTAAGAGCTGATGGAGTCGGGGGGCAGGTCCTCCCGATCGAAGACATGGATGTCCGAGGTGATGATGAACACCGCGGGAAGCCGGCAGAAGATTTGGTCCTTATACCTCTGGATTGCAGAGACCCTGGAAAAGTTACGTATGTTGGAGCTTCTTTAAAGGAACCCTTGAAGGGCAAGTTGGTAGAATTCCTACAAGAAACCAGAGATGTGTTCGCTTGGACAGCAGTTGATATGCCAGGGATAGACCCTAAGCAGAAGGCAATAAAACAGAAGAAGCGGAATTTTGCTCCAGAAAGGCAAGAGGCCATTAAGCAAGAGGTGGACAAACTCTTGGAAGCTGGTTTTATTGAGGAGATTCGGTTCCCTGAATGGCTGGCTAACCCTGTGATGGTCAAGAAAGCCAACGGTAAGTGGAGGATGTACATAGACTTCACCGATTTGAATGACGCATGCCCCAAGGATTGCTTCCCTCTACCAAGGATTGACACACTAATAGATGCCACTGCTGGGCACGAAATGTTGAGTTTCATGGATGGTTTCAGCGGCTACAACCAGATTAAGATGCACAAGGATGACATCCCGAAGGTATCTTTCATAACTGACTTTGGTGTTTTTTGTTACCTTGTCATGGATTTTGGACTAAAGAATGCAGGAGCTACTTATCAACGACTGGTAAATAAGATATTTACCCATCTGATTTGGAAAACCATGGAGGTCTATGTTGATGATATGTTGGTCAAAAGCTTGTTTACAGCAGACCATGTTGAACACCTCAGAGAGGCATTTGAAGTGCTGAGGCACCATAATATGATGTTAAATTCGGCCAAGTGTGCTTTTGGCGTTGGATCAGGGAAGTTTTTGGGTTTGATGGTTTCAAAACGTGGCATTGAAGCCAACCCGGATAAGATTAAGGCGATTCTGGACATGGAACCACCCCGTTCTATGAGGGACGTGCAGAAGTTGACTGGTAGAATAGTTGCATTGGGAAGATTCATCTCAAGGTCTGGCGACAAATGTTTGCCTTTCTTTCAGGCTTTGAAGAAAGTGAAGAATTTTGAATGGACTTCAGAAAGCCAAGAGGCTTTTGAACAGCTGAAAAAGTACATGGCTGAGGCCCCGTTGTTGGCCAAACCTAGTCCTGGAGAGACTCTATATTTATACCTAGCGATATCCGAACAAGCATTGAGTGCCGTTCTCATTCGAGAGGAAAACAAGGTTCAGAAGCCTATCTACTACGTGAGCAAGGTATTGCACGGAGCTGAGTTGAATTACTCACCCATCGAGAAGTTTGCTTTGGCGCTAGTAACAGCTTCAAGGAAGCTACGACCTTACTTCCAGGCACACAAGATTGAAGTCCTGACGGATCAGCAGTTAAGAAGTATATTGCATAGCCCCAAGGCCAGTGGGAGGCTAGTTAAATGGGTGATCGAACTCGGGGAGTATGATATCACATATAAGCCTCGGACAGCCGTCAAGGCTCAGGCATTAGCTGACTTCGTGGTTGAATGTATCATCGACAACCAAGAAGTCGGGGGGCAGGAGATAGTGCTAAGCCAAGAAGGTGAAGGTAAAGTTGAGGAGCTTGTACCCGATCAGAAGGAATGTTGGGTGCTCTATTTTGATGGGGCATCAAAAACAAAGTCTAGTGGTGCAGGCCTGGTCTTGCAAAGCCCCGATGGGTTTTTAGTAGAATATGCTTTGTAGTTGGACTTTCCAACAAGCAACAACGAAGCTGAATATGAAGCCTTGATAGCCGGATTAGGATTGGCCAGAATATTGAGAGTCAAGAACATTAAAGTTCGTGGAGATTCAAGACTCGTAATATCGCAGGTGAATGGTGAGTTCGAAGCCAAGGATGATACTATGGCAAAATACCTAAGGGTTGTGAAAGCCGTTATGACTCAGTTTGATGAATGCTATATGGAGCACATTTCGAGGGAGGAGAACGTCAAGGCCGATGCCCTATCAAAGTTCGCCTCTTCTGAGATAGAGAATTATGCAGGGAGTGTTTACTTCCAGGTCCTGAAGGCCCCTACCATCAATTCGAAATTGGTGGCACCCATTTATATAGGAAGTTGTTGAATAGATCCTATCAAGGCACATTTGGAAATGGGATGGCTTCTCGAAGATGCCTCAGAGGCGCGGAAACTGTCAGTGAGAGCATTGAGATATGTCTTGATTGAAGGCATTCTTTACAAGAGGTCTTTTGTTATCCCGTACTTGAAGTGTTTGAGGCCCCAAGAGGCAGAAGAAGCATTAAAGGAAGTTCATGAAGGGATCTGTGGGCAACACTTGGGGGGCAGAGCCTTAGCCCATGAGATCACCCGTCTGGGATTTTATTGGCCACAAATATTGGCATATGTGCAAAGTTATGTCAAGAAGTGTGACAGGTGTCAGAAACACGCCCCGATTGTTAGGCAGCCGCCAGAGATGTTAACGTCGATTAACTCTCATATTCCGTTTGCCATGTGGGGGATGGACATTCTTGGTCCTTTCCCTGTAGCTTCAGCACAAAGGAAGTTCTTGATAGTGGCTATCGACTATTTTACCAAGTGGATTGAAGCTAAGCCATTAGCTAAGATAACCACCCAACAAGTTGCCCAGTTCTTCTTGGAGAACGTAATTTGTAGGTACGGTATCCCACGAATCCTTGTGACGGATAATGGGCGCCAATTTAACAATGAGGAGTTTAAGAAGTATTATGAGGAGAACGCCATCAAACTTCGCTTCACTTCGGTAGCTCACCCTCAGGCTAATGGGCAAGCTGAGGTAGCGAAACGGATTATCCTTAATGGACTCAAGAAAAGGGTCGAACGTTCAAGAAACACGTGAGTGGACGAGCTGCTACCTATACTGTGGACATATCGTACCACCTATAAAGTAACAACAGGAGCTACCCCATTTTTGCTAGCTTATGGAGCAGAGGCAGTAGTGCCCGTGGAGATCTCTCATGTGTCTCTAAGGGTGGAAGCATATGAGTAAGAAACTAATGAGGAAGGCATGAGGCTTGCCCTTGATTTAATTGATGAAGTCAGGGATGAAGCGAACGCCCGCAATGTAGAGCACCAGAAGAGGGCATCCATTTATTACAACCATAGGGTTAAAGAAAGGTTCTTTAAACAAGGTGACTTGGTTTTAAGGAAGATAGAATCATCTAGAGTTGGACAGACAGGCAAGTTATCCCCTAATTGGGAAGGGCCGTATAGAGTCAGCAAAACGTTGGGAAGAGGTTCTTACAAGTTGGAAACCTTGGATGGAAACGAGGTGCCTCGTACTTGGCATGCCTCGAATCTCAAGATTTATTATGTTTAAGCTCTCCTAGTAAGGACTTAGCTTTTTGCCTATCTAATAGAAATAGAAATAAGGTTCATGTAAAACCATTGCAGAGCATGTTGCTCATAGTAGGACTTATCATTTTATGTAAGGGCAGAGCCCATTTCACATTATTAATACAAGTTTGTTTTCCATTTTACGTTTCTGTGATTTTAAGTGATGTACCAAACACCTGATGTGTGTAAGTCTAGGATGACCAAGTACCGTAAATAAAGGAACGTATGAACTAAAGGAAACAAGCATGTAGATAAAATACCCCTAAGGGGAAAAATTCGAGTCATAAGTTACAAACACATCGAATAAAAATACAGGTCCATGAAGGACCACAATCAAAGTCAGGATAAAATAAGAACTGGATAAGAGCCACATGAGGCAAACATAGGCCATGCAAGGCTCAAAAGATAATCACTTCTTAACAAAAGCAGTCTTCACCAACCGTTTCTTGGTTTTGGGAGGAGCAACCTGAACAGGGACTTCTTCTTCACTGGATGACCCCATCTCACCTTCTTCCTTGCTCTTGGAAGTTGAAGTCGAGAAACTGCTAACACTCACCGATCTGGGCTCGCGAATTCGGCCGGCTAAAGGGCGTTCTGAACTGCCACTTTGATCCTTCCCAAGGGATTTTGAAGGGTGTCTCCCGGAACTAGATCCTAAGCGTTGGGGAGTGGCCTTAGTCCCAGAGCCAGAAGCACGCCTGTTTGCATGAGAGGAAGTTCCAACACCCTCAACAAAGTCATCAACATCAGTCACCTTCCAAGGACTTGGATAAAAGGAAGGAAAAATGACCCCTTTGTGGTCATGGCTAATCTTATTCATAGCCTTTTCCCAACCTATAGTCATGCTGTCCGGTTGGACCTCCCTATCATGCTCGTCAATGAAGGCAAGGAATGTATCCGAGCCCAAGTAGTTCTGAATGATGGAATCCTCGTTGTTCTTGGTTCTATTCTCCAAGGCTGCATATTTTCCCCTAAGGGATGAGAGTTGGTCTTCGAAGGTGAAGTACTTAGCCTCCCATTCTTCAGATTCCTTCTGATGCTTCTCCACAGCCTTGAGGGCAGCTCTTTCCTTATCCTTATACGATTTCCCAAGTTGGACAGCGTTCTAGAAATGGGCATTTAGCTACAAGAATAAAACACCATAAAAAAACTAAGTTAAGCCATGATGGTCAATATCTAACAAGAGTAACAAAAAAGAACGGGAGATAAGCTTACGTTATAGGCGTGAAACGCTCCCAAGCTTTCATTTTCCCCAAGGTCCGTTGTTGTTGCAAAATGAACCTTATCAACCGGGGCTATGGCATTTCGAGACCATTCTTGAGCAAGAAGATGGCTATCTCGGATAGCGTCCTGTTCGCATATCCCCCACTCAGGCATAAACGCAGTTTTCATACTCCCGTCCGAACTCCTGATTCTTTTTCTAGCTTTTGCGCAATGCTGGAGGAATTCAGGAACTGGAACATCGTCTAGGTTGGCCTCTTTCTCAGCCTTTTTAATCATCCTTTTGGTAATCTGAGGGGCATGACCCGGCAGGCTGTCAATCTCCTCAGCAACTGCAAGAAAAGACAAAGAAAACAATGTTGGAATAAGAACAAGTATGATGAGAATAAAGGAGTTAAAGTAAGGATTACCCTCGGGAGGGATACTACTAAGCCCGGTCTCTATCGAGTTATGCTCAGTCATGACTTCGCGATAGTGAGCATTTTGAAAGGTTGAAATAAGCCAATCCCGATGAGCTCTTTCTTCACTTGAGAGCTGAAGCTCACTAACACCCTCATCGTTCACGTGATTGAATTTAGACCTGAAAAATTCACCCCAGTCTCCTCTTTTCCATCTAAGGATGAAAAATTCGTGCCTCCAGTTGTGGTATGAATCAGGCACGGAGGCAGCGTTGATAATCATTCGGGACTTTGTACGATGTTGGATGCTTACCCATCCTTTCCTAGTAACAGGGCTATTTTTGAAAGCAAACAAATGTCTAAATAAAGGAATGCTAAGGCAGATGCCTCCCTTGATGCATTCAACCATAAAAATGAAGATAAATTTCCAGGAGTTGGGATATAGTTGGCACGGGTTGATTTTAACCTCAGCTAGCAACCTAACAACCCAAGGGTGAACTGGGAACCTAAGGCTAGCTGTGATAGCCCCTTTGTATACATATAAATTCTCAGGGTGCCAATTACAAGTTCTATCCCCTGGTGAGGGGATTCTAAGTCTCAAACCAGAAGGAAATTCATATTTGAGTAGGTCGTTAATATCTCATACGTCTAAAGTGCTAGGGAATATGAAAGAATCAAATTCCGCATTGCTTGGAAACACGTCCCCGGGCTCATCTAAGAGTTGGGGTAAAGTTAACTGATAACGAGGAGGAAACACCTTACCTTTCCTATTCTTTTCATTGGTCCTCCTGTTGATTTCTTGGAGAAGGCCCTTAGAAGGAACTATAGTGCTCTGACCGCCCTCACTTGCCATCAGGTTTGTCTGAAATTGAAAGAAGTACTTGAATCTTGAGAGCTCTTCAGAGAGAAATTTTCTTTGAGAGAAGAGGGAAATGTGAAGAATGACTTCCACCCCTACTCTTTTATAAGGAAATGGGCGACCCTTCATAGCTGGTCATCTTTCCGATGACCCGCGTTTATAGGTTAAATAGCCGAAAATAGCAGGAAAAAGGCTTTATGAATTCGAAATTGTGTCAAATAAATGATCCAATTCGTAGAAATAAATGAAAGAAACGAATGGAAATGCAAGCTGGAGCAACAACATAGTTAACAACCTAAGAGGTTGAACTAACCTATGCTTAATAAGCCTAAACAGAGGATTAAGCCAAAAATCCATGATTAAGGCACTAAACAGAAAGGTTAGCTAAAAAGAGAATACTTTAAAGAAATATGGAAGATATACTCTAAGAAATATGGTGGGAGTTTCGTAATCCTGCACAAAATATAAGCCCAGATGGCCAACGAGGTTGTATGCCCTGAATTGAGCTAGCTGATTGAATTCAAGGCCTGAAAGTCAACCGTTGGATAAAATCAAGGCAAGGCACGGTCTTGCAAACAAGGTAGGAGTTTTAAAGTCCTTGAGTATAAAATCAAGGATAAAAACTGACCATAGTACCCTAGACTTGAAGTCAGATGTTGAAAACAAGGGAAATCCTTATACAAACAAATAAAGAAACAAAGACCTCCATGACAAGTGGGGCAAGGCCAAGGTTGTTTAAAACACCCTATTGTAAGTATGAAAGGGTGTCAGCAAGCCAAGGGCCATAGTATAACCCAAGGTTATTTGAAACCAAGAGTTCAAGAACAAGTTAAAACCCAGAAGGTCCTGAAAACTAAGAAGAAGGTTGTTTGTGATCAAGGATCACAAAATCAACCATGGTGTTGTAAACTCACTCTAGAAACAAGGAGGGGAGTTCAAAACAAGGTTTGGTTTTGGTCAAAGTCAAGGTCAAAAGTCAAAGTCAACGATCAAAGTCAACTGGTCAAAATTTTGCCAAAATTCAAAAAAAAAATTCATGGGGCCTAGCCGACCAGGGGTGGCCGACCAGGCACCCTTGGCCGAATGGCCGACCAGGGTAGGCCGACCAGGCTACCTTGGAGCAAAAATTGCTCAGGTGTTGTGAACACCTGAGCCCCTAGGTGATTTCATGACCCTCTAGAACGCTCAAAAATGCTCCGTTTGTGCCCAAATTTGAGATTTGGAAACCTTGTAAGGTTCTCTACAAGCCTAGGTAGGTCCCTTAGTGATTTCAAGAAGTTGAAAAAAAGAAGGTGTTTGAAACAAGGTCTGGTTTGAAAACCAGCTTAAAATGAGGTATTTCGCCTCTAAAACGTTCAAAAATGAATATTTTCATGTGATTCTTGTTCATACCAGGAGATTATAAGAATCCCTATCATATAAGCTCAACTTCAAAATTCGGGTTTAAGAATGTCAGGGGTGTTCAAAACCAGGAGGGTGTTCGAAATCAGGAAGGTGTTTGAAACACCTTGCCCGGAAGGCCGTATTTCTTGCCTAGACAACTCAAAAATGAAAATTTTCACGTGATTCTTTCTACAACCATGAGGTTATAAGAATCTCTATTAGATTGGCTTGACTCCAAAATTTGGGATTAGGGTTTCGCTAATTGCAATTAGGGGGTGATTAACCTCGATTATCGACGTTTAAGGACTCTCGCTCTAAAGTTAACCTATCTTAAGGTTAAGGGTAGATATCCTAGTAGCAGCTACACTAAGTACGAACTATATAGCCTCGATCAAGGCTTTTCTAGCCCCGTTTAGGGTTGTTTAGCCCCGATTAGGGCCGAATTAGTGTCTGTTGCTAAAAAATTAGCCCTTATTAAGGCTTGTGAGTGATGACCGTCTGATATTAGCCCTAACTTAGAAAAGCTGAGGGAAATAAATCACTAATGAATCTATGATAAAGGATCCTATGCACGAATTGCACTTGGAGTAGTGTCTACGAGCTCGAAACGGCACTAATCCTTTTCCCGAAAGGCCCAGAAATCTTAAGAAAAAGGTTCGAGAGGCCAAGGAACGTTTAACTTTCTTAAGTATTAACTTGGGAGAGAATTTTAGTCATTGTGAATGTGTAGGTCGCTCCACACTTCATTGTAAGACGATACCCTGGTAGGGCCGGTGCGACCTTAAACTTCTACGAAATCAAGTTTTCCTAGAAGTTGGGGAGCAAATGATATGGGTGAAAAATAATCCCTAAAAACATAATTAATATAATATTTATTGGCTCATAAATAAGGCCCGAAACCCAAGTTGGGCATTAAATTCGCAGTTAATGATTAAGCCCAAAAGAACAGCCCAAACCGGGGACGCCCGGTATAAGCTTGTTTCTAACATGGGCCTGATCCACAAACCGGGAACGTTCTAGAAACCAGGAACGTTCTAGAATATCCCAGGGATATTGTGTATCCTCCAAGGCACCTAATTCAACATGGAAACTAATTCCTATAAGGAAGGAGTCAGAACCTTCCTCAATAACGGTGACTTGTCCACCAAGTCTCCAAACCCTATTACGATTCTAAGGCTCCTACATCCTATATAAAGGACCAGACCCCTCATCTTAGAACTATGTTTTTTGCTTGATTCTCAACTCTGAGATACGTAGGCATCTTGTGAGGACCCGAATTAGGTCACGATAACGCAAGCGCAGCTATTAAAGCACGAAGCTCACGAACCCTAGCCGCAATTCGATAACCCTACTTTTTATTCCACAACAGGTACCACTACTAACTGATTCAATTAAGTAATCAACTGATTCAATTAGGTTTTAGCTTCTTATTGTTTGTGTAGTTCTTGTACGTATGACAGAATTTGCATGGGTCTCTGTTTGGGCAGAAGAATTATTGTTTGTCTCTGATTTTTTTTTGGTTTTATGCAGTTAAATGGAAGAAAGCAACGACCCCCTTGGAACAGGCGCTAGCACTGATCCTCATGTAGAGAGTACTGCAGCTTCAAATCATAGGCGCAAACCAATGAAACCAAGAAGTGATGTTTGGAAGCATTATGACAAATTTAACAATGAATTGGGTGAAAAAAGGGCAAGGTGTAAGAATTGTGGCAAATATTATAGCGGGGATACAGCAAATGGTACAAGTGGTTTATCTGCCCACTTGAGAACTTGTAAGGTATATAATCTTGGCTCTAGTCAAGCTAAACTTTCTTTCCAAACTAGTACGGATGATGGTGTTACTCTACAAAATTGGACATATGACAAGGATTTATGCAATGAGTTGTATACTAAAATGATAATAAGTGATGAGTTGCCATTTAAGTTTGGGGATAACATGGGATTTCAAACTTTTATGCAAGGTTATTGTCCAATGTTTCATATTCCATCTAGATTTAAGGTTGCACGTGATTGCTTTACTATGTATGTTAGTAGGAGGGATGGCTTAATGAGTGCATTGTGTGAGCCAACTCAACGTATTTGTTTAACAACGGTCACATGGACATCTAATCAAAGAATCAATTACATGTGTTTGACGGGTCATTTTATTGATAAAAATTGGACGATGCATAAAAGAATACTCAATTTTTGTCCGATCAATAGTCATAGAGGTGAAGCAATTGCGATGGCAATTGAGATGTGTTTAAGGGATTGGGAAATCACTAGGGTGTTAAGTTGCACGGTGGACAATGCTAGTTCAAATGATGTTGCAATGGTAAAATTGAAGGGAAAAATGTCTACTTGGCCTACTTCAATTTTAGGTAGTGAAAATATTCATATGAGATGTGTTGTTCACATCTTAAATTTGATTGTTCAAGATGGTTTGGGAGTGTACAATGAGTCCATTGATAAAGTAAGAAATGCGGTGAAGTATGTAAGGCATTCGGTCCAAAGAACGACAAGGTTCGAAAAATGTGTAGATTTTGAAAATATTGAGTGTCTAAAAGAGTTGATTCTAGATGTGCCTACTAGGTGGAATTCAACTTATGAAATGTTAGAAGTGGCCGAAAAATATGAAAGAGCTTTTTATAGATATGATGAGCAAGATTTAATGTACAAGGAAGATATTAAGTTAAAAAAAAAGGGGTAGAAGGTGAATTTGATGGAAGGCCTACTAGTGATGATTGGATTGTTGTTAGAAAATTTGCATCTTGTTTGAAAATTTTTTATGATCTAACTTTGAAAGTATCGGGCACATCTTATGTTACTTCTAATCTTTTCTTCCATAAAATATATGCGGTTCATTCTATCTTGCATTCTTGGGTATTTGATATTGGTAGTGACATGTATGAAATGGGACAAAAAATGCTTGAAAAATTTGACAAGTATTGGGGAGATCCTAGAAAGATGAACAAGTTTTTATTCATTTCCGTAGTACTTGATCCAAGGCATAAGTTGCAATTTTTGGTGTACATGCTTAAGGACATGTATGGAGGTGAAGTAGGGGGGGGAAATGGGAAATGATTTTGAGGAAACATTGTCCAAAATGTTTAATGAATACAAGTCTAAGATGGGATTGAACAATGATGGTAGTAGTGGTAACGAGAATATGCATCAAGAAAATGATGGTCCGGTACATCCTTCTCTTCGATTAAGGCTTCAATTTGAGAGGGATAGTGGAATGGTTTCTCAAGGTGTTGGTTGTTCGGATTTGGAAGAATATTTTAGTGAAAAACCGAAAATCTTTACCAATGATTTTGACATATTAGGTTGGTGGAAGGTAAATTCATTGAGACTTCCGGTTTTATCTCAAATAGCTCGGGATGTTTTGGCCATGCCTATATCAACGGTGGCATCCGAATCGGCTTTTAGCATGGGCGGGAGAATTGTTAATGATTTTAGGAGTACTTTAACTCCTAGAATGGTTCAAAGTCTTGTATGTGCTCAAGATTTTTGATAAGTGCATATTTTTGCATATTTTATTTACCTATTTATTGCTTGAACTCGTGTTTTAATAAATTATTTTGTTGCATTTCAGGTAAATCGTAAATAAATAAAGAAATGACAAAATAAATAAATAAAGTGCAAGGAAGGGAAAAAGGAGGAAGAAAAAGGACCAAAAATGAAAGAAGGAAAAGAATTAGGAGCTTGGAGCAAAAGGAATATTTCAAGACAAGTGGAAGGTGGAGATCATCCCAACACATTAGCAAAGTGTATGGCCAAGATCAACTCTTCAAAGCTTAAGGGGGAAGGAATCAAATAGATGGCTAGGATTTCACCACCACACAACCCAAATGTATGGTGGGGATTTACCCAACAACCCCCTTAACCCTAATTCCTACCCTATAAATACCCCCTCACCCCCCTTGTATTTAGTAACTTAGATTTTAGGGTAGTTTTAATTTCTTGTATTTCTTTTCTTAGTTTCAAATCTTGTAAACACTCTTATTATAATTAATGCAATTTTTATTTTCTTTACTTCTTGTCTTGCTCTTTCGTTATTGTTGCCTTGTTTCGTTATTTTCGTAAATCCCGTTGCTAACCACTTGGCGTTGAAAGTAACGAAACTTTAATTTCTTGCTCCTTGTTATAATTTTTAATTTTGAGCCCCTTTAAATCTCAATTTTATTGTGGGTTCAAAATTTTAAATTACCGTTTTAATTTTTAATTCGTAATTTGCCCCTTTAAAAATTAATTTTATTGTGGGCCATTAAAAATCAAATTTTCGTTTTAACGTAAGTTTAATTTCGTAATTAAATTTTATTTCCAAATTTAGTTTTTCTTTAAAAAAAAAAAATTTTGTTAATCATTTACTTGTTTTTACTTCTTTAATTCGAAGCTTTGGTTACTTTACTCTGTTTTTCTTTTGTTAAAAATCGAAGCTGCAAACCTGCATCTCACCATTCCCCTGGCGAATTGATCCCCGCCATATCTCATCTCTCTCTCTCTCTCTCTCTCTCTCTCTCTCTTTCTCTCTCTCTCTATTTCTTCCCCAGGAAACCCCTCCCCTGTATCCTCCCTTTCCTTCTTTTCCCACGATCTTCCCTTTCCCCCTTTTTCTGTTTCTACCCATTGAATAAATTTAATTATTAGAATAAATTTAATTTAGAAATAGTTTAAATTTACTTTTCGTAATTAATTAGTAAAAATCTAAATCTTCCAAAAATTCAATACTTGTTCTAATTCGATTAAATTAGAAATTAAGGTTGCGAATAAAAATAGTCCCTGTGGAACGAATCAATTGAATTTTACAACGAAACGAATTGTGCGCTTGCGATTCAAATTTAAATCTTTATTTTTAGCACAACAAGTTTTTGGCGCCGCTGCCGGGGACTAATTATTATTCGCGCCTTAATTTTTAATTTTTCGAGTTAGTTTTATTTCTTGTCTTAATTTTTTATTTCGTTCTTTTTAGGAAAGCTTGAGATTTCGGAACTCTTCTCAACGAAGCGTGGAAAAATTGGAATTCATGGAAAGCAAGCTTCGGTAACCGTATCTCACTCTTTTCGTCCTTTGTTATTTTTTTTAGAAAAATACAAAAAAACTCAAAAAAATTAAAAAATCACAAAAAAATTAAAAATTAAAAATCCAAAAAAAAAATTAGTTGTAAATACATAATTGTTGCATCATGCATTTAATCACTTAGGGCACATCATCTAGATTTTTTTTTTTTCTTGTTTTTAATTTTTCGTACCTATAATTGTGGTGATCGCTAGAGGACCCCAAGGTACGTTAAATTTCTTTCTTTCTTTAGACTAAATCACGTAGTGTAAGCATCCATAGTTGTTTATAATTTTTGTATATATCATTGTTTGTTGCATCATTTTGTAAATAAACATTAAGGGCAAAACCTCTCAAAAGATAAGGGAAGGGATTTCATCACTCTTTCCTTAGCCCAAAAACAATTTAATCCCTCATTTTGCATACCTAGCCTTTAATAAAATTAATTATACGTTTGCCCCTAGGAATTTCGCGCTCAATTAGGAAGGTGCTTAAGAAACGAAGTAATCTTTAATTATTCCTACTTTTTGGTGTCTAGGAAAGCGAAAGCTGACCTGGCCAATTAAGGTTTGGTGTCTAGGTTGGTGTTTAGCCTCTTGGCAATGCTTGCACCTACCTGGCCAATCCGGTTCGAATAATTATTGATTTACCTAGTTTTTGGTAGCCCTTACGGTTAGGAGCAAGGTCTAGTTATTTTATTAGGGAACCCTAGGTTTATAATTTTTTTTTTCTTTTAATTTTACACCCTTTCTTTTTGTGTGTTTTAATTTATCGCACTTATTTGCTACGTGTTTCCTTACATGGTTTATGCGAACTATTTGGATTAGGGATAATTCTTCTAGACTAGTGAGATCGTTTGAGAGTTCTTCCTCTTCTGATTCCGAGTCTATAGATAATTCCGAACCATTAGTAAACATGGCCTTGTCTCTTAAGGACCGTTGCTACCCCACCCGTTCCGCTCAACCTTCGTGCATCACTCTTCCTCCCGTAAATGGTAATAATTTCGAGATCAAAGCTCACCACATTAGCATGTTACCTAAGTTTACCGGGAGTGATGGTGAGGATCCGTATATTTTCCTTCATGAATTCGAGGAGGTTTGTGCTCTACAAAAACTCCAACAATTGACCGAAGACTCCATTAAGCTTAGACTTATCAACTTCGCCTTGAAAGAAAATGCCAAAAAATGGTTGTATAGTCTGCCCGTTAATTCTATTTCCACGTGGGAGGGATTTGTGGTAATTTTTCTTAAAAAATATTTTCCAAACCATAAGACTACAAGAATTACAAACGAAATAAATCAATTTCATCAAAAGGAAAATGAGTCTTTTTGGAAATATTTTGATCGTTTCAAAAATCTTTTATCACAATGCCCCCACCACGGAATAGAAAAATGGAGGCTTTGTAAGATCGTTTATGAGGCCTTAGATGGACCAACAACCGCGTTGTTGGAATCTATGTGCCAAGGAAAGTTCATGGAGAAAGATGAGGACGAGGGTTGGAAATTTTTCGAAGAATTAGCCGAGAAGACCATGTTGTGGGAGTCTACTAGGGAACCTAACAAGTCTAATGAGTCGTCTAGTTCATCTAAGGGTTTGCATTCGATTGGGAGTTCGATTGCAACCGATGCCAAATTAGCCACTCTAACTAGGAGACTCGAAGCCCTAGAAACTAGTAAGGCCCCCTCAAATGTGTCTATGTGCCCTAATTTCAATCAAGGTTTTTCGGACTATCCCGCTTTTGATCAAGTTAATGCGGTGTCTCAACCACCCACTAGGAACGATCCGTTTGCTCCTACTTACAATCCCGGGTGGAGGAATCACCCGAATTTCTCTTGGAACCAAGGGCCAAATTTCCAAAATCAGCCTTCTTTTCAACCTTCTTTTCAAAATACTCCATCTTTTCAAAGGCCTAATCAAAATTCTTTCTCGACTCCAAATCAAGGTCCCTTTCCAAACCCTACTCAAAATCTCGGTCCTTATCCGACTCAACCTTCTTATCCAAATCAAGCACCCGCCCATCCACCCGGCTTTAATGAGTCGGATAAGAGAATTACTTCTTTGGAAAAGACTCTTGATGCGCTTTTAAAATCAACGACTAATTTGGCTCAATCTCAACAGACCTTCATGCAAACAATGACTCAAGATAGGCAAATTTTGAATGCTAGTACTCAAGCCTTATCTAAGTTAGAGGTTCAAGTGAGTCAATTAGCCAACGCCATGTGTGAGCGAGAGAAGAATAAGTTCCCGAGTCAACCAGAGGTAAACCCTAAATTCCCTCTCAACCAAAGACCTCACGAAAATGTTAATGCTATCATCTCTCTTAGGTCGGGAAACCAAGTTAATAATCAAGTAGGTGTCGAGTCTTCCAAGGAAGAAGAAGAAGAAGAAGAGTCAAATGTTGAGCCGAACCCTACTCCAACTTCCGAACCTCTCGAGTCAGCTATTCCCACACCTTCACCACTCGAACCTTCATCATCGAAATCCACTCCCGAGTCATCAAATTCTTCTCTTAAATCATCCTCACCACCTAACAAATCTTCGAATATCGTTCCACTTTCCATTTCTCTTCCCGATGTGTCTAACGAACGAGTCTTTAAGCCTAAATCTCCTTATCCTCAACGACTCCTTCCCCCCAAACAGTCACCTCAAGTAGAGAAGATTATAGAAGTTTTCAAACAAGTCAAGATTAACATTCCTCTTTTAGATGCCATTCAAGAAATTCCTTCGTATGCCAAGTGTCTAAAAGATTTATGTACTCACAAGCGATCCACCCACGTTCCTAAGAAAGCCTTTTTGACATCTCATGTTAGTTCAATTCTTTCGAACCAAATTCCAGTGAAATATAAGGACCCCGGTTGTCCTACTATTTCATGTGTCATAGGCAATACTTCCGTGGATAAAGCTTTACTCGACTTAGGTGCTAGTGTCAATCTCCTTCCATTTTCTGTTTACCAAGCCCTAGGGTTAGGTGAGCTGAAGCAAACGAATATGACCCTTCAATTAGCCGATCGTTCTGTCAAAATGCCTAAGGGAATAATTGAGGATGTGCTAATTAAGGTTGGTGAATTCATCTTTCCGGTTGACTTTGTTGTCCTCGAGACTCAACCCGTCACGAATCCTAAGAACCAAATCCCGATCATTCTTGGACGACCTTTTCTTGCTACATCTAATGCCTTGATTAATTGTAGGGATGGTTCGATGAAACTCACTTTTGGTAATATGACAATTAACCTTAACATATTTAATGTTGGAAAAGAATCCAATGAGCTTTACGAGCAACCAATAGCGGATTTCACAGTCAACCATGAGTCTAACCAAGAGTATGTTGATTCGCTAAGAGATATGACCTCGGAGGAGATGTTGCAGGAGTTGGACGACATTTGTTCCCCGTGGGAGACCAAACCCGAGGATGCTATTGTTGAACCCATTGTCAAAACTTCCGTTGGTGAACCACCTACATTCGGTGAGTTCTTAGGGGATTTGTTAGAAAATCGTTCCAAGTATGAGACCCCACCCGAGGTTGTTTGTAGTGAGCCCGTTCTTCACACTTCCGTTCTTAAGAGTCTCGTGGGTAAACCACCCGCATTTGCCTTAACTCTTTATCATCCCGAATTTGATCAACAACCGTTAGGGAAAGAGGAACCCTTGTCTCGTGTTATTCCTAGTGATTCTAACCCTAACCAGACTTTCATTATCTCTAATTTGCTTAAACGAAATAAAGAAGCCTTAAATTGGTTTAGGGAGAACATTAGTGACAATTGCTCTTTAGGGTTGAATGATTCAATGTTAATTGAGAAAATCTGTTCTGATAAAAATTTTCACAAATTTCTTGATATTTTCTCAAAGTTGCACCCGAATTTTCCTCCCGGCATCGGCTAATTCATTTTTATTCCTTTGCCTCCCCTCGTGAAATTCAGGTATGGGGGAGGAGTGTGTGAGTTGTTTTCTCTTATAATTTTTAGAAGTTTTCAGTCTCCGTCATCCCTTATCAGGTATTTCCTCAACTTTCTCCTTTATCATTTCTCTTTTCTCTTGCATTCACATACATTGAGGACAATGCATGATTTAGGTATGGGGGGGTTTTAGTGTAAATATAAAAATCAGAAAATCCAAAAAAATTAAAAAAATTAAAAAATCAAAAAGAGTTCTTTTCGTATCTAGTCTTGTTAATTGATTCCTAGTTGCTTGATGCACCCTTGCATGCTATGATAATCTTATGATCCATTAACTTTTGTTTGAGAAGTGATTTGCTAAAGTTCTTGTTCACACACTTACACTAGCAAGGTGAAGCTAGTAGACTTAATTGAATTGTGCATGAAATTAGAAGGACATGATTAGGTGTAAGATGATTTGGTCTTCATGCTTTGAGTACAAGTAGGTGCATTGAGGATACCTTTACTTGAGATTGATTATGTTTTACCACACCAAGTGAGTTTTGAGCCTATATGCATATCTTTTGCATTTATATTCGTTTGCTTGAGTGTCCACTTGTCATTTGCATCGCTAGCACTTGTTTGAGTTCCTTCTTGAAATACATGACATTAATTGATGATAAAATGATAAAGGCACTTAGGAATAACCTATATTTCCAAATTATCCACACCATTCTTATATGATCAATTAGTTAACCCTTTGAGCCTAATCATGTTCTTTCGGTGACACACCACATTACTCGCCTAAGACCTTTTTCTTGTTCAGCCTTACATATTCTTGATCCCATTTTGTCAAAGGCTAGTAGGAACTTGAGGGAGCAATAAGGTGTATGAAATAGGGTTTACTTTTGTTCATAACTTTTGTGGAAATATTCGTTGTTACCTTGATAGTCGATTTTCAAAATTAAATCTAAAGGAGGATTATTGTTATATTTATCATTTTCCTTTATATATAAAAAAAATGAAAAAAAATGAAAAAAAAATGAAAAAAAAATGAAAAAAAAAAGAAAGAATAAATATACATGAGAGTATACTTATGTTTTTTGTAATCCTCCTTCATTACGACTATTCAAGGCTTTTTGTTGAAAATAAAAATAAATTGTGTGGGGAGGAAGTTTGGTGTTGTGCATGATATTCATGGTTACTACTAGCTTTTGACACTTCACCTTATTTTGGCCTTTATTGACATACCTTGTCCCTAGCCCCATTACAACCCTAATAAAGACCTTTTGATTTTCATCATTAATGTTTGTTGTGATTTAAGTTGGAATGATACCAAGTGTCAAGCATGCATTTGATTTTGTTGGAATTGAGTGATACACTTACCCTTGTTTTTGAGTGAATATTCTTTTGTGAGTGAAAGGTGAGGTATTGCTTATTTGTTTTTTGCATAAGAGATCTCAAGTTTTGACTCTGAGGTGTGCACTTGTGGACTTAGCATGGTTACCAATAATTTTTGCACTTGACATGAACTTATAATCACTCTTGCATGGTTCTTTAAGTAGACTATGTGAATCCTTGCACTTTCCACACCAAGACTTTGCAACTTCATTTTGATTCTTAAGTTGATGTATCATGAGAGGACATGTATGTGTGGTTTGCATTACCATGTGATCTTTTATACAAGCTAGATGGATTTTGTGGGTACATTCACTATAGGCCCTCACGAGACCTCACTCGTCCACTAGGGCTGCCTAGGGGTTTAAAGGGCTTGTTGCATATGCCAAATGCAACCGTCACACCTACGAAAAGGAGTATAGGACTTTGCATCTAGATTTTCATTTTGTTTTTATTTTCCTCGAGGACGAGCAAAAGATAGGTATGGGGGCATTTGATAAGTGCATATTTTTGCATATTTTATTTACCTATTTATTGCTTGAACTCGTGTTTTAATAAATTATTTTGTTGCATTTCAGGTAAATCGTAAATAAATAAAGAAATGACAAAATAAATAAATAAAGTGCAAGGAAGGGAAAAAGGAGGAAGAAAAAGGACCAAAAATGAAAGAAGGAAAAGAATTAGGAGCTTGGAGCAAAAGGAATATTTCAAGACAAATGGAAGGTGGAGATCATCCCAACACATTAGCAAAGTGTATGGCCAAGATCAACTCTTCAAAGCTTAAGGGGGAAGGAATCAAATAGATGGCTAGGATTTCACCACCACACAACCCAAATGTATGGTGGGGATTTACCCAACAACCCCCTTAACCCTAATTCCTACCCTATAAATACCCACTCACCCCCCTTGTATTTAGTAACTTAGATTTTAGGGTAGTTTTAATTTCTTGTATTTCTTTTCTTAGTTTCAAATCTTGTAAATACTCTTATTATAATTAATGCAATTTTTATTTTCTTTACTTCTTGTCTTGCTCTTTCGTTATTGTTGCCTTGTTTCGTTATTTTCGTAAATCCCGTTGCTAACCACTTGGGGTTGAAAGTAACGAAACTTTAATTTCTTGCTCCTTGTTATAATTTTTAATTTTGAGCCCCTTTAAATCTCAATTTTATTGTGGGTTCAAAATTTTAAATTACCGTTTTAATTTTTAATTCGTAATTTGCCCCTTTAAAAATTAATTTTATTGTGGGCCATTAAAAATCAAATTTTCGTTTTAACGTAAGTTTAATTTCGTAATTAAATTTTATTTCCAAATTTAGTTTTTCTTTAAAAAAAAAATTAAAATAAAAAATTTTGTTAATCATTTACTTGTTTTTACTTCTTTAATTCGAAGCTTTGGTTACTTTACTCTGTTTTTCTTTTGTTAAAAATCGAAGCTGCAAACCTGCATCTCCCCATTCCCCTGGCGAATTGATCCCCGCCATATCTCATCTCTCTCTCTCTCTCTCTCTCTCTCTTTCTCTCTCTCTATTTCTTCCCCAGGAAACCCCTCCCCTGTATCCTCCCTTTCCTTCTTTTCCCACGATCTTCCCTTTCCCCCTTTTCTGTTTCTACCCATTGAATTGTTGCGTTTTTTCTCTGTTGTTTTGCCGTCCAAGTTTGCTGTGCTGTCTATGTCGGAGCTTTAGTGAAGAAATGTTCGAAGTTTTGTTTGTTTAATTCGCTGAATTTGCTAGTTTAATTCGAGTCTCGACTGGGTTTGTCAAAATTGTGTTTGTTAAGTTGTAATGTAATGTTAATTTAATGTTGTCGACTGGGTTTTTGTTTGTTGGGTTTTGAATTGCATTTGTAATGTTAGACTGAATCAATGCTTGTTGAATACTACGAATTCTGTTTTTTTTGCCGAGTTAACGTCGAGTTTTGCAGATGGTTTCACTGTCATTCATTGTTATTTGCTTTAGAGTTCATGTCTGTTTAAGTCTACTACTTCACTGCCCCTGTTTTGCTGAGTAAAGTAGAGTTCTGTTCTTGTTCGAGAGTTTTGAGTCCGAATTTTGTGAATCAACCCATTTTCTCGTTTTATTTTTCTGTTGTGTTTACTGGGCGATTTTTGCTAACTGTTTTGCTGGTTTTACTGGTCCTGCTTTGTTGCTGTTCATTATGGAGTTTAACTGGTCGATTTCATTGTGGTTGTTGGTTCCCAGTTTTCTGTTTCAGTGCTGTGTTCAAGAGTCTGCAATCGACATTATGAATTGAATTGTGCTGTGTTTTGTGGTTGTTTTAGTCGATTCCTGGAGTCATACGTCCGAGTCTTGTTTTTGTTTGAATCGTGTGATTTGTTTCCTGTTTTTTTTTCAAATTTATTTTAAATTTAGAATAATTTTTTTAAGATAATTTTAGATTAATTTAGTTTTAGATTTCTATTTATATCTCCTTAAAAAAAATTCTGTTTTAGATTAAATCTAATTTTAATTCGATTTTAGAATTTTAGATTAATTTAGCTTTTGTTCTTTTTATTATTAGAATAAATTTAATTTAGAAATAGTTTAAATTTACTTTTCGTAATTAATTAGTAAAAATCTAAATCTTCCAAAAATTCAATAATTGTTCTAATTCGATTAAATTAGAAATTAAGGTTGCGAATAAAAATAGTCCCTGTGGAACGAATCAATTGAATTTTACAACGAAACAAATTGTGCGCTTGCGATTCAAATTTAAATCTTTATTTTTAGCACAACAATTGGATGCGTAAAATAGCAAAGGCTATTAATGTTGAGGAGTCGCCCAATGATATGAAAGAACTTGAAAAAGGTATAATCATTAATAATAATTATAATACTTAGTTTGTGGCATGTGCTAGTATTTACTTTGGTACTAACTTATTTTTTGATAAATTTGTTTTGTAGATATAAGCAAATTGGATATTCGCACCGGACAAACTTCTCCCACAACTGCTAATTCTGTAATGTCCTGTTCCTCTGTTTTATTGCCTTTCTGCAGTTTCTACCTTTCTCTGTTTATAATTTATGGTGTCTCAGTTTTATTCTATTTATGCACTGTACTATTTCTATCTCTGCACTGCACTACTATTTTACTCTGTTTTTCTACACTGTTCTGTGAAGAAGTTCTGGGAAATAGAAATTTATGTTTTATTTGTAACTGATCTAAAAATGAAGTATGAACTGTTTGGTCTGGCACAAGAGTATTTAATGTCTTGTTGTCGGCTTAATTCTCGATTACATTAGTTCAAGCAAACTAAGCAAAGTGCAATCTGTTCATAAACTATAGTTTTGTTTACACTTACTTTTAAGTATTTTATCCAAGATTCTTTGATATACTCAGATTCCTTTTTAAGCATAAGTGTCTAATCAGTTTCTAAAGTGCTTTGGAGTTGACAAGATTCAACTATAGGTCTACTAAACAACACTTCATGTGCACTAGCTAGAAATGAAGTATCATAGGAATGAAGAGGTAAATGATTAGTTATGAGGTGTCCCTTAAAGAAAAATAAGTAGAATTCATATAATTTTACATCAGCAATCAAGTGGAATATATATCTAGCTGCAGCAATGACACTTCAACTAGACAATACAGATACTTAACACACATGATTATGATTACAATTGAAGGTGAGACAAAAGCATAGAGATTTCCATTGGATTTCTATTTCTATTGTGCTGATCTAAAACTGATTTAACTTGCTAAGTTTCTGTTGTTTTTATAATTTTAGGTGTTTTATTTTGCTGAGTGATGCGTTGCTCGTTGCTGGAACTTACTGGCTGCTGTTATGTGCTTGCTGCTGCCTGCTGGTGCATCTGATCTGAGCATGGAACTTATTTTACTCAGCTGTTAAACTAGTGTATTTGTGTGTTTTGTTTCTTATGTATGCAAACTTCTGAATTCTGGTGGTGGGATTCTGGATTCATGCCTTGTTTCAAATTATTATTGTATGCAACTCTGTAGTTGAAAACATATTTGCCACTTACCAGGAAGAACTGACAATGATGTGAATTATATAAGTTTCCTATTAATTTTAAGTTAGTGCTTTATGAATTTCTAAAAAATTGATTTTCTTTTTATAATTCGGTTATTTAATTCGGTATTCGGTTTTAACCGAAATAAAAATTTCGGTTCGGTAAAATATCCGAAATTATTTCGGTTTACTAATCGGTTATGGTTTTTAGCTTATTCGGTATTTCGGTTATTTCAGTTTTCGGTAATTCGGTTCGGATATAACCGAATAATCAACCCTACTGATATATGTCCTTGGTCGAGTGAATAAATTATGAACTTGTGTTTTATGTAAACGCGAGATTTATGCGAGGCCACCAGAAGGCCTCTTACTTGATGTTTATTAGCTGACCAGGGTGTTGACAAAAGATATGCTATCTACCACCATTAAATCCATGTAAGTAAAGTTTAAATACCGTCAAGATTCGCGTGAGATTGCAATTGATTTATTTCCCCGTGGTTTTCTTACAACATATACTATTGGCTGAACCTAAAAGAAAAAAATGTTAGAAAATAAGATATAACTTTTTTTTTTGATAGGCCAAAATTTTATTATAATAAGCCAAATTGGCAAGTACAAGATAGCAACATCTCAAGCACTATAATACATACAACTTTGTAAACCACCTGGTCCCACTGAAGAAAAAAAAATTCCTTGCTCAAAATAAAAGAAAGGCATGCCAGACACATATACTAACCGAGGAGATTCGGTCAGAAGAGAATATCTAGCAAAATATTCTCTAACGCTCAAGTATTTCAAATATTGCGTGTACTGTACGCGCTAATAGCGCGTCGTCGCGACAATATACGCAGTCAATGAAAATACTCCGAGAAGTCGGAAAAATTATGCCGTCAATTTCCCTGCCAACGAAGAACCCCCGGCCCCTAACAATACAAGCCCCTACCTGCAAACTTCCCATGCTGCACAGACAACCACCGAAATAAATCACTACTAGTCGATATTCAGACGCCACTGTCAACTTGAATCCTAAAGACGAAAAAGGAGTTAGAATGGGGAAGACGAGCCTAACGGAAAATCGTAAAACGAAAGGGGCACACAATGACGGGGAAAGCATGTATCTGCTGCCACCAGTTAGTCCGGTAGACAAACCCATATCCGAGCAATAATCAATATCTCAACAGCTAGCATGCTAGGGCGTCTCATGTGATGGCTTTGTAATTTAGTACAGTGAAGCCAAGCCGAATCCGGTCCACCAACCACCGGTTATCATCTATAATGACCCTGCCTTGTACTCCAGCCACCAGGTTTGAATGAACTAGCGAGACCCACCACCACCACATTTAACCGCCCAGCACACTCCAGTCAACATCCAACCAAACCCTACACTACATCCTTACAAAACCAATCTGTAACAAACCCTGCACGCGTCGCCGCAGGCCGGCGACACGTCGTCGCGACAGGGAGGCATGAGAAGATTATGCGCAAAGAAGCAATAAAGGGGAAGACGGTAAGACGGAGACCAATTGGTACCAGTACAGCCCCTGTGAACCAACTAAAGACGGACAACCCACATCGCCGCTGAAGTCGGAGAAAAATCTCATACCGAGGGAGGAGATCCTCGTTAAAAAACCTCTTTGGGAAAAAGAGTGATCTCCTCTTATTGTTATTCTCGTGACTTGATGGCCACTTCTTTTGTGAATCTACGCAGCAAAAGATCTGAATCGTCATCTTGTTTTTCCGGCGTGTATTAATTAAAATCAAGCAAACCATGAACAAAGTATAGCTATGAATTTCTGAGTTCATCCAATTGGAGGAACTCAGAAATCGTTTCGAAATGAAGTCGAAATCGAAGTATTCCAAAAATAAGACAAATAAATCTATAAAAGTATAGCTATGAAGGGTTCCTCCGGTCGGTGGCGGAGGAGAAGCCACCGCCGGAGGTGATGTTGGTGGCGGCTAGTTTGTATTCAGAGGAGAGAGAACAGAGATTTTTTTTAACTTACCAGCCTTTTTTTAGCAGCATCATTACCGGACTGCTTATAACTTACCTACAATTAAATCTTTAAACTCCTCTCTTATTTGGCTACACAAGTCAAAGGATTTATTTGTCATTTAGCCTGTTGAATTTTTATGATTTAATGGAGAAACAAAAGAAAAGTAAATGAAAAGAAGACATGACCAAGAAAATATATGTTTTATTGTCTAAGGATCAACTCCTTATATAAGCTTACAAGATAAAAACTGAAATATAGAATTAAATAGAAACATAATTAAAATTTATTCCTTGACTAATTCTTGCCACCAAATCAGCCTTCAACAAATATTTAAGCATAACTCCAACACTTCTCCTTGCTTCAATATTTCTTTATTGCCATGTTCAAATCAATATTAGAATAAAATATCTTGTTCTTGCTCAAGTGCAGTAGCTTCATTTGCATTCTCATATTGGTGAGCCTTACAAACTCTTGCTATGTGTCCAAGTTGTCCACATCTGTTGCATTTGGTATCATGTTTCCACCAGCAATTAATTTGTTGATGATTTGTTTTTTTGAAATATGGACAAAACCAGAAAGTTGTTATTACCTCCTCTTAAGTTTTCTACCTTGGTTTTGAGAGCAACTTCTGTCATTCCTTCAATTCTCATCCTCCTCCTTTGCTCCTGAGCTTCTAGCACATTAATCAGTTCTACTAAAGATATGTCTAAAAAATCTTTATTATTTTCCAAAGTACCAATAATCACTTCATATCTTTCTGATACGGTAACAAGAATTTTTTGTATAATCCTTGATTTCAAAAATTCGGATCCAAGGATTCGTATATTATTGGCAATAGCAACAAGGCTATCAGAATATTCTTTGATCATCTCAGAATCTTTCATTTTTTGAAGTTCAAACTCCCTAATCAGATTAAGGACTTTGATTCCATTGATTTTTTTTATCTCCAACATATTCCTTTTTGAGATATTCCCATATCTCTTTTGCTGACTTCAGAGACATAATACCTGTGAAGATATTTGTTGAAACCGCAAAAAAAAAGACATGCTTTTGCCTTTGATTTCTTTATCTTCTTCTCCTTTTGTGCTTCAATTTGTGCCATAGAAGGATTTTGTGGCAGTGTACTGTCCAAATATTCTTCCACGGCATCCCAAAGATCCAAAGCTTCCAAGTATGCTTCATGCGTACAGGCCATTGATGATAGTTGTTTCCATCAAAAACTTGTGGAGCGAATTTTGAAATATTATTGGAATCAACTTCCATGACTTAGAATGTAGGCAAGGTTTATGGTTATGGTTATGGTTATGGTTATGGTTATGGGTACGTTTATAGTTTATGCATATGGTTATGGATCATACTATATTTATCAAAAGCACAAGTCCCTCAAGAAGAGAGCTCTGATATCAAGTTGAATTTTTATGGTTTAATTGAGAAACAAAAGAAAAGTATATGAAAAGAAGACACGACCAAGAAGATATATGTTTTATTTTTTAAGGATCAACTCTTTATATAAGCTTACATAATAAAAACTGAAATATAGAATTAAATAGAAACATAATTGAAATTTATTCCTTGACTGATTCTTGCCACCAAATTAGCCTTCAATAAATATTGAAGCATAACTCCAACATAGCCAAGTAAGAGATAGATTTACTTGAAGGTGACTCGAAGCTTGATAATGAATTAGTGGCATTGTCTCTAACCATGCAAGTAGTAAGAAGTAATCATGTAAGTACTTGGATCAAGCATTTCAGTTTCATTCCAAATCACAGTAATAACGAATGTATAGCATTAATCTGAGCACTAATAAGAGGATCGGGTTTACCATCTAAAATAGAACATAGATTAGGTAGTGTTAAATAATGAAGAACTTTATTTAGTAAATACTAAATAAGAGGTTTATATATATTATTGAATATAAACCAATAAGTTTTTAATAGTAGTATAATAAAAACCAATAATTCTTATGGTACATGTATAATTACTATATTTATATGAACAACCTATGAGTATAAATAAGGTTGTTATGTAATCAGATTTAAGAAGAAGAGTTTTATTATTATGAACAAATTTTATTCACTTTTATCTTCTCTGCACTATTAGAGTATTAATTACTCTAAACCCAACATCTGGTATCAGAGCCTTAAGATCAAGAAGGCACTAATACAATTTCCGTAATATTATTTTTTTGAAGATGACTTTTCCAAATGCCAACCAACAAGTCATTCCCATTTTTAATGGTGAAAACTACATGTTCTGGAGTATAAAGATGAGGACAGTTTTAAGAGCCACACAAAACTGCTGGGAGGTGGTAGAAAAGGGCATACCTCAAAATGAGGAAAATGCTACTACACAAACAATTGATTGGTCACAAAAGGATGCTGAAGCCTTGAACAAAATTCATATTGCTATGGCTGATACAATTTTCCCCAGAATTATGAATGCAACTTCTGCGAAAGAAGCTTGGGATATTCTCAAAAATGAATTTGAAGGTAATGAGAAGACAACCAAGATACGCCTTCAGAGTCTCAGGCGAGAATTTGAAAACTTAAAAATGAAAAATGGTGAAAGTATCAAAGATTACACGTCTCGAGTAATTAAATTGGTGAACGAGCTGAAGTCAAATTGGGAAAAATATAACTGATCAACGAATTTTTGAAAAAATGTTGGTCAGTTTATCTGAAAAATTTGATACAGTTGTTACTGTGATAGAAGAATCCAAAGATCTCACACAGTTAACCATCTCAGAATTAATGGCTTCTCTACAGATTCATGAAGATAGAATGTCCCGAAAAAATGAAGCAGCTGGAGAAGGAGTTTTCAATCAAAGCACAAAGTTCCATCATTCAAGCAAAATAAAAAGGTTGGACCAACAAAAAGGTTCATTTCCAACAACTTCAAAGAAGCTGACAGAAAAGGCACATTTCCTCCATGTCCGAATTGTAGGAAAACAAATCATGCTGAAAAGAATTGTTGGTTTAAAGGAAAAAGCCAATGCTCTTATTGTAAAAAATTTAATCATACGGAGGACGAATGCAGACTAAAAAACCAGCATGCAAGTAGATCGGAGTCAATAGAGGACGAGAACAAATTATTCTTTGCGTTTCAAAGCATGTCTAATAAGAAGAACACATGGCTCATTGATAGTGGATGCACGAACCATATGACCAAGGATTCTCAGTATTTCACTGAAATGGACTCAACCATCAAAGTTCCGGTAAGAATGGGCAATGGAGCTATGGTGCATTCTGAAGGAAAAGGAATTGTTACGATTCAGACAAAGAAAGGAACACGTCAAATTAAAGATGTCCTCTATTTTCCCAGATTGGATCAAAATTTACTAAGTGTTCCTCAGATGATGCAAAATGGATATTCGATCTATTTTGAAGGAGACACATGCACTATATTTGATACAAAAGGAAACAATATTGCTAACTTAAAAATGCAGCAAAAATGTTTTCCTATTCAGTGGGTGAATAAAGCACCAGAAAATTCAATGCATGCACAAGCCAATGAGCTAACGTGGCTGTGGCATAAACGCTTCGGACATAGCAACTTACAAAGCTTAAAGTTTTTATCAAGCAAAAACATGGTGAAAGGTCTTCCAGCAATTTCAGAAATTATTGGTGTATGTGAAGGATGCCAACTCGGAAAAATGTCTAGAAAGCAATTTCCTTCTGGACAAGCATGGAGAGCATCCAAGAAGCTAGAGTTAGTACACACGGATGTCTACGGACCTATGAGAACACCTTCACTTGATAATAGCAAGTATTTTATCTTATTTATCGATGACTATTCTCGGATGACTTGGGTATACTTCTTGAAGGAAAGATATGAGGTATTTAAAATCTTCAACAAGTTCAATGTAGAAAATGAAAGTGGATTTAGAATCAAGAATCTCAGAAGTGATAATGGGACATAATATACCTCATCAGAATTTAAAGCATTCTGTGAAAAGGAAGGTATACACCGACAATTGACTGTTCCATATACACCACAATAAAATGGTGTAAGTGAAGGAAAAAATAGAACGGTTATGGAGATGGCAAGATCAATGCTGAAAGACAAAGGTTTGCCAATTAAATTTTGGGTAGAAGCAGTCTATACAGCAGTATATCTTCAGAATCGACTACCTACAAAGGCTGTTAATAAAAGAACACCTCTTAAAGCATGGTATGGGCATAGACCATCTGTTGGTCACTTGAGGATATTTGGATGTATATGTTTCATCTATGTACCAAGTGAAAAGCGCCATAAACTAGAAGATAAAGCTGAAAAAGGAATATTTCTTGGCTACAGTTCACAGTCCAAGGGATATCGGGTTTACAACCCACAAAATAATAAACTTCAAGTCAGCAGAGATGTTGTATTTGATGAAGATGCTTCTTGGGATTGGGAGCATAATGAAATCAAGAAAAGATATGTGGTGACTCAACCAATTAATACAGAACCTACACCAACAATAGTTGGTCAACCTGAACAACATTTTCAGGAGGAGTCTGATAGTTCTTCAGATGACCCAGACTCACCAAGGTATGAATATGATAGCTTTTCGGATTCACCTCCACTAAAAACTCGAAGACTCTCTGACTTATATGAAAATACTGAAAGAGTACCTGACTAAGATCCTGAGCAAGTTCAGTTTTGCTACTTTGTCTCGGATGATCCAAATAGTTATGAGCACGCAGCTCAACACAAAGAATGGAGAGATGTAATGAATGAAGAAATCTCCATGATTGAAAAGAACCATACATGGGTCTTAGTAGATAAACCACCTCACAAGGACACCATTGGCGTAAAGTGGGTGTACAAAACCAAACAAAATCCAGATAGTTCAATTAAAAAATTCAAAGCAAGGCTAGTCGTGAAAGGCTACTCACAACAATTTGGAGTGGATTATAATGAAACTTTTGCACCTGTCTCAAGACAGGACACAATCAGAACAATTCTCGCTCTTGCAGCACAACGTAAGTGGAATATTTACCATCTCGATGTGAAATCTGCATTTCTAAATGGATTCCTGGAAGAAGAAATCTATATTGAGCAACCACCAGGATTCATAATAAAAGGAAAGGAACACAAAGTATTAAGATTAAAAAACGCTTTGTACGGACTTAAGCAAGCTCCACGAGCATGGTATAGCCGGATTGATAAATATTTTCATCAACAAGGATTTCAGAAGAGTCCAAATGAAGCAACATTGTATATTAAAAAGGAAGGATCTGACATTCTAATTCTTTCTCCTTATGTTGATGATCTTATTATCACAGGAAGTAATCTTTCAATGATTACTAAATTTAAGCAACAAATGATGAAGATGTTTGAGATGAGTGACCTGGGGTTAATGAACTACTTTCTTGGAATGGAGATTGATCAATCTAAAGAAGGAATCTTCATCTGTCAGAAAAAGTATGCAACCAATATATTAAAGAAGTTGAACATGGAAAGATGTAAACCAATCTCAACTCCGCTTGCTCAAAATGAAAAATTGAGTAAGGATGATGATTCGGGGGAAGCTGACTGCAAGCGTTATAGAAGTATAATAGGCAGTTTATTATACTTAACTGCAACCAGGTCAGATTTGATGTATGCCACAAGTGTTCTCTCCAGGTTTATGCAGAAACCAACACAAGCTCACATGAAGGCAGTAAAGAGAGTTCTTCGCTATGTGAAACGTACCACAGACTACGGGATATGGTTCACCCCTACTGAAAATCCTGAACTGATTGGATATTCAGACAGTGATTGGGCTGGATCAATAGATGATATGAAAAGCACTTCAGGTTAAGTGTTTTCACTTGGAAATGGTATCTTTTCTTAGTTAAGTCAAAAACAAAATACAGTTGCGCAATCAACAGTTGAAGCAGAATATATAGCAGCATATGCAGTAGTTAACCAAGCAATATGGCTTAGAAGGATACTCTCAGAATTAGGTGAAAAACAAAAATCAGCAACTAAAATATACTGTGATAGCCCATCAGCAATTGCTATTGCAAAGAATCCGGTTCAACATCGCAAGACCAAACATATTCAAATAAAGTACCACTTTGTGCGAGAAGCTGAAAATAGAGTAAAAATCAGTCTAGTTCACTGTAACACTGAGGATCAACTAGCTGATATTTTCACAAAAGCACTTCCAAAACCAAAGTTCGGAATCCTCAGGAATAAGCTTGGCATACAGAAGAAGTTCTTCAAGGAGGAGTGTTAAATAATGAAGAACTTTATTTAGTAAATACTAAATAAGAGGTTTATATATATTATTGAATATAAACCAATAAGTTTTTAATAGTAGTATAATAAAAACCAATAATTCTTATTGTACATGTATAATTACTATATTTATATGAACAACCTATGAGTATAAATAAGGTTGTTATGTAATCAGATTGTAAGAAGAAGAGTTTTATTATTATGAACAAATTTTATTCTCTTTTATCTTCTCTGCACTATTAGAGTATTACTCTAAACCCAACAGGTAGCTACATTCCTGCTTTTACACATCTCGTACAAGATTCTTTGGATATAATGTATACCTTCGAGTTTCCAGATGCCACTTGTTAATGATGGAGTAGCCTGTTAGGTTAGGTGCTACACAATTAACGAGATTCAAACAAACAAATAAAACAAAGCACACACACAAATATATTTGACGCGGAAAACCCATGTCCCAAACTCGTATTATTAATCTTAACAATATCAATAATACATTAATCACTCGGTGTATCACTCACACAATACTCAAGCCAAACAATACTCAAGTATATATCAAAACATAATATGACTATGTTTATATAGCCACCCAAAACTTAGCCACCAAGACTTGCCATACTTGTTATACAAGCCTTCCAATTCTTGGCACCTAATTACCTAACTTTGTGAATAAGACATACCATATATAATAATTGTGTATCCATACAATTATTACCTTACCCATATATGACTTATATCACCAATACCCATACTGCCGTATTGGGTTTAAGCCCAACAATCCTCCCCTTCAACCCAATACGGTTCCATGCATAACCGATTTAACGGTCACCATCAAGACATCGACGTCCATTCGCCAATACCTCCCCTCGAACAATAACCTCTCCTTCTAGCACAAAAAGATTTCTTTTGTCCTTCCATTCTTTGAGTATCTCTAAATCCCATTTAGTGACCTCCAAAATACCGTTCTTCATCATAACAGTATATCCCAAATCAACTAATTTACCCAATGAAATTAGATTTCGATTTAACTCCGTATTCCCAACCAATAAAGAAGTAATCACAGTACTATACTTCTTTGGTAGAGACACAAGTAGAAGAACAGCTTTGTCCTCATCCTTCAATTTTTCATCCAAATTTTTCAGTTGGTTGATCAGGCCATTAAAACGATTCAGATGATCTCTCAAATCTCCATCTTCCTCCATCTTGAGCCCGAACAAATCTTTCTTGAGGAACAACTTATTTGCCAAAGACTTTGAGTGATACGTCTTCGTCAACTTCTCCCACAATTTTTTAGGGTTATCCTCCTTAAGAACATCATACTTGATTTCCGGTGCAAGGGCCAACCGGATTGTCGATGCTGCACATAACTTCATATCTGCCCACTTTGGATCTTCCACATCAGCAGGCTTCTTGTCTTCAAGAGTTGCATACAACCCTCGTTGAATCAACAGATCTTTCATTGTGCTCTGCCACAAGGTAAAATTGTTTCTTCCATTAAACAATTCAATCTCGAATCCCCCGACCTTATCCATCACGAACCTCGAACCTCGGCTCTAGATACCAATTGTTAGGTTAGGGGCTACACAATTAACGAGATTCAAACAAACAAATAAAACAAAGCACACACACAAATATATTTGACGCGGAAAACCCACGTCCCAAACTCGTATTATTAATCTTAACAATATCAATAACACATTAATCACTCGGTGTATCACTCACACAATACTCAATCCAAACAATACTCAAGTATATATCAAAACATAATATGACTATGTTTATATAGCCACCCAAAACTTAGCTACCAAGACTTGCCATACTTGTTCTACAAGTCTTACCATACTTGTTATACAAGCCTTCCAATTCTTGACACCTAATTACCTAACTTTGTGAATAAGACATACCATATATAATAATTGTGTATCCATACAATTATTACCTTACCCATATATGACTTATATCACCAATACCCATACTACCGTATTGGATTTAAGCCCAACATAGCTATCGAGGCTTGTTGTACTGGAAACCCTTGGTCCTCTAAAATGACAAATAGAAGATCATAATTTAAGCTCAAACCTAATATTGCTTATGAAAAGCTGGCGATAGGCTAGGTTGATACATTTTATATTGTTCAAGGCACTTGCTCAAATTTAATCTGCATGAAGTTTGATGGTTCATGATTCTTTATTACATAATTAATTGGTGGATTACTAGGTTTTACTTGGACTGTAATTAAGGTTGGGTTCATGTAGCAAAGTGCATGTGTTGACAGTGATGATTGTCCGATGGTCAACAAGATTCTGAAGCAGTATAAGAGTAACTCTTTGCTTATGTCCTAGTAAGTGCAAGTTGTTACTCTACTACTCCACTTATGCATCTGTCTGGCTAATCAGCCCCTGTGTAGGTCATAAGCCAGAACTGATTTTTCCTCTATTTATGGGATATTTGTGCCCTTTCCAAGTACAAAATTGATGAGCTCCTGGTCGATAAAATCTGTAATTTATGGGAACTGATTTTATTAATGGGGAAATTAATTCTAAGGTCCCTGAACTATTAGTCATTTTTTATCTAAGTCCCTGAACTAAAAAATGCAAATTGATAGGTAATTAAATTTTTAATTTTTTCTCATCAAAGTCCTTCTGTTAAAATTCATTAAAGGTCCGTTAACTTTTGCTGACGTGTACTATTAGACATTTTTTATGTAAGTCCCTAAATTATTAGGTATTTATTATATAAGTTCCTGAACTGGAAATTTAAATTTAAATCTCAATTTTATATTAAAAATCACATTTATTACTTTCATTCTAAAATCTTTTCAGTTTAGAATTTTATTTATTTTCTTTTTTAACTTTGCATATATTTGTGTTCTGAAAAACATTAAAAAATTAATATATATGTACAATGATTTCATTTTAACTTTGTTTATATTTATTTTTTTAGTAATTTTTATAAAGTGGTGTAAACAATATAAAAAATTGTTTTACATTTATTCCTGACATGTAAATTTTAGATGTATATCACACTTTGGTGAATAATTTTTTTTATATAATTTCAATAAATTAGAATATAAAATATTATAATTTTTTTTTAAAAATAAATAAAATATTAAAATTTTTAATCACTTGATTTTTTTTATATATAAGTCCATGTATTTTTATAATTCATTTAACATTACTCATTTTAATATTAAAAAATAATAAATGTGATTTTTAATATAAAATTGAGATTTAATTTAAATTTTCAGTTCAGGGACTTACATAAAAAATTCCTAATATTTTAGGGACTTACATGAGAAATGCTTAATAGTAGGATGTCACGTCAGCAAAAGTTAATGGACGTTTAATGAATTTTAACGGAACGACTTTGATGAGAAAAATTTAAAAATTCAATTACCGATCAATTTACATTTTTAATTCAGAAACTTAGATAAAAAATGACTAATAATTCAGGGACCTTAAAATTAATTTCCCCTTTTATTAATAGATGCTTCATCACACTTGTGCATTAGAAATGGTCCATCAGGAGAGCTTCAATCGAATTATATAGTAGCCAATATTTCAAAAAAAGTAGGATGAAAGTATGTTATTATCTGCAAATCAATATCATGTGCCATTTATGACTTTTCCTATAATTTGAATCTACTTATAAATGTAATTCGCATTAATCTGCTCTCACGTTATAAACTACTTCACTCTTAAACCATGTATATTTTATGATTTTTAAACATTTAGATGGGAATTATTTTTGTAAGGGGTAGAGTAAATTTATGCATCTGTTAAGATCATTACCAAAATAATAAGGTAAATATATTACGCTTTATTATCAATAACAATTAAGGTATAGGAGAAAACTATATAAAAAGTCGTTGGGCTCATTATGTTATAAATTCTTTTATGTTTTCACCATACATGGTTTTGGTACTTGCTGGGGGAGAAGTAAGCAAAATCAGTAAAATTCAAAATCAATAAAACTTAATTAGTAGTAAATTCTAATATTTGGACAGACAACGTAGTCATGAGATATGACAACTGTCATGGAATTTGTTTTTATCAGAAAGTCATGGAATCAGATGTAGATTTTTCGTTTTCCAATATTTCATTATAAACTTATTCATGGAATCGGATGTAGATTTCGTTTTCCAATATTTCATTATACAATAAATATGTTAACTAATTTATTAAAAAATTGTTCAAATTTTGAGGTTTCTTCTTTTCTTTTTATTTTCTTAAAAAAGTTCCAAATTTCAGTTGCCTCTGCTATGACAACACTTTTGAAACTTCTGGTTGAATGAATTGATTTGTATCACAATACTTTTGCCTCTCTTGTTCGCTTCAATTATGTATATAAATCTCTGTTTTAGTATTTGAACTATTACGGCCAAACGAATGAGTTGTAAAATATAACCAAACTGCCTTGTATTTCTAAAAAAGCGAACAAGTCGAGATTATGCAATTAAATAACTTTATTAGTACAGGAGAAGCCCCCAGCGTTAGTAGGCAATTTGGTTTCAATCCAAATCACAGGACTGCCTAGTACTAATATGAGCACTAATAAGAGGTTCAATATTACCATCTAAAATAGAATTCAAATTAGGCAGCTGGATTCCTGTTTTTACATCTTGTACAAGTTTGTTTGGATATAATATATACCTTCGAGTTTCTTGATGCCACTTATTGATGATGGAGTTCCTATCTATGCTTGTTATATTGGAAATTCCTTGGTCCTTCAAAATCACGAGAAGTGTGGCCTTTAAACGGTTAAGGGCCTTGATCTTATTTGCAAATCTGCTCCTTTCACCTGCAAATGGGCGATTGTCATTCAACTTGAATTTATTAGTTACTGTACCCTATAACCATAAAGAATTTGATGAGAAGAGTAAAATGAAGATGTACTAGCTACATCAGCATTCTAACTTGTCTTTGTACATCAAATCTACTTTGGACTATTACTATGCCATCATTTAACTTACAAAGTCAAAATAGGATTACTAGAACAGCGGTGAGTACTTGTTAGAACCAGTGAATAATACATGTATGCAAGCCTTGTATTATACATGATCACGAACTAGAAACGCAGCTAGAACCATCAATGCAAAGTCGATGAAGTAGGTCATGCAGAAGAACTGAATAACTGATCTCCAGATTGTTAATGTGTTTTATCTTATAGTTTCGTTGACTTGTTTAATTAAATAGCACAATTTATTTCAGTGACAATATTATTACTCCATAGGCTAATATTAATTTTAATATTAGTAACTGTGACATTGTACTTACTATAATTTCAGGCTTGTCTGGTTATACTGACAAGTACTTATTACATACAATAATTCAAAGTTAATTTGAAAGTAGAAGTGAACTGTGAACATAAGTCAAAACTTAAAAAGCAGAGAATAGATACTTTTTTTAGCTAATTAGGAAATAGGTACCTATATGTAATAGCTTTTTTAAAACCCAAAAATATGAATTAAAGACACGGGTACTAAAGTTGAACAGACAAGTGCGAACATTGCCACTGGTTTAATTTAGTTTTTAAGGTTTAAAACATGGCTTTTATCAAATGTCAGTGGACAGGTTGAAAATAAAAGAACATGAGGGGTAAACGATGTAAACAGGAGAGTTGTTGGGCCAGAAAAGAAGTAATTTATGACAGAACACTCCAATATTAAGTCTCAAGCACTTTACAACAGATGAGCTATATATCTTTGTCGAAACACATTGATTAATGATGAAAAGAAGAAAAAGTGAGTGGTCACTGACCCGAGGATTGCACTTTCAAGCCAGTTGATATGTGCTGAATGCAGACAGAAGACTCAGTTACACGCCGCTTCTGTTTAGAGGATGGGATGAATGAGATATCTAATTCTGTGTCATCAATATTTAAGTCAGGAGCTGTGTTGAGGAATAGAGGAATCACGTTTACTGCGGCCAAGTTAACCTGAATGAAATTTAGTAACCACAAAAAAGTCAATGCAAAATCCAGGTTGTAATCAATTCGTTGTGCATTAAGTTTAGAGGATGCAAAAATAATAATATTTATAACGTTAGGACGGGAATTAGAAATTTCGAGTAGAGTACTCGACTTCATTCCGTAATATAGAAGAAAGTATTCCTTGTTTATACCAAATAAAGAACACTAAGATTAGCATGACTGGATGATGTTCTTAAAGAGGATATATAGTTTGACTCACCCATCACATAAGACATACATGGTCATTAGAAATATGTTACGATACATATGGGCTTGGAGGCAAAGTTTAATTTGTCGTATGGTGATATGGTATTGACCAGATTTTTTCTCATACATATATGTATACACCTCTGACCTGTTCTATGCAAGCTGGCCTGTACTGTTATAAACATTTTAGTATTTATGACATATCCATGGCCAATGTTAAAAAAATAAAAAAATAAATAATAAATCAAAGTAGCCTACAATGTAAAATACATCATTTTTTATGGTAAAATTATGTGAACTGCTGTATATTTATATGTTATAATTTAAATACTTGTTTAATTACTATAGTCTATGTGTGTGTGTGTGTACTGTGTCCAAAAAACAAATCCAGACAGAGTAAAACAAGGATGCCAGGACAACAAAGGTTACATATCCAAAAAGCACTTTTAGATCTGACAATGCAATGAAGCAGAATTCATTCTAACTACAATTACAGAAGGGAACTGGGATACCTCAGCGCACTGGGATTCACTTTGAGTGCTTCTAGTTATACAATGAACACCTCGTTCCCCTGAAAGACAACCATAAGCATACTCGGATTCAAACTCAATTGTTGCAGACTTAATACCACCAGTCTTTAAAGAACACTTCTCTGTAACCCTTCCATTGTACCCTTGTCTTCGACCCCATCTTGTATACATTTTTAAGAGTTGTTCTGCCCAAATCTGGTTCTGCAATTTGACAATCAATATTAACTAAATTATCAATTTAAAAAACCATTCAGCTGATTTCAAGCAACAGTATCAAGAGACTAGTGCCCTTGCATAACAGCATAAGAGATAAAATAGGGATAATATTCTGTCTGGATATGTTTTCCAACATAATCATAGATGTGTAATCAACAAAGATTTCAACTTTCAACTTCAAGTAGAATTAAAGTAATGATTTGGAAGCAAGATAAGCTGTATACACTTTAAATCATCCGTAACATTACTAACAATATGGTATGCTTATGAGATCAAGAAAAGAGGCAGTGGAAGAGCCAAAAATTGACTCAGATATCCAATGTTTGGCATGCCCTATAAACCCTGCCAAGTTATTAAATCTTTCGTGGACAGGACTATTTAGTAATAAAGTGAACACAACCATCAGAAGCATAAGAAGCTTTAGTAGATAAGTTCCTAACACAAAAAAAAACAATAAGAAATGTTTTCTATTGTAAGACAAATAAGTATTTCACAGGCAACATATAAACTTTAACCTTAACAAAGCTCGCATGTTTTTTATACAAAATCTCCTATAGGTGTACGTAAACTAAGAAACACCTTACAGCACAGGCTAGGTCTTGCCAATCATTTGATGATTATAGACATTTTCTTTGAAGACCTCCAAACAACGCAAGACATGAAGTAGTTATATATTATCTATTGTTAAGCATTAAAGGCTCTCTTAATTACATATTCTGACATTCATTTTAATTTGCAAGGACGAGTATTTCTTACTTGGCTCCAAACTTGCAAGAGCAGTTTTTTTTTTTTTTTTGCAAAATTGTGCAGGAGCAGTTTAAAGTACTTAACATAGATTATAGAAATACCTCCGAATATATGCCTTCTGATCCAGCTTCAATAACAACACACGCTCCCTCAGCATCAAATGGACCGTCAAGAAGTTTGGACATCTTATATTTATTCAAGAATTTTCTCACATCCACAGATGTTGCATATGCTTGTTTAAAGAGCCTATGATTTATAACATCCTTGCCTGCCAACTCTGTTAACAGCTTAGCTTCTTCAGCCTGCAGAGTAGCATACAACTGAATAAAGGATGACTTGCCCATGTTCCTTCAAATAAAGATTAGTTAACACATTAAATTACCTTATATTGTATATCTTTAAGGGCATCAACCACCTTAACACTATCAGCTAACTTGAGAAGGATATCATTCGACATAGAAACATCATCCCACAAATCACATGCTTGTATCATATCTTCCTGCTTCACACGTGTTGCTTCTTCAGCTTCCAGTGCTGCAGGTGCCAACATTTCTGCACGTAAAACAGAATCTTCTATCTTCCTTCTCAATGAAAATAAACCTATAGCAGAATCCCCAAACAGTACTATCATCAATTTGAAGAAATTAACAACAGGCAACCCATGCCAGAACAATTATTAATATCAAAATTGCACATTAAAGCCTAGAATCATTTCTGAAATTGAGAATGTAATTATCATACACCCTTATTAAGATTCTTATAACATAAAACGCAGTCTTCCACATCCAGTTACCAATAGAAAAAACAAATTTAATTACTTAAAACATCTTTACTTCCTGAATATTTTTCATTCCAACTGTTTCAAATAGAAAAAACATCTTTACCAATAGAAAATATTGCAAATTCAGAATGAAGGCCTTTAACAAAAATGTAAATACATTGAACTTGAACACACAAGATAAGAATAAGGACGTGAAATTTTAAACTTCATATTAAGATAAACTCACCACAAGCAATCAACATAAAACTATTATCAAGACATGAGGCTTAAAGATAGTGACACACACAAAATATATGTATATAAGGAATTTAAACTCCTCCAGAGGATGAATTAATCCATATTTTTTAATATTTTGAATTGGCCCAAATATCGACCGACAGACCGACCAACGGAAAAACAAGAAAATAGGGGAGGGGGGGTGAGAGGGAGAAACCTAATTCATTGTAGAACTGGGTCTTGTCATTGGAGGCCTGACAGGCTCGAACTGATAAAGGTAAGATACGCTGATTCTGAAATATCTTACTGGTTGAGTTTGAGCTAAAATGTGCAACTGTCCGTACACACACTGCTTCAGCCGCCATTTTAGTAGAATTAGCTTTCCTGTGTTTCCTGTGCTAAACCCCTTGTATTCTATACTATGATGCAGGGGTTATCACTTATCATCTATTCTATTCTATGACCCCCTTGCCTTTGGGTGTTTCTTTTATTATTTTTTTGTGATTAATAAAATTATACACTATTTATTATTGAATTTACTTAAATTCATAAAAAAATTAAAATTTAGAAAAGTATTTTAGAGTCCACATAATAATTTCAAGTAAGAACTTCGTAGCAGAATTTATATTTTTGGAACAATTTGTATTGCTTCATCTTTGTTCATCTGAAAATTAGTTGAAATTCTTCTGAAAATAAGATTTCTCTCTTTTTTTTAATGTAAAGTACCGTCTAATTGGAAGTTAATAACTACCAGAATTTTACACATAACACTTGATAGTAGATGAAAGAAAAATATTGAAGTCAATCTCAATCTGTATGACTGTATTTAGAAACCTAGTTAGCTAGTGTGACTAAAAATGAGCATGATGAACATTGCTTGTAAAATAGTAGGGGTTTACACCTTTAATGATCGCCTCGTGAGATTCAAAACAAAATCCCAATACTTGAAAAGCATGGACATACTGTCCATCTGTCAGAATCTAGGTTTGTAAACATACACTTCAGTTTCTAGTTAGATTGTTGATAAGTGAATTTTATATCCACTTGAAGCATTCCATATCGGCTTAAATTGATTCACGTGGCCTCAAGTTTGTTGTAGTTTGATGTGTTTTTATTTAGTTGTGCGGGTTCGTGATTTATCAACTAGGGTTGTTGTTTTCGTCAATTTTGGAGTTGAATTCAAACATAGGAATGAAGAATGGAGTCTTGCTTTAAACCACCATGAAGATTTGAAGTCAAGAGAAGAGAAGATGGAAGCAAATGCAAAAGAAACGGACTAAAACGGAACAAGAACGAAGAAAAGAGAGCAGAAAAAGCAAACTGGCAGAATCATCCAATGCTGAGAGCGCCCAGCCAATGCTGAGAGCGCCAGAATTGCTGAATCCAGCGCTGAGAGCGCCCAAGCCAAGGCTGACAGCGTCCGGACTTCCTGGAATTTTCTAATTTTAGTCCTATTTCGATTTAAATTGTATTTTTAGTGTTTTTCTTGCTGGGCAAGACTTCTAGGGCCTATATAAACACATCCTACCTATGTAATTCATAATATAACATAGAAACAAGGGAGACAAGTTGGAGAAGGATTTTACGAAGCTCGTGACAAGCAACGGAGATCTAGATCTACTTCATCTTTTGTTTTCTTCTATTAGGATATTCTGGATTTCAGATTTGTTTTCTTAACTCTTCATTCTAGTTTATTTGTATTCGTTCATACTTTGTTTATTATCATGGTTTCATCAGATCCCATGATGACGAACGGTTCAATTATGAACTAATCGTTGTCATGGGATTCTAACGGATTTATCTATGTAGTTTAGTAGTTTGATTACTTTTAAAGATTTGTGTGTGATGAATTCTTGATATCCTCGTATGGTTAATCTTAATGCTTTTAGATGCATAGCTAACATCTAAATTGAATTGTTAATCTCTTGCGAAACGAGAGTGGATCTTGAGATTTAGAACTTGTCATGCTAGCATAGGATAGGTTGATGTTTTAACATCATGATTTGTAGCGTAATTAGAGATAACTATGCTGCCCTATGTGATCAATATGGATAACTTGTGCTTCAACCGTTATGTTTTCAAATCTTATAGAGATATAGGGTCTAAACATAATTGGTGTCTTCCCATCTTCTATCTCTTTTGTGGATGTATGAGTAGTTTGGTATTCGTATACTGAGAAGTAGCGTATAGTTGTTTCGTGTTGTCTGGTCAGATATCATAACCGTCACATACTTTGATTAAAGGCATCAACTCTAAGCGAAGTATTTAATGAAGTTAGGATCCCATGTTTTCTCTTGCATAAGTAATTCGATTCTAATTCTTGTTAGTTAATTAATTCTTAGTTTTTTAGTTGTTTCTTAGTTAATTGAGATAATCAAAACCCAAATTTGTTAATTGTCTTAGCAGTGAGTAAAAATCATACATTGTTGCATAGGTGCATTAACTGAATTGAAACCTAAACCAGATCTCTGTGGGAACAAACTCAACTTTATTCTATATTACTTGTGACCACGTACGCTTGCGTGATTTAGTGCAAACAATTGTCAATCAGAGTTTGAGCTGTACTGATACCTGACGGTTTTGCAGGGCGATTTTGTGACTTTCTGGCCGATAAATGACTAAACCACAAACACTTGTGCCTGATATAAGTTACCGAATTGAATCAAAATCTTTTCATAGTTTATTTTAGTCAAGTCAGCACTGGGGATTATTATAGTTATATATATAATATACTAGCTGTATTGATATAAATTGAGAGAGAGAAAAGCATATATTTACTTGTCAAAGATACCACTTTATTATGCAGAAAGCAAGTACAATTTATGGCCTGTAAGACTATGTAACAGAAAGCAAATAAACAAGAAAATTATGGACTAATGAGCTAGACAAATCCCTGCAATCTCTCAACTCCTTTATTCTGCTGCTCCTAGAATATATTCACCAAATCAGACCATATCTTCAGAGCATCAATTACAAATCATGCAATAAATAACACACTGCAATATAAGTTTAAGATTAAAATGCCAACAATCTCCCCCGTAATATTAAACTTGTTTAATCAGGTTCTTTACTCCCAGCAGCTTCCGCATCTTCTCGAATTTAATGGTCGACAACGCCTTGGTTAAAACATCTGCTCGTTGTTCTTCACTGCGAATATGCTTCAGAATAATCTCTCCACGCTCCACGCATTTTTGAATAAAATGAAACCGTATGTCTATATGTTTACTTCTACCATGGAACATGAGGTTCTTGGCTTGATCAATAGCCGACCGGTTGTTGATATACAGGGTTACTGGACCATTATACTCCTCAGATATTTGACTCAACACATTCTTCAACCAAATGCCTTGACATGCTGCGACCGTGGCAGCCATGAATTCTGCCTCGCAGGATGATAGAGCAACACTCCTTTGTTTCTGAGAAACCCATGTAATCACACTGTCATTCAAGTAGAAAACTACACCTCCTGTGCTTCGTCTGTCATCCAATTGTCCAGCCAAGTCGCTATCCGAGAACCCAGTCAACACATTATTTCCAGCCGGTTCCATCACTACATGGGAGGATCTTGCTCAGAAGTTTCTTACTAAATTCTTCCCCATGGCTAAAACAGTAGCAATAAGGAACGCTCTAACTCAATTTGCACAGCAGTCTGGAGAATCTTTATGTGAAGCTTGGGAACGCTACAAGGAGATGCTTCGAATGTGTCATCATCATGGTATGCCTGACTGGATGGTGATTAATGGTTTCTACAATGGGTTGGGAGCACAATCTAGACCTTTGCTAGATGCAGCATCAGGTGGAGCTCTATGGGCTAAGAGTTATGCAGAGGCTTATGATCTAATTGAGACGATGGTTGCCAATGAATATCAGAATCCAACTCAGAGACTATCTCAAGGCAAGGTAGGAGGAATTCTCGAAGTTGATGCAGCTACGGCTATTACAGCTCAGTTGAGGGCTCTAACTATGAAGGTGGATTCTCTTACCAACTATGGAGTTCAGCAGGTTGCTAGTGTTTGTGAGTTATGTGCGGGCGCACGTGAGACGAATCAGTGTGCTATCTCTTCTGAATCAGCACAGTTTGTGAGTAATTTTCAGAGGCCTGCTGCACCAGTTCCAGCCAGCTATCATCCGAACAACAGGAATCATCATAATTTCAGTTGGAGCAACAATTAAGGTGCTCAACAACCTTAGCAGCCTTATCAGCAATATGGAGCGAGGCCATTCAATCAAGGCTATCAGTAACAGTATGCTCCAAGGCAACAATTCTAACCTCCGGGATTTCATCGGCAGCAACAGCCTCATGCCAGTTCGGGGCGATCTTCTTCTGAAAAATCTGAATTGGATGAATTGAGGTTGATGGTTAAAAGCCAGGTGGTATCTCTCAAGACGTTGGAGAATCAGATTGGCCAAATTGCAAGTGCCTTATTGAATATGCAGCAAGGAACTCTTCCGAGTGATACGGAAGCTAATCCAGGCAGAGGGGAAGGAAAAGAGCAGGTGAAAGCAGTAACTTTGAGATCGGGAAAAGTTACAAAAGATCCGAAATCAGCCGCTAAGGAAGATGAAGAAGTTCAGAATCAGCAGGTTGAAAAATTTGCAGAACCAGAAATTGAAAAATCTGACTTGGTGGCTAATCAGTTGGTTGGTGAAGTAGAGAAGATCAAGGAGCCTGTTGAAAAAGCCTCTATGGAGCAGCTTCAAAGAATAATCAGATCTATCCTCCTCCTCCATATCCTCGACGCTTGTAGAAAAGTCAAGAAAGGCAATTTCAGAAATTTTTGAACGTCTTCAAGAAGTTGGAGATCAACATACCTTTCGCAGAAGCTCTTGAACAGATGCCGAGCTATGCTAAGTTCATGAAGGGTATTCTTTCACGGAAGTTGAAGCTCGAGGAACTAGAGACAGTTGCTTTGACGGAAGAATGCAGTGCTATTTTGTAGCAAAAGTTGCCTCCTAAACTTAAAGATCCGGGAAGTTTCACCATCCCGTGCACAATTGGTAACTTATCTTTCAACAAGTGTTTGTGCGACTTGGGAGCTGGTATCAATCTTATGCCTTTGTCAGTGTTCATGCAACTTGGTCTACCGGATCCGAAGCCTACCAACATCTCTTTGCAGTTGGCCGATCGGTCAATCATTCATCCTAGAGGCATAGTGGAGAATGTCTTGGTGAAAGTTGATAAGCTCATCTTCCCTGCTGATTTTGTTATCTTGGATTTCGAGGAAGATAAGAAGATTCCCATAATCTTGGGAAGACCATTCTTGGCTACGGGTAGGACCTTGATCGATGTTCAGAAAGGGGAACTCACCATGAGGGTGCAAGACCAGAATGTCACTTTCAACGTGTTCAATGCAATGAAGCTTCCAACCGATGAAGAGGAATGCTTTAAGGTGGATTTGGTCGATTCTGCAGTTACTACGGAAATTGAGCACTTGCTTAAGTCAGATTCTTTGGAGAGAGGCTTAGTTGGGGATTCTGATATTAAAGATGAGGAACTAGGCGTGGCTGATCTTTGGGATTCTCAGGTGCTGATTGATGAGGTGGTTTCATGGTCAAATCTTGAGGATAGTGCAATTGAGTCTTTTCTTGAGAAAGATGTTTTGATTGAGGGTAATAAAGACCTTCATGAGTTGTATAGGAATTTCACTTCTGATGAGATGTTGGAGGAATTGAATTCTATTTGTGCTAAGCATGGAACTTACGAAAAGAGTCAGCTTGAGGATAGTTCTTTTCATCCTAAGTCTATTGTTAAGACTTCTGTTGGTGAACTGTTAGTCACAAAGGCATGCCTGTATACATCTAATAACAAGCCTAATTGTTTGTAATGCTTTGCGTACCTACATGACCTCTTAACTGAGGGAACCTCTAGTTGTAGAGATTCTACTTGTTGTAGTACTTATAACAGGCATCAAATTCTACCTGTGTAACTGTAATTAAAGTCAGAGAATAATGCTTGAAAGAAGTTCCAAGGATCATGCCTCAAGCTTGAAGACCAAGACTGTTAAAATAAACACAGTTGGAATTTGGAGAATGAAGATTTGCCTAAGTACCAATTCGAGAAGTATGTTTGTTATATTCGAGAAGTCTAGCATTCGAGAAGTCAGGAAATCGATATCTCAAAAGACACTGTTCGATATCTCTAGAGGTCAACTAGTCAAAGCCTCATTCGAGAACTCAGAGATTCGACATGTCTAATACTCTATTCGAGAACTCAAGAAGTCAACAAGTCAAAGCATCATTCGAGTTCTCTAAGAGTCAACAAGTCAAAGCTACATTCGATATCTCAAGGACTAAAGAAGCTATTCGATATCTCAGGGATTTGATAAGTAAAATGCTCTATTCGATATTGTTGATTCGTAAACACGCAAGTATACGCGATCACAAATAGCAAGTGGTAAATAAAAGTTCATTCCGCAGAGACTGAGTGTAAATGTATATTTAATACCTATGCAACAGTGTATGGCTACTTCTTACTGCTTAACAAAGTATCAATTTTTGGGGTTTTTAATAACTAATTTAATTAACTAAGCAAAAACAGATTATCAAACAAAAGATCTTATAATTGAGAAAACATGGGATTCCAATATCATTGAATATTTCACTACAGGTTGACACATAAAATCGATTCAGGTGATAAACAGGATAATTAACCAGATAACACGAAAATAATACGAGCTACCTTTCAGTACTCTCGTATCAAACCACTTAAAATCCACACAAGATAGAATTTAAGAGGACACCACATTGCAATCAAATTATATATGTCTATATAATCTGGAAAAACAATAGAATTAAGTACAAGTTATCCTTAAGATTACATGGGGTAATATGCAATGGTTAATTCATACCACTAATCATGACTAATTAAATTAAATCACGAACCCATGCTAATATGGCGATATCTAAATCCTAGAATCCACTTTCGCATTCATCAAGGATAAAAAATTTAGATGCTAGCTACACATCTATCAATTAAACCAAACCATATTAGATTATCACAAGTAGATCACCCAAAATCAATTACATGTCAAACACAATAATATTGAAATTGAATCCATTGGAACCCCATGATAGTGATTAGTTCATGTTTGAACTTAGCACCATCATGGGTTCAATTGATAACATAATTCTACAAAACAAATAATAATAGAAGAGAAAGAGGGTTAGAAATAAATCCCCAATACTGAGAAAGAGTACAAACGATCCAAAGATTAGTCCTCCTTGCTTGTCACTAGCTTGGAGATCTTCTCTTGTTAATGTTTCTAAGAAAAATTGTTGATAGATAATAATAGAAGCTGCTACTAATTGATGGATGATATGTTTTTAGGTCTAACATTATATATATAGATGCCCTAAAAATAGGCCCAAAACAATTGACCCGGTTCAGAAAATGCCCCACAGTCAGGAACTACACAGCGCAAGGGCGCCTGAAACTCGCGCAAGAGCACCCCCTACATGCGCTATGGTGCCTCAAAACCGCGCAGGTGCGCTTGCTAATTCCTGGAATGCTGATTCTCAGCGCTGCCTCCCTTGCTGAAGTGCTGTAGCGTCCAAATGAGCGCTCTTGCTCCTGATTCAGCTCAACAGCGCCTGAAAACAGCGCTGCAGCGCCTGGAATCACGCAGGAGCGCCTCCAACTCCCTGTCAAGAATTGTAGAGCTTTATCTCCTCTTCACGTGGGCTTTTGAATCGCCCAATTCCGATGTCTGGAACTCCAGTTATGGCCAAAACAGTGATGTATGCACATTGAGCTCAAATTCTCGAGTTCTCTTGCCATGGACTTCCTGTAATTTCTACTTTAAGCTCACAGAATACCACCAATTCTTCACCAACACCACCAATGCCACCCTACTAAGAAACCTACACAAATTAGATGAAAACACATCAAACTAACACGAAACTTGAGAATTCGCAATCGTTTTAAGTATGAATGGAATGCAAATAGTGGATATAAAATCCACTTATCAAACCCCCAAACTTAAACCGTTGCTTGTCCTCAAGCAATGCAAACACAACCTAAAATGATGAATGAATGCAACTAATAACTAAATTTCATGATAATGCTAACGTGTCCTAATGCAATGGTCCCACACAAATTATCCGAAACCAACTGAACAAGCAAACGCCTCAACGAATGCAACAACTCCAAACAGAGCTCGACTAAGGCCCCGTATACTAACAATACATGCTCGGAAACGTGGTGTGTGCATTTCTCACTAGATATACTCTCGAAACTAGATAAAAGGCATAACTCATCCTTCGCCAAAACAATCACATGTTTATAAGCAGAATGAACTTTAAACACTCCATGACTCAAAGACACCACCATCATCATTTAAGGTAGACAAGGATTCATGCTTTATTACTACGACGCTATATACAATACACATGCTTATTTAACCGTGCAATGAGTGAGACCCCAAAAGGCTTATACAATAATACCCATGTAGCGAGTGTTAGGTCAGTGGATCCCAGACTATAAAAGCCTTAGGTCACTAGGACTGAGTCCCCTCAGACTTAATTACTCGAGTATTAAAGAGCTCACTCGTGGTTAATTTTGCATTTAAACTATTTACATGACTCTTTTTTTTATTTTCTGATTTTTTTTTAAAATATGCAATCTGGAATGAGCCTTTCTCATTTCCAACCCTAGACTACTCATATAAATATGAGCCGGCTACTAGCCAATTGACGCCTAGCCATTACTACACTACGATACGACACAATACTTAGCATGAAATCCATGTTTTCCCCAAAACTTAAACTTAAGTGCTCCTACGCCATCAAGGGAATAACGAAAATTCTAGATATAAATAGGTGATTAAATCTCAACAGCCAAACAAGGTATGACTCGATCTAGCCCAAGAGCAAACAGTGAGATCGTGAAAAGATTGTGTTCCCGACGCACGCAAGTCAATTTCATAAGTACTTAAATCAACCCTCTATTCATTGTCATCACACTCAAATTAACGTCGACCTATCGAGCCAGAAACAGACACTCATGTGGAATCATGTGATATGCATGAACAAAATGATATTAATAATCCTAATAATTCTATATGACATGGCATCCTAAATGCACTCGACATGGCATGGCAAAAATAAATGCACAATTACTAACATGAACTGCATGAAAATGCCTCTATATGCAATGCAAAGGCTCTTGATACCCTAAAATAATCCCCAAACTTAAAAATTGCAATGTCCTCATTGAAGGTAAAATTAAAGGGTACAAGAGATACTCCCCTACTCGTCCGCATCTCCACCCTCCTCGGGTGGTGTGTCTGGTGGTGGATAGACGTGGAGGCTCCAACACAACTGTTGTTTTATTCGAAAGCAAGAAATCATGGGTTGCCTCCCACGAAGCGCCTTTCTTTAACGTCTTTAGCTAGACTTGGCCACAATTTTCATCTTGAAAATTTTCTGCACCGCATCTCTATAAGGCCATTTAATGATCTTTTCTGGAGCGACATCTTCAACGACAAGCTTTACATGTATTCGCTCCTCACAAGATCTCTTAACATTCTCCCGCCTACCTGAAAAGTTAGCAACAATAACAATAGCAAGCAAAGGAGATGAATTACAAGAAACATACCCCAGGTGAACTAGCAATGTTTTGAGCTCGAGTTCGGGAGCTCCTTCAAATGATGGCTTAAGCCGCACCTGAGAATTCCAGAGATCTTCCACTCCAAGCAATTTATGTGGAATACGTAACCCTATTAACCAAGGCATTGTAATCCTCAGTTGGCCATGCTTTGCCTTCTCCTTCTCCGTGTCATACTTTTTACTCTGCCCTGCATCAACCAATTTCAAGCTAAAACACTCCTTATCATCCGCCGGCAAATTCATGGCTAGAGTTTGCTTCTGAAGCCTCTGTGGATATGGAGGAGGAAAATCAATTTGGATGATCTCTGTAGTCTTCTCCGGAGTAGATTTGTCAACAGGAGTGATGCTCTTTTCTTCTTCGGCCTCCAACTAGTCGAAGTCAGATTGCAACAGAGCGGCATTCAACAACTGAACATGCTTTTCTAATTCATCATCTTCCACACTGAGACCCTCTTCATCCTTCGAAGGAAATAGCATAGCCACTTGAGCCTTGGAGTTTTCTTGATCTTGGGCTGATTCTTCAGACTTTTCAGATTGCAAAGGAAGTGGTTGCGGCAGATTATTCAGAACCGAATTTTCAGGACATTCTGAATTTTCTGATTGGTTTGCCTCCGGCTTTGCTTCCTTATCAGCTTCATGTTCTGCTTCTTCCTCATCTTTGCCCTCAAACTTTCCTTCCTGAACTTCGATCATGGTCTCACCCGTGGCTAAGAAAGGCCAGTCAAGACTGATGGGAAGGTTCTTGTCCTCCTCCTCTACAGCTAGGCCTTCTGTGTCACTTGCAATTTGATTCAATGTTTTTAATGCATTTGCAATTTGACCAATCTGATCTCCTATTGTCTGGAGAGACAATGCGTTGCTTTTAACCATCAACCTCAATTCTTCTAATTCAGCTTCTTCGGTCGACTGTTGGTTAGACCAAGTCTGAAATTGTTGTTGTTGAAATCCAGTGGGTTGAAAGTGTTGTTGCAGTGGGGCGTACTGATGCTGAAAATGCCCCTGTTGCTGCTGAATTTCCCATGGATTGTATGGCTCAGCTCCAAACTGCTGATTTTGGAGTGGGTAGGATGGATATTGGGATTGCTCCATACCACTCTGATTGTAGCTCCAGCTGTTGTTGCTGTTGTACTCACATTGATGAGTGTAATGGCCACCTGCACACATGTGACACCCCCAAATCTGAGGTCAAAGATTCAGGTCGTCACATCACCATCCAACCATATCATACCAGTATTAACTGCACAACTCCACAATACATCCTTCCAGACCTCAATCTTAAGCACAAACAAGTTAGAGCCTCAGAAACGATAATCAAAAGTGCCACTAAATATTACAATTCATTTGTACAAATCAGAGTCTTACGCAATTCCACTTATACAACTATACTTGAAAACAAGTCTTACTATTACAGTTGAAAACCTATCAGACTACTCTGTAGTATTTATCAGGAACTAAATCATCTCCGGGGTAAATCTTCTACTCCTCTTCTACTGTTGCGGAGTTAACCGACCAAGTTCTTCTCTTTCTGAAAAGTTTTTATAAAGCAAGAATGAGCTACATAATGCTCAGCAAGTTCACCATTTTGTAAAATAATAACGTGGTTTATTTGGAAAACATTCCTAACTATATGGGTATATATCTCAGATTTCAAAACATAATTGGACAATGTATATGTCCGAGTTTGAATAAAACATCTATACTCACTAAGGAGCTTTAAGAATAACATATGAACCCTTTATAAGGTTCCCATTTCAATATATCTCAAGTTTGAAAATATATACATATGAGTATATCATTTTCGGCAAAACACTCTACGATTAACATCTGTACAGGGAATACATCATTGCAAACCGCTTTCCTTCCATTAGCTTAGAAGGTTTCTCATACAAAAACATTTCATTCTTTGAAACAATTGCAAGAGTGCACTAACACGTGCCAATCTTTATAGAAAATCTTGCAGTTCTAGATACTGCACGATGTCAATATTTTCTCATCAAAACCACAATATCAGCAACCTGACACTTAGGCCCAAGAAGCAGTGTTTGAATATTTTTCCAAAGTGGAGGATGGGACTGGAAGAAAACACAAAACCTGACAGGGATTGACGATGATCAGTCGCCACATCCAAGTCCAATAATCCGCGGGTCTTCTCTACCGGTAGAAGGATAGAAACTACATCCGTAACTATCCCCCGGGTGAAAACTACATCCGTAATCACCCTCGATGAAAACTACATCCGTAATCATCCTTCGGCAACACCTGGGCCGGAATAATAATTGATGGATCGCCTGGCTCACGGCCGCTTACACATCCCGGGAATCGTTCGTCAACGGTTCCCACACCTGCCAGAGTCCCTTTTTCTTTTAAAAACTCGATTTTGATTGAAAACAGAGTAGTTGAGGTCCGACATCAGTCGACCGATGATTCTTGAAATCATACAAGAAGCAGAATCTGACCGGGGGTTTTCGAAAATGTTTTGAGTTCGAATGAGTTCGAGTTTGAAAGTATTAAAATGTATCTTGGATTAACTTTGTGTTTAAATAATGAACAATAATTAATAAATAATATTTTAAGATTTAATATTAATAATTAATAAAATAATTATTCGATAAAATAAACTTTTAATCCAAGATAGGGTTTCGAGTATTTACGAAGATATGAATATAATATTTGAGTATACGATACTCCCCGAATGACCCTTCGGGTTTTCGCAATCTAGATACGATATAATAATATACCGCTCCCCGGTCAATAGTATATACGGACCTCTACGACCTCTATTGCTAGAGTCGTTGTCCGAAGAAAACATTTCAATCTAAGTTCAAGGGGTACAAGCATATATGTACTTATACAATCTCAATTGCATCAATACTTCGATAAACATAGCATTTGATATAATTGAAAACTACAAACACAACAGTGAAAGTCCTTGTATATGGATAAGTTTTGAAAAGTAAACTTGCCTTGGTTTGGTTGGGGTGGTCGAGCGTGCGGAGTCGAACGATCTATACATAAGCAATAACCGCTCGTTAGTACCTTAACAATATCTCTTTAATTACGGGGTTTTAGGGGGGTACAAAATTAACTTAATGACTTCGTCTTATGACACTCTAGCCCCACTATAGGTTCATGTCATCAGTCGATTACGCTCGTCACTTATTCAACTTAATTTAGTTACCACATTCGAATCATAACCCTTAACCCTAGAATTATGCTCCACTAATCGACTTTTTCCATTGCGCGAAATTTACTCTAGCATTTTTATAAAATCCAAAAATTCATATTTTAATCAAATTCTTTTTGGGTGGTCTTCACCACTGCATTCCTTAACTTCTCAAATTTTTCCATGATCCCACATATATTTTTAGGGGTTTAAACAAGGTTCACAAGGGGGTCACTTAGTGCAGTCCGGAATCCAGAAACACAATTCACTTCTCCGGCCATAACTTAAAATCTGTACATCACCTATCCATGAACCTTACATTTCCAGAAACTACATTCAATTATCTTTCCAACAATATATGGTAGGACATAAGGGGACAACATTTGGGGGTTCAAAACCGTGTTATAAAACAGGTCAATGCTCCTGGAAAAACTCAGCAAGCACATACTACTTAGATCAACCATTTCTCATAATTCCACAACACAACCAACACTTAATACACTTAGTTCATGGTTCATAACACTCACGGAGATATATATATTATCCATAATCATAAAAGTCACAATCTCAACATCAAAACTCAAGATCCATGTCATCCAATACTTATACAACCAAGATTAGCTCACAAATACATGGATCTACTACCAAACATTATAAATAATACATAACCAAGAGGGTTTGAGATTTTTATACCTTCTTAAGCACCTAGGAGCCTTGGATAAGCTTTTCACAACTCAACAACACCTTGAATGGTCTCTTACAACCCTTACAATCCAAGATCTAAAAGAAAATCAAACATGTTTACTATTCACCCAATCTTTAACAATTTATAACTTGAATTTGGGTGGATGAAATGGCTTGAAATTACTAATATACCTTGTCTAGATGATGGAGATGGCCTAGGATTTATGTTGTGATTTATGAGTGATGGGAAAGGGGGAAGAAGAATTTTTCTTCTTTCTCCTTTCTTCTTGGCCGAGAGCAAATAGCAAGGGGGGGGGGGAAGAGTGTTTTGATTTTTGTGTTTGGTTGTTGGTAGAATAATTGATGTAAGTGTTGGGTGATACATATAATGTAGGTATAGGCAAGTACTAGCAAGGCATGGGCATGTGTACTACTTGTCTCTCTTTTTGAAAAAGCAAGTAACTAGTTATTATTCCTCTTCCAATTTGCTAACTAGTTTGCTTTGATTTCTAACCACTTGGTTGCATGGAACTTGCATGCAATACTACTCCTTGTATCATTATTCTTCCACCAATGCTTGTCATTTAATCTTTAATTCGTATCGTATCTTAATTAATCTCTCGTAATAATATTTTGTCGCGTAGAGATTTCCCCTATAATTTCTTAAGTACTAATTGTGTAAATTCCTCGAATGTCCATAATTCCTCGTCATAATCCTTAATAAATCTTTTAATACTCTAATCATTCTCAAATCCCAAGTTTTATAAATCTTACTAACAATAAGACTCCTGCCTTCACAATCTTCCTTTTATCTTACATAGTGAATGCAACAACACAGTTTCTCAGACAATCAATTCTATTAATCAACAGGGATGACTAGAAAGGTTCCAAATTGACAATGCCACATGATATTAAATAAAATAAAATATTACCAAAAATTAGGGTTCTTACAGCCTCCCCTCCTTAAAAGGATTCCGTCCCGGAATCAGGTTGAAAACAGTTGGGGGTGCTTTTCACGCATCGCGCTCTCGAGTTCCCATGTTGATTCTTCGACATTCTGGTTCCTGCACAAGACTCTCACTAGTTTGACAACCCTGTTCCTCAGCACCTGTTCTTTTCTATCAATGATTTCTACGGGTTGCTCCACATATGTTAAGTCTGGTTGCAGATCCACTTGATCATGTTCTATCACGTGTCGGAAGTCGGTATGGTAGGGTCGTAGCATGGACACATGGAACACATTATGTACTTGCTGTAAGCTCGGGGGTAAAGCCAATTCATAGGCTAACTTCCCAACTCGTTTCAAGATCTCAAAAGGTCCAATAAATCTCGGGCTTAGTTTTCCTTTCTTACCAAATCTCATCAATCCTTTCCACGGTGATACCTTCAACATCACAAACTCTCCTACCTCATATTCTTTGTCCTTGCGGGTCTGGTCCGCATACTTCTTCTGTCTGTCTTGGGCCGCTGCCAGTCGTCCTCTTATGAGTTCGATAGTTTCTCTTGTCTGTTGGACCAGTTCGGGCCCTAAAATCTTCCGCTCTCCAACCTCTTCCCAACACAAGGGAGACTGACATCTTCATCCGTATAAAGCTTCATATGGGGCATTCCTATACTCGCATGGTAACTGTTGTTGTAGGATAAAAAATTCAATCAACGGCAAGTGGTCATCCCAACCTCCCTTAAAATCGATGGCACATACTCTCAACATGTCCTCTATGGTCTGGATGGTTCTCTCGCTCTGTCCGTCTGATTGGGGTGGTATGCAGTACTCATGTTTAACTTGGTCCCTACACAATCCTGAAAACTCCTCCAGAACCTGCAGTTGGACCTTGGGTCTCTCCCAGATACAATGCTCACAGGAACCCCATGCCTTACCACGATCTCCTTCGATATCTCATAAAATTTGACCATTCGAAATAATGGGTTTCGTAAAAAAGCTAATGACTTTTACATACACTCGTCTGTACCGTAAAGACGTAATATCAATTAGAAATCTTCATTTAATAATTCGCACATATCGTGATTGCAAAAATTTCTCATCCACCCATAAAATTACTATTCGTCCAGGTTTCGAATATTCCCGAAAGTTAGGGTTAATGTAGTCTCCTCTCCTTAAAAGGATTCTATCTTAAGAACCTAAGGATAATAGTTGTGGATACAATTCCAACCTTACCTTTTCCAACTCTCAGGTTGACACTTCAACCCTATTGTTCTCTCCCTTCATCTCACCAACGCCTTAATGTTGTTCCTCAACGCATACTCTCCTCGACCTGTATTCCTTATCGGTTGTTCTATGATTAAAAATTTCTATCCCACTACTCACATGTTCCTCTTCTACCTGGTTCATAGTATCCGTGTTGAGTCCTTGTATCGTTGGCCCGTGAATGCTTTGTGGTCGTGTTTTGTAATCTGAGACAACGTCAATACGCACGGTATTCCTCATATTCCTTCGCTTGATTAGCAGGCATGTGTTGCCTCCCGTCAGCCTTTACCACTTGCTATTGATACTGTGTAGTCTTCGGTATACGTCGAACCAGTTCAGCTACTATGTCTCTCGTTCATTGACTTCTTCATAACGCAAGAAAAGCGAAACTTCTTCTTTCGCAGTACGCTCTACAGGAGACGTCCTTACGTTCGCATGGTGATGATCGTGATAACAACATTCATTCATGGATAAGTTTTTATTCTCGACTGCCCCGTGAAGCCTAAGGCACGACACTAAATATAATTTTGATCGTCTGGACAATTCTTCTGCCCTGTCCGTCAACCACAGATCAAATTAGTACATACGCTCAATCTCTTTGTTAAATATACCCGAAAGCACCTTCAATATTCGAAGTTTAACCTTAAGTCTTTATTTGACGTGATCGCTGCAGAAGTTTCATATTGCACCACCATCTCTCCGGTATAATATTCGATAATCTTCTCAATGGAAAGTCTCTCGTAGGTAAATCACTTGGTCCAACAATTATAACTCAACTAGGGCCATCTCTTGGCTCGGTCTTCGGCGACCTACTTATGAAATTCATTATAATTCTGTCCACGTTCAAGATTTTCTACAGGCGGAATTAATCCACTAGATCTCTATCATTCTGCTTTTGGCATGTCGCGTTAGTACTTAATAGGTTGCCAATACCATTCTTCATTTTAGTTTACCAAACATTCCCTTAATTCTCTATACATCTTTGTCCTTCCCCATAATTTATTTATTTTCCTCTAACATTATTCTTTATTGTATATACTCTATTTTCTTGGTCAATACTGACTGAATTCCAATTTCGAATAATACCTTCTATAGGTATCGGCCACCACACTGGCCTTCCCTAGGTAATAACAAATTTCTCCATTATACTCTCTGCTCCCTTTCTTCACCTTCTCTTTCTTATGTTTACTTCTAATATGAAGATATACTTATGGCACTTGTGGAGAAATTTTTGCACTTTTCTCATAAGGTTAACGTCTCAGTTTTATGCGTGAACGCCATCATGACTAATCCCAGACTCACGGTTAGTGCTATCTCATAACCTTTATGCTGTTTAGAAGTACAGGCTATCATCCTTTTTCTACTGCATCAGCACACCTCTTAAACTCTCGAAAGATGCATCATCGTGACTCTCAAAGTCCCCTTTTTATCATCAAGTATAGCTAACAACGAGGTTGTTGCTAATATCTCATTTCATCCCAAAACTTTGTTCATTAATCCATAAAGGCTTCTGACTCATTAGTCCATTCAAACGATACTACCACAATTTTATAACGTTTATATTAGTGTGAAATGCCAACTTTGGCGCAGTACAGAGGTCGATCTTGAGTTGGTAAAACCTTCTCTTCAACCTTATCTTTGAAAAACAACTACTCATTTTAACTAGTCAACAATTCCTCCATTTCCGATAAGGGTATCAGTTCTCGATGGTATATGTAAGATGTCATACGCTCGTCCTCCTTCACCACTGGCGCCAATCAGCCTGAGGCCTGCATGCTACTGCGATTCCCAATAAACTTGATTAGGTGGTAATCTCGAAGGATCATTGTCATATATCCATGCATCCATTTGCTATTAGGGACCTGTTAAACTTTATGTCTCTCTATGTGCATCAATCCCTTTAAGCTAAATAAAGCTTCACATTCTTGCCACGATATTTCTTCCTTTCTTGTCCATCTCACTTCCAAGTAGTTTCCTCTAAGGATATGTTTTACATCGCAATCGATTTGCATTTCTTGGATCAGGAAAAAGGCTTGGTAACTCCAGAATTCATTAATATAACCTCCTGACAACGGTTGGTAGGAGCGTGCTCCCAACCACCTCATCATTTCTTATAACTTTCCCCACACCAATATTAAAGGTCTTGTGGTATGCCCTGACATGTTATCTCTACTTCAATAATTACTCGGCATAACGCTCTGGCTGCACAATTACAACATTTGGTTTTTTATCTCATATTGGTGTAACGGTTCACAATTGTACCTCCCGTTCACCTTAGAGTAATCACTTTGAAAGGAATGGTTTCAAAATAACAAGGTCCAATAGATCTCAATAAGAATTCCACATTGGATGTTCCAAGAATGTTGATGGTTCCAATTACTAGGAGTCTCGATTTTTGGAGATGTAAGGATGGACAGAAAGAATACAACAAGGTTTATTCCTTCCCGTCCTGATAATTCTGTAATATGATACCATAGAGAATGTTGCACAAGGCAATGATTGTTGGATACGAAAGTCATAAAGACGGTCTTTATACAATTCTTACATCGGGTGGATACTTTTCCTCCTGTATAATAAGAGGAAATCTAAAGTCGCATTGATGAAGGTCAGCCAATAGAAAGCAATTCTACTCCATAACAATTAAAGAATGAAGTAGTTTATCATTCAAGTAATCAGTGGTTTCAAATGAATTCTCATTGTGTGAATGAAAGAATAAAATATTCAAGTGATATAGAGTCTGATACGAAGATGGGTAGAATTCGAGTTGAGTGGGCAACCTCATTAGGTCTCAATCAAGTTATTCGTCAAAACTTTCGTCATCACACTTTACCACATGCAAAATGCATTGCAGAATGAATTAAATTGGGAGTTGGACCAGTGAAACAATAACTAGTCCTTTTCAAGAAACACTAGCAACTTGCTAGACAAAATTTGCTAGTCCACCTGTTCGAGACATCACCACCAGCTAGGGCAATTAGCTAGGTGTTCTTCACAACATTACAATTTTGAGTAGTTGGAACGATCAACTAGTCATTCATATTGACATAACGACTAGCCAGTTTCAATTGGATAGAACGGAATTTCAACATCGTAGCCACTGAAGAAACTTTAGGCTTTTTGGACAACGAATGAAAATAAGAAGTTATCAAGTTTGAAAAAAAAGAAAACTATAAAATCTAAAGAGAATGTTCTAGGTATCGGAACAATCGATAACCTCTCATCAAATATTACTTATCAGTGAAACGGTCCACCCAAGGGTGCCTCCGTACACCTGCTTTATCAGATCCGACAATAGAATTAGATTCGGAATACCACTATCAAAATGATATCCTTACTATGATTTCAATGTACGATGTACAATCTCATCTTGAATAGAAGAAAAGAATTCATGAGGGACGTCTGGACATTAGATCATCCATGTCCTCAGTAATTTGTTGAATATTTATGGGCTCAACTGAAGAGTGCAAGTATGAAAGAAGCAATCAAATATCGATATTCGTTAAGTAGTATTCGTCGATTAATTAAGGAAATATTTGTGGAACATTCCTTGGATAATTGAAAGAAAGTGTAAATAGTCCTGAGCAGAAATAATTATAAACTTCAAATAGAATGCTCGGGGATCAATTAAGATACTTTGGATGAGTCTCGGTTTCGAGAAAGTATATCACTGGTTGTTATTCCACAAGTTTGAAGTAGAAAGCTAGGAGGGTCACCTGATATAAACTAATCGAGGTAACATGGTTAGTGAACAGTTTAAAATGAAGTAGTGCACCAGCCAGTAGTTATCAAAATAAGTTAATAATCATTCGTGCATCTCATTATCACCACTATGAGGGTAACTCCATCTCTTCGTCAAGACACCAACTAGTGCGTCTCTCAATCATCATCTTAAAGTCATTTATCGAGGTTAGGGTTTCACCAATATTTCTGTCATTTCCGTGCTTTATCTTGAAGACCAAGCTTCACATCATTCCGGGGACACCTGCTAAGTCTATGGGGTCCTTCTTTATGCCTTCCGACATGAATCACAAGTGGCCAGTTCCCCCTGGGAACAGATCAAAGAGATCTCTCAGGGATCTCAGTGCAGTCCATAGGTTCAGTGGCGGGTGTGTGTATGTGATCATATACCAAAATATTGAGGCCTACAATACATATATACATAGTCCCTGCTAACATCTCTATCAAAGGATCCCACTCTAGACCTGCTGGTCTTTTCTTTTGGTAGACTCTGAGATCACTATATCGCTCGTCGCAACCATATTCCACTTCTCTTGAGTCCCTTTGTTAATCCCACTTGTTTATTCTCTAAGTTGAACTACCATGCTCTAGCGTCCGAATCATGCGTGGAATTATCTAGCACGCTCGTCTTATGATAACATTCTCGTATAACACATGTAAAATTCGCCATCAAGGGTAATGAAATCCACAACGACATAGTGACCAACTTTCAGGTAAACCCGTTACTTATCGAAAATCGGATCTTATAGCCAAAGTAAAAGACTTTCATTATTCCAAGCACTAAGTACTCTTAATTATAAAGGGAAGTCTAAACTTCTTGATTCTTAAAATGCCGCCTCCTAAACTGTGGAGGACTATTGGCCACAAAATTTATGCCAGCCTAGTCATCCGATCATATTGGCAATATCGCCACTACCTCAGCTGCTCTTGAGGTTTCGCTCTGCTTCCTATATCATTACCTATGATAGGTCATGCACAACTCTCAAACCTCTATTCATCATTCTGAAGGTCGCTAAGGATTCTATCGACCCTAGTACAATACCTCCAGTAAACACTCCAGTCCATTCTACTCACCGGTACCTCTTCCGGTAGTCCAATAATAAGTTTACTACGATCTCTTATGTCATTCTCCTACTTAGACTTACTCTCAACACTCTCGTTTCTGAGTACTGTAACTTATCGCTCTGATACCATTTCTGTGACACCCCCAAATCTGAGGTCAAAGATTCAGGTCGTCACATCACCATCCAACCATATCATACCAGTATTAACTGCACAACTCCACAATACATCCTTCCAGACCTCAATCTTAAGCACAAACAAGTTAGAGCCTCAAAAACGATAATCAAAAGTGCCACTAAATATTACAATTCATTTGTACAAATCAGAGTCTTACGCAATTCCACTTATACAACTATACTTGAAAACAAGTCTTACTATTACAGTTGAAAACCTATCAGACTACTCTGTAGTATTTATCAGGAACTAAATCATCTCCGGGGTAAATCTTCTACTCCTCTTCTGTTGTTGCGGAGTTAACCGACCAAGTTCTTCTCTTTCTGAAAAGTTTTCATAAAGCAAGAATGAGCTACATAATGCTCAGCAAGTTCACCATTTTGTAAAATAATAACGTGGTTTATTTCGAAAACATTCCTAACTATATGGGTATATATCTCAGATTTCAAAACATAATTGGACAATGTATATGTCCGAGTTTGAATAAAACATCTATACTCACTAAGGAGCTTTAAGAATAACATATGAACCCTTTATAAGGTTCCCATTTCAATATATCTCAAGTTTGAAAATATATACATATGAGTATATCATTTTCGGCAAAATACTCTACGATTAACATACTGTACAGGGAATACATCATTGCAAACCTCTTTCCTTCCATTAGCTTAGAAGGTTTCTCATACAAAAACATTTCATTCTTTGAAACAATTGCAAGAGTGCACTAACACGTGCCAATCTTTATAGAAAATCTTGCAGTTCTAGATACTACACGATGTCAATATTTTCTCATCAAAACCACACTATCAGCAACCTGGCACTTAGGCCCAAGAAGCAGTGTTTGAGTATTTTTCCAAAGTGGAGGATGGGACTGGAAGAAAACACAAAACCTGACAGGGATTGACGATGATCAGTCGCCACATCCAAGTCCAATAATCCGCAGGTCTTCTCTACCGGTAGAAGGATAGAAACTACATCTGTAACTATCCCCCGGGTGAAAACTACATCCGTAATCACCCTCGATGAAAACTACATCCGTAATCATCCTTCGGCAACACCTGGGCCGGAATAATAATTGATGGACCGCCTGGCTCACGGCCGCTTACACATCCCGGGAATCGTTCGTCAACGGTTCCCACACCTGCCAGAGTCCCTTTTTCTTTTTCTTTTAAAAACTCGATTTTGATTGAAAACAGAGTAGTTGAGGTCCGACATCAGTCGACCGATGATTCTTGAAATCATACAAGAAGCAGAATCTGACCGGGGGTTTTCGAAAATGTTTTGAGTTCGAGTTTGAAAGTATTAAAATGTATCTTGGATTAACTTTGTCTTTAAATAATGAACAATAATTAATAAATAATATTTTAAGATTTAATATTAATAATTAATAAAATAATTATTCGATAAAATAAACTTTTAATCCAAGATAGGGTTTCGAGTATTTACGAAGATATGAATATAATATTTGAGTATACGATACTTCCCGAATGACCCTTCGGGTTTTCGCAATCTAGATACGATATAATAATATACCGCTCCCCAGTCAATAGTATATACGGACCGCTACGACCTCTATTGCTAGAGTCGTTGTCCGAAAAAAACATTTCAATCTAAGTTCAAGGGGTACAAGCATATATGTACTTATACAATCTCAATTGCATCAATACTTCGATAAACATAGCATTTGATATAATTGAAAACTACAAACACAACAGTGAAAGTCCTTGTATATGGATAAGTTTTGAAAAGTAAACTTTCCTTGGTTTGGTTGGGGTGGTCGAGCGTGCGGAGTCGAACGATCTATACATAAGCAATAACCGCTCGTTAGTACCTTAACAATATCTCTTTAATTACGGGGTTTTAGGGGGGTACGAAATTAACTTAATGACTTCGTCTTATGACACTCTAGCCCCACTATAGGTTCATGTCATCAGTCGATTACGCTCGTCACTTATTCAACTTAATTTAGTTACCACATTCGAATCATAACCCTTAACCCTAGAATTATGCTCCACTAATCGACTTTTTCCCTTGCGCGAAATTTACTCTAGCATTTTTATAAAATCCAAAAATTCATATTTTATTCCAATTCTTTTTGGGTGGTCTTCACCACTGCATTCCTTAACTTCTCAAAATTTTCCATGATCCCACATATATTTTTAGGGGTTTAAACAAGGTTCACAAGGGGGTCACTTAGTGCAGTCCGGAATCCAGAAACACAATTCACTTCTCCGGCCATAACTTAAAATCTGTACATCACCTAGCCATGAACCTTACATTTCCAGAAACTACATTCAATTATCTTTCCAACAATATATGGTAGGACATCAGGGGACAATATTTGGGGGTTCAAAACCGTGTTACAAGACAGGTCAATGCTCCTGGAAAAACTCAGCAAGCACATACTACTTAGATCAACCATTTCTCATAATTCCACAACACAACCAACACTTAATACACTTAGTTCATGGTTCATAACACTCACGGAGATATATATTATCCATAATCATAAAATTCACAATCTCAACATCAAAACTCAAGATCCATGTCATCCAATACTTATACAACCAAGATTAGCTCACAAATACATGGATCTACTACCAAACATTATAAATAATACATAACCAAGAGGGTTTGAGATTTTTATACCTTCTTAAGCACCTAGGAGCCTTGGATAAGCTTTTCACAACTCAACAACACCTTGAATGGTCTCCTACAACCCTTACAATCCAAGATCTAAAAGAAAATCAAACATGTTTACTATTCACCCAATCTTTAACAATTTATAACTTGAATTTGGGTGGATGAAATGGCTTGAAATTACTAATATACCTTGTCTAGATGATAGAGATGGCCTAGGATTTATGTTGTGATTTATGAGTGATGGGAAAGGGGGAAGAAGAATTTTTCTTCTTCTCCTTTCTTCTTGGCCGAGAGCAAATAGCAAGGGGGGGGGAAGAGTGTTTTGATTTTTGTGTTTGGTTGTTGGTAGAATAATTGATGTAAGTGTTGGGTGATACATATAATGTAGGTATAGGCAAGTACTAGCAAGGCATGGGCATGTGTACTACTTGTCTCTCTTTTTGAAAAAGCAAGTAACTAGTTACTATTCCTCTTCCAATTTGCTAACTAGTTTGCTTTGATTTCTAACCACTTGGTTGCATGGAACTTGCATGCAATACTACTCCTTGTATCATTATTCTTCCACCAATGCTTGTCATTTAATCTTTAATTCGTATCGTATCTTAATTAATCTCTCGTAATAATATTTTGTCGCGTAGAGATTTCCCCTATAATTTCTTAAGTACTAATTGTGTAAATTCCTCGAATGTCCATAATTTCTCGTCATAATCCTTAATAAATCTTTTAATACTCTAATCATTCTCAAATCCCAAGTTTTATAAATCTTACTAATAATAAGACTTCTGCCTTCACAATCTTCCTTTTATCTTACATAGTGAATGCAACAACACAGTTTCTCAGACAATCAATTCTATTAATCAACAGGGATGACTAGAACGGTTCCAAATTGACAATGCCACATGATATTAAATAAAAGAAAATATTACCAAAAATTAGGGTTTTTACAACACAGCTCACAAACAATAACGAATGGCTGCTCCCAATAATCCATCAATTACCACTCAAGTACCTGCAACACACGGAGACTAGAAAAACACGAGAAATGAAAGAAAACAATTCAAGTCAGTAATCTATAACGACCACTGATGACAAGCACATAAACTACAAATAACACCGAAGTCCCCGGCAGCGGCGCCAAAAACTTGTTGATTCGTAAACACGCAAGTATACGCGATCACAAATAGCAAGTGGTAAATAAAAGTTCGTTCCGCAGAGACTGAATGTAAATGTATATTTAATACCTATGCAACAGTGTATGGCTACTTCTTACTGCTTAACAAAGTATCAATTTTTGGGGTTTTTAATAACTAATTTAATTAACTAAGCAAAAACAGATTATCAAACAAAAGATCTTATAATTGAGAAAACATGGGATTCCAATATCATTGAATATTTCACTACAGGTTGACACATAAAATCGATTCAGGTGATAAACAGGATAATTAACCAGATAACACGAAAATAATACGAGCTACCTTTCAGTACTCTCGTATCAAACCACTTAAAATCCACACAAGATAGAATTTAAGAGGACACCACATTGCAATCAAATTATATATGTCTATATAATCGGGAAAAACAATAGAATTAAGTACAAGTTATCCTTAAGATTACATGGGGTAATATGCAATGGTTAATTCATACCACTAATCATGACTAATTAAATTAAATCACGAACCCATGCTAATATGGCGATATCTAAATCCTAGAATCCACTTTCGCATCCATCAAGGATAAAAAATTTAGATGCTAGCTACACATCTATCAATTAAACCAAACCATATTAGATTATCACAAGTAGATCACCCAAAATCAATTACATGTCAAACACAATAATATTGAAATTGAATCCATTGGAACCCCATGATAGTGATTAGTTCATGTTTGAACTTAGCACCATCATGGGTTCAATTGATAACATAATTCTAGAAAACAAATAATAATAGAAGAGAAAGAGGGTTAGATGTAACGCCCCGACTTCCCAATACTAAAAATATACTTTTATAATAAATTATTAGATTTAATTAAATAAAATAGAATTTGATACAGGGGAATTTTTTAAAAATTTCGGCATGAAGTATTCGTAATATGGACTATCCACCTGTATTTAGAACCAACCAATTTCATAAAAAGAAAATAATTGCAGTTCCAACTAATTAAGAAAACATAACATCTGTTCAACCTGTCCTAACCGATCAGGTGAACCATACTACTATGCCCTTCCGATCATAAAACAAGATCGGGGCACCCACCCAAAATTAAATACATACAAGCTGATAACCAGACATTAAATCATAATACAACACCCCACTACTAACCCGGATCTCTCACAGGTAGTGGTATGAAACAAGCAACTACTAACTAAGTTATTACATTACAATACTAAATTCTTAATTAAAAGATACATACGCTCCACAATATAAAGACAACCAACTATAACTATTACACAATTCTCTACTGATACCCAAAAGTCCAACCTTGTACTAGAGCCAAACTAGTCTGTCTACAGCCCACAACAAGTTCTTCTCCTGATATAGCTCCTACGTCGTATCCTTTTCTTCCTTAACTGAAAAAGGGTTATAAACAACAATAAGTGAGCCAAATGCTCAGCAAGTAACAATATAGATGCCAAAAAATAAAATCAATAACAGGAGTACGGATACAACAATACAAGAATCATTCTTTGGGCTTTTCCGAAATTTTGGAAATTTGTAATTCATTCCAAAAATAGGGAGAGAGAGAAATGAATTTCTCTTTTTATATCAAATTTCCCACCTTTAAAACATTTTAATTAAATTAAGTATTTTATTAAAATCGGACAATACGGGTGATCAGCCACGTAATGTCCCCATACCGGACACTAGGTCCCTCTGGACTTTGAAAATTGGGTTCCCAATTAGGCAACACATTGGCCTCTATTGCTGGACTAGGACCACCCTAGCCTCTTACGCCAAATTAAAGAGCTGGACTAGGACCACCCTAGCCTCTTACGCTAATTTAAAATAATTCATTAAATGTCCATAAAGTAAAGCAAGTTTCGATGAATGGAATTCTTATGAAATAATTCAGAGCAGGGGATTATTCTGTTTAATTTCAAGAATAAGTGACTGAAAGTCAAGTAAGAAATCTAATTTAATTGCATAAGGTTCGCAAGGTAGGGTTCAAGTGTGATTCACAGGTATTTAAAATTAAAGGTTTATCAAGTTATGACCATTTTAGAGGTGTAATACAAGGCGGTATCAAACCTGGTATGGCTAAGGGGAAAATAAAAGTATAAGCAATAAAGGTCATTGATTAATTAAGAACATAACAAAGGTTAGGGATATAGAGTTTAATTCAAGGGTTGCAAGGTATAGTTAGGCTAGTGTGAATTAAGGAAATAGATATGAAATAGGGTTCAAGCTAGTACAAAAGGTATGTCATAAAATAAGGTTTACAGTTCAACGAGAATTAAAATAAGCAAGGAAGTACAATAGTTTAAACAGCAATCTATAATGGTAATCAAGAAGGTATGAAGGATTAAGCAATAGTTAATATGGTTTAACAGTATAGTACAAGAGGTTCGACAATTAACTTGAAAGAAGCAACAATAAGTTATAACAATTTAAACAACAATTCAGGGATAATTGAAAGAATATGAACTTTGATACAAGGTTCGAGTTACTTGCCTTAACCAAATATTTCCACGCTAGTCACTTAGTTCAAAAACTCTCAGTCTTTGCCTTTCCTTTATCCTTTATGTCTATGTCCTTCGAACCTACACATATAAAACACTATTTCAGCATTCTGTTCAATAATCAACGCTCCTCTACAAATGTCTAATCTAAATCTACCCTTGCGATAATAGCCTAAAATTATTAACTTAATAATAATAATAATGTCAACCCCAGTCCACTGACACACATGTAATAGCAACCGATAAACATTTAGCAGGAAATCATTTAAATAAAATATAGTCAAATACCACTCCAAATTAGAAGTGTATATATATACATATATATATGCTCGAGAGTGTATAACTAGAACTTTAGGGAATCAATAATTATTTGAAAATTCGACAGCATCTCCTTTGAATATTGTACTACCCGTCGGAATACAACCGACCCAAACAAGCTTTAACAACCATATTTGTACTATTTATATAACCGGAACCAATAACTAACAATTCAAGTCAAAAGTATTACAAATCTGGATTAAATCGGCAACCGGATATATAATTCGAAAATTAAAACAAGAACTGAAAAATAATACATAATTAACGAAATTATACTTGGCTCAGGAATTCATCATTGCCGATTCCACCGACTCAAATAAAATCATTGTCGGTGGGGCAAAATTCCGAGGGTACCCTAATTTGGGTTTCCGACTCAAAACTTCGCACAAAATTTTAACGAATAAATATACGATTTTAGTGAATAAATCAAACAGGGCTTCGACTGTAATCCTTCAGCATCACAGAAAGAAACATAGCTAAGTCAATGTGAACATCACAACCGAAATTGAATCAATAACCAGCAAAAACCACAAGCGCATAAGCACGCAAACATCATAGGGGAGAGGGAGGAGTTCAGCTTTGCAACACCAATCATCATACACAGATTGATTACACACATAGGAACCATAAAAACACACCCACACTCCTCATACCTATACACACACGCACGCAGCAGCTATACACACACACATACACTGTTCGCACCCACACACACCATTGTTTACATGAACACGCACCGCAAAAAGGGGGGCAGTAGCAGGGATGAACAGAAAAGTGAGATAGATTACAGAAGATAGCAGCGAGAGAGAGATGTTTCGAGAGAGAATTGAAGAGAGAGACTACGAGAGAGATTTTGAGAGTGAAGGGAGAGAGAGGTCGAGAGATTATAGAGGTTTGAGAGAGATAATCTCGATGTTTCCAGAGAGAGCAACACAAACCCAGCTGAATATTAATCAATTTAGGGATTTAGGAATTGGGGAAAAAAAAGGAAAGAGTTATGTAATATTCGAATTCCTAAAAATAACGATCTGAATTCCCTTTTGTAAAATAAAAATTTGACGAAGAATATTTGAGAAAAATCATGACTTTATTTTTAAAATTAAGAGAACAAAATTAGCTATCTCCCCATATTTTTAAAATATTTATAGGATCGAAAATGAATTAAATATGAATTTTACGAAATTAAATCCATAAAACACAAATTAATTCATAAAAATCATTTTACAATCCTTAAAAATCAAAATAAATCCATCTAATATTTTTAAAACTCAAATAAACTAATAAAGCTAATAATGCAAAAGATTTCGTGATTTATACTAATTCCGGTAATTTTATAAAATTCTCAGAAAATAAATAACTCATGATTTGAATAGGATTTAATCACCCAAAAATAAAGTAAAAATACGTAGACTTATCCGACAAATATAAATCATCAAATAAACCCACAATACAACATCACACATATTTTACCTCCTAAAAGAAATTCACGTCACATAATTCACATTTAATAATAAATAAATAATTATAAATATCACAGAAATTTCTAAGGCGTTATATCCTCCCCCCCTTAAAAGGATTCTGTCCCCAGAATCTCACCTAAGTAAATAAATGAGGATAATTCTCTAGCATCTCGCTCTCAAGTTCCCAAGTTGATTCTTCAACTCTTGGGTTCCTCCACAAAACCTTTACCAACTTAACTGTCTTATTTCTCAATTTCTTATCCATTCTATCCTGGATTGCTACGGGCTGTTCTATATAAGACAGATCCGGCTGTAACTCAATAGGCTCGTATTCAATGACATGACTTAAATCTGGATGATATTTCTTGAGCATTGACACATGGAAGACATTGCGAATATGGCTCATATGTGGCGGTAGGGCTAACTCATACGCGACTTTTCCAACCCGTTTTAAGATCTCAAAAGGTCCTACGTATCTCGTACTGAGCTTTCCTTTCTTGCCAAACCTCGTAACTCCTTTCCAAGGTGACACTTTCAACAACACCTTCTCTCCTTCTTCAAAATTCATATCTTTCCTGGCTTGATCAGCATACTTCCTTTGTCTGTTCTGAGCAGCAATTAGCCTTTTCTGAATGATTTCGATCTTTTCCTTCGTTTGTTGTACTAGTTCCGATCCCAACACCTTACGCTCACCAACCTCATCCCAATATACAGGAGATCTACATTTCCTTCCATATAAATCTTCGTATGGCGGCATCCCAATGCTAGCATGATAGCTGTTGTTGTAAGAGAATTCCACCAAAGGTAGGTGCTCGTCCCAACTTCATTTAAAATCCAATGCACACGTTCGTAGCATATCTTCAATAGTTTGAATGGTTCGTTCACTCTGTCCGTCCGTCTGCGGATGATAGGCTGTACTCATCTTAAGCTCAGTTCCCAAGCATTCTTGAAATTGTTTCCAAAATCTGGAGTTGAAACGTGGATCTCGATCAGATACAATAGTTACTGGCACCCCGTGACGCATCACTACTTCCTTCAAATACAACTGTACTAACTTATCAAGCGAGAACCTTTCGTTGATCGGAAGAAAATGGGCAGATTTAGTCAAACGGTCTATGATTACCCAAATCGCATCATGATTAGCTTTTGTTCTTGGTAATCCAACCACGAAATCCATAGCCAGATGCTCCCATTTCCACTCAGGAATATCTAACGGCTGTAATAGTCCACTGGGCCTTTGATGTTCGGCTTTGACTCTTTGACATGTGTAACACTTACTAACCCATTCTGCAATCTCTCTTTTCATATCAGGCCACCAGAAATGTTCCTTCAGGTCTTGGTACATCTTCGTACTCCCCGGATGAATTGAATATCTTGAACTGTGAGCATCCCGCAAAATCTCATTCTTTAATTCTGGCACGTTGGGAATCCAAATCCTCGAAGAAAATCTTAAGATACCCTTATCATCCTTCTGAGTGCAAATCTCTTCACCTGTCAATGTGTTCATATCTTGATTCATGATTTCCTCCTGACATCTTCGTATCTTTTCAAGTAACTCGGGTTGAAAGGTTATGGTATAACACTTACCACTGGTAGGTTCCGAGATCTGGACTTCTAATCTCAACTTTTCAAACTCCTTGAACAATTCCTTTGAGATGATAAACATGTTCAGTCTCTCCTTTCTACTTAATGCGTCAGCCACTACATTCGCTCTCCCTGGGTGATAATTAATTGTGCAGTCATAATCCTTAATCAGCTCTAACCATCGCCTTTGTCTCATGTTAAGCTCTCGTTGAGTGAAGATATACTTCAGACTTTTGTGGTCCGTGTAAATCTCACATTTTTCACCATATAGGTAGTGTCTCCAAATCTTTAGTGCGAATACAATTGCTGCTAACTCCAAATCGTGAGTCGGGTACTTCTGCTCATGAGGCTTTAATTGTCGAGAAGCATACGCAATCACCTTTCCATGTTGCATCAATACACACCCTAATCCCTTGTATGAAGCATCACTGTAGATCACAAAGTTTCCTTGACTGTCTGGTAAGACTAACACTGGTGCTGTTACTAATCTTTTCTTTAATTCCTGGAAACTCTCTTCACACTTCTCGTTCCATATGAACTTCTCATTTTTCCTAGTCAACCTGGTCAATGGTGAGGCAATCTTAGAAAAATCTTGAACAAACCTCCTATAATAACCAGCCAATCCCAAGAAACTTCTCACTTCGGTGGGCGTTCTCGGTCTGCTCCAATTCACCACAGCTTCTATCTTTGCAGGGTCAACTCTAATTCCTTCACTACTGATTATATGGCCTAGAAACTGCACCTCTTCCAACCAAAACTCACATTTTGAAAACTTGGCATACAACTTCTCTGCTCTCAATATTTCTAACGCAATTCTTAAATGTTCTGCATGTTCTTCCCGGGTCTTGGAATATATCAAAATATCATCAATAAAAACTATCACAAATTTATCCAGATGCTTCCTAAAGACTCTGTTCATAAGATCCATAAATGCTGCTGGAGCATTGGTTAATCCAAATGGCATCACTAAGAATTCGTAATGTCCATACCTTGTGCGAAATGCCGTCTTTGGAATGTCTTCAGGTTTGATCTTTAATTGATGATAGCCCGATCTTAAATCAATCTTCGAGAAATAAGCTGCTCCCTTAAGTTGATCAAACAAATCATCGATTCTAGGCAAGGGATATCTATTCTTGATGGTCAGCTTGTTGAGTTCTCGATAATCGATACACAATCTCATACTACCATCCTTTTTCTTGACAAACAGCACAGGAGCTCCCCACGGTGATACACTTGGTCTTATGACTCCCTTATCTAAAAGTTCTTGTAATTGTGTTGCTAACTCTTTCATCTCCACCGGTGCCATCCTATATGGTGCTTTGGACACGGGTTCTGCTCCAGGTACTAGGTCTATAGCAAACTCCACTTCTCGATCTGGAGGTAAACCGGGTAATTCTTCTGGAAAAACATCGGGGAACTCGTTAACAATTGGTATATCTTCTATCTTCGGTGCATGCTTCTCTACGTCCGTCACGTGTGCTAAATACGCTTCACCACCTTGTCTAAGTAACCTCTTGGCTTGCATAATACTCAGAAATTTCTTCACCTGCCTTTGTCCTTGGAATATCACTTCCTTATCATCCTCCGCCTTTAATCTCACCTGCTTCTTTCTACACTCAATCTGTGCATCATAATCAGCCAACCAATCCATTCCTAAGATTACATCGAATTCTCCCAATTCGAAGGGTATCAAATTGGCATAGAAAAAGTAACCACCTATCTCTATATTACACTGAGGACACACTTGATTGACAGGGACTCTATCTTGGTTTGCCACCTCTATCACTAAAGCTTGCTCTAAAGGTCGAATTTCACATTGCAATTTACTAACAAACTTGTTGGAAATGAAAGACTTAGTAGCTCTAGAGTCAATTAAAACTTTAGCCTCTATTGAATTCACAGGAAGCGTACCTGCAACAACATCCATTTCTTGAACAGCATCCTGCATAGTCATGTTAAAGGTTCTGGCTCTAGGTTGAGACGTCTGGGTCTGAGATGGAGGTCCAGTTATCCTCAGGGCATTTGCCGATGGGGGTCCGGCTATCCTTAAAACATTTCCTGACTGAACTGCCTCCTTGCAATCCTTAGCAATATGACCAACTTTCCCGCAGTTGTAGCATGTTATCCCTGATTTTGAAGTCGGGCACTCTCCCGCGTAATGTCCCTTCTTGTTGCATTTAAAACAAGTAATACTTAGTCTGTGGCAAACTCCCGAGTGCTTCTTCCCACAAGTTGTACATTCAGGTAAGGCTGGTCTGATTGCAAGCTGCTGATTGGTATTCTGAAGACGTTTACCTTGACCACCGTTTCCATTCTTCGGTTTCTGAAAACCTCGATTCCTGTCAAACCGACCCTCATTCCTTGGATTGAACTTGTTATTATTATTATTGCCTTTTGGGTTCTGACTTCCCTCAGTACTTTCTATCTTCCTTTTCTTTCCTGCTTTCTCTTTCTGATACAATTCACTTTCACCTTCAACAATCATAGCCTTCTCCACTACCAATGCATAGTTCTCTAACTGAAACACCGCCACCTTACTACGTATCCATGGCTTTAGACCCTGTTGAAATCTTTTAGCTTTCTTTGCCTCAGTGTTGACATACTCAGGAACAAACCTTGCTAACTCTGTAAATTTTGCCTCGTATTCTGCCACGCTCATGTTTTCTTGTTTTAATTCTAAAAACTGAATCTCCAGCTGATCTTGCATATACCTTGGAAGATACTTCTCGAGAAATAACTCGGTGAATCTCTGCCATGTGATCACTCCATCACCTTGCAACAGTTTTGTTGACTCCCACCAATAATTTGCTTCAGCTTTCAAGAAGTAACTAGCATATTCCGTCTTCTGATCTTCTCCTACCCTTACCAAAGCAAAAGCTTTTTCCATTTCATTAAGCCAAGCCCTAGCTTCTATAGGGTTGACAGTACCTTTGAACTCTGGAGGGTGTACGGCTTGAAAAGCCTTAAAGGTCACAATTGGTTGGGTGGGTCGTTGCTGAGCTAGTGCGGCTGTCTGTTGTTGAAGAAGTTGGAGAATTTGAGTCATAGTCGGGTCAACTGGATTTTGGTTGCCAGTGTTCTGGTTTTCAGGATTTGTAGCAGTTGTTTTCTTCTTTGGAGGCATGATTCTGATAAGAAAACAAGAAACTTATTAAGCAACAGGCTAATATATACAAAATAAGGTTTTTCGAATCCTGGATTTGAGTTACCTATGTTCACAAGAATTATAACGGGGTAAAGAACCAAGGAAGCATAGGTATTATCTTGAACAAGTAATGCTAACAGGAGATATTTAGGCAACTCAGAAATGTAATAAAAGATGTGCAGATAACGAGAAAATAAAGGTCATGGTACCAACAAAGTTAGTATAATACAACAGTTTCAGAGTTCAAGGTACACTGTTAACCATCCTACTACAAAATAAATACCGAGGATAATCTCAATCATCCACCATCTGCGATAACGATATAGCGAGTAAAGAAATTATTAAAGCGATAAAAGAATATCCTAAACCTACTACCTATCGCTCCTATCCTATACCTATACCTAATCCTGGCTTGTTTCAGTGACCAAAACCTGATAGCTCTGATACCAACCTGTAACGCCCCGACTTCCCAATACTAAAAATATACTTTTATAATAAATTATTAGATTTAATTAAATAAAATAGAATTTGATACAGGGGAATTTTTTAAAAATTTCGGCATGAAGTATTCGTAATATGGACTATCCACCTGTATTTAGAACCAACCAATTTCATAAAAAGAAAATAATTGCAGTTCCAACTAATTAAGAAAACATAACATCTGTTCAACCTGTCCTAACCGATCAGGTGAACCATACTACTATGCCCTTCCGATCATAAAACAAGATCGGGGCACCCACCCAAAATTAAATACATACAAGCTGATAACCAGACATTAAATCATAATACAACACCCCACTACTAACCCGGATCTCTCACAGGTAGTGGTATGAAACAAGCAACTACTAACTAAGTTATTACATTACAATACTAAATTCTTAATTAAAAGATACATACGCTCCACAATATAAAGACAACCAACTATAACTATTACACAATTCTCTACTGATACCCAAAAGTCCAACCTTGTACTAGAGCCAAACTAGTCTGTCTACAGCCCACAACAAGTTCTTCTCCTGATATAGCTCCTACGTCGTATCCTTTTCTTCCTTAACTGAAAAAGGGTTATAAACAACAATAAGTGAGCCAAATGCTCAGCAAGTAACAATATAGATGCCAAAAAATAAAATCAATAACAGGAGTACGGATACAACAATACAAGAATCATTCTTTGGGCTTTTCCGAAATTTTGGAAATTTGTAATTCATTCCAAAAATAGGGAGAGAGAGAAATGAATTTCTCTTTTTATATCAAATTTCCCACCTTTAAAACATTTTAATTAAATTAAGTATTTTATTAAAATCGGACAATACGGGTGATCAGCCACGTAATGTCCCCATACCGGACACTAGGTCCCTCTGGACTTTGAAAATTGGGTTCCCAATTAGGCAACACATTGGCCTCTATTGCTGGACTAGGACCACCCTAGCCTCTTACGCCAAATTAAAGAGCTGGACTAGGACCACCCTAGCCTCTTACGCTAATTTAAAATAATTCATTAAATGTCCATAAAGTAAAGCAAGTTTCGATGAATGGAATTCTTATGAAATAATTCAGAGCAGGGGATTATTCTGTTTAATTTCAAGAATAAGTGACTGAAAGTCAAGTAAGAAATCTAATTTAATTGCATAAGGTTCGCAAGGTAGGGTTCAAGTGTGATTCACAGGTATTTAAAATTAAAGGTTTATCAAGTTATGACCATTTTAGAGGTGTAATACAAGGCGGTATCAAACCTGGTATGGCTAAGGGGAAAATAAAAGTATAAGCAATAAAGGTCATTGATTAATTAAGAACATAACAAAGGTTAGGGATATAGAGTTTAATTCAAGGGTTGCAAGGTATAGTTAGGCTAGTGTGAATTAAGGAAATAGATATGAAATAGGGTTCAAGCTAGTACAAAAGGTATGTCATAAAATAAGGTTTACAGTTCAACGAGAATTAAAATAAGCAAGGAAGTACAATAGTTTAAACAGCAATCTATAATGGTAATCAAGAAGGTATGAAGGATTAAGCAATAGTTAATATGGTTTAACAGTATAGTACAAGAGGTTCGACAATTAACTTGAAAGAAGCAACAATAAGTTATAACAATTTAAACAACAATTCAGGGATAATTGAAAGAATATGAACTTTGATACAAGGTTCGAGTTACTTGCCTTAACCAAATATTTCCACGCTAGTCACTTAGTTCAAAAACTCTCAGTCTTTGCCTTTCCTTTATCCTTTATGTCTATGTCCTTCGAACCTACACATATAAAACACTATTTCAGCATTCTGTTCAATAATCAACGCTCCTCTACAAATGTCTAATCTAAATCTACCCTTGCGATAATAGCCTAAAATTATTAACTTAATAATAATAATAATGTCAACCCCAGTCCACTGACACACATGTAATAGCAACCGATAAACATTTAGCAGGAAATCATTTAAATAAAATATAGTCAAATACCACTCCAAATTAGAAGTGTATATATATACATATATATATGCTCGAGAGTGTATAACTAGAACTTTAGGGAATCAATAATTATTTGAAAATTCGACAGCATCTCCTTTGAATATTGTACTACCCGTCGGAATACAACCGACCCAAACAAGCTTTAACAACCATATTTGTACTATTTATATAACCGGAACCAATAACTAACAATTCAAGTCAAAAGTATTACAAATCTGGATTAAATCGGCAACCGGATATATAATTCGAAAATTAAAACAAGAACTGAAAAATAATACATAATTAACGAAATTATACTTGGCTCAGGAATTCATCATTGCCGATTCCACCGACTCAAATAAAATCATTGTCGGTGGGGCAAAATTCCGAGGGTACCCTAATTTGGGTTTCCGACTCAAAACTTCGCACAAAATTTTAACGAATAAATATACGATTTTATTGAATAAATCAAACAGGGCTTCGACTGTAATCCTTCAGCATCACAGAAAGAAACATAGCTAAGTCAATGTGAACATCACAACCGAAATTGAATCAATAACCAGCAAAAACCACAAGCGCATAAGCACGCAAACATCATAGGGGAGAGGGAGGAGTTCAGCTTTGCAACACCAATCATCATACACAGATTGATTACACACATAGGAACCATAAAAACACACCCACACTCCTCATACCTATACACACACGCACGCAGCAGCTATACACACACACATACACTGTTCGCACCCACACACACCACTGTTTACATGAACACGCACCGCAAAAAGGGGGGCAGTAGCAGGGATGAACAGAAAAGTGAGATAGATTACAGAAGATAGCAGCGAGAGAGAGATGTTTCGAGAGAGAATTGAAGAGAGAGACTACGAGAGAGATTTTGAGAGTGAAGGGAGAGAGAGGTCGAGAGATTATAGAGGTTTGAGAGAGATAATCTCGATGTTTCCAGAGAGAGCAACACAAACCCAGCTGAATATTAATCAATTTAGGGATTTAGGAATTGGGGAAAAAAAAGGAAAGAGTTATGTAATATTCGAATTCCTAAAAATAACGATCTGAATTCCCTTTGTAAAATAAAAATTTGACGAAGAATATTTGAGAAAAATCATGACTTTATTTTTAAAATTAAGAGAACAAAATTAGCTATCTCCCCATATTTTTAAAATATTTATAGGATCGAAAATGAATTAAATATGAATTTTACGAAATTAAATCCATAAAACACAAATTAATTCATAAAAATCATTTTACAATCCTTAAAAATCAAAATAAATCCATCTAATATTTTTAAAACTCAAATAAACTAATAAAGCTAATAATGCAAAAGATTTCGTGATTTATACTAATTCCGGTAATTTATAAAATTCTCAGAAAATAAATAACTCATGATTTAAATAGGATTTAATCACCCAAAAATAAAGTAAAAATACGTAGACTTATCCGACAAATATAAATCATCAAATAAACCCACAATACAACATCACACATATTTTACCTCCTAAAAGAAATTCACGTCACATAATTCACATTTAATAATAAATAAATAATTATAAATATCACAGAAATTTCTAAGGCGTTATATCAGAAATAAATCCCCAATAGTGAGAAAGAGTACAAACGATCCAAAGATTAGTCCTCCTTGCTTGTCACTAGCTTGGAGATCTTCTCTTGTTAATGTTTCTAAGAAAAATTGTTGATAGATAATAATAGAAGCTGCTACTAATTGATGGATGATATGTTTTTAGGTCTAACATTATATATATAGATGCCCTAAAAATAGGCCCAAAACAATTGACCAGGTTCAGAAAATGCCCCACAGTCAGGAACTACACAGCGCAAGGGCGCCTGAAACTCGCGCAAGAGCACCCCCTACATGCGCTATGGTGCCTCAAAACCACGCAGGTGCGCTTGCTAACTCCTGGAATGGTGATTCTCAGCGCTGCCTCCCTTGCTGAAGTGCTGTAGCGTCCAAATGAGCGCTCTTGCTCCTGATTCAGCGCAACAGCGCCTGAAAACAGCGCTGCAGCGCCTGGAATCATGCAGGAGTGCCTCCAACTCCCTATCAAGAATTGTAGAGCTTTATCTCCTCTTCACGTGGGCTGTTGAATCGCCCAATTCCGATGTCTGGAACTCCAGTTATGGCCAAAACAGTGATGTATGCACATTGAGCTCAAATTCTCGAGTTCTCTTTCCATGGACTTCCTGTAATTTCTACTTTAAGCTCACAGAATACCACCAATTCTTCACCAACACCACCAATGCCACCCTACTAAGCAACCTACCCAAATTAGATGAAAACACATCAAACTAACACGAAACTTGAGAATTCGCAATCGTTTTAAGTATGAATGGAATGCAAATAGTGGATATAAAATCCACTTATCAGATATCTCAAGGATTCCTGGAGAAAAGACTTATTCGAGAAGTGATTCGTATGTCAGTTTAACAGTATTCGAGAACTCAGAGTTATCGATTAAGCCAGTTCTAGTTCTCGAATCACCAACAGAGTTACTTCTCGAATACAATCTTGGAGACAAAATACTGAAGAATTGTACAAGTCAGAAACTTGCAACAAGCCAAGACGCTTTATGGACCACATATTGTAAAGCACGTTGGAAAGCCTACAAAGAATCTTGGAGAGATAGTACAAGAGACAAAGAGCTAAAGAAGTGGATCTGAACAGAGTTCTAAGAAGTCAAATCTGTAGTAGTTTGGATGTTTACTCAAATATGATAGACACATTAGAAAGCAAATTTGTTTGCTACCTTATTTATTATAAGCAAGTTGTTCACGTGATATAAGTGAACAACCCTACTTCTTTAACAAGTATCAAACAGTGTGATCTATAGTTTTTACAAGTAATATCTCTCTGAGAAAGAAGCTGAGAATACTAACATTTGTATTCATAGATTGTAGCAAATCTTTATCTAATACAATATTAGATTAAATTTATATCGTGTTCTTGTGTTTATATTCCGCACTTACATAATCTGTTAAACACAAACACGCACTCTGTTACACAACCAGATTCATACCCTTAAAACAACCTTCACCTAAAACACTTATCAGAAGAAAAGTTTGAGAATCCATTCACCCCCCCTCTGTATTCTCTTGTGTGTTCAATACTCAACAAGTGGTATCAAAGCAGGCTGTTTATTTAAAAACAGAAAAAGATCATGAATACACCAAAGACTACAGGAACAGTGAAGGTCCCTAAGTTTGACAAAGAGAATTACAACCTCTGGAAGATTAAAATGCTATTTTTCATCAAAGCTGCTAACCCTCTACTATCCTGAGATACTCAAGAATGGTCCCTTTGTTCCACAACAGGAGATTCCCGAAAGACTGTTGGAACTATAACCATTCCAAGATCTTATGTGGCTAAACAACCATCCAAATGGACAGAGACAGAAAAGGAGATGGTTGATCTCGACAGTCATCTCATGTTATTAATCATAGATTCTATGGAACTATCAATGTTTGCTAACATAGCCTCTTGCAAAACAGCAAAGGAGATGTGGGATCATATTGAGGTATTATGTGAAGGAACAGAGGAGGTTAGAGAAAACAAGAAACAGATACTGGTCACACAGTATGAAGCTTTCATGGCTCAGACCAAGGAAAGCATTACTGACATGTTTGAAAGGTTTCACAAGCTGGTGACTAAGCTATAGATGAATGGGAAGGTTTACAGCACCAAGGAGTTGAACATGAAGTTTCTATTATCTTCACCAAACCATCTAGAGCAAAGGGTCATTTCTCTAAGAGAATATTGTGTTCATTGATCTTGAGAAGGCTTATGATAGCATCCCCCGTGAAGCTATTTGGAAGAGCCTTGAGGAGAAGAGAGTGTCATCGTCGTACGTTAGGGTGATTCAAGACATGTACTCCCAAGCTAGTTCCTGCGTCCGGACCCCAGTTGGTGACTCCCGTTTTTTCCCTGTTGAGATTGGGCTACACCAGGGGTCGGCCCTAAGTCCTCTTCTTTTCGCCCTTATCCTAGATGTCATGACGCAAGGGATTCAAGATGGCGTCCCTTGGTGCATGCTTTTCGCTGATGATATCGTGTTAGTGGGAGTCGAGGGGAGAGGTGAACGAGAAGTTGGAGTTATGGAGATCTACTTTGGAGCCCCAAGGCTTGCGTCTGAGCCGGTATAAAACTGAGTATCTCTGGTGTAACTTCACTGGTGAGGCCAATGAAGAAGGGGTGGAGGTTACGATTGAAGATCATATCGTTCCTCGTACGGATAATTTCAAATATTTTGGCTCGATCATCCAGAAGGAAGGTGAGATTGAAGACGATGTCACGCATCGTATCAAGGCTGGGTGGCTAAGGTGGAGGGCAGCGTCAGGGGTGATGTGCGACAAGAAAGTCCCGTTAAAGTTGAAAGGGAAATTCTATAGAGCGGCAATCCATCCTGCGATGTTATATGGTTTGGAGTGTTGGGCGCACGATGTTAGATAAAATCCCGAATGTGGTTTTTAGGACTGAGCTTGAGGTGGCACCTTTTTCTGCGAAAGTTAGGGAAGGGAGGTTGAGATGGTTCGGCCACGTTCGTAGGAGGCTGGCTGAAGCCCCAATGAGGAGGGTCGGGAGGCTTTCTATTGTTGGGATGAGGAGGAGAGGTAGACCGAGGAGGTCGTGGGAAGAGCAGCTTAGGTTGGATTTAAAGGCCTTTAACTTAAATGAGACCATGACCGCTGATAGGTGTTCTTGGAGGCGGCAGATCAGAGAGGTGGATTCGCTTTTTAGGAGCGGCGCTGTGGTTGAGAGCCTCAGAGTTGGGTTGTCTCGGTTAGATTTATCTTAGAAGTTCGGTTGTTTCGTTCTCATTTCTCGTTTTATTGTTTTCTGTTTTCTAATTTTGCAGGTTCAGGTAGCTTGGCCAGGTGTCATCTTAGATAAGAGTGTTTTGCAGAGCGGACTAGTCAATCCCCTAGTAGGTAAGCCCCATGTGTTCTAAGCCATGGGCTCAGGTATGACGAGGAGCCTTTTTCAATTCTTAGGTAACCCTTGTGAATATCACACACTATTAGCTTAATGTGCACTTAGCCGGGGGTCTTCACGGAAACAGCCTCCCTACCGTTAAAAGCAGGGCATGGTCTACGTACATCTCACCCCCCAGACCCTGCTCTGAGCGGGATATACTGGGTATGTTTGGTTTGGTTTGGTTTTAAAGAGATTTGAACAAAGTCACATATGATGTACTTTATGGGGTTTTAAAGACTCATGAGCTTGAGTTGCTTCAGAAGAGGGCTATCTAAGCCAACCAAGGCAGAATGGTAAACACATCATGTGCCTTGATTGTCAGCAAATCTGCTCAAGACCTAGAAGCATCTACAAGTCAGCTGAGGATAGAAGAGATATTAGATGATGAAGAAAATGAAGGTAAAGTGACTGAACCTGTTGAGGAGAAGGAAGAAGAAGAGTTCTATACTCTTGAAGAGCTAGATGGCATGGAAAACACTTCATATGCTTTCATGGCCAGAAAGTTTCCAAACATCAGATTCAAGAGGAACCAACCCTTCAAACCTAGACCCCAAAACCATTCATTCAACAAGAGCAAGGCACCTGTGAAAGCAAATAAGAATAAATTCAAAACAAGCCATGTGGATAGGTCATCTGTAAGGTGTTATAGATGCAATGACCTAGGGCATTTTTCCAGTGAATGTAAGAAGCCTAAAAAGAAGGATAAGGAGTTTCTAGAGCTTAAAGCCAAGTATGAGGCCCTTCTGAAAAAGCAAACACAAGGCAAGGCCTACATAGCTGAAGGGAAGTGTTAGGTTGACTCTGATAGTGATGGAGAGGAGCAAGAATTCTGCAACTATGCCTTGATGGCTGATTCCAAGGATGAACAATCTCTATCTGACTCTCAGGTACCATCTCTCACTACCATAGATATGTCTGTTTCTGAGTATAAATGCATGGTTGAACAACTATCTATCGAAATGTTTAATATTCATACTAGTATGACTGCTGCTAATGAAGAAATTGCCAAACTGTCTGCTAAGAATGAATTGTTAAACAAGAAGAATGAGGAACTTGAGCTAACTGCTATGCAAGTAGATAACCTTAAGAAAGAAGTTGAATATTTGCAGAATAAGGTTTTATGTGCTAGTCAGGTTGAGAATGCTCTTAGGGATGAACTAGCTGAGAATGAATTCAAACTGAAAACCTTTAAGAACTCCTCTAGTCTACTGCAGTCCTACCATGAGAAAAACCAAGCTAAACCCAAGGCTGCCATTGGACTTGACTATGGCACTCTTAAACAGAGGAAAGGCTATGCTATCATTGAAATGACATAGTTGTTCAGGATGAAGTGCCTCACATTTTGAAAAAGACCGAGTCTCCAATTTTTAAAGAACCAATATTTGAAATTGATGAGGATGCCTTACTCATTAAGCAAATGTTGAATGATGAGTATGAGACATAGTCTAGTGAACAACCAGCATCCTCTAAGAGTGAGAGTGTCAAGGCAAAAGCCAAGAAGCCAGTAGGAGGTAGACCTAGACCTGAGAAGTTTGTGAAGTTTGTTTTAGCTGGGAAAAATGAATTTGAGAAGAAAGTGGCTAATAAGAAACAAAACAGAAATGGCAAGCTAGGGATAAACAAGAATAATAATTATGCTTATGTGCCAAATTCCCCTAGGAAAGTTTGTCGAAACTATTTTAGCACTAATCACTTAACTCATGCATGCAAGAAACCAACTAGTAGTGTAGCTAAACCTTTCTATGATTGCTCTGTGCCTTTAAGACATAGAGATTCACCTTTCTGTGATAAACTTGACTATATGCCATGCAACATGAATGTTATGACTAGCTGTTTTAATTTGAGAAGACAATTCATGGATGGTTGCATCAGTCACAACATTCACACACACTACACAAGGTCAGAGTCTTCAAGTCCTCCTAGAGTTAGGAAGGTACCTCCGTCACCTAAGTCTAAGAATTTAGATTCTAAGACTTCTGACAGTGACAAGAAGACCAATCCTAAGAAAGTTGATAAGCATGCTGTTTTTGATAAATCTGTTTCTAAGCCAAGTGGACTCAAACTTGTTTGGGTACCAAAGAAGAAGTAATACCTTTGTGCTTGCAGGGCAAAGAAAGTGAAAAGAAGGTCATGTGGATTTTGGACAGTGGATGCTCAAATCACATGACTGGTGATATGGCCCTGCTATCAAAATATGAGGAGAAGGCTGGTCCAATGGTTGCTTTTGGAGATGACAGCATGGGTAACACATTGGGATATGGCAAGTTAAAAGTTGGTAATGTCATCATTGAAGATGTAGCACTAGTCAAGGGTCTTAAGCATAATCTGCTAAGTGTTGGTCAGTTTACTGATAGAGGATTCAAGGTAAATTTTGACAAAGATGAATGTTTGATCACCCACAAGAAGACTGGTGATTTTGCTTTATCTGGAGTAAGAAAAGGAAGCCTGTTTGTAGCCAATATGGACTCTGCAAACAAGGACAAAGTTTGTTGCTTCTACTCAAAAGCATCAAATGAAGATTGTTGGCTATGGCACAAGAAGCTATCACACCTGAACTTCAAGGCCATTAATTCTCTAATCAAAAGAGAGTTAGTGAGAGGCATGCCCACACTTGAATTCTGTCAAGAAGGAGTGTGTGAGGCTTGCCAAAAAGGAAAGATGAAAAGGTCAAGCCACAAGTCAAAGACAGTGACATCAATCACCAAGCCCCTGCAATTAATTCATATGTATTTGTTTGGGCCTGCCAATATTATGTCACTCTCAAGAAAGAAGTATGCCGAAGTGATGGTTGATGACTACACAAGGTATACATGGGTGGCATTTCTAGCATCAAAGGATGAGGCTCCACAAGTAATCATTGAGCACATAAAGAAAATTGATAAGGAAGCAAAAGCCAACAATGCAAGTGTGACTGTATTGAGAAGTGATAATGGAACAGAGTTCATAAATGCCTTATTTGAAGCATTCTGCAAAGAGAATGGCATTTCTCAAAAATTCTCAGCTCCAAGGACTCCACAACAAAATGGAGTAGTTGAGAGAAAGAACAGAACTCTAATTGAGGCTGCTAGAACAATGTTGCTTGTGACGCTTCCAAATCTGAGGTCAAAGATTCAGGTCGTCACATCATCATCCAACCATATCATACCTGTATTAACCTTACAACTCAACAATACATACGTCCAGACCTCAATCTTACGCAAAAACAAGTTAGAGCCTCAGAAACGATAATCAAAAGTAACACTAAATATTACAATTCATCTGTACAATCCAGAGTCTTACGCACTTCCACTTATACAACTATACTTGAAGACAAGTCTTACTATTACAGTTGAAAACCTATCAGACTTACTCTGTAGTATTTATCAAGAACTAAATCATCTCCGGGGTAATTCTTCTACTCCTCTTCTGCTGGTGCGGAGTTAATCGGCCAAATTCTTCTCTTGCTGAAAAGTTTTTATAAAGCAAGAATGAGCTACATAATGCTCAGCAAGTTCACCATTTTGTAAAATAATAATGTGGTTTATTTCGAAAACATTCCCAACTATATGGGTATATATCTCAGATTTCAAAACATAATTGGACAATGTATATGTCCGAGTTTGAATAAAACATCTATACTCACTAACGAGCTTTAAGAATAACATATGAACCCTTTATAAGGTTGCCATTTCAATATATCTCAAGTTTGAAAATATATACATATGAGTATATCATTTTCGGCAAAACACTCTACGGTTAACATACTGTACAGGGAATACATTGTAAGAACCCTAATTTTTGTTATATTTTCTTTTATTTAATATCATGTGACATTGTCAATTTGGAACCTTTCTAGTCATCCCTGTTGTTTAATGGAATTGATTGTCTCAGAAACTATGTTGTTACATTTACTATGTAAGATAAAGGGAAGGTTGATGAAGGCAAGAGTCTTATTGTTGGAAAGATTTATAAAACTTGGGATTTGAGAATTATTGGAGTATTAAAAGATTTATTAGGAATTATGACGAGGAGTTATGGATATTCGAGGAATTCACACAATTAAGTACTTAAGGAATTACAAGGGAAATCCCTACGCGACAAAATATTATTACGAGAAATTAATTAAGATACAATACGAAGTAAAGATTAAGTGACAAGCATTGGTGGAAGAATAATGTTACAAGGAGTGATATTGCATGCAAGTCCCATGCAACTAAGTAGTTAGGAAAAGCAACTAGTAGTACCAAATGGACAAGAGGAATAGTAACTAGTTACTACTTTTTCCAAGGGGGACAAGAGGGCATGGTGGCCTATACCTAGACTTAAAACATGTGATACATATCTATATACTAATACATGTATCACCCAACTACTTTACACAATTATTCAACCAACCAAAAGCAAAACACAAAAAGCTCTCTCCCCCCCCCCTCCAAGAACAAGCTCTCGGCCAAGACAAGAATAAGGAAGAAAATTTTTTTCTTTCTTCCACTTCTCCTCATTCATAATTCAAGGCTAAATTCCTAGGCACTCTACATCATCTAAGAAAGGTATACTAAGAATTCCAAGCCTTTTCATCCATTGATTTTCAAGATATTAATTGTTAAAGTTTTGGTGAATAGTAACAATGTTAAGTTTTCTTTTAGATCTTGGATTATAAGGAGTGTAGGAGCTCATTCAAGGTGTTCTTGAGATTTTTAAGGCTTACCCAAGGCTCCTAGATACTCAAGAAAGTATAAGAACCCTAACCCCTCTTGGCCATGTAGTGTTTATGAAGTTTAATGATAGATCCATGTGTATTTGTGTTAATCTTGGATGTATAAGTGATGGATGATATAGATCTTGAGTTTAAGTGTTGTGGTTGTGATTTTGATGCTTGTGGTTGGTATATGTATCTCTATGTATGTTATAAAGTATGAACTTGGTGACTTAGATGTTGGTTGTGATGTGGATGTAAGAATCTTGGTTGATCTAAGTGAAACATGCATGCTGAGTTTTTCCAGGAACTTGACCTGTCTTGTAAGATGGTTTTGAACCCCCACATCTTGTCCCCTGAGGTCCTACCATATATTGTTGGAAAGGTAATAGAATGTAGTTTCCAAAAATATAAGGTTCATGACTAGGTGATGTATGGATTTTTAGTTATGGCCGGAGAAGTGAAATGTGTTTCTGGATTCCGGACTGCACTAAATGGTCCCCTTGTGAACCTTGTTTAAACCCCTAAAAATTTATGTAGGATCATGGAAAAATTAGAGAAGCTAGTAAATGCAGTGGTGAAGGCTATCCAAAAATAATTGGATTAAAATATGAATATTTCAATTTTATAAAAATGCTAGAGTAAAATTCGCGCAAGGGAAAAAGTCGTTAAGTGGAGTATAATTTTAGGGGTAATGGATATGATTAGGTTATGGTAACCAAATTAAGTCGAATAAGTGACGAGCGTAATCGAGTGGTGACATGAACCTATAGTGGGGCTAGAGTGTCATAAGACGAAGTCGTTAAGTTAATTTTGTACCCCCTAAAACCCCGCAATTAAAGAGATATTGTTAAGGTACTAACGAGCGGTTATTGCTTATGTATAGATCATTCCACTCCGCACGCTCTACCACCCCAACCACACCAAGGCAAGTTTACTTTTCAAAACTGACATATACAAGGACTTTCACTGTTGTGTTTGTAGTTTTCAATCATATCAAATGTTATGTTTATCGAAGTATTGATGAAATTGAGATGTATAAGTACATATATGTTTGTACCCCTTGAACTTAGATTGAAATGATTTTCTTCGGACAACGACTCTAGCAATAGAGGTCGTAGCGGTCCATATATACTATTGACCGGGGAGCGGTATATTATTATATCGTATTAAATTGCGAAAGCCCGAAGGGTCATTCGGGAAGTATCGTATACTCAAGTAATTATTTTTATATCTTCGTAAATACTCAAAATACCTATCTTGGATTAAAAGCTTATTTAATTAAATAATTATTTTATTAATTATTAATATTAAATCTTAAAATATCATTTATTAATTATTGTTCATTATTTTAAAGACCAAGCTAATCCAAGATACCTTTAACACTTTCAAACTCGAACTCTTTCGAACTCAAAACATTTTCGAAAACCCCCGGTCAGGTTTGCTTCTTGAGTGATTTCAAGAATCATCGGTCGACTGATGTCAGACCTCAACTACTCGGTTTTCAATCAAGATCAAGTTTTTAAAAGAAAAAGAAAAGGGACTCTGGCAGGTGTGGGAATCGTTGACGAACGATTCCCGGAATGTGTAAGCGGCCGTGAGCCAGGCGGTCCATCAATTATTATTCCGGCCCAGGTGTTGCCGAAGGATGATTACGGATGTAGTTTTCATTGAGGGTGATTACGGATGTAGTTTTCACCCGAGGATAGTTACGGATGTAGTTTCTATCCTTCTACCAGTAGAGAAGACCCGCGGATTATTGGACTTGGATGTGGCGACTGATCATCGTCAATCCCTGTCAGGTTTTTATGTTTTCTTCCAGTCCCATCCTCCACTTTGGAAAAATACTCAAACACTGCTTCTTGGGCCTAAGTGCCAAGTTGCCGATATTGTGGTTTTTGATAAGAAAAATATTGACATCGTGCAGTATCTAGAACTGCAAGATTTTCTATAAAGATTGGCACGTGTTGGTGCACTCTTGCAATTGTTTCAAAGAATGAAGTGTTTTTGTATGAGAAACCGTCTAAGCTAATGGAAGGAAAGAGGTTTGCAATGATGTATTCCCTGTACAGTATGTTAATCGTAAAGTGTTTTGCCGAAAATGATATACTCATATGTATATATTTTCAAACTTGAGATATATTGAAATGGGAACCTTATAAAGGGTTCATATGTTATTCTTAAAGCTCCTTAGTGAGTATAAATGTTTTGTTCAAACTCGGACATATACATTGTCCAATTATGTTTTGGAAATCTAAGGTATATACCCATATAGTTGGGAATGTTTTCGAAATAAACCACATTATTATTTTTTTTCAAAATGGTAAACTTGCTGAGCATTATGTAGCTCATTCTTTCTTTATAAAAACTTTTCAGAAAGAGAAGAATTTGGTCGGTTAACTCCGTAACAGCAAAAGAGGAGTAGAAGATTTACCCCGGAGATGATTTAGTTCCTGATAAATACTACAGAGTAAGTCTGATAGGTTTTCAACTGTAATAGTAAGACTTGTCTTCAAGTGTAGTTGTATAAGTGGAATTGCGTAAGACTCTGATTTGTACAAATGAATTGTAATATTTAGTGGCACTTTTGATTATCGTTTCTGAGGCTCTAACTTGTTTGTGCTTAAGATTGAGGTCTGGATGGATGTATTGTTGAGTTGTACAGTTAATACAGGTATGATATGGTTGGATGGTGATGTGACGACCTGAATCTTTGACCTCAGATTTGGGGGTGTCACAGAAATGGTATCAGAGCGATAAGTTACAGTACTCAGAAACGAGAGTGTTGAGAGTTAAGTCTAAGTAGGAGAATGACATAAGAGATCGTAGTAAACTTATTATTGGACTACCGGAAGAGGTACCGGTGAGTAGAATGGACTGGAGTGTTGACTGGAGGTATTATACTAGGGTCGATAGAATCCTTAGAGACCTTCAGAATGATGAATAGAGGTTTGAGAGTCGTACATGACCTATCATAGGTAATGATATAAGAAGCAGAGCGAAATGTCAAGAGCAGCTGAGGTAGAGGCGATATTGCTAATACGATCAGATGACTAGGCTGGCATAAATTTTGTGGCCCATAGTCCTCCACAGTTTAGGAGGCGGCATTTTAAGAACCAAGAAGTTTAGACTTCCCTATATAATTAAGGGTACTTAGTACTTAGAATAATGAAAGTCTTTTACTTTGGCTATAAGATCCGATTTTCGATAAGTAACGGGTTTACCCGAAAGTTGGCCACTATGTCGTTGTGGATTTCATTACCCTTGGTGGCGAATTTTACATGTGTTATACGAGAATGTTATCATAAGACGAGCGTGCTAGATAATTCCATGCATGATTCGGACACTAGAGCATGGTAGTTCAACTTAGAGAACAAACAAGTAAAATTAACAAAGGGACTCAAGAGAAGTTGAATATGGTTGCAACGAACGATACAGTGATATCAGAGTCTACCAAAAGAAAGGACCAGCGGGTCTAGAGTGGGATCCTTTGATAGAGATGTTATCAGGGACTACGTATATATGTATTGTAGACCTCAATATTTTGGTATACGTTCACATACACACACCCGCCACTGAACCTATGGATTGCACTGAGATCCCTGAGAGATCTCTTTGATCTGTTCCCAGGGGGAACTGGCCACTTGTGATTCATGTCGGAAGGCATGAAGTAGGACCCTATGGACTTAGCAGGTGTCCCCGGAATGATGTGAAGCTTGGTCTTCAAGATAAAGCACGGAAATGACAGATATATTTGTGAAACCCTAACTCGATAAACGACTTTAAGATGATGATTGAGAGACGCACTAGTTGGTGTCTTGTATTACGAAGACGAAGAGATGGAGTTACCCTCATAATGGTGATAATGAAATGCACGAATGACTATTAACTTATTTTGGTAACTACCGGTTAGTGCACTACTTCATTTTAAACTGTTCACTAACCATGTTACCTCAATTAGTTTATATCAGGTAACCCTCCTAGCTTTCTACTTAAAACTTGTGGAATAACAACCAGTGATATACTTTCTCTAAACCGGGACTCATCCAAAGTATCTTAATTGATCCCCGAGCATTCTATTTGAAGTTTATAATTATTTCTGCTCAGGACTATTTACACCTTCTTTTAGTTATCCAAGGAATGTTCAACAAATATTTCCTTAATTAATCGACGAATACTACTTAACGAATATCGATATTTGATTGCTTCTTTCATACTTGCACTCTTCAGTTGAGCTCATAAATATTCAACAAATTACCGAGGACATGGATGATCTAATGTCCAGACATCCCTCATGAATCCTTTTCTTCTATTCAAGATGAGATTGTACATCGTACATTGAAATCATAGTAAGGATATCATTTTGATATTGGTATTCCGAATTTAATTCTATTGTCGGATCTGATAAAGCATGTGTACGGAGGCACCCTTGGGTGGACCGTTTCACTGATAAGTAAAATTTGATGAAAGGTTATCGATTGTTCCGATACCTAGAACATTCTCTTCAGATTTTATAGTTTTCTTTTTCAAACTTAATAACTTCTTATTTTCATTCGTTGTCCGAGAAGCCTAAAGTTTCTCCAGTGGCTACGATGTTGAAATTCCATTCTATCCAATTGAAACTGGCTAGTCGTTATGTCAATATGAATGACTAGTTGATTGTTCTAACTACTCAAAATTATAATGTTGTGAAGAACACCTAGCTAATTGTCCTAGCTGGTGGTGATGTCTCAAACAGGTGAACTAGCAAATTTTGTTTAGCTAGTTGCTAGTGTTTCTTGAAAAGGACTAGTTATTGTTTCACTGGTCCAACTCCCAATTTAATTCATTCTGCAATGCATTTTGCATGTGGTAAAGTATGATGATGAAAGTTTTGACGAATAACTTGATTGAGACCTAATGAGGTCGCCCACTCAACTCGAATTCTACCCATCTTCGTATCAGACTTTATATCACTTGAATATTTTATTCTTTCATTCACACAATGAGAATTCATTTGAAACCACTGATTACTTGAATGATAAACTACTTCATTCTTTAATTGTCATGGAATAGAATTGCTTTCTATTGGCGGACCTTCATCAATGCGACTTTAGATTTCCTCTTATTATTCAGGAGGAAAAGTATCCACCCGATGTAAGAATTGTATAAAGACCATCTTTATGACTTTTGTATCCAACAATCATTGTCCTTGTGCAACATTCTCTATGGTATCATATTACAGAATTATCAGGACGGGAAGGAATAAACCTTGTTGTATTCTTTCTGTCCATCCTTACATCTCCAAAAATCGAGACTCCTAGTATTTGGAACCATCAACATTCTTGGAACATCCAATGTGGAATTCTTATTAAAATTATCTATTGGACCTTGTTATTTTGAAACCATTCCTTTCAAAGTGATTACTCTAAGGTGAACGGGAGGTACAATTATGAACCGTTACACCAATATGAGATCAAAAATCAAATGTTGTAATTGTGCAGCCAAAGCGTTATGCCGAGTAATTATTAAAGTAGAAGTAACATGTCGGGGCATACCACAAGACCTTTAATATTAGTGTGGGGAAAGTTATAAGAAATGATGAGGTGGTTGGGAGTACGCTTCTAATATTAGTCAGGATGTTATATTAATGAATTCTGGAGTTACCAAGCCTTTTCCTGATCCAGGAAATGCAAATCGATTGCGATGTAAAACATATCCTTGGAGGAAACTGACATTGGAGTGAGATGGACGAGAAAGGAAGAAATATCGTGGCAAGAATGTGAAGCTTTACTTAGCTTAAAGGGATTGATGCAAATAGAGAGACATATAGTTTAACAGGCCCCTAATAGCAAATGGATGCATGGATATATGCCAGTGATCCTTCGAGATTACCACCTAATCAAGTTTATTGGGAATCGCAGTCGCATGCAGGCCTCAGGCTGATTGGCGCCAGTCGTGAAAGAGGACGAGCGTATGACATCATACATATACCATCGAGAACTGATACCCTTATCGGAAATGGGGGAATTGTTGATTAGTTAAAATGAGTAGTTTTTTTTTCAAGGATAAGGTTGAAGAGAAGGTTTCACCAACTCAAGATCGACCTCTGTACTGTGCCAAAGTTGGCATTTCACACTAATATAAACGTTATAAAATTGTGGTAGTATCGTTTGAATGGACTAATGAGTCAGAAGCCTTTATGGATTAATGAACAAAGTTTTGGGATGAAATGAGATATTAGCAACAACCTCGTTGTTAGCTATACTTGATGATAAAAAGAGGACTTTGAGAGTCACGATGATGCGTCTTTCAAGAGTTTAAGAGGTGTGCTGATGCAGTAGAAAGGGGATGATAGCCTATACTTCTAAACAACATAAAGGTTACGGGATAGGATATACTAACCGTGAGTCTGGGATTAGTCATGATGGCGTTCACGCATAAAACTGAGACGTTAACCTTATGAGAAAAGTGTGAAAATTTCTCCACAAGTGCCATAAATATATCTTCATATTAGAACCAAACATAAGAAAGAGAAGGTGACGAAAGGGAGCAGGGGGTATAATGGAGAAATTTGTTATTACCCGGGAAAGGCCTGTGTGGTGGCCGATACCTATAGAAGGGCTTATTCGAAATTGGAATTCAGTCAGTATTGACCAAGAAAATAGAGTATATACCATAAAGAATAATGTTAGAGGAAAATAAATAAATTATGGGGAAGGACAAAGATGTATAGAGAATTAAGAGAATGTTTGGCAAACGGATATGAAGAATGGTATTGGCAAACTATTAAGTACAAACGTGACATGTCAAAAGCAGAATTATAGAGATCTAGTGGATTAATTCCGCCTGTAGAAAATCTTGAACGTGGACAAAATTATAATGAATTTCATAAGTAGGTCGCCGAAGACCGAGCCAAGAGATGGCCCTAGTTGAGCTATAATTGTTGGACCAAGTGATTTACCTACGAGAGACTTTCCATTTAAAAGATTATCGAATTATATATGGAAGAGATGGTGGTGCAATATAAAACTTCTGCAGCGATTACGTCAGATAAAGACTTAAGGTTAAACTTCGAATATTGAAGGTGCTTTCAGGTATATTTAACAAAGGGATTGAGCATATGTACTAATTTGACCTGTGGCTGACGGACAGGGAAGAAGAATTGTCCAGACGATCGAATTTATAATTAGTGTCGTGCCTTAGGTTCACGGGGCAGTCGAGAATAAAAACTTATCCATGAAATGAATGTTGTTATCACGATCATCACCATGCGAACGTAAGGACGTCTCTTGTAGAGCGTACTGCGAAAGAAGAAGTTTCGCTTCTCTTGCATTACGAAGAAGTCAATGAACGAGGGACATAGTAGTTGAACTGGTTCGACGAATACCGAAGACTATACAGTATCCATAGCAAGTGGTAACGGCTGACGGGAGGCAACACATGCCTGCTAATCAAGCAAAGGAATATGAGGAATACCGTGCGTATTGACGTTGTCTCAGATTACAAAACACGGATACTATGAACAAGGTAGAAGAGGAACGTGTAAGTAGTGGGATAGAAATTTTCAATCATAGAACAACCGATAAGGAATACAGGTCGAGGAGAGTATGCGTTGAGGAACAACATTAAGGCGTTGGTGAGACCAAGGGAGAGAACAATAGGGTTGAAGTATCAACCTGAGAGTTGGAAAGGGTAAGGTTGGGATTGTATCCACAACTATTATCCTTAGGTTCTTAAGATAGAATCCTTTTAAGGAGAGGAGACTGCATTAACCCTAATTTTCGGGAATATTCGAAACCTGGACGAATAGTAATTTTATGGGTGGATGAGGAATTTTTGCAATCACGATATGTACGAATAATTAAATGAAGATTTCGAATTGATATTACGTCTTTACGGTACAGACGAGTGTATGTAAAAGTCATTAGTTTTTTTTCGAAACCCATTATTTCGAATGGTCAAATTTTATGAGATATCTAAGGAGATCGTGGTAAGGCATGGGGTTCGTGTGAGCATTGTATCTGATAGAGACCCAAGGTTCAACTCCAGGTTCTGGAGGAGTTTTTAGGATTGTGTGGGGACCAAGTTAAACATGAGTACTGCATACCACCCCCAATCAGACGGACAGAGCGAGAGAACCATCCAGACCATCACTACTACAAATATGTCAATAGACATCGGTTTTTAGCCGTTGTAAAAAAAAATTCTGGGTGATGTCTATGCGAGTGTAGAGAAAGGTCCAAACTTTAGACATCGGTTTTTAGCCGATGTCTATTATGGACATAGACATTAGTTTCTAACAGATTTCTGATGTCTAAGCTATATTATGTGCAGTAGTTCTTTTTAAATAATGCTATATTATGTGCATTAGATCAACATAAACATAGCACATACAAGGTAAAAAAAGACATATACATCGATTTCTTGGTAAAAACCGATGTTATATGTTATAACAGACATCGGTTGCTTAGTGAAACCGATGTTATATGATATTACATTGTCAAGTTGACATCAGTTTCTTGGTAAATGTAAGAACCCAAATTTTGGGTAGAATTAAAACTTTTATTTATTTAATGATGTAAGAATGAATAATGGCTACGACTACAATGTAATAGTTGATGTTTTAAAAGAATGAATGGAATTCGACTTTATTATTTCTATTTCTTGAAGAATGCTAAAGGGTGACAACATAGGTAAGAATAATCTATCTCCTAAGGGAATAAGATATGGCAATTCCAAGCAAGAGAATATTCTCATGTCATCCAGATCGATAGCGATTAATCCAGTGGTTTCGTAAAAAGGTTAAGGAACGATCGAAAGAGAATACGGACAATTGTACAACCCTAGATGAATAAGTAAAGAATAAGGATGAATAGTGATTTTGGTGTAATTGAGAATATTATTAGACGACGCTATATAGAAGTACCCGGAACGAAATTCTGAGTTCGTATTATTGATCCGGAGGGAAAAAGGGTGTATGTAAAAGCTGTCGGATTCTGAAAATCGGCACTTTAATTTTTCCCAAGATTCTCAAGATACAGAACGATTTAGGGACTTATTTAATAAGATTCGAGAAAGTTGGAATCCGAGATTATAGAAAAGAAGTGAGAATGATTATAGAAATATTAAGAGGATTCCCGGTAAAACCCTAACTAGAGACGATTGAATTATTCCCTCGAGCGATTAGCGAATTAAGCAATAAACGAACAAAGAAACAAGCAGAGGAAGCAAGATTCTTGTGCAAGCTACTAGAACAAATATCTAGTAACCAAGTGGGCAAGAGTAACTAGCATGGTCATGGAATGAAATAGTACTTAGCAAAACAAACCAACTAGTTAGCTTACAATCATCCAATTCTTGACACTTGTCCTCACAAAACACATCATTGCTTGCATCATCACTTTAATAAAGTGGAACATAAGATGAGATATTGTTCAAGACTCCACTTTATGCATTATTGATCAAAGTAACAAAGCAAAAACACCAACGCTCTCATGAAGCATTCCATTCGGCCCTTTCCAAAATTCCAAATCCAAAATCCCACTTCCAACCATCATTTGATCTTGTAATTTTTAAGGTGAGTCCTATAATTCAAGAAACTAATCTCCTAGGAATTTCAAGCTCAAATTCATTGGTTTCCATTTTCAAATAAATCATTCAAGAGGAGCATGAATAGTGTTCTTCTTGAACTAACTTTGTTTTCTTGATTTTTCATGGTTGATCTAGCAAGCTTAATCACTCCTAAGGACCATACAAGGCTTAGTAAGGCTATATCACTCTCTAAGGAAGGTATAAAGCTCTTGAAACCCTAACCCTTGTTTGAGATTTAAGCATGTTTATGATAGATATAGCTTAGTTATGGGTATGTAAAGGTTAAAGCATGATTATAAGCATGATTATGTATGGATCTTGGATAAATGTTAAAAATAGTTAGATGAACGGAAAGGCATTGCTTGGCCTCGGTTCATGTATATAAATCATGTATATGTAGTTTGGAGTGGATACCATGTTTATGGGAAGATTTGAAATTGGTAGATATTCGATTTATAGCCGTCGTAATGCCGAAATTTCGTTAACCTTAAGAAAAACAACTTGGACAGTAGATGTAAATCACTGCCTAGCTTTGCAATCTGCCATGATAGGATAGATAATGTTCCAAGCTTCGTTTTGGTATAAGGAACGTGTGAAACGGACTTACGGTTTAGGAGTTACGGCCGGTTTACTAAAAGTATTTCGAAACCGTAACCGAGAATTCGTAACTGAAATTGAACCATCGTAAAATATGTAAAGTCATGACGAATCTTGGTAAATAAATACTAGAGGTAAAAAGGAAGGTGTGAAAGAAAACCGTATGTCAAAAGGATCATTTTTCAATTTATTAAAAATATTCGAGTCGAGGTTAAACGCGAACGAACCCCTAAAAGACGACTCTATTATAACTTCGGTAAAACACTTAGAAAACGGGCGATAAAACTCGGAGTATAATATTGGTTCGTAAAGATCGACCTTAGAAATTGTATGACTTAAGTATGTCCCAAGTATAAGTACAGTGACATGTCGTATTAACGAACGAATGTCGGGTCGGATCAATGATAAAAAGGAATCCACTAAAAGGGGTAAAAAGAGATAACTCGAGAACGTGTTTCGATTTAAGTATAACTTAACTTTTAAGAGGTTAAGTGATTAATCCCGAATGCCTTTGCTATTTATAGATCACCAAGCTGACCCGGGACCCGCTACCACTACCCCTTATCGTACTCGACTACCAGGCAAGTTTCAATTCCCTTCTTTTAGGCTGTTGTTGTGATTGAATATATATATATATATATATATATATATATATATATATATATATATATATATATATATATATATATATATATATATATATTTTCTGTTATACATATGCCATAGCATGCATGCCTACTTTCAAGTTATAGCGTTATGCTTGTTCCCTGATTGTTTATTGGCTTATAAATTAGATAGCTAACGTATCATTTATAAGCCGGTTATTGTAAGACCCTCATAGAAGGGCGTATCCATCTTATTCATCAAATATAGACCGGGAGTCAATATTTCTTGACATATCGAGATTACCTCGAAAGAAAATATCTAAGTAAATATTTTCCATTATTCGGGCGACGAATATTATTTGAATATTCGTTCGAGATTATTTATTTAACGATCCCTACTTCAAATAATTATTTGAACGTAACTATTCGACGAATAATATTTTTTTAATATTCATTCAGAGTCGAATTATTTATCGATTATTATTTCGAATATTCTCCTAAAGGTTGGACTACTAAATGAATATTATTTGGATATTCATTTAGAATATTATTCATTAAATGAATATTACTTTTAAATATTCATTTAAGATAGTAATTACCTGATGAATATTATTTTAATGTTCATCTGAAGCTTGATTTATTTATCGAGTCTTATCTCGAATATTCCTTTAAAGCTCGGATTACTAAATGAATATTACTTGATATTCATTTAGAATATTATTCATTAAATGAATATTAATTTTTCAATATTCATTTAAATTTCTAATTAATTATGAATATTATTTTGAATATTCATCCAGGGTTCTATTTAATCATCGAATATTATTTTAAATATTTTAAATATTCCTTTCAGGTCTTATTAAATAATGAATATTATTTTGAATATTCATTGGAATATTTAATTATGCAATAAATATTCTCTCGATATTTCTTCAAGGATTATTTGAGAAATACTCTGATTAAAGATATTCTTTCATATTCCTAAATATTCTGTAAAATATTTTAATTTAATAAATATTCTCTGAATATTTATTCCATACTTAGAATAACCTCGATAAGGTTTATCTTCTTCGATTATTACGGAAAATATTTCGGAGTCATATTATTATTAATCATATATCAAGAAAGGTTCTCAGACATCATTTTTCTTTGAGTCTATCTCCCTAATAATAAGGGAACCTTACTTGGAAAATGTTAATTATCTTGTCGACTTCCCGGTCATAAAGTATTCTCTTCACTCGCAACTCGGGTGCTATTGACTTATTAAGTCGTTGTTTACCTTCTAATCTTTCGAGGGGTAAGATTGTTGGAACAAGTTGATATTCGTTACCAAGCAATAGCTTGGAAGTGATTGGTGAATTTTCCTTTCCAACTAGATACGACTACTTTGTAGAGTCTTATCAACAAGTATTATACTTGGGGAAAGGGGGATGAACGTTACATTCAGAATCATGAATTCTATTTGAACTAGGAGTCGTGTAAGAGGCCGAGTAGCGCCGGTCCATCCCCTTTGGCCGAACCGTTGGCCGGGGAGAGCTAGTAAGGCGGTAGACAAGTAAAGCCGTCAGTTTTTCCTTCTACCGGTAGTAAATCTAATTTGAGCTGTACGATCTCGACTGATCATCAAGATTGGAACAGCGGGCGCGGTGAATACTCCATCATTGGTTCATCATCCAAACTTATTTATTTCCTGCAACATGATTACTGTTGGCAGAGCTGGAAAAGTGTTCATAACTGGAATTGCAATCTTTTCATGCAAGTTCCTCTTTTTAATGACAATGAGAATATCTCGCTTACTTTTGATGTAGCAGATATTTCTACAAACAAATACTTTGAGTTACCTAGTAACTTCATCCTTTATATTATACTGGCAATAACTTCATTAATGCATGGCATATGATTTCAAATGATATTTTGAACTGCTGTATATATGTATCACTGCTCAGTTATATTATTGCTGCTGGGCTTTCGCTCACCCTTGCTTTGTTCATATTATGTCACAACAACAGCTAGGACAGATGACCCGCGTCAGGCGCACTCGGCGCAAGCAGGTTACCGCCGTTCGAGGACTACCCGCTGATGTCCTTGCTGCCATTGCTGAGGTAGCATAGATAGGCAGCTTTTGTTTATCAGTCTATTTATATGTAACATTAACGTTAATCAACGGCAAAACCTTTAAACATATCATTTGGCTTGTAATAACTTTTATTCGTAAACTCTGATATTATGGACTTACTTTAAATTTCATCTCTGGGACTATAACTGTTGTGTGTGTGAGTGGATATTATTGTGGGGTCACAGCATGTGATTTATTTATTGTGGACTTAAGTCAAGTATTATGAATGGATGTGAGACTGTAACCACCAAATCCCTGACCCCGGATCTGGGGGTGTTATCAGAGCGTACGTTATAAACCCCCAGAGATGAGGCGACGTAAAACAATAAATTCACTAAGATAATAAGAACTCTTGCCAAGTTCATAGTCGGACTACTTAATGTAGTGATGACCTATAAAACCCTTATGGGAACTATTAAGTATCATGATAGTAACTTAGCCCGATATCGCATCGACAAGTAAGGCAATAGACCTTGAGGCATACGAGCAGCAGCGCGATGATGCTTTATTATATGCTGAAGATCAGCGGGTAAATTCAATAGAGTACCCTACTGGAGACCCGGAAGAGGTTCCAGAAGATAAGGAAAATCTTGTTAGGATAAGGAGCTTACCCTCGAGGAATGAGGGCTGTAGCCAGAAAGACTGAGATGATTAAGGTATAGTGCTCAGAAAAGTGGACATAAAGAACTAAGCTATTAGCAAGAGAACTGAAGATTCATGTTGGATTCGTGGCTGGACTACTGGAGGTAGTACCAGCAAGTAAGACGGATTGGAAGAATTACTTGAGATCTTATACGGGAATAGATGAGAATCATTAGAGACTTTCATATTAACGAAAAGAGTGCTAGAAGGATGTATGATTATCAAAGGCGTCGATATAAGGCGAGGAGCAGAGTCCCTAGGAATAGTTGAGAAGAGGCAGTAAGTGCCATATCATTTGATAAATGAATAAGTATGAATATTGTCAGTAATAATTCGCCATGAGAAGGCAGATGTCATAGGTTGTAATTTATGGAACCAAATTGAGGTTGATGAAGTTGTTTTATTCAGGAAAATGTCCATTTTATGAATGAATCAGTTAGAAAGTGAAAACATTGGGAAGTGACATCATGATTGGATAAAGTTATATAAGGAAGTAGTAAGCAAGACAATGATCTCAGAACCTACCGGAAGATAAGACCAGTGAGTCAAGATGAACTCGTAATGAGACTATTGTCAGAGACTAAGTATAGGGTTAATTTAACTCAGTGAAATGATGAACCAGAAACGTTAGATGCATGTGATTCAGAGGAATATTAAATTCTTTCTTTTCATTGAATGGATTATAGTAGTTACCTTAAGTTTACTCCGACGCGGAATTATAATGGATCAAGTAATACGATCAGCAGTTAAAGAGAAAAATGTGAGAAAATCTTCCTGGAGCTAAAAGATGAAATTGGTAATGACCAAGAGTTGGCATTGTTTAATGGAAAAAGGGAGACTTTGTGCTTCCAACGACGCTTCGCATAAAAGATTAGGAAGTGTGCTTGCGCAGCACGACAAAGTACTTGCGGATGCATTCGGACAACATGGTTCACCAGGTTCGGATGGCCTTAGTAGTGCCAATTTTTGTGGAACAACCAACTCCGACGGTAATGTTCCTTCTGAGACGGGTAGTCAGGTAGACTGAAATTTGGTAATATTGAATATCAGGACGTATAGGTATCAGGACGTTGTGACAAGTTTCAGTTTAAAACTGTTGATTCCCTTCTAAGGGATGTATATAATTGGTTCCTCTCCAGGGTTTAAATTTCCAACCCAATGACGATTATTTCGTTAATTATGACTGCTTACGGTTCTACCTACTAGGAGGTTCATAGAAATATTCTTCAGGTTTCGAAACTGGTCTCCTTAGTATTACCTGTCGATGGATAGATTGACCAAAATTTCCCTAATTCTGGGAAGAACTTCAACGAATTTTGGCAAACCTTGTCTTTCTGATTATCAGAGAATATCATGGAAGAGAGTAGAAACTGGGGCAAACCCCGTGAACTGGGTAAGGTAGCCGCTACATGGGTTGGTGGACAGACCCCGGTTATCGCGATTGATTGTAGAAATACAATGATGAAGTGAGATTGGACGAAAACAGGAAATGTAAGTAAGAAACCAGGCGGACTGAGAAACTCCGGGATTGACTTAAGTGAAAAGGCTGTTATGCCAGGAATGGTAAGCTTGCGTGGCACGTGGGAGTGATAAGAATATTTGAAAAGATAAAAATAGAGGAAAGGTGACCAGAGACGGTGCCGAATAGTCAATTAAGACTTATATGAAGTAAAGTTTTAGAAAGGTAGAAAGGTATCAAAGAAGGCACTATGCCGGCAATTGCTAGAAAAGTAATGCTATTAGCCAACCCCTAAAATCATTTTTTTTTGTGGCCAGTTAAGGCCAAGTCACAAAGGATTATCAAGTGACTAGACCAGCAATGAAAGGACAAAGCAGGGTTGCTTCTAAGAAAGCACCGACTGCAAGGCCTTCTGATATAAAGGAAACATTAATGAGATCGTAGGAATCTTCTGCTGAACAACCCATGTTTTGATTGGGAATTCACTAGACCTTTTTGGGATGGGGTCACCCGTACTAAAGTGACTCATGTGTATATGGTTGTCCAAGATTACGAGTAAAATGGAAGTATAGTGACTTGAGATGTATGATGTTAGGGTATCATGAATACCATGAATATATTATGACGGAGGAAAGTAAACAAAGAAGGTATATGAAGAGAGTATAGAAATGGTTAGAAATTGAACAGTATGCTGTAGGAATTTTGTCTAAGGCAAGTACCTTTGCGAAGAACGATAAGCACTAAGAAATTCACGTTGAACTCGACCAATATCTTTCAGAACATCCTTGCTACCATTAACAAGTTCTGTAAGAGAGCAGATAGACATACGTTGTCTTTTGGAAGGTCAAATAGGTTGACCACTATCTGAAAGAAGAAATTAGCAGTGAGCTACCGATCGATTATCAAATAAGAATGATTGAAAAGAGACCCTTATTAAGGATACATGATTTGATTGCCAATTGTAGGATGCAGGAATTCCTTGGCAGTTGAATTAAGGAGAAGATATCCATAAATTAAGGCAAACCCTGGGGAATGCACAAGGGATGGCACTAACCCTAATAAAGACATTGTGAATTCAGATGATATGAGTTGGATTTGCTAAGGCAACAATGACATGTAAAGATTATTAAAAAGAGTTCTGGAAAGAACAGAGATAGAATTATTAGAGTATTGATCAATGACGTTTTGATATACCCTGTACCTAGAAAATACAGGAGGAATGATGAGGACGACCTAAGAAACCTTACAAGGAAAAGCTAATATTCTGAGTTTCCAACTAGAAGTTTGGAAGAGAATGTAAGACACAATAACAATATACCAGATGATGCATGTATGAAACCCTGAGGGAGTATGGATTGAACCTATAAAGGTTGAGATTATCCTAAGATAAGGAAGGAACTAAGAAAAGAAGTATCCTAAGTAGGATTGGGAATAAACGTGATAAAGTTCCCACGGGTAGGTGGAAGCAATGACTTATGAAAAAAGACTTATAGATATATTTTTCTCTTTCAGCAGGGCTTAAGGGAGAATGCTTTCACCCAACAGTGATGAGAATGAGGTAAAAAAATTGAATTGAAATGTATCCAGAGAACAAGGATTACCAGAAATTATTATTATCAGGAAAGGCCAATGAGGTGGCCGACAGTCTAAGTATAAAGGAATAATTACAAATGTTCATACCGAAGAAACAGAATGATATTTGGAAGGACCTTGAAGGTCATATCGGAATGGAGGAATTTAAAGTCCTTCTGATGATTGTGCAAGAATCGACGGTAATAGTAGTTTAAGTAAAGATTCGATTCCTGATGGGTCTTAAGCATATTACATACCTTAGAAGGTCCCGTTTTGAGGCAAACCAGGACCATGATACAAAATTGACGAAGTAAACCATTAAGTTTCCAGTCTTTTATGGTAGATGCATGAGTGATAGTTTCATCAACCTGACTTAGCTGCGATGCTTTAAACTCTTCTGCAATTTTATCTACTTCATGTAATATCTACATCAAGTTCAGGAAGTGTTCCTTATTGATAAGGAATAGTGATTACTTTGTCTCCCTAAAGGATTGAAACCCGTATGGTTAGCTATTAAGGCACTACGTAAGCAACAAGCGATGGTGATTCTTCTAAGAAAGTAGATGACAACGTAAAGATAAAGAAAGTGCTGCTATTGATAAGCTAAATGGCATGTTGATGAATGACAAGCAAGTTTGTGCTAGTGTACTCTGTGCAAACAAGATAGAGAATATGAGGTTGATGATTCATGATGCTAAATGTATTCCCGTGGAAAGAATTAATGAGACTTAGAGAGAAGGGCAGTTGAGCCCGAGACTTATTAGGCCACCTGAGAGTTTAAAAGTGTTCGGAAGGTGGCATTCGAGCGAGTTTTACCCCCAAAGCGTATAGCATGGTAGTAACGTGTTTCTTGTGGCAAAGCTACACCAGTAAAATGCTGATGCTCAACAGATGATAAGAGTGCGAGCAGGTAGGTGTACGACCTGGTCTGACTTACGAAAGACAACCTGTGAAAAACCGCGAGTAGAAAAGAATAAGTGATGAGAAACAAGTTGACAGAAGTAGATTATATTGGATCTAAGCTAAAGAAATCGGCCAGATTCATTTCGGAGGTTTTAAATTTGAAATAATGTGATGATTATAGAGTAAATGTGACGGGATACTAATAAGAAGGTGCCAAGTGCAAAAGATATCTCAATAAAGAGATGAAGGTGGAAGTAAATAACAGAAGTAAATAAGAATCAGATAATAAGAAGGATGTGATAGATAAAGAAAAGACTGGGAAAGCAACTATGGAATGTGAAGCAAGGAATGTTATGAATGGAATAATAAATGGGTTTTCTGATGAATTCTCGGGATGACAACCTCATAGTGTTAATATTCTAGATATGAAAAAGCTAGTAGCGTGACATGGAATGTCAGTAACAATGATGTCAAGCGAGAAACCTAAGATTTAACCTAAAAGGTTGAAGGAATTTTCTGGAGTGAGCGTTGCTAAGGTTGAACCAGAGTATAGGTCCATAGAATAGTGGACAAAGCAGCAAGATGTGTTGACACATGAGATTGCGATCAAATGGTATTGGATATAATTATGATTAATTTCTTCTTTGATGAACCTCTATAGTTCAGAGGTAAATTCTGAGTATGATATTTTACAGTCATGAAAACCTTCTATAATCCTTTAGAACTCTTTTCTTTTCTTCTCTCTTATTCATCTTCTTTATGAATTGAGAAGAACAACCCTTTAAGGAGGGGAGGTACTGCTACGTGACTATCTGTCTATGTGATAGAAGTCTAAGTGGAATACCCTAACTTGTTTAATTGCTTGTCAAGTACTAAAGGCTGGCCCCCTTCTGTACTAGCTATGCAATATAACAAATGTTCAATTGATCATAGTGATCTCTCAATAAATCTTTCCACTTCTCTATATTGATCGAGATTGCAAAGATTAAAGCGACAGGAAATGCACAGTGCGAGTGAGGTTACCTCCAAATTCGCAGTGGGATAGTGATACCAATGTTACTGCAGATACCAATAAGGAAAATAGTATATGACTGGGTAAGAGCATAACCTAAATAGTGTGTTGTACGAAAAGTAGCAGAGATTAATGAAAAAGGATAAAAGGATGTATTGTAGCACTAGTAAGATGTGCTGAAAAAGGATTGGGATTGATTAAGGATTGACTGGGAAACTGGAAAGTGAAATAACCCACGAGTACTCAATTGTCTTCTACCTGATTCCGGGACGGAATCCTTTTAAGGAGGGGAGACTGTAAGAACCCAAATTTTGGGTAGAATTAAAACTTTTATTTATTTAATGATGTAAGAATGAATAATGGCTACGGCTACAATGTAATAGTTGATGTTTTAAAAGAATGAATGGAATTCGACTTTATTATTTCTATGTCTTGAAGAATTCTAAAGGGTGACAACATAGGTAAGAATAATCTATCTCCTAAGGGAATAAGATATGGCAATTCCAAGCAGGAGAATATTCTCATGTCATCCAGATCGATTGCGATTAATCCAGTGGTTCCGTAAAAAGGTTAAGGAACGATCGAAAGAGAATACGGACAATTGTACAACCCTAGATGAATAAGTAAAGAATAAGGATGAATAGTGATTTTGGTGTAATTGAGAATATTATTAGACGACGCTATATAGAAGTACCCGGAACGAAATTCTGAGTTCGTATTATTGATCCGGAGGGAAAAAGAGTGTATGTAAAAGCTGTCGGATTCTGAAAATCGGCACTTTAATTTTTCCCAAGATTCTCAAGATACGGAACGGTTTAGGGACTTATTTAACAAGATTCGAGAAAGTTGGAATCCGAGATTATAGAAAAGAAGTGAGAATGATTATAGAAATATTAAGAGGATTCCCGGTAAAACCCTAACTAGAGACGATTGAATTATTCCCTCGAGCGATTAGCGAATTAAGCAATAAATGAACAAAGAAACAAGCAGAGGAAGCAAGAGTCTTGTGCAAGCTACTAGAACAAATATCTAGTAACCAAGTGGGCAAGAGTAACTAGCATGGTCATGGAATGAAATAGTACTTAGCAAAACAAACCAACTAGTTAGCTTACAATCATCCAATTCTTGACACTTGTCCTCACAAAACACATCATTGCTTGCATCATCACTTTAATAAAGTGGAACATAAGATGAGATATTGTTCAAGACTCCACTTTATGCATTATTGATCAAAGTAACAAAGCAAAAACACCAACGCTCTCATGAAGCATTCCATTCGGCCCTTTCCAAAATTCCAAATCCAAAATCCCACTTCCAACCATCATTTGATCTTGTAATTTTTAAGGTGAGTCCTATAATTCAAGAAACTAATCTCGTAGGAATTTCAAGCTCAAATTCATTGGTTTCCATTTTCAAATAAATCATTCAAGAGGAGCATGAATAGTGTTCTTCTTGAACTAACTTTGTTTTCTTGATTTTTCATGGTTGATCTAGCAAGCTTAATCACTCCTAAGGACCATACAAGGCTTAGTAAGGCTATATCACTCTCTAAGGAAGGTATAAAGCTCTTGAAACCCTAACCCTTGTTTGAGATTTAAGCATGTTTATGATAGATATAGCTTAGTTATGGGTATGTAAAGGTTAAAGCATTATTATAAGCATGATTATGTATGGATCTTGGATAAATGTTAAAAATAGTTAGATGAACGGAAAGGCATTGCTTGGCCTCAGTTCATGTATATAAATCAAGTATATGTTGTTTGGAGTGGATACCATGTTTATGGGAAGATTTGAAATTGGTAGATATTCGATTTATAGCCGTCGTAATGCCGAAATTTCGTTAACCTTAAGAAAAACAACTTGGACAGTAGATGTAACTCACTGCCTAGCTTTGCAATCTGCCATGATAGGATAGATAATGTTCCAAGATTCGTTTTGGTATAAGGAACGTGTGAAACAGACTTACGGTTTAGGAGTTACGGCCGGTTTACTAAAAGTATTTCGAAACCGTAACCGAGAATTCGTAACTGAAATTGAACCATCGTAAAATATGTAAAGTCATGACGAATCTTGGTAAATAAATACTAGAGGTAAAAAGGAAGGTGTGAAAGAAAACCGTATGTCAAAAGGATCGTTTTTCAATTTAATAAAAATATTCGAGTCGAGGTTAAACGCGAACGAACCCCTAAAAGACGACTCTATTATAACTTCGGTAAAACACTTAGAAAACGGGCGATAAAACTCGGAGTATAATATTGGTTCGTAAAGATCGACCTTAGAACTTGTATGACTTAAGTATGTCCCAAGTATAAGTACAGTGACATGTCGTATTAACGAACGAATGTCGGGTCGGATCAATGATAAAAAGGAATCCACTAAAAGGGGTATAACGAGATAACTCGAGAACGTGTTTCGATTTAAGTATAACTTAACTTTTAAGAGGTTAAGTGATTAATCCCGAATGCCTTTGCTATTTATAGATCACCAAGCTGACCCGGGACCCGCAACAACTACCCCTTATCGTACTCGACTACCAGGCAAGTTTCAATTCCCTTCTTTTAGGCTGTTGTTGTGATTGAATATATATATATATATATATATATATATATATATATATATATATATGTATGTTTTCTGTTATACATATGCCATAGCATGCATGCCTACTTTCAAGTTATTAGCGTTATGCCTACTTTCGAATATTCTTCTAAAGGTTGGACTACTAAATGAATATTATTTGGATATTCATTTAGAATATTATTCATTAAATGAATATTACTTTTAAATATTCATTTAAGATAGTAATTACCTGATGAATATTATTTTAATGTTCATCTGAAGCTTGATTTATTTATCGAGTCTTATCTCGAATATTCCTTTAAAGCTCGGATTACTAAATGAATATTACTTGATATTCATTTAGAATATTATTCATTAAATGAATATTACTTTTTCAATATTCATTTAAATTTCTAATTAATTATGAATATTCATCCAGGGTTCTATTTAATCATCGAATAATATTTTAAATATTTTAAATATTCCTTTCAGGTCTTATTAATTAATGAATATTATTTTGAATACTCATTTGAATATTTAATTATGCAATAAATATTCTCTCGATATTTCTTCAAGGATTATTTGAGAAATACTCTTATTAAAGATATTCTTTCATATTCATAAATATTCTGTAAAATATTTTAATTCAATAAATATTCTCTGAATATTTATTCCATACTTAGAATAACCTCGATAAGGTTTATCTTCTTCGATTATTACGGAAAATATTTCGGAGTCATATTATTATTAATCATATATCAAGAAAGGTTCTCAGACATCATTCTTCTTTGAGTCTATCTCCCTAATAATAAGGGAACCTTACTTGGAAAATGTTAATTATCTTCTCGACTTCCCGGTCATAAAGTATTCTCTTCACTCGCAACTCGGGTGCTATTGACTTATTAAGTCGTTGTTTACCTTCTCATCTTTCGAGGGGTAAGATTGTTGGAACAAGTTGATATTCGTTACCAAGCAATAGCTTGGAAGTGATTGGTGAATTTTCCTTTCCAACTAGATACGACTACTTTGTAGAGTCTTATCAACAAGTATTATACTTGGGGAAAGGGGGACGAACGTTACATTCAGAATCATGAATTCTATTTGAACTAGGAGTCGTGTAAGAGGCCGAGTTGCGCCGGTCCATCCCTTTTGGCCCAACCGTTGGCCGGGGAGAGCTAGTAAGGCGGTAGACAAGTAAAGCCGTCAGTTTTTCCTTCTACCGGTAGTAAATCTAATTTGAGCTGTACGATCTCGACTGATCATCAAGATTGGAACAGCGGGCGCGGTGAATACTCCATCATTGGTTCATCATCCAAACTTATTTATTTCCTGCAACATGATTACTGTTGGCAGAGCTGGAAAAGTGTTCATAACTGGAATTGCAATCTTTTCATGCAAGTTCCTCTTTTTAATGACAATGAGAATATCTCGCTTACTTTTGATGTAGTAGATATTTATACAAACAAATACTTTGAGTTACCTAGTAACTTCATCCTTTATATTATACTGGCAATAACTTCATTAATGCATGGCATATGATTTCAAATGATATTTTGAACTGCTGTATATATGTATCACTGCTCAGTTATATTATTGCTGGTGGGCTTTCGCTCACCCTTGCTTTGTTCATATTATGTCACAACAACAGCTAGGACAGATGGCCCGCGTCAGGCGCACTCGGCGCAAGCAGGTTACCGCCGTTCGAGGACTACCCGCTGATGTCCTTGCTGCCATTGCTGAGGTAGCATAGATAGGCAGCTTTTGTTTATCAGTCTATTTATATGTAACATTAACGTTAATCAACGGCCAAACCTTTTAACATATCATTTGGCTTGTAATAACTTTTTTTCGTAAACTCTGATATTATGGACTTACTTCAAATTTCATCTCTGGGACTATAACTGTTGTGTGTGTGAGTGGATATTATTGTGGGGTCACAGCATGTGATTTATTTATTGTGGACTCAAGTCAAGTATTATGAATGGATGTAAGACCGTAACCACCAAATCCCTGACCCCGGATCTGGGGGTGTTACAGTAAAACTGATGTTATATGTCCTAACAGACATCGGTTTCACTAAGAAACCGATGTTATATGTTCTAACAGACATCGATTTCTTAAATTGACTGATGTTATAATGATTAAAAGACATCAATTTTTTCATATACAACTGATGTCTATTGACCTGCTCCAATCATAACTATATATAATATAAATGCACCTAAAAATACCAAATCCACAACCAAAAACAAACAAAAAAAAATACAAAACTTCAATTATCATTGCAAAACCAATCCAGTATACAATGACGAAATTGAAAGCATAATTCTTAAAGCTAATATACTATCAAGTCTAAATCCATTCCTACATTGCAAATTAGTACCAAATGCAAAAGCAACTACTACTTGACAAACAAAATAAAGAATGGCTTAAATATCAACATGTATGCCTCAAGCTCCTCCTCAGTGTAATTCCCTTCTACTTTGAGCTATCTTTTCATGTCACGTTGAAGCTCAATTAACACAATTGCACCTACAAAGACCACCAAAAGGATGAAGATATCTAAGCAACACTTCTCCCAAATCCGTATAGCATACTTCTAAACAAATTGTTACAAAACAAGTTCAATAAAATATCTGAAATAATGGACATAAAGAATTACAAGGGAAGCAGATGATCATAACTTAGGTTCATACATGAAAATGATCATGCAAGAATTTTACCTATAGTTGTCGTACTTGTGCAGAAGCCAATCCAAAGCAGCAGTGACGTATACACCACTCAATTTCCATCTGCAAACATTGGTGTGAACAAAAGCAGAGTTAGCATACTTGGTTTAAAAGTTTAAAATAGAAGAATTTCCAGGGTCATTTTTGTGTTGGTAATACCATTTCCAACACAAGTGTGAATACCATAATACCATTGTACCAGTGACACCTTGCTATACGAGATTTTCGGTAGATATATAACATTATTGTTCCTGATCTTAATAACACAAAACATTATACATTAGATAAATGATTACATGTACAAAATTCGCGATAATGCCAAACTAATTTCAAAACAAAATATGTTTTGCTAGTATAAAGGATTGAAATGTGTCTTATTTGACTGTATAATAAGCATCCACGAGCCTTTGGCTGTACAAACTATATTTCATGCTTTGTAAAATTTTCGATCACATATGATTGGTTATAACCAAAGTTAAAAATAGTAAAATGTGCCTAGCCGGATGATATACTTGGATGTTAGATTTTGTCACCAGTATAATTATATAATTAATTAGTCCAGAGTCAAGACACGTAATTAACAGGCAGTGGGATAAGTTTTACAAAGTAGAAATTGTTTTAAAGAAGTATGCTTATTTAAAGACCTCCCTACAACTATGTGGCACATATGTAACAAACAGAAACAGGTATACCCTGGTACCTACTCACCTCTGTTCTGCAGGTACTTCTCCGTGATAGTTAACAGTAGAGATTTGGTTTTCAGTTAAAAAATGATCCACAGCACGACTAGAATTTAATGTATTGCAGAACACCATAACTCTATTCCCCTTGGCTAAACTTGGCTCCAGAACCTTAAATAGTCAAATTGAACACTTAAGTTCTGCATTGCCACCACTGACTACAATATTAGCATCAACTTAAGTTCTGCATTGCCATCACTGACTACAACATTAGCATCAACACTCAGTTTATCCAATTCAGATTAGATAGGCACTTAGCTGCTTTCATAGTTTATAGAGACAGATCTAATGTGGAACATAGGAAGTACATGCTCCATTAGTGAATCTAGAGCGTGACTTCAACTACAGGTGACCAGGTATTTCCTAGTACATCCTCTATAACTATACTTAGATATAATATAAATACACTTCCAAGATTCTCCATTTAATGTCTAAAAAGCAATTTTTTAACAGCTGACCAGCAATTGGGTGGTTTTGAAAAAAATAAAAAAACAAATATGTAAAAAAATGCAAAATATTAGAACCAAAAGAAATTTGTCTGAAGTTTAACTGATTTAACAATTCTAAAGCACTAAACTTGCTCCAACAAGATTTCATAAACGACGAGCAATGATACTTCATAAAATATAGCTCATATATTATCTAAAATAATATAGAGCTAATTCTAAATTCAGGATTGTTACTTAAATTTGTAGGTTAATATGTGTATCAGCCTATTCGGTCATCCAATTACTTATTTACTCCATCAGCTTCTTTATAATTTGGTACAAAACTTTAACCAGGGACCAAACTCTAGATTTCCTATATACTATTTACTTAAAAATTTTAATAGTTGGCCTATTTAAGAATAGAATTATGCTGCATTTGGCACTACATTAGTGCCATAGAATCTGGTAAAACTTATTTACTCGAAGAACAATACGAGTAAAACAATTTGAAATTCATAATATTACCAAGTAGTTGCACTGCATATGAAACTTGAAACTAATGGCTGCTTCCTGTTGCAATTCTATCAGGATTTTGATCGTACTTGTCCGCTACTAGTTTCCCACTAAAAAAGATATCATGGACTGATGATTCATCTTTTAAGAAACCTTCAAGTATGAATAAAAACTCCACAATAAGAATTTTTGATGTTTATGAATTCTGAAAAGTGATCTAACATATTTCAAACTAACTTCACTTCTCAAAAAATAATGCTAAACATGGTAATATGTTTCTTTATATTAAAACAGTTACTGATCCCTAGATTATATACACAAGGAAATTAGATTTATACTAGATCACCATAATGCACTGAAATGCATTCAAATTACCTGTCAGGACAGAATGGCACAGGGAAACCTACCAAGGCAATGGCGACTCATGTTATCAGTTTCCATTTGTGAGCTTGTAAACAGGATTAAGAAGTATGATGAGCTTTGAGCTCAATGTAAATTTCCATAACCTAGCTTCTTGTATTTGTGTAACCATCCCTACATAATCACAAAATAAAGATGATTCGAGGATGTCCAAAAACTGTAGAAGTTAAAAGCTTACAACCAAGTGGGTTTGTCATTCATAAATGGACACAATCTTTGGAGTAACCTGACTTCACTAATAAAAAATGCACAAATTTTGGATCTGAACAAATGCACAAGGCCCATTTGTTATTCACAATCTATCATATGATTTAGGATGGAAATGTATAGAACAGATACAAACCAGAAAGCCATTCCTCATTATTATCTCAAGTCCCAACTTAGAGGATATCCTCAAAAAGTATTATTGTTTATCAACTGTATTCTTCAGAAGCAACTTGTTAGAGATATTACGAACCTGCATTCCTTCCACACCACTGATGCCTACTCCGCTATCTGCCTCTTGAATCATTCCAACATCATTTGCACTATCACGAATTGCCAAGGTTGTCTTTCCAGTACCTTCTTTCACTAATCTTGTTACCTGGAGTGGTAATAAAATAAATCATACAATTGGTAATCTTATTGAAATTTTTGTAGCTGAAATGGGACATCAAAAACAAGTTTTACAATGCATAAAAGTATTTCACTAGAGCCTTCTGCTTAGGAGAGACTCGACAGCATATTATAGAAGCACAATCAACTGCTAGATTTAAGAAATGATGTTTCACTCCAAGGCATAAGCTAATGTTTTGCTGTCAATAATCAAGGTAAATGCAGCATGAGGGTCCTTTTCAAGCATATCGATGTTATACATAAGTCCTTTTACAAACCATATCACTACTAAAAGTCCTATTAATAATACAAACTATCAATCAACAAGAAAACAGAGCCACTAAATCAAATCGCCTCAATATATATATATATATATATATATATATATATATATATATATATATATATATAACACAAACACATGACAATAACTTACTTTGCAGATGACCAACTCAAGAATTCACGCAATCTATAAAAAGAAAACCTAATTAAAACATTAAAACTGAATTTTTATTTTGCTAAATCATTAAAACTGAAATTTGAACAACAAATTGAAAACCCACTTACAAATTCGAGCTTGTAATTGGAGAGAATGATCGATTTGAGCTTCCCCTTCACCGATTTAGGGTTCTTAAGCTTCTCCTATGCCGATTTAGGGTTCTTGAGCTTCCACCGATTTAGAGTTCTTTAGGTTTTCCACCGATTGGAGAGAGATATGAGAAGACATGTTTGGGTTTTGATTTAGGGTTCTAAGAGATATGAGAGAGAGTAGAGCGAGAGAGATGTGAGAAGAGAGAGTAGAGCGACAGAGATATTAAAAAGGGTTAGAGAGGGGAGAGAGTGTCGGGTTAGGTTGTGAGAGAGATGTAAATTAATTTGGGGGGAAATAATATTTGGGGAGAGGCGGGCTAAAAAAATTATAAGGGGAATTATGTTTTATTTCAAAAGGGAAGGGGGAAATTAAGCTGCGTGTTTTAATTTTTTAAAAAATTAAAAAAGACATCGGTTTTTTTAAGAGATGATGTCTGAGAAAGCAATTAACATCACTTTTTTAAAAACTGATGCTAAAATTATCTTTAACATCGGTGGTTTTTTCTACCGGTGTTAAAGGCCCGATGTCTATTCCAATTTTTCTAGTAGTGCATAGAGGGCATGTTGAGAGTATGTACCATCGATTTTAAGGGAAGTTAGGATGACCACTTGCCGTTGATCGAATTTTCCTATAACAACAGTTACCATGTGAGTATAAGGATGCCCCCATATGAAGCTTTATACGGACGAAGATGTCGGTCTCCCTTGTGTTGGGAAGAAGTTGGAGAGCGGAAGATTTTAGGGCCTGAACTGGTCCAACAGACAAGAGAAACGATCGAGCTCATAAGAGGACGGCTGGTAGCGGCCCAAGATAGACAGAAGAAGTATGCGGACCAGACGCGCCAGGACAAAGAATATGAGGTAGGAGAGTTGGTGATGTTAAAAGTATCACCGTGGAAGGGATTGATGGGATTTGGTAAGAAGGGGAAGCTAAGCCCGAGATTTATTGGACCTTTTGAGATTTTGAGACGAGTTGGAAAGTTAGCCTATGAATTGGCTTTACCCCAAGCTTGCAGCAAGTACATAATGTGTTCCATGTGTCCATGCTACGACCCTACCATACCGACTTTCGGCACGTGATAGAATATGATCAAGTTGATTCGCAGCCAGACTTAACCTATGTGGAGCAACCCGTAGAAATCGTGGATAGAAAAGAACAGGTGCTGAGGAACAAGGTTGTCAACTAGTGAGAGTTTTGTGGAGGAACCAGAATGTCGAAGAATCAACATGGGAACTAGAGAGCACGATGCGTGAGAAGCACCCCCAACTGTTTTCAACCTGATTCCGGGACGGAATCCTTTTAAGGAGGGAAGGCTGTAAGAACCCTAATTTTTGTTATATTTTCTTTTATTTAATATCATGTGACATTGTCAATTTGGAACCTTTCTAGTCATCCCTGTTGTTTAATGGAATTGATTGTCTGAGAAACTATGTTGTTACATTCACTATGTAAGATAAAGGGAAGGTTGATGAAGGCAAGAGTCTTATTGTTGGAAAGATTTATAAAACTTGGGATTTGAGAATTATTGGAGTATTAAAAGATTTATTAGGAATTATGACGAGGAGTTATGGATATTCGAGGAATTCACACAATTAAGTACTTAAGGAATTACAAGGGAAATCCCTACGCGACAAAATATTATTACGAGAAATTAATTAAGATACAATACAAAGTAAAGATTAAGTGACAAGCATTGGTGGAAGAATAATGTTACAAGGAGTGATATTGCATGCAAGTCCCATGCAACTAAGTAGTTAGGAAAAGCAACTAGTAGTACCAAATGGACAAGAGGAATAGTAACTAGTTACTACTTTTTCCAAGGGGGACAAGAGGCATGGTGGCCTATACCTAGACTTACAACATGTGATACATATCTATATACTAATACATGTATCACCCAACTACTTTACACAATTATTCAACCAACCAAAAGCAAAACACAAAAAGCTCTCCCCCCCCTCCAAGAACAAGCTCTCGGCCAAGACAAGAATAACGAAGAAAATTTTTTTCTTTCTTCCACTTCTCCTCATTCATAATTCAAGGCTAAATTCCTAGGCACTCTACATCATCTAAGAAAGGTATACTAAGAATTCCAAGCCTTTTCATCCATTGATTTTCAAGATATTAATTGTTAAAGTTTTGGTGAATAGTAACAATGTTAAGTTTTCTTTTAGATCTTGGATTATAAGGAGTGTAGGAGCTTATTCAAGGTGTTCTTGAGATTTGTAAGGCTTACCCAAGGCTCCTAGATACTCAAGAAGGTATAAGAACCCTAACCCCTCTTGGCCATGTAGTGTTTATGAAGTTTAATGATAGATCCATGTGTATTTGTGTTAATCTTGGATGTATAAGTGATGGATGATATAGATCTTGAGTTTAAGTGTTGTGATTTTGATTTTGATGCTTGTGGTTGGTATATATATCTCTATGTATGTTATAAAGTATGAACTTGGTGACTTAGATGTTGGTTGTGATGTGGATGTAAGAATCTTGGTTGATATAAGTGAAACAAGCATGCTGAGTTTTTCCAGGAACTTGACCTGTCTTGTAAGATGGTTTTGAACCACCAAATCTTGTCCCCTGAGGTCCTACCATATATTGTTGGAAAGGTATTTGAATGTAGTTTCGAAAAATATAAGGTTCATGACTAGGGGATGTATGGATTTTAAGTTATGGGCGGAGAAGTGAAATGTGTTTCTGGATTCCGGACTGCACTAAATGGTCCCCTTGTGAACCTTGTTTAAACCCCTAAAAATTTATGTAGGATCATGGAAAAATTAGAGAAGCTAGTAAATGCAGTGGTGAAGGCTACCCAAAAAGAATTGGATTAAAATATGAATATTTCAATTTTATAAAAATGCTAGAGTTAAATTCGCGCTAGGGAAAAAGTCGTTAAGTGGAGTATAATTTTAGGGGTAATGGATATGATTCGGTTATGGCAACCAAATTAAGTCGAATAAGTGACGAGGGTAATCGAGTGGTGACATGAACCTATAGTGGGTCTAGAGTGTCATAAGACGAAGTCGTTAAGTTAATTTTGTACCCCCTAAAAGCCCGCAATTAAAGAGATATTGTTAAGGTACTAACGAGCGGTTATTGCTTATGTATAGATCATTCCACTCCGCACGCTCGACCACCCCAACCACACCAAGGCAAGTTTACTTTTCAAAACTTACATATACAAGGACTTTCACTGTTGTGTTTGTAGTTTTCAATCATATCAAATGTTATGTTTATCGAAGTATTGATGAAATTGAGATGTATAAGTACATATATGTTTGTACCCCTTGAACTTAGATTGAAATGATTTTCTTCGGACAACGACTCTAGCAATATAGGTCGTAGCGGTCCGTATATACTATTGACCGGGGAGCGGTATATTATTATATCGTATTAAATTGCGAAAGCCCGAAGGGTCATTCGGGAAGTATCGTATACTCAAGTAATTATTTTTATATCTTCGTAAATACTCAAAATACCTATCTTGGATTAAAAGCTTATTTAATTAAATAATTATTTTATTAATTATTAATATTAAATCTTAAAATATCATTTATTAATTATTGTTCATTATTTTAAAGACCAAGCTAATCCAAGATACCTTTAACACTTTCAAACTCGAACTCTTTCGAACTCAAAACATTTTCGAAAACCCCCGGTCAGGTTTGCTTCTTGTGTGATTTCAAGAATCATCGGTCGACTGATGTCAGACCTCAACTACTCGGTTTTCAATCAAAATCAAGTTTTTAAAAGAAAAAGAAAAGGGACTCTGGCAGGTATGGGAATCGTTGACGAACGATTCCCGGGATGTGTAAGCGGCCGTGAGCCAGGCGGTCCATCAATTATTATTCCGGCCCAGGTGTTGCCGAAGGATGATTATGGATGTAGTTTTCATCGAGGGTGATTACGGATGTAGTTTTCACCCGAGGATAGTTACGGATGTAGTTTCTATCCTTCTACCGGTAGAGAAGACCCGCGGATTATTGGACTTGGATGTGGCGACTGATCATCGTCAATCCCTGTCAGGTTTTTATGTTTTCTTCCAGTCCCATCCTCCACTTTGGAAAAATACTCAAACACTGCTTCTTGGGCCTAAGTGCCAAGTTGCCGATAGTGTGGTTTTTGATAAGAAAAATATTGACATCGTGCAGTATCTAGAACTGCAAGATTTTCTATAAAGATTGGCACGTGTTGGTGCACTCTTGCAATTGTTTCAAAGAATGAAATATTTTTGTATGAGAAACCTTCTAAGCTAATGGAAGGAAAGAGGTTTGCAATGATGTATTCCCTGTACAGTATGTTAATCGTAGAGTGTTTTGCCGAAAATGATATACTCATATGTATATATTTTCAAACTTGAGATATATTGAAATGGGAACCTTATAAAGGGTTCATATGTTATTCTTAAAGCTCCTTAGTGAGTATAGATGTTTTGTTCAAACTCGGACATATACATTGTCCAATTATGTTTTGGAAATCTGAGGTATATACCCATATAGTTGGGAATGTTTTCGAAATAAACCACATTATTATTTTTTTTCAAAATGGTGAACTTGCTGAGCATTATGTAGCTCATTCTTGCTTTATAAAAACTTTTCAGAAAGAGAAGAATTTGGTCGGTTAACTCCGCAACAGCAGATGAGGAGTAGAAGATTTACCCCGGAGATGATTTAGTTCCTGATAAATACTACAGAGTAAGTCTGATAGGTTTTCAACTGTAATAGTAAGACTTGTCTTCAAGTGTAGTTGTATAAGTGGAATTGCGCAAGACTCTGATTTGTACAAATTAATTGTAATATTTAGTGGCACTTTTGATTATCGTTTCTGAGGCTCTAACTTGTTTGTGCTTAAGATTGAGGTCTGGATGGATGTATTGTTGAGTTGTATAGTTAATACAGGTATGATATGGTTGGATGGTGATGTGACGACCTGAATCTTTGACCTCAGATTTGGGGGTGTCACATACATCATTGCAAACCTCTTTCCTTCTATTAGCTTAGAAGGTTTCCCATACAAAAACATTTCATTCTTTGAAACAATTGCAAGAGCGCACTAACACGTGCCAATCTTTATAGAAAATCTTGCAGTTCTAGATACTGCACGATGTCAATATTTTTCTATCAAAAACCACACTATCGGCAACTTGGCACTTAGGACCAAGAAGCAGTGTTTGAGTATTTTTCCAAAGTGGAGGATGGGACTGGATGAAAACATAAAAACCTGACAAGGATTGACGATGATTAGTCGCCACATCCAAGTCCAATAATCCGCGGGTCTTCTCTACCGGTAGAAGGATAGAAACTACATCCGTAACTATCCCCGGGTGAAAACTACATCCGTAATCACCCTCGATGAAAACTACATCCGTAATCATACTTCGGCAACACCTGGGCCGGAATAATAATTGATGGACCGCCTGGCTCACGGCCGTTTACACATCTCGGGAATCGTTCGTCAACGGTTCCCACACCTGCCAGAGTCCCTTTTTCTTGTTTCTTTTAAAACTTGATTTTGATTGAAAACTGAGTAATTGAGGTCCGACATCAGTCGACCGATGATTCTTGAAATCATACAAGAAGCAAACCTGACCGGGGGTTTTCGAAAATGTTTTGAGTTCGAAAGAGTTCGAGTTTGAAAGTGCTAAAGGTATCTTGGATTAGCTTTGTCTTTAAAATAATGAACAATAATTAATAAATGATATTTTAAGATTTAATATTAATAATTAATAAAATAATTATTTAATTAAATAAGCTTTTAATCCAAGATAGGTATTTTGAGTATTTACGAAGATATAAAAATAATTACTTGAGTATACGATACTCCCCGAATGACCCTTCGGGTTTTCGCAATTTAATTACGATATAATAATATACCGCTCCCCGGTCAATAGTATATACGGACCGCTACGACCTCTATTGCTAGAGTCGTTGTCCGAAGAAAACATTTCATTCTAAGTTCAAGGGGTGCAAACATATATGTACTTATACATCTCAATTTCATCGATACTTCGATAAACATAAACATTTGATATGATTGAAAACTACAAACACAATAGTGAAAGTCCTTGTATATGTAAGTTTTGAAAAGTAAACTTGCCTTGGTGAGGTTGGGGTGGTCGAGCGTGCGGAGTGGAATGATCTATACATAAGCAATAACCGTTCGTTAGTACCTTAATCAATATCTCTTTAATTGCGGGGTTTTAGGGGGTACAAAATTAACTTAATGACTTCGTCTTATGACACTCTAGCCCCACTATAGGTTCATGTCATCACTCGATTACGCTCGTCACTTATTCGACTTAATTTGGTTACCATATCCGAATCATATCTATTACCCCTAAAATTACACTCCACTTACGACTTTTTCCCTTGCGCGAATTTTACTCTAGCATTTTTATAAAATTGAAAAAATACATATTTTAATCCAATTCTTTTTGGGTAGCCTTCAACACTGCATTTTCTAGCTTCTCTAATTTTTCCATGATCCTACATAAATTTTTAGGGGTTTAAACAAGGTTCACAAGTGGACCATTTAGTGCAGCCCGGAATCCAGAAACACATTTCACTTCTCGGGCCATAACTCAAAATATATACATCACCTAGTCATGAACCTTATATTTCTGGAAACTACATTCAAATACCTTTCCAACAATATATATTAGGACCTCAGGGGACAAGATTTGGGGGTTCAAAACCCTCTTACAAGACAGTTCAAGTTCCTTGAAAAATCTCAGCATGCTTATATCACTAACCCAACCAAGAATCTTACATCCACATCACAACCAACATCTAAATCACCAAGATCATACTTTATAACGTACATGGAGATATATACACTAACCACAAGCTTAAAAATCACAACCACAACACTTAAACTCAAGATCTACATCATCCATAACTTATATGTCCAAGATTCACAGTAACATCCATGGATCTAACATTAAACACCATAAATAATTCATGGCCAAGAGGGGTTAAGGTTTTATACCTTCTTGATGTTCTTACAATCTCAAACAAGCTTGGTTAACCTTGGGGAAGCCTTACTCTATGCTCACCATCTTCAATCTCACCAAAGAAATCAAGAACATGGAAGTGGGTTTCCTAACTAGAAAAACACGCCCCAAAGATCAGCCAAAACGAAGCCCTTGCACTCGTTTCCTGGTCGAGGCTCCTGAATGAAAGTTGTAGAGCGTCTTAACAGCTTTCTAACAATATAAAGAACAAAAAATTTCATTGAATAATGAAGGCTCTAGGCCCGTTTTACTGAGAGGTGTTCTGCTGGGCAGAATGGTTTTGTTCTTGGTTTTATGTTCAATAATGCCATACACTTGATGTATATCTATTTTTGGTTGGATGCATCTCATCCTTGCTAGGTGGCAACCTCTCATTGGCTCCTCTAGATTTATTATCCACTTAAATTGCAACCAAGCCTTTGCTAATTGCAACCAAGTCCTTGTCTCTTGTTTCTTACACTTAAGTCCTTTTGTTTTGTTTTCTTTTCCACCGCCTTGATTTCCTTGTCGTTTCTTGAATAAAATAAATACGTTACAACTTATACATTGCATATTATTGCTCTAATATAGCACAATACCTCGAACGAATATTAATTCCAACATCCCTTGTTTATTTCTCTTTATCTCAGAAAACGTTCTCCCGATTTCTCAAGCATTCTCTTTTCTCAATTCTAGGAGTTTATTCTCAATCCCTTTTCCCTCTCATAATATATCCTTCCTTGGACTCTTAATATACCATATCCTTAATCCATGATTGGTTCGCTCAATCGCTTAATCTCATTGTAAAGTTTCAGCGGTTTCTAGAACGTTTGTTTCACTTCCTCAGTGGTTTTCGTTCCAAATTCTCAAATCACTTATAATAAAATTCCAAAATATTAACTCCTCAATTCCTCAAATTAAATATCTCATTTCTTGATATTACTGATATATAATTCACTGATCGGTCAAATATTACACGAAAATAGAATTTGGAATTTCTGAATTCCGATCGCATTTACATACACTTATTTACTCCGTAGATTACTAGTATAACTTCAGAATATCCACACTACGTCTCGTACATAGGTGGCATGAAAAATTTTCTTAATCCTCAAAATCACTATTCATCCACCAAATCACTATTCATTGATGCACTTCATCATAATAGGAAAAGTTTTAATTCTACCGAAATTTTGGGTTCTTACATTGCTTGATGCAAAGATGCCTACATGTTTTTGGGCTGAGGCTGTGAGCACTGCATGCTACATCCAGAACAAGACCCTCATCAACAAAAACACTGGAAAGACACCTTACAATTTGATGACTGGAAAGAAGCATACTCTAAAGTATGTTCATACTTTTGGAAGCAAATGCTTTGTGTTGAAAGACAATTCAGAATATATTGGGAAGTTTCATGCAAAGGCATTTGAAGGAATTTTTCTTGGCTATTCTATGGAGAGAATTGCATACAAAGTTTATGTCATCAGTCAAAAGAAAGTTATGGAAAGCACAGATGTGACATTTGATGACAACAAACTACCTGGATTAGAAGAAGCCAATGATAAAGATAGAGATCCATTAAAGTTTGAAAATCTAGATGATTCTGATGAAGAGATTGAAACTGAAGTTGAAACTCTAGTTCAGCAAACTCAAGTGAATGATGAAGCAAGAGAAGAATCTAATCCAACCAACAGTGAAGAGACTAGCATCCAAGACACACCTGTGAATAGTAGCAACTTCACAGGGGGAGGAAATGAAAATGATCATGTCTTGGATGATGAAGCAACATCAAGGTTGAGAAATCAAACTGAGCACTCAAGGAAATGGGATAGGTCACACACTGCAGAGCAAATTATTGGAGATCCAAATTCAGGAGTGAGAACTAGGAGAGCAACTCAAAATGAGTGCCTCTATGGTTGCTTTCTATCTCAGATTGAGCCTAAGAAACTTGATGATGCACTGTTGGATCCAGATTGGATTATTGCTATGCAAGAGGAGCTGAGTCAATTTGAAAGAAACAAAGTATGGGAACCTGTGCCTGCACCAAAGAACAGAACCATTGTTGGAACAAAATGGGTTCTGAAGAATAAGATGGATGAAGATGGTGTAATAGTAAGAAACAAATCAAGGTTGGTTGCAAAAGGATACTCTCAACAGGAAGGCATTGACTATGATGAGACATTTTCTCATGTTGCTAGATTGGAAGCCATCAGAATCTTCTTGGCATTTGCTGCTCATTCAAACTTTAAAGTCTATCAAATGGATGTCAAGAGTACATTTCTGAATGGGGAGTTGGAAGAAGAAGTTTATGTGCAACAACCACCTGGCTTTGAGGATCCACATTTCCCAGAATTTGTCTACATATTGCTTAAGGCGTTGTATGGACTTAAGCAGGCTCCAAGGGCATGGTATGACACTTTATCACAGTTCCTTCTTGAAAATCAATTCACTAGAGGCACATTGGACAAGACACTGTTTTACAAGAAGCATGGTAATGATATTATCCTAGTTCAGATCTATGTGGATGATATCATATTTGGCTCTACAAATGAGAAGTTGTGTGAGAAATTCTCTAAGCTCATGCAAAGCAGATATGAGATGAGTATGATGGGAGAGTTAACATTCTTTCTTGGATTGCAAGTTAGTCAGAGGAAGGATGGTATCTTCATCAGTCAAACCAAGTACATCAAGGATTTATTAAAGAAGTTTGACTTAGAAGACTGCTCACCTGCAAAGACACCCATGGCCACTGCCACCAAATTGGATGAAGATGTCAAAGGCAATAGAGTAGATATCTCGGTCTATAGAGGCATGGTTGGTTCTCTACTCTATCTCACTACAAGTAGGCCAGGCATCATGTTTGCTACATGTCTGTGTGCAAGGTTTCAATCAAATCCAAATGAGTCACATTTGATTGCTATAAAAAGAATCTTTAGATATCTGAAGGGCACTCCAAACTTGGGTTTATGGTCTCCTAAGGACACAGGGTTCAATCTGGTTGGTTACTCTGATGCTGATTATGCTGGATGCAGAGTGGATAGGAAGAGCACCTCAGGTAGCTGTCAGTTTCTTGGACAAAGGCTAGTCTCTTGGTACAGCAAGAAACAACAATCAATGTCAACTTCCATAGCTGAGGCTGAATACATAGCTGCTGGAAGTTGCTGTGCTCAAGTGCTTTGGATTAGAAATCAGCTTAGAGATTATGGACTTGTGTTGGAAAGAATTCCAATCATGTGTGACAACACAAGTGCAATCTCTATAGTTGCCAATCCTATAAATCATTCTAGGACAAAGCACATTGAAATCAGATATCATTTCATTAGGGAGCATGCAACTAATGGAACCATTGAGTTGCATTATGTTCCTACAGATAAACAATTAGCTGATATATTCACTAAGCCATTGGATGAAGCCAACTTCACAAGGTTGGTTAGTGAGATTGGAATGCTGAATTCTTCAGAATCTGGCTAAGTGAAAATATCAACTAGATTGTTGCAGCAGTAAACACTTACTTTATCTAAATTCTCAATATTTTTGAAGTAAGTGTTGGCTGAAATATGATTTATAAATATTTCAAATCTATTGCATATGTTGAAATCATATTCGAATTAGCTTGAAATTTCTATGAAATTTTAAGATTATCACTATTTAATTTGTTAGAATATTCTTCATTTGAATAATTCTGGTGAATTTTGAAAAGGTAGTGAAAATTAACTTTTATGAGTGGAAAGTGTGGCTCGATAAGTCAGACTTCTCTAATGACTTTCATGTCTATGGTCGACTTCTCTAACAAGTCTATTTGGAACACTCTTGAGTTCTCGAATAGTGCATTTTGGAGAAATCGAACAGAGACTTGCTTGACTTCTCGAATAAGACATTTGAGTTCTCTAATGACTGGGTTCTCGAATAGAACATTTGAATCATTTGAAAAGGCTGAATTTTCGCTGAATCTTAACCGTTTTTGGATTTTTATTCAGAATTTTAAATCACTTATAAAAACATATTTTATTTAATTTGGAATTATTTCTAAGTTAGATAATAGCCAGCTGTATCGATTAAGCCTTTTCTGACTTATCGAATAGTTGATTTCTACTTCTCGAATGACTGACTTGTCGATACAAAACATATATCTAATCGACAATTCAAATACTTCATACTTACACAGTTTTACATCTATTCGTTTTATTTCATTCGATTTCTCAAGCATCTAAAGTTCCAAAACCTCTGAAAACCATAACTTCAAAAGCTAAATTTCTTCTTCAACCTTCATTCTCTTCTCTCGTCTCTCTGTGTAACAATGGCAAATACCCAACTCACAATTCCTAACCACACCAACTTTATTGCTATTACTAATGATGTGGAAGCACCCAATGCTAACTTCAAGTGCTTCGTTCGTTGGATGTCTGAGTCATACATCAAGGATGCACTCTCAACCAACCCAACTCTGTACCTAGATCCCCTAGAACAGTTTTGGAGGACAGCCATTGTGGAAGTTATTGCTCTCGAGAATGCAATAACCTCTTATATCATCTACTGCAAAATACAAGAGAAAGAGGTTGCTATCACTACAGAGGATATGAATCAAGCACTAGGACTTCATCAGGAGATGTATCACCCTCTGGTATCGGATGATTATTTTATTACATTCTTCGACTTTATCAGATATGCTGATACAATCAAGATTGGAAAAATGAACCAGAAGTGTCTCAGAAAGGAATGGAGTTTTGTGTTCGCCACACTGCTACAGGTGTTCACTGCTAGAACGTCGAGTTTTGATCAAATCAGTGCACCTGCACAGCAAATTGCATACTCCCTGGCATATGATAGGAAAATCAATGTGGGTAATCTAATTATGCAGGAGCTATATGGGAGACTTCGTAAGAACTCAACCAAGAGAGGTAATGAAATTTTCTTCCCTCGTTTTATTCAATCTGCTCTTAATTTTGTAGATAATAAACTGATTGAATTTCCTGGGAAGAATAGAAATAGAATAGGCTATCCGAAATCCATGACCAGACTCATTTTTGGTAACTTGGAGACTAGGAATGATGTGGATGTTAGGCTTGTAATAACCCCTCATATGCAGAGGTTATTTGAGTCTTACCCCCACAACATGCCAACATTTGCCCCTAAGTCTGAGTTAGCACAACCCAAGCAAGTAGAACAAAATGCTAACCCAGGGCCAGCTAACCAACCCCCTCAACCAAACACTGAACCAAACACAGAGCCACCTGCATCATCCTCTCAACAGGGTGGTGTCAGTAAAAAGAAGAGAAAGGAGATAGCCTTTGAACCTTTGGAAATGCTAACAGAAGCAGCATTGAATGCTGAATTAGGCTTAGAAAGTGAGGCGCCTGTGTCACCCTTGCAAAAGCCAAATAAGAAGAAAGCTAAGAAAACCACCTCTTCAGTCACACAAATGGCTGAAGTTGTAAAATCAGGGGCACACAGTTTACTAGATGTATCCTCTCAACATGGTGCATCTATAGAATCAAGCATCCTCCCCAATGCACTATCTTGTAAAGAGTCAGCACATGGGAGTGATAAGGCTGGCACAACACAGAGTAGAGAGCACATTATACTTGAAACTCCCTTTATTTCTCAGGGGGAGTTGCCAAAATCTACTCTAAAAGACACTACTCTTCCAGAATCTAATACCCAAATTTCTTTGGAGCCTGCAACTCAAGCAATTGAGGAGCAAGGCATTGACCACCAAGAATTTTCTTCTCTTGGTGAGCCAATGGACTCAAGTGACTTAGTGCATGACACTTTGCTCACCACCCAGGAACCACATTTAGATGGTGAGGGAATGCTAGCTGGGGCATATCCTAATGACACCATCATAAACATAGAGGATTCACTAGTTTTCACTAGAGACTCTGTGCCTGTGTCAACTACTGGTATAACTCATCCCACTTCTGTGGAGGCACCAGTAGTAGAGTCATTCCATCATGTTACAGAAGTTGCATCTGTAACTGAGGAGTCAAGCTTGCCTAGCTCTAGCTCTGACTTTCTGTCACAATGGCCGAAGCCTATGCAACATGACAGTGCTTCAGGATTAGGGTCTGCTTCACCACAATTGACGGTTGAAGCACTTCAAAGCATAGTTGTGGATCAGATTCCTGAGTTTGTAAAGATAGCGCAAAACCTTGTCACATCCAATATGTCAACCCAGACTATGAAGCCATTCTGCTGTGTCACAGGGATGATGTAAAGATGTAGAAAGAGAAAATAGCAGATGAGGCTGAGAGAGATGGGAATGTAGATGCCTGGCTGCAAGGGAAATATGATATTACTCTCAATGAAGCCCTTCAATATCTAATAGAGGAATACCTCACTTCACTGGGTTCAAATGCTAAATCTCTGACTCCTAGCGAAGTGTATGAGGCCATGAATGATTCTTACAGTGGCTTCCTCAAGGCTGCACACTATCTTGGCAAGGGTGTTAAGATAGAAGTCAACAAGGTGTGTGATGAAACAGCCAAGATAGTGGGAGAAATCAGGAGAGAATTTGTTGCCAAGTTTCCAACGTTATATCCTGTCCTCAAAACCATACAAGACTGCAAATCTACCTGCATCAAGATGGACAATTGCATGGCTTTGCTTCATGGAACTGTCAGCCATCTAGCAACTCAAGTTCAGAATCTCTCTGGTCAGATAACAGATACCAATGCCATGCTGAGGACCATGTTTGCAAATCAATATGGAGATAAACTCGTGACTGAGGTCCCTGTGCATAATATGACCAAGTTTGAGGTAGTGAGGCTCAAGGAACAATCATTGTCTGGCTTTAAAGCTAATGAGTTATTCAACAAGGTGGATACTCTGGAGAAAGAAGTGAGCTCACTCAAGCAGTCAAATGCTCATCTTATAGACACAGTAACAACACTCACTGAAAAGTTGGACACTCAAGCTACCACCACAGCTGATGTTCTTCTTCATCAACAACTAATGCTGTCTGCTATGATGAAGCATATGGGGCTCCCTCTACCTGATGAATCTGTTAATCCCACCTCTTCCAACCCAAGGGTCTCTACCAAAGCCTCTGTGCCTGATAACAAGCCTAAATGGGAGAAGAGGAACTTAAGGACATCAAAGCCTAAAGGGGAGCAGCAGACTAAGGGAGAGAAGCCTAAAGAGAAAGGCATAATCATAATTGAGGGTAGTCAACCAAAAATCTCAAAACCTACAACCTCTCATGTTCAAGGCAAGGGCAAAGCCAAAGTCAATGCACCTCTACCTTCTCTACCAACTGCCACTCCACCTCCTGTACACATTACTACCCCAAGTGGCCAAAAACAAACCATCACCTCTACAGTGGTCGTAGGATCTATGCCAACTGAGCAAGCTAAAACCTCCAGAAATGAAGAAGATCAACAAGTTGAAGTGGATGTAGTTACTGAGGCCAAGCTGATAGAAGTAGCAAATTCAGAAACTTATCATGATGCTGCCTTCTTGAAGTTTCTGCAAGTCTCTCGAGCAAAGGTTGGAGGGGATACATTGGAGAATAGAAGGAGTCTGAGAGAACAAATCAAATTTCTGATAGTGATTCCAAGGAAGCTAAATCAAATCTATCTCAATGAGATTATGATGGTGACCAGTGGTAAAATATGGCATCTATCTTATGACACCTTGAAGGCTCTAAAATTCATAGAGATTGATCCTATCCTGGGGTTGATAGAGAAGAAGGTAGAGAACAACAAGAGTCTATATGCTGATATGAGGAATGGTCAAGAAGCTAGGTTGTCTGAAGTTTGCACTTATCCAAGAACAATTATCTATCAGTCTGGCACAAAGATTGAGGATATCAAATAGCTGGTCATTCCCAAGGATCTCACTCTCCAGAATCACAGACTTATCATTGACATTATTGATAAATTACAAAAGAAGAATGGGATAAGAACTGGTGAAGAAGTAGAGGCATTGCACATTCTCAGAACCTTCATTGCCATAGGTGAGATTCTAGAAATAGCCAAAGGAAGGAGAAATAAGGATGATGAAGATGAAGACAAAAGTGATGGGAGAAGAAGACATCACAGGAGTGATAAAGGTGATGAAGATAAGAAGAAGAAAAAGAAGAAGAAGGACAACAAGGACAAGAAGGATGATCATGACCAAGGCAAAGTCTATGAGAGGAAAAGTGGAAAACAGAAAGCCTTAGGCATTGCTAACTGTAACCTCACCATAACACAAGACTCTAAGTCTAGGGTGAATACAGTTAGTAGTGACCTATCAAAATCTATATTTATGGCTTCTACAACTGTTTTGCCACCTCAAGAAGAGAAGGATATTCAACTCAAGAAACCATCTGTATGTTTCCAAAAGCAAACTGCTAATGGTGTACTACAATGGTCTACCAGCAAAGGTCAAAAGTTTCTACCAAGCAACCAAGTGAAAAAGATCAAATTCAAACATGCTGCAAGAAGAGTGAAGCCATCTAAATCAAGGGCCCTAACTATCATTCCAGGATTAAAACTCCAACCACTAGATGAAGACTTTGATGAAGAACAACTACGATTCCTATGGGCTCAAAGAATCTACCATGTTGCCATTGTTGATAACTGCCTTGAAGTTAAATATACTGATGGAAGACAGAAGAAATTCAAGCAAGGGACATGTCACCATTGGGGCAAGCTAGATGATATAGAAAGGATTATTGCTATGTTCGATTCTAAAGATAGAGTGGAAAGAGTATGGAAGCTGGTGTTGATTGACTTTGTCAAGATGAAGAGAGATCACCAGGCAGAACGGAAAAAGAAAAGTGAGGAGCTGTTAAAGAAAAGAGAGGAGGAGTTTGCTGCTATGGAAGCTAAGGTTGATGAGTTAAGAGCCATGGGTCTGTGTAGAGTCAAGTATAATCCTTACATTATTGAATACAAGAAATATGGAAGAACTGTGAAGATTAGAATGGACTACATCAGTTCCTACTCTGAGAAACAGCTGAATGAAGTTCTTAAAGATCTATTTGGCTCTCCTCTAATTGAGGAACTCACTACTATAGAAGACATTGTTCTTGCTATAGAAGAAAATGCAAAGAAGAAAGATAAAGAAGCTGAAGAAAAGAAGAAAAATGAGAATCTGCAAGCCAAAGCTCAAGAGATGAATCCAAAAGGATATGGCTAGTAATTCTTCATAACTTGTAAGGATGCCTCTTTGTTTTCAATTAAGTTACATACCTGTACTTTTCAAGTTTTATCTTTATGTATGATAGGCTTGTTATCAGACATGAAATTGTGACTAAGGGTCTTACTCACAATTTGGGGGAGATTGTTAGTCACAAAGGCATGCCTGTATACATCTAATAACAATCCTAATTGTCTTTAATGCTTTGCATTACCTACATGACCTCTTAACTGAGGGAACCTCTAGTTGTAGAGTTTCTACTTGTTGTAGTACTTATAACAGGCATCAAATTCTACCTGTGTAACTGTAATTAAAGTCAGAATGAAGTTCCAAAGATCATGCCTCAAGCTTGAAGACCAAGACTGTCAAAATAAACACAGTTGGAATTTGGAGAATGAAGATTTGCCTAAGTACCAATTTGAGAACTATGTTTGTTATATTCGAGAAGTCTAGCATTCGAGAAGTCTGGAAATCGATATCTCAAAAGACACTGTTCGATATCTCTGGAGGTCAACTAGTCAAAGCCTCATTCGAGAACTCAGAGATTCGACATGTCTAATACTCTATTCAAGAACTCAAGAAGTCACAATAAGTCAAAGCATCATTCGAGTTCTCTAAGAGTCAACAAGTCAAAGCTACATTCGATATCTCAAGGACTAAAGAAGCTATTCGATATCTCAGGGATTCGATAAGTAAAATGCTCTATTCGATATCTCAAGGATTCCTGGAGAAAAGACTTATTTGAGAAGTGATTCGATATGTCAGCTCAACAGTATTCGAGAACTCAGAGTTATCGATTAAGCCAGTTCTAGTTCTCGAATCACCAACAGAGTTACTTCTCAAATACAATCTTGGAGACAAAATACTGAAGAATTGTACAAGTCAGAAACTTGCAACAAGCCACGACTGTAAGAACCCCAAATTTTGGATATAATTAAAACTTTTATTAAGTAATGATAAAATGAGGAACAATGATTCCGACAACAAGGTCACCAGCTCTAATGAATGGTGGTTTCAAAGAACAATGATTGTAATGAATGGATATTGCTTTGGACAATGATCCTGATGCATTGGTATATTGTCAGAATAGAGTAATTCGATGGTTGAGGACCTAGATAAGAATAATCTACCATCCAGGAAGGAGCTAATGGATCCTTGAAGGGAAATGAATACGTGCATAGTGTTTCCCGTACGTGCATAGTGTTTCCCGTACGTGCATAGTGTTTCCCGTACGTGCATAGTGTTTCCCGTACGTGCATAGTGTTTCCTGTATGTGCATAGTAATTTGGTGGTTGAATAGTGATTTTGTAAGTTGGAAAACTTTTCACGCCACCCTATGTACGGGACGTGATATGGATGTTTCGAAGTCATATTAGTAATACGCGGAGGAAATAAGTGAATGCAGAGACGATCGGAATTCAGAAATTCCAAATTCTTTTTCGGTATAATATTTGACCGGACAGTGGATTAAATATTATTATAATCCAGGAATTGAGATATTAACTTTGAGGATTTGATATTTTGGGATGTTATTATATTTGATTTAAGAATGAAGGTAGGAAACCACTGAGGAGTGGTTATGGCTACAATGTAATAATTGATATTTGGAAAGAATGAATGGAATTCGACTTTATTATGTTTATGTCTTGAAGAATGCTAAAGGGTGACAACATAGGTAAGAATAATCTATCTTCTAAGGGAATAAGATATGGCAACTTCAAGCAAGAGAATACTCTCATGTCATCCAGATCGATAACGATTAATCCAGTAGTTCCGTAAAAAGGTTAAGGAACGATCGAAAGAGAATACGGACAATTATACAACCCTAAGAGAACAAGTAAAGAATACAGAATGAATAGTGTTTTGGTGGGAGTATAGAATAATATGAGACGACACTATATAGAAGCATTCGGAACGGATTTCTGAGTTCGTATTAGTGATCCAGGGGGAAAATAAGTGTATGTAAAAGCTGTCGGATTCTGAAAAACCGCACTTTTATTTTCTCCGAGAGTTCCCTGGACACTGATAGCCTTAAATATTTAACGAATGGATTTAAGGAATATAAATTGGAAAGTTAGAATGAAAGATGGAGAATGAAAGTATTAATATTAAAAAGGATTCCCGGTAAACCCTAATTAGAAATCCGTGAAATATTCTTACGAACGATCAATCGAAACGGGCAATAACCGGACACAGAAACAAGCAGAGGAAACAAGAGTCTTGTGCAAGCTACTAGTATAAAATATCTAGTAACCAAACTAGAATCAAGGAACTACCACCCTAGAGAATGCAACTAAGTACTTAGCAAGGCAACCATGTAGTTAGGCTAAAACCACCACATTTTCAACACTTGTCATGGTATTTCCTCACCCAACACCTCACTACTTTAATAAAGTAGCTTTATACAAGATATTATGTTGTAATTGGATGAGAGTGGATGAGATTAAATCATAGAAATCAAAAGAAACCAAGCAAAATACTCCACCCTTGCAAGAAAACATCCATTCGGCCCTTCACTAATTCCAAAATCAAAACCCCTCTTCCCACCATCTTTTGATCTTGTGAAAATTATGGTGAGTCTTACATTTCCTAAAAGTGATCCCATAAAAATTTCAAAGCCAAACTCTCTTGTTTCCATTTTCAAATAATTCATCAAAGAGGAGGATGAATAGTGGTTTTATGAACTAATCTTGTTTTTTCTTGTTTTTCATGGTGGATTTAGCTAGCTTAGGATCATCCAAGGATAGATCAAGGCTTAGGAAGGTTATACTACTCTCTAAGGAAGGTATAAATCATTTCAAACTCTAAGCTTTACTTTGAGTTTATGCATGATTCATGGTGATTTTGGATTAAGTGATATTAGTAGTATTCTACCACCATGTTAGCATGATTTTGTGGTTAGATTAGCTTTATGATGATATATTGATGAAGCATGATATTCTTGAGCTTTTAAGAGATGATTATTAACTGTAGTAATTGATTAGATGCCCGGTGTGGCTTGGTTGTTGCGTAATGAATTTTAGAACGCTCGATTCGTAGCCGTCGTAATGCCCGATTTTCATTAACACTAAGAAACCGAACTGGTCAGTAGCCATAACTCTCTGTTCTTGGCAAGTTAATGAACCCTACTAATAGATTTTTGAACATAGATCACTTTGGCGAAAGAATCGAAACATTTCGATTTACGGTTTAGGAATTATGACCAAATTACTAAAAGTAGTTCGAATCCGTAAACGAAAGTTTGTAACTGAAATTGAACCCTCGTAAACTATGTAACGTCATGGCAAATCTTGGTAAATAAATACTAGAGGTAAAAAGGAAGGTGTGAAAGAAAACCGTATGTCAAAAGGATCATTTTTCGATTTATTAAAAATGTTCGAGTCGAGGTTAAACGCGAACGAACCCCTAAAAGACGACTCTTTTATAACTTCGGTAAAACACTTAGAAAACGGGCGATAAAACTCGGAGTATAATATTGGTTCGTAACGATCGACCTTAGAACTCATATGACTTAAGTATGTCCCAAGTATAAGTACAGTGACATGTCGTATTAACGAACGAATGTCGGGTCGGATCAGTGATAAAAAGGAATCCACTAAAAGGGGTATAACGAGATAACTCGAGAACGTGTTTCGAATTAAGTATAACTTAACTTTTAATATGTTAAGTGATTAATCTCGAATGCCTTGGCTATTTATAGATCACCAAGCTGAACTGGGACCCGCTACCACTACCCCTTACCGTACTCGACTACCAGGCAAGTTTCAATTCCCTTCTTTTAGGCTGTTGTTGTGATTGAATATATATATATATGTTTTCTGTTATACATATGCCATAGCATGCATGCCTACTTTCAAGTTATATCATTATGCTTGTTCCCTGATTGTTATTGGCTTATAAATTAGATAGCTATCGTATCAATTATAAGCCGGTTATTGTGAGACCCTCAGAGAAGGGTGTATACATCTTATTCATCAAATATAGACCGGGAGTCAATATTTCTTGACATATCGAGATTACCTCGAAAGAAAATATCTAAGTAAATATTTTCTATTATTTGGGCGACGAATATTATTTGAATATTCGTTCGAGATTATTTATTTAACGATCCTTACTTCAAATAATTATTTGAACGTAACCATTCGACGAATAATATTTTTCAATATTCATTCAAAGTCGAATAGATTATCGATTATTATTCCGAATATTCTTCTAAAGATTGGACTACTAAATGAATGTCATTTGAATATCCATTTAGAATATTACTTTATTAAATGAATATTACTTTTGAATATTTATTTAAGATATTACTTACTTGATGAATATTATTCTAATATTCATCTGAAGCTTGATTTATTTATCGAGTCTTATCTCGAATATTCCTTTAAAGCTTGGATTACTAAATGAATATTACTTGATATTCATTTAGAATATTATTCATTAAACGAATATTACTTTTTCAATAAACATTTAAATTCCTAATTAATTATGAATATTATTTTGAATATTCATCCAAGGTTCTATTTAATCATCGAATATTATTTTAAATATTTTAAATATTCCTTTCAGGTCTTATTAATTAATGAATATTATTCTGAATATTCATTTGAATATTTAAGTATGCAATAAATATTCTCTAGATATTTCTTCAAGGATTATTTGAGAAATACTCTGATTAAAGATATTCTTTCATATTCCTAAATATTCTGTAAAATATTTTAATTCAATAAATATTCTCTGAATATTTATTCCATACTTAGAATAACCTCGATAAGGTTTATCTTCTTCAATTATTACAGAAAATATTTCGGAGTCATATTATTATTAATCTTATATCAAGAAAGGTTCTCAGACATCATTCTTCTTTGAGTCTACCTCTCTAATAATAAGGGAACCTTACTTGGAAGATGTTATTTATCTTGTCGACTTCCTGGTCATAAAGTATTCTCTTCACTCGCAACTCGGGTGCTGTTGACTTATCAAGTCGTTGTTTACCTTCTCATCTTTCGAGGGGTAAGATTGTTGGAACAAGTTGATATTCGATACCAAGCCACAGCTTGGAAGTTATTGGTGAATTTTCCTTTCCAACTAGATACGACTACCTTGTAGAGTCTTATCAACAAGTATTATACTTGGGGAAAGGGGGACGAACGTTACATTCAGAATCATGAATTCTATTTGAACTAGGAGTCGTGTAAGAGGCCGAGTAGCGCCGGTCCATCCCCTTTGGCCCAACCGTTGGCCGGGGAGAGTTAGTAAGGCGGTAGACAAGTAAAGCCGTCAGTTCTTCCTTCTACCGGTAGTAAATCTAAATTGAGCTGTACGATCTCGACTAATCATCAAGATTGGAACAGCGGGCGCGGTGAATACTCCATCATTGGTTCATCATTGAAATTTATTTATTTCCTGCAACATGATTACTGTTGGCAGAACTGGAAAAGTATTCATAACTGGAATTGCAATCTTTTCATGCAAGTTCCTCTTTTTAATGGCAATGAGAATATCACGCTTACTTTTGATGTAGCAGATATTTCTACAAACAAATACTTTAAGTTACCTTGTAACTTCATCGTTCATATTATACTGGCATCATTTCCGTAAATGCATGGCATATGGTTTGAAAGATACTTTTGAACTGTTCTATATTATCGTTCAGTTATATATTATTGTTGGTGGGCTATTGCTCACCCTTGCTTTATTATTATATCACAACAACAGCTAGACCAGATGACTCGCACAAGGCGCACTCGACGCGGGCGAGGACGATGAGACTACCAGAGCTGAAGAAGAAGCTATTGGTAGGATATATTTATTCTTTCAGTACCAAGAATATGGTCTAGTATGACTTATGTAAATGGACGACAAAGAGTATGTATTTATATTGAAATTCTTTTGGATTGTAAGAACTCATAATGTGATTAATAAAAATTTGATTGTTACTCTGATTTCATCTCTGGGACTATAACGGGTGTGTTTTATATTGTTGTGTTGGGTCATAGAGACGTAATTTATTTTATGTTAAGGAAAGTTCAATTGTTGTGGACAGAATTGGGAACCGTAACCACCGGATCCCGGACCCCGGATCTGGGGGTGTTACAGAAGTGGTATCAGAGCGTTACGTTATAAATCCCAGAGATGAGGCGACGTTAAAACCATAAACTTACTAAGATAATAAGAACTCTTGCCAAGTTCATAGTCGGACTACTTAATGTAGTGCTGACATATAAAACCCTTATGGGAACTCTTAAGTATCATGATAGTAACTTAGCTCGTTCTCGTATCGACAAGTAAGGCGACAGACCTTGAGGCGTATGAGCAGCAGCATGATGATGTTGTATTATATGCTGACGATCGGATTGTGAATTCAATAGAGTACCCTATTAAGGACTCGAAAGAGGTTCCAGCAGAGGAAAATTCTATTGAGGATGAGGAGATTACTCCAAGGAAATGAGGGCTGTAGCCAGAGGGATATCGAGAGTTAAGATTATAGTGCTCAGAGAAGTGAGCACAAAGAACTGAGATATTATTAAGAGAATTGAAATTTTATGTTGGATTTATAGCTGGACTACGAGAGGTAGTACCAGCACTTAAGACAGATTGGAAGGATTACTTGAGGTCTTATATGGGGATAGATAAAGATCATTAGAGACTTTCAGATTAATGAGAAAGGAGTTAGAATGATGCATGATTATCAAAGACGTCGATGTAGGACGGGGAGCACCCAGGAGCAGTAGAGATAGAGGCAACAAGTGCCATATTATCGGATAAATGGATTAGTGTGAATATTGTCAATGGTAATTCGCCATGAGAAGGCGGATTTCATGGGTTATATTTTATGAAACCAAATTGAGATTGTTGAGGTGGTTTTATTCAGCGAAATGTCCATATTATGAATGAACCAGCTTCGAAAGTAAAGATAGTGGAAAGTGATGGCCTGATTGGATAAAGTTATATAAAGTAGTACGCGAGACGATGATCTCAGAAACTACTAGAGGAAAAGACCAGTGGGTCTATTATGAACTCGTAATATGACTACTATCAGGTACTAAGTATAAGTTTATTTTAACTCAGTAAAATGGTGAATCAGGAACGTTAGATGCATGTGATTCAGAAGAATATTAAATTCCTTCTTTTCCCCGAATAGATTATAGTAGTTACCTTAAGTTTATTCTGACACTGAATTGCAAATGGATCAAGTAATGCGATTAGTGGTTAAGAGGTAATAGAGAATGTTTTAAGATGAAATTGGTAATGACCCAGCATTGGTGTTGCCTAACGGGAGAAGGAAGACTTTATGATACACTATGATGCATCTCATACAGGTTTAGGTGGTGTGCTTATGCAGCACGGCAGAGTAATTGCGGATGCATTCGAACAACACGGTACACCAGACTAGGATGACCTTAGTAGTGCCAATTTTTATGAAACGACTAACTCCGACGGTAGTGTTCCGTCTGAAACCTGTGGTTAGGAAGACTGACATTTGATATTATCGACAACTAAGATGTATATGTATCAGGAAGAGGTAGCATGTTTCAGTTTGAAACTTTTGATTTCCCTTCTATGGGATATATATATTTGGTTCCTTTCTAGTGGTTAAACTTCCAACTATATGTCAATAATTCCGTTATTATGACTGCTTATGGTTCTACCTGCTTGGTGATTCATAGGATTATTCTTCAGGTTTCGAAATTGGTCTCCTTAAATGTTACCAGTAGATGGATAGATTGACCAGAATTTCCCTGAGTCTGGAAAGTAATTCGGTGAATTTTGGCAAACCTTGTCTTTCTGATTATCAGAGAATGTCATGGAAGAGAGTAGAAACTGGAGCAAACCCTGTGATTTGGGTAAGGATGCTGTGAAATGGGTTAGTAAACGGACCCTGAGCATTACAATCGACGGTAGTGATAAAATGATGAAGTGAGATTGGACGAAAACAGGAAATGTAAGTAAGAAATTAGTCGGACGGAGAAACTCCGGGATTGACTTAAGTGAAAAGGCTGTTATGCCAGGAATGGTAAGCTTGCGTGGCACGCGGGATTGATAAGAATAGTTGAAAAGATAAAAATAGAGGAAAGGCGACCGGAGACGGCGCTGAGTAACTGATTAAGACTTATAGGAAGTAAACAACGAAGGTTTATGAAGAGAGTATGGAAATGGTCAGAGATGGATCAGTATGTTGTAGAAATTTTGTCTAAGGCAAGTACATTTGAGAAGAACGATAAGTACTAAGAGATTCACGTTGAACTCGACCAATATCTTCCAAAACATCCTTGCTACCATTACCAAGTTCTGTAAGAGAGCAGATAGGCATACGTTGCCTTTTGGAAGGCCAAATAGGCTGACAACTATCTGAAAGAAGAGGGCGGCATTAAGCCACCGATCGATTATCAAATGAGAATGATTGAAAAAAAAAGGACCTTTATTAAGGATGCAGGATCTGATTGCCAATTATAAGATGTAAGAATTCCTTGGCAGTTGAATTAAGGATAGGATATCCATAAATTAAGACAAACCCTAGGGAATGCACAAGGGGTGGCATTAACCCTAATAACGACATTATGACTTCAGATGATATGAGTTGGACTTGCTAAAGCAACAATGACCGGTAAGGATTAATAAAAAGAGTTCTGGAAAGAACATAGATAGAATTATTAGAGTATTGATCAATGACATTTTGATATACCCTGTACCCAGAAAATACAAGAGGAAGGATGAGGATGACCTATGAAACCTTACAAGGAAAAAGGTAATATTCCGAACTTCAAAATGGAAGTTTGGTAAGGAATGTATGACATAGTAACATTAATGCCAGATGAGGCATGTATGAAACCCTGAGGAAGTATGGATTGAACCTATAAAGGTTGAGATTATCCTAAGTTAAGGAAAGAACTAAGAAAAGAAGTATCCTAAGTAGGATTGGGAATAAACGTGATAAAGTTCCCACGGGTAGGTGGAAGCAATGACTTATGGAGAAAGACTGATAAATATATATTTTTTTTTCTTCCTCCATCAGCAGAGCTTAAGGGAGAATGCTTTCACCCGACAATGATGGGAATGAGGTAGAAATGTTTGAATTGGAATATATACAGAGAACAAGGATTACCAGAAATTATTATTATCAGGAAAGGCCAATGAGGTGGCCGACAGTCTAAGTATAAAGGAATAATTACAAATGTTCATACCAAAGAAACAAAATGATATTTGGAAAGACCTTGAAGGTCATATTGGAGTGGAGGAAGTTACATTCCTTTTGATGATTGTGCAAGAATCGAAGGTAATAATAGTTTAATTAAAGATTCGATTCCTGATGGAGTCTTAAGCATATTACGTATCTTAGAAGTTCCCGTTTTGAGGCAGACCAGGACCATGATACAAAATTAACGAAGTAAACCGTTAAGTTTCCAGTCTTTTATGGAAGCTGAATGAGAGATAGTTTCATCAACCTGACATAGCTGCGATGCTTGAAACTCTTCTGCAATTGTATCTACTTCATGTAATATCTACATCAAGTTCAGGAAGTGTTCCTTATGGATAAGGAATAGTGGTTACTTTGTCTCCCTAAAGGATTTGAAACCCGTAGGATTAGCTATTAATGCACTACGTAAACAAGCGATGGTGATTCTTCTAAGAAAGTAGATGACAATGTAAAGATAAAGAAAGTGCTGCCATTGATTAACTAAATGGCATGTTGATGAATGACAAACAAGTTTATGTTAGTGTACTTCTGCGCAAACAAGATAGAGAATATGAGGTTGATGATTCATGATGTTGAAGATATTCCCATGGAAAGAATTAATGAGACTTGGAGGGAAGGGCGGTTGAGCCCGAGACTTATTGGGCCACCTGAGAGTTTAAAAGTGTTCGGACGGCGGTATTCGAGCCAACCTTACCCCAAAAACTTATAGCACGGTCATAACGGGTTTTCATGTGGCCAGGCTACGCCAGTAAAATGCAGATGCTCGATAGATGATAAGAGCATGAGCCGGTAGATATACGACCTGGTCTGATTTACGAAAGACAACCTGTGGAAAACCACGGAAAGAAAAGAACAAGTGATGAGAAACAAGGTTGGCAGAAATAGATTATATGAATCTAAGTTAAAGGGATCGGGCCAGATTCATTTCGGAAAGTTTAAATTGGAATAACGTGATGATTATAGAATAAATGTGACGGAATACCGATAAGGTGGTACCAAGTGCAAAAAGGTGTCTCAATAAAGAGGTGAAGGTGAAAGTAAATAATAGAAATGAGTAAGAATCAAATAATAAGAAGGATGTGATTGATAAAGAAAAGGCTGGGAAAGCAACTATGGAATGATAAGCAAGGAATGTTATGAATGGGTTTTCTAATGAATTCTCAGGATGACAACCTGATAGTGTCAATATTATAGTTATGAAAAAGCTAGTAACATGATATGGGATGTCAGTAATAATGATGTCAAGTGAGAAAACTAAGATTTAACTTGAGAGGTTCAAAGATTTTCCAAAAGTAAGTGTTGCTAAGGTTGAACCAGAGTATAGGTCCAGAGAATAGTGGACAAAGCAGCAAGATATGTTGACACGTGAGGTTGCGATCAAATAGTATTGGATATAATTATGATTAATTTCTTCTTTGATAAACCTCTATAGTTCAGAGGTAAATTCTGAGTATGATATTCTACAATCATGAAAGCTTTCTATAATCCTTTAGAACTCTTTTCTCTTCTTTTCTCTTATTCATCTTCTTTATGAATTGAGAAGAACAACCCTTTTAGGAGGGGAGGTACTGCTACGTGACTATCTGTCTATGTGATAGAAGTCTAAGTGGAATACCATGACTTGTTTAATTGCTTGTCAAGTAATAAAGGTTGGCCCCCTTCTGTACTAACTATGCAATATAACAAATGTTCAATTGATCATAGTGATCTCTCAATAAATCTTTCCACTTCTCTATATTGATCGAGATTGCGAAGATTAAAGCGATCAGGAAATGCACAGTACGAGCGAGGTTACCTCCGAATTCGTAGGGTGATAGTGATACCAATGTTACTGCAGGTATCAATAAGGATAAGACTGAGTAAGAGTATAACCCGGATAGTGAGTTGTAGAAAAAGGATACAGTATGAATTGTAGCACTAGAAGATGTGCTGAGGAAGGGTAGAACGACTAAGAATTGACCGGGAAGCTAAAAAGTGAACGACAAGCAAACGACTCTTTGCTTCCTACCTGATTCCGGGACGGAATCCTTTTAAGGAGGGGAGACTGTAAGAACCCCAAATTTTGGATATAATTAAAACTTTTATTAAGTAATGATAAAATGAGGAACAATGATTCCGACAACAAGGTCACCAGCTCTAATGAATGGTGGTTTCAAAGAACAATGATTGTAATGAATGGATATTGCTTTGGACAATGATCCTGATGCATTGGTATATTGTCAGAATAGAGTAATTCGATGGTTGAGGACCTAGATAAGAATAATCTACCATCCAGGAAGGAGCTAATGGATCCTTGAAGGGAAATGAATACGTGCATAGTGTTTCCCGTACGTGCATAGTGTTTCCCGTACGTGCATAGTGTTTCCCGTACATGCATAGTGTTTCCTGTACGTGCATAGTAATTTGGTGGTTGAATAGTGATTTTGTAAGTTGGAAAACTTTTCACGCCACCCTATGTACGGGACGTGATATGGATGTTTCGAAGTCATATTAGTAATACGCGGAGGAAATAAGTGAATGCAGAGACGATCGGAATTCAGAAATTCCAAATTCTTTTTCGCTATAATATTTGACCGGACAGTGGATTAAATATTATTATAATCCAGGAATTGAGATATTAACTTTGAGGATTTGATATTTTGGGATGTTATTATATTTGATTTAAGAATGAAGGTAGGAAACCACTGAGGAGTGGTTATGGCTACAATGTAATAATTGATATTTGGAAAGAATGAATGGAATTCGACTTTATTATGTTTATGTCTTGAAGAATGCTAAAGGGTGACAACATAGGTAAGAATAATCTATCTTCTAAGGGAATAAGATATGGCAACTTCAAGCAAGAGAATACTCTCATGTCATCCAGATCGATAACGATTAATCCAGTAGTTCCGTAAAAAGGTTAAGGAACGATCGAAAGAGAATACGGACAATTATACAACCCTAAGAGAACAAGTAAAGAATACAGAATGAATAGTGTTTTGGTGGGAGTATAGAATAATATGAGACGACACTATATAGAAGCATTCGGAACGGATTTCTGAGTTCGTATTAGTGATCCAGGGGGAAAATAAGTGTATGTAAAAGCTGTCGGATTCTGAAAAACCGCACTTTTATTTTCTCCGAGAGTTCCCTGGACACTGATAGCCTTAAATATTTAACGAATGGATTTAAGGAATATAAATTGGAAAGTTAGAATGAAAGATGGAGAATGAAAGTATTAATATTAAAAAGGATTCCCGGTAAACCCTAATTAGAAATCCGTGAAATATTCCTACGAACGATCAATCGAAACGGGCAATAACCGGACACAGAAACAAGCAGAGGAAACAAGAGTCTTGTGCAAGCTACTAGTATAAAATATCTAGTAACCAAACTAGAATCAAGGAACTAGCACCCTAGAGAATGCAACTAAGTACTTAGCAAGGCAACCATGTAGTTAGGCTAAAACCACCACATTTTCAACACTTGTCATGGTATTTCCTCATCCAACACCTCACTACTTTAATAAAGTAGCTTTATACAAGATATTATGTTGTAATTGGATGAGAGTGGATGAGATTAAATCATAGAAATCAAAAGAAACCAAGCAAAATACTTCACCCTTGCAAGAAAACATCCATTCGGCCCTTCACTAATTCCAAAATCAAAACCCCTCTTCCCACCATCTTTTGATCTTGTGAAAATTATGGTGAGTCTTACATTTCCTAAAAGTGATCCCATAAAAATTTCAAAGCCAAACTCTCTTGTTTCCATTTTCAAATAATTCATCAAAGAGGAGGATGAATAGTGGTTTTATGAACTAATCTTGTTTTTTCTTGTTTTTCATGGTGGATTTAGCTAGCTTAGGATCATCCAAGGATAGATCAAGGCTTAGGAAGGTTATACTACTCTCTAAGGAAGGTATAAATCATTTCAAACTCTAAGCTTTACTTTGAGTTTATGCATGATTCATGGTGATTTTGGATTAAGTGATATTAGTAGTATTCTACCACCATGTTAGCATGATTTTGTGGTTAGATTAGCTTTATGATGATATATTGATGAAGCATGATATTCTTGAGCTTTTAAGAGATGATTATTAACTGTAGTAATTGATTAGATGCCCGGTGTGGCTTGGTTGTTGCGTAATGAATTTTAGAACGCTCGATTCGTAGCCGTCGTAATGCCCGATTTTCATTAACACTAAGAAACCGAACTGGTCAGTAGCCATAACTCTCTGTTCTTGGCAAGTTAATGAACCCTACTAATAGATATTTGAACATAGATCACTTTGGCGAAAGAATCGAAACATTTCGATTTACGGTTTAGGAATTATGACCAAATTACTAAAAGTAGTTCGAATCCGTAAACGAAAGTTCGTAACTGAAATTGAACCCTCGTAAACTATGTAACGTCATGGCAAATCTTGGTAAATAAATACTAGAGGTAAAAAGGAAGGTGTGAAAGAAAACCGTATGTCAAAAGGATCATTTTTCGATTTATTAAAAATGTTCGAGTCGAGGTTAAACGCGAACGAACCCCTAAAAGACGACTCTTTTATAACTTCGGTAAAACACTTAGAAAACGGGCGATAAAACTCGGAGTATAATATTGGTTCGTAACGATCGACCTTAGAACTCATATGAATTAAGTATGTCCCAAGTATAAGTACAGTGACATGTCGTATTAACGAACGAATGTCGGGTCGGATCAGTGATAAAAAGGAATCCACTAAAAGGGGTATAACGAGATAACTCGAGAACGTGTTTCGAATTAAGTATAACTTAACTTTTAATATGTTAAGTGATTAATCTCGAATGCCTTGGCTATTTATAGATCACCAAGCTGAACCGGGACCCGCTACCACTACCCCTTACCGTACTCGACTACCAGGCAAGTTTCAATTCCCTTCTTTTAGGCTGTTGTTGTGATTGAATATATATATATGTTTTCTGTTATACATATGCCATAGCATGCATGCCTACTTTCAAGTTATATCATTATGCTTGTTCCCTGATTGTTATTGGCTTATAAATTAGATAGCTATCGTATCAATTATAAGCCGGTTATTGTGAGACCCTCAGAGAAGGGTGTATACATCTTATTCATCAAATATAGACCGGGAGTCAATATTTCTTGACATATCGAGATTACCTCGAAAGAAAATATCTAAGTAAATATTTTCTATTATTTGGGCGACGAATATTATTTGAATATTCGTTCGAGATTATTTATTTAACGATCCTTACTTCAAATAATTATTTGAACGTAACCATTCGACGAATAATATTTTTCAATATTCATTCAAAGTCGAATAGATTATCGATGATTATTCCGAATATTCTTCTAAAGATTGGACTACTAAATGAATGTCATTTGAATATCCATTTAGAATATTACTTTATTAAATGAATATTACTTTTGAATATTTATTTAAGATATTACTTACTTGATGAATATTATTCTAATATTCATCTGAAGCTTGATTTATTTATCGAGTCTTATCTCGAATATTCCTTTAAAGCTTGGATTACTAAATGAATATTACTTGATATTCATTTAGAATATTATTCATTAAACGAATATTACTTTTTCAATAAACATTTAAATTCCTAATTAATTATGAATATTATTTTGAATATTCATCCAGGGTTCTATTTAATCATCGAATATTATTTTAAATATTTTAAATATTCTTTTCAGGTCTTATTAATTAATGAATATTATTCTGAATATTCATTTGAATATTTAAGTATGCAATAAATATTCTCTAGATATTTCTTCAAGGATTATTTGAGAAATACTCTGATTAAAGATATTCTTTCATATTCCTAAATATTCTGTAAAATATTTTAATTCAATAAATATTCTCTGAATATTTATTCCATACTTAGAATAACCTCGATAAGGTTTATCTTCTTCAATTATTACAGAAAATATTTCGGAGTCATATTATTATTAATCTTATATCAAGAAAGGTTCTCAGACATCATTCTTCTTTGAGTCTACCTCTCTAATAATAAGGGAACCTTACTTGGAAGATGTTATTTATCTTGTCGACTTCCTGGTCATAAAGTATTCTCTTCACTCGCAACTCGGGTGCTGTTGACTTATCAAGTCGTTGTTTACCTTCTCATCTTTCGAGGGGTAAGATTGTTGGAACAAGTTGATATTCGATACCAAGCCACAGCTTGGAAGTTATTGGTGAATTTTCCTTTCCAACTAGATACGACTACCTTGTAGAGTCTTATCAACAGGTATTATACTTTGGGAAAGGGGGACGAACGTTACATTCAGAATCATGAATTCTATTTGAACTAGGAGTCGTGTAAGAGGCCGAGTAGCGCCGGTCCATCCCCTTTGGCCCAACCGTTGGCCGGGGAGAGCTAGTAAGGCGGTAGACAAGTAAAGCCGTCAGTTCTTCCTTCTACCGGTAGTAAATCTAAATTGAGCTGTACGATCTCGACTGATCATCAAGATTGGAACAGCGGGCGCGGTGAATACTCCATCATTGGTTCATCATTGAAATTTATTTATTTCCTGCAACATGATTACTGTTGGCAGAACTGGAAAAGTATTCATAACTGGAATTGCAATCTTTTCATGCAAGTTCCTCTTTTTAATGGCAATGAAAATATCACGCTTACTTTTGATGTAGCAGATATTTCTACAAACAAATACTTTAAGTTACCTTGTAACTTCATCGTTCATATTATACTGGCATCATTTCCGTAAATGCATGGCATATGGTTTGAAAGATACTTTTGAACTGTTCTATATTATCGTTCAGTTATATATTATTGTTGGTGGGCTATTGCTCACCCTTGCTTTATTATTATATCACAACAACAGCTAGACCAGATGACTCGCACAAGGCGCACTCGACGCGGGCGAGGACGATGAGACTACCAGAGCTGAAGAAGAAGCTATTGGTAGGATATATTTATTCTTTCAGTACCAAGAATATGGTCTAGTATGACTTATGTAAATGGACGGCAAAGAGTATGTATTTATATTGAAATTCTTTTGGATTGTAAGAACTCATAATGTGATTAATAAAAATTTGATTGTTACTCTGATTTCATCTCTGGGACTATAACGGGTGTGTTTTATATTGTTGTGTTGGGTCATAGAGACGTAATTTATTTTATGTTAAGGAAAGTTCAATTGTTGTGGACAGAATTGGGAACCGTAACCACCGGATCCCGGACCCCGGATCTGGGGGTGTTACAACGACGCTTTATGGACCACATACTGTAAAGCACGTTGGAAAGCCTACAAAGAATCTTGGAGAGATAGTACAAGAGACAAAGAGCTAAAGAAGTGGATCAGAACATGGTTCTAAGAAGTCAAATTATAGTAGTTTGGATGTTTACTCAAATAGGATAGACACATTAAAAAGCAAATTTGTTTGCTACCTTATTTGTTGTAAGCAAGTTGTTCACGTGATATAAGTGAACAACCCTACTTCTTTAGCAAGTATCAAACAGAGTGATCTATAATTTTTAAAAGTAATATCTCTCTGAGAAAGAAGCTGAGAATACTAACATTTGTATTCACAGATTGTAGCAAATCTTTATCTAATAAAATATTAGATTAAAGTGATATCGTGTTCTTTTGTTTATATTCCGCACTTACATAATATGTTAAACACAAACACAAACTCTGTTACACAACCAGATTTAAACCCTTAAAACAACCTTCACCTAAAACACTTATCAGAAGAAAAGTTTGAGAATCCATTCACCCCCCCTCTGTATTCTCTTGTGTGTTCAATATTCAACATGAACCACCCACTTCCGTTCCTAATTCGTCTATTTCCACTCTTGGTCAGTCTTTGGTAGTTAATCATCATGTTGAAGAAGCTTCCAAACTCGAGCTTAGACCACCAGATCACCTGAGGTATGTATATTCGGGCCAATCATCTGCTTTGTCTATTATTATTATTGCTAACTTGTCAGGCAATGAAGAGTACAATGTTACTGACACTTTTGAGGAGCAAAGAAGGTTGAAACTTGTCATCAAGGCTGTAGCTCTGGAAAGGATAATTAAATGGCCATATAGAGATACGGTGTAGAAATTTTGAAGAGAAAAAACCATGGCCATGTCTAGCTAAAGACTTTAAACAAAGGCGCTTCGTGGGAGGCAACCCACGTGTTTCGGTAGTTTTAGGTATGTTTCCTACTATCCCTTGTATTACCTTCCATTCAATGGGGACATTGAATATTCTATGTTTGGGGGTGGTTTAGGGGATAAGTACTGTATATTAGTTATTTATGAGTCAATGTGTTCATATAAATATCATATTATGCATATTAGTAGTAATTCATGCATGTTTCGTTCGTGTTATTTATGTTGTTTTCATATAGGACATTCTGTTATTTTGTTTTGTTTTACCGTGTGAGTCCATGTTAGTTGCATTTGCATAGCATGCATATTTCATGATCCCTTAGGACGAGCTAATTCTGATTGGTAGGTTGATGTCTAATTGAGTGTGGTAATGATGAATAGAGGTTTGATTTATAGTTCCTAGGAATTGACGTGCATGTTTCAGAAATAATCTTTTACATAGTCTCATCGTTTGCTTTTGGGCTAGGTTGAGGTCATGCTTGTTTGGTTGTTTTGAGATTTAATCACTTGATTATATTTAGAATTTTCGTTATTCCCTTGATGGCGTAGGATCACTAAAGTCTAAGTTTAGGGGAAACGAGGGATTTTATGCTAGTTGTAAATATTTGTCAATAATGGCTAGGCATCAAATGGCTAGTAGCCGGCTCATATTTATATGAGTAGTCTAGGGTTGGAATTGAGAATTCTCATTCCAGATTGCATATATAAAAAGAAGAAAAAAATCGGAAAAAAAAGGAAAAAAATAGTCAAAAGTTTAAATTGTTAAATGCAAAATTAACCAGGATGAGCTCTTTAATACTCGAGCAATTAAGTTCGCGGGGACTTTGTGCCTAGTGACCTAAGGCTTTTACAGTCTGGGATCCACTAACCTAACGCTCGCTACATGGGTATTATTGTATAAGCCTTTTGGGGTCTCATCCATTGCACGGTTAAATAAGCATGCTTGTATATTATGTGTCGTAGTTGATGTTTAGTAATAAAGAATGGATTTCTGGCTAACTCAGATGAGGATGGAGGTGTTCCTAGGTTATGAAGTGTTTACAGTCTATTCTATTTATAAACTTGTGATTGTCTTGGCGAAGAATGGGTATGATTTCGATCTAGTGTTAGGAGTATATCTGATGAGCATCGCACACAAGCACGTTTCTGTTCATGTATTGTTAGTATACGGGGAGTTAGTCGAGCTCTATTTAGAGTTAGTTGCATTCTTTGAGATATTTGCTTGCTAGTTGGTTCTGGTTAGTTCGAGGGGATCGTTGCATTTTCATATTAGTTGCATTCATGCATTGCATTTTTTTTCCATTGTTTAGTTCGTTGGATTTTATGGGTACATTCGCTATAGGCCCTCACGAGACCTTACTCGTCCACTAGGGCTGCCTAGGGGTTTAAAGGGCTTGTTGCATATGCCAAATGCAACCGTGATCACCTATGGAAGTGGTACTAATTAGTTAGTGTTTAGTAGTTTATGCTTGAGGACAAGCATCGGTTTAAGTTTGAGGGTGTGATAAGTGGATTTTATATCCACTTGGAGCATTCCATATCGGCTTAAATTGATTCACTTGGCCTCAAGTTTGTTGTAGTTTGATGTGTTTTTGTTTAGTTGTGCAGGTTCGTGATTTGTCAACTAAGGTTGTTGTTTTCGTCAATTTTGGAGTTAAATTTGAGCATAGGAATGAAGAATGGAGTCTTGCTTTAAGCCACCATGAAGATTTGAAGTCAAGAGAAGAGAAGATGGAAGCAAATGCAAAAGAAACGGACTAAAACGGAACAAAAACGAAGAAAAAAGAGCACAAAAAGCAAACTGGCAGAATCAGCCAATGCTGAGAGCGCCCAGCCAATGCTGAGAGCGCCAGAATTGCTGAATCCAGCGCTAAGAGCACCCAAGCCAAGGCTGACAGCGCCCGGACTTCCTGGAATTTGCTAATTTTAGTCCTATTTCGATTTAAATTATATTTTTAGTGTTTTTCTTGCTGGGCAAGACTTATAGGGCCTATATAAACACATCCTACCTATGTAATTCATAATATAACATAGAAACAAGGGAGACAAGTTGGAGAAGGATTTTACGAAGCTCGTGACAAGAAACGGAGATCTAGATCTACTTCATCTTTTGTTTTCTTCTTTTAGGATATTCTGGATTTCGGATTTGTTTTCTTAACTCTTCATTCTAGTTTATTTGTATTCGTTCATACTTTGTTTATTATCATGTTTTCATCAGATCCCATGATGACGAGCGGTTAAATTATGAACTAATCGTTGTCATGGGATTCTAACGGATTTATCTATGTAGTTTAGTAGTTTGATTGCTTTAAAGATTTGTGTGATGAATTCTTGATATCCTCGTATGGTTAATCTTAATACTTTTAGATGCATAGCTAACATCTAAATTGAATTGTTAATCTCTTGCGAAACGAGAGTGGATCTTGAGATTTAGAACTTGCCATGCTAGCATAGGATAGGTTAATGTTTTAACATCATGATTTGTAGCGTAATTAGAGATAACTATGCTGCCCTATGTGATCAATATGGATAACTTGTGCTTCAACCGTTATGTTTTCAAAACTTATAGAGATATATGGTCTAAACATAATTGGTGTCTACCCATCTTCTATCTCTTTTGTGGATGTATGAGTAGTTTGGTATTCGTATACTGAGAAGTAGCGTGTACTTGTTTCGTGTTGTCCGGTCAGATATCATAACCGTCACATACTTTGATTAAAGGCATCAACTCTAAGCGAAGTATTTAATGAAGTTGGGATCCCATTTTTCTCTTGCATAAGTAATTCGATTCCAATTCTTGTTAGTTAATTAATTTTTAGTTTTTTAGTTGCTTCTTAGTTAATTGAGATAATCAAAACCCAAATTTGTTAATTGTCTTAGCAGTGAGTAAAAATCATACATTGTTGCATAGGTGCATTAACTGAATTGAAACATAAACCAGATCTCTGTGGGAACGAACTCAACTTTATTGTAAGAACCCAGATTTTGGATAGAATTAAAACTTTTTATTATGTACGGATGTAATAGTAAATCATGGGTAGGACTACGATGTAACGAATGTTCTAATGAATGAATGGAATGGATTTGGATTCAAATACTTATATGTCATGAAGAATACTATGGGTTGACAATCTAGATAAGAACTATCTATTTCCTAGGAAATTAAGATTTGATAATTCCAAAGGGGAAGGTTATTCTTATGTCATCCAAATCGATATCTGTTATCAGTCCAGTGGTTCCGTAAAAAGGGTTAAGGAACGATCGAAAGAGGACCGGGACATCTATGTAACCTTAAAAGAATAATTAAAGAATAAGTGGTGAATAGTTATTTTACCGGAATTAGGAATATTATTAGACGACGCTATATAAAAGTACCCAGAATGAAATTCTGAGTTCGTATTTGTGATCCAGGGGGAAAAAGAGTGTATGTAAAAGCTGTCGAATTCTGAAAAATAGCACTTTTATTTTCCCCGAGATTTCCCTGGACACTGAAAGACCTAAGAGATTATTAAAAGGATTTAAGGAAAATGGATTCGAGAATTATTAAGAATGATGGAGAATGGTAGTATAAATGTTAAGAAGGTTTCCGGTAAAACCCTAACTAGAAATCTTTGAGTTATTCCATCGAACGATTAGCGAGTTAAGCAATAACCGGACAAGGAAACAAGAAGAGGAAGCAAGGTGCATGCATGTGGTATTAGAAAATATCTAGTAACCAATTAGTTACATAAGTAACTAGCATGTTTAGAGATTGAACCAAGTACTTAGCCTTGCTTTATCATCTAACCACAACAAATCAACACTTGTCCCTCCTAATTACATCATTCCATTCATCATCACTTTATTAAAGTAACCAAGGATGAGATATTAACTAAACCAATTCACTTTATGCATTATTCCAATCAAAACAACACAAAAACATCAAACCTCTCCAAGAACTCTTCCATTCGGCCCTATTGGAATTCAAATTCCAAAATCCAACTTCCAACCATTTGTTGATCTTGAAACTTTTATGGTAAGACTTACATTTCATATAAATGATCTCCTAAAAATTTAAAACCCAAACTCCTTTGTTTCCATTTTCAAAAAAATCAACAAAGAGGAGGGTGAATAGTGTTCCTACGAACTAACTTTGGATTTTCTTGTTTTCATGGTTGATCTAGCAAGCCTAAGCACTCTTAGGGGCCATACCAAGCTTAGTAAGGTTGTAGCATACTCCAAGGAAGGTATATCTCATCATAAACCCTAGCTCTTACTTTAAGTGTATGGTTGTTCTTGATAGATCTAAGTAGTTATGGTGTTAACATGGTTATAAGCATGATTAGTTAAGTGATTTAGTGATTTTAGTTATATGATGCATATGGTAGTGAAGCATGATATTCCTGGACTTTTAAGATGTATATCATGTGTACAAGTTGTTTGGATGCCCGGTGTGGCTTGGTTTGATTGTGGTAATTTTTGGAACGTTCGATATATAGCCATCGTAATGCTGAAATTTCGTTAGTATTAAGAAAACGTATTTGACAGTAGCTTTAATCCACTGTCTAGCTTTGTATTCTGCCAAGATAGATAATGTTCCAAGCTTCGTTTTGATATAAAGATCGTATGAAACGGACTTACGGTTTAGGAGTTATAGTCAAATTACTAAAATTGGTTCGAAATTGTAAGTAAAAGTTCGTAACTTCAATTGAACCCTCGTAAAGCATGTTACTCAGTGGCGAATCTTGGTAAATAAATACTAGAGGTCATAAGGAAGGTATGAGAGAAAATCACATGTCAAACGGATCGTTTTCCGATTTTATAAAAATGTTTGAATCAAGGTTAAACGCGAACGAACCCCTAAAAACCCACTTGGTTAGAACTTTGGTAAAACACTTAGAAAACGGACGATAAAACTCGAGGTATAATTTTGATTCGTAAACGACCTACTTTAGCACTTACATGGCTTAAGTATATACCAAGTGTAAATGTAACGACGAGCCATAATGACAAACAAATGTCGGGTCGAAACGAGGTTAATAAGAGTACACGAAAAGGGTGCATAACGAGATAATTCAAAATCGTGTTTCGACTTAAGTTAAGTAATACTTAGATTTTTAAAAGAAAAGTGTTACGTTATTAATCTCCAATATTCTGATTGTTTATAGATCACCGAGCTGACCCGGGACACTCTACCTCTACCCACAACCGATTACCAGGCAAGTTTCAAATCCTTTTAAAGGCTGTTGTTGTGAATATATATATATGCTTTCTGTTATACATATGCCATGTCATGCATGCCTACTTCCAAGTTATATTGATATACTTGTTCCTTGAATTATTGTGGGCTTATAAGCTAGATAGTGAATAATCAGTTATAAGTCGGATGTTGTTAAGTCCATTAGAGAAGGGCATATATATCGTATTCGTTGAATATAGACCGGGAGTCGGTACTTCTTGATATATCGTAATTACCTTCAAGAGAAATATTTAAGTAAATATTTTTTCATTAATTAGTTGACGAATATTATTTGAATATTCGCCCGAGATCATTTAATTAACGATCATTACCTCAAATAATTATTTGAACGATATCTATTCAATGAATATTATTTTTCAATATTCATTTAAGGCTGATTCCTTTATCGAATATTATTTCGAATATTCCTTTAAAGCTTGGATTACTAAATGAATATTATTTCGATATTCATTTAGAATATTATTCATTAAATGAATATTACTTTTTGGATATTCATTTAAGTTCCCATTTACTCAATGAATATTATTTTAAATATTCATCGGATGTTATATTTATTTATCGAATATTATATTTACTATTCCTTTCGAGTCTTATTAATGAAATGAATATTATTTTGAATATTCATTTAAATATTTAATTATTTAGTAAATATTTTCTCTTTATTCCCTCAAGAATTATTTTTAGAAATACTTCGATTTAAATGTTCGTTCATAGTTATAAGTCTTCTTTAACTATTTCTGATTCAATAAATATTATCTGAATATTTATCCGATACTCTGAAATGACTTCAAATATTATCTTCGACCTTCGATTATTATAAAATTACTTCGGAGTCGTATTATTATTAATATTATATCAAGAAAGGTTCTCAAAATTTAATTTTTCATTCGAATCTATCGTCCAAATAATAAGGGAACCTTACTTGAGAAATGTTATTTATCTTGTTGACTTCCCGGTCATAAATCTTTTGAAACTTGTCTTTTAACTCGCAACTTGGTTGTCGTTCATCTATCAAATCTTGTGTACCTTCTCATATTCGAGGGGTAGGAATGTTGGAACAAGTTGGTATCCATTAATAAGCAGTAGCTTGGGAAATTTTGGTGAATTTTCCTTTCCAACTAGATACGACTACTTTGTGGAGTCTTATCAACAAGTATTATACTTGGGGAAAGGGGGACGAACTTTATGTGTATCAGAGTTATGGATGTTATACGAACTAGGAGCTGCGTAAGTGGCCGAGTGGCGTTGGTCCAGCAATGGCCCAACCGTTGGCCGGGGGGTTCCAGAGGGCGGTGGACAAGTAAATCCGTCGGTGCTTCCTTCTACTTGTAGAGAACAAGAGATGGGGAGCATAGCATGCGACTGATCATCGTAAATGTTATGGCTCCTGGTGCGTCAATGCTCCGGTATTAGTTCATCTTTCAAATGTTGGAAATTTTCTGCAACACTATCGGTGTTGGCAGGTGAAAAAGTGATTGAATCTGGAATTGCAATATTTTCTGCAAGTTCCTCTTTTATGATAAATAATGCTATCTTTCCTATTTTCGACATGGCAGATATTTTCACAGAAGTATATTTTTGAGTTACCTTGTAACTTCATCGTTCATATTATACTGGTACTATGTTCGTTATTGCATGGCATATGGATCCAAAGATATTTGAACTATTACATATATTTTCACTATTCAGTTATATTATTGTTGGTGGGCTATTGCTCACCCTTGCTTATTTATTATGTCACAACAACAGCTAGGGCAGATGGCTCGCGTAAGGCGCACTCGGCGCAAGCAGGTTACCCGACCCACAGGACTCCCCGCTGATATGCTAGCTGCCATTGCTGAGGTAGCATAGATAGACAGCTTTTGCTTCCAGCTTAACTATATGTAAAATTAATGTTAATCAATGGCAAAAACTTTAAACTTATGTTGCTACTCCTTTTGGGCTTGTAATAACTTTTATTCGTAAACCCTTTATGTAAGACTTATTTCAATTTCATGTCTGGGACTATAACTGTGTGTGTGTGAGTGGATATTATTGTGGGGTCACAGCATGCTACTTATTTATTTTGGACTCAACTCGAGTATTATGTATGAAATATGAGACTGTAACGACCCGATTCCCGACCCCGGATCTGGGGGTGTTACATTTATTCTATATTACTTGTGACCACGTACGCTTGCGTGATTTAGTGCAAACAATTGTCAATCAGAGTTTGAGCTGTGCTGATACCTGACGGTTTTGCAGGGCGATTTTGTGACTTTCTGGCCGATAAATGACCAAACCACAAACACTTGTGCCTGATATAAGTTGCCGAATTGAATCAAAATCTTTTCATAGTTTTTTTTTTACCAAAAATCTTTTATTTTAGTCAAGTCAGCACTGGGGATTATTATAGTTATATATATAATATACTAGCTGTATTGATATAAACTGAGAGAGAGGAAAGCATATATTTGCTTGTCAAAGATACCACGTTATTATGCAGAAAGCAAGTACAATTTATGGCCTGTAAGACTATGCAACAGAAAGCAAATAAACAAGAAAATTATGGACTAATGAGCTAGACAAATCCCTGCAATCTCTTAACTCCTTTATTCTGCTGATCTTCAAATATATTCACCAAATCAGACCATATCTTCAGAGCATCAATTACAAATCATGCAATAAATAACACACTGCAATATAAGCTTAAGATTAAAATGCCAACAATCTCCCCCGTAATCTTAAACTTGTTTAATCAGGTTCTTTACTCCCAGCAACTTCCGCATCTTCTCGAATTTTATGGTTGACAACGCCTTGGTTAAAACATCTGCTCGCTGTTCTTCACTACGGATATGCTTCAGAATAATCTCTCCACGCTCCACGCATTTTCGAATAAAATGAAACCGTATGTCTATATGTTCACTTCTACCATGGAACATGGGGTTCTTGGCTTGATCAATAGCCGACCGGTTATTGATATACAGGGTTACTGGACCATTATACTCCTCAGATATTTGACTCAACATATTCTTCAACCAAATGCCTTGACACGCTGCGGCCGTGGCAGCCATGAATTCTGCCTCACAGGATGATAGAGCAACACTCCTTTGTTTCTGAGAAACCCATGTAATCACACTTTCATTCAAGTAGAAAACTACACCTCCTTTGCTTCATCTGTCATCCAATTGTCCAGCCAAGTCGCTATCCGAGAACCCAATCAACACATTATTTCCTCCTTCCTTCGAGTACACTAGACCAAAATGGATGGTGCCCTTCACATACCTCAAAATTCTCTACGTAGCATTAATATGTAGTTTCGTTGGATGCTCCATGTACCTGCTAACAATCCCTACAGGATAAACGATATCTGGTCTAGTATGGACCAAATATCTTAGCCCACCAACCAAGGTTTTGAAATGTGTTGGATCCACATTTTCCCCTCCTTCGTCCGTGTTGATCTGTTCTTTCGGGTCCATTGGGTACTTTGTGGGATTACAATCCACCATCCCTGCCTTTTCAAGTATTTTCTTGGTGTATCCAGCTTGTTTAAGTTCAATATAACCTTCACCTTGTTCCACTTCTATTCCCAAATAGTAGTTCAGCTTCCCCATATCGCTCATTTCAAATTTTTTACTCATTTGCTTCTTAAACGTTTCAATGAGAGCTATGTTAGAGCCCGTGATAAGAAGGTCATCATCATACACAGCTATGATCAGGCTCTCTTCTCCTTCTTTTCGAGGATATACATCATGTTCATACGAGAATCGAACAAAACCCAGATTCTCGAGACACGAATTAAGCTTTGCATATACGTGGCACTTGACGAAGGCCATACAGAGCTTTCAATAGTTTGTAGACCAAATTCTCTTGCCCTTTTACTTCGAAACCTTCTGGTTGGCTAACATAGACATCTTACTTAATTTCCCCGTTAAGAAATATCGTTTTCACATCAAGATGATGGACTTGCCAATTATTTTTGACAGACAATGCCAGCAATAAATGCACCGTCTCAAGATGTGTGATAGGTGCAAATATTTCTTAAAAGTCAACACCTTGTTCCTGGTCATACCCTTTAGCCACGAGGCGCGCCTTATACTTTATAATCTTCCCATTAGCATCCCTTTTCAGCTTGAATATCCATTTTAGGCATATAATTTTTTGTCCAGGAGGTGGAGTTGTCAGCTTCCAAGTGTTATTTTCTTCAATAGAATTGATCTCTCGCTTCATAGCTTGCCTCCAGTTGTTATCTTTTACTGCCTGTTTGTAACTTGCAGGTTCTTAGACTCCCATAAGATACAGCTCCTCCTCCAACTCAATTGCTTCCGTTTCATCGTATACATCACTCAGCAATCTGGTTTTCTCTGGTTCTGTACTATCATCGTAGTTGTCAGAATTCAGCCTTGAAATAGAGGACTGTGATGGAGGAGTCATGTTCAAGGAATGCTCAATGTTGCTTGTGTAAGAAGTTCCAGAATTACCACGACTTACACTTGCAGAAGTTCCAGAATTACCACGACTTACACTTCCAGGACTGAACTGATTCTCTTCATTTGTCTCGTGCGTATCCATGACTGGAAAGCAAATTTCCTCATCTTCATTTCCCTTTAGTTGATCCCACATCCAGGGTTTCGACTCTTCAAACATCACATCCCGACTCACATGAACACTATTATTTTCAGGATCATAGAGACGATATACTTTCGTCCCTGGTTCTCTTCCAAAATTGATAACTCGTTTGCTTCGATCATCTAACTTTTTTGTGTGAGCACTAGGTACTTTCATATATATGTGCCATGCATCCGAACACGCGAACATGACTGATATCTGGCTTCTTGTTTGACCAGGCCTCATATAGAGTTTGGCCTATCAATGCTCGAGTTAGGAGTCTATTGAGTAAATACACTGGATGTCTGATTGCTTCCCCCCATATTTTAGCTGGTAGTTGCATTTATTTTAGACTGCTCCTTGCCATCTCTGTCACGGTTCTGTTGCGACGATCCACTACGCCATTTTGCTGTGGCATATAGGGCGCAGTGTAATGCCTTTGAATCCCAGCATTTCCACAGTATAATTTGAATTTGTTTGAGGTGAATTCACCCCCTCTGTCAGACCTGGACACCTTCACCTTTCTTTCAGATCCATTTTCAACTAAAGAACGAAACCTTTTAAAAGCGTTAAGTGCCTCATCTTTTCTTTTAACAGATAAACCCACATAAACTTGCTAAAATCATCAACCAGTAAGAAGAAGTACTTGTTACCCGACGCGGTATCTGGAGAGATAGGACCACATAAGTCGCCGTGAACCAGTTCGAGTATTTTCTTGGAGTTGTAGTTGGTTTTTGTTGGAAACTGTTTCCTTGCCTGCTTGGACATCAGACACCCATCACAAACAATTTTTGGTTGAACCATCTTAGGTAATTCTCTCCCCATTTTCTCTTTTGACATCATCACCATGGATTGATAGTTGACATGCCCAAGACGAGCATGCCACAACTTTGACACCTCCTCTTCTTTGGTCAGTAAACACACATGCCTGCTGGTTTCAATTATGAGTTTGTACAGTCTGTTCGATGAGCGTTTCACCTTCATGAGAAGTCTCTCTTATTTATCATAGATCCATAAGAATTCTCCTCTAAGTATGACTCTGTTTCCCTCTTCTAACATTTGATCGGGACTGATAATATTATTCCGTAAACTTGGAATGTAGTACACTTCACGAAGAGCTCGTTCCTCTCCATTTTTGCACATAAGCATCATTGTACCCTTTCCTTCGATTTTCACAGTTGAGCCATCTCCAAAACGCACTTGCCCAATTACTCCTTCATTTAATTCTGAGAATTTGGCTTTGTACCCTGTCATGTGATTACTCGCACCATTACCAAGATACCACAAATTAGATTCAATTACATTTTCCCATTTTTTAATAGTAATGCAGGCACTACTCCTTTCTCATTTAACAACAACAGTTTCGGTTCGTCTTTCACATGCTTTGCCAACAGTAAGGCAGGCTCTTCATCATCAGCGAACACCATGTTTGCTTCCTAGTTTTGTTCTTTGAACCGCTTCGGTTTTCTACATTCAGCAGCAAAATGTCCATAGATGCCACAATTGTAACACCGTATTTTGCTCTTATCACGTCCACTACGATACTTTGTGTTTGAAGGTCCGTTCGTACTCCCTCTGTTAGACCTCTTTAACCACTCTTCACGAGTAAGTAGAAGTTTTCCCTCATCCATTCCATGCTTTGTCCATTCTTCCTCCGTAAGCATCAATTGGCTCTCGGTTTGCTCCACCTTTCCATTTAATCTTTCTTCGTGTGCTTTGAGAGATCCCACTGCTTCTTCCACACTCATGGTCTCCAGGTTGCCAAACTGTTCTATGGCGGATGTGATCTATAAAAATTTTGCGGGGACTGCACGTAACAACTTTTTCACAATATAGGGTTCTTTCATATCTTCTCCCAAGGCCCGTATATTTGTCACAAGTCCGTTCAGCCTTATGTAGAAATCATCAACCATTTCGTTCTCCTTCATGCTCATCGATTCAAACTCAGATTTGAGTGTTTGAACCCTTGCCATTTTCACTTTTTCGGCTCCTTGACACAGAGTCTTTATGGCCTCCCAGGCCTCTTTTGCTATCTTTTTCTCTGCTATAGACAGTAACACATCTTCAGGTATTCCCTGATACATCATGGCCATATCGATTTTATCTATCTTGTCATCCACCTGTGCCTTTGGATCGCTAGATTCCACTGCACTCCAGACCCCTCGAGCTTGCATAAATACCTTCATTTTTAGAGCCCAAGCGGTGTAGTTGCTTCTGTCCAACATTGGATAACTCAGACCGAATGACCCTCCTTTTGTTTTGTTCATTTCCATCGTTGATGCCTCTAACCTTCACCGAGAAATTCCTTGCTCTGATACCAAGTATAATTATATATATATATATATAATATACTAGCTGTATTGATATAAACTGACAGAGAGGAAAGCATATATTTGCTTGTCAAAGACACCACTTTATTATGCAGAAAGCAAGTACAATTTATAGCATGTAAGACTATGTAACAGAAAGCAAATAAACAAGAAAATTATGGACTAACGAGCTAGACAAATCCCTGCAATCTCTCAACTCCTTTGTTCTGCTGATCCTAGAATATCTTCACCAAATCAGACCATATCTTTAGAGCATCAATTATAAATCAAGCAATAAATAACACACTGCAATATAAATTTAAGATTAAAATGCCAACAATGATATGGAAGTTCGTTAAATGACCAAAATAATACTAAAAAAAATATATTAAATAAAAGGATAAAATGGTCCAAATAATTAAATTGCTCATACAAACCCCTATGTTGTTATATCATATATATAATATATTCATCTGTAAAGTGGAACTAAAATATCAAGTTGGTCACAAAATTATAAATGATCTCAAATAAATCAGATACGGGTATATACATTTCGTTAAATAATTTACAAAAACACGAAAATTTTATAAATTGGGTAGATAAATGATAGTATCGTAGATTTCTTAAAATTGATAATGGTATTGTTCGGGGATTTTGCTATAGGTTTATTTTCAATGAGAAGAAACATAGAAGATTCTGTTTTACGTGCAAATCATTTGATTGGTTAAAGTATAGTCTCTCAAAGGATATATGCGGCTTATTTCTTTAATGTTATCTTTTCAAGCCGACTATCAATTGGTGCAGAGATGATACATTCACAAAGAAAAAAGGATTTAAAAATTGGAAGTGAGCAATTGATTAATGATCGTATTGGTGGAACTAGTAGCCCACATAATGATGCTGGACTACAATTAATATGAAGCTTTTAAAAATCAAAGACAAAGTGTGTCTCATTTGTTATCATCTACAAGTTGTCGGATAGAAGTGGCTTATCATATTCGTTTGACGATAATTTTGGGAGTAAACTCAATTTTATTACGACAAGGTTTACCTTTTTGTGGACGTGATGATTCATCTTCTTCTATAAATAAAAGAAATTCTCTTTAGTTTCTTGAAGGGTATAGCACAAGGAATAAAGAAATATCAAAAGTTGCTACTCAAAATACTCCAGGAACTAATCAAATGACTTCTCCTTTGATTCAAAAGCAAATGGCTATGTTTGTGCCATGGAGACTACACTTTCAAAATTGCATGATATCGGTGATAGTTTGTACACTATTTCAGTTGATGGACCTTGTGACATCTCGGTAAAAGAGCAAATGACGGTTCTTACATATGTGAACAAGTATGGAGAAGTTATTGAACGCTTTTTAGCAATGGTTCATGTAGCGGATACCTCGTCAAAATGTTTAAAAGAAGCCATCGATACCTTGGTTGCTAAACATGGTTTATTTTCTCAAGATTGAGAGATCAAGGATCTGATCGTGCTTCCAATATCCAAGGACAATTCCATGGATTAAAATTTCTCATTCTGAAAAAATTCTTCCGCTTAATATGTTCATTGTTTCGCACAACAACTTCGATTAGCAATTATTGTCATTACTGTAGGCCCAATTGGAAATCCACTTGCTCTCTAGCTAACTCCCCCTAGTGTTTTATTTTAGGATTCCGAAGATGAGCCGGCCGATCCTAACATCATTTATGAGGAGCCAGACGACGAAGCCCATATTGGAAGACCCATATGCCTCCGCGATAAGCCTATCCTGGGGTAAAACCCATATATCTCTTCTTAGACCCATTTGGGAGCCCGTTAAGATTGTTATAAACCGTTATAACCATAGCTCTGATACCACTCGTTGGGCTTGCTAAACGAGCCTTAACACCACAATAGTATGATACTATCCGCTTTGGGCCAAACCCATTCGGATTTATTTTGGACACATCCCAAAAGGCCTCATACTAATAGAGTTAACTGGCTGCTTATTAACTAGCAATCAACAGATCACACATAAGGAGGCAGATCAACAGTTATTGAGCCCGATGTGTGAAGGACGAGATTGAAAGGCATATGAATCAGCCTATTTGTAGTTCGAGGATCCTAATCAACTTAAACCAAATTGTAATAAGTAAATATCCGTATGATCTGTCACAGGAATCTCAGGAAGCAATATCTGTCAGAAGAAAGAAGGAAGTCAATCTATAGTTTTGATGTTTCACACTGGAAGACGTATCAGGTATCTGATCAAGCCTCAGTATAACATTGAAGTGAATGGATTCATTTACAGTGACAGAGATTTTTCGAGTGATAGATTGAAAATCAATCAAAGTACAAGAAAATTGAGAGAAGGAATAAACCACAGCTTGAAGTCAGAAGTGAAGAAGCATCATTGAAGTTGGTCGTTCATGAACCAGACAGTACATCGAACGTCAACATAAGTCAGTGGTAATTCTTTATTATTTTCCGTGGTTTGGGAGAATTAAATTAATTAGTTATTGATTTAATTTAATTCATTTGTAATTGATATAAATCATTTAATTGATTTAATTAAATGAATTAATTCTAATAGAATTAATTTATTTATTAAGTTAATTATTGTATCAATTAATCATGAATTAGTTAATCATTAATTTATTAAAAGGATCAATATGACTTAATTAAATGCTGAATAGATTATGTCTTGACTGAATTTGGTTCGGTATGACTTAAGTTAAGTCATACCGACATGACTTAATTCTAAGTCATACCGAGCAGAAGATTTAAGTCATACCGAGCTGCTGCAAGGAATTATGTCTTACCGACCTCAAAGCTGCTAGGTCAAAACGAGGGAATTAAGTCATACCGAAGCAAGATATTTCTGGAAAGGTGTTAGGTCATACCGACAAAAGTGATTTAGGTCATACCGACCACACTGTTGAAGATTAAGTCATACCGACATATTTTCTAAGTCATACCGACAGAAAATAAGTCATATCTAAGGATTAATTATGTCTTGGAGCAAGATTAAGTCATGCTGACAGCTGATTTAATAGGTCTTGAAGCAGTTTAAGTCATATCTAATCAGTACAGACCTATATAACACAGCAGAAGCAGCAGAATGCAAAAAAAAAAGAACACAGCAGAATTCCTGGAAATACACAGCAGCTTTCTCTCTCAAATATCAAGAACACCAAGAACAAATTAATTCACATAAATTCAAGTTCATCATCTTTGTAATATTCTATCCGATAGAACTTGTCTACTTGTGATTCTTGTATTACTAGCAAATTAAGTTTCCTAGTACTTATCTTTAGATTTATTAACTAAATTAGAAAAGTTCATGTCGAATTTTCTAATTAGTTATTAAACACTTGATAATAATTTGGATTGATTTTGTAACACCACATCAAGTTAATATACAGTTATATTCAACTTGAAATCTGTGTCAATTTATTCCGCACAAAATATTCGTTTAAGTGAAAATTATTTAACGAATAAATTTTGAGAAATTGATATAGATTGTATTCAACCCCCCCTTCTACAATCATAGTGGACCTAACAATTGGTATCAGAGCCTATTGATTGATACACAAATCAAGATCCTAATTTTATTCCGTCAAAAATCTATCTCGAATTTCTAACTCACTTAAAAATTCATCATGTCTTCAAAAAGCATTGTTAAGATTCCCATGTTTAACAAGGACAATTATTCAATGTGGAAAAATAAAATGGAGTTGTTTCTTGATGTCGCAAATTCTAAATATTTGGGTGTTCTACAGAACGGACCTATAATTCCACTCGAATATGTATCTGAATCTATTGTTGGAGGAATTGTTGTAACACCTGCATCATCTTTTCCAAAGCCTGTTGATTCTTTTACTCTTGCTGAAAAAGAGGACGCATGACTAGATAAGAATTTGAGACTTATTCTAATAGACTCCCTGGATGCTGTGATGTACAGTCATGTGATAAATTATAAAACTGGAAAACACATGTGGGAAACTATTGAGACTATCAATGAAGGAACTGATGAAGTCAGGGAAAACAGACTTCAGATTTTAACCTCTGAGTATGGACACTTTAGAGCTGGCCTTAATGAAGGTATTCAGGAAGTGTTTGAAAGGTATAACAAAATAATCAACAACTTGCAAGTTCATGGCAAGCAATATACACAGAAGGAGATTAATATGAAGTTTTTGTTGACTATGCCCACTCATCTTGAACATAGGATTACAGCCATCAGAGAATCAAGAGATTTGAATAAGGTTTCTCTTGAAAGGTTGTTTGGTGTTCTGAAAACCTATGAACTGGAACAAGTACAGCAGAGGGAGGTCTCTGGTAAAGGATGAGTACCAAGTTCATCTACAGCTCTTGTAGTTGAGACACCTAAGGAAGTGGAAGCTAAGGCTGTTCTACCTTACAGCTCAGACAAGGAAAAGACTGAAGTAGAGCTTGGTCAGACACCACCTACTCAGGATGGTGGAGACTTTTACTCATTGGAAGAGCTAGATCAACTGGAAGATGAATCCCTGGCATTGATGGTAAGGCAATTTGGCAACTTCAGATTCAGAAGAAATCCAAAGTACAGGTTCAAGTCAAATAACAGATTCCAGAGAGGAGGCTCTTCTTCCTCTAGTAACAGGGGAGGATACAAAACTGGAGCTGTTGACAGAAGCAAGATTCGTTGCTTCAATTGTAATGAATTAGGGCACTTTGCCACTGAATGTCAGAAACCCAAGCAAACTCAAAGAAGAGATTTTGCTGCTGAGAAGAAGAAACCTGGAAAAGCCTATATTGCGGCTGGTAAGAGTTGGGATGACACGGACAGCGAAGATGAAGAATATGGAAATTTTGCGTTGGTGGCAAATGCTGAAGCATCTGATCATCATAACAAACCGGTAATTGTTACTGACCCTGAGTTGATTCGTAGTCTTTATAATTCCTTAGGTAATGCACAAACTGAATATAGAAGACTAGATCTGCTAAGCACTAAACTTGGCAATGAAGTGTCAGAATTGAAAAAGGTGCATATTAATCAAGATCAGCAAAGAGATGAAATAACAATGCTTAATAAAAAGGAGAAATCTATTCTAGAAGTTGTAGGCAAACAAATGGCTAGAATTACTGAGCTTGAAACACAGGTCAGGGCTTGTTATAATTCTGTTAAAGTTTCCAAAGAGTTTTTTAACAATCAAGTTATAGAACGAACAACAGGTATAGGGTATGGTTACAATGAAGCTGTTGGATCATTGGGCATAAATTCCCCTAACCCTGTTAGTGCTAAAGAAAGGGGAATACCACATGTGCTCAAAAATGTTAAAGAACCTCTATTTAAAAAATCTGATGCTGGACCACCAGATATTCTTTCTATGGTTATCCAAGAAGAAATGAGAAATGAGAATAGTGCAAATGGCACAGTCTTTGTTAAGGATAAATGTGTTAAGGATAAATCTGTTAAGAACGCTAATCCAAAGAATGTTTCATCCAAGAAAGATGTCACAGTCTTTGTTAAGGCTAAATCAGTCGAGGACACTAATACAACGAATGTTTCATCCAAGAAAGATGTACCTAAAGTGCCAGTCAAAGTTGTTGAATCAGCTAGTTCTTCTAAGACTGGATTAGGTGGTAATAAGTTGAAACAGAAAAATACCATGCCTATCATTGATTCTAATCATAAAGCATGTGGTGTTATCAATTGTATGTCTTGTGCTTTTAACAGTATGCGTGCTTATTTTAATGGTAGTTATGCATGTGTTAAACAGACTGCTCCTCGACAGCACATGAACAGGAACAATAATGTTCGATCAAAGACTGCTTTTCCTCCTCAAGTTAGGAGAGAGACATTTGTACCTAAGACTAAACAAAAGGTTACCAAGAATGTTTACCAGGTCAAATGTCCAGTCAATGACACAAGTGTTATTGTTGCTACAGAAACATGGATACCCAAGATAAAACGAAAGATTTTCAAATCTGTTTATAAGGTTAAATGTTTATTGACTAAAGAGATTAAAATTAAAAATGTTGTTTTGCCTGATAAAGGTCAATACTTTAAATCCGCAGGACCCAATCAAATTTGGGTCCCGAAGAAGGTTTAATCCATTTGTCATTGCAGGGTATTGAACAGGTTGAACGAGTAACCTGGATCTTGGACAGTGGATATTCAAGGCATATGACTGGAGACAGAACCCTGTTGACAAATGTGGTGGAGAACGCCGGCCCAGTAGTTACCTTTGGAGATAACAGCAAAGGTAGAACTGATGGATATGGCAGACTTGAAGCTGGAAATGTTATCATTGAAGAAGTGTCCTTTGTAAAAGGACTTAAGCATAATTTGCTCAGTATCAGTCAATTCTGTGACAAGGGCTTTGAAGTCTACTTTAACAAAAAGAATTGTCTGATTACACACAAAAGAAGTGAATAACCATATCTAACGGGAGTCAGAAAAGGAAACTTGTATGTAGCCAACATGAACACTAGAAGCAATGAAGAAATCAATTGCATCTATTCTAAAGCATCCACAAATGAAAGTTGGCTATGGCACAAGAAACTTTCTCACCTAAATTTCAAGACGATGAACTCTCTGGTCAAGAGAGAGTTGGTGAGAGGTTTACCTTCTATGGAATTTACACAGGAAGGACTATGTGATGCCTATCAAAACGGCAAACTAAAAAGGGCAACTCACAGAAGCACTGATATGTCTTCAATAACTGAACCTTTACAGTTACTTCACATGGATCTATTTGGTCCAGTGAATGTGATGTCTATGTCAAAGAAAAGATATGCTCTTGTGATTGTTGATGATTTTTCAAAGTTCACATGGGTCTTGTTCCTGAATTCTAAAGATGAGACTCCACAACTGGTGATTGATCACATCAAGTTAATTGAGTTGGATTCCAAGTATCCTATGAGGGCTATAAGGTCAGACAATGGAACTGAATTCAAGAATGCAATTCTGAATGACTTTTGTACTGAAAAAGGTATAAGCAGACAATACTCAGCTCCAAGAACTCCTCAGCAAAATGGGGTAGTTGATAGAAAGAGTAGAACCTTGATTAAAGCTGCACGTACTATGTTAAGTGAATCAAGGCTTCCATTGTATTTTTGGGCTGAAGCTGTCAACGCTGCTTGCTTTACTCAGAATCGAACTCTTATCAACAAAGACTTGATGAAAACACCCTATGAAGCCATGAATGAAAAGAAACCAACACTCAAATACTTTCATGTATTTGGAGCAAAATGCTTTGTACTTAAAGAAGGTGATGATCAAGGTGGAAAATTTGAAGCCAAAGCACATGATGCAATTTTTGTTGGTTATGAAAGAAGAGCTTATAAGGTGTATTTGATTGAACATCAGAAGATGATGGAAAGTGTCAATGTTACATTTGATGACACTGAACTCCCTAGTATCCAAACTGAAGATTCATCTGAAAAGCTATCTTTTGAAGGTATGACAGATCTAGATTCAGATGATGATAGTCCACCTGATGTTTTTGCTGATGCAAATGACAATAATGACAATGATGAGTCTAATCAGAATAATAGTGGTGAAAATAATGATAATATTGAAAACACCACTCATACTTCTGAACACTCATCTAATCATCCTGGCAACAACTCAGGGGTAGCTAATGAAGGATCTATTAGTCATACTCAACATCACAATAAAGAACAAGGCGAATCATCAAGACTAAATCTTCCCAGACAGACTATTTGGAATAGAGCTCATCCTATTGAGCTAATCGTTGGTGATCCAGATGTTGGTGTAAAGACTAGAAGAGCTTTTAAAAATCAATGTAATTATTCAGGGTTTCTATCTGAAATGGAACCTAAGAAAATTGAAGAAGCTCTTTCAGATCCTAATTGGGTGATTGCTATGCAAGATGAAATCAATCAATTTAAACAACAAGAAGTATGGAAGCTGGTACCCAGACCTACAGATAGAACAGTGGTTGGTACTAGGTGGGTATTCAGAAACAAACTTGATGAAGATGGTACAGTAACAAGAAATAAAGCAAGACTGGTAGCAAAAGGTTACTCACAATCTGAAGGCATTGACTATGATGAGACCTATGCTCTAGTGGCTAGACTTAAGGCCATTAGGATATTCTTGGCATTCGCAGCATTTTTTAACTTTAATGTTTATCAAATGGATGTCAAGAGTGCCTTTCTGAATGGAAAGCTGGATGAAGAAGTATATGTAGAACAGCCACCTGGTTTTGAAGATCCAGGTCTATTGGGTTATGTTTACTTTCTCTTCAAAGCCATTTATGGTCTTAAGCAAGCACCAAGGAAATGGTATGACACTCTCTCTAAATTTTTACTTGAAAATGAATTTACTAGAGGTGTCATAGACAAAACTCTCTTCACAAAGAAACATAAGAATGATACAATATTAGTTCAAAATTATGTGGACGATATAATATTCGGGTCTACTAATGATCGTCTTTGCAAGAAATTTTCAAAATTAATGCAGGGTAAATTTGAAATGAGCATGATGGGAGAGCTGAAGTTCTTTCTTAGGTTACAAATAAATCAAAGGCAAGATGGTATATTTATTTGTCAATCCAAGTACATCAAAGAGCTTCTCAAGAAATATCAAATGGAGGACTCTTCTTCAGCAAAGACACCATCATCCACAGCTGTCAAATTTGGAGCATGTGAAAAATCTGCTAAGGTAGATATTACAAGCTACAGAGGTATGATAGGCTCATTACTTTACCTTACTGCAAGTAGACCTGATATTATGCATGCTACGTGCTTGTGTGCAAGGTTCCAATCGGATCCTAGAGATGTTCATCTCATTGCTGTTAAACGAATTCTGAGATATCTTAAGGGTACGCCTAATTTAGGTATCTGGTACCCTAAAGATTCTGGTTTTAATCTTGTTGGATATACAGATTCTGATTATGCAGGAAGTGTTGTAGATAGAAAAAGCACCTCTGGGAGTTGTCAATTCCTAGGTGGTAGATTGGTTTCATGGTATAGCAAGAAACAGCAAACAGTTTCCAACTCTACAGCCGAAGCTGAATATATAGCTGCTGGAAGCTGTTGTTCTCAAATCTTGTGGATTAGGAATCAAATGATGGACTATGGCTTTGTATTACAAAATATTCCTATTTTGTGTGATAATACAAGTGCCATAGCAATCTCCAACAATCCTGTGCAGCATTCAAGGACAAAGCATATAGATATCAGGTATCATTTTATTAGAGAGCATGTCATGAATGGTACAGTGGAATTACTGTTTGTACCCACTGAAGAACAAACAGCAGATATTTTTACTAAGTCGCTCGACGAATCCATATTCACCAAAATTGTTGGTGAATTGGGTATGTTGAACAATCCTAGTAATTAATCTAGTTAATATCTGAGGTTTGATCTTTAATAATTAACAAGTGATTAGTTTGTGAATATTTGTTGAATAAAATCACTTGTTTAATTATTTTATCAACTTATTTTCTTGTTTGTTATTGTATTTATCACTTTGTTTAATTAAATATTTGTTATTCCATATTTCTATAATTTTAGAATAATTGTATGTATTTATTTTATTTGTTTAGAATATTTTATTTAATGTTTTGTAATGTTTGTCCTGTTAATATTGTTTTATTTCCGTTAACAGATTAATCTATATTAGTTATTTCTATTTTTATTATTTGTTTGATTTTTAATATTATTTTTAATATATTTTTTTGTATTATTAGTTGTAAATATTTGTGTGTTTAATTAAATTATTTGTATTTTCTTTAATTTAATTTAAGTAGATATGACTTAAAATTAAATCTAAACTGCAATATGACTTGTTTATAATCATTTTTCTGGTCGGTATGACTTATTTGTTATATTGATTAGATTTAGTCTTATTTCGTTAAGTCTTACCGGGTCTGTTTAGACAAGTCTTATTAGTTTAAGTCATAACGAATTATGTCTTAACAGTTAAGTCATATTCGTTAGTAGTTAATTAAGTCTTATTTAGTTAAGTCATAATCGGTAGTAAAGTTATGTCTTGTATATAGATTAAGTCTTAATAGAGTATTAAGTCTTTTGAGTTTAAGTCTTTAATTAAGTCATATTCGTATATTAGTATATATATCAGTAGTGTTGTTAGATTAAGTCTTTTTATAGTTTAAGTCATTCTCTCGTGTTAAGTCATAGAGAACACCGTGTGATACATACGATATACACAAACATCTGGAACGAATTGCTGCCCAATTTTTCGATCAAATCCCTCCATAATCAAGTTCCTAAGTCGTTAATCGATTCCTTGTGTTAATATCTGCTGATTAACGGTTTAAATCGAAGATTTCGATCAGTTTTAAAGGTTTTAGTTTTCGAAAAATCGAATTTTCAATCTGAAAAATCGGACTTTTGGTTTTGATTTTGCAAAAACTAAAAATACTGGAGTGTTCGTGGGTGTGTCAAGATCATTGTATGAATTTTTCAGAATTTTTGAACAACTTTGATTATTTTCGAATTTTTAATTAATTATTAATTCGAAATAAATCAATTTAATTAATTATTTTGTAAAATCTGAAATTTTCAAATTGTTAAAATTTGATAAAAATGGCTGGTAATAACAATGATCGATTTGAAATAGTTAAGCATAATTTGATCGGATATTTTGATCCCGAAAAATGTTCACTCGAACGTTTTCGATCGTGGATTCGATTTTTGAATGATCATTCACTAGTTCGCACTGCTTTGAGTTTAGATACTCCTTTAAAAACTGAACCCCTGCGAATTATGTGTACTACTGCTGTCTTTTCTAATGATAACAGATCGTTTGTTTTCACTCTTAGAGACAATCAGGACACAGTGGATGAATCTGTCATTAATACGGTCTTAAACTTTCCAAATGACAATTTTGAGGATTATCCGTCAGATGAGGAATTAACTAATTTCTTTGCTGGTATTCATTATCAAGACAGAGCAGATCTTCCTGTCTTGAATAAAAAGTTTCTAGTTCAGGAATGGGATTATGTGTTCGACACACTAGCCAAGGTGTTTGCCAATTCCACAAAAAGCAACTTCGGAATATTACCTTCCTTTATGCAGCATATTGGATTTGCAGTTGCTTATAATCGAAGAATCAACATTGGCAGCCTTCTGTATGGACCTATGGTTAGAGGAGTAATCAATGCTAAAAGGAATTTTGACAGGGGCGATAAAGTTCAATGCTTTTACCCAAGATTTCTTTCTTTGATTTTTAATCATTTGGTAGAATTACAATATCATGCTCCATTTCTGCATAGTGAAGCAATGGTGTCGGGTAAACCTTCGACAAGATTATTCACTGAGTACGGTGTCAAACCTAAATTTTCAAATGTGCCAGTAGTTGTCACTCAATACATGTCAAACTTTATACAACTACCCATCATTGCACCTGTAACTTTACCTGAGGAAAATGAACCACTACCTGAGCAAGCAGAACCAATAGTGGAACCTGAAGCTGAACAAGAGGTACCTATTCACCAAATTGAACCTGTTCAAGAACAACTGGTTCAAACCACTCAAGCTGCAATCTCTTCGACACCTGCTGACCAGGTATTGACTTCTAATCTCTCTATAACTTCTATTGCTGAACAATCTACTTCTGGAACCCAAGTGGTTGATAGGGCTGACCAAGGGATTGTAAGACCGCAATCTCGAACCCCGGTCATAGAGCCACACACTCAATCTACATCACTTAAAACTTTCCACTCCAGAAAGAAAATTTCCTTTCAAAGAGCAAAGAAAAGAAGTAATATAATGAGTGAACCCACAGCTCTGCCTCTACAAAAGAAAAGTAGAAATGATTCAGAGGCAACTGTAAGCCCATCCATATCTTCCCAACAAGATATGGACATTGATATGGCCATGCAACAGTTACTAGGATCATTCTCTCAACAGGATGATACTATTGAAATTCGCCATAGGGCCATGGCATCCTGTAATGTGTCAAGCACAACCCCTTTGTTATTAATAACAATGGGAGAACATATAGATTATGATGAAAATAGGCACACATTGACAGGAGAGCACATCGAGTCTGAAACAGTGCCTACCATAGTTACGGTAGAAGAGTCCTCACAGACTTCTGAGGGAAATCTTGGTTCCTTGCCAACTTTAATGGAACCATCATCTCCCCTCCTAGGAGAAACATTCCTAGATCCCTCAAGGGAGTTTCCACTCGCAGTTTCGACTGGAGAAAGTGGATGGCAACTTGATCAATCTACTACTGAAGCAATTCAGATTACAATCCAAATGTACAAGTAGAATTGATTGAGGACAGGGATTTGCGAACTCCCATTGCACCACCACTGACCATCCCAGAGGAGGCTAGGGTGATTTTAACTGCAGGTACCGTTTCTGGAAAAACTAAGGAAATTGAGAGGAGTGATGTGAGGATCACCACAAAATTGAGTGATACACATGCACATCAGGTGAGTGAAATTCAGAGTGAAACTCAGGTGACTGCACACACAGACACATATAATCTCTCATTGTTACAAAAGATACAAAATCTGGAAATGGAACTGGAAGCAAGTAAAGCTGAAGCTAGATTACTTCGAGCACAAGTGGATAAACAGTCTTCTCCATCCACCTCTGTTGATAATCAACTTACTTCGATAAAAGGTGACATCAACAACTTGAAGACATTCTTCACTAATAAAATCAACACTCTAAAACTTTCTTATGAAAAAGCTCTTGATGATTCTGGTGAGGTCACTGTGGCACAAGATAAAATAATTGCTGAAATCTCCAACAAGGTTGACAATCTACAGGAAGAAGTACATGAAAGTCAGCGTTCTACTGATTTTCGACTAGATCAAATTGAGAAGCGAAATGCACATCAAGCTAAAGGATTAAGGCATTTGTTTAATCTGATAAGTCAAAATCGCACACCAACAACTGAAGAAAGAGAATTCTTTGCAAGAACAGGTGGTGATGATGATGAGCGAGATCCTGGAGCTGGTGCAACTGGTAAATCTGTAGAGGATTCCTCAACTAATGGGGAGAAATCACAACAGGCACAGAAATCACAAGGGGAGAAAGGAGATAAATCTGATACAAACAGTGAAGACAGGAGGAATAAGGGGAAGAAGAAAGTTGTTGTAGATGATCAAGTCAAAGACACAGAATATTACTACACAGGTGAACAGGATAATTTTGATGTTTTTGATGACTTTGATTTTCTGATGAAGGTGAGAAATTACCTGAACCAGATTTAAGTCACTGGGAAGGAGAAGAACCAGTGACATCTGAATATGAAGCTTAACAAACAGAGAAAGAATCTGAAGAGTTATTTGCTCAGAGGGAAGCTAATTTACTGATGAGAGAAGAAAAGCTTCAAAAGTCATTAGAGAAAATTGCACGAAATGAAGAGCTTCAGAAAGCTGAACAGCAAGCACTACAACGTTTACATGCTATAAATGTTGAGAAAAGAAAGACATATGTCAGACTCAAGAGCGGTGACAAATGGGAACGTGCTCAAAAAGCAATTGATTCACCTCAGAGTTCTGATTATGAAGATCGTCGTCTTGGAGAAATTCTCGAGGAATTCAAACAGGCAAATCCAATTCATGATATGTATATAAGGGCCTTAAAGGTAGAAGTCATCAGGATAACTACTGCATTTGATCCCAAATCTGATGAGCTGGTAATATTTGTGGATTGTCATAATGTTGGAACTTTCAGAGTATCTATTCAGTTCTTTTATGACAGATCGCTGACAGAGATTTGGGTACTTAGGCCTAAGGTGAGAACATCGTCTGAGCTAGGTGTGTTGCTACATGAAAAGTTCAAAGAATTTGCTGAAAGAGCTGGACCAGAAGTGATTAAGGATCCTCCACAAGTAAAATTTCTTAAGGGAGAGGTACTTCATTCAATCAATCTTCAGACAGATGAGTTATATGAACATCATGCAAAACACTTGGTATATGCTGAATATGCGCTTAGAAATCATGGATTCTTGACTGAAGAAAAGGTAATAGCTGCAGATCACATTCGATCCTATGCACAAACAAATATAAAAGATTACAAGAAATTTCAAGGTGAACTGAGAAAGAAGCTTGGAATTCCTTTAATCTTACCTCAAGGATTGTCATCAAGAAGAGAGCGTCTTGTTGATTCTGATTTGCACAAGAAACTTCAAGTCACAGATGAGCCAGAAGAAGGAGAATTTAGACGAGAAGACAGTAATTGAAGAATAGCTCTACATGTATTATCTTTAGAGCTAGATAGATCAAGACAGGAATATGTTAAATATGATCAGGCTAAAGGATCATCTATCTTGTATTTATCATTTTGTTTGAATCTGGAAATGTTTAATATAAACCAGAACTGTTTGATATTTGCTTTACATTTAATATTTTATCTTTCATTTGGTTAAGTTGAATTAGTTGAGGTATCCTTTAGGTATTTGGTTGTTATTGTCTAACAAACAAATAGGGGGAGATTGAAAGGCATATGAATCAGCCTATTTGTAGTTCGAGGATCCTAATCAACTTAAACCAAATTGTAATAAGTAAATATCCGTATGATCTATCACAGGAATCTCAAGAAGCAATATCTGTCAGAAGAAAGAAGGAAGTCAATCTATAGTTTTGATGTTTCACACTGGAAGACGTATCAGGTATCTGATCAAGCCTCAGTATAACATTGAAGTAAATGGATTCATTTACAGTGACAGAGATTTTTCGAGTGATAGATTGAAAATCAATCAAAGTACAAGAAAATTGAGAGAAGGAATAAACCACAGCTTAAAGTCAGAAGTGAAGAAGCATCATTGAAGTTAGTCGTTCATGAACCAGACAGTACATCGAACGTCAACATAAGTCAGTGGTAATTCTTTATTATTTTCCGTGGTTTGGGATAATTAAATTAATTAGTTATTGATTTAATTTAATTCATTTGTAATTGATATAAATCATTTAATTGATTTAATTAAATGAATTAATTCTAATAGAATTAATTTATTTATTAAGTTAATTATTGTATCAATTAATCATGAATTAGTTAATCATTAATTAATTAAAAGGATCAATATGACTTAATTAAATGCTGAATAGATTATGTCTTCACTGAGTTTGGTTCGGTATGACTTAAGTTAAGTCATACCGACATGACTTAATTCTAAGTCATACCGAGCAGAAGATTTAAGTCATACCGAGCTGCTACAAGGAATTATGTCTTACCGACCTCAAAGCTGCTAGGTCATACCGAGGGAATTAAGTCATACCGAAGCAAGATATTTCTGGAAAGGTGTTAGGTCATACCGACAAAAGTGATTTAGGTCATACCGACCACACTGTTGAAGATTAAGTCATACCGATACATTTTCTAAGTCATACCGACAGAAAATAAGTCATATCTAAGGATTAATTATGTCTTGGAGCAAGATTAAGTCATGCTGACAGCTGATTTAATAGGTCTTGAAGCAGTTCAAGTCATATCTAATCAGTACAGACCTATATAAGTTGTTCCATAGTTTAGAGTAAAACTTTTAGAATTACGATGAGATTGTAATAATGAGATCTAAAAGATGATAACTCTGAACTTACATTGTTCCTGGTCGTAGGATAACTAATTGGTAGTTAGTTAATCCATATAGATCGGTACATACTATGCTTGCTTCACTTCGAAGGATGTCTGTTCTCATAGGCATTTGTGTGGTGACACTATAGCTAGTCTGTAGGTGCTTATTATAGAATAAGTTCACTGAACATGACTCGATTAGTTGAACAACTAATGGAGTTCACTCACGTGTCAGTAGTTGTTCATATAGTGATGGTTGTACAAGTGTCCTTAGACTTGAGGTCATCATAGTCATCTTGTGTACATTGAACTATACTTTGGTTTAGTTCTTTGTCTCTAGGGACAATAATAAGGGCTCTTTTGGGCATAGGAATTTGTACACGAAGATAGTGATTTATCAATAGAGGATCTGCCCCTTCCTGTGTGAAGGAAGATAATGTCCTATGTTATTCCATTTATGCTAGTTCAGGAATCTCTGGCCAGAGTGAATGAAATTAGAAAGAAGTTTCTAATTTGCATTAATAGGAACTAAGCATAGTGAATAGGAAAGCATATGATTAAATTAGATAGGCTTGAGACAAGATCCATGCCTTGTATTTAATCGGGACATTGTAGGGTAGAAGGAATAGATTGTACGGTAACCATTCACTGACTAGATTCTGGGTATTCTAAGAAGTGAATTCATATTATCCGGATAGTCGCGATATGCTGAGAGGTATCCCTCACGATGTAGAATAAATATGATTAATTATTTAATTAATTATATAATGAATTAGAAGAATTTATATAAATAAGAGTAAAATAGTTTTATTATTATTTATTTCTACTACCGGCTTAATATTTAACCTACAAGGCCACACAATAAAAGAGACTGATTAATTGGTGGAGGAATTAATTAATAATGAATAGTTATTATTTATTTTTGAAATAAGTAATTAATTAGCAATTTTATAATTGATCAAATAAGATTTAATTGATTATAAATTAATAAAAACGAATTCCTAATATTATTAATTAAGAATTTAATTTAAGAAATGAAATAAAGTGAGATAATTATTTTCTAAAGAGTTTAGAAAAAGAATTAATGATTAAAAGTGTTTTTAATTATTAATTAATTGATTAATGAGATTAATTGATTTATGGGTTTAATAATTATATTATTTTATAGGAAAAATTCAGCTAAAATTTTTGCCTATAAATATACCATTATAAACCCTCAAAGCTTTAACTCTATTTCTTTTCATAAGAAGATAAAAGAGTAGGTAACCCTAATTCTCTTTCTCAGCTTCTTCCTTCATCCGACGATTCGATCTCTTGGTGGATACTTGTGGAGTGCTTCACACAGTGAGGAGCAACTGCTAAGAGTCCTTTGTCATCACCATCGATTAATTTTAAAGGTTAGATTACAAATCCAATCTTTCTCACGAATCGTATGTATCTTTTATGGTTTTTTATTGTCGTATGTTCGTTCTACACGCTTCCGTCCATCCTTAAAACCCTTTACGGGCTCCCAGAATGGACCTAGGAAGAGGCAAATGGCTATCCAAGTATAGGCCTAAGAAGGAGTAGGTGGGCCCTCTAGTATGGGCCTAGGGAGAGCTAGAAAGCCAGGTGAATTTCCCGTATGGGTCAAGGGGGAGTTAGGTCACGCGAAATGAGGTAAATTCGATAGGTGTCGAGCCCGTTGTGTGAAGGGGTAGATTGTTGGATTTGTCCACACCGATTGTGGGAGGGGCAGACTGCTAGATGAAAGAGCAGCTAGCTAACTTCATTAGTATGAGACCTTTTGGGATGTGTTCAAAAACAAATCCGTGCGGGCTCGAACCAAAGCGGACAACATCATACTAATGTGGAGTTAAGACCTGCTTAGCAAGCCCAACAAGGCCAAGTTAACTCCATTGGTATGAGGCCTTTAGGGATGTGGCCAAAAACAAATCCATGTGGGCTCCGTCCAAAGCGAACAATATCATATTAAGATGGAGTTAAGGCTTGCTTAGCAAGTCCAACAATTGGTATTAGAGCGATTGTTGTAACGGTCCATAATAATCTCGATGGGCTCCTAGATGGGTCAAGGAAGAGGCAAGTGGGCTACCCCTGGATAGGCATAAGTAGGTGGACCTTCCAATATGGGCCTAGGGGGAGCCAAAGAGCCAGGTAGATTTTTAGTTGGGCCTAGGGGGAGCTAGATCACACGGAAGGAGGTAGACTGTTAGAGTTGTACCATAACATTTGTGTGAAGGGGGAGACTGTTAGAGTTATACCATAACATTTGTGGGAGGGGCAAATTGCTAGTAAATAGAGCGATCGGTTAACTTCTTTAGTATGAGGCCTTTTGGGATGTGCCCAAAAATAAATCTATGCGAGCTCGGCTCAAAGCGGACAATATCATACTAATGTGAAGTTAAGGTCTGCTTAGCAAGTCCAACAAGTGGTATCAGTGCCAGGTTATAACGATCCATAACAATCTCAGAGGGCTCCCAGATGGATCAAGGAAGAGGCAAGTGGGTTATTCCAGAATAGGCTTCAAGAGGAGGCAGATGGGCTTCCAATATACATGGGCCTAGGGGGAGTCAAATAGCCAGGAGCTTTCCGTATTTTTCGAGGGGAGCCAGATCATACAGAAGGAGGTAGATTCAAGAGGTGTCGAGCCGATGTATGAAGGGGGAGATTGTTGGGAGTTGTCCCACATCATTTGTGGGAGGGGCAGATAGCTAATTTATAAGCAGGCACATAACTCCATTAGTGTAAGGCCTTTTTGGATATGCTAAAAAACAAATCCATGCGGGCTCAGCCCAGAGCGGACAATATCATATTAATGTAAATTAAGGCCTTCATGGAAAGCCCAACAATGATCGCATTATTGAATGCCTTGAGACTGGAGAAATTATTAATAGTAAAGGCAAAAATCAATAAACAAGATAGGTAAGGCCATGTGATGAATCTCACTCTGTTACTTTGTTACACTTGCTCTCATTGTGGTCTTTGGTAATAGAACTGCTTGAAAACATATTTGATGATGGCAGTAATCATGACACGCGAGGTGTATGTCTAAAACCCTGATAATTCGGTGGAGACCTACGAATTTGTGTTCAGTTTTCACTTGATGAAACATATATTGGGATACACAAATGATTTATCAAATTTATTACAACAATGAGATCAAAATATTGTGCAACCTATGCATTTGACTAAAAATGTGAAGTACCAATTAAAAGACATTAGAGAGAGAAAATGAGAAATGTTTTCGAATGAGTTTTAGACATTTTGTGTGGCAAATAATGTTGAGGTTGTTAAAATAGAAGAAATCATAAAGTCACGCACCCAAATGAAGCGAGATGGACAAAGTGTTACTAATATCATCATTATCGAGTTGAAGAATTTTGTGAGGTAATTCATTCAATTTATTTTTCATTTAAGCAAGTCAATTACAATATTTCACTCTTTACTTGAATTGAATATTTCTTCTTGAACTAGGTTATTGATTTAATATCTCAAAGGTTGGAAAATCATTTTTCGGAAATAAGTACGGTCTTACTCCTTTCCATTTCATGTCTTGATCCTTGGGATTCTTATTCCAACTTTAATTACTATTGAGAAATTAGTACAACTTGCCGAACTTCATCCTAAAGATTTCCCATGAACTGGGATTTTGATGATTCGATCACATCTTGAGATGTACATAATTTTTTTTATATATATAAATAACTTGAGATCGATGTATATCTATGATGTCAAGAAAGATGAAATATTTTTTAACATTGGAGATTTAGCTAAATTACAAAGAAGATGGTTGCAACTAAAAAAGCTAGCACACTTTCATTGATGTGTCGCTTAATTGAATTGACATTACTTTTATTCGTGGCCACAACATCCGTTGAAAGAGTTGAGATGAGTGGATAAATGATAGTTTGGTAGTCTATATTGAGAAGGATATTTTTTCTAAAATCTATTACTCCCTCCGTCTCAAGAAACCTTGCTCAGTTTGACTTTTTACACTATTCATTATAATCGGTTGACTACTAATTTACGCATAATCTATAAGACAAAATATAGTCATGAGTGATTTTGTTTAATTCTTATTTGTGAGTACTTTAATAAGTAAAGTTTTTATAATTAATACTAATATGAAATTAAAGATATTAACGATTAAAAGTGAGCGTTGGCAAATGTGTCCAAAGTAAACAGTAAAAATTTTTTGAGACGGAAGGAGTATCTATCTATTATATTATTAATAGCCCAACAAGGGGTTTGGTGGGACAATATATTCAAGATAAAATTACTAATTTACCCTTGTGCTTTCTTTTTTTTAGAAAAAAATGTTTTTAGGGAAGATCGAACTTGAATCTACCAAGAAATTTGCACATCACCATATCACTAGGGAACTATCATATACTTAATATATGAATGCTTGTGTATGACTTGAATGGAAAAAATATCATAGCCCTTTTTCTCAGAAAGCTAGAACATACGTAGTTCAATTATTTAAAATAATATACAAAATAAATAAAATTAAATATACAATTATGTCAATAAAAGAATAGAATAAAAAAGATGTATGGATATGTGGGCCACCTCAGTTAATTGAGTATTTTTAAAAAACAATTAAAAAAATAAATCCTAGATAATATTTAAAATACACCACTATCAAAACAAAAAAAAACTAAAAGGGATAAATCTACTTCAAAAATTTAATGTATAAATTTGATTTAAAAATAAAAAAATTCAAATACAGGATCACACGTAATACGTAACAAAATTTAAAGTGTGTTATTTACTACTTTTTACTGCAAATTATCGCATGTGGTATTAGAACCTACCCGGCTAGAGGTACATTGTCGCTAACGAGTTTAATAAGTTTGTTTATGGATTTCACAAATACTAAGTTGTTTGAATAAAATAAAATGTTTGTAACATCTCATCGATAGAATTATTTTGTTTGAGACCTTTAAAACTAAGTTAATAACTAATGTATACTAAATTTTCTGGTTGGTCATCGAGTCTTAGGGTTGACCTAATTTTTGGAAAGTATTAGAAATTTGAACAAGGCTGTCACAAGTCGATCAAAACTACGACTATATACTTATCCATCTTATTTTCCTTACACATTATAAAATACAATTATAAAACACAAAAATATAAAATGCAATTAATCACATTTATAATGCAGCGACATCACTATATAAAGGAAACTTAAAATTAGAAACGAACAAATTATAGAAATGATTAAAACTTCAATTCAAATTACTGAAGCAGTGAACTAAGCCTATAGCACATTAGGAAGATCATCCAAAAGCAAAATATGAGCACAATAAAACTTATAATTAAACACATGTGCATACACATATTAGAATTGAAATTAATATAACCACCAATGCACGATAAATATCGAGGCGATTACAAAAACTATAATAAATTTACTGTTGTCAAATATTCAAGTGTGCTACATAATATCAGCTTATAATTCAAGTTAATAGTTAAACAACAAGGTATAGGAGAATAGTTTATAGAATCAGGACAAGCCAATCTATATTTGGAATGGTTGTCCTTGCTCATTCAGCTTTCTTTTCTCCCCTCTACCAGTAATTTTCTTTTAAAGGTCTGGTAATAAGAAAATCTTTATGCAATATAAATTTGTGGAAAGATAATTGGGATGTTGTAAAGGGACTCCTTAGAATTATAGTTATAATTAGAGTTCTTGCCTCACTGGATTCATTTTCTGCAAAATTAGAAAAGAGACAGAGTACTCACATTAAGACTTCATATATTAAGACTTCTTATATGTGCACTGCATGAGCATATACAAGTCCATAATATATAAATGTTTGGTCGTTAATTTACAATTTTTTTCTTTCTTATTGGATACTTTTTCTTAGAGAGCCTCTGCTTTGGCACCTTAGAGTGTTATAATAATTATTATATCGACACAAACACAATCAAATATGATTTAAAGTGCAAGTTGGTGCAAGACATAGTTTTTAAAATGGATATTACAAATAACTTAATTCAACAATTTACACTATCTAGTGCATGCCCGTGCCGGACTATAAATTTAGTTGATAGTGAAGTAAATTTATGCCTTTTTTAAAATATGACATCTCGTAATATTTAATTGCCAACAGCATGCACTGTTAGAGATTAGTTATATTAGTCATGTATTAACTTAATTTTATGTATTATGAGAAACCAATTATGAAATCCCGGTTCCGACACTAAACCTATGAGCATATATATCTGCAATTCATTGATCGTCGCAAAACTATTAGTATACAAATTATATTTATATTTAATGATTATTAGTATGTGATTTTGTGATCATGTATCAGTTTTTAATTTTTAGGCTAATATTTTCAATTGAAGTAGGACTCTATATACTTATGAGTGCTATCTTTGTTACAAATGGCAATAAGCCATAATATTCTTGTGATAATTTAGATATAACATGAAGTAGATATAGTAATAGTGGTTTGTTTTATTTAGTAAATCAAGCAGCAGTATGATCATCTGGATCACACATCTGACAGCATAGCCAACGAAAAAGGAGGGATAGTTAGCTCGTGTCTGAAAAAGTTGTAAGGATCAACTCGCGTCTTTACCCAGACTAATCTCATAAAATTATTGTTGAAGTATGCTCTTCCCCATCTGCTGGCGTTGATATAATTTATGGGACCAACTGCATTGTTGGCTCCCAGATCAAGATCATCATAATTGTAATACGCTCTTCGCGGATTACTTGAAACATAAGGCCTCAAGTATTCGTATAAGCCTCTAATCCATTCCAGTTTTTGTGTTGTGTTTCCAACCCAAAGTATTCTCATGTAAACCATGAACAATGTTCCGTTTCTGTTAGGGAATGGAATTGCTGATTCGGGATACTCGTCCATAACTCCGCCGTATGGTGTAAAGATAACAGTTGTGTCTCCTGGATCAACTTCTAGAAGCCTGTCCCACAGGCCATTGATGCCTTGTTCGGAAATAGGTTCTCTCACGAAATCTGATTTTGCTTTCGTAGGAATATCAGCTAAGAATGTTCTGTCAAGCAAATCTTCAGGAGTATAATTTGTAGCGAACAGTGGAAAAAATGAGCCAACCATTACAGCTTGAATCCAAGTGACATCCTGAACGTCGGATCTCAATAACCTTATCTCCGATAAATTTGTCTGCATAATTGTGTATAGTTCATCTGCTGAACCGAGATATACACTTGTAAATGTTAGCTGAACTGTTTTGTTATCGGGTCGAGCACTTGTGTTGCTTAAAATTGTACTAATACGGACTCTAAGATCAACTTCGTAGGGAAGATTTCGAGCAACTGTTTGAAACGGCAGAATCATTTGTGTGGCGTTCTGTTCCAATGTTCTCATAATATTGAAAATGGCAACAGTTTGAGGAACATCGACTAGATTGAGGTCCCATGACAAAACAACACCGAAGCTAGAACAAGTACCACCTCTTAGAGCCCAAAAAAGATCTTCACCCATTGATTCTTTATCAAGAATATTTCCATGAACATCTACAATGCGAACGTTGAGGATATTGTCAGCAGCGAGACCATATTTACGTCGCAGTACACCATACCCTCCACCACAGATAAGTCCAGTGGCACCAACAGTAGACCAAACACCAGCGGGAAAGGCAAGCGTCCCACTTGCTCTGTAAATCCAATAGTAAACTTCCCCGAGCGTGGCACCAGCTCCAATCGTGGCTGTTTTAGCAGTAGCATTAACAGTAACATTTCGAAGGTTAATCATATCTAGTAACACAAACGGAATATCATACGTGCTACTATACGAAAGACCTTCGAAATCGTGGCCTCCACACCGAGTCCGAATCCTCAAGTTGTTCCATTGGGCGCATCGAACCACAGCTTGGACTTGGGATTCGGACACTGGCGTGACAATGACTTCAGGTTTGAGTCTGTCCGAGTTATTAAACCGCGGATTTCGCAGTGAAAATTCGTAAATTGGTTCATACGAAGCATTGTTAGGGGTGTAAGTGACATTATTTATCGACACATTCGTTTGATAAACGAGACACTGAATAAAAGCCTGACCAGGATAATCATCAGCCCTTGATAAAGAAAATAGCAGAAGAAATGGGATGAGGAAAACAAGTGAACAACTTGCCTTGATAGTCATAAATTTATGTTTTTGTGGTACAATTTGATTTTTGGCATTATAGTAGTGGTCGCTATATATAGTAGATTTTAAGTGATAAATAGTAGTAATGAGCTATCATATAGTTGAAGTTGTTGATACGTTTGTTTTACTAATAACATTGATGATACGTGGTAAATTAGTATACTTCTTCAAATTTCAATATCTTCCTGCAGTACATATTATCCGGGTCAACCATTTATGTCAAAACTATATGTAAATGGGTCTCGGATTGTTTATTTCATGGGTATATAATTCTACCTATCTCGAATTTGTTGCCAAATTTTTTTTCGAATAATGTAACAAAAATAACGTAATTGATTATAAAATTTTAATTGTGAAAGTTCATTTTCGTCGTCTAAAATTTTAAAATTTTATCGTTAGTTCGATTGATCTTAATCTAACCAAATATAGCACTCAAATTGGCTACTCTAGAGTTAACTAAATGTACAAACTGTTTGTAGGTACTCTGGAGCTACGGAAAATCGTTGCATATACATATTCGCGCATTAGCATCATATACAGATATAGATAAAGTTTCGTGAAGAACGTCTCTGATTTCGATGTGAAGAAATTGAAATATATGTAGGCAAAATTTGTAGAAGTTGTAGCCGTTTGTTTTTATAGAATTTTACAGCACATAGCAAATGTTAGATCGTGTCAAGAAAAAGTCGAAGAATTGTTGAAAGGTCTATCTATATATATACGTTGCATCTTGAAGAAAAACAAGACAAACTGGTCGTGGTCGATAAGTGTCTGTCTTCCATGCAAACCTCAACAGTTGCAGTTTGATCTCTTCGACGGTGTCCATATTAATTAAGTACATGTCCTTTAAAAGTCAATGATCAAAAGTCTTAAATCTGTTCAGATGTTGTCATCAGATTAGTTAGATAAACCAGCCATTGAAATTAATTCTTGTTTGCTTTAATTTTATCGCAAGCTTACCAGATTTCAAGACTTTTCGTGTTTGTACCAGCAGCAAATTAAATGTCCCTACACCAACCTTCTTATTAATACTCTCTCCGTCCCATTTTATGTGAATCCTTTTCCTTTTTGGGACGTTCCAAAAAGAATGAACATAATATATTTACTATTTTTGAACACTACTTTTCACTATTACACCAACTACTTCTCCATTTTTTTATTAAATAAACACTATTATACCCACTAACTTCCTCCACTATCTCAAATCTATTATTAAATATTGATAGGTCCCACCATTTTACCCACTTTTCAATTAACTATACTCTTTTTTACTACATTTTCTTAATCTCCGTGAAGGTCAAAGTGGTTCACTTAAATCGGGCCGGAGGGAGTAATAACTAGTCAACTTATCTGCGCTTCGCGCAGTTTATAAATTTTTATTTTTAAAATATTGAAAATAGATAAATTAATTTCTATTATTCTTAAAAATTGATTGGTCTCTTATGAAATTTCTAAAAAAAATAATTTAAAAACAGTTTACATGAATTATTAGTTGAAAAAGACTCTCATTATATATCTAAAATATTGATAATCTTAAACATATCACAAAGATATATAAAAAAGAATTATAATACGAATGTAATCTTACGATCGAAAGTTACAAATATTGAATATAACTTAATAACGTTTTTTTAAAGATGACATCCCTCTCATAATATACATGTTCAATAATAAGATAAGAATTTATTTAATTTGAATATCAATTTATTTTGACACAATATAATGAAACAACAGGTGTATAAATTTTTTATTAATTAATTTTCCGATAAAATGGTTGGGTTTATTCAATTTAATCAGTTTGCTCATAATCCATGTGTAATTTATTCATGTGCAAAAGTAAAATTCTGTCTGTATTATTTGTATACTAATTTCAGATATTAAGTAAAGATCTGTGTACTTCCATTATTTATTACAACTCCATAATCATTGATAATAAAGATTGCTTGAGAAGTTCAGATTAAAAACGTTTTTTAAACCCGACAACCCGACATCCCTCTCATAATATGCATATTCAATAATAGTGTAAGAATTTGTTTAATTAGAATATTAATTTATTTCAACACAATATAATGAAACAATGGGTGTATAGTTTTTTTTTATTCATTTTATCTTCCGATAAATGGTTGAGTTTGTTTAATTTAATCGACTTGATCATAATTCATGTATAATTTATTCATGTGCAAAATTAAAAACCTGTCAATATTTGATATAAAAAAAACCTGTCTATATTGTTTGTATAAAATTTCAGATATTAAGTAAAGATCTTGTACTTCCATAATTTATTACGACTTTCACATTCATTGATAATAAAAATTGCTTGAGAAGTTAAGGTCGTCTACCCTATAGTCATCCGAAAAGAAATTTTAGTGATCTCGAATAGAAATAAAAAAAATGCAATATAAACAATTGTTAGTCGTCATTTTACCTAAAAATAAACTTAACTATATATAATTAATATTTAACATTGAAATAATAACTATAATGTTCAAATAAAATTTACAAAATAAATGGGGTAAATTTAATATATGTTTGATAGGTGTAATTAATGACTAATTAAAATGTCATTAATACCTATTTAGTGCAAGAAAAGAATTTTAATAAAAAAAAATGAAAATTCAAGAAACATACCTTGAACTGTTCTGGTGCATTTTCGATCTCCAGGCATTATAATATATATAGATAGCAATAATAATTATATTTATTACAATAATAATAATAGTTAATTTCTAAGAAAACTGTTATTTAATTGAAGATCATTTATGTTTTACAAGTAGAATATTTTAGAATGTATTATTTTTCAAAGGATGTCTAAGAAATTTGGAATTCTTTGTGAAATTTATGTGATTGCATGTTTACTTTTATGGTACTGTCGAAATTAATGATGTAGTCCTTCTGTATAAAGGAGCATATGGTTGAATCACTTTGATTCGTATATCATTTTGAGTATTGATACAGCTAGATTCTCGAATTGGTAAAGACAAATGATATAATTTGAATTTCGTATAAATTTGACATATTTGGGATACTTGTGATCTGACTAGCCAAATGAAAACATTTTATTACAAGTCCAAACTTGAGTTCCTTAGTTTAGACTCTGTGGAAATATGAATTACGTTTAGTTTGACTTGGTCAATTATGTGCTTCCATACTGGAAACTAAGTTATGTGATATAATTGTTCATTTACTTGTTGATCTTGAAAATATCTTGAATACTAAAGTTGATTTGGGTATATATATATATATATATATATATATATATATATATATATATATATATATATATATATATATATATATATATATGTGTGTTCATAGGTATGATAAGTCAAAGTTGATTGTGATAATGTTTGATTATACAGACTATGTTTGTATGTAAAATCCCTGTTTACACTAAGCAATCTGATTCAGACTTTGAGGACTATGCCTTATTGAAGCAATATGTGAGTGTCAAAATTTGAGAAATGGTAATGGTTTATATTAGTTCTACTCTTGGTTCAACTGTAATCTATATAAACTGATGAATCAGCTTCTCTGATGTGATGTGCTGGCTATGCTGTATACTTTGGTTCATATAAACTGATTGGTTAACTTTTATAACTATGTCAACCAAGCTCACAATTCCAGTTACTTTATATAGTCATTCATACTCTCACACACCTGCCCTCACTCAAAGACCTGGCTAGGGATCCCCTTGAGAACCCTAGTATCTGGACACTGGGGTGAAACGGCCACTTAGAACTAATAGGATTCATACCTTACATTTTTATTACTTGTTTAATCTTATACTATGTTCTGTAAAGTGGTATATGCACCCTGTTTTGCAATACTTGTTTGTTTATCTTGTTAGACTTGGTCAATACATGATATGTGCTTCTTAAATGCAAGATAGCCTGTTTGTCTGGTGTGCAGAGTCTCTATCAATCAATCATGAGTCAAAGGATGAAAAACCAAAATGCCCACATTTTGATTCCAGCTACCCAAAATACCCACGAATGAAACTGTCCGTCCTTTTTACCCACGGACCGCGCAATACACACATGCGTGGAGGGCATACGCATGTTAGTATTGCGTGGAGGTCGACCACGCATCGTACCTATGCGTGGCATTTGTTAAAATTGCTTCTGAATTTATGAACAGTAACTAAGGATACGCATGTTGAGCATACGTGACCCTAGATACGCATGTCCAACATGCGTATGCCTCACTACTGTTCATCGTCTCCCAACAGCGCCGGCATCGTTTTATCGACGAAATCTTTGACCAAACGATTCAGTCCATTCCAGGCATCGTTCAATAACGTGCCATATACCAAAACGATCGCCTTTTCGTACTCTACAAGAACATACCAACCATTTTCCATTTGATTCGCCGTAAACGAAAGCCCCAAAATCGAGTGCTTTTTCCGATTGAGTTTTCAGATCGTTCGTACACGCCCCTACAGGGCCAAAACTCATCAACTGAATATGGCAATATGTTGAACAATGTCTGGACATCATTTTGATGTGCTTGGTTTTTGTGGAGGTGGCCTGAATCGAATGAACGGGGGAAGGAGGTGATTTTTTGGTCGTCGGAGCTCCAGAGCTATTAACGAAGAAATGACGCATGCTGACGTCATTGCGCATCTGGGGAATGCGTGACCCCATATGCGCATTCCCTGAATGCGTATCTCAGTGTACGCATGATACACATGCGTACACCGTGGGCAAAAAGGGCGCTCAGTCCCGCAAACAGGCATTTTGGGCAAGTTGTAAGGGAAAGTAGTGTATTTTGGGCATTATTTCTAATGAAAATCATTATTTCATTAAAAAATTTGAAAATTATTTATGTGTTGCTAGAAAATTATTATAAAATATCTTTTTCCGTAAAACATGTATTGCATAACGTACTTGTTGTGCTTACAAAATATACATATTTTTCAAGATTTTTAATAAAACAGTAATTTTTATAAAATGTGTTTTATAAAAGGGCTTTTTTCATAAATAAATAGGGAAAAGTAAATTTTTGCACATTTACTTTTGTTAAGAATAGCTATTTGCAATTTTACTAAACTAAGTTTCTAAATTGCAAAAATACTAGAAATTTGGCATTGAAACCCAAATCCACATATTCAGTTGCATGTGGTTGCATGTTGCCCCTAACGGGGTCTTGAAACCCAAATCCACCAATTAAGTTGCATGTGGTTGCATTCAGTTAAATATTGCCCCTAGCGGGGCCTTGAAACCCAAATCCACCAATTTAGTTGCATGTGATTACATGATGTTGTATTAAGTTGCATTAAGTTGAATATTACCCCTTGCAACCCAAATCCAACATATCATCCCACCTTAAAAAAAAAAAATTGATGAATAGTACCTGCCACGTGGCTACCACGTGGCAGGTACTGTTCATCCGAATTATTTTTTTAAAAAAAAAAAAGAAAAAAGGGTTGGAAAAGGAAAGATAGTATTTTTGCAATTAAGAAACTTGAGATAGTAAATATGCACTGAATTAAAGAAGATGGTATTTTTGCAAAAAAAAACTTGAAACCTAGTATTTTTGGTAAATTCTCTTTATAAAATAATAAATTTTATAATGGTTTGAATACTCTATAGTCTCCGATGTGTCCAACGAAGTGGTATCCACAAAATAATAATAATAATAATAATAATAATAATAATAATAATAATAATAATAATAATAATAATAATAATAATAATAATAATAATAATAATAATTACAATAATAATAATAATATCCTATATATATTTATATATTATATAATAAGAGTAAAAGGGATAATAAGCGAATACTACCATAGGTCAAGGATTCGACTCTCACTAACAACATAATTAAATTTAATATTTGTAACTTTAAATATACTAATGAAACATATGATAAAATTCACTTTCAAAACTCATGAATAATCTATTAAATTTAATATTGGAAACTCATTAATCATCTATTAAATTTGATATTAGCACACGCCAAAAATTTAGTTTACAAGATAGTATTGAAAAATTGCGAGTACATAAGCACGAAGCAGCCCTTATCTCTTCTATAGAAAACTACTATCCTGGCTTTCGGGAAACAATCCAAATCAAACCTGACTTTAACTACTGAATAGATCCGTTTCAAAACAAAAATTCATGTTTTTCTTCTGTACTTCATGTATGCATATAATTTACGTTCATTTTGAAAACAAAAAATAATTAATAATAAGATGTAACAAAAAGGTCAAAAAATAATTTATTATTAGTTACATATATAATTCTTTACAAAATAATTTATAACATAAAAATACTGTTATTCCCAGATTACACATTTGTATAATTGTAGAAGGGGGGGTTGAATACAATTCTTGATATTTATAAATCTCTGAAAAGAACTCTAGAAATCTATACTTAGATAATTGTTGTAGAAAGATTAATGCACAAACACATAAAAATCAGGTGGTTAAATGCACCACCTGAAGCTTTTATTCGAAGAAAACTCGGTGATACAAAAGTACACAGCTTCTGTTTTACAACTCTTTGCTTTCTAAGGATATTCAACAAAAACCCTAAGCAAATGTATCTGTTTTCTTAGCTTACAAAGAGTTGCCACACTTGGTTATAAATCCCAAGTTTTTACAAGTACTACTGGAATAAGATAATATTAATCTAATTCTAGTTGACTTGCTACTACACTCCAAATACACATGTAGCCGAAAGGTTGTCATTGTGAACAGACATGTCTCCTGCACCTTTCTTGTATTCATAGTGTAAACGAAATGCTTCTTTCTTCTGTGTTTCCAAAGTATGGCTGCCATACTGCTTTTTGTATCTACTATCAACCCATGTGATCTGTCAGTCAAACCTGTCCTTATCAACTGCTAATCCCCAGCTTAGCATAGAAGAAAGTGTCAATGATTATCCGTTGATATTGTACACTGACATCTATTGATGATGTATTGAGCTGTATCCGTTGATATTGAGACTTGAGCTGTATCCGTTGATAGAGTGGATTTGAGTTGTATCCTTTGATAGAGTTTTGTCTTCATCTGTTGATACACTTTCACTTAGACAGAATTACATAACATAGCTTATTTACAATTGGCTACCCTATTCTGCCTATTCGTTGATGGTCAACATGACTGTGGATAAAAACACTATCAATTGATAACATAGAGATACTGCAGTATGCTACAAAACCTCATCCGTTGATGAGCTACCTATCAACGGATAGAGTTATAAATCCTCATCCGTTGACAGCTACAAAACCTTATACAATTTGAATGATTGTGAAGTTATCATCAAGTACAACATATTCCTAACAATCTCCCCCAATTTATACTTGATGGCAATAAAGCATAAATTCAGGACCTTGATGATAACAAAACATTCCTAAAGATATATATATAGAACAATGCAAAAATTGTATTAAGCTAAAAAAATTAAAAACTGAAAGTTTGAGAAATTTACAGAGAATTGCTCCTCTAGACTGAGCAGATTAAGACTGTTTCTTTTCTCTTGTTGGCATCACCCTTGATTTTCCTTCTTTGGCAGAGTTGGACTCAATCTGCATTTGGAGTTGCCTATAGAAGGCATCTTCTTCATCAACCTTTGGATTTAGCTTTTGTTGTAACCATCTTCTTCATCAACCTTTGGGTTCTCCTGTTACCATCTTCATCCCTGAACTCCATCATCCAGAAGGGTTGAAGGTGGATTTTCTGTCCATTGTATGGGATCTTCATCTTCCTTGGTAGACTTGATGGTGAGTTCCATTCTCTCCTTATCTGTTCTATTCTGTCCAGTATCTCCCCTTTTGCTATCTTGGAGAACCCTGTGTATCTCTTGATTGCAGAGAACACTTTGGTTAAGGTCAGATAATTTTCTCCATGAACCCTCTATAGTGGCCATGTCCTTTCCTTTCCTCCCTTGTATACAAAGACCAATCTCTCAGGCAAATGTTTATATTTGTCAATTCCTCTTACTTCTGACAATTCATCCAGATACAGATTCATGCCAGAGTATTCTTCAATATCTGCCTGATAGATAAAATCATCCTTGGTTTCCAAGATTGGCTGCTTGACAATAGCAGGTACCCTAGCAACTTGAATTGGTTCCTTTGAAGGTTGCTTCCTTGGTATCCTTTTCTTCTATATAGGCTTCTGTTGAGGCTTCAGCAAGAATGAAGGAACCTCAATGGAGTCAAGATTCATTAGTTCCTCTTTAGGTACTATAGGATCACCATGGAAATTCACAGCTGGGTTGAATACTTTTACAGAAATAGGTTGTGATGAGCCAACTATTTCCTTGCTTTCAATTTCTGGAGAGACAGGCCTCCTTGCCTTTGATTTCACTCTCTTAGATTTGGATTTGGGGACTGATTTCACTTTCCTTTTGGATTTGACTTCCTCAGGTTCCCTCATTTCATCCTCTACCTCATCCATTAACTCCTGAGCCAGCCTGGCTTGCTTCTCATTTGAGTTTTCATATTGATTTTCTTCACTTGGATGAGCTTCCCTGAGAAGTCTGGAGGTCTCCTCTCTTTTTGCTTCAACAAATCTAGGATGGCTATTGGATATATTTAAGACTTTTCCATTCCTTATAATTACAGCCATCCATTCTCTTACACTCCTATTGGCATTTTCCTTGAACTCCTTAATTTGCTTTCCCATTAGCTTCCCTTCATCATCCTTGGGAAATGGAAAGTCCAATTGTAACTTGTTCTTCCCATTTGCCTTTGGTGGAGAGTAGGCTCTGGTTTTTATGTATGGTTCAAATTCTTTGACATAAGATGGTTCAGCATCATAGAATGTAGGAGCTACAATCTCTGGAGTGAGCACCTTCAGAATTGTAGTTGATATTGTTGGAGCTGAGGACTGATTAGAGAACAGAGTTGATACCATTGATTCATTGATCATCTTTTCTGTTCTCATCATTCTTTCATTTGCCTCCTTGTTGATCTTCTCTAATTCTTTAATTCTGGCTTGCCTTTCATCTTCTGAGATTTTTGACAAGTCAGGAACTGGAGGCACAGCCTTTTGTTTCTTCACAGGGGAAGCCTCTATAGTAAACTCTTTTGGATTGACCACTATCATTGGCTGTTTCTCCCCCTCAATTTGTGCTATCTTGCTACTGGAAGCTGGAATTTGACTAGAAGTAGCTGCCTCTTCTACCTTTTTCTCCCCCTTTTTGTTAGCATCAAGGGCTGGAGGTGAGGCTGCAAGCAGCCTTTCCAGTAGCTCAGTCTGTTTAGCTTGATTGGAAATGAGTGTCTACATTTGAGATTCCATACTATCCACTCTGGAGGAGAGATGCTGAACAGATTTGGCCAGGCTATCTTCCTTCAATAGTTTGCTAGTCAGCACCTTCTGAGTGGTAGTAGGGGCTAGTGCCTCAATCCTGGCATCTAGTTCCACTTTCATTTCTCTAATTGCAGTTTTGACCTCCTCCTGTTGTGTTCTTCGAATGACCATGTGCATTTTGTGAAGTTTCAGGGAGTCCATTATTTGCTGAAGAACAGCCTTTCTCTGTGGATCTGCATTTTGGTGCTCAGCCCTAGCAGATTGATATTGCTTCATAATCTCCACATTGAAGTCACCAGCCACAGTTGCAGTAGAGAATAGCCATTCTGGAGTATCTGCCACATTGACTTCTTCATCATTTGCTGTGCTGTCACTGTCATCACTGCCAAACTCTTCACTGTCAGCATCTGAAGGCAGAGTTGTCAAAGCTTCCTTTGCTCTTTGTAGAGATTGTGAGGTGTGCGCTAGGTGCATTGCCTCCTCTGCCTCCACATTGCCCTGTTGTGCCATGACTTGATAGGCAGAAACAGGATGAGTAAAGGTTTCAGGATCCAAAGAGATGGAGTCAATGATTGACTGATATTCTTGTCGAAATTCCATCTCTTTAGAAGCTTCATTAACCTCCATTAACTCACTTGCAATGGCTGGATCTTCCTTCCTTATTTCTCCTGTAGTCCCTTCTCTCCACTCATCTCTCTTTTCTTGCATCAGGGGCTCCCCCTGGCTCACACCTCTCACACCCTCACCTTCACCTACTAAGGTGGAACTCTCTTGCTTTCCTTTTGCCTGACCTGAAGAAATGGTCAGCCTCTCATTATTTGCCTCTCCTTTTGCCTGCTCACAAGGCAGCCTCTCACTCCCTTCCCTCAATCCTAAAAGTGTTTCAACTACTGAGAACTCCTCCACACTTGACACAGGAATGTCAGATATAGCAGTGGTAGAGTGAGTTATCAACGGGAGTAGTTATAGCTGTCAACGGATGGCTAGACATAGGCGCATCCGTTGATGGAGAAACACTTGTCAACGGATGAAGGATATCCATTGATGAAGGAATGATAATATCCGTTGAAGTGAAAACCAACACTGAATCTGTGGAGATTGATTTTAAAGATGAGGCCACAGATGTTGTTGTGAATTCAGGAATGGAAGGTTGATGGCCCAACAAATCATCTAAAAGATGATGACCATCAATTGCAGAGTGGGGCTTCTCCAAGAATCTTAAAGATGGAGAATCAGGAATTGATGTAGATATCATATCCACATCCAGAGATGGAGTTGGTGATGGTGGATTGTAATGTGTATCGATTTTAAGGTTAAGATCAAGGGGCTGTGACTCCACATTTATTGAAGTCACATCAAACTGAATTTGAGAAGGTACAGTTTACTGTACTGTGTGTGCACCCTGTGCTTCCCCTATGGTTTTAGATTTTACTCTTTTTTCATAGGTTTTTGACTGAGGGCTAGTGTCCCTTACCCTTTTGTGCAGAGTTGCTGTAGAACTAGTAGTCACACCCTGTTGAGAGGATGTAACTTGGGCTTGGCTATTTGGTGCACTTTCCTCACCTACCTTATTCTTAGGGCTTGCACCCTGTCCCTCACCACTCACTACCTCCTACACACTCCCCTCAAGAGTTGTGGTAGTTTTTGAACAGGTGCTTTTTGAGAAACACCTGAGGTTTGTCTCTTAGATTTTGGTTTGGAAACTTTTGTTTTAGTCACTTGGGTAGGAGCCTGTTTGGTCACTACTCAGACTCCATTGTGACTGAGGAAGGCAAAGAAATTTGGGGGTTAGAGATAGGAGTTTCAAGGTTAGAAAGAGTTACCTGAACAATTGGTAGATATACCAATTGTACTTCTGCATTGGAGTTCATTCGAATTAAATCACTTAAGACTCTCTTTTCCTGAATAAAACATGTGAACTTGCTATCCGGGTTAGGAATGGATAGCTTATTCTCAAATACATGCAGTGCTAAGAGCATCAAAATTCTAGCAAAATAGATATTCTTGCCCCTAGTTTCCTTTTTACCTAATTTTGCTGCTATCTCATACATGACTAGTGTGCCAAAGTTATAGAATTTATCAGTTAGAAGCATACACAACATAACTAGCATGGAATGGGTAACAGCATCAAAGTTACTAATTTTGCCTGAAAAAGTTTTAATGAAGGCATCACAAAAATAACTCTATTCTTTAACCATCCCTTTCCTAACAATTTTCCCTAAATTATCAGTACTAAGGGCATAATTTATGGAATTAAGCATGGCAACTATTTCAGCATCACTGGTACTTTCAGACAGTTGTTCTCAGGCAATTTTAAACAAGCAGTTATCACATCAGAGTTAACTACATAGTTTTTACCCTTTAGAGAAAAAGCAATTGTACCGTCTGTGCCATTGAACTCAGCAGATGCACACACCTCTTCGATTACCTCGTGGATTAGAGGAGTGGTGGCAGTCATAGCATACGAAAGTTTACAGTTCTTCACAAAATTCATCATGGTGTGATAAGCTTCTGGGTCATTCACTGTATCGACATAGGCCACGAAATTGTTCTTCTCATAGGAGAACCCAGTGGAAGACATCATCTTAACAATAGGTGCCATTGAAGAGTTTGAACTTTTGTTGCAGAGAATTTTTGTGAAGAAGATGCAGTTTACTTAAGAGAATCTTGAAAGTCGATAAAAGTGAGATGTGAGAGCACAAGACAGCCTTTTATACTTTTCAAGAATTGAAAATGAAATAATTAAAAGTAATTACCCATTGGTCAAAAGTAACTATCAAATAATAAAAGAAAATAAATATAACCAGTCCTATATAGCGATTATATTTAAAAGAAAATATGTATATCAACGGATATGGAATGAACGGTTGAGAAAAAGTTTATCCGTTGATGACGTGGATAAGCTGTTATACGTTGATATACAAAAATCTAGGAATGTGTTTATGCTATCAACGGGTAAAAGGATATCCGTTGATAAGATAATTTTGCCTTGGACAAAATTTCTGAAGAACATTTTTCTGAGAGTTTTTAATTCTCAAGTAAATCAAAACACATTCCTAGCTGCAATGCAGTAAAATCAAATATCACTAGGAATTATGACAAGTTAAGCATACCTAGCTCACCTACCAATCTTGTGAATGTGGATTCATCAAGAGGCTTGGTGAAGATATCTGCAAGCTGCATTTCACTTGGCACAAAGTGCATTTCTACTGTACCATTCATCACATGTTCTCTAATGAAGTGGTATTTGATGTCAATGTGCTTGGTTCTCGAATGTTGCACTGGATTCCCTGTGATGGCAATAGCACTTGTGTTGTCACAAAAAATTTGAATCTTCTCAACTTTTAGACCATAGTCAATGAGTTGATTTCTCATCCATAGAATCTGTGCACAACAGCTTCCAGCAGCAATGTACTCAGCTTCAGCTGTAGAAGTGGAGATTGAGTTCTGTTTCTTACTGAACCATGAAACAAGCTTGTTTCCTAGAAATTGACAGGAACCTGTAGTACTTTTCCTATCAACTCTGCAACCTGCATAATCTGCATCTGAATAGCCAGTTAGATCAAAACCAGATTCTCTTGGGTACCAAATGCCAAGGTTTGGTGTTCCCTTGAGATACCTGAAAATTCTTTTAATAACTATTAAGTGAGACTCTCTAGGATCAGCTTGAAATCTAGCACAAAGACAAGTAGAAAACATTATATCAGGTCTACTAGCTGTTAGGTATAGAAGTGAACCTACCATGCCTCTATAGCTTGAGATGTCCACAGACTTTTCCTTAGTATTCAACTCAAGCTTAGTTGCAGTGGCCATAGGTGTTTTTGCAGAGGTACAATCCATTAAGTCAAATTTCTTTAAGAGATCATAAATATATTTTGTTTGACTTATGAAAATGCCCTCATTAACTTGCTTTACTTGTAGGCCAAGAAAGTAAGTTAATTCACCCATCATGCTCATTTCATACCTACTTTGCATAAGTTTGGCAAACCTTTTTGCAAAGCTTCTCATCTGTAGACCCAAAAATAATATCATCTACATAGATTTGAACAAGTATTGAAGTGCCATTAATATTCCTATGAAATAAGGTTTTATCTACTGTACCTCTAGTGAAGTGGTTCTCCAAAAGAAATTGAGATAAAGTGTCATACCAGGCTCTTGGTGCTTGCTTCAAACCATAAAGTGCTTTCATGAGAAGATATACATATTCTGGAAATTCTGGATCCTCAAAGCCAGGAGGTTGATGGACATAGACCTCTTCTTCCAGTTCCCCATTTAGAAAGGCACTTTTGACATCCATCTGATAGACTTTGAATTTGGCATGTGCTGCATAGGCTAGAAAGATTCTTATTGCCTCAAGTCTTGCCACTGGAGCAAAAGTTTCATCAAAATCTATTCCTTCTTCTTGAGAATAGCATTTTTCCACTAATCTAGCTTTATTCCTCAAAATTACGCCATTTTCATCTGTCTTATTCTTGAGAACCCATTTAGTACCCATGACACTTCTATCATCAGGTTTGGGCACAAGTTTCCATACTTTATTTCTTTCAAATTGGTTTAGCTCTTCTTGCGTTGCTAAGACCCAATCTGGATCTAGAAGGGCATCTTCCACTCTCTTAGGTTCCTCTTGAGACAGGAAGCTACTGTATAGACATTCTGCTTGAGTGACCCTTCTAGTTTGGACTCTTGAATTTGATTCACCAATGATTAACTCAAATGGATGATCTCTAGTCCATTTTCTTGCAGGTGGAAGGTTTGGTCTTGATGAGGTTGCTTCATTTCCATTTCCATGAGCATGATCATATTGATTTAGCATTGAATTTTGACCTTGAGAAACTCCCCATGAGTTTGTTGTCCTTGCTGAATTATGAAGTTGACTGTCAATGGATGCATCATTTTGCCTGTCGACGGATGCTTGAGAATCTCTGTCAACTGATGCATCTCTAATAATGTCAACGGATGCTCCAGAATGACTGTCAACGGATGCTTCATTTCCAGTGTAAGACTTCTAGGTGGATCTCTGTGGTCACGATCTTCATCTTCCTCATCATCATCATAGTACATTCTTCCTTCACCTTCATTCTCAAATTCCAACTTTTCATGGGAGCCTTCATCATTCAGACCTAGAATCTTTTGATCATCAAACACAACATGTACAGATTCCATAACAATGTTGGTTCTGAGATTGTAGACTTTGTAGGCTTTCCCTGCTGCATATCCAACGAAAATAGCTTCATCTGCCTTTGCTTCAAATTTGCCCAAGTTATCTCCATGATTCCTTAACACAAAACACTTACATCCAAAGACATGAAGGAAAGCTAAATTTGGTTTCTTGTTGGTTAACAACTGATAAGGAGTCATTCCTCTAGCTTGATTGACCAAGGAAATATTCTGAGTAAAGCATGCAGTGTTGACAGCTTCAGCCCAGAAATATGTTGGTAACCTTGATTCACTTAACATTGTTCTAGCTGCTTCAATGAGAGTTCTGTTTTTCCTTTCAACAACCCCATTTTGTTGAGGTGTTCTGGCACCAGAAAACTCATGGACAATTCCATTCTCTTCACAGAAAATCTTCATTGTGGAATTCTTGAATTCAGTACCATTGTCACTCCTGATTCTTTGTACTCTGTCTTCAGAACCATTGTTTAGTATTCTGAGGTGATTGATGATGATTTCACTTGCACAATCCTTGGAGTGCAGGAAGAAGGTCCATGTGAACTTAGAAAAATCATCTACAATCACCAGACAGTATTTCTTCTTTGAAATAGACATGACATTTACTGGACCAAATAAGTCCATTTGCAGCAATTGAAGAGGCTTAACAATGGATGACTCTGTCTTGCTTTTGGAGGATGATTTCTTTTGTTTCCCTAATTGGCAGGCATCACACAGTCCATCTCTGTTAAATTCCAATTGAGGGATTCCTCTAGCAAGATCCTTTCTTACCAAATCATTCATAACTTTAAAATTCAAATGTGACAGCTTCTTATGCCATAGCCAACTCTCATCCTTACTTGCTTTGCTGAAGAGACAAGTAATGGATTCTGAGCATGCTGAATTGAAGTCAGCTATGTAAACATTTCCTTTTCTAAAGCCTGTCAATACCACATTGTTGTCTTCCTTGGCAGAAACAACACAGGCTTCTTTTGTGAACTTTACTTCATAGTCTTTGTCACAAATCTGACTAACACTCAGCAAATTGTGCTTCAAACCTTCAACTAAAGCCACTTCTTCAATGATGACATTGTCTTTTGAAATCAGGCCATATCCCTTAGTATATCCTTTGCTGTCATCTCCAAAGGTAATTCTAGGGCCAGCTCCTTCCTTGAACTCTGTGAGCAGGGTTGAATCTCCTGTCATGTGCCTAGAGCATCCACTGTCTAGGTACCATAGATTCCTTCTGTTTCCCTGCACACATTCCAAAAACAAATCAAGTTGATTTTGGTACCCAAGCTTCCTTGGGTCCTTTCTTGTTAGCCATTGACTTTGCACTCTTAGCATTCTTCAACTTAGATGTAGATGCATGAGGTGATGGGGTTTGACAAATGCTCATTTGCATGAATATTTGATGCATGCATTTGTGGAAAATTGGCATACATATTATTCATGCTAGGAATGCTACATGACATTTGTGGCATATTCACAGATTGAAAATAAGGATTAGACACATATGGCATGTTCACATATGGATTTGAAAAACTAGCATTTTGATACAAACCAGGCATAACAGGCATTGCAGGCATACATGGTATTGTTTGAGGTACATGAACAGGAGCCTTGTTGACAATCTTGCAATTAGAAGATAGGTGATTAACACTACTACAATTACTACAAGTTTTCCTAGAAGCAAACTTGTCAGGAGAATAATTGTTTTTCTTGTTGATGCCTATCTTACCATTTCTGTTCTTTTTCTTTTTAACCTCAAATTCTACCTTTTCATTATCTGATTTACCAACAGCTTTTTTGTTATGTAAATCACCTGCCTTAGCCTTCCCACTAGATTTGGTTTTGCTACTCTCACCACTAACAAAGTTCTTGTTGACTGGACCATACTAGATATCCAGTTTCCTGAGTTCCTTCTTACTAACAAACTTTTTGTTAGTCGACGGATACCTCTCATCCGTTGATGGTTCATCTGTCAACGGATGATCACTATCTGTTGATTCACAAATAGTCTCTAGATCCTCAAGGCCAGGTTCTAGCTCCTTTTTCTTTTGAGTCCAGGTATCCTTTACAAACGATTCTATTCCCTGGACTTCTATTATGTTTTGAGAAATATTCCTACAACTTTGAAATTTAGCAATTATCCCTTGTTCTTTTTCAAGCTGGTCTTTTAAAATCAGTTCTCTTTTTAACACAGCTTCAAGTTCACTTTTAGCATTATTAGAATCAACTCTCATTTTCTCAAATTCTAGAAATTGAGCTTCTAGAGCAGCATTTCTATCACTTAAAAACAGATTAGACTCTTTAATTCTATTGTTCTCTTTAGTAAGTGATTTAAGGGTAACACTTAAGTGATATAGTTCAGTAGACATTTCATCTATAACACTATTGCATTCCTCTTTGGTGAGCTTAGAGAGATTAGTAGAAAATACCTGATTGCTAGCTGAACTTGCTTCCTACTCTCCAGAATCAGCCATCAATGCAAGGTTGACAAACTCAGCATCATCATCAGAATGATTGTCATCAACAGCCCAGTCATACTCTTGGGTCAAGAATGCCTTTCCTTTCTGCCTGAGAAGATCAAAATATTTCTTCTTGTAGTCAACAGTCTCCGTTGACTTTCCCTTGTTCTCAGATCTAGGTTTCTTGCATTCACTTAACATGTGACCAGCAATTCCACAATTGTAGCATTTAATTTTGGATTTATCCACATAGTTGCTTGTGGAAAAATCCTTGTTAAATGGCTTGGCCACCCCAGAGTTTCTCTTGAATTTCAGCTTAGAGAATCTCCTAGATAGAAAAGCTAAGTACTCATCTATTTCATCCAATTCATCCTGCTGAAGGACATTCAATTCCTCAGACACCTTTTCCTTGCTCCTGCTTGATTCTGCTCTACCTTTACAAACCTCCCAGTTTTGTGTAGAACCAGCAGCTTCTGTCCTTTCCTCCTTCTGCTCCAAGTTGGCAACAAGTGCAACTGACCCACTTTTCTTTTGAGACTTCTCAATCTCTTCATCCTGCTCCATTTCCAACTCATATGTCTTTAAAGTTCCATAGAGCCTTTCAAGAGTAAATGTCTTGTACTCTTGAGTGTTTCTTAGAGAAACAGTCATTAGCGTCCATTCCTTGGGCAGTGATCTCAGAAATTTGAGATTAGAATCTTTAACTTGATAGATTCTTCCATACAGTTTCAACCCATTTAGTAGCTTTGGAAATCTACTAAATGTATCATTCAATGTTTCTCCACTTTTAAAGTGGAAATGTTCATACTGTTGAATTAGTAGTTGAATCTTGTTTTCCCTCACCTGTTCTGTTCCTTCACAAAGGGTTTGAACAGTGTCCCATACTTCCTTGGAGGTAGTACAGTTAATAACATTATCAACCATGTCTGTTTCTGGACCATTGAACAGTATATTCATGGTCTTTTTGTCTTTGTGGACTTCTCCAATATCTTCAAGACTCCACTCAGAAACAGGTTTGGGAATGAGAGTGTCAGGCACACCTTCAGCCAGGCCAACTCTTGTTGCAGTCTTCATTGGAACGTGAGGACCCTTGTCAATGCAATCCAAAAAACCCTCATCAATAGACGAGAGATGTAGACGCATTTTTACTTTCCAGTGAAAGTAATTCTCTCTATCAAGAACTGGAATCTTTACTCCATAATCCTTCTTAGACATGTTGGAAGTGTGTTGATCTTTAAACTTCAAATATGCTAGAAGCTGGCTCTGATACCAATTGTTATTCCCAGATTACACACTTGTATAATTGTAGAAGGGGGGTTGAATACAATTCTTGATATTTATAAATCTCTGAAAAGAACTCCAAAAATCTATACTTAGATAATTGCTGTAGAAAGATTAATGCACAAACACATAAAAATCAGGTGGTTAAATGCACCACCTGAAGCTTTTATTCGAAGAAAACTCTGTGATACAAAAGTACACAGCTTCTGTTTTACAACTCTTTGCTTTCTAAGGATATTCAACAAAAACCCTAAGCAAATGTATCTATTTTCTTAGCTTACAAAGAGTTGCTACACTTGGTTATAAATCCCAAGTTTTTACAAGTACTACTGGAATAAGATAATATTAATCTAATTCTAGTTGACTTGCTACTACACTCCAAATACACATGTAGCCGAAAGGTTGTCCTTGTGAACAGACATATCTCCTGCACCTTTCTTGTATTCATAGTGTAAACGAAATGCTTCTTTCTTCTGTGTTTCCAAAGTATGGCTGCCATACTGCTTTTTGCATCTACTATCAACCCATGTGATCTGTCAGTCAAACCTGTCCTTATCAACTGCTAATCCCCAGTTTAGCATAGAAGAAAGAAGAAAGTGTCAATGATTATCCGTTGATATTGTACACTAACATCCGTTGATGATGTATTGAGCTGTATCCGTTGATATTGAGACTTGAGCTGTATCCGTTGATAGAGTGGATTTGAGTTGTATCCGTTGATAGAGTTTTGTCTTCATCTGTTGATACACTTTCACTTAGACAGAATTACATAGCATAGCTTATTTACAATTGGCTACCCTATTCTGCCTATCCGTTGATGGTCAACATGACTGTGGATAAAAACACTATCAACTGATAACATAGAGATACTGAAGTATGCTACAAAACCTCATCCGTTGATGAGCTACCTGTCAACGGATAGAGTTATAAATCCTCATCCGTTGACAGCTACAAAACCTTATACAATTTGATTGATTGTGAAGTTATCATCAAGTACAACATATTCCTAACAAATACATATTAGCCAATAATTATATCCTTATATATAATAAGCGTAAGATCCATAATTTTGGTCACTGTACCGTCAAAATAATCTCAACCGTCGAATCTAAATTTTTTAAAAATAGACGATCAAGATTACATCAAATTAAAAAAAAATTATAATATAAAATGGATATAATTAGAAAAGATTGCATTAGAAGTAAATTTTAAAAAGAAAATTATAATCTAAAAGGATATAATTAAAAAAAAGGTTGTATTAGAATTGAATTTTAAAAAGAAAATTATAATTTGAAAAGGATATAATTAAAAAAAGTTGTATTAGAATTGAATTTAATTTATTTTTATTAGTATAAAAAAATCATATTTAATGTTTGGGCTCTATCTTGAGATCTAAAAATTAGATTTTGATGATTTATAATCCACGCGAAACTCGTAAAATTATCTTTAAATTATTGAAGAATTAATAATTATGATTCAAATGGAAACACTCAGAATCTTAAGAGAAAATATAATTACGAATTTTTACAGAAAGAATTATAAGTAGAATTCATAAACCGAATAGAATTTTCAACTTAAAATATCGTCAATTTTTTCTCTCTATTGTTTTTGTTTTGACTTGATTCGAAAATAATTTTTAAACCATCAATAAATTAAAGTTTATTTTGTTAATTTCATGTGGACTGTAAAACCGTCCAAATCAAATTTTAAAAATTAAAGATAGAATACAAATATTAAATCGAACATGTAAAATCTTATATATTTCAAATTTATTAAAAATGGATATGTAAATTAATAACATATAAAATTTAAAAATTTAATATAATTATAAATTATAAATATTTAAAAAGAAACTGTGCGTTGCACGGGTTATAAGCTTGTAATAATAATAAAGTTAAGTTCTATGGAGACCAAATTTTAGTGGAGACCAGAAACCATATATCAATCAAAATATTGCAAAAATCATAGAAAATCATGTTATATGCAAATCACTATTTCATTTATTTTATTGACAATCTTGAAAATCATATTTGTTTTACATGAAAATTGTATCAAAAATCTTGAAATCATGTATGTTCTGCAAACAAAATATTGCAGGACATATTGTTCTTCAAAACATGTTCTGCTTGCAAATCATATATGATTTTTAAGATTTTGAATGAAATAATAATGTTCGTTGAACATTCTTTGCAAATATATATGGTTTGTAATGTTTTAAGTGCATAATGTATATGGTCTACACGACTCCATTCAAATGTTGGTTTCCATAGAACTTAACTTACTAATAATAATAATAATAATAATAATAATAATAATAATAATAATAATAATAATAATAAAATATCAAAATATTTGGAATAATATTTTCTTTCTTGTCAATATGCTCTTTCAAGTCGGACTAATATAATGGAAAATTTACAAAACTATCTAACTTTTTGAAACTACTTACAAAAATACGATTTTTTGGTTGCAAAGGTTGAAAAATCGGCACAGCATGTGACAAAGGTTGCAAATGAGCTTAAAACGCAGGCATAAAAAGGTTGCAAAGATTGCACGCAATTGGAAAAAAGATTGCAAAGGTTGCAAGTCGTATTTTTTAAAAAATCTTGTGAGATAGTCTTTTTAATAAGATTGTACGACAGTCTCCACGTGTAAGTTTTGGTGATTTGTCAAAATACGAAAGTGAAAAATTAATTAAATCAGGAAATTTACTACACTATCTAGTAAATTCCAAAAGACTATTCGATGTGACGCTTTCTCGTGCCAATAATTAATTTAGATAAGGAATGTCAGTAAAATGATATTTTCTAGTCTAGATTATTTGGGGTACATTTTTTAAGCAAAGTCAAAAAGGCACAAATATCGAAATATTCTGAACACTGATTTTGCGAGCCATAAATGCTAGATATATTCTAGACGGTGTTCATTTCAAAGGTGTGATCCTCAAATATCTTCGATATACTCTTCAAAGTGATATTTTTAAGATTACCTTATTTATTGACTTGCAGAAAGAATAAAAATATATTTTATCTCAAATCCTTAACGGTTTTCATTTAAATGGATAAAATCGTAAAATATTCAAAATAAATATTCCGTGGACTTCATAGTCATTATTACTTGAGGAATATTATATTTGTATATATTTCAAGTCAAAACCTTAGCCAAAACGTCGAGAAGTTACGATAAATGGTTAACGTATTTTATTTCGTCACGTAAGTGCATTTTATCGAAATATTTTTGAATAAAATACTTCCACATATTATTTTGACTTGAAATATTGAGAATGTCACTAAAATGGTCAAAAAGAATTTTAGAAAAAGTTTCATGTAGCTCTAGATATACCTTGTAGCTCTAGATACTTTCATGTATATAAAATGGTTTATATACTAGCTCTAAGATAAGTAGTTATAAACCGGTATACCTTGTAGCTCTAGCTATAAGGGCATATTCGTTGTTTTCGACTCTAAACCGGGAGTCGGTATTTGTGATATAGAGATAGTCGTGGAAACCCGGAGGGATTCCAGTGGCAGATTATTATTTATTTTGAGGAATGTTATTTATAAACATTAATTATATTTCCTTAAAGTATTAATTACTTGGAAACCATTCGAGTAATGTTATTTGAATATGATATCATTCGAGGAATTGTATTTGCTTACTATATCTTTCGAGGAATGTTACTTGAGTATTATCTCAGTCGAGAAATACTATATGAATATTATTTCTGTTAAATATGCTATTGGAAGGCATAACTGTTTTCGAAAGTATATTGTGATACTTGTTTTATGAATTGATACTGGCTTATAAGCTAGATATGTGATATATTAATTATAAGCCGGATATTACTAAGACCCTTAGTGAAGGGCATATGATCTTCATTCTTCAAGTATAGACCGGGAGTTAGTATTTCTGTATATATTATGATTATTTTCTGAGGAAAATACTTAAACAAATATTTTTCCATTATTCCTTTAATGAATATTGTTTTGAATATTCATTTGAGTTTTATTTATATAATTAATATTATTTTGAATATTCATTTGAGCTTTATTTCTTTAATGAATATTATCTTGAATATTCATTTAAGGTTGATTTAATTATCGGATATTATTTTGAATATTTATTCGAGGAATTATTTATTTCGTTAATATTTTATATATTCATTCGAGGGTTAATTATGAGCAATATTTTATATTAAGAATATTCTGGAAATATTTATGGTCTAAGAAATATTCTTTGAATATTTATTTAATTTTTTAACTAGTTTTAAAAATGATTCATTTTACTCAAATGTTATCTTCAACCTCCAAATATTATGTAGAATATTTTTGAGCCTTATTATGATTAGTTTTATCAAGGAGAGGTTCCCAAAACTCCATTTTTTTTCATTTAAAGCTATCTTTCAAAATATAAGGGAACCTTACTTGAGAGTTGTTATTTATTTTGTTTGACTGCCCGGTCATAAATCTTTTGAAACTATTCTTTTCACTCGCAACTTGGTTGCTATTCATCAAATTGAGTCTTTGTATTACTTCCTCATCATTCGAGGGTTAAGATTGTTGGAACAAGTCGATATCCATTAACAAGCAACAGCTTGGGAAATATTGGTGAATTTTTCTTTCCAACTAGATACGACTACTTTGTGGAGTCTTATCAACAAGTCTTATACTTGGGGTAAGGGGGACGAACTTTATGTTTCAGAGTCATGGATTTACTCGAACTAGGAGTATTTGTGTAATGTGTAAGAGGCTGTGGGACAGTCCATCATTGAAACTGGTATAAGAGGCTGTGGGACAGTCCATCCTGGAATTAGGGTCCGAGTGGCGCGGGTCCCGTCTAAGCCAAAATATGGCTAGGGAGATCCGGTGTATGGTGGTGTCCATATGTTCTTCCTTCTACATGTAGAGAAACAAATTTTGAGATGCACGACTTGCGACTGATCATCGCAGGGTGGTGTCATCTGGCGTGACATACTCCAGTATTAGTTCATCTTTCAAAGTTGGAAATTTTATGCAACATTATAAGTGTTGGCAGGGTTTGAAAAGCGTTCAAAACTAAAGTTGCAATAAATCACCTTGTAACTTTATCTTTTATCTGATTTTTGATGACTCTATTGATACCTTACATAACATGAGTTATGATAAGGAGGTTGTTTATATTGAATCACCTTATAACTACATCTTTTAAGTTATATTTTGATATTCAGCTTATACTTTATATAGCAGATATTTTACGGAAAGGTTATATCCAATTACCTTGTAACTTCATCTTTCATATTATATTAGAAGTTGGTTCATAGTATGAATAACGAAAGTTTGCAGAGATATTATGATATTTGAAGTACTGCAATGGTACTGTTTTTGAATATATTCCGATAAGGAAATACTTTCGGTACAAAGACATTTTGACAATTATTGTCTTATACCCGCTATATATTCTTAGTTTAAATTAAAGGTAGAATTATGCCATACTTTCATTACCTTGCTGAGCTATCACTCACTCTTGCTATTGTTTTTTATATATATTATATAGCAGCGCAGCTGGATTCCAATGAGGACGGCACATACCCCGCAAGGCGTTTCCATAAACAGTTTCTAGCAGTGATCCCGAGGGTAGTACGAACCAATCGAATCAAGCTGCAGCTTTTGGTATTCATCTTATGTATATATATGAATGGTATGAGAGGATTGTAAGCATCAGAAGGCTAAGTTGGTAATGTAACATTACTTAGAAGTTTTATCAGTGATAGATTCAAAAGACATTTGGGTATTGTAATAAAAATTATTTATTCCGCAGTTGTTATATTTTGTCGTTTCAGAGACTCTAACTTGTGTGTGTGTGTGTGTGTGTGAGATATATATTGTGGGGTCACAAGCAGTTGAATTTTGTACATTACAAGTAATACAAGTAAGGCAAGGAGTAAATGGATCGTGACTACTCCAAATCCCTGACCCCGGATTTGGGGCTGTTACAGAAATGGTATCAGAGCGTTAGGTTACAGTTCTCAGAAACGATAGGAGATCAAGTCTTACAATACCCTTAAGAATGAAGACAATAACTAGAGTTAAAATCAAGTTCGTAGTCGGGTTAGAGGACATGAACCTGACTGTTGAGATGAAGCCCGAGAGGGGACTTCTTCTGGGAAACCATACTTAGGACTTCATGGTCAGTCACCTCGATTCGTACGAGTTATAGATAGGATTCTGAGATACCAGACCCTGAGGCCTTCATGTAAGCATTTGATGATGCGTTCCTTGAAATAGACGGAGCCCGATAAAAGAAGATCCATAAGAGGATATAGAGGAGAACCCCATGGAGGGTCAAGGGAAGAATCTTTAGAGGTCGATTAAGTGACAAGGCGAAAGTTTAGAATCGTTTATGATTCATCAAGAGATATGACAAAGAGAATGGGGTAGAGTCCCCAAAGTAGAAGAGGTAGAAGCAGTATAGCCAATACCAGTGGATTGATTCAACTTGAACGAGACCTGCTACTCGTAATCTGTTGCAGTGCCTAGGGAGGCAGCATGCGTAAGAACTGAGATGATCGAACTTCGTATATGATTAAGGGTACTTAGTTACCTTAACTAATAGAGGCATTACCTTATCTATGGGGTTTAAATCCCCACGATCAAAGATTCCACCAAGGACGGTGTTACTACGGTACTGAGGAATTTTATTACCTCGAGAAAGATTTATATGTACCTACTACTCAAAGCGTTATTGTTGCACGAGTGCGCTAAGAAGAGATATAATTAAAGAACCAAGACGGACTAAGAAAGTCGGGGGAAAGACTTCAGTAAGAAAGCTGTTAGGCCACAAGTGTTAATCTTATGTAGCACACAGGATTGATAAGATAAAAAAAAATGTTTGGTATGAAGACGGTTATAATAGTAATTAGGTTTAAGCATGTAGTTTCTAACGATCTTCCGGAGTACCGCCTATTCGACATGGGGGATTCGTCGTTGCTACTGGCGATACCGGCATCGAAATCTTCTTATTGAATAAAATGCTTGCTTGAGAGGACTGCGCCTAGTCGAATTGAATTCCCTGTGATTATAATGTCAATGGGAGAATTCGTAACGACTATTACAAGTCGACGATGAAGTAAGTGTCGAGCACCTTAGGGTGTGTATGGAGAAGAAAAAGCTTTAGAATCGAACGATTATCCGTCAGAGGAGCCGACATAAAAAGGCATCTGGAGAGACCTTGGCAATACCCTCTCCATTTGCAAATTTTGTTGATTACCTCCCCAAGTTATAATCTATCTTGGCATCTCCTTAGAGAGAATTTTGATAAACGATATACTCTTTCTTCGAAGTTGTTTTATAACACTTGTGTTAAACCATATTCAGTTTCAATTGTGCTAGAGGCTGTCACAATACCTACTTTCAGGTTTTCGAAGCCCTGTCAAATGATGTTATTCCAGCTTTCACTTTTCTCCAAATAATGAATGACCCTATGGTGATACCTCACCACTTGATTGTTAAATACCACATCCTAATCCTTTATGCGAAGCATCATTGGAAGCACAAAGTCTCCTTTTTCCATTAAGAAATGCCAACTCTTGGTCATTACCAATTTCATCTTTTAGCTCTAGGAAGATTTTCTCACCTTTTTCTCTTTAACCGTTGATCGTATTACTTGATCCATTATAATTCTGCGTCGGAGTAAACTTGAGGTAACTACTATAATCCATTCAACGAAAAGAAAGAATTTAATATTCCTCTGAATCACATGCATCTAACGTTTCTGGTTCATCATTTAACTGTGTTGCGATAACTCTATACTCCGTCTCTGACAATAGTCTCATTACGAGTTCATCTTGACTCACTGGTCTTATCTTCCGGTAGGTTCTGAGATCATTGTCTTGCTTACTACTTTCTTATATAACTTTATACAATCATGCTGTCACTTCCCAATGTTTTCACTTTCTAACTGATTCATTCATAAAATGGACATTTTCCTGAATAAAACAACTTCATTAACCTCACTTTGGTTCCGTAAATTACAACCTATGACATCTGCCTTTTCATGGCGAATTATTACTGACAATATTCATACTAATTCATTTATCAAATGATGTGGCACTTACTGCCTCTTCTCAACTATTTCTAGGGACTCTGTTCCTCGTCCTATATCGATGTCTTTGATAATCATACATCCCTCTAGCTCTTTCTTCATTAATATGAAAGTCTCTAAGGATTCTTATCTGTTCCCGTATAAGATCTCAAATGATTCTTCCAATCCGTCTTACTTGCTGGTACTACATCCAGTAGTCCGGCTATGAATCCAACACGAATCTTCAGTTCTCTTGCTAATAACTCAGTTCTTTATGCTCCCTTTTTTGAGCACTATACTTTAATCATCGCAGTCTTTCTGGCTGCAGCCCTCATTCCTCAAGGGTAAGCTCCTTATCCTAACAGGATTTTTTTTTTTCCTTATCTACTGGAACCTCTTCCGGGTCTCCAGTAGGGTACGCCATCGAATTACCCGCTGATCTTCAGCATATAAAGCATCATCGCGCTGCTGCTCGTATGCCTCAAGGTTTATCGCCTTACTCGTCGATACGATATCGAGCTAAGTTACTATTATGATACTTAAGAGTTCCCATAAGGGTTTTATATGTCATCACTACATTAAGTAGCCGGACTATGAACTTGGCAAGAGTTCTAATTATCTTAGTGAATTCATTGTTTTAACGTCGCCTCATCTCTGGGGTTTATAACGTACGCTCTGATACCACTTCTGTAACACCCCTAGATCCGGGGTCAGGGATCTGGTCGTTACCGTCTCAATTCCCATCCACAGTTCAACATAAATATTAAATTACAACCTTGTGACCCAAAACAATAACATAAAACACACCCGTTATAGTCCCAGAGATGAAATCAGAGTAACAACCAAATTTTATTAAACACATTATGAGTTCTTACAACCCAAAAGAATTTTAATATAAATACATACTCTTTGCCATCCATTTACATGAGTCATACTAGACCATATACTTGGTACTGAAAGAATAAATCTATCCTACCAATAGCTTTCTCTTCGGCTCTGGTAGTCTCATCGTCCTCGCCAGCATCGAGTGCGCCTTGTGCGAGTCATCTGGTCTAGCTGTTGTTGTGATATAATTATAAAGCAAGGGTGACCAATAGCCCACCAACAATAATATTTAACTGAACGATAATATATAACAGTTCAAAAGTATCTTTCAAACCATATGCCATGCATTTACAGAAATGATGCCAGTATAATATGAACGATGCAGTTACAAGGTAACTCAAAATGTAAATATATGAGGGAATATCTGCTATGTCGAAAATAAGCAAGATATTATAAAGAGGAACTTGCAAGGAAAATATTGCAGTTCCAGTTACGAACACTTTTCCAGCTCTGCCAACAGTAATCATGTTGCAGGAAATAAATAAGTTTAGATGATGAACCAATGATGGAGTATTCACCGCGCCCGCTGTTCCAATCTTGATGATCAGTCGAGATCATATAGCTCAAATTAGATTTACTACCGGTAGAAGTAAGAACTGACGGCTTTACTTGTCTACCGCCTTACTAGCTCTCCCAGGCCAACGGTTGGGCCAAAGGGGATGGACCGGCGCTACTCGGCCTCTTACACGACTCCTAGTTCCAATAGAATTCATGATTCTGAATGTAACGTTCGTCCCCCTTTCCCCAAGTATAATACTTGTTGATAAGACTCTACAAAGTAGTCGTATCTAGTTGGAAAGGAAAATTCACCAATAACTTCCAAGCTATTGCTTGGTAACGAACATCAACTTGTTCCAACAATCTTACCCCTCGAAAGATGAGAGGGTAAACACATACTTAATGAGTCCATAGCAACCAAGTTGCGAGTGAAGAGGATAAATTATGACCGGGAAGTCAACAAGATAAATAACATTGCTCAAGTAGGTTCCCCTATAATATGGAAGTTTGAGCGAGCATTTAAATCCTTTTAAGATAGATTTAAATGAAAAAGAAAGAGTTGGGAACCTTTCCTTGATAAAATAGTCGTAAAAAGACTCCGAAATATTTTACATAATATCTGGAGGTGGAAGGTAATCTCCGAATAATATAAATTATTTTAAAAAGAATTTTAAAAGAATTAAATAAATATTCAAGAATATTTATTTATTCAATAATAATTATGGAATATTATTAACTCATAATATTGCTCGTAAGTAATCCTCGAATGAATATATGGAATTATTTACTAAATAAATCCCTCCTTAAATGAATATTCGAAATAATATTCATTAAATAATTAAATTCCAATAAATATTTAAAATGGTATTCAATAAATAAGTCAAACCTTAAATGAATATTTGAAAATACTGTTCATCTAATATTTAATCTTTTAAATGAATATTCAAATAGCATTCATTTAATAAATAATCTTCTAAATGAATATCCAAATAATATTCATTTAGTAATCAAAACTTTAAAGGAATAATCGAAATAATATTCATTAAGTAAATAGAACTTCCAATGAATATTTTAAAATAATATTCATTAAGTACATAAAACCTTAAATGAATATTCGAATAGCATTCATTTAATAAATAACATTCTAAAGAATATCAAAATAATATTCATTAAATATCAACTCTAAATGAATATTCAAAATTAACATTCATTTATTATCTCTCGACTAAGATAAAACTCGAATAACATTCCTCGAAATATTTCCAAGTAATTGATACTTTATGGAATATAATAACGTTTAACAATAACCTTCCTCAGATAAATAATAATCTGTCGTTGGAATCCCTCCGGATTTCCACGACTATCTATAACTCAAAATACCGACTCCCGGTCTATATTTAGAATGAATATCATATGCCCTTCGCTAAGGGTCTTACCAAAACAATCCGGCTTATTACTGATAAATCGTATCTAGTCTATAAGCCAATATCAATTCAGGGAACAAGTATCACAAAAACCAGAGTCACAATATAATTGGAAACAGGCATGCATGCGATGGCATATGTAAAACAGAAATCATATACATATATTATCACAACAACAGGTTCAAAGGTTTGAACACTTGCCTGGTAATCGAGTACGGTAAGGGGTAGTGGTAGCAGGTCCCGGGTCAGCTTGGTGATCTGTAAATAGCCAAGGCATTCGGGATTAATCACTTAACATCTTAAAAGTTAAGTTATACTTAAATCGAAACACGTTCTCGAGTTATCTCGTTATACCCCTTTTAGTGGATTCCTTTTATCATCGATCCGACCCGACATTCATTTGTTAATACGACATGTCATTGTACTTACACTTGGGACATACTTAAGTCATACAAGTTCTAAAGTCGATCGTTACGAACCGATCGACTTTATCGTTCGTTTTCTAAGTTATAACCAAAGTTATACTTTTAAGGGGTTCGTTCGCGTTTAACCTCGATTCAAACATTTTTATAAAATCGGAAAATGATCCGTTTGATAGGTGGTTTTCTTTCATACCTTCCTTGTGACCCCTAGTTTTTATTTACCAAGATTCGCCACTGAGTAACATGATTTTCGAGGGTTTAATTGAATTTATGAACTTTTACTTACGGTTCCGAACCAATTTTAATAATTTGACCATAACTCCTAAACCGTAAGTCGGAATGTTTCGATTCTCACGCCAAAACGATCTATGGCTCGAGATCTACAAGGACCAGTCATAATATTATCAAGATCAGGAAATTATATCAACTGCCATGCTTGGTTTCTAAGTGTTAACAAAAATTCGGCATTACGACGGCTATACATCGAACGTTCTAAAAATCATAGCAACACAACCAAGCCACACCGGGCATCAATACAACTCATACACATATTTCTCATCCCAAATCTGTCCAAGAACATCTACTTTACCATTATAATCATCATATTACCAAAATCACTAAATCACTTAACTAATCATGCTTATAAAATACTAACATCATTACCAAGCTTAAATCCATCAAGAACATGCATAATTCTCAAAACAAAATCTAGGGTTTCAAGTGGATTACCTTCCTTGGGATATGTCCTAGCTTTAATAAGCCTTGTATGTGCCATTCCTAGCCTTAACAAACCTTAGATCATCATCGAAATCAAGATAAACAAAGTTAATTCAAGAAGGTTACTATTCATCCTCCTCTTTCATGATTTTTTTGAAAATGGAAACTAAGGAATTTGAAGCTAAAATTTCTAGGGTATCACTTTTATGAAATATAGGACTTACCATAAAAATTTGGAGATTAAATGATGGTTGGAACTTGGATTTTGGTTCTTGAATTTAGCCAAAATTCGAATGGCATGAAGATGGGAGAGAGATGGAGTTCTTTGCCTTGCTCTTTGACCTCATTGTAACACCCCCAGATCCGGGGTCCGGGATCCGGTGGTTACGGTTTCCAATTCTGTCCACAACAATTGAACTTTCCTTAACATAAAATAAATTACGTCTCTATGACCCTACACAACAATATAAAACACACCCGTTATAGTCCCAGAGATGAAATCAGAGTAACAATCAAATTTTTTATTAATCACATTATGAGTTCTTACAATCCAAAAGAATTTCCATATAAATACATACTCTTTGCGATCCATTTACATAAGTCATACTAGACCATATTCTTGGTACTGAAAGAATAAATATATCCTACCAATAGCGTCTTCTTCAGCTCTGGTAGTCTCATCGTCCTCGCCCGCGTCGAGTGCGCCTTGTGCGAGTCATCTGGTCTAGCTGTTATTGTGATATAATAATAAAGCAAGGGTGACCAATAGCCCACCAACAATAATATATAACTGAACGATAATGTATAACAGTTCAAAAGTATCTTTCAAACCATATGCTATGCATTTACGGAAATGATGCTAGTATAATATGAACGATGAAGTTACAAGGTAACTTAAAGTATTTGTTTGTAGAAATATCTGCTACATCAAAAGTAAGCGAGATATTCTCATTGTTATTAAGAAGAGGAACTTGCATGAAAAGGTTGTAATTCCAGTTATGAACACTTTTCCAGCTCTGCCAACAGTAATCATGTTGCAGGAAATAAATAAGTTTGGATGATGAACCAATGATGGAGTATTCACCGCGCCCGCTGTTCCAATCTTGATGATCAGTCGAGATCGTACAGCTCAATTTAGATTTACTACCGGTAGAAGGAAGAACTGACGGCTTTACTTGTCTACCGCCTTACTAGCTCTCCCCGGCCAACGGTTGGGCCAAAGGGGATGGACCGGCGCTACTCGGCCTCTTACACGACTCCTAGTTCAAATAGAATTCATGATTCTGAATGTAACGTTCGTCCTCCTTTCCCCAAGTATAATACTTGTTGATAAGACTCTACAAGGTAGTCGTATCTAGTTGGAAAGGAAAATTCACCAATAACTTCCAAGCTGTGGCTTGGTATCGAATATCAACTTGTTCCAACAATCTTACCCCTCGAAAGATGAGAAGGTAAACAACGACTTAATAAGTCAACAGCACCCGAGTTGCGAGTGAAGAGAATACTCTATGACCGGGAAGTCGACAAGATAAATAACATTTTTCAAGTAAGGTTCCCTTATTATTAGAGAGGTAGACTCAAAGAAGAATGATGTCTGAGAACCTTTCTTGATATAAGATTAATAATAATATGACTCCGAGATATTTTCTGTAATAATCGAAGAAGATAAACCTTATTGAGGTTATTCTAAATATGGAATAAATATTCAGAGAATATTTATTGAATTAAAAATATTTAAAGAATATTTAGGAATATGAAAGAATATCTTTAATCAGAGTATTTTTCAAAATAATCCCTGAAGAAATATCAGGAGAATATTTATTGAATAAATAAATATTTAAATGAATATTCAAAATAATATTCATTACTTAATAGGACCTGAAAGGAATATTTAAGACAATATTCATAATTAATTAGGAATTTAAATGAATATTCAAAAAGTAATATTCATTTAATGAATAATATTCTAAATGAATATCAAGTAATATTCATTTAGTAATCCAAGCCCTAAAGGAATATTCGAGATAATATTCGATAAATAAATCAGGCTTCAGATGAATATTTAAAATAATATTCATCAAGTAATTAATATCTTAAATGAATTTTCAAAAGTAATATTTATTTAATAAAATAATATTCTAAATGAATATCCAAATAATATTCATTTAGTAGTCTCATCTTTAAAAGAATATTCGAAATAATAATCGATAAATAATTCGACTCTGAATGAATATAAAAAAAATAATATTATTCGTCGAATAGTTACGTTCAAATAATTATTTGAAGTAAGGATCGTTAAATAAATAATCTGGAACGAATGTTCAAATAATATTCGTCGCCCAAATAATAGAAAATATTCACTTAAATATTTTCATCCGAGGTAGTCTCGATATGTCAAGAAATATTGACTCCCGGTCTATATTTGATGAATAAGATGCATACACCCTTCTCTGAGGGTCTTACAATAATCGGCTTATAATTGATACGATAGCTATCTAATTTAAAAGCCAATAACAATCAGGGAACAAGCATAATGATATAACTTGAAAGTAGGCATGCATGCTATGGCATATGTATAACAGAAAACATATATATATATATATATATATATATATATATATATATATATTCAATCACAACAACAGCCTAAAAGAATGGAATTGAAACTTGCCTGGTAGTCGAGTACGGTAAGGGGTAGTGGTAGCGGGTCCCGGTTCAGCTTGGTGATCTATAAATAGCCAAGGCATTCGGGATTAATCACTTAACATATTAAAAGTTAAGTTGTACTTAAATCGAAACACGTTCTCGAGTTATCTCGTTATATCCCTTTTAGTGGATTCCTTTTTATCACTGATCCGACCCGACATTCGTTCGTTAATACAACATGTCACTGTACTTATACTTGGGATATACTTAAGTCGTACGAGTTCTAAGGTCGATCGTTACGAACCAATATTATACTCCGAGTTTTATCGCCCGTTTTCTAAATGTTTTACTGAAGTTATAAAATAGTCGTCTTTTAGGGGTTCGTTCGCGTTTAACCTCGACTCGAACATTTTTAATAAATCGAAAAATGATCCTTTTGACGTACGGTTTTCTCTCACACCTTCCTTTTTACCTCTAGTATTTATTTACCAAGATTCTCCATGACGTTACATAGTTTACGAGGGTTCAATTTCAGTTACGAACTTTCATTTACGGATTCGAACTACTTTTAGTAATTTGGTCATAAATCCTAAACCGTAAGTCTGTTTCACGTGATCTTTATATCAAAACGAAGCTTAGAACATTACCTATCATATCATGGCAGATAAAGTCTCTGGACAGTAGGGTTTTGACATGGAAAATGGCATACAAAACATGGTATTGTAAAATCGGACATTATAACGGCTATAATACGAACGTTCCAAAAATCACAATCAACAACCCAAGCCACACCGGGCATCTAAACAACTTATACACATATTAAGCACCTCAACAAGTCCAGAAGCCACTGATCTTAGTATCAAAATCATCATGTTAATCAAATCACTAAATCACTAACTAAACATGCTTATAACATGAACATAATCATAACTAAGCTAGATCCATCAAGAACATGCTTAAAACTCAAAGTAGATCTAGGGTTTTCAAGTCTTATACCTTCCTTGTAGTATGTACTAGCCTCACAAAGCTTGGTATTGCCCTTGGATAGCCTTAACTTAGCTAGGATCAACCATGAAAACAAGAAAAACAAGGATTAGTTCTTGAAAACACTATTCATCATCACCTTTAATGATTTATTTGAAAATGAAAGAAAGTGAATTTGAGGCTGAAATTTCTAGGGGATCTAAGTTATGATATGTAGTACTTACCCTAAAAATTTGAAGATCAAACAATGGTGGGAACCTCCTTTTCTAGCTCCTTGGCCGAAAGTTTAAATAAAAGAAAGGAATGGAGAGTGTTTGCTTGGTTTCTTGCTTTTCCTTGGTCAATTATGCATAAAGTGAATTTGGATAGATAATATCTCATCCTAGTTGTGTTAGTGGAGTGTGATGTCATGGATGAGGCAATTTGGAGAGACAAGTGTTATGTTTTGGATGGTGGAAGGCTAAGTATTGGTTGGTTTTTCTAAGTACTACTTCCATCTCCAAGTATGCTAGTTACTTTAAGCCACTTGGTTGCTAGATATTTATTCTAGTAGCTTACACAAGACTCTTGCTTCCTCTGCTTGTTTCTGTGTCCGGTTATTGCCCGTTTCGATTGATCGTTCGGACGAATAACTAAGTAGTTTCACCTCTAGGGTTTACCGGGAAATTTCTCGATATTCATAATACCTTCCCCAATCCTTAATATAATCCTCGTGATGACCATGTAGGATATTTAATCTCGATACGAACTTAATCCGTAATCTAGGATTCGTTCGCTTTATTGATTAATCTCGTTATAACGTTTTAGCGGTTTCTAGAACGCTTGTTTCACTGCCTCAGTGGTTTCCTACCTTCATTCTTAAATCAAATATAATAACATCCCAAAATATCAAATCCTCAAAGTTAATATCTCAATTCTTGGATTATAATAATATTTAATCCACTGTCCGGTCAAATATTATACCGAAAAAGAATTTGGAATTTCTGAATTCCGATCGTCTCTGCATTCACTTATTTCCTCCGCGTATTACTAATATGACTTCGAAACATCCATATCACGTCCCGTACATAGGGTGGCCTGAAAAGTTTTCCAACTTACAAAATCACTATTCATCCACCAAATTACTATGCATGTACAAGAAACACTATGCACGTACGGGAAACACTATGCACGTACGGGAAATACTATGCACGTATGGGAAACACTATGAACGTACTCATTTCCCTTCAAGGATCCATTAGCTCCTTCCTGGATGGTAGATTATTCTTATCTAGGTCCTCAACCATCGAATTACTCTATTCTGACAATATACCAATGCATCAGGATCATTGTCCAAAGCAATATCCATTCATTACAATCATTGTTCTTTGAAACCACCATTCATTAGAGCTGGTGACCTTGTTGTCGGAATCATTGTTCCTCATTTTATCATTACTTAATAAAAAGTTTTAATTATATCCAAAATTTGGGGTTCTTACACTCATCTTGTCCAAAATGAATTATTGAGATAATATCTAGGCATAAAGTACCTTTAATAAAGGTATGAGGTCATGGATGAGGTATTTTAAGGGGCATGTGTCTTGATCTTATGGTTGGATGAGAAGATGATGCTAAGTACTAGTTTGATCTCTAATTGTTCTAGTTCCTTGTTGTAACAAGCTTGGTTACTAGTCATATCCACTTGCACATGGTTGCCCCTTGGCTCTCTGCTTGATTCTTTGTCCGGTTATTGCTCAATTTGATTGGTCGTTCGGAGGAATATCTCGAAGATTTCTAGTTAGGATTTTACCGGAAACCTCCTTAATATTTACACTACCATCCTCCATTCTCTTTAATAATTCTTGAACCTATTTTCCTTAAATCCCTTCCATAATTCCTTAAGTCTTTCAGTGTCCAGGGAAATCTCGGGGAAAATAAAAGTGCTATTTTTCAGAATCCGACAACTTTTACATACACTATTTTTCCCCCTGGATCACTAATACGAACTCAGAATCTCGTTCCGGGTACTTCTATATAGTGTCGTCTCATAATATTCTCTTTTCCACCAAAACACTATTCATTCTTTATTCTTTACTTATTCTCTTAGGGTTGTACAATTGTCCCTGATCTCTTTCGATCGTTCCTTAACCTTTTTACGGACCCACTGGACCATTAACAGCTATCGATTTGGATGACATAAGAATAATCTTCTCCTTTAGAATTATCAAATCTCAATTCCTTAGGAGATAGATAATTCTTATCTAAAGTGTCAACCAATAGTATTCTTCATGGCATATAAACATTTGAATCCAAATCTATTCCCTTCATTCATTATCTCAATCGTTATATCGTAGTCGTAATCACTATTCACCATTACCTTAGTACATAATAAAAAGTTTTAATTATATCCAAAATTTGGGGTTCTTACATTAATTGAGACACGCAACTTTGAGTTCTTATGATCATATTGATATCTCAGTAAATTCTCTCATCTCAAATAAGGTTACCTTAAAACTCATAACCTTATAATCACCAGTGTGTGACGTTTTCCTTGATATGGAAGCTATCTTTTCAAAGCTCCATGATTCTTGTGATCTTTATTGAATCTCAAGGGGAGGCCAACCAGGTCGAATAAGTCAAAATTCGCTGATAGGAATTAGATTCGCAACGAAATAGCCTATGATAATAGCGGATCCCTAAGACGAGTAGAATATCGGTGACATCTCAATGAAATTAGTTTATTCACTCTCAAGGATATTATGATAAGTGGAAAGATTGGTCAAATGGTATATGTGGAAGGAATAGCGATGGGTCGTAAAATTCTAATGATAACAGTGTCAAATAGAAACCCCCATAAATTCATGGAACCACTGACCCAGTGGAGGCCAGAGCTTGGCTTAAAGAGATAGAGAAATCATATGAGATACTGAATATTGCAGAGAATCAGAGAACGTGTTCGCCGTCTACCTGAAGGGAGAGGCGAATTACTGGTGGAAATCTAAGAAAAACCTAGAGGGAGATAGTGTTGTGATTTGGGAGAGATTCAGCTTGTTTTTTGAGAAATATTTTCTGAAATATATGAAGACCCAGATGGAAATAAAGTTTCTAGAGTTATGCAAGGAAACATGACTGTGGCAGAGTATAAGGCCAAGTTTCTGAGTTGTCGAGGTTTGTCCGGAGTTTGTAATTACAGAGGTGAAATATCCGTAGGTTCAATTAGGGATGAAACAATGGATCCAGAATCGCGTGGCGATGTTGGAGTTAACAGATTATGCTGCATTAGTGCAAAAGGTATCGATTGTGGAAAGCTTGGACACAAGACTAAGAAGTGTCCATCTACTGGACCAGCTATACCCAGAGTTCATAAGGCTACCTCCAACAAACAGCCCCTGCCAGGACTTTCAAAATGACTTTGCGAGGTGCCGTGAGAAACACGAACACAATAGAAGGTACCCTCCTACTTATACTCAGTTGGTATTAACCTTTTATTCCAGAACTGCTAAGTACCTTGCACCTCAAGATTGTGAATGATGATTAGACCTTAAGGTTGAACCCCTAAAAAGGGTGATTGCAAGTAAAGATGGTCGATCGAGAAATCTTCCCGTGAAATTAGCACATCCAGGTTGTGAACAAGAAAAACGAGATCGACCCTGTTAATAGATCTGATTCCTTTCAAGTTGGAAGAATTTGATATTATAATAAGGATGGATTGGTTGGCACCCAATGGAGCCAATTGATTGTAAAGGAAAATAGTAATAATTAAGGGACATAGTGAGATTCAGAGACTCATGAATATAGTTAAGACTAAGAAATTATTACGCCAGAGATATGAGGATAATTAGCTCTTATGGTTGACGCCGAGAAAGGAGACACCTAGTATAAAGGAAATTACAGCGGTTTTGGGAGGCTGTATAAGGTTTTAATTATCTACCAGATATCGATTTGGATGATATGAGAGTGAATACCGAGTATTCAGAGTATAGTGTTGCATCTCCTATTAGCCCCAGTAGGAATGAAAGAATTAGCGACTCAGTTACAAGAATTGCTGGGCAAAAGTATGGTAAGACCCATTGTACCACCGTGGAGAGCCCCGGTGTTGTTGCGAGAAAGAAAGATGTTAGCATAAGATTGTGCATCGTTCATCGAGAGTTAAATGAGTTCACCATTATGAATAGGTACCATTACCGAGGATAGATGGTTGTTTGACCAGCTGAAAGACACTGTGTATTTTTTTCCAAAAATTATTTAAGAGCTGGATATCAGCAGCTGGAAGTTAAACTCGAGGATATACCCAAGACTGCGATTCGCACTAGTTATAGACAATCCGAGTTTTTAGTAATGACAATTGGGGTGGACTAGAACACCCACAACTTTTATGGATTTAATGAATCAATTTAAAGTCATTCGCGATGGTTTTCGCCCAAAGAATATCAAGACGTTGTATATATGAAGAAAGTGCGAGATCTAGATGGATCAAAAGAGCTTGAAATATATATATATATTCATCCAGGAAGAGCTGAACATGTGACAGGCCAGACAACATTCCCCGAAAACAAATTCCCCAAGAGACTCGTCTTTCTTTCGGAGAGAGAAGAGATTAGATAATAAATATTGACTGAATATAGGAGGTAAGTGGGCGTTTTGTAAAATAATTAAGGAAGGGGCAGAAGCAGTGGGGATTGATAGTTGTAACACCCCCAGATCCGGGGTCCGGGATCCGGTCGTTACGGTCTCCATTTCTGTCCACAATACTTGAATTTACTTCAACATAAAATAAATTACATCTTTATGACCCAACACAACAATATAAAACACACCCGTTATAGTCGCAGAGATGAAATCAGAGTAACAATCAAATTTTATTAATCACATTTTGAGTTCTTACAACCAAAAAGAATTACAATATAAATACATACTCTTTGCCATCCATTTACATAAGTCATACTAGCCCATATACTTGGTACTGAAAGAATGAATCTATCCTACCAATAGCTTTCTCTTCGGCTCTGGTAGTTTCATCGTCCTCGTCAGCGTCGAGTGCGCCTTGTGCAAGTCATCTGGTTTAGCTGTTGTTGTGATATAATAATAAAGAAAGGGTGAGCAATAGCCCACCAACAATAATGTATAACTGAACTATAATATATAATAGTTCAAAAGTATCTTTCAAACCATATGCCATGCATTAGCGAAGATAATACCAGTATAAGGTAAATGATGGAATTACAAGGTAACTCAAAATATATATTCCATGGACATACTTGCTATGCAAAAGATAAGCAAAATACCATCATTTATCTGAAAGAGGAACTTGCAGAAAATATTACAATTCCAATTATGAATACTTTTCCAATACTGCCAACAATGATAATGTTACAGAAAATAAATGAATTTGAATGATGTACTAATGCTGGAGTATTCACCGCGCCCGCTGTTCCAAACCTTACGATGATCAGTCGCAGATTGTACAGCTCAATTTAAATTTACTACCGATAGAAGGAAGAGCTGACGGATTTACTTGTCTACCGTCCTGTTAGATCTCCCCGGCCAACGGTTGGGCCAATGGGATGGACTGGCGCTACTCGGCCTCTTACACGACTCCAAGTTCGAAAAGAAATTCATGACTCCGAACGTAAAATTCGTCCCCCTTTCCCCAAGTATAATACTTGTTGATAAGACTCAACAAAGTAGTCGTATCTAGTTGGAAAGGAAAATTCAACTTCATATCTCCCAAGCTGCTGCTTGTTAGAGGATACCATCTTGTTCCAATAATCTTACCCCTCGAATGATGAGAGGGTACACAGATGCAATAGATAGCAATTCAAGTTGCGAGTGAAATGAATACTTTCCGAAAGATTTATGATCGGGAAGTCAACAAGATAAATAACATCTCCCAAGTAAGGTTCCCTTATAATTTGACAGTTAGATTTTGAATGAAGAAGGGAGTTTTGAGAACCTTTCTTGATACAATTATTAATAATAAGACTCCGAAATAATTTACATAATATTCGAAGGTCGAAGATAATATTTAAATGAAATGAATCGCTTTTGAAACGAGTTAGAGGAATTAAACAAATATTCCAAAGAATATTTATTAAGGTATAAATATTGAAGGAATAATCTTAATATAAAATATTACTCAGAATGATTCTTTAGTAAATATTCACAAATAATATTCATTAAATAATTAATGAATATTTAAATTAATAATTCTTATCGAACAAATAAAACTCGCATGAATATTCAAAATAATAGTTAGATGATGATCAAATGAGTATTTGAAATAATATTCAATAAAATAAATTCCAAAGTAATATTCGAGATAATATTCGATAAATGAATCAACTTAAAATGAATATTGGAGAATAATATTCATTGAATAAATAAAGTTTAACTGAATATTCGAAACAATATTCGAAATAATACGCGATGAATGAATATTCTATAAATAAATAATGAAAAGATATTTACTTAAATATTCTTCCCCGAAATAATCAAGATATATCAAGAAGTACTGACTCCCGGTCTATATTCGAAGAATAAGATTCAGATGCCCTTCACTTAAGGGTCTTAACCATATCCGGCTTATAACCGATATATTATCTATCTAGGTTATAAGCAAACATTTAAGTCAGGGAACAAGTATAACAATAGAACTTGAATGTAGGCATGCATGCTATGGCATATGTATAACGGAAAGCATATATATTCACAACAACAGCCTTTAAAAAAAAGGATTTGAAACTTGCCTGGTAATCGGGTGTGGGTAGAGATAGCGTGTCCTGGGTCTGCTCGATGATCTATAAACAATCAGAGCATTCGAGATTAACCACTTAACACCTTTTAAAAGTCTAAGTATAAACTTCACTTAAGTCGAAACACGTTTTCAAGTTATCTCGTTATGCACCCTTTTGTGTAACTCTTTTTGTCACCGATACGGTCCAACATTTGTTCGTTATTAAGACATGTCATCAAACTTACAATTGGTATATACTTAAATCGTATAAGTTCTAAGGTTGATCGTTTACGAACCAAGATTATACCTCGAGTTTTATCGCCCGTTTTCTAAGTGAATTTCCAAAGTTATAACCAAGTGTACTTTTAGGGGTTCGTTCGCGCTTAACTTTGATTCAAACATTTTTATAAAATCGGAAAACGATCCGTTTGACATGAGGTTTTCTCCCACACCTTCCTTATGATATCTATTATTTAATTACCATGATTTTCCACTGCATAACTCATTTTAAGAAGGCTCAATTTCCATTACGAACTTGCTTTTACGGTTTCAAACCAATTTTAGTAATTTGACCATAATTCCTAAACTGCAAATCAAAATGTTTCGATTTTCATGCCAAAACGATCTATGGCTCGAGAACTATATGGACATCTTAAGTAATCACTAAGGTCAGAAATTTATCCTAACTTTTATGCACAAATTGTTAAGGTCTAACGAAAATTGGGCATTACGACGGCTATAAATCGAACGTTTCTAATTTCATTTCATCAACACCAAGCCACACCGGGCATACCATACATCTTACATACATTATACTCATCTTATAAGTCCAAGAACATCTCACTTTATCACCATAATCATCATGTCTCATAATCAACAAAATCAATTACATAATCATGCTTACATGCTTATCATAACATCTAACTTATAACTAATCTAAAAATCACCAAGAACACCATAAAACTTAAAATAAAACCTAGGGTTTGAGATGTCCATACCTTCCTTGAAGTGTTCTAAGACCTTACTAAGCCTTGATTATCTCTTGCATATCCTTAACCAAGCTTAGATCATTCAAACAAATCAAGAAATCAAAGATTAGATCTTGAAAATACTATTCATTATCACTTTGATGATTTTTGAAAACTATGCTAGAGATGGAATTTGATGCTCAAATTTCTAGGAGATCATGTTGATATAGTAAGGAACTTACATCATTTATTTCGTGGCCATTGAAGGTCAAGAGGTTGGACTTTGATTTTGCTAAAAAGGAGCAGATTTTTTTTTTGCTCTTTATGGAGTTCTTGGCTTTGCTTCCTTTGTTTTGCTTTGTTTGATCAATAATGCACAAGGTGAGTGGAACTAGATATTATCTCATCCAATCCTACTTTATTAAAGTGATGAGATAAGGGATGATGCATTTGGAAGCTTATCTTGGAAGCTTGGTGGATTAAAGATTGTTTGTACTAAGTACAAGGTTTAAATCATGCACTAAGTGCGTTGGTTACTCATGTAACCACTTGATATAATTCTCTTGATGATCATGTAGGATATTTAATCTTGGCATAATCTCAATCTTTAACCCATGATTCGTTCGTTTAATCGCTTAATCTCGTTGTAAGGTTTCAGCGATTTCTAGAACGTTCGTTTCACTGTCTCAATGGTTTTCGTTCAAAATCCTCAAATCAAATATAATAAAATCCTAAAATATTAAATCCTCAAATCCTCAATTTAATATCTCTTTTATTGAATATAATAATATATAATTCACTGCCCGGTATTGTTAACTCGAATAACTTGTAGAAGGGGGGTTGAATACAAGTTATATAATCGTGCCTGATTTTTGCTTGAATAGATGAACAAGAACAAATAAATGAATCAAACTTTGTTTGTATTAAATAAATCAAATACAAACTCTACCAAAGGTGTACAATACCTTTAGCAGCTGCTGACAATACAAATCTCTCTCTCTCTCTCTGTTTGTTTCGGACTCTCGAATACAAACCTTATACAGGGCTTCACACGATATGCACTCTAAAATTCACAATTCTTTCTTTTACAATGATATAGAGAGAGTATTTATAATGCTACCTATCAACTAATAACAGAAATTAATGATCTATACATGACAACGTTCTGCCGTCCAGTTGATAGTTTCCATCAATAGAAAATTCTTTCCTTCATGATATCTTCTTGCTTGTTCTTCAAAACAACGATCATGTTTTATAGCACTTGCCAGTTTCTGTAGCATACATAATGACATCATCAGTAACACGACTGATTTCAGGATTCCACCTTGAATCAGGATTCGACATCCATCAGTATTTGACTTGGCGTATCAGGATTTTATCTCAGTTCTTGACATGTAGTCCTTGATGCACTGCTGTTCCTGACTAAACTCTACAGATTACTGTCTAACGCATATATCCTATAAAAAGTACTAAATCCTTTATAAGATCAGGATTTACAAGAAGTATAAACAAAATTTTATTCTTAACATCACAACTTATGAATTATTCCTAACAATATCCCCCTATTTATGCTTTAGAATCTGAAGCATAAATCTAAGTTGTAGATGTCAAAACATATAACAATACAACCAGAATAGAATTTATGAATTTAAGATCATGAAGTTAAGTACCTCCTTCTTCAGATGTAGACATGTATCTAGTACTTAAAAGAAAGAATTCAACTATTTGATGCTTCTTTTCCTTTACCACTTCCATGATGAAATTTACCACCTCTGTCACCCTTAGTTCTTCTTCCAGTCTGTTTATCTCCCCCAGTCTGTTGTTGTTGTTGTCTCTGAATTGTCTTTATCTCCCCCTTTTTGACATCAGCAACATTAATTCCAAGAGATTCAGTAACAAAACAAATGAGATTCATCAGAACTGCTTGATTGTCCATAATAGTGACTTGGTTATCTTCAAGAATCTGAAGTCTCGATTGAATATCACTTTGAGATTTCTGAATGTCATGTAGAATTTCAGAATTGACTTCAATGTTGGAAGTGCTTGTTGTATCTTCAGACTTAGATGCAGAAATAACCTTATCTTAATTCCTTGTAGAAGAAGTTGGCCGTATAGAATGATATTCAAGTAATAATACTTGAGTAGAAGTACAAACATTTTCATCTTTCTGATCTGAAGCTGAAGTATGATCATCCTGTCCTTCACCAGTATTCTGTGTACTAACATCTACAAATCCTGACTCCTCCTTAGATTGATCAGATACTGTTAATGTCTCAATTCTAGCTGATATTGGAAGTACATACAAAGGAATTCTAGGATCATTAGGAATATCTTCTGGTACTGGTTGAGTAGAAGTTTGACTTAGCCTTTCACCTCTTCTGTTGATGATTCCTGCAAGCCTTTCTTTCTGTTTATGAGCTTTAACTTTTGGCTTTGCATTGTGATGTGCTAGGTCATTCTTCTCATACATCTTGATAAAAGAATAAGTACCAGCATCCATACCAAGATTTTCAGACCAAGATTCAGGAAAAACCTGATCCCAGAAATCAAACGATGGTGGTTTCCTATTTTTCTCTCCCTCACTATGGAGTTGATCATCCATACCCTCATTCTCACTTTGTCTATCTAAAGTCAACACTCTTTCTACCTCTCCTTTTGCCTGGTCAAGAGCCAGCCTCTCTATGTGTGGATCTATGTCTATTTTTTCAAGTGTATCACTCAAATTTGGATAAGTGCTCTCATGACCTACAGAAAAATAGGGGTTAGAAGAAGTTTTTATACCCGAACTCACATGGAGAGAGGGTTCCTCATATGGCATGGGGCTTGAGGTTTTCTCCAAGGAGTGAGCTGCTATAGTCTCTGAACCCTTACAAACATCTACTTTCTTTCCAGAAACTACTGGCTCCAGTGTATCACTTTCAGGATCTACACTAGACTTTGATGTCTTCAGTAATACATCATTAGACACCATAGCTAGTATGTCACCGTCTTTAAGTGTTGGTTGCTGAGACAGACCCTCAAGATGGATAGACTCTGACTGAACAATATTTGTTTGATCTTCAGGAAAATAACCAAAGTCATTCCTCCCATATCATAGGGTATCTCACTTGCAATTTCAGTCATCACAGAAGACCTTTCAGCATCAGCAATCACATTTCCTGAGTCATCCAACCTCTGACTAGATGGTTCTTGTGTTGTAGTGACTGTAATCTGATCTATACTACTATTCACCACTGGTGCAATAGTATCTTCTGTTGACTGCTTCCCTTTATCAACTACCTCCTCTTGTTCACCTTGAGTTGAAGCATCTTCAACAATGACATCCTTGTCAAATAAATATGCATGAAGGGATTGAAGTGCAACATGCTTAGGAAGTCCAAATTTCTTGTGCAATTCCTTTCTGACTGATACATAGAAGTACATCTTCATTAAATCAAGTCTTTGATGTAACAGTCCATATTCTCCAGGAAATGAAAGTTTGGGAACTCTTTCAATCAGAAAATCTAGAACAGGCCTGGAAAGCTTCACTTTTAGAGAAATAAGTTCCATAGCCAGTCTGTATGATAATGTAGTTTCCCATGAAGAATCAATATCCAGATCTTTATTGTCAATTGCTGACTTGAATACTTCTTTAGTTGTAGAGACCTGCACAATGTTAGTTGGACTAGACTCTGTGTATAGGTAACAATTGAATCTTTCTCTTTGTTCTCCTGGTATAGTGAGCAATAGATTTATCTTGAGAAGACTCAGGAGGTGTAGACACAGAAGTGATCTTGGGATGAGATCATTTTTCAATAGACACAGTCTTTTGAGAGACAGTATCCAGTAGCTGTTCCATCTCTTTGTCCTAGTTTAGAAAGTTGAATTGCAGCCTTCAATTCTGCTCTCTCAACAAGATATATATTATCATCATATTCACTAGAACTACTACTAGAAACAACAAATCTTCTTTTCTTTACAACTGATGTATTTTGAAAAACACCAGAGGTTGGTTTCTTTGAAACAATAGGCTATGGATCAAAATTTGGTTCTAGAATTGTTTCAGAGACTGTAATATTTTTGGCTACTTGGGTAAACACACGGGGGTTCTCCTCCAATTGAGATTCCTGAGTCATTTCACCACCAAAGAAAGAAGAATGATAGATAGTAGGAAGATGAGTTCTTAAAAGTACCTGAACATGATTTGGATAGTGTAATGCAGGTATTTCATCTAAATTCTTTTCATTGTCCTTCTTTGTAATGTCAGAGAAAATTCTCTTTTGCTGTACATAAGAAGAAACACAATATTTTCTACCAAATCTAGCTTCAACATCAGGAATGAAATGGTTAATAAACAGTTGAATGAATCTGTGATAATAAACCATATTTCTGTCATGATCTCTTGACCCAAGTTTAATACACATCTGACTTAAGATAATGTGACCAAAATTAATTACTCTGTTATAAAGAAAGCCATATGCAATATGTGATGTAACAACAGTAATTTGTTGAAAAGAACTACATTTACCAGTAAAACATTTAGCAATTTGATCAAAAAAGAAAGACCATTCTTTCCTAAGAAAGGATCTATTTAACTGGCTCATGTTATCTAGAGGTCCATTATACCCTAACTTAGATAACATAGTTCTAACATCATCATCAGATGGTACATTCTCAAAATTCGTACTAACAGGTAAGTGAAGTACTGAATTAACAACCGATTCAGTAATATCAAATGAGTCTTGTCCTAAGTGTAGAACAATCTTACCTGATTGACTCTGAGTAGAATCAATTATCTCAGCATTCTCCCAAGCTTGTGAAACAGCTACTTGATTAATTTGTGGAGATGCTGTCAAGGCATAACTTAATTGTCCTTTCGCCATAAAGTCCATAATTGGGTGAAAATCAGTTGACACCCATTCCTTGTTGGTGATAGCTGCAACATGATTGTTCATCATAAAATCAAAGTCACCAAACTTGAAAGCTACTGATTTTGGTAGTCTTCTTTGAGTTGCCATTTTGATCTGAAAAGAACTTAAGAAATCTTTGAAATTGATTAGTGATTTTGAAAACTCAAGAGTGTTTTTGCTTTAGAAAATGAAATTAGAGAAAACAATTACACGATTATAGTGTCAAAATAATTATATTTCAAAAATCCTTCAGACCCATTATCCCACGTTGACACGTAGGTTGACAGGTGTCAGTCCCTGAAAAATACAGTTACCCACGACTTTTGGAAAATAAAATCCAAAATTAATTTCAAGTAAATTAAATCAAGGTAAAATCAAGATAAAAATCAATACTGATCAACTTCCTTTTCCTGATGTGATCTTCTCATCAAGATAATCAAACGATTCAATGTGATTTCTGAATAGAAAGAATTACTAATCCTGATGTGAACACACTTGTATTCCTGATCAATATCATCCTGATTCCAGAGACTAAATGGAGTTTCCACGTGGCATTTTCTTTTACCTGTAAAAGAAATAAATAAAATCTGAACAAAATCAATTGGTTTGATTCGTTCAATATTTCTTGAAAATACAAGAAATACAGTCACACATAATTATGATTGACTACATTGATATCCCCCAAACGACTGTTCAGCTTTCCACGTCTTTCTATAAAAGAAACTAATGTCTTTTGCCATTCTCCAAAACCTTTTCATTCTTTTCTCTTTTCATCATGGCTTTCAACCCAAATCTTCATATGAACCCTAGCTTTTGGTTCATTACCACTGAGAAGTTCTTTACTCTTGATGATCAGGAGCAAGTAAACTATCTCTTAGAAGAGATGACTTTTCTCATCGAGTCAGATATGGTTGGTCTTAACTCAGATGATTTCCACGAATCTCTTCTAAAACATCTACCAGTTGGATACAATTCTCCTCTAAGCTCTTCACACCTTGAGGATGAAGAATTTGGCGAAGAGTCTGAGGTTGATCTTGATGGAGATGCTATTCATTTTCTTCAATAAGTATGAAGATGAGTCAGCTGCTCTCATTCAAGTCGTCCAGACAAGGAATCTAATCTTGAGATGCTCCTTGTCCTGAAGTCGATCATTGAAGATTGAAGCAGCAACAACTTTAAACAAGAATAGAATTATCAGTAGTAGTTAGACAAAAAGAAGAATTGTATTTCATTTCCATGTATGTAATGCTTTTGATTAATGAAAATACAAGTTTTCTTATTATCTACTTGTCTATCGTTGTTTATTGACTGATCTGAATAATGATATAAATTATCAATATGCATGTGATAAAACTTTCTAACATAGACTTTAACAAAACTCAGAATTGAACCACTGAATAACATGAACTTCAGAATTTGAAACAGTAAGACACACAAATTTCACAATCCTGATACTGACGATACAATCCTGATGTCAATACTGATGACATCAGCATACTGATAGCAATCCTGATCCTGATGTTTATTAATAAGTCTATCATACTGAAATTTATCAAGATAAAATGTTACAGCTTAAGCATTTAACAATCAAGTATAGATCCTGACAAAAATATCAAGTCTATAAACTGAAACAACGTACCTTGCTACTTGTGCAGATGTTAAAGATCTAAAAATTTAACATTACTAACTCACTAACCAATCTAATGAATGTTGCCTCATCAAGTGGTTTAGTTAGAATATCTGCAAGCTGTTTGTCAGTAGGAACAAAATGAAGTTCCACAGTACCATTTTCAATATATTCTCTAATAAAATGATACCTGACATTAATGTGCTTAGTCCTTGAATGTTGAACTGGATTTTCTGCAATTTTGATAGCACTAGTATTATCACAAAACATAGGAATATTACTAAGTGTCATACCATAATCCACCAACTGATTTCTTATCCAAAGGAGTTGAGCACAACAACTGCCTGCTACAATGTATTCAGCTTCTGCAGTTAAGGTTTAAACTGATTGCTGCTTCTTGCTTGCCCAAGAAATCAAACTGTTTCCCAAGAATTGACATGTACCTGTAGTGCTTTTCCTGTCTATTTTACACCCTGCATAATCAGAGTCTGAATAGCCAATTAGGGAGGAATCATATTCTCTTGGATACCACAAACCAAGATTTGGAATTCCCTTGAGATATCTAAAAATTCTTTTCACAGCAATTAAATGAGATTCCTCAGGATCACTTTGGAATCTAACACATAAACAGGTAGAAAACATTATATCTGGTCTACTTGCAGTTAGATATAACAGTGAACCTATCATGCCTCTATAGCTAGTGTTATCAACACTCTTTCCCTTAGGATCAGAGTCTAGCTTAGTGGCTGTTGCCATGGGTGTCTTTGCAACTGCACAATCTTGAAAGTCAAACCTTTTGAAAGGATCTTTGATATACTTTGACTGATTAATGAAAATACCAGTCTCGGTCTGTTTGACCTGCAAGCCTAAAAAGTAATTTAGTTCACCCATCATGCTCATCTGATACTTAGACTGCATAAGCTTGCTAAACTTAGCACATAACTTTTCATTAGTAGAACCAAATATAATATCATCAACATAAACTTGAAGTAAAAGCAAATCACCTTTTATCTTTCTAAAGAATAGAGTTTTGTCAATTGTACCTCTGGTGAAGCCATTTTCAAGAAGAAATTTAGACAACGTCTCATACCATGCTCTTGGTGCCTGCTTTAGTCCATAGAGTGCCTTGTCAAGTTTGTAGACATGATTTGGAAACTTTGGATCAACAAAACCAGGTGGTTGCTCTACATACACTTCCTCATCAAGCTTGCCATTAAGAAAAGCACTCTTTACATCCATCTGGTATACCTTAAATTTTGAATGAGCTGCAAATGCAAGAAATATTCTGATTGCTTCCAATCTTGCTACAGGTACAAAGGTTTCATCATAGTCAATTCCTTCTTCCTGAGAATAACCCTTGGCCACCAGTCTTGCTTTGTTTCTTACAATCATACCAGATTCATCTAGCTTGTTTCTGAAAACCCATTTAGCACCAACAATAGATCTATCTTTAGGTCTTGGTACCAGTTTCCAAACTTTGTTCCTCTCAAACTCATTCAATTCTTCCTGCATCGCTATTACCCAATCAGGATCCTGTAAGGCTTCTTCAACCTTCTTAGGTTCATTCTTTGAGAGAAAACAACTATACAAACATTCATTTTGAATTGATCTTCTAGTTCGAACACCAATATTTGGATCACCAATAATCAAATCTTTAGTATGATCCCTTGTCCATTTTCTAACAGGTGGTAGATTACTCCTGCTAGACTCTCCCCCTAAGTTAGTGGTATCTCTTGAAGAAGAACTTTCTCTGCCTTCAAAAGCTCCACCTTGATCAGTAGAATCAGTAGATTCCATACTGCTACTAGTTTCTAATCTTCCTTCATTAGACTCTGAAGGATCAGTTCCTGATGGAGTAGACTCTGAATGACTAGTCTGCTCCTGATGAGTACTGTGTTCTCCTTGATTAAATTTCTCCCCCTCAACAGTAGCATTCCTTTGAGAAGTAATAGATGTAACACCCCCAGATCCGGGGTCCGGGATCCGGTGGTTACGGTTTCCAATTCTGTCCACAATAATTGAACTTTCCTTAACATAAAATAAATTACGTCTCTATAACCCAACACAACAATATAAAACACTCCCGTTATAGTCCCAGAGATGAAATCAGAGTAACAATCAAATTTTTATTAATCACATTATGAGTTCTTACAATCCAAAAGAATTTCAATATAAATACATACTCTTTGCCATCCATTTACATAAGTCATACTAGACTATATTCTTGGTACTGAAAGAATAAATATATCCTACCAATAGCTTCTTCTTCAGCTCTGGTAGTCTCATCGTCCTCGCCCGCGTCGAGTGCGCCTTGTGCGAGTCATGTGGTCTAGCTGTTGTTGTGATATAATAATAAAGCAAGGGTGAGCAATAGCCCACCAACAATAATATATAACTGAACGATAATGTAACAGTTCAAAAGTATCTTTCAAACCATATGCCATGCATTTACGGAAATGATGCCAGTATAATATGAACGATGAAGTTACAAGGTAACTTAAAGTATTTGTTTGTAGAAATATCTGCTACATCAAAGTAAGCGAGATGTTCTTATTGTTATTAAGAAGAGGAACTTGCAAGAAAAGGTTGCAATTCCAGTTATGACACTTTTCCAATTCTGCCAACAGTAATCATGTTGCAGGAAATAAATAAATTTGGATGATGAACCAATGATGGAGTATTCACCGCGCCCGCTGTTCCAATCTTGATGATCAGTCGAGATCGTACAGCTCAATTTAGATTTACTACCGGTAGAAGGAAGAACTGACGGCTTTACTTGTATACCGCCTTACTAGCTCTCCCCGGCCAACGGTTGGGCCAAAGGGGATGGACCGGCGCTACTCGGCCTCTTACACGACTCCTAGTTCAAATAGAATTCATGATTCTGAATGTAACGTTCGTCCCCCTTTCCCCAAGTATAATACTTGTTGATAAGACTCCACAAAGTAGTCGTATCTAGTTGGAAAGGAAAATTTACCAAAAACTCCCAAGCTATTACTTGGTAACGGATATCAACTTGTTCCAGTAATCTTACCCCTCGAAAGATGAGAAGGTATGCAACGACTTAATAAGTCAACAGCACCCGAGTTGCGGGTGAAGGGAATACTTTATGACCGGGAAGTCGACAAGATAAATAACAATTTCCAAGTAAGGTTCCCTTATTATTAGAGAGGTAGACTCAAAGAAGAATGATGTCTGAGAACCTTTCTTGATATAAGATTAATAATAATATGACTCCGAAATATTTTTCGTAATAATCGAAGAAGATAAACCTTATCAAAGTTATTCTAAGTATGGAATAAATATTCAGAGAATATTTATTGAATTAAAATATTTTACAGAATATTTAGGAATATGAAAGAATATCTTTAATCAGAGTATCTCTCAAATAATTCTTGAAGAAATATCGAGAGAATATTTATTGCATAATTAAATATTCAAATGAATATTCAAAATAATATTCATTAATTAATAAGACCTGAAAGGAATATTTAAAATATTTAAAATAATATTCGATGATTAAGTAGAACCCTGGATGAATATTCAAAATAATATTCATAATTAATTAGGAATTTAAATGAATATTGATAAAGTAATATTCATTTACTGGATAATATTCTAAATGAATATCAAGTAATGTTCATTTAGTAATCCAAGCTTTAAAGGAATATTCGAGATAAGACTCGATAAATAAATCAAGTTTCAGATGAACATTAAAATAATATTCGACAGGTAATTACTATCTTAAATGAATACTCCAAAAGTAATATTCATTTAATCAATAATATTCTAAATGAATATCCAAATAATATTCATTTAGTAGTCAACCTTTAGAAGAATATTCGAAATAATAATCGATAATTAATTCGACTCTGAATGAATATTGAGAAATATTATTCGTTGAATAGTTACGTTCAAATAATTATTTGAAGTAAGGATCGTTAAAATAATTAGTCTCGAACGAATATTCAAATAATATTCGTCGCCCAAATAATAGAAAATATTTACTTAAATATTTTCCTCCGAGGTAATCTCGATATATCAAGGAATATTGACTCCCGGTCTATTTTTGATTAATAAGATGTATACGCCCTTCTATGAGGGTCTTACAATAACCGGCTTATAACTGATATATAACTATCTAGCTTATAAGCCAACAATAACATTCAGGGAACAAGTATATCAATTCAACTTGAAAGTAGGCATGCATGCAATGGCATATGTATATCAGTAATCATATATATATATTTATTCAATCACAACAACAGCCTTAAAGAAGGGAATCGAAACTTGCCTGGTAGTCGAGTACGGTAAGGGGTAGTAGTAGCGGGTCCCGGTTCAGCTTGGTGATCTATAAATAGCCAAGGCATTCGGGATTAATCACTTAACATATTAAAAGTTAAGTTATACTTAAATCGAAATACGTTCTCGAGTTATCTCGTTATACCCCCTTTAGTGGATTACTTATTATCACTGATCCGACCCGACATTCGTTCGTTAATACGACATGTCACTGCATTTATACTTGGGACATACTTAAGTCATATGAGTTCTAAGGTTGATCGTTACGAACCAATATTATACTCCGAGTTTTATCGCCCGTTTTCTAAGTGTTTTACCGAAGTTATAAAAGAGTCGTCTTTTAGGGGTTCGTTCGCGTTTAACCTCGACTCGAACATTTTTAATAAATCGAAAAATGATCCTTTTGACATATGGTTTTCTTTCACGCCTTCCTTTTTACCTCTAGTATTTATTTACCAAGATTCTCCATGACGTTACATAGTTTACGAGGGTTCAATTATAGTTACGAACTTTCGTTTACGGATTCGAACTACTTTTAGTAATTTGGTCATAAATCCTAAACCGTAAGTCCGTTTCACGTGATCTTTATATCAAAACGAAGCTTAGAACATTACCTATCCTATCATGGTAGATAAGGTCTCTGGACAGTAGGGGTTCGACATGGAAAATGGCATACAAAACATGGTATTGTAAAATCGGGCATTATAACGGCTGTAAATCGAATATCTACCAATTTCGAATCTTCCCCTAAACATAGTATCCAACCCAAACATCATATACATGACTTATACACATGAACTGAGGCCAAGCAATGCCTTTCCGTTCATCTAGCTATTTACATCATTAATCCAAAATCCATACATAATCATGCTTATAATCTCAACATAACCATAACTAAGTTATAACTATCATAAACATGCTTAAATCTCAAACAAGGGTTAGGGTTTCAAGAGCTTTATACCTTCCTTAGATAGTGATATAGCCTTACTAAGCCTTGTATGGTCCTTAGGAGTGCTTAAACTTGCTAGAACAATCAAAAGATTCAAAGAAAACAAGGTTAATACATGAAGAACACTATTCATCATCATCTTTAGTGATTTTTTTGAAAATGGAAACAAAGGAATTTGGGCTTGAAATTTCTAGGAGATTAGTTTCTTGAATTATAGGACTCACCTTAAAAATTACAAGATCAAATGATGGTTGGAAGTTGGATTTTGGTCTTGAATTTAGAGCATAGGTCGAATGGATGTAATGGAGAGAGAGGTTTGATATTTTTGTGTTCTTTGCTTGGTTAATGTGATAATAATGCATCAAGTGGATGAGGTTTAGATAATATCTCATCTAAAAGCCACTTTAATAAAGTGATGATGTATAGGATGATGAAAATGGATGGACAAGTGTTGAGATTTTGATGGTTCTCATGTAACTAGTGGTTTGATTTTTGCTAAGTGCTATTTAATCTCCAAACATGCTAGTTACTTATGTAACTAAGTAGTTACTAGATATTTCTTCTAGTATCTTGCACAAGACTCTTGCTTCCTCTGCTTGTTTCTGTGTCCAGTTATTGCCCGTTTCGATTGATCGTTCGTAGGAATATTTCACGGATTTCTAATTAGGGTTTACCGGGAATCTTTCTAATATTAATACTATCATTCTCCATCTTTCTTTCTAACTTTCCAATTTATATTCCTTAAATCCATTCGTTAAATACTTAGGGCTATCAGTGTCTAGGGAACTCTCGGAGAAAATAAAAGTGCGGTTTTTCAGAATCCGACAGCTTTTACATACACTCTTTTTCCCTCCGGATCACTAATACGAACTCGGAAATCCGTTCCGAATACTTCTATATAGTGTCGTCTCATATTATTATATACTCCCACCAAAACACTATTCATTTTGCATTCTTTACTCGTTCTCTTAGGGTTGTATAATTGTTCGTATTCTCTTTCGATCGTTCCTTATCCTTTTTACGGAACTACTGGATTAATCGTTACCGATCTGGATGACATGAGAATATTCTCCTGCTTGAAATTGCCATATCTTATTCCCTTAGAAGATAGATTATTCTTACCTATGTTGTTACCCTTTAGCATTCTTCAAGACATAGAAATAATAAAGTCGAATTCCATTCATTCTTTCCAAATATCAATTATTACCTTGTAGCCATAACCACTCCTCAGTGGTTTCCTACCTTCATTCTTAAATCAATATAATAACATCCCAAAATATCAAATCCTCAAAGTTACTATCTCAATTCTTGGATTATAATAATATTTAATCCACTGCCCGGTCAAATATTATACCGAAAAGAATTTGGAATTTCTGAATTCCGATCGTCTCTGCATTCACTTATTTCCTCCGCGTATCACTAATATGACTTCGAAACATCCATATCACGTCCCGTACATAGGGTGGCGTGAAAAGTTTTCCAACTTACAAAATCACTATTCATCCACCAAATTACTATGCATGTACAGGAAACACTATGCACGTACGAGAAACACTATGCACGTACGGAAAATACTATGCACGTACGGAAAATACTATGCACGTACTCATTTCCCTTCAAGGATCCATTAGCTCCTTCCTGGATGGTAGATTATTCTTATCTAGGTCCTCAACCATCGAATTACTCTATTCTGACAATATACCAATGCATCAGGATCATTGTCCAAAGCAATATCCATTCATTACAATCATTGTTCTTTGAAACCACCATTCATTAAAGCTGGTGACCTTGTTGTCGGAATCATTGTTCCTCATTTTATCATTACTTAATAAAAAGTTTTTAAGTATATCCAAAATTTGGGGTTCTTACAATAGAATTATCCTCTGGAGAACCTTCATCATCGTGGTGCGACACGGAGTTCCAGTATCAATAGTCTCAGACCGAGATCCAAGATTTAATTCGAGATTCTGGAGAAGTTTTCAAGAATGTTTGGGCACCGAATTAAAAATGAGTACTGCTTACCATCCTCAGACTGATGGACAGAGTGAAAGAACGATTCAAACAATTGAAGATATGCTCCGAGTTTGTGCATTGGATTTTGCAGGAAGTTGGGATGAACACTTGCCGTTAGTGGAATTCTCATACAACAATAGCTTTCATGCTAGCATCGGTATGCCACCGTATGAAGCGTTATATGGATGAAAGTGTCGATCTCCAGTATACTGGGAAGAAGTTGGCGAGCGAAAGATACTCGGACCTGAGTTAGTGCAGCAAACCAAGGAAGTAGTTCAACTTATTCAGAAACGGTTAGTAACAGCTCAGAACCGACAGAAGAAATACGCTGATTTGGCCAGAAAGAATATGGAGTATGAGGAAGGAGAACAAGTTTTGTTGAAAGTGTCTCCGTGGAAGGGGTTGGTAGGATTTGGTAAGAAAGGAAAATTAAGTCCAAGATTTGTTGGGCCTTTCGAGGTATTGAGGAAAGTCGGGAAAGTCGCCTACGAGTTAGCTTTACCGCCTCATATGCAACATATCCATAATGTGTTCCATGTATCCATGCTTAAGAAATACCATCTGGATTCTAAACATGTCATTGAATATGAGCCGATAGAGATTCAGCCAGATTTATCTTATGTGGAGCAGCCTATCAAAATACTAGATCGAAAAGAAAAGGTTTTGAGGAATAAAACAATTCCTATAGTGAGAGTTTTGTGGAGAAACCCCAAGGTGGAAGAATCAACTTGGGAGTTGGAAAGCGATATGCTGGAGAATTATCCTCAATTATTCTCCTAGGTGAGATTCTGGGGACAGAATCCTTTTAAGGGGGGAAGGTTATAACGCCTTAGAAATTTCAGAATAATTAATCACTAAAAGTTATTTATTTTATTATTAAATGTGAATTATGTGGCGTATATAACTGTTGTGGAGGTGATGTGTCTGTGGAATAATATTTGGAGGTCAGATTGATATTTTATATGTGTTATGTAAGCCCGACTATTTTAATTATATTTTTGGGATTTATTTCCTATTTAATTGTGTTATAATTATCTTCTGTGAATTTTATTAAATCTTCGGGATTGGCAGAAATCCTGAAATCTTCTTCATTATTAACTTTATTAGTTTATATGACTTTTAAAAATATTGGGTGAATTATTTTTGGGTTTCAAGGATTTTAAAATGATTTTATGAATTATTTTTCAATTTAAGGATTCAATCTTGTAAAATCCATATTTAATTCGTTTTTGATCCTAAAAATATTTTAAAAATATGTGGGTGATCTTAATTTTTCATTCTTCATTTTTATTTTTTAAAATTTGATATTCCATCCAATTTATATTTAATTATGATTTTATGAATGTGATTTTATGAATTCTATTTAAGAGTATTCCTAAATTGTCTTTTTAGAATATTTTTTCCCCCAAAATCAATATATCCAATCCCTAAATCATCCAGTTCTGTCCAAATTAAGTAGTCGAGTTGTTCTTGTTCGAGACATCTCTAGAATCTCTCGGTGCTATCTAAATCACTCTCCTTAATCTCTCAAACCGATTCCAACGATCTCTCCTTTCTTCTTCCGTATTGTTCTTCCCTGGCACCATTCCTCTCCGAGACGGTGGGTCTCTTTCCTTCTTCCCCCTTTTTCCTTGCAGTCCGTCGCATCGTGTGTGTGTGTGTCGTGGCTTGTGTTTCTGGGTGTGCGAGTTGGTTCCGGTTTTTACTGTACGGAAGGATTCTATTTTCCTCCCTGTTTTTTTTTTCAGTTCGTATGTTATCCTAGTGGCGATTCTAGAGTGTGTGGGTAATTGGAAATCAGATTGTGTGTGTGGAAACTGAGCTCCTGGGTTGTGCGATTCCTACCCGTGTGTGTGTGTGTGTGTTTATCCAAGGCGTGGGTTGCAGTGGAGTTGTGGTGTGTGTGAGTTTGGTCATTGGTTTGGGTGGATGGTTCATATGGAACCACTGGATCAATTAAGTGGTGTTGTGATTTGCAATTCTGTGATGTTGCAACTAGTTCCTTGCTTAAATTCCTGTCGTGGCTTGTTAATTCAAGATGTTGTACAATATGATTAATTCCGATTGTAGTACTAGCCTACCTTCCCTGTTTTTGTTGCAATGGTGATTGAATCTTATGTATTGTGTTGCTCGACTGTGTATATGATTCTTGTGGTTCGATTGATTGAGAACCGAAATTATGGTTCTGTAAAATTTGATGGATTTCGTGATGATTACATTCGATTATTAAATTATGTTACCACTGCGTATGATTTAGTTCGAAATTGGTAGAGTTTCGTGATTGGAAACCCGAGTTAGGTTACCTCCGGGACTTTGCCCCATCGACGATGAGATTAATAATAAATTGAGTCAATGGTAATTGGCGATGATGATTATTTTCTGAGCCAAAAATATTTAATATTTAATATTTATTATTTACCTAATAAATTGTAATTTATTATCGAGTTGTTATTAATTGCTTAAATTGTACTGGATTATGAATCAGTGAATTGGAATGTGAATTGGGATTGGATAATAATTATGGATTCGATTGGTAATTGATATTTGTGTTGGTTGTGTCGGTTGTATCCCGACTGGCAGTCCCCCGTGTAAAGGGGATGCCGTCAAAATTTTTCCTAAAATATATATTAAAATCATTTCTTGGAATGAGTATGTATAATTATACAATTTATACGAGTTGTGAGTCGGGCTTCATATTTTAAAATCTATGTAGTATGTGTTAATGTGATTATGTGATTAAATAAACATAAATTAGGGAACTATTCGCAGGGGTAGACTAAGTGGAATGTTTATTTTGGTTAGCGAATATTGAGCAGGATTCTAAAATAGTGTTATATTGTATGTAGATTCCGGGGATAAAGGGAAGGCTAAAGCTGAGGACGTAAAGACACTTCGGATTCTGTGATTTTCTAGTTAAGGCAAGTAAATTGCTTCAATTACCTTTTAAATGAGTTATGATTATAAAAACCTGATTCATATGCTTATTCGAATTACTCTTGATATAATTGTTCCGTTAATTTCCCGAAATTTTGAATATTTAATTGTTATACCCCAAATGGATTCTACTGAGTTGTTGATGCTTTTAGTGAATTGATTTACATCCATATTCCTTGCAAGTATATTATTCCACCTCCCTTTCATGTAAACCACTTCACTTATATTTCCAGCGAATTACGATTATCATAACTTGATTCTTATGCATTTGATTTATCCTTGATATAACTGTTCGGATAATTTCCATTAATTTTGAATATTTAATTGTTATACCCCCAAGTCGATTATATCGTTTCGTTGATCCTTTTAGTAGCTTGATTTAAATCAATACCCCTTTTGCGATATCGAACTTGTCGATATTTAATTCAGAGATTACCCGACCTTATTCTACTTGGTGAGATTGAGATGTTGACCTGGAACAAAAGTGTCCAGGATATTTGACAGTTGAGGTGATCGATTGTTCCGACACCTGATGTCTAGTTAGGATTGGACTGTTAGTTTTTTTTTAAAATGTGGACCGTAAGGGTCGGACCAGATTCGTGGTCAGAAATAATTAAGGCCAATGTGTGCCGTGGATCCATTAAGGACATTGCTGTGTGCGTTTGTCCGGGGTTAGTGCGTGACTGATCAGCAGCCTAACCTTATAATTGTTTTTATTTATAAAATGCATGATAGTCCAATCCTCTTCTATTTTATGATTCAGACAAAAGATGAACTTTCAGTCAAGCTTATATAATGTTGATTGTTAATTCTTGACAATCTTGTAGACATTTCAGTTGTTATTGTTTTAATCATATATATATACATACTTGCTGAGCACTTTGGCTCACTTGCTTGCTAATTCTGTTTCCTCAGCTAAGCCGGAAGATGTCTAGAAGAAGTGGCCGTCTGGTTGGGGTAGTCACCGAGGCAGTCAGAGGGTTGAGGTGGTTGGCTGGGTAGTGAGCATATATCTTTGTTTATATTATGTCTGTATTTGTAGGCAGATTATCATATTTAATGGGTTGTATATTATTTGATTCAGTTCTGGGTTGTAATAGCTATTGGTAGTTGTTTCATACAGTGACCTGTGAGCGGTCTGGGTTGGTATGGTTTTATTTCCTTATGGTTTAGTATATCTTGTGCATGTGGACTGTTTTAGTTATACTTAGTTGTTTGAGCAGGTGGTTAGTTCGGTTTATGATTACATCATGCCGAAATTTCTAAAATTTCTTCTATATTAATATTTAATTGAGTATAAAAGTTTATATTATTATTGTTGGCAAGTGAGGGTGTTACAAGTTGGTATCAGAGCGACAGGTCACAGTCACTGAAACAAGTAGGTGGGGAGTCGGGGTAGAGTTATGAGAAAGGTTAGGATTGTTTCGTGAGAGATAGGAAGTCTAATTATATATATATATATGTATACATCAGGCACCTGCTTCAGGTTCCGATTCAGTCCCGGACGAGGATCCGGAAGGAGGGGCTTCTGTACCGCAGCAGATTTCCCCGGGGGCTATGCAGCCATTCGTAGGATCGCAGGGCTCGGTGAATGGGCCAGCATATCAGTACACTCCTCAGCCTGTACCATACCATGTGTACGAGCGAGTGGCCAGAGAAAGGGACTATCTCTTAGGGCAGATGGCAGAGTTGAGAGCTATGAGGGCTGGGGAGGAGGATCGGGCTAGAGATCGAGATAGAGCGGTAGCTGAGCTGGAGGATGTCCGGAGGCGAGTACGAGCTCTTAGACGTGTTATCATTAGGCGGGGACGGATTAGATCCCGAGATGAGCCGGCATTCGTGACACAGCAGGTGACTTTAGGTCTGGTGAGGGCAGAGCTGGAGAGCATTCTGGGATCAGCTTGGCGGGGAGAGTCGGATGACGATGATGACCAGTGATGATTAGGGTAGTATGATGATGTGGTATTTAGAGGCATGTTATGGCAGTAGTAGTACGTCAGGATTTGCAGTGCGACCAGTTTTGTTGTATATATCTGTTGTACTGTGACTAGATGCTAGCAGTCTCCTCTTTTAGTATTATGTTGTACCCTTATCGAAGCGTTGTTCTTACGCTTGTATCAAATCTATCTATATATATCATTATCACTTTTGCAGAACTGTGTTAAATTTCCTTATACTGTCATTTACTTAAGCATCTTATTTACTGCTCGTTTCATATTTACTTTCAGCACCATTTCCTTCTAGCATTGTTTTTACTTTCGATACTATGTTTGATCTTAGCATTATGACTATTGTTTCTTTATGGTACCTACTGAACGTTTGTGAATACCTTGTGTAACCTTGGATTGATATCCTATTGCACCCTGTGAATCAGTTGTTGACCGGAATTTTGGTTGGAGACCTTGAATTACTTTTCAGCAATATATGCATTGTTTGTTTAAGTTGGATCATTTTGAGCTATTATTTTCTAAACCCGAATTTAATATAATTGTTCATTGATTTCAGAAATATGCCTCCAAGAAAGAAGAAACAAAATACCCGAACCACCGATCAGGGTGAACAAGCTAATCCACCTCCTGTTGGTCAGATGGACCCTGCCTTAGCACAAATATTACAAACTCTTGTTCAGCAGACTGCTACTCTAGCACAGCAACAGCAGCAATTACAGCAGCAGTTGTTGGCTCAGCAGCAGCAACAGCAACAACAGCAGCAACAACAGCAACAACAGCAACAGCAGCAGCAGCAGCAGCAGCCACCTGTTCCTCCGGTGGTTACTTTTAAGTCTTTCCAGGCAGTTAAACCTCCTGAGTTTAAAGGAACAGCGGACCCGGTGGAGGCGAGATCTTGGTTAAAAGAAATGGAAAAAGCTATTGCACTGGTGGGGGTCCCAGCAGATAAACAAACTGAGTACGTAAGTTATTTCTTGAAAAATGAAGCCACTTATTGGTGGGAGTCGGTGAAGATGTTGGAAGCTACTGAGGTGATTCCTTGGGAAAGGTTTACAGAGCTATTTTTGGAAAAGTATTTCCCCGACTATATGAAAGACCAGATGGAGATGAAGTTTTTGGAGTTGAAATAGGGGAAAATGTCGGTGACAGAATATGAAACCAAGTTTACTGAACTAGCTAGGTTTGCTCCGGCCTATGTGGACACGGAGAGGAAGAAGGCTAAGAGGTTTCAACAAGGATTGAAACCATGGATTCGTACTAAACTAGCAGTTTTGGAACTGGAGACTTATGCAGCGGTGGTGCAGAAGGCCATGATAGCTGAAGGAGAAAGCGAAATATACTTCAAGGAAAAAGAAGGAAAGAAAAGAAAGGCTGGGTCAATGGGGGAACGACAAGAGCAAGGCAGTTCTCAGAATGTGCCAAATAAAAAGCCAGGATTCCAGCCAGGAAAGTATGGGAACCCTAAGAAGCCGGGATCAGGGAATGGGGGCCAAGGAAATAGAATTCAAGATGCGAGTCAGCAGAAATTGGTTAGGCCACCCTTGGCAGAATGCAAGACTTGTGGGAAGAGGCATCCGGGAGTGTGTACAAAGTTGGAGGTGACGTGTTACAAATGTAATCAAAAGGGTCATTATGCTCGGGAATGCAAGGCAGGAATTGTGTGTCACCGTTGTGGGAAGCCAGGGCATATAATGAGAGACTGTAAAGTACCTGTAGTGAAACCTCCAGTTCTGGCTAACCCAATACTGTAAGCAATTGAAGCACCCCCAACAGCAAGTGTCAGACCAGTGGCGAGGACTTTTAACATGACTCTGAACGAAGCTATTAAGAATTCGGATGTGGTAGCAGGTACGCTCCCTGTAAATTCTGTTCAAGCTAAAGTATTAATTGATTCCGGGGCTACGAAATCCTTTATATCCAAAGAATTTGTTCAAAGGTTAAATTGTGAGGTATGCATGTTACGGGAGGCTATAGTTATAGAAATAGCTAATTCAGAACGAATTTCGGTTACTCAAGTGTGTCCTCGTTGCAAGATTGATATTTCAGGGCATTGTTTTTACGCTAATTTGATACCCTTTCAGTTAGGTGAATTTGATGTTATCTTAGGAATGGATTGGTTAACAGAGAATAATGCCCAAATTGACTGTAAGAATAAAAAGGTGATCCTTAAACCCTCCGAGAATGTAGAGGTTACCTTTAGGGGTCAGAGGCAAAATAGGAGATTTTTAACGATCATTCAAACAAAGAGGTTGTTGAGGCAAGGATGCGAGGGTTATATGGCTTATGTCATGGATACTAGTCAAGAGGTGCCTAAGATAGAGGAAATTCCAGTGGTAAATGAATTTCTTGATGTTTTTCCGGATGAACTTCCTGGTTTACCTCCGGATAGAGAAATAGAATTTACCATCGATTTAGCCCCAGGAACTGAACCCGTGTCAAAGGCTCCTTATCGAATGGCACCTGTAGAGATGAAGGAATTGGCAGTTCAATTGCAAGATCTTCTGGAGAAAGGTATTATTAGACCTAGTGTATCGCCGTGGAGAGCTCCGGTATTATTTGTAAAGAAGAAGGATGGAAGTATGAGACTGTGTATCGATTATCGGGAACTAAATAAGTTAACCATTAAGAATAAATACCCTTTGCCAAGAATTGACGATTTATTTGATCAATTAAAAGGAGCAACTTGTTTCTCGAAGATTGATTTGCGGTCAGGATATTTTCAATTAAAGATTAGACCGGAAGACGTTCCAAAAACAGCGTTTCGGACTAGGTATGGGCACTACGAGTTCTTAGTGAAGGCCTTTGGGCTAACTAATGCACCAGCAGCGTTCATGGACCTAATGAATAGAGTCTTCAAGAAATATTTGGATAAGTTTGTGATTGTGTTTATAGATGATATTTTGATATACTCGAAGACCGAAGAAGAGCATGCAGGGCATTTGAGAATAGCCTTAGAAACGTTGAGGAAAGAGAAATTGTATGCGAAATTTTCCAAATGTGAGTTTTGGTTGAAAGAAGTGCAGTTTTTAGGGCATGTCATCAGCAGTGAAGGGATTAAGGTGGATCCTGCTAAAATTGAAGCCGTGATGAATTGGGACAGACCTAAAACACCCACAGAAGTTCGAAGTTTCTTAGGATTGGCGGGATATTATCGAAGATTTGTTCAAGACTTTGCGAAGATAGCCACCCCACTAACAAAGTTGACAAGGAAGAATGAAAAGTTTGTGTGGAATAAGAAGTGTGAAGAAAGTTTCCAGGAATTGAAGAAGAGATTGGTGACTGCACCTGTATTGACACTTCCAGATGAAAAAGGAAATTTTATGATCTACAGTGATGCATCTCACAAAGGTTTGGGATGTGTACTAATGCAGCACGGTAAGGTAATTGCTTACGCTTCGAGACAATTGAAACCTCACGAGCAGAAATATCCTACTCACGACTTAGAATTAGCCGCGATTGTTTTCGCCTTGAAGATTTGGAGACATTATTTGTATGGGGAAAAGTGTGAAATTTATACGGACCATAAGAGCTTGAAGTATATCTTCACCCAGAAGGAGCTAAATATGAGACAGAGAAGATGGTTGGAATTACTCAAGGATTATGATTGTACCATCAACTATCATCCTGGGAAGGCGAACGTGGTGGCGGACGCTTTAAGTAGGAAGGAGAAAATCAGTATGTTGACAATGCCTGAGGAATTATACAAAGAGTTTGAAAGATTGGAGATAGAGGTGTGTATGCCTGCAAGTAGTACAGATATGGTGTACACTATGACGTTTCAACCAGAATTGTTAGAAAAGATTCGCAGATGCCAGGAGGAAGTCATGAGCGGAGATGTGAACAAGTTAACAGGTGAGGAAATATGCACACAGGTAGATGACAAGGGGATATTGAGATTTTCTTCACGTATTTGGATACCCAATGTGGCAGAGTTGAAGAATGAGATTCTACAGGAAGCCCACAGCTCAAAATATTCGATTCATCCAGGAAGTACGAAAATGTATCGAGACTTGAAAAGAAACTTCTGGTGGCCAGATATGAAGAGAGATATTGCCGAATGGGTGAGTAAGTGTTTGACCTGTCAGAAAGTAAAAGTAGAACATCAAAGGCCAAGTGGGATGCTACAACCATTAGAGATTCCCGAGTGGAAATGGGAACATATTGCGATGGATTTTGTGGTTGGATTGCCAAGGACGAGGGCTAATCATGATGCTATCTGGGTAATTGTTGATCGATTAACGAAATCTGCACACTTCCTTCCGATAAATGAGAGGTTCTCATTAGACAAATTGGTTCACATATACATAAAAGAGATCGTGGTGCGACACGGAGTTCCAGTATCAATAGTCTCAGACCGAGATCCAAGATTTAATTCGAGATTCTGGAGAAGTTTTCAAGAATGTTTGGGCACCGAATTAAAAATGAGTACTGCTTACCATCCTCAGACTGATGGACAGAGTGAAAGAACGATTCAAACAATTGAAGATATGCTCCGAGTTTGTGCATTGGATTTTGCAGGAAGTTGGGATGAACACTTGCCGTTAGTGGAATTCTCATACAACAATAGCTTTCATGCTAGCATCGGTATGCCACCGTATGAAGCGTTATATGGACGAAAGTGTCGATCTCCAGTATACTGGGAAGAAGTTGGCGAGCGAAAGATACTCGGACCTGAGTTAGTGCAGCAAACCAAGGAAGTAGTTCAACTTATTCAGAAACGGTTAGTAACAGCTCAGAACCGACAGAAGAAATACGCTGATTTGGCCAGAAAGAATATGGAGTATGAGGAAGGAGAACAAGTTTTGTTGAAAGTGTCTCCGTGGAAGGGGTTGGTAGGATTTGGTAAGAAAGGAAAATTAAGTCCAAGATTTGTTGGGCCTTTCGAGGTATTGAGGAAAGTCGGGAAAGTCGCCTACGAGTTAGCTTTACCGCCTCATATGCAACATATCCATAATGTGTTCCATGTATCCATGCTTAAGAAATACCATCTGGATTCTAAACATGTCATTGAATATGAGCCGATAGAGATTCAGCCAGATTTATCTTATGTGGAGCAGCCTATCAAAATACTAGATCGAAAAGAAAAGGTTTTGAGGAATAAAACAATTCCTATAGTGAGAGTTTTGTGGAGAAACCCCAAGGTGGAAGAATCAACTTGGGAGTTGGAAAGCGATATGCTGGAGAATTATCCTCAATTATTCTCCTAGGTGAGATTCTGGGGACAGAATCCTTTTAAGGGGGGAAGGTTATAACGCCTTAGAAATTTCAGAATAATTAATCACTAAAAGTTATTTATTTTATTATTAAATGTGAATTATGTGGCGTATATAACTGTTGTGGAGGTGATGTGTCTGTGGAATAATATTTGGAGGTCAGATTGATATTTTATATGTGTTATGTAAGCCCGACTATTTTAATTATATTTTTGGGATTTATTTCCTATTTAATTGTGTTATAATTATCTTCTGTGAATTTTATTAAATCTTCGGGATTGGCAGAAATCCTGAAATCTTCTTCATTATTAACTTTATTAGTTTATATGACTTTTAAAAATATTGGGTGAATTATTTTTGGGTTTCAAGGATTTTAAAATGATTTTATGATTTATTTTTCAATTTAAGGATTCAATCTTGTAAAATCCATATTTAATTCGTTTTTGATCCTAAAAATATTTTAAAAATATGTGGGTGATCGTAACTTTTCATTCTTCATTTTTATTTTTTAAAATTTGATATTCCATCCAATTTATATTTAATTATGATTTTATGAATGTGATTTTATGAATTCTATTTAAGAGTATTCCTAAATTGTCTTTTTAGAATATTTTTTCCTCCAAAATCAATATATCCAATCCCTAAATCATCCAGTTCTGTCCAAATTAAGTAGCCGAGTTGTTCTTGTTCGAGACATCTCTAGAATCTCTCGGTGCTATCTAAATCACTCTCCTTAATCTCTCAAACCGATTCCAACGATCTCTCCTTTCTTCTTCCGTATTGTTCTTCCCTGGCACCATTCCTCTCCGAGACGGTGGGTCTCTTTCCTTCTTCCCCCTTTTTCCTTGCAGTCCGTCGCATCGTGTGTGTGTGTGTCGTGGCTTGTGTTTCTGGGTGTGCGAGTTGGTTCCGGTTTTTACTGTACGGAAGGATTCTATTTTCCTCCCTGTTTTTTTTTTCAGTTCGTATGTTATCCTAGTGGCGATTCTAGAGTGTGTGGGTAATTGGAAATCAGATTGTGTGTGTGGAAACTGAGCTCCTGGGTTGTGCGATTCCTACCCGTGTGTGTGTGTGTGTTTATCCAAGGCGTGGGTTGCAGTGGAGGTGTGGTGTGTGTGAGTTTGGTCATTGGTTCGGGTGGATGGTTCATATGGAACCACTGGATCAATTAAGTGGTGTTGTGATTTGCAATTCTGTGATGTTGCAACTAGTTCCTTGCTTAAATTCCTGTCGTGGCTTGTTAATTCAAGATGTTGTACAATATGATTAATTCCGATTGTAGTACTAGCCTACCTTCCCTGTTTTTGTTGCAATGGTGATTGAATCTTATGTATTGTGTTGCTCGACTGTGTATATGATTCTTGTGGTTCGATTGATTGAGAACCGAAATTATGGTTCTGTAAAATTTGATGGATTTCGTGATGATTACATTCGATTATTAAATTATGTTACCATTGCGTATGATTTAGTTCGAAATTGGTAGAGTTTCGTGATTGGAAACCCGAGTTAGGGTACCTCCGGGACTTTGCCCCATCGACGATGAGATTAATAATAAATTGAGTCGATGGTAATTGGCGATGATGATTATTTTCTGAGCCAAAAATATTTAATATTTAATATTTATTATTTACCTAATAAATTGTAATTTATTATCGAGTTGTTATTAATTGCTTAAATTGTACTGGATTATGAATCAGTGAATTGGAATGTGAATTGGGATTGGATAATAATTATGGATTCGATTGGTAATTGATATTTGTGTTGGTTGTGTCGGCTGTATCCCGACTGGCAGTCCCCCGTGTAAAGGGGATGCCGTCAAAATTTTTCCTAAAATATATATTAAAATCATTTCTTGGAATGAGTATGTATAATTATACAATTTATACGAGTTGTGAGTCGGGCTTCATATTTTAAAATCTATGTAGTATGTGTTAATGTGATTATGTGATTAAATAAACATAAATTAGGGAACTATTCGCAGGGGTAGACTAAGTGGAATGTTTATTTTGGTTAGCGAATATTGAGCAGGATTCTAAAATAGTGTTATATTGTATGTAGATTCCGGGGATAAAGGGAAGGCTAAAGCTGAGGACGTAAAGACACTTCGGATTCTGTGATTTTCTAGTTAAGGCAAGTAAATTGCTTCAATTACCTTTTAAATGAGTTATGATTATAAAAACCTGATTCATATGCTTATTCGAATTACTCTTGATATAATTGTTCCGTTAATTTCCCGAAATTTCGAATATTTAATTGTTATACCCCAAATGGATTCTACTGAGTTGTTGATGCTTTTAGTGAATTGATTTACATCCATATTCCTTGCAAGTATATTATTCCACCTCCCTTTCATGTAAACCACTTCACTTATATTTCCAACGAATTACGATTATCATAACTTGATTCTTATGCATTTGATTTATCCTTGATATAACTGTCCGGATAATTTCCATTAATTTTGAATATTTAATTGTTATACCCCCAAGTCGATTATATCGTTTCGTTGATCCTTTTAGTAGCTTGATTTAAATCAATACCCCTTTTGCCATATCGAACTTGTCGATATTTAATTCAGAGATTACCCGACCTTATTCTACTTGGTGAGATTGAGATGTTGACCTGGAACAAAAGTGTCCAGGATATTTGACAGTTGAGGTGATCGATTGTTCCGACACCTGATGTCTAGTTAGGATTGGACTGTTAGTTTTTTTTTAAAATGTGGACCGTAAGGGTCGGACCAGATTCGTGGTCAGAAATACTTAAGGCCAATGTGTGCCGTGGATCCATTAAGGACATTGCTGTGTGCGTTTGTCCGGGGTTAGTGCGTGACTGATCAGCAGCCTAACCTTATAATTGTTTTTATTTATAAAATGCATGATAGTCCAATCCTCTTCTATTTTATGATTCAGACAAAAGATGAACTTTCAGTCGAGCTTATATAATGTTGATTGTTAATTCTTGACAATCTTGCAGACATTTCAGTTGTTATTGTTTTAATCATATATATATACATACTTGCTGAGCACTTTGGCTCACTTGCTTGCTAATTCTGTTTCCTCAGCTAAGCCGGAAGATGTCTAGAAGAAGTGGCCGTCTGGTTGGGGTAGTCACCGAGGCAGTCAGAGGGTTGAGGTGGTTGGCTGGGTAGTGAGCATATATCTTTGTTTATATTATGTCTGTATTTGTAGGCAGATTATCATATTTAATGGGTTGTATATTATTTGATTCAGTTCTGGGTTGTAATAGCTATTGGTAGTTGTTTCATACAGTGACCTGTGAGCGGTCTGGGTTGGTATGGTTTTATTTCCTTATGGTTTAGTATATCTTGTGCATGTGGACTGTTTTAGTTATACTTAGTTGTTTGAGCAGGTGGTTAGTTCGGTTTATGATTACATCATGCCGAAATTTCTAAAATTTCTTCTATATTAATATTTAATTGAGTATAAAAGTTTATATTATTATTGTTGGCAAGTGAGGGTGTTACAATGGTTCTTGCTGCCTCTATGAGAGTTCTGTTCTTTCTTTGTACTACACCATTCTGCTGAGGTGTTCCAGGTGAAGAAAACTGTTGAGTGATTCCATTGTCTGCACAATACTCCTCCATTGTAGAATTCTTAAATTCTGTACCATTGTCACTCCTAAGTACTTTGACTTTGTACTCAGAGCTATTCTGAATATTCTTGACAAGATCAATGATTTCCTGAGGAGCTTCATCCTTCTTGTGTAGAAAGAATACCCATGTGAACCTTGTGTAATCATCCACTATAACTTGAGCATATCTTTTCTTGCTGATAGACATAATATTTATTGGACCAAATAGATCAAGATGCAGCATGTGGAATGGTTCAGTAATTGAATTTTCTATTTTGCTCTTGAAAGTGGTTCTTTTCTGTTTTCCAACCTGACAAGCATCATAAAGTCCATCTTGCACATAATTTGCCTGAGGTAGGCCTCTCACTTGATTGTGCTTAACAAGTTGATTAAGCTTCTTGAAATTAAGATGTGAGAGCTTCTTGTGCCAATTCCAGCTTTCTTCATTTGTTGCTTTGCTGTAGAGACATCTAACAATTCCTTTAGATGTATCACTCAAGCTGGCTTCATAAATGTTACCATATCTCTGACCAGTTAGAACAATGTCTCCATTATGCATATTCAAGATTTTGCATCCTTCTCTGTCAAAGATTGATTGGTAACCTTTATCATCCAGTTGACTTATGCTTAAAAGTGTGTGTTTCAAGCCTTCAACCAGTGCTACATTTTCTATGATGACATTCCCCAACACAATTAAGCCATATCCCAGAGTTTCTCCTTTGTTTCCATCTCCAAAAGATATTACTAGGCCAACTTTCCTCTCAAACTTTGTAAGCAGGGACTTCTTTCCAGTCATATGCACAGAGCATCCACTGTCCAAGATAATTGAATGCTTCTTTCCAGTTCCCTGCAAACAAAAAGTAGCTAGTTAGAATTTTTTTAGGACCCAACTTTGATTCGATCCTTTTTTAATAACTTTTGAACCAACAGGCTTTGAAGATTTTGCTTTTGATTTACCTTGTTGCAGAGTCAACGTTAGACTCTAATTTCACAAACTATTTGTGACTAGGAGTTTCAGATTTCAGAGAATAATAGTCATAATACAGTTCAAGATATTCCTTACATATATAAATGGAATGAAGTAAACTACCATAATGATAACAGGGTTCTTGTGGTTGGTATTGAATTCTCTGAGTCTTGGGGAATCTGGACTCAGTTTTCCAAGAAGGTTTTTGATTGCAGTCTAGGGCCAAATGATTATGATTTCCACATTTATAGCATTTCTTCCTAGGTGCATCAGGTACATTCTTGTAATTATTCTCTTTGTTAATACCTTCTTTTCCATTCCTATTTCTTCTGATCTTGCTAGACTCTGAAATACCTTCTAGTCTCTGTTTCAACTGAGACTTAGACAGAAAGCCTATGTTGACATTCTTAGGTTTTTCTAACACTTTCTCATCTAAATTGCTATTGTTAATTTTTTTATGCACAACTGGGGTACCTTTTGAATCAACAAATTTAACATGTTTAGGTTCAGAAACTATCTTCTTACCTTCAGATTTTGATATTCTAGTTTCTTCTTTCCTATTATCCAAGACAATAGCTACATAATTTTCACTTTTATTCTTTCCAAAACCTAAGCCATAGACTTTACCAAGAATTTGATTGTCAATGATTTCTTGAGTCTTTTTACCAGAAGTGTTAATGGTTTTCATCATATCTCTCTCTTCCTCTAGTTCTTTTTTGACATAGTCATAAGCCTCAAGGATAACACCATAATCATGCTTAGCTTTATCAGAGCTTAACCTATATTCTTCCATTCGAATTAACTCAGATTCAAGAAAATTATTTCTACTAACTAATTCATCATTATTAGCCTTAAGTTCATCTTTTTCTTTAGCAAGAATTTTGAAATTAGTCATAAGATTCTTAAACTCAACATGAATAGATCTAATATCATCAGAATCTAAGCTATCAAATGAATCAAGAGAGTGAAGTGATACCTTAACAGAAGATGAAGAAGTTTTCTTTGGAGATCCAGGCTTGTCTGAAGCACTTGCTATCAATGCAATGTTGTCATAATCCAATTCATCTTCAGAATCACTGGAGTCTGCCCAATCCTTCTGTGTGACCATGAGTGCATTACCCTTCCCTGAATTCCTAGGCTTCTTGCACTCACTAGCAAAGTGTCCAAGCTCACTGCAGTTAAAGCGCTTGATCTTGGCCTTATCAAGCTTGATAATTGTACTCTTGCCTTTGTCACTCTTCTTCTCCTCTTTCTTCTGAAAAGATCCTTTGCTAAATCTTCTCCTGTTGAATCTTCCTTTCTTGAAAGCTTTAGCAAACATAGAAAAGAGTTCTTGCATCTCTGATTCAGAATCATTATCTTCAGAGTCTATATCTGCAGTCTCTGACTCAGAACTTTCTTTGCTCTTCTTCTTCCTCAAGTCTCTTTCAGTAAATTCAGACTTTTCTTCTGGAAGCTTCTTTGATTCAGATTGAGCAGTGAGTGCAACAGTTTTCATCTTTCCTTCACTCCTGCTCTTTTTCTGCTGCCTGTAAAGTTCATAAGCTCTCAATTTTCCATAAACTTCTTCTAATGATATTTCATCTAGATCATTAGCTTCCTCAATTGCAGATATCTTCTCATTGTAGAAATCAGGAAGAGCTTTCATGAACTTAGTTTTCATATCCTCCAAGTCATAATATTTACCATGCATGGCCATCTCATTGATGAGTTTAGTAAACCTATCAAAGGTGTCAGTAAGTGACTCACCAGACTTGGATTCAAAGTACTCATACTATTGTATGAGAAGTGTCCTCATATTCTTCCTGACAGGTTTTGTTCCTTCACAGTGAACCTTTAGATTGTCCCATATCTCCTTAGCAGTTTTACAAGAGAGAACATAGTTAGTGAGAACAGAATCAAGACTGTTGAATAGTATGTTTCTCACTTTAGCATCTTTAAGAACGTTCTCCTTTTCCTTATCTGTCCATTCAGATTTAGGCTTCTCTACTGTATGTTCTGGAACAACTTTTCTTTCGATAGTTGCTTGAGGAACAAGCCTTGTTGGAAAAAAAGGCCCATCTCTGATTCTGTCAAGATAATCAGGATCTGTTGCTTCCAGGTGATGCAACATCTTCCCTTCCCATAGAGTATATTCGTTTCTCTTGAGCATAGGGATCTTAGTATTACCATCCTTGTAACCAGACATGATTGCAGATCTTTATGATTATTCGAAATCAACCCGCTCTGATACCAATTGTTAACTCGAATAACTTGTAGAAGGGGGTTGAATACAAGTTATATAATCGTGCCTGATTTTTGCTTGATTAGATGAACAAGAACAAACAAATGAATCAAACTTTGTTTGTATTAAATAAATCAAATACAAACTCTACCAAAGGTGTACAATACCTTTAGCAACTGCTGATAATAAAAATCTCTCTCTCTCTCTGTTTGTTTCGAACTCTCGAATACAAACCTTATACAGAGCTTCACACGATATGCACTCTAAAATTCATAATTCTTTCTTTTACAATGATATAGATAGAGTATTTATAATGGTACCTATCAACTAATAACAGAAAGTAGTGATCTATACATGACAATGTTCTGCCGTCCAGTTGATAGTTTCCATCAATAGAAAATTCTTTCCTTCATGATATCTTCTTGCTTGTTCTTCAAAACAACGATCTTGTTTTATAGCACTTGCCAGTTTCTGTAGCATCCATAATGACATCATCAGTAACACGACTGATATCAGGATTCCACCTTGCATCAGGATTCGACATCCATCAGTATTTGACTTGGCGTATCAGGATTTGATCTCAGTTCCTGACATGTAGTCCTTGATGCACTGCTGTTCCTGAATAAACTCTACAGATTACTGTCTAACGCATATATCCTATAAAAAGTACTAAATCCTTTATAAGATCAGGATTTACAAGAAGTATAAACAAAATTCTATTCTTAACATCACAACTTATGAATTATTCCTAACAGTTATTGCTCAATTCATTGATCGCTCGGAGGAATAACTCAAGGATTTCTAGTTAGGGTTTTACCGGAAACCTTCTTAAAATTTGTACTATCATTTCTATCTTTCTTAATAATCCTCAAATTCAAATTCTTCAAATCCTTTTCATTAAATCCTTAATTCCTTCGATGTCTAGGGGAATCTCGGGAAAAATAAAAGTGTCATTTTTTCGAATCCGACAGCTTTTACATACACTCATTTTCCCCCTAGATCATTAATACGAACTCAAAAATCCGTTCCGGGTACTTCTATATAGTGTCGTCTCATAATATTCCAATTTCCACCAAAAACACTATTCACTACTTATTCTCTTTTTAATCCTTGTACTTAGAAAATATCCTTGTGCTTCCTCGAGAGTTCCTTATCTCTTTTACAAGACCTCCGGACTTATAACAGATATCGATTTGGATGACATGAGAATACTCCTTTGTTCGTATACCCTAACTTACTTTCTTGGAGATAGATTATTCTTATCTAGGTTCTCAACCAATTACATCCTTCTTTGAATATAAACTTTATAATCCAAATCCAATTCCATTAGATAATCGTTCCTTAGAACCATGGTTACATCGTAGTCGTGACTACTATTCCTTCTTACATTAATATATAAGAAAAGTTTTTAATTCTACCAAAAATCTGGGTTCTTACAGTCTCCCCTCCTTAAAAGGATTCCATCCCGGAATCACTCTGAAAATAAATGGGGGTAATGCTAGTTCTCCAATGCGTCTTAAGATCTCAAGTGTCCAATGAATCTCGGGCTCCCTTCCCTTTCTTTTCAAGTCTCGTCAATTCTCCCCCACGGGAATACATTTTGGTATCACGAAGTTTCTAACCTCATATTCTCTATCTTGCTTGCGTAGAAATACACCCTCATAACTTGCTTATCATTCAGCAACTTTGCTACTTTTCGTACAACACACTATTCAGGTTGTGTTCTTACTCGTTCGTATACTATCACCCGTTATTGGTGACTTTAACATCACGATCGCGCTAAGGATTCGGAGATATATATATATATATATATATATATATATATATATATATATATATATATCCTTACTCATATTATGCCTCACCTGATTGTTTTAATCTTCGCAATCTCGATGGACATATAGAAGTGGAAGAATTTATTGAGAGATCACTATGATCCATGAACATTTGTTATATTGCATAGTTAGTACAGAAGGGGGCCAGCCTTCAGTACTTAACAAGCAATTAAACAATTTATGGCATTCCACTTAGACTGCTATCACACAGACAGACAGTCACTCAGTAGTACCTCCCCTCCTTAAATGGTTGTTCTTCTAAATTCAAAAAGAAGATAAATAAGAGAGAAGTAAAGAAAAGAATTTCCAAGAATCATAGAAAATTTTCATGATTGTAAAATATCATACTTAGAATTTACCTCTGAACTATAGAGGTTCATTAGAGAAGAAAATAATTATATCCGTATTCAATATCATGTTATCGAATTTTCGCGTGTCGGCGTATTCTCGCCATTCTGTCCATCATTCTACGGACCCATGCTTTTGTTCAATCTCATTAACATTCTCTTTCAAAATCTTTTTCAATCTTTAGAATTTAATCTTGGGTTCCTCACTTGTCCTCATTGTTATTGGAATTCCACGCCTTACCGTGATTTTTGTCATATGCATAATAGTACTCTATCCGGTTTTAATCCCGGGAGATTGCTAAAGATACATCTATAATCTATTCATAACATTCCTTGTTGTACGCTTCATAGTTACCTCCATAATCTTTCCACATCAATTATATCCTACTTATTACTCAATACACAAATATTTCCGTTACTTATCTCGACTGTTATTTCATTACGGGGATATCCTATGTACTTGATATTTCCCGCTTCGTATCTCGTCACATATGCTCAATAGGCATCACTTCCTAGGGTTCAAATTCCCCTTGGTTAAGCAATCAAGATTCTTGCTTTCTCGCCTCCTACTTCTATCAATATTAATCAATCGGTCCATTCCAAATTTTTTTGAATCCTTTCACCTCAAAGGAAATTTAATCTATATACCGCTTATGCTTTTAAATCTAAATTTTCCATTGTGAATAGCAACACTCACCATGATAATTTACTACTTTTTCTATCCACCTTGCCAAGGCTCTTTAAGAGTTCGCATGCCTAACTCCCTTATTGATCCTCGACTCTATTTCCTTTATATCATCCGTCTTGTTTCTATTTCGACCACAATCTCTTTATGGGTCATCATGGCATTATTATCTATTTCAACATCACGTTATTCAAAAATTGATTAATCCGAAATAACCTTGACGATTCTCTAACTTAGATTCAATGCAATCTATTTTCATCATTCTGATATCTCTACAGTCGTTTGATTCATCATCGTTTGTGGTTTACGCAGTGCATTAACGGCTAACCATATGGGTTTCGTAATTGTTAAGCACAAATCTCCTAGGAAGACAAAATAATCACTATTCCTTGTCCATAAGGGAATACTTCCTGAACTTGACGTAGATATTATATGAAGCAGATAAAATTGCAGAAGAGTCTCAACCGAAGTAACGCTGACCAGTTGTTCAATTCATCAATCATCTGTCCTCAACAAGATACTTGAAGCTCAAAGATTCACTTATTCATGCTTTTGGTATCATGGTCTTGGTCCATCTCAGGATAGGACCTTTCTCGATACATAATATGTTCTAGACGATATCAGGAATCGAATCTTTACTTAAACTACTATTATGGTTCGAGTATTGCACCTTTATCAGAAGGAATGTGAATTCCCTCCACCTTTTATAACCTTCACGGTCCTACCTTTTATCACTTTGCTCCTTTGGTACGAGCATTTATAGTTATCCCTGAATACCTATAGTGTCGACCACCTTTTTGGCCTTTATTGATAATAATTATCTCTTACCATCAATGTTTCCTGGATCTATTCCACCTCAAATTCCTATACCTCGTTCACATCACTGTTGGGCGAAAGTATTCTCCCTTAATTCTACTGAAGGGGTAAAATATATATCAGTCTTTTCCATGAGTCATCGCTCCCAGCTTTCCGTGTAAACTTTGTCACGGTTACTCTTAATCATATCTAAAATATTTCTTCTCTTAATTCTTTCTTGTCTTAGGATAATCTCAACCTTCATTGGTTCAATCCATACATCCTCATGGTTTCGCATACGCCTCATCTGGCAGTATTATCATTATGTCATGCATTCCCTACTAAACTTCCATTTTGAAATTCAAAATACCACCTTTTTCCTTGAAAGGTTTCTTAGGTCATCCTCATCATTCTTCCTGTATTTTCTGGGTACAGGGTATATCAAAACGTCATTGATCAATACTCTAATAATTCTATCTATGTTCTTTCCAGAACTCTTTTTAATAATCCTTACAGGTCATTGTTGCCTTAGCAAATCCAACTCATATCATCTGAATTCACAATGTCTTTATTAGGGTTAATGCCATCCCTTGTGCATTCCCCAGGGTTGGTCTTAATTTATGGATATCCTATCCTTAATTCAACTGCCAAGGAATTCTTGCATCCTATAATTGGCAATCAAATCATGTATCCTTAATAAGGGTCTCTTTTCAATCATTCTCATTTGATAATCAATCCGTAGCTTAATGCTAACCTCTTCTTTCAGATAGTTGTCAGCCTATTTGACCTTCCAAAAGACAACGTATGTCTATCTGCTCTCTTACAGAACTTGGTAATGGTAGCGAGGATGTTCTGGAAGATATTGGTCGAGTTCAACGTGAATCTCTTAGTACTTATCATTCTTCGCAAAGGTACTTGCCTCAGATAAAATTTCTACAGCATACTGATCAACCTCTGACCATTTCTATACTCTCTTCATAAACCTTCTTTGTTTACTTTCCTTAGTCATAATATATTCATTGTATTTATAATACCCTAACATCATACATCTCAAGTCACTATACTTCTATTTTTACTCATAATCTTGGACAATCATATACACATGAATCACTTTAGTATGGGTGACCCCATCCCAAAAAACAGTCTAGTAAATTCCCAATCAAAACATGGGTTGCAAAGGGTTTAGTAGAAGATTCCTACGATCTCATTAATGTTTCCATTATATCAGAAGCCCTTGCAGTCGGTGCTTACTTAGAAGCAACCCTGCTTTGTCCTTTCATTGCTAGTCCAGTCACTTGATAATCCTTTGTGACTTGGCCTCAACTGGCCACACTAAAATAAAAATATATAATTTTAGGGGTTGGCTAATAGCATTACTTTTCTAGCAATTGCCGGCATAGTGCCTTCTTCTTTGATACCTTTCTACCTTTTCAAGACTTTACTCCATATAAGTCTTAATCGACTACTCGGCACCGTCTCCGATCACCTTTTCTCTACTTTTATCTTTTCAACTATTCTTATCAATCCCACGTGCCACACAAGCTTACCATTCCTGGCGTAACAGCCTTCTCATTTAAGTCAATCCCGGAATTTCTCAGTCCGGTTGGTTTCTTACTTATATTTCCTGTTTCCGTCCAATCTCACTTCATCATTTTATCTCTACCATCAATTGTAATACTCAGGGTCCGTCTACTAACCCATATGACGGCAACCTTACCCAATCCACAGGGTTCGCTCCAGTTTCCATTCTCTTCAATGATGTTCTCTGATAATCAGAAAGACAAGGTTTGCCAAAATTTGCCGAATTCCTTTCCAGAATCAGGGAAATTTTGGTCAATCTATCCACCTACTGGTAACATTAAGGAGACCAATTTTGAAACCTGAAGAATAGTTCTATGAACCTCCAAGAAGGTAGAACCATAAGCAGTCATAATTAATGAAATAATCGTCATCAGGTTGGAAGTTTAACCACTGGAGAGGAACCAATTATATACATCCCTTAGAAGGGAATCAACAGTTTCAAACTGAAACCTGTCACAACGTCCTGATACCTATACGTCCTGATATTCAATATTACCAAATGTCAGTCTACCTAACCACTAGTCTTAGAAGGAACATTACCGTTGGAGTTGGTTGTTCCACAAAATTGGCACTACTAAGGCCATCCGAACCTGGTGAACCGTGCTGTCCGAATGCATCCGCAAGTACTTTGTCGTGCTGTGCAAGCACACATCCTAATCCTTTATGCGAAGCGTCGTTGGAAGCACAAAGTCTCATTTTTCCATTAAGCAATGCCAACTCTTGGTCATTACCAATTTCATTTTTTAGCTCCAGGAAGATTTTCTCACATTTTTCTCTTTAACTGCTGATCGTATTACTTGATCCATTATAATTCCGTGTCGGAGTAAACTTAAGGTAACTACTATAATCCATTCAAAGAAAAGAAAGAATTTAATATTCCTATGAATCACATGCATCTAATGTTTCTGGTTCATCATTTCACTGAGTTGAAATAACCCTATACTCAGTCTCTGACAGTAGTCTCATTAAGAGTTCATCTTGACTCACTGGCCTTATCTTCCGGTAGGTTCTGAGATCATTGTCTTGCTTACTACTTCCTTATATAACTTTATCCAATCATGCTGTCACTTCCCAATGTCTTTACTTTCTAACTAATTCATTCATAAAATGAACATTTCCCTAAATAAAACCACCTCATTAACCTCAATTTGGTTCCATAAATTATAACCTATGACATCTGCCTTTTCATGGCGAATTATTACTGACAATATTCATACTAATTCAATTATCAAATGATATGGCACTTACTGCCTCCTTCTCATCTATTCCTAGGGACTCTTCTCCTCGTCCTATATCGATGTCTTTGATAATCATACATCCCTCTAGCTCTTTCTTCGTTGATATGAAAGTCTCTAAGGATTCTCATCTATTCCCGTATAAGATTTCAAGTAATTCTTCTAATCCGTCTTACTTGCTGGTACTACATCCAGTAGTCCGGCTACGCATCTAACATGAATCTTCAGTTCTCTTTGCTAATAGCTCAGTTCTTTATGCTCACTTTTCTGAGCACTATACCTTAATCATCATAGTCTTTCTGGCTGCAGCCCTCATTCCTCAAGGGTAAGCTCCTTATCCTAACAGGATTTTCTTTATCTACTGGAACCTCTTCCGGGTCTCCAGTAGGGTACTCTATCAAATTTACCCGCTGATCTTCAGCATATAATAAAGCATCATCGTGCTGCTGCTCGTATGCCTCAACGTCTGTCGCGTTACTCATCGATACGATATCGAGCTAAGTTACTATCATGATACTTAAGAGTTCCCATAAGGGTTTTATATGTCAGCATTACATTATGTAGTCCAACTATGAACTTGGCAAGAGTTCTTATTATCTTATTGAATTTATTGTTTTAACGTCGCCTCATCTCTGGGGTTTATAACGTACGCTCTGATACCATTTCTGTAACACCCCCAGATCCGGGGTCCAGGATCCGGTTGTTACGGTCTCCATTTTTGTCCACAATACTTGAACTTACTTCAACATAAAATAAATTACATCTTTATGACCCAACACAACAATATAAAACACACCCGTTATAGTCCCAGAGATGAAATCAGAGTAACAATCAAATTTTATTAATCACATTTTGAGTTCTTACAACCAAAAAGAATTACAATATAAATACATACTCTTTGCCATCCATTTACATAAGTCATACTAGCCAATATCTTTCAAACCATATGCCATGCATTAGCGAAGATAATACCAGTATAAGGTAAATGATTTAGTTACAAGGTAACTCAAAATATATATTCCATGGACATACTTGCTACACAAAAGATAAGCAAAATATCATCATTTATCTAAAAGAGGAACTTGCAGAAAATATTACAATTCCGATTATGAATACTTTTCCAATACTGCCAACAATGATAATGTTGCAGAAAATAAATGAATTTGAATGAAGAACTAATGCTGAAGTATTCACCGCGCCCGCTGTTCCAATCCTTACGATGATCAGTCGCAGATTGTACAGCTCAATTTAGATTTACTACCGGTAGAAGGAAGAGCTGACGGATTTACTTGTCTACCGCCCTGTTAGATCTCCCCGGCCAACGGTTGGGCCAATAGGATGGATCGGCGCTACTCGGCCTCTTACACGACTCCAAGTTCGAAAAGAAATTCATGACTCTGAACGTAAAGTTCGTCCCCCTTTCCCCAAGTATAATACTTGTTGATAAGACTCCACAAAGTAGTCGTATCTAGTTTGAAAGGAAAATTCAACATCATATCTCCCAAGCTGCTGCTTGTTAGAGGATACCATCTTGTTCCAATAATCTTACCCCTCGAATGATGAGAGGGTACACAGATGCAATAGATAGCAATCCAAGTTGTGAGTGAAAAGAATACTTTCCGAAAGATTTATGACCGGGAAGTCAACAAGATAAATAACATATCCCAAGTAAGGTTCCCTTATAATTAGACAGTTAGATTTTGAATGAAGAAGGGAGTTTTGAGAACCTTTCTTGATACAAGTATTAATAATAAGACTCCGAAATAATTTACATAATATTCGAAGGTCGAAGATAATATTTAAATGAAATGAGTCGCTTTTGAAACGAGTTAGAGGAATTAAACAAATATTCCAAAGAATATTTATTAAGGTATAAATATTGAAGGAATAATCTTAATATAAAATATTACTCAGAATGATTCTTGAGTAAATATTCACAAATAATATTCATTAAATAATTAATGAATATTTAAATTAATAATTCTTATCGAATAAATAAAACTCGCATGAATATTCAGAATAATAGTTAAATGATGATCAAATGAGTATTTGAAATAATATTCATTAAATAAATAATGAATAAATTCCAAAGTAATATTCGAGATAATATTCGATAAATGAATCAACTTAAAATGAATATTGGAGAATAATATTCCTTGAATAAATAAAGTTTAATTGAATATTCGAAACAATATTCGCAAGGAATATTCGAAAGAATACGCGATGAATGAATATTCTATAAATAAATAATGGAAATATATTTACTTAAATATTCTTCCCCGAAATAATCAAGATATATCAAGAAGTACTGACTCCCGGTCTATATTCGAAGAATAAGATTCAGATGCCCTTCACTTAAGGGTCTTAACCATATCCGGCTTATAACCGATATATTATCTATCTAGGTTATAAGCAAACATTTAAGTCAGGGAACAAGTATAACAATAGAACTTGAATGTAGGCATGCATGCTGTGGCATATGTATAACGGAAAGCATATATATTCGCAACAACAGCCTCTAAAAAAAAGGATTTGAAACTTGTCTAGTAATCGGGTGTGGGTAGAGATAGCGTGTCCTGGGTCTGCTCGATGATCTATAAACAATCATAACATTTTAGATTAACCACTTAACACCTTTTAAAAGTCTAAGTATAAACTTCACTTAAGTCGAAACACGTTTTCAAGTTATCTCGTTATGCACCCTTTTGTGTAACTCTTTTTGTCACCGATACGGTCCGACATTTGTTCGTTATTAAGACATGTCATCAAACTTACACTTAGTATATACTTAAATCGTATAAGTTCTAAGGTTGGTCGTTTACGAACCAAGATTATACCTCGAGTTTTATCGCCCGTTTTCTAAGTGAATTTCCAAAGTTAAAACCAAGTGTAGTTTTAGGGCTTCGTTCGCGCTTAACTTTCATTCAAACATTTTTATAAAATCGGAAAATGATCCGTTTGACATGAGGTTTTCTCCCATACCTTCCTTATGATATCTATTATTTAATTACCATGATTCGCCACTGCAAAACTCATTTTAAGAAGGTTCAATTTCCGTTACGAACTTGCTTTTACAGTTTCAAGAAACTTTTAGTAATTTGACCATAATTCCTAAACCGTAAATCAGAATGTTTCAATTTTCATGCCAAAACGATCTATGGCTCGAGAACTACAAGGACGTGTTAAGTAATCACTAAGGTCAGAAATTTATCCTAACTGTTATACACTAATTGTTAAGGTCTAACGAAAATTGGGCATTACGACGGCTATAAATCGAACGTTTCTAATTTCATTTCATCAACACCAAGCCACACCGGGCATACCATACATCTTACATACATTATACTCATCTTATAAGTCCAAGAACAGCTCACTTTAGCACCATAATCATCATGTCTCATAATCAACAAAATCAGTTACATAATCATGCTTACATGCTTATCATAACATCTAACTTATAACTAATCTAAAAATCACCAAGAACACCATAAAACTTAAAATAAAACCTAGGGTTTGAGATGTCCATACCTTCCTTGAAGTTTTCTAAGACCTTACTAAGTTTTGATTATCTCTTGCATATCCTTAACCAAGCTTAGATCATTCAAACAAATCAAGAAATCAAAGATTAGATCTTGAAAACACTATTCATCATCACTTTGATGATTTTTGAAAACTATGCTAGAAATGGAATTTGAAGCTCATATTTCTAGGAGATCATGTTGATATAGTAAGGAACTTACATGATTTATTTCGTGGCCATTGAAGGTCAAGAGGTTGGACTTTGATTTTCCTAAAAAGGAGCAGATTTTTTTTTTTGCTCTTCATGGAGTTCTTGGCTTTGTTTCCTTTGTTTTGCTTTGTTTGATCAATAATGCACAAGGTGAATGGAACTAGATATTATCTCATCCAATCCTACTTTATTAAAGTGATGAGATAAGGGATGATGCATTTGGAAGCTTATCTTGGAAGCTTGGTGGATTAAAGATTGTTTGTACTAAGTACATGGTTTAAATCACTAAGTGCATTGGTTACTCATGTAACCACTTGATATAATTCTCTTGATGATCATGTAGGATATTTAATCTTGGCATAATCTCAATCTTTAACCCATGATTCGTTCGTTTAGTCGCTTAATCTCGTTGTAAGGTTTCAGCGATTTCTAGAACGTTCGTTTCACTGTCTCAGTGGTTTTCGTTCCAAATCCTCAAATCAAATATAATAAAATCCTAAAATATTAAATCCTCAAATCCTCAATTTAATATCTCATTTCTTGAATATAATAATATATAATTCACTTCCCGGTTATTGCTCAATTCATTGATCGCTCGGAGGAATAACTCAAGGATTTCTAGTTAGGGTTTTACCGGAAACCTTCTTAAAATTTGTACTATCATTTCTATCTTTCTTAATAATCCTCGAATTCAAATTCCTCAAATCCTTTTCATTAAATCCTTAATTCCTTCGGTGTCTAGGGGAATCTCGGGAAAAATAAAAGTGCCGTTTTTCAGAATCCGACAACTTTTACATACACTCATTTTCCCCCTAGATCATTAATACGAACTCAGAAATCCGTTCCGGGTACTTCTATATAGTGTCGTCACATAATATTCCAATTTCCACCAAAAACACTATTCACTACTTATTCTCTTTTTAATCTTGGTACTTAGAAAATATCCTTGTGCTTCCTCGAGCGTTCCTTATCTCTTTTACGGAACCTCCGGACTTATAACAGATATCGATTTGGATGACATGAGAATACTCCTTTGTTCCTATACCCTAACTTACTTTCTTGGAGATAGATTATTCTTATCTAGGTTCTCAACCAATTACATCCTTCTTTGAATAGAAACATTATAATCCAAATCAAATTCCATTAGATAATCATTCCTTAGAACCATGGTTACATCATAGTCGTGACTACTATTCCTTCTTACATTAATATATAAGAAAAGTTTTTTATTCTACCAAAAATCTGGATTCTCACAATAGTAGATAACATAAGATAGGAAAATGGCTAGAAGTAATATAGGATTATGACAGCGAGATACACTACTATCCAGGGAAGGCCAATGTGGTGGCCGATGCCCTTAGTCAAAATAAGAAGGAAATGGATTTCGAATGTTCGGGAATTAAAATATGAGATTTTACGCAAAGACCTCCGAGATACCATGTGCATCAGACGGCACCAAAATTTATAGAGATTTAAAAGAGCACTATTGGTGGCCTACCATGAAAAAGGAAGTTGAGATGACCACTTATCATCAGTTGAGATTGCTTATAACAAAAGTTACCATGACTATTATAGGGGTACCACCTTACGAGGCCCGGTGTGGAAGAAGTTGCCGATCTCCCTTGTGTGGGAGGAGGTTGGAGAGAGAAAGATATGGGGACCCAAGTTAGTCCAACAAACCAGAGAGACAAAAGATCTTGCCAGTAAGTGGCTAGTGACAACCCAGAACACACAGTGACAGTATGCGGACCAAGCCCACAAGAATAGAGATAGTACTGCCATTGATAAGCTAAATGGCAAGTTGATGAATGACAAGCAAGTTTATGTTGGTGTATTTCTGTGCAAACAAGATAGAGAATATGAGGTTGGAGATTCATGATGCTAAAGGTATCCCCGTGGAAAGAATTAATGAGATTTGGAGAGAAGGGATGTTGAGCCCGAGATTCATTGGGCCATTTGAGATTCTAAGACGCGACAGGAAGGGGGCCTACGAGCCAGCCTTACCCCCAAAACTTATAGCATGGTCATAACGTGTTTCATGTGGCGATGCTATACCAGTAAAACGCAGATGCTCGACAGAGGATAGAGTACGAGCAGGTAGATATACGACCTGGTCTGATTTACGAAGAACAACCTGTAGAAATCATGGATAAAAAGGAGCAAGTGCTAGGAAACAAGGTTGTCAAGCTAGTGAGAGATTTGTGGAAAAATCAAGAAGTGGAAAAAAATCCACCTGGGAGTTAGAAAGTGCAATGGGAAAGAAGTACCCCAGTTATTCCTAAACTGATTCCGGGACGGAATCCTTTTAAGGAGGGGAGACTGTAATAACCCGAATTTTCGGTAGAATTAAAACTTTTCTTATTATGATGAAGTGCATCATTGAATAGTGATTTTGGTGGATGAATAGTGATTATGAGGATTAAGAAATTTTTCATGCCACCCTATGTACGAGACATGGTATGGATATTTCAAAGTCATATTAGTGATTCACGGAGTAAATAAGTGTATGTAAAGACGATCGAAATTCAGAAAATCCAAAGTTTATTTTTATGGAATATTTGACCGGACAGTGAATCTTACATCAGTATTATTAAGAATTGAGATATTAAAATTGAGGATTTAAGGATGTTATATTTTATAAGTTTATGAAATGCAATTTGAGAATTTAGAACGAAAACCACTGAGATAGTGAAACAAGCGTTCTGGAAACCGCTGAAACTTTATAACAAGATTAAGCGATAAAGCGAACGAATCATGGATTATGGATTGATTTTATAACAAGATTAAATATCCTACATGATCATCAAGAGAATTATATCAAGTGGATTAAATGATTTAATAAAGGATTAAATCAAAACAATTTAGAAGTTAAGTGATTTAAATCACTTAAATCAAACAAGAAACAAAACAAATATCTACCAAGCTTCTTCAATACTCTTTGCACAAGGACCAAGGAGCATCAAGTGGATTAAGATCTGATCAAAGTCCATTGCTTACATCATTTCATAGTTGAATTAGTCAAGATTGGTGGAGAAAGAAAAAGAAGAACAAAGAGATCCAAAACTGCCCAGCAGAAACACCCTCAAAGCAAAATTCATATCTCCACTTCTATCCATGATTAAATCACCAAATTTTAACCATAGCTTCTCCACTCCATGGGTAACATTATTTCAAAATTTCATAGCAAACAAAGGAGTATAGCCTAGTCAAATCCCTCCTCCAAGTCGGAGAACCCAATCTGTCCAGTTTCTGTCCAGAGGAAAGATGGGGCTCCAAATCCTAGCTAGGAAGTTTCAAATCTGATGATCTATAGCTCAAAAGAAAGTTTATGAAGAGCACAAGGTGTGGTAAAACTATTAGCACCAAAATCTTATTTTTCGATTTGTTATGAATTTTACAAGATTGATGATAAATAGTAATGAATAGTGTTTTAAGTAGTTTCCATGTTTTGTTCATGGCTTTTAGGCTTTGTTGAAGCTAACCAAGACCATACCAAGGTGTGACAAGATCTGCTAGTGTTCCTAGAGTGTCAAGGAAGGTAAAACCCTAACCCACCCTTGAGTTTTTTTATGAGTTTTTGATGTGGTTTTAGTGTTATGTAAAGATAAGTGCATATTAAGGAGTTTTATGATTGTTTGGTTGTATAAATTGTGTAAAATGATTGGATATTGTATTAGAGCATGACCACTGACCTTAGAGGTGTATTATGGTTGTTTGTTGATGTTGGAGATGTATGGTATGCCCAGTGTGGCATGGTTATGTTGTGACGAAATGGAAATGTTCGAGTTATAGCCGTCGTAATGACGAAATTTCTTTAAGTCTTAAAAATATTCAATACCTGAGACATTGAAATGATTTTTAACACCACCACTGCCTATGGTTACAAAGATATGATTGTCTAGTTTGTTTTGCCGAAAGAATCGAGTTGAAAGAGTTTAGGGTTTAAGAGTTATGCTAGTTTTAGTGAAAGTGGTTCAAAGGATTTTATCGCAGAAATGTAACTACTTTGATGCTAAGTTCGAGACCCTTAATAGTCGAATTAGAATGTGAAATTTTTGTGATAAAATGTTAAAGACAGTTGGAAAGGTGTGTGCGAAGGTTTCAAGTTAAAAAGATTATTTTTCGATTTTATAAAAATGCGTATGCCGAGGTTGCGCAAGTGAAAACCCTAAGAACACGACTTAGAAACCAAACTTATAAGTGCTCACATATGACTTAAATTCGAGGACCGTTTTCGAACCAAACTTATGACTTAAGTATTTGACGAGTAGCATGGACTTAGTATGAGTCTAGATGATGCCATTAAATGCTTTGATTAAGATTTGTTTAAGTACACGAGCATTATTAATAAGTGGATTATCCAGGGGACTAATCGTATGTTTTATTTTACTTTTTCTAGATTGTTTGACATTGTCGCGAACCCCTAACACTTCTCAAGCATCAGGCAAGTTTTCTAACCTTGTACTTTTGAAGTATTGTTGTATAATACTGCTTTTTGCCATATATAGTATTATACTGTTTTGCGATAAATGTTATATACTAGCTCTGAGATAAGTAGTTATAAACCGGTATACCTTGTAGCTCTAAATATAAGGGCATATTCATTGTTTTTGACTCTAAACCGGGAGTCGGTATTTTGTGCTATAGAGATAGTCATGGAAACCAGGAGGGATTCCAGCGGAAGATTATTATTTATTTTGAGGAATGTTATTTATAAACATTAATTATATTTCCTTAAAGTATTAATTACTTGGAAACCATTCGAGGAATGTTATTTGAATATGATATCATTAGAGGAATTGTATTTGGTTACTATATCTTTCGAGGAATGTTATTTGAGTATTATCTCAATCGAGAAATACTATATGAATATTATTTCTGTTAAATATGCTATTGGAAGGCATAACTGTTTTCGAAAGTATATTGTGATACTTATTTTATGAATTGATACTAGCTTATAGCCTAGATATGTGATATATTAGTTATAAGCCGGATATTGTTAAGACCCTTAGTGAATGGCATATGATCTTCATTCTTCAAGTATAGACCGGGAGTCGGTATTTCTATATATATTGTGATTATTTTCTGAGGAAAATACTTAAATAAATATTTTTCCATTATTCCTTTAATGAATATTGTTTTTTTTGCTAAGCTAATGAATATTGTTTTGAATATTTATTTGAGTTTTATTTATATAATGAATATTATTCTGAATATTCATTTGAGCTTTATTTCTTTAATGAATATTATCTTGAATATTCATTTAAAGTTGATTTAATTTTCGGATATTATTTTGAATATTTATTCGAGGAATTATTTATTTTGCTAATATTTTATATATTCATTCGAGGGTTAATTATGAGCAATATTTTATATTAAAAATATTCTGGAAATATTAATGGTTTAATAAATATTCTTTGAATATTTATTTAATTTTTTTACAAGTTTTAAAAATGATTCATTTTATTCAAATGTTATCTTCAACGTCCAAATATTATGTAGAATATTTCTGAGCCATATTATGATTAGTTTTATCAAGGAGAGGTTCCCAAAACTCCATTTTTTTTCATTTAAAGCTATCTTCCAAAATATAAGGGAACCTTACTTGAGAGCTGTTATATATTTTCTTTGACTGCCCGATCATAAATCTTTTGAAACTATTCTTTTCACTCGCAACTTGGTTGCTATTCATCAAATTGAGTCTTTGTATTACTTCCTCATCATTCGAGGGGTAAGATTGTTGGAACAAGTCGATATCCATTAACAAGCAACAGCTTGGGAAATATTGGTGAATTTTCCTTTCCAACTAGATACGACTACTTTGTGGAGTCTTATCAACAAGTCTTATACTTGGGGAAAGGGGGACGAACTTTACGTTTCAGAGTCATGGATTTAGTCGAACTACGAGTAATTGTGTAATGTGTAAAAGGCTGTGGGACAGTCCATCATTGAAACTGGTATAAGAGGTTGTGGGACAGTCCATCCCGGAATTAGGGTCTAAGTGGCGCCGGTACCGTCTAAGCCCAAAGATGGCTAGGGAGATCCGGCGTATGGTGGTGTCCATATGTTCTTCCTTCTACATGTAGAGAAACAAATTTTGAGATGCACGACCTGCGACTGATCATCGTAAGGTGGTGTCATCTGGCACGACATACTCCAGTATTAATTCATCTTTCAAAGTTGGAAATTTTCTGCAACATTATAAGTGTTGGCAGGGTTTGAAAAGTGTTAAAAACTAAAGTAGCAATAAATCACCTTGTAACTTTATCTTTTATCTGATTTTTGATGACTTTGTTGATACCTTACATAACATGAGTTATGATAAGGAGGTTGATTATATTGAATCATGTTAGGTCCAATATGTTTGTAGAAGGGGGGGTTGAATTCAAACAGTACTGTTTAATCGAAATTTGTCCGAATAAATTTAATTTATATTTTGACAAATTTGAGCGGAATTAAATGAAACAAAATTCAAGTTGAATATAAAATTATATTAACTTGAGGGGTTTGTTACAAATACAGTACATAAATTATATCTAGTTAATAAAAACAAATTAGAAAATTCGACATGAATTTTTCTAGATTTGTTAATAAAAAACGAGATATAGATTAGGAGTAAAAACTCGCTAATATTACAAGAGTATCAAGTAAACAAGTTCTATCGGATCAGATATTAAAAATAAGATGAACTTGAATTTATACAAATTTATTTCTCTTACTGTGTTGTTCTTCAATGAGAGAGAATGGAGCTGGGTTTGTTTTTAAAGATGATATGTTCTGTGTTGTCACAATTTGATCTGGCCGTCTGTTTTGAATTATATAATCTTCTGCCTCTTTTCATTTTCATTTGTACTGCCAAGACAATCGGCAAGACAATCTTCTCTTCCAAGACAATCAGTTTTGTACTGCCAAGACAATCGGCAAGACAATCCAAAACCTCCAAGACAATCAATTTGTATTTCCAAGACAATAGGCAATACAATAGGCAAGACAATCAAGGCTTAACAATACAATCGACAAGACAATTGAGATTGTCTTGTTTAATTAAAAACTCGTTTAAAATGATTGAATTGATAACAACTGATTTCTGTGTCATGATGAAAACCAGTCACGGGTAGATTGTTTGAGCTGCACGCGAGACAAAACCTGGTTGTCTTCGGGCGCGTGTCGCGCACAGCGCGCAGGAGGCGCGTAGGAGTTCCGACAGGCATGTGCAGGGTCTGTTTTCTTTTCCTTTGTGCATGCTTTTTCCTTTTTGAATATCTTTCTTTCATGCATACAATGACAACCTGTTCTTGTACTACTTGTCCATTTCTTTGTCGACAACAAACAAGACTTCTTGTTACCTTTTTTTCTTTTGCTTGTTTTTTTTTCTTTTGTTTTTGTTTTGAATTTAATTTAATTAAATACTTAATCAATTAATCATTAAAATAAATAATGACTAATTAATTAATTAATTAAATCAATTCAGATTAATACATTAATTCAAAATTAATTAACATGATAATTAATTTAATAAATAAATTAATTCGATATGAATTAATTTATTAAATTAAACAAATTACATAATTATATTAATTAAAAGAGAATTAATATAAATCTTTTGACAGCTCAAATCTTTTTCTTGAACCACTGAAAGTAATAAAGAATTACCACCGGATTTTCGTTGACGCTCGATGCACGGTCTGGTTCATGAGCGACTAACTCCAACGGCTTCTCTTTATTTTTGACTTTATGGCTGTGGTTAATGTCTTCTCTTAATATACCCGTCTTGATAGCTTGAACCACTGAAGTTAATGATAAACAACCACTGTTTAATGTTGACACTTGATGTACTGTCTGGTTCATGAGTGACTAACCACAATGACTGTTCTTCACATATTGACTTTAAAATCTGGTTCCTTTTCTTTTCTTTTTCTTCTCTCTCTATTAATTCTTCTGTACTGTCTCTGTCTCTGTTGAAATCTCTGTCACTTTAAATTAATCCACTTCTTTAACGAATACTTGACTGAGGCTTGATCAGATGTCTGAACTTCTTTCAATGTAGTAATTCCTCAAGTCTGTAGATTGACCTTGATCTTTTTCTTCTGACAGATAATACAATCTGAGATTCCTTGGGACAGTCTATATACTATTTACTATTACAATCTTGTTTAAGTTGAGTTGTATCCTCGAAATACAAATAGGCTACATCATATGCCTTTCAAATCACCTTATAACTTCATCTTTTAAGTTATATTTTGATATTCTGCTTATACTTTATATAGCAGATATTTTACGGAAAGGTTATATCTAATTACCTTGTAACTTCATCTTTCATATTATACTAGAACTTGGTTCATAGTATGAATAACGAAAGTTTGCAGAGATATTATGATATTTGAAGTACTGCAATGGTACTGTTTTTGAATATATTCCAATAAGTAAATACTTTCGGTAAAAAGACATTTTGATAATTATTGTCTTATACCCGCTATATATTCTGGGTTTGAATTAAAGGCAGAATTATGCCATAATTTCATTACCTTGTTGAGCTATCGCTTACTCTTGCTGTTGTTTTATATATATTATATAGCAGCGCAGCAGGATTCCAATGGGGACGGCACATACCCCGCAAGGCATTTCCATAAATAGTTTCTAGCAGTGTTCCCGAGAGTAGTACGAACCAGTCGAATCAAGCTGCAGCTTTTGGTATTCATCTTATGTATAGATATGAATGGTATGAGAGGATTGTGAGCATCAGAAGGCTAAGTTGGTAATATAACATAACTTAGAAGTTGTATCAGTGACAGATTCAAAAGACATTTGGGTATTGTAATAAAAATTATTTATTCCGCAGTTGTTATATTTTATCATTTCCGAGACTCTAACCTGTGTGTGTGTGTGTGTGAGATATATATTGTGGGGTCACAAGAAGTTGAATTTTGTACATTACAAGTAATACAGGTAAGGAAAGGAGTAAATGGATCGTGACTACTCCAAATCCCTGACCCCGGATTTGGGGCTGTTACATCTGAGGCTAAACAATACAGACTAGTATACTAAAATAACATCAACGAACTCCTGACAACAGTTACCACCAAACTGAGATGGTTCACCCAGAGCATGAGAGGAAGTAGAAGCTTCATTTTCCACCATGATGCCCTTACCTTTGTGTTGAGGTATGCATGTCTATGGATGATGATAACAAATACCACAAGGCAGAAAATGAATCAAGGAATCGTAGCTGACAAATGAATCAGGAAGCTAACTGAAATGCAGATGAACTAATGCTACATCTTGTGAATGGAATTCTGAAAACAGTTAAGAAGTATTTCTGTAACAAGCCAAGAGATGCTACAATCAAGTATCTGTAATCAGAAGAAAGTTTGTTGTAACCATGCAAGTAATTTCGAGAAGTCAAGAAAAGAAGAGTTCGAGAAGTCAGTCGAGAACTCTAACAAAAAGGGTTATTCGAGAAGTCCCAGTTCGAGAAGTCAGGTTGCCTCTTTATTCGAGAAGTCTGCAATATACACTAATCGAGAAGTCTGCTGTTTGTCACAGAGGCATGCCTGTACATAACTAATAACAAGCCTAATTGTTTGTAAGAACCCAGATTTTTGGGTAGAATTAAAACTTTTTATTATGTATTGATGTAAGAATGAATAGGGGTTACAACTAGAATGTAATACTGGTTTTAATGAATGAATAATGAAAGGATATATATTCTAAGGTTATATGGCCTGAAGGATGCTATTGGGTGATAACTAAGGTTAGAATAATCTATCTCCTAGAAAGTTAAGATAAGATTCCCTAGAGAGAAATAGATACCCTCATGTCATCCAAATCAATATCTATTATAAGCCCAGCGGTTCCGTAAAAAGGTTAAGGAACACTCGAGGGTGAACCAGGTTCATTTTCCCAACTATAGGAATTAAATAAAAATAAGTGATGAATAGTGATTTTGTAAGTTGGAAAACTTTTCACGCCACCCTATGTACGGGACGTGTTATGGATGTTTCGAAGTCATATTAGTAATACGCGGAGGAAATAAGTGAATGCAGAAACGATCGGAATTCAGAAATTCCAAATTCTTTTTCGGTACAATATTTGACCGAACCGTAAAGAGCCTATCAATACGATCAAGACAAGAGTATTATAATGTTAAGGATTCAAGGATTTTATTTATTAAGTATGATTTGAGGATTTAGAATGAAAACCTTTGAGTTAGAATAACAAGTGTTCTAGAAATCGCTAGAACTTTATAACAAGATTAAGCGATCAAGCAAACGCGAAAGAAATTACGGATTAAATACGTAACGAGAAAAAAAAAACCCTACTTGATCAGCTGGGGTTATATATAAGAATATTTGGTGGAAATGAAATGAAGAAAAGAAATGAAAAAGGAAGTAATGAGGTGGATGGACAAGAAGAAAACAACAAGGCTTCACATCATCAATTTTTCTAACACACCATAAACCTTTGACACTTGTATTAAGAGGAGTATTAGCAGCTATACCAACTTATACATATCACAAATATCATTTGACAACTAGCCAAGCAAGAGGAAAAGAGAGAAAAAGAAGCAAATACCACCTCTCCCCCATTTTTCCAGCAGTTGCATTTTCCAGGGCAGGGGTCTTTGCCATTTTTTTTCACCTAGATCTACTCATCTAAAAATCATGAAAAAATTCATGGAGCTTCTACACATCAAGGTGAAGTTGGGGATTTAATTTCATAATTTTTGAAGATCGTTTGGATGGGTAAATAAATTCGAGAAGTTCACTGTTTTTCCCCCAAAACCAAGGCACTTCGAATTTTGGAGTTTTAAGATTTCAAAATCCACCTTCCAACCATTGTTTGATCTCCAAATTTTTATGGTGAGTCCTATATTTCATAAAAATGATCTCCTAGAAATCTTAGCTTCAAACTCCATGTTTTCCATTTTCAAATAAATCCTCAAAGATGAGGGTGAATAGTGTTTTCAAGAAACTAACTTTGATTTCTTGGTTTCTTTGGATGATTTAAGCTTTGTTAAAGCCATACAAGGACTATATAAGGGTTATTATAGCTTGTACACTCTCCAAGGAAGGTATAATTCTTAAGAACCCAAGATCTTACTTTGAGTTTTATATATGTTCTTGATGGTTTTAGATTAGTTAAGATTATGGTGTTGTTATATGCATAAAAGCATGATTATGTAGTTAGTAGTGATGATTTAAGAGTTTTGATGATTATGATGGTTAATTGAAACCTTCTTGGACTGGTTAAGATGAAAACCATGTATAGTATGCCCGGTGTGGCTTGGATTGATTGTTATGAATTTTAGAACGTTCGATTTATAGCCGTCGTAATGCCGAATTTTCGTTAGACTATTAAACACCGAGCATCACAGTAGCTATAACTCACTGTACAGCTTCATTTTCTGCCATGATAGGATAGATTATGTTTCAAGCTTCGTTTTGATATAAAGATCGCATGAAACGGACTTACGGTTTAGGATTTATGACCAAATTACTAAAAGTAGTTCGAATCCGTAAACGAAAGTTCGTAACTGTAATTGAACCCTCGTAAACTATGTAACGTCATGGCGAATCTTGGTAAATAAATACTAGAGGTAAAAAGGAAGGTGTGAAAGAAAACCGTATGTCAAAAAGATCATTTTTCGATTTATTAAAAATGTTCGAGTCGAGGTTAAACGCGAACGAACCCCTAAAAGACGACTCTTTTATAACTTCGGTAAAACACTTAGAAAACGGACGATAAAACTCGGAGTATAGTATTGGCTCGTAACGATCGACTTTAGAACTCATATGACTTAAGTATGTCCCAAGTATAAGTACAATGACATGTCGTATTAACGAACGGATGTCGGGTCGGATCAGTGATAAAAGTAATCCACAAAAAGGGGTATAACGAGATAACTCAAGAACGTGTTTCGAATTAAGTATAACTTAACTTTTAATATGTTAAGTGATTAATCCCGAATGCCTTGGCTATTTATAGATCACCAAGCTGAACCGGGACCCGCTACCACTACCCCTTACCGTACTCGACTACCAGGCAAGTTTCAATTCCCTTCTTTTAGGCTGTTGTTGTGATTGAATAAATATATATATATATGCTGATATACATATGTCATTGCATGCATGCCTACTTTCAAGTTGAAGTGATATACTTGTTCCCTGAATGTTATTGTTGGCTTATAAGCTAGATAGTTATATATCAGTTATAAGCCGATTATTGTAAGACCCTCATAGAAGGGCGTATACATCTTATTAATCAAAAATAGACCGGGAGTCAATATTCCTTGATATATCGAGATTACCTCGGAGGAAAATATTTAAGTAAATATTTTCTATTATTTGGGCGACGAATATTATTTGAATATTCGTTCGAGACTAATTATTTTAACGATCCTTACTTCAAATAATTATTTGAATTTAACTATTCAACGAATAATACTTCTCAATATTCATTCAGAGTCGAATTGATTATCGACTATTATTTCGAATATTCTTCTAAAGATGAGACTGTTAGATGAATATTATTTGGATATTCTTTTAGATTATTATTTTATTAAATAAATATTACTTTCGAATATTCATTTAAGATATTAAATACTTGATGAATATTATTTTAATATTCATCTGAAGCTTGATTTAATTATCGAATATTATCTCGAATATTCCTTAAGGCTTGGATTACTAAATGAATATTACTTGATATTCATTTAAGATATTATTCATTCAATGAATATTACTTTTGAATATTCATTTAAATTTCCTAATTAATTATGATTATTACCTTAAATATTCTTTTCAGGTCTTATTAATTAATGAATATTGTTTTGAATATTCATTTAAATATTTATTTATTCAATAAATATTCCCCTGATATCTCTTCAGGGATTATTTTGAGAAATACTCTGATTAAAGATATTCTTTCATATTCCCAAATATTCTGTAAAATATTTTAATTCAATAAATATTCTCTGAATATTTATTCCATACTTAGAATAACCTCGATAAGGTTTATCTTCTTCGATTATTACAGAAAATATTTCAAAGTCATATTATTATTAATCTTATATCAAGAAAGGTTCTCAGACATCATTCATCTTTGAGTCTATCTTCTTAATAATAAGGGAACCTTGCTTGGAAAAATGTTATTTATCTTGTCGACTTCCCGGTCATAAAGTATTCCCTTCACTCGCAACTCGGGTGCTGTTGACTTATTAAGTCGTTGCTTACCTTCTCATCTTTCGAGGGGTAAGATTACTGGAACAAGTTGATATCCGTTACCAAGTAATAGCTTGGGAGTTATTGGTAAATTTTCCTTTCCAACTAGATACGACTACTTCGTGGAGTCTTATCAACAAGTATTATACTTGGGGAAAGGGGGACGAACGTTACATTCAGAATCATGAATTCTATTTGAACTAGGAGTCGTGTAAGAGGCCGAGTAGCGCCGGTCCATCCCCTTTGGCCCAACCGTTGGCCGGGGAGAGCTAGTAAGGCGGTACACAAGTAAAGCCGTCAGTTCTTCCTTCTACCGGTAGTAAATCTAAATTGAGCTGTACGATCTCGACTGATCATCAAGATTGGAACAGCGGGCGCGGTGAATACTCCATCATTGGTTCATCATCCAAATTTATTTATTTCCTGCAACATGATTACTGTTGGCAGAGTTGGAAAAGGGTCATAACTGGAATTGCAACCTTTTCTTGCAAGTTCCTCTTCTTAATAACAATAAGAATATCTCGCTTACTTTGATGTAGCAGATATTTCTACAAACAAATACTTTAAGTTACCTTGTAACTTCATCGTTCATATTATACTGGCATCATTTCCGTAAAGGCATGGCATATGGTTTGAAAGATACTTTTGAACTGTTATACATTATCGTTCAGTTATATATTATTGTTGGTGGGCTATTGCTCACCCTTGCTTTATTATTATATCACAACAACAGCTAGACCAGATGACTCGCACAAGGCGCACTCGACGCGGGCGAGGACGATGAGACTACCAGAGCTGAAGAAGAAGCTATTGGTAGGGTATATTTATTCTTTCAGTACCAAGAATATGGTCTAGTATGCCTTATGTAAATGGATGGCAAAGAGTATGTATTTATATTGAAATTCTTTTGGATTGTAAGAACTCATAATGTGATTAATAAAAATTTGAGTGTTACTCTGATTTCATCTCTGGGACTATAACGGGTGTGTTTTATATTATTGTGTTGGGTTATAGAGACGTAATTTATTTTATGTTAAGGAAAGTTCAAGTGTTGTGGACAGAATTGGAAACCGTAACCACCGGATCCCGGACCCCGGATCTGGGGGTGTTACAGAAGTGGTATCAGAGCATACGTTATAAACCCCAGAGATGAGGCGACGTTAAAACAATAAATTCACTAAGATAATAAGAACTCTTGCCAAGTTCATAGTCGGACTACTTAATGTAGTGATGACCTATAAAACCCTTATGGGAACTATTAAGTATCATGATAGTAACTTAGCTCGATATCGCATCGACAAGTAAGGCAACAGACCTTGAGGCATACGAGTAGCAGCGCGATGATGATTTATTATATGCTGAAGATCAGCAGGTAAATTCCATAGAGTACCCTACTAGAGACCCGGAAGAGGTTCCAGCAGATAAGTAAAATCCTGTTAGGATGAGGAGCTTACCCATGGGTAATGAGGGTCGCAGCCAGAATGACTGTGATGATTAAGATATGGTGCTCAGAAAAGTGAGTATAAAGAACCGAGATATTATTAAGAGATCTGAAGATGCATGTTGAATTCATAGCCGGGCTACCAGATGTAGTACCAGCAAGAATGAAGGATTGGAAGAATTACTTGAGATCTTATACGGAAATAGATGAGAATCCTTAGAGATTTTCATCTTAACAAAGAAAGAGCTAGAGGGGTGTATGATTATTAAAGACATCAATTTAGGGCGAGGAGCAGAGTCCCTAGGAATAGTTGAGAAGGAGGCAGTAAGTGCCATATCATTTGATAAATGAATTAGTATGAATATGGTCAGTAATAATTCGCCATGAGAAGGCAGGTATCGTAGGTTGTAAATTATGGAACCAAATTGAGGTTAATAAGGTGGTTTTATTAAGGAAAATGTTCATTTTATGAATGAATCATTTAGAAAGTAAAGACATTGGGAAGTGATAGCATGATTGGGTAAAGTATATAAGGAAGTAGTAAGCAAGACAATGATCTCAGAACCTACCGGAAGATAAGACCAGTGAGTCAAGATGAACTCGTAATGAGACTACTGCCAGAGACTGAGTATAGAGTTAATTCAACTCAGTTAAATGATGAACTAGAAACGTTAGATGCATGTGATTCAGAGGAATATTAAATTCCTTCTTCTCTTTGAATGGATTATAGTAGTTACCTTAAGTTTACTCCGACACGGAATTATAATAGATCAAGTAATACGATCAGCAGTTAAAGAGAAAAATGTGAGAAAATCTTCCTGGAGCTAAAAGGTGAAATTGGTAATGACCAAGAGCTGGCATTGCTTAATGGAAAAAGGAGACTTTGTGCTTCCAATGACGCTTCGCATAAAGGGTTAGGTAGACTAACATTTGGTAATATTGAATATCAGGACGTATAGATATCAGGACGTTGTGACAAGTTTCAGTTTAAAACTGTTGATTCCATTCTAAGGGATGTATATAATTGGTTCCTCTCCAGGGGTTAAATTTCAAACCCGATGATGATTATTTCGTTAATTATGACTGCTTACGGTTCTACCTACTAGGAGGTTCATAGAACTATTCTTCAGGTTTCGGAACTGGTCTCCTTAGTGTTACCAGTCGATGGGTAGATTGATCAAAATTTCCCTGAGTCTGGAAAGGAATTCGGTGAATTTTGGCAAACCTTGTCTTTCTGATTATCAGAGAATGTCATGGAAGAGAGTAAAAATTGGAGCAAACCCTGTGATTTGGGTAAGGATGCTGTAAAATGGGTTAGTAAACGGACCCTGAGCATTACAATCGACGGTAGTGATAAAATGATGAAGTGAGATTGGACGAAAATAGGAAATGTAAGTAAGAAACTAGCCGGACTGAGAAATTCCAGGATTGACTTAAATGAAAAGGCTGTTGTGCCAGGAATGGTAAGCTTGTGTGGCACGCAGGATTGATAAGAATAGTTGAAAAGATAAAAGTGGAGGAAAGGTGACCGGAGACGGTGCCGAGTAGTCGATTAAGACTTATATGGAGTAAAGTTTTGGAAAGGTAGAAAGGTATCAAAGAAGAAGGCACTATGCCGGTAATTGCTAGAAAAGTAATGCTATTAGCCAACCCCTAAAATCATATATTTTTATTTTAGTGTGGCCAGATGAGGCCAAGTCACAACGGACTATAAAGTGACTAGACCAGCAATGAAAAGACAAAGCAGGGTTGCTTCTAAGTAAGCACCGACTGCAAGGGCTTCTGATATAAAGGAAATATTAATGAGATTGTAGGAGTCTTCTACTAAACCCTTTACAACCCATGTTTTGATGGGGAATTTACTAGACCTTTTTGGGATGGGGTAACCCGTACTAAAGTGACTCATGTGTATATGGTTGTCCAAGATTACGAGTAAAATGGAAGTATAATGACTTGAGACGTATGATGTTAGGGTGTCATGAATACCATGAATATATTATGACTAAGGAAAGTAAACAACGAAGGTTTATGAAGAGAGTATAGAAATGGTCAGAGATCGATCAGTATGCTGTAGAAATTTTGTCTAAGGCAAGTACCTTTGAGAAGAACGATGAGTACTAAAAGATTCACGTTGAACTCGACCAATATCTTCCAAAACATCCTTGCTGCCATTACCAAGTTCTGTAAGAGAGCAGATAGGCATACATTGCCTTTTGGAAGGCCCAATAGGTTGATAACTATCTGAAAGAAGAGGGTGGCATTAAGTTACCAATCGATTATCAAATGAGAATGATTGAAAAGACACCCTTATTTGGGATACATGATCTGATTGCCAAATATAGGATGCAAGAATTCCTTGGCAGTTGAATTAAGGATAGGATATCCATAAATTAAGACAAACCCTTGGGAATGCACAAGGGATGGCATTAACCCTAATAACGACATTATGAATTCAGATGATATGGGTTGGACTTGCTAAGGCAACAATGACCGGTAAGGATCATTAAAAAGAGAGTTCTGGAAAGAACATAGACAGAATTATTAAAGTATTGATCAATGACGTTTTGATATACCCTGTACCCAGAAAATACAGGAGGAATGATGAGGATGACCTAAGAAACCTTACAAGGAAAAAAGGTAATATTCCGAACTTCAAAATGGAAGTTTGGTAAGGAATGTATGATATAGTAACAATAATGCCAGATGAGGCATATATGAAACCCTGAGGAAGTATGGATTGAACCTATAAAGGTTGGGATTATCCTAAGATAAGGAAAGAACTAAGAAAAGAAGTATCCTAAGTAGGATTGGGAATAAACGTGATAAAGTTCCCACGGGTAGGTGGAAGCAATGACTTATGGAAAAAGACTGATAGATATATTTTTCTCCTTCAGCAGAGCTTAAGGGAGAATGCTTTCACCCAACAGTGATGGGAATGGGGTAGAAAAGTTTGAGTTGGAATGTATCCAGAAAACATGGATTACAAGGAATTATTATTATCAGGAAAGGCCAATGAGGTGGCCGACAGTCTAAGCATAGAAGAATAATTACAATGTTCATACCGAAGAAACAAAATGATATTTGGACAGGACCTTGAAGGTCATATCGAAGTGGAGGAATTTACATTCCTTCTGATGAATGTGCAAGAATCGACGGTAATAATAGTTTAAGTAAAGATTCGATTCCTGATGGGTCTTAAGCATATTACGTACCTTAGAAGGTTCCGTTTTGAGGCAAACCAGGACCATGGTACAAAAATTGATGAAGTAAACCGTTAAGTTTCCAGTCTTTTATGGAAGATGCATAAGTGATAGTTTCATCAACCGGACCTAGCTGCGATGCTTGAAACTCTTCTGCAATTCTATCTGCTTCATGTTATATCTACATCAAGTTCAGGAAGTGTTCCTTATGGATAAGGAATAATGATTACTTTGTCTCCCTAAGGGATTTGAAACCCGTAGGGTTAACTATTAACGCACTACGTAAACAACAAGCGATGGTGATTCTTCTAAGAAAGGAGATGACAACGTAAAGATGAAGAAAGTGCTGCTATTGATAAGCTAAATGGCATGTTGATGAATGACAAGCAAGTTTGTGTTAGTGTACTTCTGCACAAACAAGATAGAGAATATGAGGTTGATAATTCGTGATGCTAAACGTATTCCCGTAGAAAGAATTAATGAGACTTGGAGGGAAGGACGGTTGGGCCCGAGACTTATTGGGCCACCTGAGAGTTTAAAGTGTTCGGGCGGCGGTATTCGAGCCAGCCTTACCCCCAAAATTATAGCACGGTCATAACGGGTTTTCATGTGGCCAGGCTACGTCAGTAAAATGCAGATGTTCAACAGATGATAGGAGTACGAGCATGTAGATATACGACCTGGTCTGACTTACGAAAGACAACCTGTGGAAAACCACGGTTAGAAAAGAACAAGTGATGAGAAACACGGTTGGCAGAAGTAGATTATATGAATCTAAGTTAAAGGAATCGGGCCAGATTCATTTCGGAAAGTTTAAATTGAAATAACGTGATGATTATAGAATAATGTGACGGAATACCGATAAAGAGGTGCCAAGTGCAAAAGATGTCTCAATAAAGAGATGAAGGTGAAAGTAAATAACCGAAGTAAATAAGAATCAAATAATAAGAAGGATGTGATTGATAAAGAAAAGACTGGGAAAGCAACTATGGAATGAGAAGCAAGGAATGTTATGAATGGGTTTTCTAATGAATTCTCAGGATGACAACCGGATAGTGTCAATATTATAGTTATGAAAAAGCTAGTAACATGATATGGGATGTCAGTAATAATGATGTCAAGAGAGAAATCTAAGATTTAACCTGAAAGGTTGAAGGATTTCCCGAATGTGAGTATCGCTAAGATTGAACAAGAGTATTTGTCCATAGAATAATGGACAAAGCAGCAAGATATGTTGACACGTGAGATTGCGATCAAATAGTGTTGGATATAATTATGATTAATTTCTTCTTTGATAAACCTTTATAGTTCAGAGGTAAATTCTGAGTATGATATTCTACAATCATGAAAGCTTTCTATAATCCTTTAGAACTCTTTTCTCTTCTTCTCTCTTATTCATCTTCTTTATGAATTGAGAAGAACAACCCTTTTAGGAGGGGAGGTACTGCTACGTGACTATCTGTCTATGTGATAGAAGTCTAAGTGGAATGCCATGACTTGTTTAATTGCTTGTCAAGTACTAAAGGCTGGCCCCCTTCTGTACTAACTATGCAATATAACAAATGTTCAATTGATCATAGTGATCTCTCAATAAATCTTTCCACTTCTCTATATTGATCGAGATTGCGAAGATTAAAGCGATTAGGAATTGCAAAATTACGAGTGAGGTTATCTCCGGACTTCGTAGCGCGTTAGTGATACCGAAGTCACTGCACGTACCAATAAGGTTAATAGTATAAGAACGGACAAGAGCGTATACCGGATGATGTGTTGTGCGAAAGTATCAAAGAATTGGTAGAACGGATAAGGGTGTATTGTAACACCAGTATGAGATGCTTTAGAAAGATTGGAGTGTGTAAGGATCGACCAGAGAATTGGAAAGTGAAATAACCAACAAATACCCAATTGTCTTCTACCTGATTCCGGGACGGAATCCTTTTAAGGAGGGGAGACTGTAAGAACCCAGATTTTTGGGTAGAATTAAAACTTTTTATTATGTATTGATGTAAGAATGAATAGGGGTTACAACTAGAATGTAATACTGGTTTTAATGAATGAATAATGAAAGGATATATATTCTAAGGTTATATGGCCTGAAGGATGCTATTGGGTGATAACTAAGGTTAGAATAATCTATCTCCTAGAAAGTTAAGATAAGATTCCCTAGAGAGAAATAGATACCCTCATGTCATCCAAATCAATATCTATTATAAGCCCAGCGGTTCCGTAAAAAGGTTAAGGAACACTCGAGGGTGAACCAGATTCATTTTCCCAACTATAGGAATTAAATAAAAATAAGTGATGAATAGTGATTTTGTAAGTTGGAAAACTTTTCACGCCACCCTATGTACGGGACGTGTTATGGATGTTTCGAAGTCATATTAGTAATACGCGGAGGAAATAAGTGAATGCAGAAACGATCGGAATTCAGAAATTCCAAATTCTTTTTCGGTACAATATTTGACCGAACCGTAAAGAGCCTATCAATACGATCAAGACAAGAGTATTATAATGTTAAGGATTCAAGGATTTTATTTATTAAGTATGATTTGAGGATTTAGAATGAAAACCTTTGAGTTAGAATAACAAGTGTTCTAGAAATCGCTAGAACTTTATAACAAGATTAAGCGATCAAGCAAACGCGAAAGAAATTACGGATTAAATACGTAACGAGAAAAAAAAAAAAAACCCTACTTGATCAGCTGGGGTTATATATAAGAATATTTGGTGGAAATGAAATGAAGAAAAGAAATGAAAAAGGAAGTAATGAGGTGGATGGACAAGAAGAAAACAACAAGGCTTCACATCATCAATTTTTCTAACACACCATAAACCTTTGACACTTGTATTAAGAGGAGTATTAGCAGCTATACCCACTTATACATATCACAAATATCATTTGACATCTAGCCAAGCAAGAGGAAAAGAGAGAAAAAGAAGCAAATACCACCTCTCCCCCATTTTTCCAGCAGTTGCATTTTCCAGGGCAGGGGTCTTTGCAATTTTTTTTCACCTAGATCTACTCATCTAAAAATCATGAAAAAATTCATGGAGCTTCTACACATCAAGGTGAAGTTGGGGATTTAATTTCATAATTTTTGAAGATCGTTTGGATGGGTAAATAAATTCGAGAAGTTCACTGTTTTTCCCCCAAAACCAAGGCACTTCGAATTTTGGAGTTTTAAGATTTCAAAATCCACCTTCCAACCATTGTTTGATCTCCAAATTTTTATGGTGAGTCCTATATTTCATAAAAATGATCTCCTAGAAATCTTAGCTTCAAACTCCATGTTTTCCATTTTCAAATAAATCCTCAAAGATGAGGGTGAATAGTGTTTTCAAGAAACTAACTTTGATTTCTTGGTTTCTTTGGATGATTTAAGCTTTGTTAAAGCCATACAAGGACTATATAAGGGTTATTATAGCTTGTACACTCTCCAAGGAAGGTATAATTCTTAAGAACCCAAGATCTTACTTTGAGTTTTATATATGTTCTTGATGGTTTTAGATTAGTTAAGATTATGGTGTTGTTATATGCATAAAAGCATGATTATGTAGTTAGTAGTGATGATTTAAGAGTTTTGATGATTATGATGGTTAATTGAAACCTTCTTGGACTGGTTAAGATGAAAACCATGTATAGTATGCCCGGTGTGGCTTGGATTGATTGTTATGAATTTTAGAACGTTCGATTTATAGCCGTCGTAATGCCGAATTTTCGTTAGACTATTAAACACCGAGCATCACAGTAGCTATAACTCACTGTACAGCTTCATTTTCTGCCATGATAGGATAGATTATGTTTCAAGCTTCGTTTTGATATAAAGATCGCATGAAACGGACTTACGGTTTAGGATTTATGACCAAATTACTAAAAGTAGTTCGAATCCGTAAACGAAAGTTCGTAACTGTAATTGAACCCTCGTAAACTATGTAACGTCATGGCGAATCTTGGTAAATAAATACTAGAGGTAAAAAGGAAGGCGTGAAAGAAAACCGTATGTCAAAAAGATCATTTTTCGATTTATTAAAAATGTTCGAGTCGAGGTTAAACGCGAACGAACCCCTAAAAGACGACTCTTTTATAACTTCGGTAAAACACTTAGAAAACGGACGATAAAACTCGGAGTATAGTATTGGCTCGTAACGATCGACTTTAGAACTCATATGACTTAAGTATGTCCCAAGTATAAGTACAATGACATGTCGTATTAACGAACGGATGTCGGGTCGGATCAGTGATAAAAGTAATCCACAAAAAGGGGTATAACGAGATAACTCAAGAACGTGTTTCGAATTAAGTATAACTTAACTTTTAATATGTTAAGTGATTAATCCCGAATGCCTTGGCTATTTATAGATCACCAAGCTGAACCGGGACCCGCTACCACTACCCCTTACCGTACTCGACTACCAGGCAAGTTTCAATTCCCTTCTTTTAGGCTGTTGTTGTGATTGAATAAATATATATATATATATATGCTGATATACATATGCCATTGCATGCATGCCTACTTTCAAGTTGAAGTGATATACTTGTTCCCTGAATGTTATTGTTGGCTTATAAGCTAGATAGTTATATATCAGTTATAAGCCGATTATTGTAAGACCCTCATAGAAGGGCGTATACATCTTATTAATCAAAAATAGACCGGGAGTCAATATTCCTTGATATATCGAGATTACCTCGGAGGAAAATATTTAAGTAAATATTTTCTATTATTTGGGCGACGAATATTATTTGAATATTCGTTCGAGACTAATTATTTTAATGATCCTTACTTCAAATAATTATTTGAATTTAACTATTCAACGAATAATACTTCTCAATATTCATTCAGAGTCGAATTGATTATCGACTATTATTTCGAATATTCTTCTAAAGATGAGACTGTTAGATGAATATTATTTGGATATTCTTTTAGATTATTATTTTATTAAATAAATATTACTTTCGAATATTCATTTAAGATATTAAATACTTGATGAATATTATTTTAATATTCATCTGAAGCTTGATTTAATTATCGAATATTATCTCGAATATTCCTTAAGGCTTGGATTACTAAATGAATATTACTTGATATTCATTTAAGATATTATTCATTCAATGAATATTACTTTTGAATATTCATTTAAATTTCCTAATTAATTATGATTATTACCTTAAATATTCTTTTCAGGTCTTATTAATTAATGAATATTGTTTTGAATATTCATTTAAATATTTATTTATTCAATAAATATTCCCCTGATATCTCTTCAGGGATTATTTTGAGAAATACTCTGATTAAAGATATTCTTTCATATTCCCAAATATTCTGTAAAATATTTTAATTCAATAAATATTCTCTGAATATTTATTCCATACTTAGAATAACCTCGATAAGGTTTATCTTCTTCGATTATTACAGAAAATATTTCAAAGTCATATTATTATTAATCTTATATCAAGAAAGGTTCCCAGACATCATTCATCTTTGAGTCTATCTTCTTAATAATAAGGGAACCTTACTTGGAAAAATGTTATTTATCTTGTCGACTTCCCGGTCATAAAGTATTCCCTTCACTCGCAACTCGGGTGCTGTTGACTTATTAAGTCGTTGCTTACCTTCTCATCTTTCGAGGGGTAAGATTACTGGAACAAGTTGATATCCGTTACCAAGTAATAGCTTGGGAGTTATTGGTAAATTTTCCTTTCCAACTAGATACGACTACTTTGTGGAGTCTTATCAACAAGTATTATACTTGGGGAAAGGGGGACGAACGTTACATTCAGAATCATGAATTCTATTTGAACTAGGAGTCGTGTAAGAGGCCGAGTAGCGCCGGTCCATCCCCTTTGGCCCAACCGTTGGCCGGGGAGAGCTAGTAAGGCGGTACACAAGTAAAGCCGTCAGTTCTTCCTTCTACCGGTAGTAAATCTAAATTGAGCTGTACGATCTCGACTGATCATCAAGATTGGAACAGCGGGCGCGGTGAATACTCCATCATTGGTTCATCATCCAAATTTATTTATTTCCTGCAACATGATTACTGTTGGCAGAGTTGGAAAAGGGTCATAACTGGAATTGCAACCTTTTCTTGCAAGTTCCTCTTCTTAATAACAATAAGAATATCTCGCTTACTTTGATGTAGCAGATATTTCTACAAACAAATACTTTAAGTTACCTTGTAGCTTCATCGTTCATATTATACTGGCATCATTTCCGTAAAGGCATGGCATATGGTTTGAAAGATACTTTTGAACTGTTATACATTATCGTTCAGTTATATATTATTGTTGGTGGGCTATTGCTCACCCTTGCTTTATTATCATATCACAACAACAGCTAGACCAGATGACTCGCACAAGGCGCACTCGACGCGGGCGAGGACGATGAGACTACCAGAGCTGAAGAAGAAGCTATTGGTAGGGTATATTTATTCTTTCAGTACCAAGAATATGGTCTAGTATGCCTTATGTAAATGGATGGCAAAGAGTATGTATTTATATTGAAATTCTTTTGGATTGTAAGAACTCATAATGTGATTAATAAAAATTTGAGTGTTACTCTGATTTCATCTCTGGGACTATAACGGGTGTGTTTTATATTATTGTGTTGGGTTATAGAGACGTAATTTATTTTATGTTAAGGAAAGTTCAAGTGTTGTGGACAGAATTGGAAACCGTAACCACCGGATCCCGGACCCCGGATCTGGGGGTGTTACATTGTTTGTAATGGTTTGCATTACTTACACGACCCCTTAACTGGGGGAACCTCTAATTGTAGAGTTTCTACTTGTATTTAGTACTTGTAATAGGCATCAAAACTCTACCTGTGTAAACTGTAAATTAAGTCATGGAATAATGCTTGAAAGAAGATCTAGAGATCATGCCTCAAGCTTGAAGAACAAGGCTGTCAAAATGAACACAGTTGGATTTTTGAAGATTGAAGATTTGTCTAAGTACTAATTTGAGAAGTACTTTTGTCTATTAGAGAAGTCTAGCTTTCGAGAAGTCAGGGATTCGATATCTCAAAAGACACTGTTCGATATCTCAAAGAGTCAACAAGTCAAAGTATCATGCGAAAACTCAGGGATTCGACATGTCTATAACTCTATTCGAGAACTCAAGACGTCTACAAGTCAAAGCATCATTCGAGATCTCAAAGTGTCAACAAGTCAAAGTTACATTCGATATCTCAAGGACTTAAGAAGCTATTCGACATCTCTAGGATTCGATAAGTCAATTGTTCTATTCGACAACTCAAGGACTCCTAAAGAAATAGTCATTTCAAGAAGTAGTTCGATATCTCAAGGATTCAGTATTCGAGAACTCATAGTTATCTATTAAGTCAATTCTAGTTCTCGAATCGACCAATTATTTAATTCTCGAATGGATTCTTGTAGACAAATTACTGGAAATTGTACAAGTCAGAAACCTGCAACAAGCCAGTACAATTACAGGACCACCATAACTGTAAGTGTAAGTGGAAATCCTACAAGGAAGCTTGGAAAGATATTTCAGAGACAGTTGCTAAAGTGGTGGTACTGAATAGGCTAAGAAGATGGTCAAATTGTATGCCGTTCACACTCTTTCTCAAAAAGGATAGACACCTTAGAAAGTAATTTTTGTTTGTTCCATCATTTGTAGAAAGTGGGTTGTACACATGTTCTATAAATGTACAACCTCACCAACATTAGCAGAGAGAGAAAACGATTAAGAAAAGAAAACTACTCAAGATATATCTCTCTAAGAAAAAGAAGCTGAGAATACTAACTTCTGTATTCTCAGTTTGTAGCAAATCTTGATCTAATAAAATTTTATATTAAAGTGAGTATTGTGTTCGTGTGTTTCTTATTTTTCGCATTCATATTATGATAAACACAAACACACACTGAGCTACACAAACATCAAACAGATTCAAACCATCAAACAATCGTTCTTGAGATTCATATTCAAAGAAAAGTTAGAAAATACATTCACCCCCCTCTATATTTTCTCGTGTGTGTATTTCATACTCAACAAGTGGTATAAGAGAAGGTTGTTAATCAAAACAGAAAAAGATCATTATGAATACACCAAAGACAATAGTAACGGTGAAATTCCCTAAGTTTGATAAGCATAACTACAACCTCTGTAAAATCAAGATGATGTTGTTCATCAAAGCTGCTAACCCTCTATACCGTGAGATTCTCAAGAATGGTCCATTTGTTCCACAACAAGAGATTGCTGAGTCAACTGTTGGAACCATAACCATCCCAAGATCTTATATTGCTAAAGATCCATCCAAATAAATAGACACAGAGAAGGAGAAGGTTGCCCTTGACAGTCATCTAATGCTGTTAATTATAGATTCAATAGAGATGTGAATGTTTGCTAATATTGCCTCTTGTACAACAGCAAAAGAGATGTGGGATCACATTGGAATTCTATGTGAAGGGACAGATGAGGTTTGAGAAAATAGGAAACAGATATTGATCATACAGTATGAGGCTTTTATGGCACAGCCCAAAGAAAGCATTACTGACATGTTTGAGAGATTTCACAAACTGGTGACTGAGCTATAGATGAATGGAAAAGTCTACATCACCAAGAAGCTGAATATGAAATTTCTGCTCTCTTCACCTAACCACCTAGAGCAAAGGGTCATTTCTCTAAGGGAAAAAGATTTGAACAGAGTTACATAAATGTGATTTATGGTGTGTTAAAGACTCATGAGCTGGAGCTGTTGCAGAAGAGGACTATCCAAGCCAACCAAGGAAAAATGATCAACACATCATGTGCCTTGATTGTAAACAAATCTATACAAGACCTTGAAGCCTCTACAAGCCGGCTGAGAATTAAAGAGATAGTGGATGAGGAACCAGTAGTGGAGCTACCTGAGGCTGTTGCTGAGGAACAGGAAGAAGAAGATGAGTTCTACACTCTTGAGGAGCTAGATGGCATGGAAAATACATCATATGCTTTCATGGCCAGAAAATTTCCAAATATCAGATTCAAGAGAAAGCAACCCTTTAAACCTAGACTCAGAACCATTCATTCAACAAGAGCAAAGCACCTGTGAAGCCAAACAAAAATAAATTTAAAACTGGCTATGTGCATAGGTCATCTGTTGGATGTTATAGCTGCAATGACCTAGGGCATTTTTCTAGTGAATGCAAAAAGCCTAAAAAGAAGGATAAAGAGTTTCTAGAACTTGAAGCTAAATATGAGGCCCTTCTCAAAAATTAAACACCAGGCAAGGCCTACATAGCTGAAGGGAGGTGTTGGGATGACACTGACAGTGATGGAGAAGAGCAAGAGTTTTGCAACTATGCCTTGATGGCCAATTCCAAGGAAGAGACATCTTCATCAGACTCTCAGGTACCATCTCTCACTACCATAGACATGTATGTTTCCATATAAAAAGATATGATTGAATAACTATCTGTTAAGATGTTTAACATTCATACCAGTATGACTGCTACTAATGAAGAGATTATGAAATTGTCTGCTAAAAATGAACTGTTAAACAAAAGAAATGAGGAACTAGAGCTAACTACTATGCAAGTAGAAAACCTTAAGAAAGAAGTTGAATATCTAGAGAATAAGGTTCTATGTGCTATTCAGATTGAAAAGGCTCTTAGGGATGAATTAGCTGAAAATGAGTTTAAACTAAAGACCTTTAAGAACTCCTCTAGCCTATTGCAGTCCTATCATAAGAAACATCAGGAGAATGCAAAGGTTGCTATTGGCTTTGATTATGATACTCTCAAAAAGAGGAAAGGCTATGCTGTCTTTGAAGATGACTAGGCTGTTCATGAGAATGTGCCTCATGTTTTGAAAAATGCTAAGGCACCTATCTTTAAAGAATCAACACTTGAAATTAATGAGGAAGCCTTAATCATCAAGCAAACGTTGATTGATGAAGATGAAGCACAATCAAGTGAACAACCAGCATCCTCTAAGAATGAGAGTACCAAAGTGAAAGCCAAGAAGTCTGTTGGAGTTGAACCTAAAACTGAAAAATCTGTTAAGTTTGAACCAGCTAAAAGGAATGAATCTGTGAAGAATGTGGCTAAAAAGAAACAAAACAGGAATGACAAACTAGGGATCAACAAAGATAACAACCATGCTTATGTGCCTAATGCCCCTAGGAAAACTTGTCAAAACTATTTTAGCACTAATCACTTAACTCATGCTTGCAAGAAACCTATAGGTAGTGTGCCTAAACCTTTATATGATTGTTCTGTGACTTTAAGACATAGATATTCTCCATTTTGTGATAAATTTGATTGTATACCATGCAATATGAATGTTATGACTAGTTGTTTCAATTTGAGAAGGCAATTCATTGATGGTTGTATAAGTCACAATTCACCCACACACTACACAAGGTCAAAGTTGTAACACCCCCAGATCCGGGGTCCGGGATCCGATCGTTACGGTCTCCATTTCGGTCCACAATACTTGAACTTAGTTTAACATAAAATAAATTACATCTTTATGACCCAACACAACAATATAAAACACACCCGTTATAGTCCTAGAGATGAAATCAGAGTAACAATCAAATTTTATTAATCACGTTATGAGTTCTCTCAACCCAAAAGAATTTCAATATGAATACATACTCTTTGCCATCCATTTTCATAAGTCATACCAGCCCATATACTTGGTAATGAAAGAATGAATCTATCCTACCAATAGCTTTCTCTTCGTCTCTGGTAGTCTCATCGTCCTCGCCAGCGTTGAGTGTGCCTTGTGCGAGTCATCTGGTCTAGCTGTTGTTGTGATATAATAATAAAGCAAGGGTGAGGAATAGCCCACCAACAATAATATATAACTGAACGATAATATATAACAGTTCAAAAGTATCTTTCAAACCATATGCCATGCATTTACGGAAATGATGCCAGTATAACATAAACGATGAAGTTACAAGGTAACTCAAAATGCATATATAGGTGGGAATATCTACTATGTCAAAGATAAGCCAGATATTATCATTTATCATAAAAGAGGAACTTGCAGGAAAAATATTACAATTCCAAATATGCATAATCTTCCAATACTGCCAACAATGATAATGTTGCAGAAAATAAAAGAATTTGAATGATGAACTAATGTTGTAGTATTCACCGCGCCCGCTGTTCCAATCCTAATGATGATCAGTCGCAGATTGTACAGCTCAATTTAGATTTACTACCGGTAGAAGAAAGAACTGACGGATTTACTTGTCTACCGCCCTGTTAGATCTCCCCGGGCAACGGTTGGGCCAATGGGATGGACCGGCGCTACTCGGCCTCTTACACGACTCCAAGTTCGAAACGAAGTTCACGACTCTAAACATAAAGTTCGTCCCCCTTTCCCCAAGTATGATACTTGTTGATAAGACTCCAAAAAGTAGTCGTATCTAGTTGGAAAGGAAAATTCAACATCATATCTCCCAAGCTGCTGCTTGTTAGAGGATTCCATCTTGTTCCAATAATCTCACCCCTCGAATGATGAGAGGGTTACTCAAAGATTCAATTGATAAACAGCAACCAAGTTGCGAGTGAAAAGAATAGTTTTACAAGATTTATGACCGGGAAGTCAACAAGATAAATAACATTGCTCAAGTAGGTTTCCCCATAATATGGAGGTTTCAGCGAGCATTTAAATCCTTTTAAGATAGATTTAAATGAAAAATGAAGAGTTGGGAACCTTTCCTTGATAAAATAGTCGTAAAATGACTCCGAAATATTTTACATAATATCTGGAGGTGAAAGATAATCTTCGAATAATATAAATCATTTTAAAAAGAATTTAAAAGAATTAAATAAATATTCCAAGAATATTTATTAATTCCATAATAATTACGGAATATCATTAAATCATAATATTGCTCGTAAGTAATAATCGAATGAATACATAGAATTTATTTACTAAATAAATCCCTCCTTAAATGAATATTCAAAATAATATTCATTAAATAATTAAACTCCAATAAATATTTAAAATAATATTCAATAAATAAGTCAACCCTTAAATGAATATTTGAAAATAATATTCATTTAGTAAATAATCTTCTAAATGAATATCCAAATAATATTCATTTAGTAATCAAAACTTTAAAGGAATATTTGAAATAATATCCCTTAAGTAAATAGAACTTCCAATGAATATTTTAAAATAATATTCATCAAGTACATAAAACCTTAAATGAATATTCGAAAGTAATATTCATTTAATAAATAAAAGTCCCATGAATATCAAAGTAATTATTCATTAAATAATCAAACTATAAGTGAATATTCAAAAATAATATTCACTTAATATTTCTCGGCTGAGATAATACTCAAATAACATTCTTCGAAAGATTTCCAAGTAATTGATACTTTATGGAAATATAAATAATGTTTAATAATAACCTTCCTCATGATAAATAGTAATCTGCCGTTGGAATCCCTCCGGGTTTCCACGACTATCTATATCTCAAAATACCGACACCCGGTCTATATTTAAGAATGAATATCATATGCCCTTCGCTAAGGGTCTTACCAAAATACTCCGGCTTATAACTAATAATTCGTATCTAGTCTATAAGCCAATATCAATTCAGGGAACAGGTATCATAATATAATTTGACAATAGGCATGCATGCTATGGCATATGTAAAACAGCAATCACATATATATATTATCACAAAAACAGGTTCAAAGTTTTGAACACTTTCCTGGTAATCGGGTGTGGGTAGAGATAGCGTGTCCTGGGTCTGCTCGATGATCTATAAACAATCAGAACATTCGAGATTAACCACTTAACACCTTTTAAAAGTCTAAGTATAAACTTCACTTAAGTCGAAACACGTTTTCGAATTATCTCGTTATACACCTTTTAGTGTAACTCTTTTTATCACCGATACGATCCGACATTCGTTCGTTATTAAGACATGTCATCATAACCACACTTGGTATATACTTAAGTCGTATAAGTTCTAAAATCGATATTGTAAAAGGTGTATAACCAAAGTTTTATCGTTTGTTTTCTAAGTTATAACCAAAGTTATACTTTTAAGGGGTTCGTTCGCGTTTAACTTCGATTCAAACATTTTTATAAAATCGGAAAATGATCCGTTTGACATGTGGTTTTCTCTCATACCTTCCTTATGACCTCTAGTATTTATTTACCAAGATTCGCCACTGAATAACATGTATTACGAGGGTTCAATTGAAGTTACGAACTTTTACTTACGGTTCCGGACCAATTTTAGTAATTTGACCATAACTCCTAAACCGTAAGTCGGAATGTTTTGATTCTTGCACCAAAACGATCTATGGCTCGAGATCTACAAGGACCAGTCATAATATTACCAAAGTCAAGAAATTATATTAACTGCCGTGCTTGGTTTCTAATTGTTAACAAAAATTCGGCATTATGACGGCTATAAACTAACGATTTCCAAAATTAATATCATGATCTAAACATCAATCAACAACCAATATACCAAGATCTCATGATCATCATCTAAACTAAACCATAATCTTCCAAGGACATGTCATATACATCAAAGTTTGATTATGGCCAAAACAACAACAACAATTAACTCCAAATACATGGATCTATACATACTAACACCTCCTCTTCTTATAATCATCAAAACATCCATTAAAACTCAAAACAAAAACTAGGGTTCTTGAAGTTTATACCTTCCTTGGAGTGTGTATGCACTTAGTAAGTCTTGTCTAGTCCTTAGATTACCTTAACAAATCTTGGATCATCCAAACAAAACAAGAAATCAAAGTTAGTCTCTTGAAATCACTATTCACCCTAGGCTTGGATGATTTATTTGAAAATGGAAAACATGGAGTTTGAAGCAAAAATTTTGAGGAGATTACTTTCTTGAAATATAGGACTCACCTTAAAAATTACAAGATCAAATATTGGTTGGAAGAGGGATTTTGGTTTTTGAATTAGGAATAAAGCCGAATGGAAAGGAATGGAGAGAATGGCTTGGTTGCTTGCTTCTCTTGCTTGGTTCTCTTGCACAAATGAATTATTGATATGTTAAGATAATATCTTGGTCATAAAGTATCTTTATTAAAGTTAGTAGGTCATGGATGATGCAAGAACCAAGTGGCCAAGTGGTGTGTTAAGTGATATAATCTTGTATCATTTGGTTTGTTTATAATCTTGCTAGTTAGCATTGTAACTAGCTTGGTTACTTGATCATATCCACTTGTACATGCATGTAGCTTGGCTCCCTGCTTGTTTCTTTGTCCGGTTATTGCTCTTATTCATTGATCGTTCGGAGGAATATCTCATTCGTTTCTAGTTAGGGTTTTACCGGAAACCGTCTTAATATTTATACTATCATCCTCCATTCTCTTTAATAATTCTTGAACCTATTTTCCTTAAATCTCTTCAATAATTCCTTAAGTCTTTCAGTGTCCAGGGAAATCTCGGGGAAAATAAAAGTGCTATTTTTCAGAATTCGACAGCTTTTACATACACTCTTTTTCCCCCCTGGATCAATAATATGAACTCAGAATTTCGTTCCGGGTACTTCTATATAGCATCGTCTAATAATATTCCTACGTCCACCAAAATCACTATTCACCACTTATTCTTTACTTATTCTTTTAGGGTTATATAGATGTCCCGGTTCTCTTTCGATCGTTCCTTAACCCTTTTACGGAACCACTGGACTGATAACAGATATCGATTTGGATGACATAAGAATAACCTTCCCCTTGGAATTATCAAATCTTAATTTACTAGGAGATAGATAATTCCTATCTAGATTATCAACCAATAGCATTCTTCATGACATATAAGTATTTGAGTCCATATACATTCCATAATAAAAGTTTTAATCCCTCCTTAAAAGGATTCCGTCCCGGAATCAGGTAGGAAACAAGAGTCGTTTGTCTACCATTTCACCTTTCAGCTTCCCGGTCGATACCTGCACATCTACTGGTGCTACTATACGTACTTTATCCTTTTTCCATCAACTTTGCTACTTTTCGTACAACACACTATCCGGTTTATGCTCTTACTTAGTCTTATCCTTATTGATACCTACAGTAACATTGGTATCACTATCATGCTGCGAATTAGGAGATAACATTACTCGCACTATGCATTTCCTGATCGCTTTAATCTTCGCAATCTCGATCACTATAGAGAAGTGGAAAGATTTATTGAGAGATCACTATGATCAATTGAACATTTGTTATACTGCATAGTTAGTACAGAAGGAGGCCAGCCTTTAGTACTTGCCAAGCAATTAAACAAGTTATGGTATTCCACTTAGACTTCTATCACATAGACAGATAGTCACGTAGCAGTACCTCCCCTTCTTAAAGGGTTGTTCTTCTCAATTAATAAAGAAAATGAATAAGAAAGAAGAAAAGAAAAGAGTTCTAAAGGATTGTAGAAAGTTTTCATGATTGTAAAATAACATACTTAGAATTTATCTCTGAACTATAGAGGTTCATCAAAGAAGAAATTAATCATAATTATATCCAATACTATTTGATCGCAATCTCATGTGTCAACATATCCTGCTGCTTTGTCCACTATTCTATTGACCTATACTCTGGTTCAACCTTAGAAACACTTACTTTTGGAAAATCTTTCAACCTCTCAGGTTAAATCTTAGTTTCTCGCTTTACACCATTGTTACTGACATTCCATGTCAAGCTACTAGCTTTTTCATATCTATAATATTAACACTGTCAGGTTGTCATCCCAAGAATTCATCAGAAAACCCATTTATTAATCCATTTATAACATTCCTTGCTTCACATTCCATAGTTGCTTTCCCAGTCTTTTCTTTATCAATCACATCCTTCTTATTATCTGATTATTATTTACTTCTATTATTTACTTTCACCTTCATCTCTTTATTGAGATATCTTTTGCACTTGGCACCTTCTTATTGGTATCCTGTCACATTTACTCTATCATCATCACATTATTCCAATTTAAGCTCTCCGAAATGAATCTGGCCGATCCCTTTAACTTAGATCCACTTTAATCTACTTCTGCCAACCTTGTTTCTCATCACTTGTTCTTTTTTATCCATGATTTTCCACAGGTTGTTCTTCGTAAGTCAGACCAGGTCGTATATCTACCTGCTTGTACTCTTATCATCTATCGAGCATCTGCATTTTATTGGCGTAGCCTTGCCACATGAAACACGTTACGATCATGCTATAAGTTTTGGGGGTAGAGCTTGCTCGAATGCCACCTTCCGAACACTTTTAAACTCTCAGGTGGCCCAATAAGTCTCGGGCTCAACTGCCCTTCTCTCCAAGTCTCATTAATTCTTTCTACGGGAATACATTTAGCATCATGAATCATCAACCTCATATTCTCTATCTTGTTTGTGCAGAAGTACACTAACACAAACTTGCTTGTCATTCATCAACATGCCACTTAGTTTATCAATAGCAGCACTTTCTTTATCTTTATGTTGTCATCTACTTTCTTAGAAGAATCACCATCGCTTGTTGTTTACGTAGTGCGTTAATAGCTAACCCTACGGGTTTCAAATCCCTTAGGGAGACAAAGTAATCACTATTCCTTATTCATAAGGAACACTTCCTGAACTTGATTTAGATATTACATGTAGTAGATAAAATTGTAGAAGAGTTTCAAGCATCGCAGCTAAGTCAGGTTGATGAAAGTATCACTCATGCATCTTCCATAAAAGACTGGAAAGTTAATGGTTTACTTCGTCAATTTTGTATCATGGTCCTGGTTTGCCTCAAAACGGGACCTTCTAAGGTGTGTAGTTTGCTTAAGACGATATCGGGAATCGAACCTTTACTTAAACTATTATTACCGTCGCTTCTTGCACAGTCATCAGAAGGAACGTAAATTCCTCCACTCCGATATGACCTTCAAGATCCTTCCAAATATCATTTTGTTCCTTCGGTATGCACATTTGTAATTATTCCTCTATACTTAGACTGTCAGCCACCTCATTGGCCTTTCCTGATAATAATAATTTCTTGTAATCAATGTTCTCTGGATACATTCCAACTCCAATTTTTCTACCTCATTCCCATCACTGTTAGATGAAAGCTTTCTCCCTTAAGCTCTGCTGGAGGAGAAAATATATCTATCAGTCTTTTTCCATAAGTCATTGCTTCCACCTTCCCGTGGGAACTTTATCAAAGTTACCCTCAATCATACCTAGGATATTTGTTCTCTTAGTTCTTTCTTGTTCTAGGATAATCTCAACCTTCTTTGGTTCCATCCATACCTCATCATGGTTTCATACATGCCTCATCTGGCATTATTGTTATTATGTCTTAAATTCTCTACCAAGCTTCTATTTCGAAACTCAGAATGTTAACTTTTTCCTTGTAAGGTTTCTTAGGTCGTCCTCATCATTCCTCCTGTATTTTCTAGGTACAGGGTATATCAAAACGTCATTGATCAATACTCTAATAATTCTATCTATGTTCTTTCCAGAACTCTTTTTAATAATCCTTACAGGTCATTGTTGCCTTAGCAAATTCACTCATATCATCTGAATTCACAATGTCTTTATTAGGGTTAATGCCATCCCTTGTGCATTCCCCAGGGTTTGTCTTAATTTATGGATATCCTATCCTTAATTCAACTGCCAAGGAATTCTTGCATCCTATAATTGGCAATCAGATCATGTATCCTTAATAAGGGTCTCTTTTCAATCATTCTCGTTTGATAATCGATCGGTGGCTTAATGCTAACCTCTTTTTTCAGATAGTTATCAGCCTAATTGACATTCCAAAAGACAACGTATGTCTATCTGCTCTCTTACAGAACTTGGTAATGGTAGCAAGGATGTTCTGGAAGATATTAGTCGAGTTCAACGTGAATCTCTTAGTGCTTATCGTTCTTCTCAAAGGTACTTACCTTAGGCAAAATTTCTACAGCATACTGATCAATATTTGACCATTTCTATACACTCTTCATATACCTTCATTGTTTACTTTCCTCCGTCATAATATATTCATGGTATTCATGATACCCTAACATCATACATCTCAAGTCACTATACTTCCATTTTTTTACTAGTAATCTTGGACAATCGTATACTCATGAATCACTTTAGTACGGGTGACCCCATCCCAAAAAGGTCTAGTAAATTCCCAATCAAAACATGGGTTGCAAGGGTTCAGCAGAAGATTCCTACGATCTCATTAATGTTTCCTTTATATCAGAAGCCCTTGCAGTCGGTGCTTACTTAGAAGCAACCCTGCTTTGTCCTTTCATTGCCGGTCTAGTCACTTGATAATCCTTTGTGACTTGGCCTCAACTGGCCACACTAAAAAAATAAAAATATTTGATTTTAGGGGTTGGCTAATAGCATTACTTTTCTAGCAATTGCCGGCATAGTGCCTTCTTAATTGATACCTTTCTACCTTTCCAAAACTTTACTTCATATAAGTCTTAATCGACTACTCGGCACCGTCTCCGGTCATATTTCCTCTACTTTTATCTTTTCAACTATTCTTATCAATCCCGCGTGCCACACAAGCTTACCATTCCTGGCATAACAGCCTTTTCATATAAGTCAATCCCGGAATTCCTCAGTCCGGCTGGTTTCTTACTTACATTTCCTGTTTCCGTCTAATCTAAACTTCATCATTATATTTCTACAATCAATCACGATAATCGGGGTCTGTCCACCAACCCATATAGCGGCTACCTTACCCAATTTACGGGGTTCGCCCCAGTTTCTACTCTCTTCCATGACGATCTCTGATAATCATAAAGACAAGGTTTACCAAAATTCGTTGAAGTTCTTTCCAGAATCAGGGAAATTTTGGTCAATCTATCCACCTACTGGTAACATTAGAATAGTTCTATTAACCTCCAAGCAGGTAGAACCATAAGCAGTCATAATTAACGAAATAATCATCATCAGGTTGGAAGTTTAACCACTGGAGAGGAACCAATTATATACATCCCTTAGAAGGGAATCAACAGTTTCAACCTGAAACCTGTCACAACGTCCTGATACCTATACGTCCTGATATTCAATATTACTAAATGTCAGTCTACCTAACCACTAGTCTTAGAAGGAACATTACCGTCGAAGTTGGTTATTCCGCAAAATTGGCACTACTAAGGCCATCCGAACCTGGTGAACCGTGCTGTCCGAATGCATCCGCAAGTACTTTGTCGTGCTGTGCAAGCATACATCCTAATCCTTTATGCGAAGCGTCGTTGTAAGCACAAAGTCTCTTTTTCTTTTTCCATTAAGCAATGCCAACTTTTGGTCATTACCAATTTCATCTTTTAGCTCCAGGAAGATTTTCTCACATTTTTCTCTTTAACTGTTGATCATATTACTTGATCCATAATAATTCCGCGTTGGAGTAAACTTAAAGTAACTACTATAATCCATTCAAAGAAAAGGAAGAATTTAATATTCCTCTGAATCACATACTTCTAACGTTTCTGGTTCATCACTTCACTGTGTTGAAATAACCCTATACTTAGTCTCTGACAGTAGTCACATTACGAGTTCATCTTGACTCACTGGTCTTATCTTCCGGTAGGTTCTGAGACCATTGTCTTGCTTGCTACTTCCTTATATAACTTTATCCAATCATGCTGTCACTTCCCAATGTCTTTTCCCTTCATAAAGCCACCTCATTAACCTCAATTTGGTTCCATAAATTATAACCTATGACATCTGCCTTCTCATGGCGAATTATCACTGACAATATTCATACTAATTCATTTATCAAATGATATGGCACTTACTCCCTCCTCTCAACTATTTCTAGGGATTCTGCTCCTCGTCCTATATCGATGTCTTTGATAATCATACATCCCTCTAGCTCTTTCTTCGTTAATATGAAAGTCTCTAAGGATTCTTATCTATTCCCGTACAAGATCTCAAGTGATCCTTTCAATCCGTCTTACTTGCTGGTACTACATCTGGTAGTCCGGCTATGAATTCAATATGCATCTTCAAATCTCTTAATAATATCTCAGTTCTTTATGCTCACTTTTCTGAGCAGTATACCTTAATCATCACAGTCCTTCTGGCTGCAGGCCTCATTCCTCAAGGGTAAGCTCCTTATCCTAACAGGATTTTCCTTATCTGCTGGAACCTCTTCCGGGTCTCCAGTAGGGTACTCCGTCGAATTTACCCGCTGATCTTCAGCATATACTAAAGCATCATCGTGCTGCTGCTCGTATGCCTCAAGGTCTGTCGCCTTACTCGTCGATACGACATTGAGCTAAGTTATGATACTTAAGAGTTCCAATAATGGTTTTATATGTCAGCACTACATTATGTAGTCCAACTATGAACTTGGCAAGAGTTCTTATTATCTTAGTGAATTTATTATTTTAACGTCGCCTCATCTTTGGGGTTTATAACGTACGCTCTGATACCATTTTTGTAACACCCCCAGATCCAGGGTTGGGGATCCGGTCGTTACGGTCTCCATTTCGGTCCACAATACTTGAACTTACTTTAACATAAAATAAATTACATCTTTATGACCCAACACAACAATATAAAACACACCCGTTATAGTCCCAGAGATGAAATCAGAGTAACAATCAAATTTTATTAATCACATTATGAGTTCTTACAACCCAAAAGAATTTAAATATGAATACATACTCTTTGCCATCCATTTTCATAAGTCATACCAGCCCATATACTTGGTACTGAAAGAATGAATCTATCCTACCAATAGATTTCTCTTCGGCTCTGGTAGTCTCATCGTCCTCGCTAGCGTCGAGTGCTCCTTGTGCGAGTCATCTGGTCTAGCTGTTGTTGTGATATAATAATAAAGCAAGGGTGAGCAAAAGCCCACCAACAATAATACATAACTGAACGATAATATATAACAGTTCAAAAGTATCTTTCAAACCATATGCCATGCATTTACGGAAATGATGCCAATATAACATAAACGATGAAGTTACAAGGTAACTCAAAATGCATATATAGGTGGGAATATCTGCTATGTCAAAGATAAGCCAGATATTATCATTTATCATAAAAGAGGAACTTGCAGGAAAAATATTGCAATTCCAAATATGCATAATCTTCCAATACTGCCAACAATGATAATGTTGTAGAAAATAATGATAATGATACTTCCAATTACGATGATCAGTCGCAGATTGTACAACTCAATTTAGATTTACTATCGGTAGAAGGAAGAACTGACGGATTTACTTGTCTACCGCCCTGTTAGATCTCCCCGGACAACGGTTGGGCCAATGGGATGGACCGGCGCTACTCGGCCTCTTATACGCCTCCAAGTTCGAAAAGAAGTTCACGACTCTGAACGTAAAGTTCGTCCCCCTTTCCCCAAGTATGATACTTGTTGATAAGACTCCACAAAGTAGTCGTATCTAGTTGGAAAGGAAAATTCAACATCATATCTCCCAAGCTGCTGCTTGTTAGAGGATTTCATCTTGTTCCAATAATCTCACCCCTCGAATGATGAGAGGGTTACTCAAAGATTCAATTGATAAACAGCAACCAAGTTGCGAGTGAAAAGAATAGTTTTACAAGATTTATGACCAGGAAGTCAACAAGATAAATAACATTGCTCAAGTAGGTTCCCCCATAATATTGAAGTTTGAGCGAGCATTTAAATCCTTTTAAGATAGATTTAAATGAAAAATGAAGAGTTGGGAACCTTTCCTTGATAAAATAGTCGTAAAAAGACTCCGAAATATTTTACATAATATCTGGAGGTGAAAGATAATCTTCGAATAATATAAATCATTTTAAAAAGAATTTAAAAAGAATTAAATAAATATTCCAAGAATATTTATTAATTCCATAATAATTACGGAATATCATTAAATCATAATATTGCTCGTAAGTAATCCTCGAATGAATACATAGAATTTATTTACTAAATAAATCCCTCCTTAAATGAATATTCAAAATAATATTCATTAAATAATTAAACTCCAATAAATATTTAAAATAATATTCAATAAATAAGTCAAACCTTAAATGAATATTTGAAAATAATATTCATTTAGTAAATAATCTTCTAAATGAATATCCAAATAATATTCATTTAGTAATCATAACTTTAAAGGAATATTTGAAATAATATCTCTTAAGTAAATAGAACTTCCAATGAATATTTTAAAATAATTTTCATCAAATACATAAAACCTTAAATGAATATTCGAAAGTAATATTCATTTAATAAATAAAATTCCTATGAATATCAAAGTAATTATTCATTAAATAATCAAACTCTAAGTGAATATTCAAAAATAATATTCACTTAATATTTCTTGGCTGAGATAATACTCAAATAACATTCTTGGAAAGATTTCCAAGTAATTGATACTTTATGGAAATATAAATAATGTTTAATAATAACATTCCTCAAGATAAATAGTAATCTGTCGTTGGAATCCCTCCGGGGTTCCACGACTATCTATATCTCAAAATACCGACTCCCAGTCTATATTTAAGAATGAATGTCATATGTCCTTCGCTAAGGGTCTTACCAAAACAATTCGGCTTATAACTGATAATTCGTATCTAGTCTATAAGCCAATATCAATTCATGGAACAGGTATCATAATATAATTTGACAATAGGCATGCATGCTATGGCATATGTAAAACGACAATCACATATATATATTATCACAAAAACAAGTTCAAAGTTTTGAACACTTGCCTGGTAATCAGGTGTGGGTAGAGATAGCGTGTCCTGGGTCTGCTCGATGATCTATAAACAATCAGAACATTCGAGATTAACCACTTAACACTTTTTAAAAGTCTAAGAATAAACTTCACTTAAGTCGAAACACGTTTTCGAATTATCTCGTTATACACCTTTTAGTGTAACTCTTTTTATCACCGATACGATCCGACATTCGTTCATTATTAAGACATGTCATTATACCCACACTTGGTATATACTTAAGTCGTATAAGTTCTAAAGGCGATCGATTACGAACCGAGATTCTACCTCGAGTTTTATCGTTCGTTTTCTAAGTTATAACCAAAGTTATACTTTTAAGGTGTTCGTTCGCGTTTAACTTCGATTCAAACATTTTTATAAAATCGGAAAACGATCCGTTTGACATGTGGTTTTCTCTCATACCTTCCTTATGACCTCTAGTATTTATTTACCAAGATTCTCCATTGAATAATATGTATTATGAGGGTTCAATTGAAGTTACGAACTTTTAGTTACGGTTCCGAACCAATTTTAGTAATTTGACCATAACTCCTAAACCGTAAGTCGGAATGTTTCGATTCTTGCGCCAAAACGATATATGGCTCAAGATCTACAAGGACCAGTCATAATATTACTCAGGTCATGATAAAATACAACTAGAGGGGAGGGGTGAATAGGTGTTATGACTAACAATGATCAAATAAAAATTCTGCCTGAAATGTTATTCTGGCAGCTAGCTGGATGAAACAGATTAACAAATAAGCAGCTAGCTGAGCTAACCGGATGCAACAAATTAACAAGTAAGCAGCTAAATAAGTTATGCAGTGTACTAAGATAAAATGCAGTAAGTAAAGAACACCACGAATTTTAACTAGGTTCGACCCCTATTCTTCTATGGTCTACGTCCTAGTCTTTTACCAACTTGGTAAGAGAATATATTATTGATCACAAAGAATCCCAATTACACTATACAATAATATATCTCCCTTAACCTCCCAGTTACTGATTGCAGCTAGCTCGAACCCTTGTTCCCTGAACACAGCTCTCTAAGTTCTATACTAATCCAAGTATAAACTCCTCTAGCCTTCTGCTCCTCGAACCCTTGTTCCACAAGCTTGACAATCCATCAACTACCAACTTTACAAGTTGAACAATACAATGGATAAAAAGGAATTACAACTCAAAACTATGAACTCTATAGTATATCGATATAGTATGTAATACTAGAGCTCGTTTGTAGATGAAGGTACAGAGTTGTTTCTTGTGTATTCTTGAATATAGCTTGAAGGTTCAGTCTTAATATCTGCAAGAGAAGAGCAAACAAACAAGTAATATATATTGAAGTAAAGAAGAGCTCAAATTAAAGAGCAAAATAGCAACGGTCTTGAAAGAGATTCTCACGTTCAATTTTGCAATATTAATAGCACTTCTAACGTACATATAGCAGCTTTGTGGTATTATAATTAGAAGGTATAATTATAATAAATGGCATGCTAGAAAAGAGAGCACATGGGATGTTTTAGTGGAGCATTAAAGTAATAAAAAGATTCCTTTAATGAGTGGAAGTTGTCTAGCATGATACTTCTACTTGAGTAGTGTTCTAATAAATATAATATCATGTTTAAATATGTTAAACCAATCTTACAACTGATTTCCACAATTTTTTCTATAAAACCGTACTCCCTTTTATATTCTGGACAGACTGCCAGCTTGCTGTGTTGTACTGTCAGCTAGCTGTGTTATCTGACAGCTTGCTATGTTATAAGAACTCTTGTACTGTCAGCTAGCTGAGATACCCTATTTTTCTATGAAATTATATAGATAGAAAAACCTGCAAAACAATATTAGTCCAATGCAAACATCCAGCTTGCTTACAATGTATGATCATCAAAATCATAGAGTTTCAATCTCCCCCTTTTTGATGACTATACACCTATATTCAGGAGTTAATTACTCCCCCTGAATTTATGCTTCCCCTGCAAAAGGATTAGCAATCTATACGAGCAGCTAAGCATAATCTCATGGCATCACATAAACATTTAGCATTAAACCATATGATCCCAGCAAAGTACGTGAAGTAAAGAGTTATAAGAATAAATATCAACTCATCAACTCCCCCTAAATCACACATACTTTTGATCCTGAATTTTCTCCCCCTTATTCATCAAAAAGAATATCCACATGTTATCCTTCAATAGAAAATTTCAAATACCTTGAATTAATTAACCCCCAAGAAACATTCAGCACATTAAGCAAATAAGTGGACTAAATTTCACAAAACAATAAAATACATAGCAAATATATATATATATGCAAATAAAATAGTAACACATAAAAGTGTGTCAGGCATCCATAGCAGCTAGCTGGCTAGACATTACACATGCTTAATTCGCGACGAAGAACAATGAAACGCTCCTCGGCTAGTGGCTTTGTGAAGATGTCAGCTAGCCGGTACTCTGTTCTTACAAAGATCAGCTCAGTTTTTCCCTTTGCAACATTGTCTCTCAAGAAATGATGTCGAACGTCGATATGCTTTGTTCTTGAGTGATTCACTGGATTCTTTGATATGTTGATAGTGCTTGTATTGTCACAATAAATGGGGACTTTGCCACATTTAATTCCAAAATCTTGAAGTGTTTGAATCATCAATAGCATTTGAGAGCAACAACTTCCCGCTGCTAAATACTCCCCTTCAGCTGTGGATAATGCAACAGAAGTTTGCTTCTTGCTTTGCCAAGATATTAAACTCTGTCCTAAAAATGCACAAACACCACTCGTACTCTTCCGATCAGTTTGACAGCCTTCATAATCTGCATCACTATACCCAACAAGATCAAATGCATTTGTGATGGGATAAAATAATCCAAGAGTAGTAGTTCCACTTAAATATTTGAAAATTCTTTTAATAGCATTCAAGTGAGACTCTTTAGGTTGAGCTTGAAACCTAGCACAAATACATACACTATACATAATATCAGGTCTAGAGGCTGCAAGATATAATAAACTACCAATCATACCTCTACACTTTCGAACATCTACATCTTTACCTCGTTCATCTGCAGCCAGCTTGCTGGCAGAACTCATAGGTGTAGATTTTGCCTTGATATTCTCATATCTAAACTTCTTTAGCAAGTTCTTGATGTACTTGGACTGATGTACATATATTCCATCTTGAGTTTGCTTGATTTGGAGCCCCAAGAAGTAATTGAGCTCACCCATCATACTCATGTCAAACTCACTATGCATACACTTAAGAAAACCACTTGTACATATTATCATTAGTTGATCCAAAGATAATATCATCCACATATATTTGCACAACTAGAATATCATTACCAGTAAGTTTAGTAAACAATGTAGGATCGATTTTACCTCGAATGAAGCCATTCTTTATCAAAAATTTACTTAACCTTTCATACCAAGATCTAGGAGCTTGCCGTAATCCATATAATGCTTTCTTCAACTTGAAAACATAATTAGGAAATTGATCACTCTCAAATCCAGGAGGTTGATTTACATATACTTCTTCTTTCAAGTAGCCATTAAGAAATGTACTTTTTACGTCCATTTGATGTAGCTTGAATTTCTTGAAGCATGCAAATGAGAGTAACATCCTTATTCACTCTAGCCTTGCAACCGGGGCATAAGTTTCATCAAAATCGATTCCTTCTTGTTGATTATATCCTTGTGCAACAAGCCTCGCTTTGTTTCTAGTGACCGTTCCTTCTTCATCAACTTTGTTCTTGAAAACCCATTTAGTACCGATGATTGAAGCATCTTTAGGTGGCTCTACAAGTTCCCAAACATCACATCTTTCAAATTGATTAAGTTCCTCTTGCATTGTCATGATCCAATTTTCATCTTTTAGTGCTTCATTTACATTCTTTGGTTCTTCTTGAGCTAAGAAAGCGGCAAAAGCACAAAAGTTAGCTTGACTTCTCCTTGTCTTGATGCCTTCTGATTTATCACCAATAATCAACTCTGGAGGATGATTCTTTACTATCCTTGTTGACTTTGGAAAATGGTGATGAGCCATGACTTCTTCATTGGCTCTAATTCTTTTAGATGGTGGAGGGGCTTCATCTCCATTATAGATTAGCATATTTTCTTTTGATCTCTGACTTCTAGAATCTTCCAAGGTGAGTTTTGACATCTTATCACATGTTTCATCTACTGGAGGAGAGATTTCAGCTTGATTATTATTAGCTGATCTTGATTCAGTTTCTACTACAGCTCATTGGGTTGTTGCATTTTCTGAATCTGCTTCATTGGCAGCTCGTTGAGTTCCTATATTTTCTGAGCCTGCTTCTTTGTCAGCTTGCTGAGTTGCTATATTTGACCTTGGCAGCTCGCTGGCATAGTCTGAACCTGCAATTTCTTCCTCATCTCTTGACAGATCAACATTAGATTCTTTAAATGAAACATCAATTGACTTTTCAACACTACGTTTAGAGATATTATAAACTCTATATGCACGACTTGTTAAAGAATAACCCAAAAATATTGCTTCATAAGATTTAGCATCAAATTTACCATCTCTATCAAAAGATTTGAGTACAAAGCACCTGGAACCAAAGACCTTGAAGTAGCCTATGTTTGGCTTCTTGTTCTTTAGCAATTCATATGGGGTCTTGTTGAGAATAGGCCTGATTAGTACTCTGTTAAGAACGTAGCTAGCTGTGTTGACTGCTTCTGCCCAGAAACTTCTTGGCAGCTTGCTTTCTTGCAATAAAGTCCTATCTGTTTCCTGCAAGGACCTGTTCTTTCTTTCCACAACTCCATTTTGCTGAGGGGTTTTTGGAGCAGAGAATTCATGAGAAATGCCTCTATCTTCACAATATGAAATAAAATCCTTTTGGAATTCACCACCTCGATCACTCCTTATACTTACAAGTTTTATCTTAAACTTGTTCACAAGTAATTTAATTAGCTTCTCAAATTCACTGAAAGCACAATCTTTAGTACTAAGAAACAATACCCATGTACATCTAGAATAATCATCTACAATAACAAATGCATATTATTTTCCTCCAATGCTTTTATATGCTTCCGGACCAAATAAATCTAAATGAAGAAGCTCTAAAGGTTTAGAAGTTGATACCACATTCTTTGACTTATGTGGAGTCCTGATTTGTTTGCCTAATTGACAAGCCAAACAGGTTTTCTTCTTGACATAGTTCAATTTGGGCAGTCCTCTAACTATCTTCTTTGAAGACAACTTGCTGAGTAAGTCCATATGAGCATGTCCAAGCCTTCTATGCCAAATTTCTGGATTTGTATCAACTGCAGCTAAACAACAAGATGAATCCTGCATCTCAAAGTCTAAAATATATATATTTCCTTCCCTTCTAGCAACTAGGGGGACTTTATTAGTGCCAACATTATTAGTACACTTCTCTTTATCAAAATGAACCGAATGTCCATCATCATATAACTGACTTACACTAAGAAAATTATATTTAAGACCTTGAACATATTGTACTTTATCAATAGAAATGACACTATTACCAATTTTTCCTTTCCCAAGAATTTGGAGTGTTTTGCTATCACCAATGGTGACACTTCCACCCTTTTTCTTATTGAGAGTGAGGAACTGAGATTTATCACCACTCATATGTCTTGGGAATCCACTATCCAAAATCCATTGTTTTGATCTCACTTTGACAACAAGACATACCTACAAAACAAATAAAGAGCCAATTCAACGTTTTGGTACCCATACTTGCTTGGGTCCATAATGGTTAGTTGATAGAACATATAGAACATTTAAATCAGATTTCTTGATCCACATTTGGACCACTTTAGAAGCTGTATTTCTTGTTCCAGCTGTTCTGTCAGCTAGCTGCCTGTGAACTGTCTGTCTGTTCCAGCTAGCTGGATTAGCATTCTGAACTTTGCAATGATTTGCCAAATGACCTTTATTTCCACATTTGTGGCAGATTCTACATGGCATGGCATAGTCATAAGGAATTCCATGTTTGCCATCATACTTTAGACGTGAGGTTGAGGCCATTCCAACTCCTTCTCTTTCGATTGGAATCTTTGCATACCTCATCATTGTTTTGAGTCTATCTTCTCCTTGAACAAACTTTCACATTCCTTTCTGGAGATTCTTGATTTCAGTTTCTAACTCTTTGATTCTTTCAGTTTGTTGAGATACTTCTGTTGAGCATGATTCCCTTGGACTGAATGCTTCTAAACATGCATCTTGAGCATCTATTTCTGCTCTCAGCTCGCTGAGTTCCTTCATGAGAGTATCATTTCTTTTGATAAGCACTTTGTTTATCCCTTCAAGCTGAGATATCTCAGCCTTAAGATCAATAAGATTTTGAGCATGATTTCTAGCAGGTGTCTTCTCATCCATTAACTCGGATATGATCTTCTTAAGTTGAGTATTCTTCTTTTTGAGTTTATCATTCTCATCTTTTAACTCTTCGAACACCTCATTAGATAAATTCCTATGATCCTGCATGGTTAATTCATCTAATATTGAAGAATGAGAATATATATCAGAAAAATAATTTGCCTCACTATTGTTGTCATCCGAATCCGAGACATCACTATCTACAAGGCCATCTTGAATGATTTCTTGAGCATCATTGTCATCATCAAGACCAACAAGAGCTAGGTTCACCATCTCATCACTTGATTCATTATCAGAATCTGAATCTTCATCATCACTCCATGTCAAAAGTGTCTTGGCTTTCTTTTTGTCCTTAGAGGCAGCTAGCTGCTTCTGCTTGTTTTTCAGCTTGTAGCAGTCCCTTTTGTAATGTCCTTTCTTACCACATTCAAAACAAGCTTCCTCTTTGACATCTTTCTTTGTTCCAGCAGCTCTACTTTTCTCCTTCTTTAACTTGTTCCTCAAGTCCAGCATCTTCTTGAATTTTCTGGATAAGAGAGCCAATTCTTCATCAGAATCTGATTCTGACTCTGAATCCAGCTTGCTGCTACTGGAGTGTAAAGCTAAATTCTTCATCTTTTCAACAGGAGTCTTGACTGATTCCATCTTGCTATTATTAATTTTGCTCTCAAACTGCTCCAACTCAGCAAACACGGCCAAATGATCCATAGAATCGATGGTTGAACATGATTCCAATGCAGTGACTTTTGATTCGAAGATGAATGGAACTGCACTTAGAATTTTCATTTTGATTTCATCTTGAGGTATGGTCTTTCCAAGTCTCTTTAGAGTGTTGATGGTGACTTGAAATCTAGCTTGGCTTTCCTTGATAGTTTCACCATTCTTGAGCTTGAAATTCCTGAAGTCATTCATTAATTTGCTAAGTTTTAACTTTTCTGAAAGTTTTTGAACCTTCATGATATGATTCCAAAGCATCCCACATTTCTTTTGCTGTCTTTAGAGAAGATACTTTGTCATATTCAGCTTGATCTAATGCATTCATTATAGAGTTTCTTGCTTCTCCATTATAACCGCATTTGATAATCTCATCGAGAGTGAGATCATCAACATCTTCTGGTTCGTTTTTCTCGTCTAGAAATTCGTAGTTTCCTCTCTGCACAAATCTTAGAACCAGAGGTTTCTTGGACAAATAAGTCTCCATTCTGCATTTCCACCAACTGTAGTTCTCCAAGCCAGTGAGAAGAGGTGCCCGATAATCAGACTTAGCTTCGAGATAATTGTCAGCCATTTGATCGATACTTTTCCTGTTACAGAAATATTAGTATACCAAAGCTCTGATACCAAATGATAAAATACACCTAGAGGGGAGGGGTGAATAGGTGTTATGACTAACAATGATCAAATAAAAATTCTGTCTGAAATGTTATTCTGGCAGCTAGCTGGATGAAACAGATTAACAAATAAGCAGCTAGCTGAGCTAACCGGATGCAACAAATTAACAAGTAAGCAGCTAACTAAGTTATGCAGTGCAGTGAGATAAAATGCAGTAAGTAGAGAACACCACGAATTTTAGCTAGGTTCGACCCCTATTCTTCTATGGTCTACGTCCTAGTCCCTTACCAACTTGGTAAGAGAATATATTATTGATCACAAAGAATCCCAATTACACGATACAATAATATATCTCCCTTAACCTCCCAGTTACTGATTGCAGCTAGCTGGAACCCTTGTTCCCTGAACACAGCTCTCTAAGTTCTATACTAATCCAAGTATAAACTCCTCTAGCCTTCTGCTCCACGAACCCTTGTTCCACAATCTTGATAATCTAGCAACTACCAACTTTACAAGTTGAACAATACAATGGATAAAAAGGAATTACAACTCAAAACTATGAACTCTATAGTATATCGATATAGTATGTAATACTAGAGCTCGTTTGTAGAAGAAGGTGCAGAGTTGTTTCTTGTGTATTCTTGAATATAGCTTGAAGGTTCAGTCTTAATATCTGCAATAGAAGAGCAAACAAACAAGTAATATATATTGAAGTAAATAAGAGCTCAAATTAAGGAGCAAAATAGCAATGGTCTTGAAAGAGATTCTCACGTTCAATTTTGCAATATTAACAACACTTCTAACGTACATATAGCAGCTTTGTGGTATTATAATTAGAAGGTATAATTATAATAAATGGCAAGCACGTGGGATGTCTTAGTGGAGCATTAAAGTAATAAAAAGATTCCTTTAATGAGTGGAAGTTGTCTAGCATGATACTTCTACTTGAGTAGTGTTCTAATAAATATAATATCATGTTTAAATATGTTAGACCAATCTTACAACTGATTTCCACAATTTTTTATATAAAACCGTACTCCCTTTTATATTCTCGACAGACTGCCAGCTTGCTGTGTTGTACTGTCAGCTAGCTGTGTTATCTGACAGCTTGCTGTGTTATAAGAACTCTTGTACTGTCAGCTAGCTAAGATACCCTGTTTTGCTATGAAATTATATAGATAGAAAAACCTGCAAAACAATATTAGTCCAATGCAAACATCCAGCTTGCTTACTATGTATGATCATCAAAATCATAGAGTTTCAGGTCAGGAACTTATATTAACTGCCATGCTTGGTTTCTAAGTGTTAACAAAAATTCGGCATTACGACGGCTATAAACTAACGATTTCCAAAATTAATATCATGATCTAAACATCAATTAACAACCAATATACCAAGATCTCATGATCATCATCTAAACTAAGTCATAATCTTCCAAGGACAAGTCATATCCATCAAAGTTTGATTATGGCCAAAACAACAACAACAATCAACTCCAAATACATGGATCTATACATACTAACACCTCACCTTATAATCATCAAAACATCCATTAAAACTCAAAAGAAAAACTAGGGTTCTTGAAGTTTATACCTTCCTTGGAGTGTGTATGCACTTAGTAAGCCTTGTCTAGTCCTTAGATTACCTTAACGAACCTTGGATCATCCAAACAAAACAAGAAATCAAAGTTAGTCTCTTGAAATCACTATTCACCCTAGGCTTGGATGATTTATTTGAAAATGGAAAACATGGAGTTTGAAGCTAAATTTTGAGGAGATTACTTTCTTGAAATATAGGACTCACCTTAAAAATTACAAGATCAAATAATGGTTGGAAGAGGGATTTTGGTTTTTGAATTAGGCATAAAGCCGAATGGAAAGGAATGGAGAGAATGGCTTAGTTGCTTGCTTCTCTTGCTTGGTTCTCTTGCACCAATGAATTATTGATATGTTAAGATAATATCTTGGTCATAAAGTAGCTTTATTAAAGTTAGTAGGTCATGGATGATGCAAGAACCAAGTGGCCAAGTGGTGTGTTAAGTGATATAATCTTGTATCATTTGGTTTGTTTATAATCTTGCTAGTTAGCATTGTAACTAGCTTGGTTACTTGATCATATCCACTTGTACCTGCATGTAGCTTGGCTCCCTGCTTGTTTCTTTGTCCGGTTATTGCTCTTATTCATTGATCGTTCGGAGGAATATCTCATTCATTTCTAGTTAGGGTTTTACCGGAAACCGTCTTAATATTTATACTATCATCCTCCATTCTCTTTAATAATTCTTGAACCTATTTTCCTTAAATCCCTTCAATAATTCCTTAAGTCTTTCAGTGTCCAGGGAAATTTTGGGGAAAATAAAAGTGCTATTTTTCAGAATCCGACAACTTTTACATACACTCTTTTTCCCCCTGGATCAATAATATGAACTCAGAATTTCGTTCCGGGTACTTCTATATAGCGTTGTCTAATAATATTCATACGTCCACCAAAATCACTATTCACCACTTATTCTTTACTTATTCTTTTAGGGTTATATAGATGTCCCGGTTCTCTTTCGATCGTTCCTTAACCCTTTTACGGAACCACTATACTGATAACAGATATCGATTTGGATGACATAAGAATAACCTTCCCCCTTGGAATTATCAAATCTTAATTTCCTAGGAGATAGATAATTCTTATCTAGATTGTCAACCAATAGCATTCTTCATGACATATAAGTATTTGAGTCCATATCCATTCCATAATAAAAGTTTTAATTCCTACAAAAAATCGGGGTTCTTACAAAAGTCTTCAAGTCCTCCTAAGGCTAGGAAGGTACCTCTGTCACTTAAGTCTGAGAATTCAAGCTCTAAGACTCCTAGTTGTGATAAGAAGACTAGCCCTAAGAAAGTTGATAAGCATGTTGTTTATGATAAAACTGTTTCTTAGCCAGGTGGACCCAAACTCATTTGGGTACCAAAGAAGAAGTAATACACTTGTGTTTGCAGGGCAAAGAAAATGAAGAGAAAGTCATGTGGATTTTGGACAGTGGATGCTCAAATCATATGACTGGTGATATGGCCCTACTATCACAGTATGAAGAGAAAGCTGGCCCTATGGTTACTTTTGGAGATGGCAGCATTGGTAACAAATTGGGATATGCCAAACTGAAAGTTCGTAATGTCTTCATTGAAGATGTAGCACTGGTTAAATGACTCAAGCATAATCTACTGAGTGTTGGTCAGTTTACTGACAGAGGTTTTAAAGTTGATTTTGACAAAGTTGAATGTTTAATTACTCAGAAGAAGACTGGTGACCTTGCTCTAATTGGAGTCAGGAAAGGAAGCCTGTTTGTAGCCAATATGGACTCTGCAAACAAGGACAAAATTTGTTGCTTTTACACAAAGGCATCAAATGAAGATTGTTGGTTGTGGTATAAGAAGTTATCATACTTGAACTTCAAGGCCATTAACTCTTTAGTCAAAAGAGAGTTAGTGAGAGGCATGCCCACACTTGAATTCTCTCAAGAAGGAGTGTGTGAGGCTTGCAAGAAAGGAAAGATGAAAAGGTCAAGCCACAAGTCAAAGACAGTGACATCAATCACCAAGCCCTTACAACTAATTCACATGGATCTGTTTGGGCCTGTCAACATTATGTCTTTAGCAAGAAAGAAGTATGCCCTGGTGATGGTTAATGACTTTACAAGGTATACATGGGTGGAATTTCTAGCATCAAAGGATGAGGCTCCACAAGTAATCATTGTGCACATAAAGAAAGTTGATAAAGAAGCAAAGGCCAACAATGCAAGTGTGATTGCATTGAGAAGTGACAATGGAACAGAGTTCAGAAATGCCACGCTTGAAGCATTCTGCAAAGAGAATGGTATTTCATAACAATTCTCAGCTCCAAGGACTCCACAAGAAAATGGAGTTGTTGAGAGAAAGAATAGAACTCTAATTGAGGCTGCAAGAACAATGTTACTTGATGCAAAGATGCCTACATGTTTTTGGGCTGAGGCTGTGAGCACTGCATGCTATATTCAAAATAGAACCCTCATCAACAAAAATACTGGAAAGACACCTTACAATTTGATGACTGGAAAGAAGCCCACTTTTAAGCATGTTCATGCTTTTGGATGCAAATGCTTTGTGCTGAAGGATAATTCAGAATATGTGGGAAAATTTGATGCAAAGGCATTTGAAGGAATATTTTTTGGCAATTCATTGGAGAGAACAGCTTACAAGGTTTATGTCATCAGTCAAAAGAAAGTTATGGAAATCACAGATGTGACATTTGATGACAGCAAACTACCTGGACTAGAAGAAGCCAATGATGAAGATAGAGATCCATTAAGGTTTGAAGATATGGATGATTCTGATGAAGAGATTGAAACTAACGTTGAGACTACAGCTCAACAAACTCCAGTGAATGATGAAGTAAGAGAAGAGTTTGTGCCAATCAACAGTGAAAATACAAGCATCCAAGACACACCTGTGAATGAGAGCACTTTCACAGGGGGAGGAAATGAATTTGATCACAACTTGGATGATGAAGCAACATCTCATTTAAGGAATCAACCTGAGCATACAAGAAAATGGGATAGATCACATACTGCAGAGCAAATTATTGGAGATCCAAATGCAGGACTGAGAACAAGAAGGGCAACTCAAAATGAGTGTCTCTATGGTTGCTTTCTGTCTCAAGTTGAGCCTAAGAAACTAGATGATGCACTGTTGGATCCAGACTAGATTATTGCCATGCAAGAAGAGCTAAATCAATTTGAATGGGAGCTTGTGCCTGCACCAAAGAATAGAACCATTAATTGTTGGAACAAAATGGGTTCTAAAAAATAAGATGGATGAAGATGGTGTAATTATAAGGAACAAAGCAAGGGTTGTTGCAAAAGGATACTCACAATAGGAAGGCATTGACTATGATGAGACATTTGCCCCTGTTTCCAGACTGGAAGCCATCAGAATCTTCTTGGCATTTGCTGCACATCAAATTTCAAAGTTTATCAAATGGATGTCAAGAGTGCATTTCTGAATAGAGATTTAGAAGAAGAAGTATATGTGCAACAACCACCTAGCTTTGAGGATCCACATTTCCCAAACTTTGTCTACATATTGATTAAGGCATTGTATGGACTTAAGCATGCTCCAAGAGCATGGTATGACACTCTATCACAATTTCTTCTTGAAAATCAGTTCACTAGAGGCACATTGGACAAGACACTGTTTTACAAGAAGCATGGTAATGATATTATCCTAGTTCAAATCTATGTGGATGATATTATATTTGGCTCTACTAATGAGAAACTGTGTGAAAAGTTTTCTAAACTCATGCAAAGCAGATATGAGATGAGCATGATAGGAGAGTTGACATTCTTTCTTGGACTGCATGCAAGTTAGTCAAAGGAAGGATGGTATCTTTATTAGTCAAACCAAGTACATCAAAGACCTATTGAAGAAGTTTGACTTGGAAGAAAGCTCACCTGCAAAGACACCCATGGCCACTGCCACTAAATTTGATGAAGATGCTAAGGGCAAGAAGGTAGATATCTCAGTCTACAGAGGCATGGTTGGTTCTCTACTCTATCTCACTGTAAGTAGGCTAGACATCATGTTTGCTACATGTCTGTGTGCAAGGTTTCAGTCAAATCCAAAGGAATCACACATGATTGCTATTAAAAGGATCTTTAGATATCTGAAGGGCACTCCAAACATAGGTTTATGGTATCCTAAGGACATAAGATTCAATCTGGTTGGTTATTCTGATGCTGATTATGCTGGATGCAGAGTGGATAGAAAAAGTACCTCAGGAAGCTGCCAGTTCCTTGGACAAAGGTTAGTCTCTTGGTATAGCAAGAAGCAACAATTTGTGTCAACTTCCACAGCTGAGCTGAATACATAGCTGCTGGAAGTTGCTATGCTCAAGTGCTTTGGATTAAAAATCAACTTAGAGATTATGGACTTGTGTTGGAAAAGATTCCTATCATGTGTGACAACACAAGTGCAATCTCTATAGTTACAAATCCTGTCAATCATTCTAAAACAAAGCACATTGACATCAGATATCATTTTATCAGGGAACATGCAACTAATGGAAGTTACATTATGTTCCCACAGATAAACAATTAGCTGAGATATTCACTAAGCAATTGGATGAAGTCACCTTCACAAGGTTGGTTAGTGAGATTAGAATGCTGAATTCTTCAGAATCTGGCTAAGTGAAAGTATCAACAAAATTGTTGCAGCAGTAAACACTTACTTTATGTAAATGCTCAATATTTTTGAAGTAAGTGTTGGCTGAAATATGATGTATAAATATTTCAATTATGTTGTATATGCTGAAAAATCATATTTTTTTAACTTGGAATTTTTATGAAATTTCAAGAAAATAACTATTTAATTTGTTAGAATATTCTTCACTGAATATTTCTGGTAAACTTTAAAAGATAGTGAAAATTGAATTCTATGAGTGAAAGCTTATTTCGATAAGTCTAACTTCTCTAATGATTCATTCTGTGTTACTGTTCGACTTCTCTAACAAGTCCCCTTAGAGTACTTTTGAGTTCTCGAATAGAGTCTTTTAGAGATATCGAATGGAGATATACTTGACTTCTCGAATATGGTACTTGAGTTCTCTTATTGTTTGAGTTCTCGAATATCATATTTTGAGTTCTCGAATCATTTTGAAAATCTGAATTATCGCTGAATTTCAATCGTTTTTGGATTTTTGTCTAAAATCTTAATTTGCTCATAAAAACATATTTTATTCAATTTTCAATTGGATAAACTGCCAGCTGTGAGTTGCTACCTGCTTGAGTTATCGAATAAGCCTTTCTTGAAATATCGAATAGTTGTTTTACACTTCTCGAATGCCTGACTTGTCGATACAAAACATATATCTAATCGACAGTTCAAGTACTTCATACTTATACAATTCCACAACTACTTCTTTCATTCCATTCAATTTCTCAAACTAAAACCCTCTGAAAACCCTTATCTCAAAAGCTAAATTTCTTCTTCAACCTTCATTCTCTTCTCTCTCTTCTCTGTATCAATGGCAACCATGAACATTTTTATAAAATCGAAAAATTATCCTTTTGACATAAGGTCTTCTCTCATATCTTCATTATGACCTCTAGTATTTAATTAGTAAGATTTGTAACTGAATATCTCATTTTAAGGGGGTTCAATTAAAGTTAAGAACTCACATTTGCGTTTACGAACCACTTTTACGAAATCGACCATATCTCCTAAATCGTAAATCAAAATGCTTCAATTCATGCGCCAAAACGATCTATGACTCGAGATCTTCAAGGATAAGTCATATATTTAACAAGGTCTGAAGCTATTTATCTCGGGTATGCTCTGTTTTTAAAGATTAATGAAATTTTGGCATTACGACGGCTATACCTGGATATTTCCAAAATCAAAACCTTCCAATAATCATGGTTTCCACTCCAAACCCCACATACATGTTATTTAAATTTGAACTAAGGCAAAGCAATGCCTTTCCATTCATATAAACCATTTTAACATTTAACAAAGCCCAATCATAACTCTCATGCTTCATTCTTGTATAATATCACTAAAACTCAATTAAAACTCATGATCCATCAAGGGTTTCAAGTGTTATACCTTGGCTTGAAGCTTTATATGGCTAATGTACTCCTACAATCCCTGAACCTTGCTAATAATATCCTTTAGAAGTCATAAACAATAATCAAAAGAAAATAGAATTATTAAGTTACTATTCATCATCTCTTTCACTTAGCCTTTGATCATGATAACCTTAATGAATGAGGTTAAGGTTTTGGATATACCTTCTCCTTGTCTCAAGCTTTCTTTTAAGCTATAGCTTTTAAAACTTGAGTGGTTAAAACTCTACTTCCCCTTTTTGTTCTTGCTTAGTCCGGGAGCTCCATGGAGAGAGTGATGGTGTTTTGTACTGTTAAAATGAAATAATACATGTAATGTCTATCTATACTTGGATGCATCTCTTTCTTTTGTGTTGTCAATAATCTATTAGTACCACTTGTTGCATATTAATTCATCCAAGTGTTGGCTTATAAACATGTTAGTCCATTTTTGGCAAAGTGCAAAAACACCACTAAAGTTGTAGTTGACTTTCTTGTATGCCACTTTGGTTTCACCTTCTTCCACCAATTTGATTCCCTTTGTGTCTTTTAAATAATATTAATGTGCTACGACTTATATGTTGCATTTTATTGCCTCATTGTGGCACAATCCTTTAAATCAATATTAACTCCAATATTCCTTGTTTATTCTCTCTTTATTTCTTGCTCTTAGGAAATGTTCTCGCGCTTTCTCGAATATTCTCAATTTCTTTTTATTGTTACCTGACTCTTACCGGATATCAATTTGGATGACATGAGAATAACTCCCTTTTTAAGATACCATAACTCACTTTCGAGACGATAGATTATTCTTATCTAAATTGTCAAACAACTTACACCATTCATAGCACACATATAAAACTGGAATCCATATCCATTTAAATACTCATTCATTAAAACCACTGATACATTGAAGGCACAACCACTATTCACTTATACACCAATTCATAATAAAAGTTTTAATTCTAGCAAAAATCTGGGTTCTTACAGTCTCCCCCCTTAAAAGGATTCCGTCCCGGAATCAGGTGGAGAATAAGTCAGGGTACTTCTCCTGCATTGCGCTTTCCAACTCCCAGGTGGACTCTTCCACATTGTGATTTTACCACAACACTCTGACTAACTTGACAACTTTGTTCCTGAGTATTTGTTCCTTGCGATCCATGATCTTTACTAGTTGTTCCACATATGACAGGTCTGGTAGTAGGTCTACCTGCTCATTTCAACTATGTGCTTTGCATCGGGATTTTAATTTCTTAGCATGGACACATGGAATACATTATGAACTTGTTGATGGTTTGGGGGTAAAGCTAGCTCATAAGCGACTGGTCCGATACGCCTCAAAATCTCGAAGGGCCCGATAAATCGGGGGTTGAACTTCCCCTTCTTTCCGAATCTCATCAATCCCTTCCACGGAGAAACCTTTAGCAGTACCATATCCCCTACTTCATACTCTTTATCCTTTCGTGCCAAATCAGCATACCGGCGCTATCTATCTTGGGCTGCCGCCATCCTTCCTCTTATTAAGGTTATGGCGTCCCTTTTTTGCTGAACCAGATCAGGTCCTAATATCTTTCGCTCCCCTACTTCATCCCAACACAAGGGAGAGTGACACTTTCGTCCATAGAGGGCTTCATACGGTGGCATATCGATGCTCGAATGATAGCTATTGTTATATGCAAACTCAATTAGAGGCAAGTGCTCATCCCAACTTCCTTTGAAATCAATAACACATACTCTCAGCATGTTTTCTAGGATTTGGATTGTCCTTTCACTTTGCCCGTCTGGTTGGGGATGGTAGGCGGTGCTCATATTTAGTTGGGTGCCCACACAGTCCGGAAAGCTCCTCCAAAACCTGGAGTTGAATTTAGGGTCTCTGTCGGACACAATGGTCACAGGAACTCCGTGTCTCACAACAATTTCCTTTATATAAATGCCAACCAACTTGTCAACGGTATATCTCTAATTGATTGGGAGAAAGTGGGCAGATTTAGTAAGCCTGTCAATGATTACCTATATTGCATCGTGATTAGTCTTAGTGTTAGGCAATCCAACTACGAAATCCATAGCTATATGCTCTCACTTCCATTCGGGAATTTCTAGAGATTGGAGTAGACCACTGGGTTGTTGGTGTTCCGCCTTTACTCGTTGGAAGGTTAGACATTTACTTACCCACTCTGCTACCTCCTTCTTCATATTGGGCCACCAGTAGTATTCCTTCAAATCTCTGTACATTTTGGTGCTACCGGGGTGCACTGAGTACCTTGAGTTGTGTCCTTCATATAAAATTTCCTCCTTTAGCTCTTGAACATTTGGAACCCATATCCTAGATGCTTATCTCATGATTCCTTCTTTATCTCTTTCACACTTAATTTCTTCCCCGGTAATTATTTCTTCTTCCGAATTCTTTTCTTCCTCCATCTTTTGTTCTTGGCATAGTCTAATCTTTTCCAACAATGGGGGTTGGATTCGGATTTCCATCAACATCTCTTGACCACTTCCTGGCATCTTGACCTCGATTTCCAACTTCTCCAAATCCCTTACCAACTCTTCCTCCGAGGTCATCATCTTGAGTCTCTCTTTTCTATTAAGGGTGTCAGCCACCACATTGGCCTTACCTGGGTGGTAACGAATCTCGCAATAATAATCCTTAATTAGTTCCAGCCACCTCCTATGTCGCATGTTCAGTTCCTTCTGTATAAATATTTACTTGAGGCTCTTATGGTCTGTGTAAATATCACATTTTTCTCTGTACAAGTAGTGCCTCCATATTTTCAGGGCAAAAACAATCCCCTCAAGCTCTAAGTCAAGGGTGGGATATCTTACGTCATATTCCTTCAATTGCCGAGATGCGTACGTGATCACCTTGCTGTGCTGCATAAGTACGCACCCTAGTCCTTGCTGGGATGCATCGCTATATATCAAAAAATCTCCTTTCTCATCTGGCAGTGCCAATACAGGGCAGATACTAACCTTTTCTTGAGTTCCTGGAAACTTTCCTCACACCTTTGGGTCCATACAAACTTCTCAGTTTTCCGGGTTAGTCTAGTCAGAGGGGCTGGTAGTTTGGCAAAATCCTTCATGAATCTCCTATAATACCAAGCCAATCCCACAAAGCTCCTTACCTCAGTCGGGGTGGTCGGTCTTTCCCAGTTAGATATTGCCTCTACCTTAGCAGGGTCAACTAGAATCCCTTCGCTACTGACCACGTGACCTAGGAATTGCACTTGCTTCAACCAGAATTCACATTTTGAGAACTTGTCATACAACTTTCTTCCCTTAGGGTTCCTATGACTATCCTTAAATGCTCCGCATGCTCCTCTTCCATTTTTGAATAAATCAAGAGGTCATCAATGAACACTATGACGCACTTGTCTAGATATTGTTTAAGCACTCTGTTCATTAAGTCCATGAATGCTGCGGGGGCATTGGTCAGTCGGAAGGACATCACTATAAATTCATAATGCCCATACCTAGTACGAAAAGCAGTTTTAGGTATGTCCTCCGGTTTGATCTTTAACTGATAATATCCTGTCCTCAAGTCTATTTTTGAAAAGTGGACCGCCCCTTTCAGTTGGTCAAACAGGTCGTCAATTCTGAGCAAGGGGTATTTGTTCTTAATGGTAAACTTATTCAGTTCTCGATAATCTATGCACAACCTCATGCTGCCATCCTTTTTCTTTATAAATAGCACTGGGGCACCCCATGGGGACACACTAGGGCGTATTATGCCCTTGTCCAACAACTCTTGCAACTGGGTTGCCAACTCTTTCATCTCAATTGGGGCCAATCGGTATGGGGTCTTAGACATTGGTGCGGTGCATGGGGCTAGCTCTATTGTGAATTCGATCTTTGTATCAGGTGGCAATCCGGGGAGGTCATCTGGAAATACATCCTCAAATTCCCGGACGACCGGGATGTCTTGAATCTTAAGGCCTTCTTGCTTAGTGTCTACTACGTAAGCCAAGTAAGTCTCATTGCCTTTCCGTACTAACTTCCTGGCTTGGGCCACAGTCAAGAACTTCTGAGTTTATCTTCGCCCTCTGAACGTAACTTTCTTTTTCCCTGGTACCTTTATGTGTACCTTTTTGTTCTTACAATCAATTTGGGCACCATTTCGTGATAACCAGTCCATCCCTAAGATGACATCGAATTCTCCCAACATAAATGGGATGAGGTCAGCCTCAAAATGGTGGCCTCGTATCACTAGGTCGCTGTCAAGATAGACCTGCTCTATAGGTATTACCTCACGGTTAACTATCTCTACCCTTAATGGTTCCCTTAGCGCTTCTGCCTTTAGATTTAATATACATGCAAAATCCCATGATATACAAGACTTGGAAGCTCCAGAATCAAACAAGGTATTTGCACTTAATGAATTTAGGGAAAGGGTACCTACAACGACATCCGTCTACTTGATAGCATCGTTCACTATCATGTTGAAGGTCCTGGCAGTAGGCGGACGGTTAGAAGCTGCGCCACTCACCCTCGACCCTGTTGGGTTTAAATTAGGGCAATTCTTTCTCAGGTGTCCGGTGCTCCCGCATTGGAAACAATTTGGGCCTGCATTCTTCTGAGGATAATCTGGAGCATACTGTCCTTCCTATCCGCACCGAAAGCATTTTTTCATGCTCAGTCGACAGATGCCTGGATGCTTCTTCCCGCAAATTTTACAATTGGTTAAGGGAGCGCGTGACGGGCTAAAAGTGGATGCTCTGGCCGGTCCGCCTCCTTGACCCACACTCTCACTCCTGGTTGTCTTAAACCCTAAACCCTTTATTGGCTGGGATACAGTACCACGGTTGAACTTATCAAAATAACGCCCACCACTGTGACCTCCTCCCAGACTTACTACCTTTCGCTTCTTATTCTCCTTTAATCTTGGGTTCATCTCACTACCGGCCTCCATTATTGAAGCCTTCTGCACCAGGGCGGCATAATCTGTTAGTTCTAACATGGCCACTCTATTCTGAATCCACGGTTTTAGACCCAACTGAAACCTCTTAGCCATTTTTTCTTCGGTGTTCACATACTCTGGTACAAACCTTGATAGCTCAGTGAACTTGGCTTCATACTCTGCTACTGTCATATTCTCCTGCTTAAGTTCCAAGAACTTAACCTCCATTTTTGTCTCCATGTACTTGGGAAAGTACTTGTCCAAAAACAACAAGCTAAACCTTTCCCAAGTAACTATTCCTGCAGGCTCCAGGTTACGCTTAGCCTCCCACCAAAAGTTCGCTTCCCCCTTTAGTAGGTAGGCAGCAAAGACAGTTTTCTGGGTGTCATCTATTCCTATGATCTCAAAAGATTTTTCCATCTCCTTTAGCCAAGCCCATGCCTCAACGGGATCAGCGGTTCCCTGGAATTCCGGTGGTTTCAATGATTTAAAAGCCCTGAAGGCATTAGCATTATCAACATTGGGGCCTCTCAATTGTGGGGGTTGTTGGTGCAGAGTCTTCCTAAGTATGTCCATAAACTGCTCCATGGGATTTTCGCCTGGATTTCCCCCAATTTGGGTAGACTCTTCCTCTTCTTCTTCATAATCCGCATCATCAAACTCATTATAATTCTCCCCTTCTTCCTCATTCTCCTGGTGGGGGCGCTCTCTCTGCCTGTGCTGGTCACCACCTCAGGTAGCTGACTCAGCATGATGTGCCCTGGTGTTCATCCTTCTGGGTGGCATCTTATTGAAAATTACACATGAAGAAAATTTTTAAGGTTATTCCTGTATTTTTCATCTGGTTATGTGGATGACATCTCAAGGGTGAAGTCCTTTGCATGCTGTAACAGTAATAATAAGACAGTGGATAATCATGGCATAATACTTGCGTTAACTTAAAAGGAGATTTAAATGCCAAATTTACAATATATATGTGACGCCCCCAGATCCGGGGTCGGAGATCTAGGCGCTCACGGTCCATTTTCCATTAATAACATACCTGTTCTTGCACATAATAGATATAAAACAGCCATTGACCCCACAATAAACTCACACCGCACACACACACAGAGGTTAGAGTCTCAGAAACGTCACACCATTGATTAAGCAGAAATAAAAGTTTAAGAGTTATTACAGACTGAATTAAATAGCATTTATGCTACCAGCAACACTTCGATATGAAGCGAAGTTGGCGGCTTGAAAGTTTGTTACGGTACACTGCTTTGCACAGGTCATACTTATAAATAAAACGTACTAACAAAAGTTGCCAACCAATCCGGCTAATGGGGCCTACCGGTGGAATCTCAACTGCTGCCTCGGGTCTAGTCACCTGCTTTCGGGCAGTCTGTCTGGGTCTTGCCATTTCTCTTAGCTATTGTGTTTGTAAATTTGAAAACAAGCAAGAGTGAGCAACTATAGCTCAGCAAGAAATATATGTATAAGGTAAGCAATATAACATTACATATGTTTAGCAGTTATTAAACTCGTTTGTATCAATCAGTTATAGAATCACTTGTCATTGTTGATAAATTTCGAAGGTGCACCAATACGTGCCCTTATTTTTAAAATAACTTGCAGTTCTAGATACTGCATAGAGTCAACATCTTTCTCATCAAAATAGAACACTATCAGCAACTTGGCACATAAGCCTAAGAAGCAGTGTCAGAGCATTTTCCAAAATGGAGGAATGGGACTTAAAGAAAACATAAAACCTGACAGGGATTGACGATGATCAGTCGCCACATCCAAGTCCAATAATCCGCGGGTCTTCTCTACCGGTAGAAGGATAGAAACTACATCTGTAACTATCCCCGGGTGAAAACTACATCCGTAATCACCCTCGATGAAAACTACATTCGTAATCATCCTTCGGCAACACCTGGGCCGGAATAATAATTGATGGACCGCCTGGCTCACGGCCGCTTACACATCCCGGGAATCGTTCGTCAACGGTTCCCACACCTGCTAGAGTCCCTTTTTCTTTTTCTTTTAAAAACTTGATTTTGATTGAAAACTGAGTAATTGAGGTCCGACATCAGTCGACCGATGATTCTTGAAATCACACAAGAAGCAAACCTGACCGGGGGTTTTCGAAAATGTTTTGAGTTCGAAAGAGTTTGAGTTTGAAAGTGCTAAAGGTATCTTGGATTAGCTTTGTCTTTAAAAATAATGAACAATAATTAATAAATGATATTTTAAGATTTAATATTAATAATTCACTACACCATAAAACACCTTTTGCAACCGCTGAAATATGTTGCAGTATGCCCTATATTCGTTACAATAGGGTCTATGGTAACGATTATTGAAAAATCAGGCGTAAGGTTTGCTCTGGTTGCCATAGGTACCTTATGGCAACGAATTTAGTACCATATAGCAACATTGAATTATCGTTGCAATTACGGTATATGGCAACGATTTAAGGGCTATAGCAACAAGTTTAACACCATTGCAATAGCTTGGAGGAGCTATGGCTTACTTTTTGTAACGATTTTTTTGTGTGTTAATTGTTGCAATACATGCCCAATTGCAACGTATTTTGAATCAAATGCAATGAAATATTTTAAAGAATATGACATATATGGCAACATTTATGTAACTATTGCAACGTTGAAAAAAAAAACCGGCATGACCTTTAGATTTTATAAACATCCACCAATTTTAATTTGTATTTCAATTCATAACCAACCATGCAACCAAGAAGTTCATCAGTTCCAACATCCATACACAAAATGATCAAGTTCAAGCAAAATAACTAAGTTCAAAAGACAATCTAACTTAGTAATACATAATTAAAAGACCAACGTAGTGGCCGGTTAAACATTGCATATATTGAGTCATCATGGTGATAGCGCTTCCTCCTCTTCTTCTTCGTCTTCAACTGCATCAGTCTCATCTCCATCATCAACAGTAGCACACAGTTCTTTTGCATTGATATTGAGAGTTGGATTCTTCTCGGCCAATTTTGCAAGAATATTTTCCAATTTCTTGTTCATTTTGTCCTCCATTTCTGCAGCTAACTCATCTCTTAGCTGTTCAAGTTGAGCAGAATTTTTTATGTCAATTGTTGACATATCTTTCCTTGTTTTCCTGGTTCTCCCACTCCTGCCAACCAGCCAATTTGGTCCATGAGCTGCAAAATTCAGTTCAGGTCCTTCCCCTTCTTGCTGACCCTCATCACCATCCAAACCTTCACCCTGCCAATATTCCAAGTAATGCACAATGTATAATTAAAAAATGAGAATTCACGATATTTGATTTTTTAACTATAATTTTTTAGTACAATAATTTGAAAAAAAATAAACTAATGTGTTACCTCATCATCACCCTTGCGGGTTTTAGGGTAAATTCAGCCTTTTCTGGGTGTTGTAATGCTCTTAGTTTTCTTTTTCTAGCATTAAAAAATAGAGCGAGCCGGAAAGCAATTATGTTAGTCATCAATTTTCACAGAAAATATATAAATTGATTATGAAACAGAATTATTAATGTCCCTAATTACCATACCAGTTCTTTACCGATAAAAAAAATGTCCAGAAAAAATGATAAGAAAAAAAATAATTAGGTAAGATATACCTTCAAAAAAATTTGCCCTTGGTCTTATTATAACATGAGGCTGCAATTGCTTCACCGGCTCTATTGCTTTGTCAACAACAGTGTCAATGTAAAGATCTAAATACGCACCATCTGTTAAGCCTTGTGTAAGTTCAATAGCTTCAGCATCGTTACTAACTAATTTCCAGCCCCCTCCAACTTTTTTGACATAAACTCCTCCTATTTCATTGTATCCAACATCATCCTTGACACAATATGCCTTACTATACTTTGGAAGTGATATCCAATTCATCATTGCAAATTCACAAACCTATTATCTACACAAAGAAACATAAACAGAAAAACAAAGCTAAAATAACAGAGCATAAAATCAACACAAAAAAAAGAACAGGTCAAAAACAAAGAGAGGTAACACACCTTGTTCGAAAAAACAGAGCAACGCAAACAAGTATAATCCAAAATTTGTAAAAACAGAAAATTAAAATCAAATAAACAAAAATAAAACCTAATTAATCCCCAATTTTAACAAAAAAACATCAACCTAATTAAGCCCCAATTAATCGATGCAGAGAGATAGAGAGATAGAGAGATGAAGAGATAACACAAAACAAAACCCAATTAATCCCCAATTTTAACAAAAAAATCTCAACCTAATTAAGCCCCAATTAATTGATGCATGCATAATCGATTAGAGAGAAAACACACCTTGTTAGATCTTGAGTGTTCGAGCTTGATTGTTCGTCGAGCTGGAACCCTAGCTAGTCGCCGCCTCTTTCAATTCCCTCGACCTCTCGTGTTTCTGTTCGTGTTTCTGTGTTTCTGTGTTCGTGTTGTGTGTGTTTTGTCTATTTTGTGTTTTGTGTGAGTGGTGTTTCTTTTTTTTTTCTTTTTCTTATTTTTTGGCAATCCCGCTTAATTATCCCGCTTATGTTAGGAGAGCGGCAAAATATTCACATTATCCCGCCCATCCCGCCAATACATTTTGGCCCAAAAATCTGGCTCTACAGCAACGGTTTCTAATATCGTTGCGATTGATATCAAGTTTTGTCTAACGCAACATTTTCTTAATTCAATTGCAACGCGTTTAAAATCGTTACAATAGCTTTGAAATTTCAAAAAATTTTGAGGCAATAGCAACGATTTTTGAGTTTTTTTTTCAAAGTTGGTTGCAAAAGGTGTTTTATGGTGTAGTGATTAATAAAATAATTATCTAATTAAATAAGCTTTTAATCCAAGATAGGTATTTTTAGTATTTACGAAGATATAAAAATAATTACTTGAGTATACGATACTCCCCGAATGACCCTTCGGGTTTTCGCAATGTAATTGCGATATAATAATATACCGCTCCCCGGTCAATAGTATACATGGACCGCTACGACCTCTATTGCTAGAGTCGTTGTCCGAAGAAAATATTTCATTCTAAGTTCAAGGGGTGCAAACATATATGTGCCTATACCTCTCAATTTCATCGATACTTCGATAAACATAAACGTTTGATATGATTGAAAACTACAAACACAACAGTGAAAGTCCTTGTATATGTAAGTTTTGAAAAGTAAACTTGCCTTGGTGAGGTTGGGGTGGTTGAGCTTGCGGAGTGGAACGATCTATACATAATCAATAGCCGATCGTTAGTACCTTAACAACATCTCTTTCATTGCAGGGTTTTAGGGGGTACAAAATTAACTTAATGACTTCGTCTTATGACACTCTATCCCCACTATAGGTTCATGTCACCACTCGGTTACGCTCGTCACTTATTCGACTTAATTTGGTTACTATATCCGAATCATATCCTTTACCCCTAAAATCACACTCCACTTACAACTTTTTCCCTTGCGCGAATTTTACTCTAACATTTTTATAAAATTGAAAAATACATATTTTAATCCAATTCATTTTGGGTAGCCTTCCCCACTGCATTTATTAGCTTCTCTAATTTTTCCATGATCCTACATAAATTTTTAGGGGTTTAAACAAGGTTCACAAGGGGACTATTTAGTGCAGTCCGGATTCCAGAAACACATTTCACTTCTCAGGCCATAACTCAAAATCTATACATCACCTAGTCATGAACCTTATATTTCTGGAAACTACATTCAAATACCTTTCCAACAATATATATTAGGACCTCAGGGGACAAGATTTGGGGATTCAAAACCCTCCTACAAGACAGTACTAGTTCCTGGAAAATACTCAGCATGCTTTTACAACTTCACTAACCAAGAATCTTACATACACATCACAACCATCATCTAAACCACCAAGATCCTACTTTACAACATACATGGAGTTACATACACTAACCACAAGCTTAAAAATTACAACCACAACACTTAAACTCAAGATCTACATCATCCATCACTTATATGTCCAAGATTCACACAAATAATCATGGATCTAACATTACACATCACAAATACTACATGGCCAAGAGCAGTTAGGGTTTTTATACCTTCTTGAGTATCTAGGAACCTTGGGTATGCCTTACAAGTCTCAAGAACACCTTGGATGAGCTCCTACAACCCTTATAATCCAAGATCTAAAAGAAAACTCAACATTGTTACTATTCATCAAAACTTTAACAATTTATATCTTGAAAACTAATGGATGAAAAGGGTTGGAATTCATAGTATACCTTCCTTATATGATGTAGAGTGCTAGGAATTTTGCCTTGAATTAAGAATGAGGAGAAGTGGAAGAAAGAAAATTTTCTTCCTCCTTTTTCTTGTTTGGCCGAGAGCTTCAATGGCAAAGGGGAGAGGAGAGAGTTTTTGTGTTTGCTTTTTGTGTTGGTTGGATAAAGTGAAAAGGGTTGGGTGATATGTATTATGTGTGTGTATAAGTATCACATGTTGCCAACCTAGTGCCTAGACCACCATACCCTCTTGTCTCCTTGGAAAAGGTACCAACTAGTTACTATTCCTCTTGTCAACTTTGTATTACTAGTTTGTTTTTCCTAACTACTTAGTTGCATGGGACTTGCATGCAATAACATTCCTTGTATCATTATTCTTCCACCAATGCTTGTCACTTAATCTTTAATTCGTATCGTATGTTAATTAATTTCTCGTAATAATATTTTGTCGCGTAGAGACTTCCCTTGTAATTCCTTAAGTACTTAATTGTGTAAATTCCTCGAATATTCATAACTCCTCGTCATAATTCCTAATAAATCTTTTAATACTCCAATAACTCTCAAGTCCCAAGTTTTATAAATCTTACTAACCATAAGATTCTTGCCTTCAACAATCTTCCCTTTATCTTTCATAGTTAATGTAACAACATAGTTTCTCAGACAATCAATTCCATTAAACAACAGGGATGACTAGAAAGGTTTCAAATTGACAATGTCACATGATATTATATAAAATAAAATATTACAAAAATTAGGGTTCTTACAGCCTCCCCTCCTTAAAAGGATTCCGTCCCGGAATCAGGTTGAAAACAGTTGGGGGTGCTTTTCACGCATCGTGCTCTCTAGTTCCCATGTTGATTCTTCGACATTATGGTTCCTCCACAGAACTCTCACTAATTTTACAACCTTGTTCCTCAGCACCTGTTCTTTTCTATCCATGATTTCTACGGGTTGCTCCACATAGGTTAAGTCTGGCTTCAGATCCACTTGGTCATATTCTATCACGTGTTGGAAGTCGGTATGGTAGGGTCGTAGCATGGACACATGGAACACATTATGTACTTGCTGCAAGCTTGTGGGTAAAGCCAATTCATAGGCTAACTTTCCAACTCGTCTCAAGATCTCAAAAGGTCCAATAAATCTTGGGCTTAGCTTCCCCTTCTTACCAAATCTCATCAATCCCTTCCATGGTGATACCTTTAACATCACAAATTCTCCTACCTCATATTATTTGTCCTTGCGGGTCTGGTCCGCATACTTCTTCTGTCTGTCCTGGGCCGCCACCAGCCGTCCTCTTATGAGCTTGATAGTTTCTCTTGTCTGTTGGACCAGTTCAGGCCCTAAAATCTTCCGCTCTCCAACTTCTTCCCAACACAAGGGAGACCGACATTTTCGTCCGTATAAAGCTTCATATGGGGGCATTCCTATACTCGCATGGTAACTGTTGTTGTAGGAAAATTCGATCAACTGCAAGTGGTCATCCCAACTTCCCTTAAAATCGATGGCACATACTCTCAACATGTCCTCTATGGTCTGGATGGTTCTCTCGCTCTGTCCGTCTGATTGGGGGTGGTATGCAGTACTCATGTTTAACTTGGTCCCCACACAATCCTGAAAACTCCTCCAGAACCTGGAGTTGAACCTTGGGTCTCTATCAGATACAATGCTCACAGGAACCCCATGCCTAACCACAATCTCCTTTTAAGTAAATATCCACCAACTTTTCGACAGTGTATCTCTCGTTGATTGGAAGAAAATGTGCTGACTTGGTCAATCTATCGATAATTACCCAAATGGCGTCATGATTAGTCTTGGTCCTTGGTAGTCCGACCACAAAGTCCATCGCAATATGCTCCCACTTCCACTCGGGTATCTCTAAGGGTTGCAACAATCCACTAGGCCTCTCGTGTTCGGCCTTTACTCTTTAACATGTCAAGCATTTACTTACCCACTCTGCCACGTCCTTCTTCATGTTTGGCCACCAATAATATTCTCTCAGATCTCTATACATCTTAGTGCCTCCAGGGTGAATTGAGTACCTTGAACTATGAGCCTCTTGCAAAATCTCGTCTTTTAATTCCTGAACGTTCGGGATCTATATCCTAGATGCGTACCTCATAATTCCATGCCCATCCTTTTCACACTTAATTTCCTCGTGAGTAAAAATTTTCTCCATCGAATTCTTTTCTTCTTCTATCTTCTTTTCCTGGCATAACTTAATCTTTTCCAATAGCGGTGGTTGGACTCTTATTTCCATTAGACTCTGTTGTCCAATTCCTGGTAACCTCACTTCAATCTCCAGTTTCTCAAGGTCCTTGATCAACTCGTCCACTGACGTTATCATGTTGAGCTTCTCCTTTCGGCTAAGTGCATCGACCACTACGTTGGCCTTCCCTGGGTGATAATGAATCTCACAATCATAATCCTTGATTAGCTCTAACCATCTCCTCTGCCTCATGTTTAACTCTTTTTTAGTGAATATGTAATTTAAGCTCTTGTGATCCGTGTAGATTTCACACTTTTCTCCGTAAAGATAATGTCTCCAGATCTTCAAAGCGAAAACTATTGCCGCTAATTCCAAATCATGGGTGGGGTATCTTATCTCGTATTCCTTAAGTTGTCTGGACGCATACGCAATCACTTTATCGTGCTGCATAAGCACACACCCCAAACCTTTATGGGATGCGTCGCTATAAATTACAAAACCTCCCTTATCATCAGGTAGGGCTAGTACTGGTGCTGTCACCAACCTCTTTTTCAACTCTTGGAAGCTCTGTTCGCATTTTTCAGTCCACACAAACTTCTCGGTCTTGCGAGTTAGTCGGGTCAAAGGGGCTCTATCTTGGCAAAGTCTTGGACAAACCTTCTATAGTAGCCAGCCAATCCTATAAAACTTCTCACCTCTGTCGGAGTGGTTGGCCTCTCCCAATTTGACACAGCCTCTATTTTGGCTGGGTCCACTAGAATGCCTTGTTCGCTAATCACATGCCCTAAAAACTGAACTTCCTTCAACCAAAATTCACACTTCGAGAACTTAGCGTACAACTTTTCTTCTCTCAATGCTCCCAATACAATCCTCAAGTGCTCTGCATGTTCCTCCTTCGTCTTGGAATAAATCAAGATGTCATTGGTGAAGACTATAACACACTTGTCCAAGTACTTCTTGAAGACTCGATTCATTAAATCCATGAAAGCTACAGGGGCATTCGTTAACCCAAATGACATCACTAGGAACTCATAGTGTCCGTACCGGGTGCGAAAGGCCGTCTTTGGTATATCTTCTGGCTTAATCCTTAACTGGTGGTACCCGGTCCTCAAATCGATTTTAGAAAAATAAACTGCGTCCTTTAGTTGATCAAACAGGTCATCTATCCTGGGCAAGGGGTATTTATTCTTTATAGTCACCTTATTCAACTCTCTGTAGTCTATACACAATCTCATACTACCATCCTTCTTTTTCACGAATAACACCGGGGCTCCCCACGGTGACACACTAGGTCTTATCATCCCTTTATCCAACAACTCTTGTAACTGAGTGGCCAGCTCTTTCATCTCCACTGGGGCTAGCCGATATGGGGCTTTCGAAATTGGGGCCGTACCCGGAACTACGTCTATAGCGAACTCGATGCTCTATCAGGTTGTAGTCCTGGAAGATCACCCGGAAATACGTCCGCGAACTCATTAACGACAGGGATTTCCTGTAGGTTTGGTGCCTCCTTCTTGGTATCCTTCACATAGGCTAAATAGGCTTCGCATCCTTTACGTAACAGCTTCTTAGCCTGAATCATAGTCAGGAACTTTTGGTTTTGCCGTTTTCCACTAAACACTACTTCCTCGTCCCCTGGCAGTTTCAAACTTACTTTCTTCCTTACACAATCAATCTGGGCTCCGTGGGTTGTTAACCAATCCATACCTACTATTTCTAGGTCAAACTCTCCTAGTTTAAAAGGTATTAAATCTACCCGAAAGTGTCGCCCTTCTATTTCTAGGTCACAACCTGGACATACTTGGCTAACAGGGATAATTTCATGATTAGCTATCTCTACTTGCAGTCTGTCTTTCAATGGTTCAGTCTAAAGGCCTAACTGACATTCAAAATCTAGAGATATGAAAGACTTGGTAGCTCCCGAATCAAATAAAACATTTGCCTTAACTGAGTTGAGTAGTAGAGTACCTGCAATCACATCCGTGTTCCCCACGGCATCTTGCACCGTCATGTTAAAGGTTCTTGCAGTAGGGGCCTTGTTAGAAGCAGTTCCACTCACTCTCGATGCAGCTGGACCAGAGGACATACATTCCCTCATTCGGTGCCCTGGTTTCCCACACTTGAAGCAATTACCTCCGGCACCGGTGTTGTTACTAGTTCCTCGACAGGCGTTAGCATAATGTCCTGTCAGCCCACACTTGAAGCACTTCACATCCTGTAGGTTACACACGCCCGCATGTTTCCTTCCACACTTATTGCAATCCGGGGGTAGGGCTCGGGATGGGGTAGAGTAAGACGATCCCTGTGGTCGGCCGCTCTGGCCCACACTCCAACTTTCAGCTCTCTTGGTTCCAAAGTTTCCGCTGGGTTGGGACGTCGTCCCTCGCTTAAATTTGCTCGGAAAGCTCCCACTCGCAGAATTTCCCTTCCGACTATCAAACTTCCTCTTCTTTCCTTCCCTCTCCTTCTGCATCTGTTCACTCCCAGCCTCAACAATTGATGCTTTCTGTACCAGGGTGGCATAGTCTATCAGCTCAAGAACCGCCACACGATTCTGAATCCATTGCTTTAGCCCCAATTGAAACCTTCGGGCCCTCTTTAGTCTCAGAGTTCACATATTCCGGCAAAAACCTTGACAACTCAGTAAATTTGGCCTCATACTCGGCCACCGTCATGTTACCTTGCTTTAGTTCCAAAAACTTCAGCTCCATTTGTGTCTCCATGAACCTAGGGAAGTACTTTTCCAAGAACAGTTCGCTAAACCTCTCCCAGGTCACCACACCTCTTCCTTCCAAATTCCTCTTAGCTTCCCACCAATAGTTTGCCTCACCCTTCAGGAGGTAGGTGGCGAAAATAGTCTTCTGCCCCTCAGCGACACCTAGTAACTCGAAAGATTTTTCCATTTCCTTCAGCCAGGCTCTTGCCTCAACCGGATCTGTAGTTCCTTTAAATTCTGGGGGTTTCAGGGATTTGAAGTTCCGGAAAGCATTTGCATTAGCATTGTGGGGTGGTTGCTGAACCGGGGGAAGGTCCAAGTTCTGCCTAAGTAGTTCCATGAACTGTTCCATAGGGCCTCCCCTTGGATGTTCCACCTCTCGGGTGTCGTCACCAGCTTCTTCTTCGTCATACTCAGAGTCATCAAACAAGTTATGATCGTTGCCCTCATCCTCACTCAGGTTCACATTCTCCCCTTCATGGTTCTGGTGGCCTCCGGTCCCATGGTGGCTACCCTGGCCTTCAGAACTGACCGGGTGAGCTCGAGTATTCATTCTTCTGGGTGGCGTGATTCTGATAATGAAACAAGAAATGGGTTAGGGTTTCCTAATTACCTGACAGCGTTTACACGGGTCAGGAACGTACCGTTCCTCCTCATAATGGTGGAAGTTGCAAAAGTTTTAATAACCCGATGCTGGAGATAAAACGTTAAAACATTTTTGGGAAAAATCTCTATGGGGTGCGAAAACATTTGCAGGAGTTTTCAAGATTTCAGAACCTCAAAATTGTTTTTTTTTTCTTTTTTTTTTTTGAAAAATTTATTTTAAAATTTGTAGGAACATTTTGGGAATTTGTAGAGAACACTTTGAAATCGCATATCGTCAATTTGAAACAGCATGGTTGCATTTGCGGCTTGTAGCAATTGTATATATTCATAGTTGTATATCAAAACAGTAAAGCATGGCATCGGAAAGTAAGGCAGTTGAGACAATATCAAGGAAACTGAAACTAAATAAGTACGGTACAAGGGTTGTAACACCCCCAGATCCGGGGTCCGGGATCTGGTCGTTACGGTCTCCAATTCTGTCCACAATACTTGAACTTACCTCAACATAAAATAATATACATCTTTATGACCCAACACAACAATATAAAACACACCCGTTATAGTCCCAGAGATGAAATCAGAGTAACAATCAAATTTTATTAAACACATTATGAGTTCTTACAACCCAAAAGAATTTTAAAATAAATACATACTCTTTGCCATCCATTTACATGAGTCATACTAGACCATATACTTGGTACTGAAAGAATAAATCTATCCTACCAATAGCTTTCTCTTCGGCTCTGGTAGTCTCATCGTCCTCGCCAGCATCGAGTGCGCCTTGTGCGAGTCATCTGGTCTAGCTGTTGTTGTGATATAATAATAAAGCAAGGGTGAGTAATATCCCACCAACAATAATATTTAACTGAACGATAATATATAACAGTTCAAAAGTATCTTTCAAACCATATGCCATGCATTTACGGAAATGATGCCAGTATAATATGAACGATAAAGTTACAAGGTAACTCAAAATGTAAATATATGAGGGAATATCTGCTATGTCGAAAATAAGCAAGATATTAAAAAGAGGAACTTGCAAGGAAAATATTGCAATTCCAGTTACGAACACTTTTCCAGCTCTGCCAACAGTAATCATGTTGCAGGAAATAAATAAGTTTGGATGATGAACCAATGATGGAGTATTCACCGCGCCCGCTGTTCCAATCTTGATGATCAGTCAAGATCGTACAGCTCAAATTAGATTTACTACCGGTAGAAGGAAGAACTGACAGCTTTACTTGTCTACCACCTTACTAGCTCTCCCAGGCCAACGGTTGGGCCAAAGGGGATGGACCGGCGCTACTCGGCCTCTTACACGACTCCTAGTTCCAATAGAATTCATGATTCTGAATGTAACGTTCGTCCCCCTTTCCCCAAGTATAATACTTGTTGATAAGACTCTACAAAGTAGTCGTATCTAGTTGGAAAGGAAAATTCACCAATAACTTCCAAGCTATTGCTTGGTAACGAACATCAACTTGTTCCAACAATCTTACCCCTCGAAAGATGAGAAGGTAAACACAGACTTAATGAGTCCATAGCAACCAAGTTGCGAGTGAAGAGGATAAATTATGACCGGGAAGTCAACAAGATAAATAACATTGCTCAAGTAGGTTCCCCTATAATATGGAAGTTTGATCGAGCATTTAAATCCTTTTAAGATAGATTTAAATGAAAAAGAAAGAGTTGGGAACCTTTCCTTGATAAAATAGTCGTAAAAAGACTCCGAAATATTTTACATAATATCTGGAGGTGGAAGGTAATCTCCGAATAATATAAATTATTTTAAAAAGAATTTTAAAAGAATTAAATAAATATTCCAAGAATATTTATTTACTCAATAAAAATTATGGAATATTATTAACTCATAATATTGCTCGTAAGTAATCCTCGAATGAATATATGGAATTATTTAATAAATAAATCCCTCCTTAAATGAATATTCGAAATAATATTCATTAAATAATTAAACTCCAATAAATATTTAAAATAGTATTCAATAAATAAGTCAAACCTTAAATGAATATTTGAAAATAATGTTCATTTAATATTTACTCTTTTAAATGAATATCCAAATAGCATTCATTTAATAAATAATCTTCTAAATGAATATCAAAATAATATTCATTTAGTAATCAAAACTTTAAAGGAATAATCGAAATAATATTCCTTAAGTAAATAGAACTTTCAATGAATATTTTAAAATAATATTCATTAAGTACATAAAACCTTAAATGAATATTCGAAAGTTATATTCATTTAATAAATAACATTCTAAAGAATATCAAAATAATATTCATTAAATATCAACACTAAATGAATATTCAAAATTAACATTCATTTATTATCTCTCGACTAAGATAATACTCGAATAACATTCCTCGAAATATTTCCAAGTAATTGATACTTTATGGAATATAAGAACGTTTAACAATAACCTTCCTCAGATAAATAATAATCTGTCGTAAGAATCCCTCCGGGTTTCCACGACTATCTATAACTCAAAATACCGACTCCCGGTCTATATTTAGAATGAATATCATATGTCCTTCGCTAAGGGTCTTACCAAAACAATCCGGCTTATTACTGATAAATCGTATCTAGTCTATAAGCCAATATCAATTCAAGGAACAAGTATCACAAAAACCAGAGTCACAATATAATTGGAAACAGGCATGAATGCGATGGCATATGTAAAACAGAAATCATATACATATATTATCACAACAACAGGTTCAAAGGTTTGAACACTTGCTTGGTAATTGAGCACGGGTGGGGGTAGTGGTAGGGTGTCCCGAGTCAGCTCGGCGATCTATAATAGTCAAGAAATTCGAGATTAATCACTTAACATTTTTCAAAAGGTTAAGTATTAACTTAAGTCGAAACATGTTTTCGAATTATCTCGTTATACCCCTTTTAGTGTAACTCTTTTTATTACCGATACGATTTGACATTTGTTCGTCATTAAGACATGTCATCGTACTCACACTTAGTGTATACTTAAGTCGTATAAGTTCTAAATTTGATCGATTACGAACCAAGATTATATCTCGAGTTTTATCGCTCGTTTTCTACGTTATAACCAAAGTTATACTTTTAAGGGGTTCGTTCGCGTTTAACCTAGATTCGAACATTTTTATAAAATCGAAAAATGATCCGATTCACATGAGTTTTTCTCTCACACCTCCCTTTTTACCTCTAGTATTTAATTACCAAGATTCGCCACTGACTTACGTATTTTACGAGGGTTCATTTTTAATTACGAATTCTCGGTTACGGTTTCGAACTACTTTTAGTAAACCGACCGTAACTCCTAAACCGTAAGTCCGTTTCACACAATCTTTATATCAAAACGAAGCTTATAACATGATCTATCCTATCATGGCAGAAAACGAAGCCAAACAGGGAGTTACATGTTCTGTCAAAATCGTTTTCTTAAGGTTAACGAAATTTTGGCATTACGACGGCTATAAATCGAACATTCCAAAAATCATAACAACAATACCAAGCCACACCGGGCACAAATCCAACTTATACACATGATCTTCATCTCAACAAGCCCAGAAGCTACTGATCTTAGCATCAAAATCATCATGCTTCTTAAATTAACTAAACCACTTAACTAAGCATGCTAATAACATCACTTATACTAAATCCATCCAAAGCATGCAAAATCTCAAAGTAAGACCTAGGGTTTCAAGTGATGATTACCTTCCTTGGAGTGTTCTAAAGCCCTAATAAGCCTTGATCTACCCTTGTGTGGCCTTAGAGTAGCTAGATCAACCATAAGAATCAAAGAAAACAAAATTAAATCTTGAAGAACACTATTCATGCTCATCTTTGTTGATTTATTTGAAAATGTTAACAAAGGAATTTGAAGCTAAGATTTCATGGAGATTAGTTTTATGAAATATAGGACTCACCATAAAATTTGGAAGATCAAATCAGGGGTGGAAGCTTGATTTTGATCCTTGAATTTATGCAAAATTCGAATGCCCTGTTTTTGAGAGGAAAAACAGGGTGATCTTCTTGAATTTATTTACCCATTCAAACGACCTTCAAAAATTATGAAATTTTGTACGAATGTTATACATGGAGTGGAGAAGCTATGGTCAAATATTGGTGATTTTATCATGGTTGGAAATGGAGTTATGATTTTTTCTTTGATGGTTGCTCTAGCTGATCAGTTTGAGAGGAAAGAGAAAATGGAGAGTTTCTTTGCCTTGCTTGGTTTTGTGGTGTATTTTACCTTGCTACTTTTCATCCAATAATTCAAGTGTGTAGTGGAAGATATTGTGTAAAGCTACTTTATTAAAGTAGTGATGTAATGGATGATGAAAATGGAGGAACATGTGTTAAGATTTTGATGGTTTACATGCAACTAGTAGTTTGATTTGCTAAGTATTAGTTAATCTCTAACCATACTAGTTACTAGATATTTATCATTTGTACATGCATGTATCTTGCTTCATCTGCTTGATTCTGTGTCCGGTTATTGCCCGTTTCGATTGATCGTTCGTAGGAATATTTAACGGATTTCTAATTTGGGTTTACCGGGAATCCTCTTAATATTAATACTATCATTCTCCATCTTTCATTCTAACTTTCCAATTTATATTCCTTAAATCCATTCGTTAAATACTTAAGGCTATCAGTGTCCAGGGAACTCTCGGAGAAAATAAAAGTGCGGTTTTTCAGAATCCGACAGCTTTTACACACTTATTTTCCCCCTGGATCACTAATACGAACTCGGAAATTCGTTCCGAATACTTCTATATAGCGTCGTCTAATAATATTCTCAATTACACCAAAATCACTATTCATCCTTATTCTTTACTTATTCATCTAGGGTTGTACAATTGTCCGTATTCTCTTTCGATCGTTCCTTAACCTTTTTACGGAACCACTGGATTAATCGCTATCTATCTGGATGACATGAGAATATTCTCCTGCTTGTAATTGCCATATCCATTCCATTCATTCATTAGAGCTGGCGACCTTGTTGTCGGAATCATTGTTCCTCATTTTATCAGTACTTAATAAAAAGTTTTAATTATATACAAAATTTGGGGTTCTTACAGTCTCCCCTCCTTAAAAGGATTCCGTCCCGGAATCAGGTAGGAAACAATCGGGTTCTTGTTTTTCATCTAGCTTTCCAGTCCTCGGTTGATCCTTAATCATTTCAACCCGTTTACAGCACATCTCCGTAGTGCTACAGTACTCTCTTTTTCCTTTTTATCAACTTTTCTACTTTTCGTACAACACACTATCCGGGTTATGATCTTACTCAGTCTTATCCTTATTGATACCTGCAGTAACATTGGTATCACTATCACCCTGCGAATTCGGAGGTAACCTCGCTCGTACTGTGCATTTCCTGATCGCTTTAATCTTCGCAATCTCGATCAATATAGAGAAGTGGAAAGATTTATTGAGAGATCACTATGATCAATTGAACATTTGTTATATTGCATAGTTAGTACAGAAGGGGGCCAGCCTTTAGTACTTGACAAGTAATTAAACAAGTTATGGTATTCCACTTAGACTTCTATCACATAGACAGATAGTCGCGTAGCAGTACCTCCCCTCCTTAAAGGGTTGTTCTTCTCAATTCATAAAGAAGATGAATAAGAGAGAAGAAAAGAAAAGAATTCTAAAGGATTATAGAATTTTTTTTTTTTGTAAAATATCATACTCAGAATTTACCTCTGAACTATAGAGGTTCATCAAAGAAGAAAATAATCATGATTATATCCAATACCATTTGATCGCAATTTCACGTGTCAACATATCTTGCTGTTTTGTCCATTATTCTATGGACCTATACTCTGGTTCAACCTTAGCAACACCTTTGGAAAAAATCTTTCAACCTCTCAGGTTAAATCTTAGGTTTCTCGCTGGACATCATTGTTACTGACATTCCATGTCACGCTACTAGATTTTCATATCTATTATATTAACACTATCAGGTTGTCATCCCGATAATTCATCAGAAACCCATTTATTAATCCATTCATAACATTCCTTACTTCACATTCCATAGTTGCTTTCCCAGTCTTTTCTTCATCAATCACATCCTTCTTATTATCTGATATTTATTTACCTATGTTATTTACTTCCACCTTCATCTCTTTATTGAGGCATCTTTTGCACTTGGCACCTCCTTATTGGTATCCCGTCACATTTACTCTATAATCATCACTATATTTCAAATTTAAAACCTCCGAAATGAATCTGGCCGATTTCTTTAGCTTAGATCCAATATAATCTACTTCTGTCAACTTGTTTCTCATCACTTATTCATTTCTACCCGCGGTTTTTCACAGGTTGTCTTTCGTAAGTCAGACCAGGTCGTACACTTACCTGCTCGCAATCTTATCATCTGTTGAGCATCTGCATTTTACTGGTGTAGCTTTGCCACAAGAAACACGTTACTACCATGCTATAAGCTTTGGGGGTAGAGCTGGCTCGAATGCCACCTTCCGAACACTTTTAAACTCTCAGATGGCCCAACAAATCTCGGGCTTAACTGCCCTTAATTCTTTTTACGGGAATACATTTAGCATCATGAATCATCAACCTCATATTCTCTATCTTGTTTGTGCAGAAGTACAGTAACACAAACATGCTTGTCATTCACCAACGTGCCATTTAGCTTATCAATAGCAGCACTTTATTTATCTTTACGTTATCATCTACTTTCTTAGAAGAATCACCATTGCTTGTTATTTACGTAGTGCGTTAATAGCTAACCATACGGGTTTCAATCCTTTAGGGAGACAAAGTAATCACTATTCCTTATCCATAAGGAACACTTCCTGAACTTGATGTAGATATTACATGAAGTAGGTAAAATTGCAGAAGAGTTTCAAGCATCGCAGCTATGTCAGGTTGATGAAACTACCACTCATGCAGCTTCCATAAAAGACTGGAAACTTAACGGTTTACTTTGTCAATTTTGTATCATGGTCCCAGTTTGCCTCAAAACGGGACCTTCTAAGGTACGTAATATGCTTAAGACCCATCAGGAATCGAATCTTTACTTAAACTACTATTACCGTCGATTCTTGCACAATCATCAGAAGGAATGTAAATTCCTCCACTCTGATATGACCTTCAAGGTCCTTCCAAATATCATTCTGTTTCTTCGGTATGAACATTTGTAATTATTCCTCTATACTTAGACTGTCGACCACCTCATTGGCCTTTCCTGATAATACTAATTTCTGGTAATCCTTGTTCTCTGGATACATTTCAATTCAAATTTTTCTACCTCATTCTCATCACTGTTGGGTGAAAGCATTCTCCCTTAATGCTCTGCTGAAGGAGAAAAATATAACTATCAGTCTTTTTCCATAAGTCATTGCTTCCACCTTCCCGTGGGAATTTTATCAAAGTTACCCTCAATCATGCCTAGGATATTTGTTTTCTTAGTTCTTTCTTGTACTAGGATAATCTCAACCTTCTTTGGTTCCATCCATACCTCATCATGGTTTCATACATGCCTCATCTGGCATATTGTTATTGTGTCTTACATTCTCTTCCAAACTTCTAGTTGGAAACTCAGAATATTAGCTTTTCCTTGTAAGGTTTCTTAGGTCATCCTCATCATTCCTCCTGTATTTTCTAGGTACAGGGTATATCAAAACGCCTTTGATCAATACCCTAATAATTCTATCTCTGTTCTTTCCAGAACTCTTTTTAGTAATCTGTACAGGTCATTGTTGCCTTAGCAAATCCAACTCATATCATCTGAATTCACAATGTCTTTATTAGGGTTAGTGCCATCCCTTGTGCATTCCCCAGGGTTTGCCTTACTTTATGGATATCTTATCCTTAATTCAACTGCCAAGGAATTCCAGTATCCTATAATTGGCAATCAAATCATGTATCCTTAATAAGAGTCTCTTTTCAATCATTCTTATTTGATAATCGATTGGTAGCTTACTGCTAATTTCTTCTTTCAGATAGTGGTCAACCTATTTGACCTTCCAAAAGACAACGTAGGTCTATCTGCTCTCTTACAGAACTTGTTAATGGTAGCAAGGATGTTCTGAAAGATATTGGTCGAGTTCAACGTGAATTTCCTAGTGCTTATCGTTCTTCGCAAAGGTACTTGCCTCAGAGAAAGCTCCTACAGCATACTGTTCAATTTCTGACCATTTCTATACTCTCTTCATATACCTTCATTGTTTACTTTCCTCCGTCATAATATATTCATGGTATTCACGATACCCTAACATCATACATCTCAAGTCACTATACTTCCATTTTACTCGTAATCTTGGACAACCATATACACATGAGTCACTTTAGTACGGGTGACCCCATCCCAAAAAGGTCTAGTGAATTCCCAATCAAAACATGGGCTGTTCAGCAGAAGATTCCTACGATCTCATTAATGTTTCCTTTATATCAGAAGGCCTTGCAGTCGGTGCTTTCTTAGAAGCAACCCTGCTTTGTTCTTTCATTGCTGGTCTAGTCACTTGATAATCCTTTGTGACTTGCCCTCAACTGGCCACACTAAAATTATATATGATTTTATGGGTTGGTTAATTTAGCATTACTTTTCTAGCAATTGCTGGCATAGTGCCTTCTACTTTGATACCTTTCTACCTTTCCAAAACTTTACTCCATATAAGTCTTAATCGACTTCTCGGCACCGTCTCTGGTCACCTTTCCTCTATTTTTATCTTTTCAACTATTCTTATCACTACCACGTGCCACGCAAGCTTACCATTCCTGGCATAACAGCCTTTTCACTTAAGTCAATCTCGGAGTTTCTCAGTCCGGCTGGTTTCTTACTTACATTTCCTATTTTCGTCCAATCTCACTTCATCATTGTATTTCTACAATCAATCGCGATAACCAGGGTCTGTCCACCAACCCATATAGCGGTTACTTTACCCAATTCACGGGGTTTGCCCCAGTTTCTACTCTCTTCCATGATGTTCTCTGATAATCAGAAATACAAGGTTTGCCAAAATTCGTTGAAGTTCTTCCCAGAATTAGGGAAATTTTGGTCAATCTATCCATCGACTGGTAACACTAAGGAGGCCAGTTTCGAAACCTGAAGAATAGTTCTATGAACCTCCTAGTAGGTAGAACCGTAAGCAGTCATAATTAACGAAATAATCGTCATCGGGTTGGAAATTTAACCCCTGGAGAGGAACCAATTATATACATCCCTTAGAAGGGAATTAACAGTTTTAAATTGAAACTTGTCACAACGTCCTGATACCTATACGTCCTGATATTCAATATTACCAAATGTCAGTCTACCTGACTACCAGTCTCAGAAGGAACATTACCGTCGGAGTTGGTTGTTCCACAAAAATTGGCACTACTAAGGCCATCCGAACCTGGTGAACCATGCTGTCCGAATGCATCCGCAAGTACTTTGTCGTGCTGCGCAAGCACACATCCTAATCTTTTATGCGAAGCGTCGTTGGAAGTACAAAGTCTCCCTTTTTCCATTAAACAATGCCAACTTTTGGTCATTACCAATTTCATCTTTTAGCTCCAGGAAGATTTTCTCACATTTTTCTCTTTAATTGATGATTGTATTACTTGATCCGTTATAATTCCGCGTCGGAGTAAACTTAAGGTAACTACTATAATCCATTCAAAGAAAAGAAAGAATTTAATATTCCTCTGAGTCACATGCATCTAACGTTTCTGGTTCATCATTTCACTGAGTTAAATTAACTCTATACTTAGTCTCTGACAATAGTCTCATTACGAGTTCGTCTTGACTCACTGGTCTTATCTTCCGGTAGGTTCTGAGATCATTGCCTTGCTTACTACTTCCTTATATAACTTTATCCAATCATGCTGTCACTTCCCAATGTTTTCACTTTTAACTGATTCATTCATAAAATGGACATTTTCTTGAATAAAACAACTTCATCAACCTCAATTTGGTTCCATAAATTACAACCTATGACATCTGCCTTCTCATGGCGAATTATTACTGACAATATTCATACTTATTCATTTATCAAATGATATGGCACTTACTGCCTCTTCTTAACTATTCCTAGGGACTCTGCTCCTCGCCTTATATCGATGCCTTTGATAATCATACATCCTTCTAGCACTCTTTTCGTTAATATGAAAGTCTCTAATGATTCTCATCTATTCCCGTATAAGATCTCAAGTAATTCTTCCAATCCGTCTTACTTGCTGGTACTACCTCCAGTAGTCCAGCCAAGAATCCAACATGAATCTTCAGTTCTCTTGCTAATAGCTTAGTTCTTTATGCCCACTTTTCTGAGCTCTATACCTTAATCATCTCAGTCTTTCTGGATACAGCCCTCATTCCTCGAGGGTAAGCTCCTTATCCTAACAAGATTTTCCTTATCTGCTGGAACCTCTTCCGGGTCTCCAATAGGGTACTCTATTGAATTTACCCGCTGATCTTCAACATATAATAAAGCATCATCGCGCTGCTGCTCGTATGCCTCAAGGTCTGTTGCCTTACCTGTCGATACGATATCGAGCTAAGTTACTATCATGATACTTAAGAGTTCCCATAAGGGTTTTATACGTCATCACTACCTTAAGTAGTCCGACTATGAACTTGGCAAGAGTTCTTATTATCTTAGTGAATTTATTGTTTTAACGTCGCCTCATCTCTGGGGTTTATAACGTACGCTCTGATACCACTTCTTAACACCCCCAGATCCGGGGTCCGGGATCCGGTCGTTACGGTCTCCAATTCTGTCCACAATACTTGAACTTACCTCAACATAAAATAATATACATATTTATGACCCAACACAACAATATAAAACACACCCGTTATAGTCCCAGAGATGAAATCAGAGTAACAATCAAATTTTATTAAACACATTATGAGTTCTTACAACCCAAAAGAATTTTAAAATAAATACATACTCTTTGCCATCCATTTACATGAGTCATACTAGACCATATACTTGGTACTGAAAGAATAAATCTATCCTACCAATAGCTTTCTCTTCGGCTCTGGTAGTCTCATCGTCCTCGCCAGCATCGAGTGCGCCTTGTGCGAGTCATCTGGTCTAGCTGTTGTTGTGATATAATAATAAAGCAAGGGTGAGCAATAGCCCACCAACAATAATATTTAACTAAACGATAATATATAATAGTTCAAAAGTATCTTTCAAACCATATGCCATGCATTTACGGAAATGATGCCAGTATAATATGAACGATAAAGTTACAAGGTAACTCAAAATGTAAATATATGAGGGAATATCTGCTATGTCGAAAATAAGCAAGATATTAAAAAGAGGAACTTGCAAGGAAAATATTGCAATTCCAGTTACAAACACTTTTCCAGCTCTGCCAACAGTAATCATGTTGCAGGAAATAAATAAGTTTGGATGATGAACCAATGATGGAGTATTCACCGCGCCCGCTGTTCCAATCTTGATGATCAGTCAAGATCGTACAGCTCAAATTAGATTTACTACCGGTAGAAGGAAGAACTGACGGCTTTACTTGTCTACCGCCTTACTAGCTCTCCCAGGCCAACGGTTGGGCCAAAGGGGATGGACCGGCGCTACTCGGCCTCTTACACGACTCCTAGTTCCAATAGAATTCCTGATTCTGAATGTAACGTTCGTCCCCCTTTCCCCAAGTATAATACTTGTTGATAAGACTCTACAAAGTAGTCGTATCTAGTTGGAAAGGAAAATTCACCAATAACTTCCAAGCTATTGCTTGGTAACGAACATCAACTTGTTCCAACAATCTTACCCCTCGAAAGATGAGAAGGTAAACACAGACTTAATGAGTCCATAACAACCAAGTTGCGAGTGAAGAGGATAAATTATGACCGGGAAGTCAACAAGATAAATAACATTGCTCAAGTAGGTTCCCCTATAATATGGAAGTTTGAGCGAGCATTTAAATCCTTTTAAGATAGATTTAAATGAAAAAGAAAGAGTTGGGAACCTTTCCTTGATAAAATAGTCGTAAAAAGACTCCGAAATATTTTACATAATATCTGGAGGTGGAAGGTAATCTCCGAATAATATAAATTATTTTAAAAAGAATTAAATAAATATTCCAAGAATATTTATTTACTCAATAAAAATTATGGAATATTATTAACTCATAATATTGCTCGTAAGTAATCCTCGAATGAATATATGGAATTATTTAATAAATAAATCCCTCCTTAAATGAATATTCGAAATAATATTCATTAAATAATTAAACTCCAATAAATATTTAAAATAGTATTCAATAAATAAGTCAAACCTTAAATGAATATTTGAAAATAATGTTCATTTAATATTTACTCTTTTAAATGAATATCCAAATAGCATTCATTTAATAAATAATCTTCTAAATGAATATCAAAATAATATTCATTTAGTAATCAAAACTTTAAAGGAATAATCGAAATAATATTCCTTAAGTAAATAGAACTTCCAATGAATATTTTAAAATAATATTCATTAAGTACATAAAACCTTAAATGAATATTCGAAAGTAATATTCATTTAATAAATAACATTCTAAAGAATATCAAAATAATATTCATTAAATATCAACTCTAAATGAATATTCAAAATTAACATTCATTTATTATCTCTCGACTAAGATAATACTCGAATAACATTCCTCGAAATATTTCCAAGTAATTGATACTTTATGGAATATAATAACGTTTAACAATAACCTTCCTCAGATAAATAATAATCTGTCGTTGGAATCCCTCCGGGTTTCCACGACTATCTATAACTCAAAATACCGACTCCCGGTCTATATTTAGAATGAGTATCATATGCCCTTCGCTAAGGGTCTTACCAAAACAATCCGGCTTATTACTGATAAATCGTATCTAGTCTATAAGCCAATATCAATTCAGGGAACAAGTATCACAAAAACCAGAGTCACAATATAATTGGAAACAGGCATGCATGCGATGGCATATGTAAAATACATATATTATCACAACAACAGGTTCAAAGGTTTGAACACTTGCCTGGTAATTGAGCACGGGTGGGGGTAGTGGTAGGGTGTCCCGAGTCAGCTCGGCGATCTATAATAGTCAAGAAATTCGAGATTAATCACTTAACATTTTTCAAAAGGTTAAGTATTAACTTAAGTCGAAACATGTTTTCGAATTATCTCGTTATACCCCTTTTTAGTGTAACTCTTTTTATTACCGATACGATTTGACATTTGTTCGTCATTAAGACATGTCATCGTACTCACACTTAGTGTATACTTAAGTCGTATAAGTTCTAAATTTGATCGATTACGAACCAAGATTATATCTCGAGTTTTATCGCTCGTTTTCTACGTTATAACCAAAGTTATACTTTTAAGGGGTTCGTTCGCGTTTAACCTAGATTCGAACATTTTTATAAAATCGAAAAATGATCCGATTCACATGATTTTTTCTCTCACACCTCCCTTTTTACCTCTAGTATTTAATTACCAAGATTCGCCACTGACTTACGTATTTTACGAGGGTTCATTTTTAATTACGAATTCTCAGTTACGGTTTCGAACTACTTTTAGTAAACCGACCGTAACTCCTAAACCGTAAGTCCGTTTCACACAATCTTTATATCAAAACGAAGCTTATAACATGATCTATCCTATCATGGCAGAAAACGAAGCCAAACAGGGAGTTACATGTTCTGTCAAAATCGTTTTCTTAAGGTTAACGAAATTTTGGCATTACGACGGCTATAAATCGAACATTCCAAAAATCATAACAACAATACCAAGCCACACCGGGCACAAATCCAACTTATACACATGATCTTCATCTCAACAAGTCCAGAAGCTACTGATCTTAGCATCAAAATCATCATGCTTCTTAAATTAACTAAACCACTTAACTAATCATGCTAATAACATCACTTATACTAAATCCATCCAAAGCATGCAAAATCTCAAAGTAAGACCTAGGGTTTCAAGTGATGATTACCTTCCTTGGAGTGTTCTAAAGCCCTAATAAGCCTTGATCTACCCTTGTGTGGCCTTAGAGTAGCTAGATCAACCATAAGAATCAAAGAAAACAAAGTTAAATCTTGAAGAACACTATTCATGCTCATCTTTGTTGATTTATTTGAAAATGTTAACAAAGGAATTTGAATCTAAGATTTCATGGAGATTAGTTTTATGAAATATAGGACTCACCATAAAATTTGGAAGATCAAATAAGGGGTGGAAGCTTGATTTTGATCCTTGAATTTATGCAAAATTCGAATGCCCTGTTTTTGAGAGGAAAAACAGGGTGATCTTCTTGAATTTATTTACCCATTCAAACGACCTTCAAAAATTATGAAATTTTGTACGAATGTTATACATGGAGTGGAGAAGCTATGGTCAAATATTGGTGATTTTATCATGGTTGGAAATGGAGTTATGATTTTTTCTTTGATGGTTGCTCTAGCTGATCAGTTTGAGAGGAAAGAGAAAATGGAGAGTTTCTTTGCCTTGCTTGGTTTTGTGGTGTATTTTACCTTGCTACTTTTCATCCAATAATTCAAGTGTGTAGTGGAAGATATTGTGTAAAGCTACTTTATTAAAGTAGTGATGTAATGGATGATGAAAATGGAGGGACATGTGTTAAGATTTTGATGGTTTACATGCAACTAGTAGTTTGATTTGCTAAGTATTAGTTAATCTCTAACCATACTAGTTACTAGATATTTATTTTGTACATGCATGTATCTTGCTTCCTCTGCTTGATTCTGTGTCCGGTTATTGCCCGTTTCGATTGATCGTTCGTAGGAATATTTCACGGATTTCTAATTAGGGTTTACCGGGAATCCTCTTAATATTAATACTATCATTCTCCATCTTTCATTCTAACTTTCCAATTTATATTCCTTAAATCCATTCGTTAAATACTTAAGGCTATCAGTGTCCAGGGAACTCTCGGAGAAAATAAAAGTGCGGTTTTTCAAAATCCGACAGCTTTTACATACACTTATTTTCCCCCTGGATCACTAATACGAACTCGGAAATTCGTTCCGAATACTTCTATATAGCGTCGTCTAATAATATTCTCAATTACACCAAAATCACTATTCATCCTTATTCTTTACTTATTCATCTAGGGTTGTACAATTGTCCGTATTCTCTTTCGATCGTTCCTTAACCTTTTTACGGAACCACTGGATTAATCGCTATCTATCTGGATGACATGAGAATATTCTCCTGCTTGGAATTGCCATATCCATTCCATTCATTCATTAGAGCTGGCGACCTTGTTGTCGGAATCATTGTTCCTCATTTTATCAGTACTTAATAAAAAGTTTTAATTATATACAAAATTTGGGGTTCTTACAAGGGTTATCACAAAGTTTGGATGTTAGAGCCTAATACATAGTTCCGATGTCAAAGTCTAGCAAAAGTGGAACAATAACAAGTACATCATCTGAATAGTCAGGGCTACACAAAAGTAGGGCTACATCCGTACATACTATCCGAAGTCACATCTACATATCTGTAGGTCAGTCTACTCATCCACTGGTCAGAAAGGATACCACTGCACAAGTCAACTATCCCGCAAAATCGACACACTAATGTCATCTGAACCTAGAGGACTGAGCTATCCGTAACACATCATGGGGCCGCACCGCGACGGAGCAAGGCCCTCACTCGGGAAAATGCACGACGCACAACACGCCTAGCATCCCTAGCCTGAATCACTCCGACCCCGCGGATCCCTAAACCAAGAATCCTCTCGCGACTCCTCCTCTCAATCCTATGGAGTCGAGCCCTAGTCCTCCTAGCAACAGCAGTCCTCATCTCAGCCTGAATCCTCAATCGCGCCTCGCGCTCCTCCACTAGTGCCCGCCTCGCCTCATTAAGTCTGGCCTCTGCAGAAAGCAAGTCTCGGGTCAGGAACTGCACCACGTAGGCGTGCTTAGTACCCGACACTGGGGGTAGGTCCATCGGCGGGGGTGGTATAACAGGAACAGGAGCAGGTGCAGTAGCAGTAGCAGGAGCAGGAGCAGTAGCAAGGGTAGGGTCAAGCTCCTCCTCGCCAGAAGTATCATCCTCGGAGTCACCGTTCGATGAAACGGGGCTCGATGACTGCGGAGAAGGTGGGGTGACACAACACGGCCCTCACCGGATCTCACACTCTCCTCATCAGTAGCTACAGGAGAGGGGGTAACAGGCTCAGGCTCAAGGTCAAAGGGCTCCTCAACGGGATCCTCATCATCAGTATCTCCTATCAGCGTAATCCAGGGGCCAAGCTCAGAGTCAGCACCCATATCCTCCTCAGGATCCTCGGTATCTCGCATCAGTGCCTCATCATGCTCTCTCTCAAAGGCCTCAGGGTCTGGTATCTCCTCCATCTACACAAGGGAAATAAGGTGGGTCACTAACCATAAAGAAAGGTTTAAGGAGTAGTTCCCTCACGGGCCTTAAAGTCAGGGCTATATCCGATAACCCGACTGCAAACTCGATGAGAGTTCTAAGTATTATTAGGGTTGTTATTAGGGTTATTATTATTGTTATTATTATTAGGGTTGCTTTCTTAAATTACTATCGTTTCTGAGTACTGTAACCTCGCTCTGATACCATCTCTGTGACGCCCCCAGATCCGGGGTCGGAGATCTAGGCGCTCACGGTCCATTTTCCATTAATAACATACCTGTTCTTGCACATAATATATATAAAATAGCCATTGACCCCACAATAAACTCACACCGCACACACACACACACACAGGTTAGAGTCTCAGAAACGTCACACCATTGATTAAGCAGAAATAAAAGTTTCAGAGTTATTACAGACCGAATTAAATAGCATTTATGCTACCAGCAACACTTCGATATGAAGCGAAGTTGGCGGCTTGAAATTTTGTTACGGTACACTGCTTTGCACAGGTCATACTTATAAATAAAACGTACTAACAAAAGTTGCCAACCAATCCGGCTAATGGGGCCTACCGGTGGAATCTCAACTGCTGCCTCGGGTCTAGTCACCTGCTTTCGGGCAGTCTGTCTGGGTCTTTCCATTTCTCTTAGCTGTTGTGTTTGTAAATTTGAAAACAAGCAAGAGTGAGCAACTATAGCTCAGCAAGAAATATATGTATAAGATAAGCAATATCACATTACATATGTTTAACAGTTATTAAACTCGTTTGTATCAATCAGTTATAGAATCACTTGTCATTGTTGATAAATTTTGAAGGTGCACCAATACGTGCCCTTATTTTTAAAATAACTTGCAGTTCTAGATACTGCATAGAGTCAACATCTTTCTTATCAAAATAGAACACTATCAGCAACTTGGCACATAAGCCTAAGAAGCAGTGTCAGAGCATTTTCCAAAATGGAGGAATGGGACTTAAAGAAAACATAAAACCTGACAGGGATTGACGATGATCAGTCGCCACATCCAAGTCCAATAATCCGCGGGTCTTCTCTAACGGTAGAAGGATAGAAACTACATCCGTAACTATTCCCGGGTGAAAACTACATCCGTAATCACCCTCGATGAAAACTACATCCGTAATCATCCTTCGGCAACACCTGGGCCGAAATAATAATTGATGGACCGCCTGGCTCACGGCCGCTTACACATCCCGGGAATCGTTCGTCAACGGTTCCCACACCTGCCAGAGTCCCTTTTTCTTTTTCTTTTAAAAACTTGATTTTGATTGAAAACTGAGTAATTGAGGTCCGACATCAGTCGACCGATGATTCTTGAAATCACACAAGAAGCAAACCTGACCGGGGGTTTTCGAAAATGTTTTGAGTTCGAAAGAGTTCGAGTTTGAAAGTGCTAAAGGTATCTTGGATTAGCTTTGTCTTTAAAAATAATGAACAATAATTAATAAATGATATTTTAAGATTTAATATTAATAATTAATAAAATAATTATCTAATTAAATAAGCTTTTAATCCAAGATAGGTATTTTGAGTATTTACGAAGATATAAAAATAATTACTTGAGTATACGATACTCCCCGAATGACCCTTCGGGTTTCCGCAATGTAATTACGGTATAATAATATACCGCTCCCCGATCAATATTATATACAGACCGCTACGACCTCTATTGCTAGAGTCGTTGTCCGAAGAAAACATTTCATTCTAAGTTCAAGGGGTGCAAACATATATGTGCTTATACCTCTCAATTTCATCGATACTTCGATAAACATAAACATTTAATATGATTGAAAACTACAAACACAACAGTGAAAGTCCTTGTATATGTAAGTTTTGAAAAGTAAACTTGCCTTGGTGAGGTTGGGGTGGTCGAGCTTGCGGAGTGGAACGATCTATACATAATCAATAGCCGATCGTTAGTACCTTAACAATATCTCTTTAATTGCGGGGTTTTAGGGGGTACAAAATTAACTTAATGACTTCATCTTATGACACTCTAGCCCCACTATAGGTTCATGTCACCACTCGGTTACGCTCGTCACTTATTCGACTTAATTTGGTTACCATATCCGAATCATATCCATTACCCCTAAAATCACACTCAACTTACAACTTTTTCCCTTGCGCGAATTTTACTCTAACATTTTTATAAAATTGAAAAATACATATTTTAATCCAATTCTTTTTGGGTAGCCTTCCATACTGCATTTCTTTTTTCCATGATCCTACATAAATTTTTAGGGGTTTAAACAAGGTTCACAAGGGGACCATTTAGTGTAGTCCGGATTCCAGAAACACATTTCACTTCTCAGGCCATAACTCAAAATCTATACATCACCTAGTCATGAACCTTATATTTCTGGAAACTACATTCAAATACCTTTCCAACAACATATATTATGACCTCAGGGGACAAAATTTGGGGGTTCAAAACCCTCCTACAAGACAGTACTAGTTCCTGGAAAATACTCAGCATGCTTTTACAACTTCACTAACCAAGAATCTTACATACACATCACAACCATCATCTAAACCACCAAGATCCTACTTTACAACATACATGGAGTTACATACACTAACCACAAGCTTAAAAATCACAACCACAACACTTAAACTCAAGATCTACATCATTCATCACTTATATGTCCAAGATTCACACAAATAATCATGAATCTAACATTACACATCACAAATACTACATGGCCAAGAGGAGTTAGGGTTTTTATACCTTCTTGAGTATCTAGGAACCTTGGGTATGCCTTACAAGTCTCAAGAACACCTTGGATGAGCTCCTACAACCCTTATAATCCAAGATCTAAAAGAAAACTCAACATTGTTACTATTCATCAAAATTTAACAATTTATATCTTGAAAACTAATGGATGAAAAGGGTTGGAATTCATAGTATACCTTCCTTATATGATGTAGAGGGCCTAGGAATTTTACCTTGAATTAAGAATGAGGAGAAGTGGAAGAAAGAAAATTTTCTTCCTCCTTTTTCTTGTTTGGCCGAGAGCTTCAATGGCAAAGGGGAGAGGAGAGAGTTTTTGTGTTTGCTTTTTGTGTTGGTTGGATAAAGTGAAAAGGGTTGGGTGATATGTATTATGTGTGTGTATAAGTATCACATGTTGCCAACCTAGTGCCTAGACTACCATACCCTCTTGTCTCCTTGGAAAAGGTACCAACTAGTTACTATTCCTCTTGTCAACTTTGTATTACTAGTTTGTTTTTCCTAACTACTTAGTTGCATGGGACTTGCATGCAATAACATTCCTTGTATCATTATTCTTCCACCAATTCTTGTCACTTAATCTTTAATTCGTATCGCATCTTAATTAATTTCTCGTAACAATATTTTGTCGCGTAGAGACTTCCCTTGTAATTCCTTAAGTACTTAATTGTGTAAATTCCTCGAATATTCATAACTCCTCGTCATAATTCCTAATAAATCTTTTAATACTCCAATAACTCTCAAGTCCCAAGTTTTACAAATCTTACAAACAATAAGATTCTTGCGTTCAACAATCTTCCCTTTATCTTTCATAGTGAATGTAACAACATAGTTTCTCAGACAATCAATTCCATTAAACAACAGGGATGACTAGAAAGGTTTCAAATTGACAATGTCACATGATATTATATAAAAGAAAATATTACAAAAATTAGGGTTCTTACAATATACATCACTTGGTGCCACAAATAGTCAACTTCCTAGAGTCACAGTTACAAAGTACACAATACATAACCGAATACATGAAGTACAACAAAATAACCATCACGCCTTTCCAGTCGGAGGAAGTACTACATACTATACTACCTGTCAAAAGTAAATCTACCAAAAATCTCCTCCGCACTAGAAGGTCAGCCAGTCAATAACATCATCAGTCTGCATGGGAGCGCATCGCCTCCCTAACGCTAACCATGGCCCTCGAAACAATCCTCTCAACATCGCTCCTACGGATCCTCCCTCTATGGGAATATGGGAGTGCTCTAAGGAGGGTGAGAGCCCTCCTCTCAAACCTAAGCGCCATCCTCATCATCTCTCTAGTCCTCGGGGGTGGCACCTCGCCCTCCTCTCCTCTGATAACTAGAACCTCAACTCAGCCACCCTAGCCTCCGCTGCCACCAGGTCGGTGGTAAGGCGGGATACTATCTAGCTATGCCTAGTGGCACTCACAACCTATACCGGGGGTGGGGGTGGAGGCCCAGTCTCACTCTCCGGAATCACCTCAGTCTCTTTGTCGGCTGGAACTTGCTTCTCAGAATCCTCACTAGGATCCTCCTCAGGATCAGACTCATGCTCACCTACTAACTCGTCATCTGCAGCTAAAAGAGCATCATCGTGCTGCTGCTCAAAATCCTCAGGTATATCCATGTCCTCGAGTATCTACACACAAGGAAGAAAAGGTGTCACTAACCAAAAGTTTGCATTAAGTAGTTCCCTTATGGGCTAGACTTGGTGGGGTTATATCTTAATAGCCCATCCATTTCCTTGATAAGGTTTGAGTTCTTACTCTTGTTTCACCTCTGAGACTATAACCTAATGCTCTGATACCATTTCTGTAACACCCCAAGACCCGGGGCCGAGGCCTAGGAGGTTACCAAGTCTTTACTCCAGTTATTTCATTCTTTTTACTTGACTAACAATTATATTGCATTAAAAGCTTTACTTGGCAGTTATAGTGGCCCCATTAACAAACACATTTACCACAAGTTATAGGTTCAAAGCGAACTTAAAATATTACACGAATTGCCAAATATGTCCAGAATCAAAGTTATTACAAACCAGAGTAACATAGTTCCTAAAAGGGTTGGAAATAACAAAAGGACCACTACCTACGATGATAATAGTGGATGGATAATTTCTTTGTTTCCTAGAGTTGGCATAGGTCATACTTATAGAGAAATCTAACCAACCTCAACTAATAACCCATCCTACTGAGTCTGCTTACCAGAGATAGTGGTGCTCTGAACAAGTCATGGTGGTGCTGCGCATTTCCCACGCACTTTCGACGGGTCTGATGAGTTCTGGCCATGATGATCTGTTGTTGTTTGTGATATATAAAGGAAAAGCAAGAGTTAGCATAATCGCTCAGCAATATAATAATAGTTTTAAAAAAAATACTGTAAGGCAGTGCACAGAATACTAAGCATAATCAGTTCTTGAGATATTCTGATAAAATTATCTTCCTTCTATTACTGAGAAGGTTTTGAGATAAAATAATTTATTCGATGAAAAGCAATATCCTGACAACACTATCGGTAACTGAGCACCTGGGCTTTCATTACTGTGTTGCAGCACAATTCCAACTGGAAGAATGGGACTTTTCTGGAGTATACCCCGGTACAAGGTGATCAGCCATTGTATCGCCCAAAACTTCGCTACTAATAGACGGGTTGCGATCCTTCTCTCGAGGTCGTGGCCCTGACCGCATTCGGGTATTATATGTGCTGGACTGTCCCACAGCCTCCTACGTTTTGAGGGACTTTCCCACAGCCTCTTACACTCTGATGGACTATCCCACAGCCTCTTACACTTACCCTATTACGCAAGGTGCCAGGTTTCTTCAGTCCCTTGAAGAATCTTGTCCAGTTCCCTAGCACGTGGCTAGTCGATGGTTTTACATCAACTTTGAATCCTTACTTCCGGAAGTATTTGAGGAAGTAAGACAAATATGTGGGTTGACCTTTATCAACAGATTTTCTTTTTGACTTTGAACTCATTTTTGAAAACATACGGGGAAGCTAGTCAGAGTTTTGAAATTATACAAGTGATGAGCGAAGGGAGAAATCATAATCTACTCCCAAAACCTTGGTTCCCAAGTTTTGAAGGAAAAGCAAAGCCTATACCGGTTAAAGATTTATTTGGAAATAATCATTGGGAACCTTTAATAATTTTGAAATAATTTTTCGAAGGTCAGAAAATATTTAGAATAATCTTTAAACCTTTGAATAAATTTTTTCAGAATAAATAAGATTTTTAAGTAATTTTGGAATATATAATAAATGATACAATAATATTTATTAAGAAATAAATCTTTAATAAATTATTCTCCGAAGAATATTCAAATAATTACTTGCTTTATTAATGAATATTATCATTGGACATTTCATTGGAGGGGGTTTTGCTTTCAAATTTGTTCATGAACAAGCCCAACGAATTTGGAGAAATAAGGGGTTGACTGGGGTCTTTTACAGCTCTAAGGGGTATTATACATTACATTTTAGCACTATGGATGAAACAAATGCGGCTTTAAATTTAAATTCAGTCCAAATGGGTGGAAAAACCCTATATCTAATGCCATGGATGGAGGGTTCGAAATTTACGAAAAATGTTGTTGACAAGGTTCCTTGCTGGATTCGCTTGGTTGATGTCCCGTACTACCTTTGGTCTAAAAATAGTCTATCTGCAATTGCTCATTCTGTGGGTAGACCTCTAAAATTTGATGATGCTACGGCTAGATTTGAGCCCTTGAAATATGCCAATATTCAAGTGGAATTGTCTTATTCTGCTCCAAGGCCAGATTATGTGTGGGTCACAGTTTTAAACGCAGATGGTGTTGAAGAACAAGAAAGAGTAGAGATTCAATACCCTCAATTTCCCTACTCGTGCAGTCTATGCAAAGCTTTTGGTCACTCTCTTGCTAGATGCTTCAATAACCCAGAGAGAATTACTAAGAAACCAAAAATGGCTCCAGCTGATAACAAAGGTGAGCCATCGGTCAATCCTACTAAAGCATATTTCTTTCAAAATATGGAGATGGTACCATATGCTATTGGAAAGTTCTGTGGATGTGATGTGGTTATGGATGAAGATGAAATCATAAATGAATTCATAAGGCAAATGAAAACCTGGAGGAGGGTGAATCTCAACAAGATCCAGAAACAGAGGATAACTTACATGAATTTGACAGGGTGCCAGGGGTTCTAACTCACTCGAATAATATGTCAACTTGGAGGAATTCTATTGAACTCGAAAAAATCCCAGAAGATTCTCCTAACGATAGTTCTTTGGTCGAAGATATTGAGCAACTTGCTATCGAGAATGGTTTTGACCCTTTAGCCAAGCTTGCTGAAGATCAAGCTATTGTTCCAGTTGTGGCTTCCCCAGGGAAGAAGCGGAAGAAAGGTAAATCACCTGCTCAAACTCGAGAAACAGTTTCTACAACTCACCTTGTGACCTGTGGTTCAATTTCAAATGGTTCTTTGAACCCGATATCAAACAAAAAGGAAGTCATGGATGAAGATGGTTTCACTAAAGTTTCTAACAGGAAAAGCTCCAGGTTGGCAGGTACGCCAACGATCTTAAAACATCTGTTATGAATTTCGCAGTATGGAATGTGAGGGGGATCAATAAGAGTCCTCATCAACAAGAAGTGGTTAACTTTATCTCTGCAAATCATATTTCTCTTATGGGTTTAGTTGAAACGAAATTTAGAGTTCAAAATTTTATTGATATTTCAAGACGTATTAACAAAGAATGGAAATGGACCTTTAACTACGAAGAGCATGAATATGGTCGTGTGTGGGTTGGCTGGGATCCCTCTATCTGGTCAGTCCATGTTCATATGAAATCCTCTCAGCATATCACCTGTTTTGTGACATTTTTGGAGAAGCAAATCACCTTCTGTATTACCTTTGTGTACGCCTTGAATAAACCTCATGAAAGAGAGCCCTTGTGGAGAGATCTGGAAAATCTTAGTTAGTCTATTACGATGCATTGGTGTATAAATGGTGATTTCAATTGCATTTTGGATATGAATGAGGTAAAAGGGGGTCGGGAGGATTGGACGTCAGGTATGCAAGCTTTTCTTGACTGTGTCTCTAATTCGGCACTTGGTCACATTAAAACAGCTGGGTCTCTCTACACCTGGACTAACAAATGATCATCTCTTATCCAAAAAAGGCTTGATCGTATGCTGGATAATAAGGACTGGTTCAACCTATTTACTGAGGTTATTGTTATGGTTAAAAACAAGGGCATCATGGATCACTGCCCCCTCATATGCTCGGTTCCAATGCTGTAACACCCCCAGATCCGGGGTCCGGGATCCGGTGGTTACGGTTTCCAATTCTGTCCACAACAATTGAACTTTCCTTAACATAAAATAAATTACGTCTCTATAACCCAACACAACAATATAAAACGCACCCGTTATAGTCCCAGAGATGAAATCAGAGTAATAATCAAATTTTTTATTAATCACATTATGAGTTCTTACAATCCAAAAGAATTTCAACATAAATACATACTCTTTGCCATCCATTTACATAAGTCATACTAGACCATATTCTTGGTACTGAAAGAATAAATATACCCTACCAATAGCTTCTTCTTCAGCTCTGGTAGTCTCATCGTCCTCGCCCGCGTCGAGTGCGCCTTGTGCGAGTCATCTAGTCTAGCTGTTGTTGTGATATAATAATAAAGCAAGGGTGAGCAATAGCCCACCAACAATAATATATAACTGAACGATAATGTATAACAGTTCAAAAGTATCTTTCAAACCATATGCCATGCATTTACGGAAATGATGCCAGTATAATATGAACGATGAAGTTACAAGGTAACTTAAAGTATTTGTTTGTAGAAATATCTGCTACATCAAAGTAAGCGAGATATTCTTATTGTTATTAAGAAGAGGAGTTTGCAAGAAAAGGTTGCAATTCCAGTTATGACCCTTTTCCAACTCTGCCAACAGTAATCATGTTGCAGGAAATAAATAAATTTGGATGATGAACCAATGATGGAGTATTCACCGCGCCCGCTGTTCCAATCTTGATGATCAGTCGAGATCGTACAGCTCAATTTAGATTTACTACCGGTAGAAGGAAGAACTGACGGCTTTACTTGTATACCGCCTTGCTAGCTCTCCTCGGCCAACGGTTGGGCCAAAGGGGATGGACCGGCGCTACTCGGCCTCTTACACGACTCCTAGTTCAAATAGAATTCATGATTCTGAATGTAACGTTCGTCCCCCTTTCCCCAAGTATAATACTTGTTGATAAGACTCCACAAAGTAGTCGTATCTAGTTGGAAAGGAAAATTTACCAATAACTCCCAAGCTATTACTTGGTAACGGATATCAACTTGTTCCAGTAATCTTACCCCTCGAAAGATGAGAAGGTAAGCAACGACTTAATAAGTCAACAGCACCCGAGTTGCGAGTGAAGGGAATACTTTATGACCGGGAAGTCGACAAGATAAATAACATTTTCCAAGTAAGGTTCCCTATTATTAAGGAGATAGACTCAAAGAAGAATGGTGTCTGAGAACCTTTCTTGATATAAGATTAATAATAATATGACTCCGAAATATTTTCTGTAATAATCGAAGAAGATAAACCTTATCGAGGTTATTCTAAGTATGGAATAAATATTCAGAGAATATTTATTGAATTAAAATATTTTACGGAATATTTAGGAATATGAAAGAATATCTTTAATCAGAGTATCTCTCAAATAATTCTTGAAGAAATATCGAGAGAATATTTAATGCATAACTAAATATTCAAATGAATATTCCAAATAATATTCATTAATTAATAAGACCTGAAAGGAATATTTAAAATATTTAAAATAATATTCAATGATTAAATAGAACCCTGGATGAATATTCAAAATAATATTCATAATTAATTAGGAATTTAAATGAATATTGATAAAGTAATATTCATTTAATGGATAATATTCTAAATGAATATCAAGTAATGTTCATTTAGTAATCCAAGCTTTAAAGGAATATTCGAGATAAGACTCGATAAATAAATCAAGTTTCAGATGAACATTAAAATAATATTCGATAGGTAATTACTGTCTTAAATGAATACTCAAAAGTAATATTCATTTAATGAATAATATTCTAAATGAATATCCAATTAATATTCATTTAGTAGTCCAACCTTCAGAATAATATTCGCAATAATAATCGATAAATAATTCGACTCTGAATGAATATTAAAAATATTATTCGTCGAATAGTTACGTTCAAATAATTATTTAAAGTAAAGATCGTTAAAATAAATAATCTCGAACGAATATTCAAATAATATTCGTCGCCCGAATAATGGAAAATATTTAAGTAAATATTTTCCTCCGAGGTAATCTCGATATATCAAGAAATATTGACTCCCGGTCTATATTTGATGAATAAGATGTATACGCCCTTCTATGAGGGTCTTACAATAACCGGCTTATAACTGATGTATAACTATCTAGCTTATAAGCCAACAATAACATTCAGGGAACAAGTATATCAATTCAACTTGAAAGTAGGCATGCATGCAATGGCATATGTATATCAGCAATCATATATATATATTTATTCAATCACAACAACAGCCTAAAAGAAGGGAATTGAAACTTGCCTGGTAGTCGAGTACGGTAAGGGGTAGTGGTAGCGGGTCCCGGTTCAGCTTGGTGATCTATAAATAGCCAAGGCATTCGGGATTAATCACTTAACATATTAAAAGTTAAGTTATACTTAATCCGAAACACGTTCTCGAGTTATCTCGTTATACCCCTTTTAGTGGATTACTTTTATCACTGATCCGACCCGACATTCGTTCGTTAATACGACATGTCATTGTACTTATACTTGGGACATACTTAAGTCATATGAGTTCTAAAGTCGATCGTTACGAACCAATACTATACTCCGAGTTTTATCGCCTGTTTTCTAAGTGTTTTACCAAAGTTATAAAAGAGTCGTCTTTTAGGGGTTCGTTCGCGTTTAACCTTGACTCGAACATTTTTAATAAATCGAAAAATGCTCTTTTTGACATACGGTTTTCTTTCACACCTTCCTTCTTACCCCTAGTATTTATTTACCAAGATTCTCCATGACGTTACATAGTTTACGAGGGTTCAATTTCAGTTACGAACTTTCGTTTACGGATTCGAACTACTTTTAGTAATTTGGTCATAATTCCTAAACCGTAAATCAAAATGCTTCGATTCTTTCGCCAAAGTGATCTATGTTCAAAAATCTATCAGTAGGGTTCATTAACTTTCCAAGAACAGAGAGTTATGGCTACTGACCAGTTCGGTTTCTTAGTGTTAATGAAAATCGGGCATTACGACGGCTACGAATCGAGCGTTCTAAAATTCATTACGCAACAACCAAGCCACACCGGGCATCTAATAAACTTATACACATAATAAGCACCCCAACAAGACCAGAAGCCACTGATCTTAGTATCAAACTCATCATGTTAATCAAATCACTAAATCACTAACTAAACATGCTTATAACATGAACATAATCATAACTAAGCTAGATCCATCAAGAACATGCTTAAAACTCAAAGTAGAGCAAGGGTTTTCAAGTCTTATACCTTCCTTGTAGTATGTTCTAGCCTCACTAAGCTTTGTATGATCCTTGAGTGGCCTTAAGCTAGCTAAATCAACCATAGGAATCAAAGAAAGCAAGATTAGTTCTTGAAAGTTACTATTCACCCTAAATTTGTAAAAATCATAGAAAATTGAAAAATAAGAATTTAGCTCTCAAATTTTTACCACATCTTGGGCTCTTCATAAACTTTGTTTTGAGTCCTAGATCATCAGATATGAAGCTTCCTAGCTAGGGTTTTGAGCCCTCTTTTTCTGCTGGACAGAAACTGGGCAGATTTGTTTCCCCAACTTTGAGCATGGATTTGACTAGGCTATACTATTTTGTTGGCCATGAAATTTTGAGAGAATATTACCCATGGAGTGGAGAGGCTATGGTTAAAATTTGGTGATTTTATCATGGATAGAAATGGAGATATGAATTTTTCTTTAAACTTTGTTTCTGCTGGCAGTTTGTGTTCTTGGTTGTTTTCTTTTCTTTTGCCTTGTTTTGTTTGGCTTGAACTCATCTAATCTTGCATGATACACTTGGTTTTGATAATATCTTGTATAAAGCACCTTTATTAAAGGTGTGATGTATTGGATGATGAAATTGGAGAGACATGTGTTGATTTTTGTGTGGTAAGATGGTAAAGAGTGCTAAGTACTTGGTTTAATCTCTAAGTGTTCTAGTTCCTTGCTAACTAGTTGGTCCCTAGATATTTTCTTTACTTTCACATGCATGCCTTTGTTCTCTGCTTGCTCCTTTGTCCGGTTATTGCTCGTTTCGATTGATCGTTCGTAGGAATATTTCACGGATTTCTAATTAGGGCTTACCAGGAATCTTCTTAATATTAATAATATCATTCTCCATCTTTCTTACTAACTTTCGAATTTATATTCCTTAAATCCCTTCGTTAAATACTTAAGGCTATCAGTGTCCAGGGAACTCTCGGAGAAAATAAAAGTGCGGTTTTTCAGAATCCGACAGCTTTTACATACACTTATTTTCCCCCTGGATCACTAATACGAACTCGGAAATCCGTTCCGAATGCTTCTGTATAGTGTCGTCTCATATTATTATATACTCCCACCAAAACACTATTCATTCTATATTCTTTACTTGTTCTCTTAGGGTGGTACAATTGTCCGTATTCTCTTTCGATCGTTCCTTATCCTTTTTACGGAACTACTGGATTAATCGCTACCGATCTGGATGACATGAGAATATTCTCCTGCTTGAAATTGCCATATCTTATTCCCTTAGAAGATAGATTATTCTTACCTATGTTGTTACCCTTTAGCATTCTTCAAGACATGGAAATAATAAAATTGAATTCCATTCATTCTTTCCAAATATCAATTATTACATTGTAGCCATAACCACTCCTCAGTGGTTTCCTACCTTCATTCTTAAATCAAATATAATAACGTCCCAAAATATCAAATCCTCAAAGTTAATATCTCAATTCTTGGATTATAATAATATTTAATCCACTGTCCGGTCAAATATTATACCGAAAAGAATCTGGAATTTCTGAATTCCGATCGTCTCTGCATTCACTTATTTCCTCCGCGTATTACTAATATGACTTCGAAACATCCATATCACGTCCCGTACATAGGGTGGAGTGAAAAGTTTTCCAACTTACAAAATCACTATTCATCCACCAAATTACTATGCACGTACAGGAAACACTATGCACGTACGGGAAATACTATGCACGTATGGGAAACACTATGCATGTACTCATTTCCCTTCAAGGATCCATTAGCTCCTTCCTGGATGGTAGATTATTCTTATCTAGGTCCTCAACCATCGAATTACTCTATTCTGACAATATACCAATGCATCAGGATCATTGTCCAAAGCAATATCCATTCATTACAATCATTGTTCTTTGAAACCACCATTCATTAGAGCTGGTGACCTTGTTATCGGAATCATTGTTCCTCATTTTATCATTACTTAATAAAAAGTTTTAATTATATCCAAAATTTGGGGTTCTTACAGTCTCCCCTCCTTAAAAGGATTCCGTCCCGGAATCAGGTAGGAAGCAAAGAGTCGTTTGCCTGCCGTTCACTCTTTAGCTTCCCGGTCAATTCTTAGTCGTTCTACCCTTCCTCAGCACATCTTCTAGTGCTACAATTCATACTTTATCCTTTTTCCATCAACGTTGCTACTTTTCGTACAACTCACTATCCGGGTTATACTCTTACTCAGTCTTATCCTTATTGATACCTGCAGTAACATTGGTATCACTATCACCCTACGATTCGGAGGTAACCTCGCTCGTACTGTGCATTTCCTGATCGCTTTAATCTTCGCAATCTCGATCAATATAGAGAAGTGGAAAGATTTATTGAGAGATCACTATGATCAATTGAACATTTGTTATATTGCATAGTTAGTACAGAAGGGGGCCAGCCTTTAGTACTTGACAAGCAATTAAACAAGTCATGGCATTCCACTTAGACTTCTATCACATAGACAGATAGTCACGTAGCAGTACCTCCCCTCCTAAAAGGGTTGTTCTTCTCAATTCATAAAGAAGATGAATAAGAGAGAAGAAGAGAAAAGAGTTCTAAAGGATTATAGAAAGCTTTCATGGTTGTAGAATATCATACTCAGAATTTACCTCTGAACTATAGAGGTTTATCAAAGAAGAAATTAATCATAATTATATCCAATACTATTTGATCGCAATCTCACGTGTCAACATATCTTGTTGCTTTGTCCATTATTCTATGGACAAATACTCTTGTTCAATCTTAGCGATACTCACATTCGGGAAATCCTTCAACCTTTCAGGTTAAATCTTAGATTTCTCACTTGACATCATTATTACTGACATCCCATATCATGTTACTAGCTTTTCATAACTATAATATTGACACTATCAGGTTGTCATCCTGAGAATTCATTAGAAAACCCATTCATAACATTCCTTGCTTCTCATTCCATAGTTGCTTCCCCACCCTTTTCTTTATCAATCACATCCTTCTTATTAGCTGATTCTTACTCATTTCTATTATTTACTTTCACCTTCACCTCTTTATTGAGACACCTTTTTGCACTTGGTACCTCCTTATCGGTATTCCGTCTCATTTATTCTATAATCATCACGTTATTTCAATTTAAACTTTCCGAAATGTATCTGGCCCGATTCCTTTAACTTAGATTCATATAATCAACTTCTGCCAACCGTGTTTCTCATCACTTGTTCTTTTCTAACCGTGGTTTTCCACAGGTTGTCTTTCGTAAGTCAGACCAGGTCGTATATCTACATGCTCGTACTCCTATCATCTGTTGAACATCTGCATTTTACTGGCGTAGCCTGGCCACATGAAAACCCGTTATGACCGTGCTATAATTTTGGGGGTAAGGCTGGCTCGAATACCGCCGTCCGAACACTTTAAACTCTCAAGTGGCCCAATAAGTCTTCGGCTCAACCGCCCTTCCCTCCAAGTCTCATTAATTCTTTCTACGGGAATACGTTTAGCATCACGAATTATCAACCTCATATTCTCTATCTTGTTTGTGCAGAAGTACACTAACACAAACTTGCTTGTCATTCATCAACATGCCATTTAGCTTATCAATAGTAGCACTTTCTTTATCTTTACGTTGTCATCTCCTTTCTTAGAAGAATCACCATCGCTTGTTGTTTACGTAGTGCGTTAATAGCTAACCCTACGGGTTTCAAATCCCTTAGGGAGACAAAGTAATCATTATTCCTTATCCATAAGGAACACTTCCTGAACTTGATGTAGATATAACGTGAAGCAGATAGAATTGCAGAAGAGTTTCAAGCATCGCAGCTAGGCCCGGTTGATGAAACTATCACTTATGCATCTTCCATAAAAGACTGGAAACTTAACGGTTTACTTCATCAATTTTGTACCATGGTCCTGGTTTGCCTCAAAACGGGACCTTCTAAGGTACGTAATATGCTTAAGACTTCATCAGGAATCAAATCTTTACTTAAACTATTATTACTGTTAATTCTTGCACAGTCATCAGAAGGAATGTAAATTCCTCCAATCCGATATGACCTTCAAGGTCCTTCCAAATATCATCCTGTTTCTTCGGTATGAACATTTGTAATTATTCCTTTATACTTAGATTATCGGCCACCTCATTGGCCTTTCTTGATGATAATGATTTCTTGTAATCCTTGTTCCTTGGATATATTCCAATTCAAACATTTCTACCTCATTCCCATCATTTTTGGGTGAAAGCATTCTCCCTTAAGCTCTGCTGATGGAGAAAAATATATTTAACAGTCTTTCTCCATAAGTCATTGCTTCCACCTACTCGTGGGAACTTTATCACGTTTATTCCCAATCCTACTTAGGATACTTCTCTTCTTAGTTCTTTCCTTATCTTAGGATAATCTCAACCTTTATAGGTTCAATCCATACTTCCTCAGGGTCTCATACATGCCTCATCTGGCATTACTGTTACTATGTCATACATTCCTTACCAAACTTCCATTTTACTCGTAATCTTGGACAACCATATACACATGAGTCACTTTAGTACGGGTTACCCCATCCCAAAAAGGTCTAGTAAATTCCCCATCAAAGCATGGGTTGCAAAGGGTTTAGTAGAAGACTCCTACGTTCTCATTAATATTTCCTTTATATCAGAAGCCCTTGCAGTCGATGCTTACTTAGAAGCAACCCTGCTTTGTCTTTTCATTGCTGGTCTAGTCACTTTATAGTCCGTTGTGACTTGGCCTCAACTGGCCACACTAAAATAAAAATATATGATTTTAGGGATTGGCTAATAGCATTACTTTTCTAGCAATTGCTGGCAAAGTGCCTTCTTCTTTGATACCTTTCTACCTTTCCAAAACTTTACTTCATATAAGTCTTAATCGGCTACTCAGCGCCGTCTCCGGTAACCTTTCCTCCACTTTTATCTTTTCAACTATTCTTATCAATCCTGCGTGCCACACAATCTTACCATTCCTGGCATAACAGCCTTTTCATTTAAGTCAATCCTGGAATTTCTCAGTCCGGCTGGTTTCTTACTTACATTTCCTATTTTCGTCCAATCTCACTTCATCATTTTATCACTACTGTCGATTGTAATGCTCAGGGTCCGTTTACTAACCCATTTTACAGCATCCTTACCCAAATCACAGGGTTTGCTCCAATTTTTACTCTCTTCCATGATATTCTCTGATAATCAGAAAGACAAGGTTTGCCAAAATTCACCGAATTCCTTTCCAGACTCAGGGAAATTTTGATCAATCTACCCACCTACTGGTAACATTAAGGAGACCAGTTTCGAAACCTGAAGAATAGTTCTATGAACCTCCAAGCAGGTGGAATCATAAGCAGTCATAGTTAACGAAATAATCATCATCGGATTGGAAGTTTACCCACTGGAGAGGAATCAATTATATCCATCCCTTAGAAGGGAATCAATAGTTTCAAATTGAAACCTGTCACAACGTCCTGATATTCAATACTACCAAACGTCGGTCTACCTAACCCTTTATGCGAAGCGTCATTGGAAGCACAAAGTCTCCCTTTTTTTTTTCCATTAAGCAATGCCAACTCTTGGTCATTACCAATTTCACCTTTTAGCTCCAGGAAGATTTTCTCACATTTTTCTCTTTAACTGCTGATCGTATTACTTGATCTATTATAATTCCGTGTCGGAGTAAACTTAAGGTAACTACTATAATCCATTCAAAGAGAAGAAGGAATTTAATATTCCTCTGAATCACATGCATCTAACGTTTCTGGTTCATCATTTAACTGAGTTGAATTAACTCTATACTCAGTCTCTGGCAGTAGTCTCATTACGAGTTCATCTTGACTCACTGGTCTTATCTTCCGGTAGGTTCTGAGATCATTGTCTTGCTTACTACTTCCTTATATAACTTTACCCAATCATGTTATCACTTCCCAATGTCTTTACTTTCTAAATGATTCATTCATAAAATGAACATTTTCCTTAATAAAACCACCTTATTAACCTCAATTTGGTTCCATAATTTACAACCTACGACACCTGCCTTCTCATGGCGAATTATTACTGACCATATTCATACTAATTCATTTATCAAATGATATGGCACTTACTGCCTCCTTCTCAACTATTCCTAGGGACTCTGCTCCTCGCCCTAAATCGATGTCTTTGATAATCATACATCCCTCTAGCTCTTTCTTTGTTAAGATGAAAATCTCTAAGGATTCTCATCTTTTTCCGTATAAGATCTCAAGTAATTCGTCCAATCCTTCTTTCTTGCTGGTACTACATCTGGTAGTCCGGCTATGAATTCAACATGCATCTTCAGATCTCTTAATAATATCTCGATTCTTTATACTCACTTTTCTGAGCACCATATCTTAATCATCACAGTCATTCTGGCTGCGACCCTCATTACCCATGGGTAAGCTCCTTATCCTAACAGGATTTTCCTTATCTGCTGGAACCTCTTCCGGGTCTCCAGTAGGGTACTCCATCGAATTACCCGCTGACCTTCAGCATATAAAGCATCATCGCGTTGTCGCTCGTATGCCTCAAGGTCAGTCGCCTTACTCGTCGATACGATATCGAGCTAAGTTACTATCATTATACTTACGAGTTCCCATAAGGGTTTTATATGCCATCACTACATTAAGTAGTCCGACTATGAACTTGGCAAGAGTTCTTATTATCTTATTGAATTTATTGTTTTAACGTCACCTCATCTCTGGGGTTTATAACGTACGCTCTGATACCACTTCTGTAACACCCCCAGATCCGGGGTCCGGGATCCGGTGGTTACGGTTTCCAATTCTGTCCACAACAATTGAACTTTCCTTAACATAAAATAAATTACGTCTCTATAACCCAACACAACAATATAAAACGCACCCGTTATAGTCCCAGAGATGAAATCAGAGTAATAATCAAATTTTTTATTAATCACATTATGAGTTCTTACAATCCAAAAGAATTTCAACATAAATACATACTCTTTGCCATCCATTTACATAAGTCATACTAGACCATATTCTTGGTACTGAAAGAATAAATATACCCTACCAATAGCTTCTTCTTCAGCTCTGGTAGTCTCATCGTCCTCGCCCGCGTCGAGTGCGCCTTGTGCGAGTCATCTGGTCTAGCTGTTGTTGTGATATAATAATAAAGCAAGGGTGAGCAATAGCCCACCAACAATAATATATAACTGAACGATAATGTATAACAGTTCAAAAGTATCTTTCAAACCATATGCCATGCATTTACGGAAATGATGCCAGTATAATATGAACGATGAAGTTACAAGGTAACTTAAAGTATTTGTTTGTAGAAATATCTGCTACATCAAAGTAAGCAAGATATTCTTATTGTTATTAAGAAGAGGAGTTTGCAAGAAAAGGTTGCAATTCCAGTTATGACCCTTTTCCAACTCTGCCAACAGTAATCATGTTGCAGGAAATAAATAAATTTGGATGATGAACCAATGATGGAGTATTCACCGCGCCCGCTGTTCCAATCTTGATGATCAGTCGAGATCGTACAGCTCAATTTAGATTTACTACCGGTAGAAGGAAGAACTAACGGCTTTACTTGTATACCGCCTTGCTAGCTCTCCTCGACCAACGGTTGGGCCAAAGGGGATGGACCGGCGCTACTCGGCCTCTTACACGACTCCTAGTTCAAATAGAATTCATGATTCTGAATGTAACGTTCGTCCCCCTTTCCCCAAGTATAATACTTGTTGATAAGACTCCACAAAGTAGTCGTATCTAGTTGGAAAGGAAAATTTACCAATAACTCCCAAGCTATTACTTGGTAACGGATATCAACTTGTTCCAGTAATCTTACCCCTCGAAAGATGAGAAGGTAAGCAACGACTTAATAAGTCAACAGCACCCGAGTTGCGAGTGAAGGGAATACTTTATGACCGGGAAGTCGACAAGATAAATAACATTTTCCAAGTAAGGTTCCCTATTATTAAGGAGATAGACTCAAAGAAGAATGGTGTCTGAGAACCTTTCTTGATATAAGATTAATAATAATATGACTCCGAAATATTTTCTGTAATAATCGAAGAAGATAAACCTTATCGAGGTTATTCTAAGTATGGAATAAATATTCAGAGAATATTTATTGAATTAAAATATTTTACGGAATATTTAGGAATATGAAAGAATATCTTTAATCAGAGTATCTCTCAAATAATTCTTGAAGAAATATCGAGAGAATATTTAATGCATAACTAAATATTCAAATGAATATTCCAAATAATATTCATTAATTAATAAGACCTGAAAGGAATATTTAAAATATTTAAAATAATATTCAATGATTAAATAGAACCCTGGATGAATATTCAAAATAATATTCATAATTAATTAGGAATTTAAATGAATATTGATAAAGTAATATTCATTTAATGGATAATATTCTAAATGAATATCAAGTAATGTTCATTTAGTAATCCAAGCTTTAAAGGAATATTCGAGATAAGACTCGATAAATAAATCAAGTTTCAGATGAACATTAAAATAATATTCGATAGGTAATTACTGTCTTAAATGAATACTCAAAAGTAATATTCATTTAATGAATAATATTCTAAATGAATATCCAATTAATATTCATTTAGTAGTCCAACCTTTAGAATAATATTCGCAATAATAATCGATAAATAATTCGACTCTGAATGAATATTAAAAATATTATTCGTCGAATAGTTACGTTCAAATAATTATTTGAAGTAAAGATCGTTAAAATAAATAATCTCGAACGAATATTCAAATAATATTCGTCGCCCGAATAATGGAAAATATTTAAGTAAATATTTTCCTCCGAGGTAATCTCGATATATCAAGAAATATTGACTCCCGGTCTATATTTGATGAATAAGATGTATACGCCCTTCTATGAGGGTCTTACAATAACCGGCTTATAACTGATGTATAACTATCTAGCTTATAAGCCAACAATAACATTCAGGGAACAAGTATATCAATTCAACTTGAAAGTAGGCATGCATGCAATGGCATATGTATATCAGCAATCATATATATATATTTATTCAATCACAACAACAGCCTAAAAGAAGGGAATTGAAACTTGCCTGGTAGTCGAGTACGGTAAGGGGTAGTGGTAGCGGGTCCCGGTTCAGCTTGGTGATCTATAAATAGCCAAGGCATTCGGGATTAATCACTTAACATATTAAAAGTTAAGTTATACTTAATCCGAAACACGTTCTCGAGTTATCTCGTTATACCCCTTTTAGTGGATTACTTTTATCACTGATCCGACCCGACATTCGTTCGTTAATACGACATGTCATTGTACTTATACTTGGGACATACTTAAGTCATATGAGTTCTAAAGTCGATCGTTACGAACCAATACTATACTCCGAGTTTTATCGCCTGTTTTCTAAGTGTTTTACCAAAGTTATAAAAGAGTCGTCTTTTAGGGGTTCGTTCGCGTTTAACCTTGACTCGAACATTTTTAATAAATCGAAAAATGCTCTTTTTGACATACGGTTTTCTTTCACACCTTCCTTCTTACCCCTAGTATTTATTTACCAAGATTCTCCATGACGTTACATAGTTTACGAGGGTTCAATTTCAGTTACGAACTTTCGTTTACGGATTCGAACTACTTTTAGTAATTTGGTCATAATTCCTAAACCGTAAATCAAAATGCTTCGATTCTTTCGACAAAGTGATCTATGTTCAAAAATCTATCAGTAGGGTTCATTAACTTTCCAAGAACAGAGAGTTATGGCTACTGACCAGTTCGGTTTCTTAGTGTTAATGAAAATCGGGCATTACGACGGCTACGAATCGAGCGTTCTAAAATTCATTACGCAACAACCAAGCCACACCGGGCATCTAATAAACTTATACACATAATAAGCACCCCAACAAGACCAGAAGCCACTGATCTTAGTATCAAACTCATCATGTTAATCAAATCACTAAATCACTAACTAAACATGCTTATAACATGAACATAATCATAACTAAGCTAGATCCATCAAGAACATGCTTAAAACTCAAAGTAGAGCAAGGGTTTTCAAGTCTTATACCTTCCTTGTAGTATGTTCTAGCCTCACTAAGCTTTGTATGATCCTTGAGTGGCCTTAAGCTAGCTAAATCAACCATAGGAATCAAAGAAAGCAAGATTAGTTCTTGAAAGTTACTATTCACCCTAAATTTGTAAAAATCATAGAAAATTGAAAAATAAGAATTTAGCTCTCAAATTTTTACCACATCTTGGGCTCTTCATAAACTTTGTTTTGAGTCCTAGATCATCAGATATGAAGCTTCCTAGCTAGGGTTTTGAGCCCTCTTTTTCTGCTGGACAGAAACTGGGCAGATTTGTTTCCCCAACTTTGAGCATGGATTTGACTAGGCTATACTATTTTGTTGGCCATGAAATTTTGAGAGAATATTACCCATGGAGTGGAGAGGCTATGGTTAAAATTTGGTGATTTTATCATGGATAGAAATGGAGATATGAATTTTTCTTTAAACTTTGTTTCTGCTGGCAGTTTGTGTTCTTGGTTGTTTTCTTTTCTTTTGCCTTGTTTTGTTTGGCTTGAACTCATCTAATCTTGCATGATACACTTGGTTTTGATAATATCTTGTATAAACCACCTTTATTAAAGGTGTGATGTATTGGATGATGAAATTGGAGAGACATGTGTTGATTTTTGTGTGGTAAGATGGTAAAGAGTGCTAAGTACTTGGTTTAATCTCTAAGTGTTCTAGTTCCTTGCTAACTAGTTGGTCCCTAGATATTTTCCTTACTTGCACATGCATGCCTTTGTTCTCTGCTTGCTCCTTTGTCCGGTTATTGCTCGTTTCGATTGATCGTTCGTAGGAATATTTCACGGATTTCTAATTAGGGCTTACCGGGAATCTTCTTAATATTAATAATATCATTCTCCATCTTTCTTACTAACTTTCGAATTTATATTCCTTAAATCCCTTCGTTAAATACTTAAGGCTATCAGTGTCCAGGGAACTCTCGGAGAAAATAAAAGTGCGGTTTTTCAGAATCCGACAGCTTTTACATACACTTATTTTCCCCCTGGATCACTAATACGAACTCGGAAATCCGTTCCGAATGCTTCTGTATAGTGTCGTCTCATATTATTATATACTCCCACCAAAACACTATTCATTCTATATTCTTTACTTGTTCTCTTAGGGTGGTACAATTGTCCGTATTCTCTTTCGATCGTTCCTTATCCTTTTTACGGAACTACTGGATTAATCGCTACCGATCTGGATGACATGAGAATATTCTCCTGCTTGAAATTGCCATATCTTATTCCCTTAGAAGATAGATTATTCTTACCTATGTTGTTACCCTTTAGCATTCTTCAAGACATGGAAATAATAAAATCGAATTCCATTCATTCTTTCCAAATATCAATTATTACATTGTAGCCATAACCACTCCTCAGTGGTTTCCTACCTTCATTCTTAAATCAAATATAATAACATCCCAAAATATCAAATCCTCAAAGTTAATATCTCAATTCTTGGATTATAATAATATTTAATCCACTGTCCGGTCAAATATTATACCGAAAAGAATCTGGAATTTCTGAATTCCGATCGTCTCTGCATTCACTTATTTCCTCCGCGTATTACTAATATGACTTCGAAACATCCATATCACGTCCCGTACATAGGGTGGAGTGAAAAGTTTTCCAACTTACAAAATCACTATTCATCCACCAAATTACTATGCACGTACAGGAAACACTATGCACGTACGGGAAATACTATGCACGTATGGGAAACACTATGCATGTACTCATTTCCCTTCAAGGATCCATTAGCTCCTTCCTGGATGGTAGATTATTCTTATCTAGGTCCTCAACCATCGAATTACTCTATTCTGACAATATACCAATGCATCAGGATCATTGTCCAAAGCAATATCCATTCATTACAATCATTGTTCTTTGAAACCACCATTCATTAGAGCTGGTGACCTTGTTATCGGAATCATTGTTCCTCATTTTATCATTACTTAATAAAAAGTTTTAATTATATCCAAAATTTGGGGTTCTTACAAATGCAGCTTGAAAAGGTGTCCAAACCTTTTCAGTTTTATAATTATTTGACTGAGATTGATGGTTTCTTGGCAACTGTCTCTAAAGCTTAGGAGAATCAATGGTATGGGCACCCTATGGCCATTTTGGTTCGGAAATTGAAAGAAGTTAAAAGTGCTTTGGTGGATCTTAATAAGAAACATGGTAATGTTCATAACAATGTTTCTTTGGCTCGTGCTGCTTTATATGAGGTGCAAGATCAGTTGGACAATGATTGTGAGAATCCAAGTCTTCTCCAATTAGAGATGCAAAGCTCCCATCAGCCGCAGGCTGCTTTGTTAGATGAGGAGCGTTTCCTTCTCCAAAAATCAAGGGTGAAGTCGCTTAATTGTGGTGATGGAAATAACAAATACTTCTTTAATAGAACAAAGGCAAATTGGAATGTTAATAAGATTTTAGCCATTGAAGATGCAGATGGGGTCGTGATTTCTGGACAAGAATGTCTCTAAAGGCTGTTGACTTCTTTTTGACCACCCTGGGCACACATTGTGACTTGGAGCCATGTGATTTTGATAGTTTTGATTGTGCAAAAATTACCACTACTCAGGCCTTAGTCATCGAAGCCCCTGTTACTGATGATCTAATTTTGGCTACTCTGAAGGCCATGAAAAAGAACAAGGCACCGGGATCGGACGGATTCACGGTGGAGTTCTATTTAGCATCTTGGGATATTGTGGGAAATACATTTTGTGAGGCTGTAAAAAGTTTTTCTCAACTAATTCTTTGCATAAATCAATCAATGCCACAAGCATTGCTCTAATTCCTAAGGTTCCTACTCCTTCCACTATGCGTGATTTCCGCCATATTTCTTTATGCTCCATCCCATATAAGTGTATTGCCAAGATTCTTGCCTCTCGACTTAAACTGGTCATGCCTAGTATTATTGACATTTCTCAGTCTGCTTTTTTTCCGGGACGTACTATCTCTGACAATATTCTTATGACTCAAGAGTTATTTCGAGGATACCATCGTGACACAGGCATATCCAAGTGTGCTTTAAATCTTGACCTCCATAAAGCTTTTGATTCAATACATTGGGACTTCATTATGGGTGATCTTCGAAAATTAAATTTTCCTGCTAAGTTTTTGAAGTGGATTTACTTATGCATATCTACGACCTCTTTCTCTGTTAAGGTTAATGGGTCTTTATGTGGTTTTTTTAAGGAATGAAGGGAGTCCGTCAAGGGGACCCTATTTCCCCATATCTTTTTGCTGTTGTTATGAATGTTTTGTCTTCAATGCTTGCAAAGACACCGACTAACTTTAGATATCACTGGAAATGCAAGGATATGAAGCTTACTTATCTTTTTTATGCTGATGATGTCCTGCTGTTCTCTAATGGTGACATTGCTTCTCTCACCCATCTCATGGATTGTGTATCATATTTCTCAAATGTGAGTGGTTTACGTCCAAGCACTGCCAAAAGAAATGTTTACTTTGGGAATTGTAATGAGGATTTTATTGGATGGTTTGACACTACATATGGCCTTGCTTATGGGGAATTACCTGTTCATTTTTTAGGGGTTCCTCTAATCTCGTCTATGCTGAGTCATAACGACTGTATTCCTCTCCTGGACAAAATAACGGCCAGGATCTCTTGCTGGACTTCCTTACTACTTTCTATGGCTAGCAGAGTTCAGCTTATAAAGTCAGTTTTATTCGTTGTGCATGCTTATTGGACTAACCATTTCATTCTCCCTGTTTCAGTGCATCGTAGACTTTAAACTATCTTCACACATTTTATGTGGAAAGGGGATGTCAATGCTAAAGGGGATGCTAAGATTAGTTAGGATACTATTTGTTTGCCGTATGAAGAGGGTGGGCTAGGTTTTAAGAACTCAAAAGATTAGAACCAAGCACAAATTATTACTCATCTATGTAAAGTTGTGTGCAAGAGTAAGGCTTTGTGCCATCGATGGGTCAACTGCACTGTTTTAAAGAGACAGCATTTCTGGACTATGAAGATGCCTAACGAATGTTCTTGGATCCTAAGAAATGTTCTCAGGCTTCGCCCTTTGTCCCGTCAATTTCTTTCTTTTAAACTTGGGAATGGCCTTAGAACATATCTTTGGTTCGATCCTTGGTGGCACTCAATATGCTTGGCTGAAAACAACCATGATCGCATCATTGCCCAATCTGGTAGCTCGAGTGAGGCATCTGTTCACTCTTTACTCACTACTGGTTCTTAGGTCCTTCCTCGACCATCGAACAGAATCCATCACCTCGATCCTGGCTTGCTATATTGGACTCAACATTTTGACTACCCAGATTTCGATCTCAGTAACACTGATGATATTCTTTGGGATGGGCTGCCTCTCAACAAGGTCAAGGTTCGGAATATCTGGAATTCTCTTCGAACTCCTTCACCTCAGGTTGCTTGGTTCAAATCCGTCTGGAATAGACTTAAAATTCTGCGATATGCTCATCACGAATGGGTTTTATGTCATGGGCGTCTTCCTACCTCGCACAGGCTTACGTCCTTTGGTTTGGATGTGTTACAATTCTGTCATCTTTGTATGGGGGGGCATTGAAACCGATTCACAATTGTTTATTACTTGTCCTTACAGCAGATTCATCTTATCGAAGCTGGCTGGGCTTCTCAAGATCGATTTTGCTGGAACAAATTGGGTGGAGGTCCTTCTTTCACTGGGCACCATTACAGACCACATCCATAGGAGTATTGCACTCCTCGCTGCTCAAATCTTCTCGTATAACCTATGGAGAGAAAGGAACGCTAGATTACATGGTAGAGGGGTTTTTGGTCCTAATAAGCTGATTCAGGGGATTATGGTGGATATCAGGACAAAACTTCGCAACTCAGATTGGTTTCTCAAGCATGCTAAATTATAGCTGTATAGATGGATTTTTATTTGATAGCTTTCTGTGTGTTGTACTTCCTTCTTTTGCTCTTTCTATCTCCAATCTAATTAGTAGATTAGATTGGTTGTAGATAGTTTCTCTATTTGCCTTGGCTCAGAGTAAGGGTCAACCCCTGTATATCCTTTCTTTTCTTAATATAATATTAAATTAGCAAAAAAAAATATTCAAAGAATATTTATTGAACAAAACTTAAAATAGTTTAGACCCAAATATCTCCAATTTATAACTATTTGGAGTATATAAATATAACTCAAAAATAACCCTAGATAACAACTGATACCATTCCCGGGTTATTTCTGACAGGATTACAGTAAAATAGCTCCGACCCCTGTTTTAGATATAGGCTAGGAATGTACTCCCTCCAGAGCCTTGACATGCATACATACATATGTGTATACACTTATCTATACTCCCAGTTCATACCTCATAGGAAAGTAACCGTCACCACCATTATTAGCGAAGGATTATCAGCATATCATGTCACACAACAACAGTTTACAAAATACTTTCTAAGCCAGAGTTTTAACAACTTGCCTGGTGATGTGAGCGGGGTCAAGTCTCGTGCCTGAGAGCGCCGATCTATTAATACAAGTAAATACTTGGTTAGCTCCTTATACGTTTCAACTCATTAGGCACACTCTAACGTAACTCTTATTGACCTCATTATTTATGGACACTTGGTTTGTTATCAAGGTATGTCATTGTACTCTATAGTTGGTAGGTACTTGAGTCATAAAGGTTTTAAGTCGGCCATTTACTTGAGAAGATTATACTTCATTATCCTTAGTCCGTTCTTAAGGGGTGTTTCACTTGCATACCCTAGACTCGAACATTTTTACAAAATCGAAAAATTATCCTTTTGACATAAGGTCTTCTCTCATATCTTCATTATGACCTCTAGTATTTAATTATTAAGATTTGCAACTGAATATCTCATTTTATGGGGTTCAATTAATGTTACGAACTCACACTTGCGTTTACGAACAACATTTACGAAATCGACCATATCTCCTAAACCGTAAATCAAAATGCTTCGATTCTTGCGCCAAAACGATTTATGACTCGAGATATTCAGGGATAGGTAATATATTTAACAAGGTCAGAAGATATTTATCTCGGGTATGCTCTGTTTTTAAAGGTTAATGAAATTTCGACATTTTGACGGCTATAAATCGGATATTTCCAAAATCAAAACCTTCCAATAATCATAGTTTCCACTCCAAACCAGACATGCATGTTATTTAACTTTGAACTAAGGCCAAGCAATGCCTTTACGTTCATATAAACCATATTAACATTTAACAAATCCCAATCATAACTCTCGTGCTTCATTCATGTATAATATCACTAAAACTCAATTAAAACTCATGATCCATCAAGGGTTTCAAGTGTTATACCTTGGCTTGAAGCTTTATAAGGCTAATTTACCCCTACAATCCTTGAACCTTGCTTACAATATCCTTTAGAAGTCATAAAACAACAATAAAAAGATAAGAGAATTAGTAAGTTACTATTCATCATCTCTTTCACCTAGCTTTTGATCATGATTACCTTAAAGAATGAGGTTAAGGTTTTGGATATACCTTCTCCTTGTCTCAAGCTTTCTTTTAAGCTATAGCTTGTAAAATTTGAGTGGTGAAAACTCTACTTCCCCCTTTTCTTCTTGCTTAGGCCGAGAGCTACATGGACAGAGTGGTGGTGTTTTGTATGTGTTTTATGTTGTTAAAATGAAATAATACATGTAATGTCTATCTATACTTGGATACATCTCTTTCTTTTGTGTTGTCAATAATCTATTAGTACCACTTGTTGCATCTTAATTCATCCAAGTGTTGGCTTATAAACATGTTAGTCCATTTTTGGCAAAGTGCAAAAACACCACTAAAGTTGTAGTTGACTTTCTTGTATGCCACTTTGGTTTCTCCTTCTTCCACCAATTTGATTCCATTTATGTCTTTTAAATAATATTAATGTGCTACGACTTATATGTTGCATTTTATTGCTCCATTGTGGCACAATCCTTTAAATCAATATTAACTCCAATATTCCTTGTTTATTCTCTCTTTATTTCTTGCTCTTAGAAAATGTTCTCGCGTTTTCTCGAATATTCTCAATTTCTTTTTATAAAGTTACCTGACTCTTACCGGATATCGTTTTGGATGACATGAGAATAACTTTCTTTTTTAAGATACCATAACTCACTTTCTAGACGATAGATTATTCTTATATAAATTTTCAAACAACTTACACCATTCACAGCACACACATAACACTGGAATCCATATCCATTAAAATACTCGTTCATTAAAACCACTAATACATTGAAGGCACAACCACTATTCACTTATACACCAATTCATAGTAAAAGTTTTAATTCTACCAAAAATCTGGGTTCTTACACAAGCATTTTCCCCAATGAATTTTCTTGTAAAGAGTCAGCACATGGGAGTAATAAGGCTGGAACAACACTGAGTGAAGAGCACATCACAATTGAAACTCCCTCTATCTCTCAGGGAGAGTTGCCAAAATCTACTCTACAAGTCACTTCTCTTCCAGAATCTATAACTCAAATTTCTTTGCAGCCTACAACTCAAGTAATCGAGGAGCAAGGCATTGATCACCAAGAATTTTCTTCTCTTGGTGAGCCAATGGATTCGAGTGACTTAGTGCAAGACACTTTGCTCACCCAGGACCTACACTTAGATGGTGAGGGAATGCATGCTGGGGCATCTCCTAATGACACCATAAAAAATACAGAGACTTCACTAGTTTTCACTAGAGACTCTGTGCCTGTGTCATCTACTGTTGTAACTCATCCCACTCCTATGGAGACAACAGTAGTAGAGTCATTCCATCCGGTTACAAAGTTGCATCTATAACTGAGGGGTCTAGCTTTCCTAGCTCTAGCTCTGACTTCTTGTCACAATGACTGAAGCCTGTGCAACATGGCAGTGCTTCAAGATTAGGGTCTGTTCCACAACAATTGACGGTTGAAGCACTACAAAGTCTTCATGTGGATCAGATTCTTGAGTTTGTAAAAATAGATCAAAACCTTGTCGCAACCAATCTTTCAAATCTAGACTATAAAGCCATTCTTCTATGTCACAAAGAAGATGTGGAATTACAAAAGATAAGATTGTTGAGGAAAGTGAAAGAGATGGTGATGTGGATACTTGGATGCACGGGGCAGGGAGTGTAACCTTGGATGAAGCTCTTCAGTATCTGAGAGAGGAATACATCACTTTACTGGGATCAAATGCCGAATCTCTATCTCCTGGTAAAGTGTATGAAGCTATAAATGATGCATACAAGGGAAGCTTGAAGGCTGCTCACTACCTTGGTAAAGGAGTTAAAATAGAAATTAATGAAGTGTGCAAAGCCACAGCAAAGGTAGAGAGTGAGGTTAAGTTTGAGTTCTCTACAAAATTTCCATCTTTGGAGGCTGTTTTTAAAAGTGTCAAGGAATGCAGAACCACCTGCACATCTCTGGATAATCGACTTCCCATGGTTCAAGACTCTCTCAATAAACTTGCAAATCAAGTGCAAAATCTTACCACAAAAACAACTGATGCCAATGCTCAAATCAAAGTTCTATTTGCTAATCAGTATGGGGACAAGGCAGTCACAGATGTTCCTATTCATGATATGAGCAAATTTGAGGTCCTAAGGCTCAAAGAACAATCACTTTCTGGCTTCAAGGTTGCACACTTGTTGAACAAAGTGGACAACTTGGAATCAGAATTGAGTTCTTTAAAAGTTCTCAGTTTTGAGCTACAGAACTCTGTAAACCAACTTAATGAAAAGTTGGACATTCAGGCTACCACCACAATTGAGGTTCTTCTCAATCAACAATAGATGCTTGATAAGTGGATTTTATATCCACTTGGAACTTTTCATATCGGCTTAAATTGATTGTCTTGTACTCAAGTTTGTTGTAGTTTTGATGTATTTTGCTTACTTGTGCAGGATTGCAAGTTTGTCGATTAGGGCTTATGGTTCCATCACTTTTGGAATTGCATTGGAGCTTTCGAGTGAAGAATGGAGTCTTGTTGAAGACCACCATAGTGATCCTTTCGATAGAGAATTGAAGAAGGAAGCTAATGCAAAAAGAACGGAAGCATTTGGAGTCAAAACGAAGCGAAACAGCAGAAAACAGAATTTTTCCAGGAAGTTAGTGGGCAGACTGCGCCCTAGGTGCACAGACTGTGCCCTTGGACAAAGATGGACTGCGCAGGCTGTGCTCTAACCGCGCCCCTTTGCGGCCAATTTTGCTAAATTTTTACCGTTTTCCCCTAATTTGAGTTGTAAACGTATTTTTGGCAGTTTCCTGTACCAAGTCATATTCTATTAGTTTTGTAAGGTAGTTTCTTGTGAAGCAAGGCTTCATAAGCCTATTTAAACACATCGTAATGTTGTAACCGTAACGTAGATTTGTAACGGTGAAAGTGGAGAAAGATTCAAGCTCGTGACAAGCAACGGATCTAGATCTACTACATCTTTTGTATTCTTTCTCAAGCGTTATTCTAAATTCTAGATTTGTTTTCTTAACCTTGTTCTTTTAATATTACTACAATGTTCTTTCATATCTTGTTTATTATCATGTTTTCATCAATTCCCATGGTGACGAGCAGTTCAATTATGAACTAATCGTTGTCATGGGATTTTAACGGATTTAATTATGTAGTTTAGTATCTTGATGTTTAAAGATCTGTGTGTGACGTATATCTGATATCCTCGTATGGTTATGCTTAATTGTTGGATGCATCGCGAACATCTAATCTGTTAATCTCTTGTGAAGTGAAAGTGGATCTTGAGGTTTAGAACTTGCCATGCTAGCATAGGATTATGCATGTTTTGACATCGTAATTTGTGGTATAAGATGAAAATACTTATATTGCCTTATGTGTTCAACTTGGATAACTTGCTCCTTAACCGTTATGTTTTCAAATTCTATAGATATATAAGGTCTAAGCATAATTGGTGTTTATTCATCTTCTATCTCTTTTGTGGATGTATGGGTAGTTTGGTATACATATACTGACAAGTAGCGTGTACTTATTTCGTGTTATCCGATCAGATATCAAAACTGTTGCATGCAGTGATTAAAAGTGTCAGATCTAGGCGAAGTAATTAATGAAGTTAGGATCCCATGTTTTCTTGCATATAAGTAATTCGATACTTATTCTCGTAATTAGTTAGTTCGTAATATTGTTAATTTGCTTAGTAGCTAATTAGTTAAACAAAACCCCAATTTGTTATTTGTCTAAGCAGTGAAGTATAATCATACACTGGTGCATTGGTGCATTATTCTACTAAACAAAACCAAAACTGGTCTCTGAGCGAACGAACTCAACTTTATTCTATATTACTTGTGACCGCGTACGCTTGCGTGTATTAGTAAAAACAAGTTTTTGGTGCCGCTGCCAGGGACTCGTTGTTTTGTTTTATTAGTTTATGTGCTTTTCATTAGTGGTCGTTAGAGTTCACTAACTTGGATTGGTTACTTACACATCGTGTTGTTGGTGTGATTTTCAGGTACTTGAGCGTGTATGCGAACACATTCGCAAACTCGTAGGGCTAATTTGGAAGACATTGATTTAATTGCAGATAAGAAAGGAGAGGAAGAACTCGAAACAACATTTGAGATGGGTGATCGAATAGCAGCCGCGGAGGAGAATAAGGCTTTGAAGGATTATTCTCAGCCAAAGATCATTGACATCTAATCTAGCATTGTCAGGCCGGCTATCACAGCTAACAATTTCGAAATCAAGCCTGGTACTATTCAGATGATTCAGAACTCAGTTCAGTTTGGGGGTGCTCCTACAGAAGATCCTAATATGCACATCCGGGATTTTATCGAGATCTGTGATACCTTCAAGTTTAATTGTGTGTCTGAAGATGCCGTAAAGCTGAGGCTTTTCCCATTCTCTCTCAGGGACAAGGCTAAGGGCTAGTTGCATTCTCTACCAGCAGGTTCTATCACTAGTTGGGATGATCTTGCTCAGAAGTTTCTTGTCAAATTCTTTCCAATGGCTAAAACTGCAGCAATCAGGAATGCTCTTACTCAGTTTACACAGCAGTCCGGTGAAACTTTGTGTGAAGCTTGGGAACGATATAAGGAGATGCTGCGAAAGTGCCCTCATCATGGTATGCCTGATTAGGTGGTGATTAATTCTTTCTACAATGGGTTGGGAGCACAGACTAGACACATGCTTGATGTAGCTTCTGGCGGAGCTCTATGGGCGAAGAGTTATAACGAGGCGTATGAGTTGATTGAGATGATGGCTGCGAATGAATATCAGAATCCAACCCAGAGACTATCTCAAGGCAAGGTAGCAGGTATTTTTGAAGTGGATACAGCTTCAGCTATTGCAGCTCAGTTGAAGGCTTTGACTATGAAGGTGGATTCTCTTGCAAATTATGGAGTTCAGCAGGTTGCTAGTGTTTGTGACCTATGTGCGGGCGCACATGAGACAAATCAGTGGGCTATCTCTTCTGAATCAGCACAGTTCGTGAGTAATTTCCAGAGACCTGCTGCACCAGTTCCAGCCACTTATCATCCTAATAATCGGAATCATCCCAATTTTAGCTGGAGTAATACTCAAGGTTCTCAACAACAACAGCCTTATCAGCAGCAGTTTCAGGGACAACAAGCGAAGTCATTCAATCAGGGCTATCAACAGCAGTATGCTCCAAGGCAAACATATCAGCCTCCAGGATTTCAGCAGCAACAGCCCCAGGCTAATGCGGGGAAATCTTTTAATGAAAAATCAGAAATGGATGAGTTGAGGATGATGGTTAAAAGCCAGGCAGTTGCTCTCAAGACATTGGAGAACCAGATGGGACAGCTTGCAAGTGCTTTACTTATTAGGCAACAAGGAACTCTTCCTAGTGATACGGAGGTAAATCCAGGTAAGAGGGAAAGCAAAGAGCAGGTCAAGGCAGTAACCTTGAGATCAGGAAAGGTTACAACATATCCAAAATCAGCAGCTGAGGAAGATGAAGAAGTGCAGAATCAGCAAGTAGAAAATTCTGCAGTACCTGAAATTGAAAAATCTGACTTGGTGGCTGATCAGCCAGTTAGTGAAGTGGTAAAGAGCAAGGAACCTGTTGTTAAAGCTTCTCCTGAGCAGTCTACAAAAAATATTCAGATCTATCCTCCTCCTCCATATCCTAGAAGACTCTAGAAGCAGAATTTGGATAAGAAGTTTGCTAAGTTTTTAGAGGTGTTCAAGAAGTTGCAGATTAACATTCCTTTTGCGAAAGCTCTTGAACAGATGCCAAGCTATGCCAAGTTCATGAAGGATATTCTTTCTCGTAATTTGAAGCTCGAGGAATTAGAGACCGTTGCTCTAACGGAAGAGTGCAGTGCTATGCTGCAACAGAAATTGCCTCCAAAACTAAAGGATCCTGGTAGCTTTACTATTCCATGCACTATTGGTAATTTGTCTTTTGAGAAGTGCTTGTGTGACTTTGGAGCTAGCATCAATCTCATGCCCTTGTCAGTTTACATGTAACTTGGTCTACCGGATCCGAAGCCAACCAACATCTCTTTGCAGTTGGCTGATCGATCAGTTACATATCCTAGAGGCGTAGTGGAGGATGTTTTGGTGAAAGTTGATAAACTTATATTTCCTGCGGATTTTGTTATCTTGGATTTTGAGGAGGATAAGAAGATTCCCATAATCTTGGGAAGACCATTCTTGGCTCACCATGAGGGTGCAAGACCAGATTGTCACTTTTAATGTGTTCAATGCAATGAAATTTCCAACGGATGAAGAAGAATGCTTGAAGGTGGATTTGGTTGATTCTGCGGTTACTTCGGAGATTGATCAATTGCTTAAGTCAGATTCTTTGGAGAGAGTGTTATCCGGGAATTCTGATTTTGAAAATGAGGAAGTAGCCGATCAACTTCAGCAGCTAAATTCAGCTCCTTCAAAAAGGAGATTTGACTTGCCTTTTGAATCTCTTGGGTTAGCAGAACTTAAAAATTCGGAGGGGCATCTTAAACCATCTTTTGAAGAAGCTCTTACACTTGAACTCAAACCACTTCCGGAGCACTTGAGGTATGCTTTTCTTGGTGATGCATCTACATTACCTGTTATTATTGCTTCTAACTTGTCAACTAGTGCGGAAGAAATGCTCTTGCGAATTCTGAGGGAGTTCAAGTCAGCAATTAGTTGGACCATAGCAGATATCAAGGGAATCAGCCCTTCTTATTAAATGCACAAAATTCTGCTAGAGGAAGGAGCTAAGCTTATTGTTGAACATCAGCAAAGACTCAATCCTATTATGAAAGAGGTGGTGAAGAAGGAAATTCTAAAGTGGTTAGATGCGGGTATTATCTATCCTATCTCAGACAGTTCTTGGGTGAGTCCGGTTCAACGTGTGCCTAAGAAAGGAGGCATGACAGTTGTTGCTAATGAGAAGAATGAGCTCATCCCTACTCGGACAGTCACGGGGTGGAGAGTTTGCATGGACTATCGGAAGCTCAACAAAGCCACGAGAAAAGACCACTTTCCTCTTCCATTCATTGATCAGATGTTAGACAGGTTGGCGGGACATGAATATTATTGTTTACCTGATGGTTATTCGGCCTATAATCAGATTTGCATTGCTCCGGAAGATCAAGAGAAGACCACATTCACATGTCCTTTTGGCACTTTTGCTTTTCGTCGAGTTTCTTTCGGACTTTGTGGTGCTCCGGCCAATTTTCAAAGGTGCATGATGGCTATTTTCTCGGACATGATTGGCACGAATGTGGAAGTTTTCATGGATGGTTTTTTAGTTTTTGGTACTTCGTATGATGAGTGCTTGCATAATCTTAGCTTGGTATTGAAGCATTGTGTGGAGACCAATTTGGTGCTTAATTGGGAGAAGTGTCACTTTATGGTGCAAGAGGGGATCATTCTTGGGCACAAGGTATCTGGTAAGGGGCTTGAAGTTGATAAGGCCAAGGTGGAGATTATTGAAAATCTTCCTCCTCCTATCTCTGTTAAAGGAATTCGCAGTTTTCTTGGTCATGCGGGGTTCTATCGGCGATTCATTCAAGACTTCTCACAAATCTCTAAACCTTTGTGTAACTTGTTGGAGAAGGATGTTCCTTTCAAGTTTGATGATGAGTGCCTTGCAGCTTTTGAGCTCTTGAAAAGGAAGTTGACTACTACACCGGTCATTACCGCACCTAATTGGGAGGAACCTTTCGAGCTAATGTGTGATGCTAGTGACTATGCTGTTGGAGCTGTTCTTGGGCAAAGGAAGGATAAAGTTTTTCATGTGGTTTAATATGCTAGTAAAACTCTCAATAATGCACAGCTTAACTACACCACTACGGAGAAGGAGTTGCTAGCAGTTGTCTATGGTTTCGAGAAATTCAGGTCTTATTTGCTTGGAACTAAGGTGATTGTGTACACGGATCATGCTGCTATTCGATATCTCATGTCGAAGAAGGATTTAAAGCCAAGATTGATTCGTTGGGTGCTTTTATTGCAAGAGTTTGATGTGGAAATCAAAGATTGGAAGGGCACGGAAAATCAAGTAGTAGATCATCTATCACGCTTGGAGGACCACGGTAAGGATTAGCATAACAAAGCTCTTATTAATGAATCTTTTCCAGATGAGCAGCTTTTTGGAGTGCAAGATGAAGAACCATGGTTTGCAGATTTTCTAAACTATTTGGTGAGCAATGTGATTCCTCCAGATCTTTCGAGTGCTCAAAGGAAGAAGTTTCTACATGATGTGAAGTGGTACCGTTGGGATGAGCCATTTCTGTTTAGACAAGGAGCAGATCAAATGATCAGACGTTGCATTCCGTATAATGAGACAGAGAGTGTTTTGAGAGATTGCCACTCAACCATCTATGGTGGCCATTATGGTGGTGAAAAGACAGCAGCTCGAGTGCTTCAGGTAGGTTTCTATTGGCCTACTTTATTTAAGGATGCTCATCGGTTTGTGATGAATTGTGATCACTGTCAAAGGGTTGGTAATATATCTAGAAGGAACGAGATGCCTCTTAACATGCTTCTTGAGGTAGAGATATTTGATGTGTGGGGTATTGACTTCATGGGACCTTTTGTTTCTTCATGAAATAATCAGTACATCTTGCTAGCTGTGGATTACATGTCTAAATGGGTTGATGTGAAAGCCTTACAAACCAACGATGCTAAGGTGGTATTGAATTTCTTGCATAAGCAAATTTTTTCGCGTTTCGGAACACCACGTGCTATAATAAGTGATGAGGGAACTCACTTCTGCAATCGCCAGTTTACTTCATTGCTGGTAAAGTATAATGTGATGCATCGTGTGGCTACAGCCTATCACCCTCAAATGAATGGTCAAGATGAAGTTTCTAACAGGGAGATCAAGCGAATTTTAGAAAAAGTGGTGAATCCGTCTCGTAAGGATTGGTCATTGAAGTTGGATGAAGCTGTAAGGGCTTACAGGACAGCTTATAAGACACCCCTAGGTATGTCTCCGTTTCAGTTAGTTTATGGGAAAGCATGTCATTTACCTTCAGAATTAGAGCACAAGGCATATTGGGCGTTGAAGAAGTTGAACTTGGATATCAAGGCTGCGGGTGAGAAACGGTTGCTTCAATTGAATGAACTTGAGGAATTTCGTGTGCAAGCTTACGAAAATAACAAAATGTATAAGGAGAAAGTCAAGAGGTGGCATGATAAAAGGTTGGTACCAAAAGCATTCTTGCCAGGTCAACAGGTGTTGCTATTTAACTCTCGCCTCAAACTTTTTCCGGGAAAACTCAAGTCGAGATGGTCGATTCCATTTATTGTTAATATAATGTTTCCATATGGAGCTGTTGAAATTTTCGAAACAACACCGAATCATGCTTTTAAGGTGAATGGATAGCGATTGAAGCATTACTATGGTGGTTCGTTTTAGCGTGAGAAGGTTTCCACCGTTTTGGCGTCTACTTAATTCGGAAGAAGAACGTCAAGCTAATGACATAAAAGAAGCGCTTCTTGGGAGGCAACTCGAGTGTGAAGATTACTTGTTGTAGAGTTGTTTTCTTAAAAAAAAAATATTTCCAGAATGTCACCGTGCAGACTGCGCCGCCATTGCGCAGACTACACCCTCGAACAGAAGCTTACTGCGCAGACTACGCCCCTACCGCGCAGGCTGCGCACCCCCTTACTGCCCAGCCCGATTTTTGCTTGATAAAACTCCCCAAAATCATATCCCATCTCCTAAAATTCCATTCTATATCCTATTTCACTTCTAATTCAAAAAACCCTAACACCTCCAACTCCAATCCTACATCTAATTCATTCTCCAAATCCAAATACATCTCATCTTATATACACAAAACTATATATATACACACATAACCCTTCTCTATACTCCTAATTTTTAAAACTTTCATCCATTACAAGATTTAAGCAAGGGTTAATATTCAAATTTTTGGTGGAAGATCATCGCAATTGCACCTCTACGATTCGTGTGGGTAATTTTGAATCTCATCTTTTATATTTACTACGGATTTGTGTTCTTGAAAATTAGGGTTTGGTTGTGTTCTTGAATTGGGCATTGGAAGAGTTGCTTAGTGTGATTATTGTGCTTGTTATCGATGGCTCCTAAAAGGCAACGGTTGATGGGTAGTAGTAGTGGCACTCGTCCATCTTCGGACGAGGATTCGAATTCTGGGGGAGAGATGGAAAAGTTTGTATCTCCCGCAGCCGAAACAGAATTTCCTAGGTTGTCGAGTAAGGGTGTGCTTAGGGAGAGGTTGTTCTTGCCTACTAGGCCGATTGAGATGGTGGAGATGATTCAGGAGAGGGGATGGGGATATTTCTGTGAGCATGCTAATGAAGGTCCTATGAATGTTGTTCGTGAATTTTATGCTAACGCAAAAGTTGAGAGGAACAACTATACAATGGTTCGGGGGATGAGAGTTGATTATTCGCCTCGTGCTATTCGTACTCTCATTAAGCTTCAGCCTAGGCGTTGGGGTGTTGAGGATTGGTCTCGCAAGACGAGGGACGATGTTGACTTAGATGCTTTGATAGCTGAGCTGTGTGTGCCAGGTACAGTCTGGAAAGTAAGGCCGGGTACTACTGAGCGTACTACGTTTCCTTCTGCAGCCATGACTAGGTTTGCCTGGGCATGGTTCCTTTTTATCTGTTCGAGTATCTTGCCTTCTTCACACACTGCTGATGTGACGGTCGACAGAGCTATTCTACTTTGGGGTATTCTCAGGGGTGAGTATGTTGACCTTGGTTATATAATTAATCAGAGTATTCTTCGGTTTATGGGAGGTCCTTCGTCAGCCAGAATGCCTCATGGGTCTATTATTTCGGGGTTATGTGATGCTGTGGGAGTCGGATGGTTTGAAGACGGACCTAAGCAGGCGGTTTTGGCACCAATTGATGATGCTTCTATTGGTAGGATGGCAGATTGGCCGGGCGGCATTCCGTATCCTAGGGGTTTAGGCTATCTGGTGGGGGGTGCTGGTGGTCAGGGAGCAGGCGCTCCGCCACAGGTTTCGAGAGTTCCGAGAGTTGGTCCATAGCAGGGTATGGTGGACATGTCAGCACTTGATACTCACTTTCGGCGCCTTAACAGGCGTATTGATGCGATGCACGCGAGTAACTGGGAGTATGCTGAGGATATGACAGCAGCTTTGACCACAGCTTTTCAGTCCACGGGAATTACAGTTCAGTGGCCAGTTTATGGATCTCGTACGCAGTATCCACCACCTGATTCACCCGAGGTGGGTGACGATTCTGATGAGTAGGTATGTTTTCTACTATCCCCCGTATTTACTTCCATTCAATGCGGACATTGAATCTTTCAAGTTTGGGGGTGGTTTGGGGGATAAGTAGTGTTGTTTGTTGTATTAGTATGTCATTGTATTCATATAGGAAATCATGTTTTGCATGTTTAGTGTAATTCATTCATAGTTTATGTATATTTTGCATGTTTGTTTCATTTAGGACATTTTGTTATTTTGTTTTTGTTTACTATGTGAGTTCATTCTAGTTGCATTTTCATAGCATGCATATTTCATGATCCATTAGGACGAGCTGATTCTGATTAGTGGGTAGATGTTTTATTGACTATGGTATTGATGAATAGAGGGATGATTTATAGTTCCTAGGAATTGACTTGCATGCATCGGAAACAAATTTTCACAGTCTCATCGTTTGCTTTTGGCCTAGGTTGAGGTCATGCTTGTTAGTTGTTTTGAGATTTAATTACTAGTTTATATTTAGAATTTTCGTTATTCCCTTGTTGGCGTAGGAGCACTAAAGTCTAAGTTTGGGGGAAACCAGGAATTTCATGCTAGTTGTAAATAGTTGTTAATAATGGCTAGGTGTCAAATGACTAGTAGCCGGCTCATATTTATTATGAGTAGTCTAGGATTGGAATTGAGAATTCTAATTCCAGATTGCATATATATAAAAAAAAGAAAAAAAAAGAAGAAAAAAATAGTTTTTTAATTGTTTAAATGCAAATTAACCAGGGTGAGCTCTTTAATACTTGAGCAATTAAGTTCACGGGGACTTTGTGCCTAGTGACCTAAGGCTTCTATAGTCTGGGATCCACTAACCCAACGCTCGCTACATGGGTATTATTGTATAAGCCTTTTGGGGTCTCATCCATTGTACGGTTAAATAAGCATGCGTTATTGTGTATAGTATAATGTGTCGTAGTTGTTAGTAATAAAGCATGAATTATTGGCTAACATAGATGAGGATGGAGGTGTTCCTAGGGTATGAAGTGTCTACAGTCTATTCTATTTATAAACCTGTGATTGTCTTGGCGAAGAGCATGTATGATTTTTAACACGCACGTTTTTATTCATGTATTGTTAGTATATGGGGACTTAGTCGAGCTCTATTTGGATGTATTGAATTCTTTGAGATATTTGCTTGTTGGTTGGTTTTGGTGAATCTAAAGGGGATCATTGCATTTTCATATTAGTTGCATTCATGCATTGCATTGTTTTTGCATTGTTTAGTTAGATGGATTTTGTGGGTACATTCACTATAGGCCCTCACGAGACCTTACTCATCCACTAGGGCTGCCTATGGGTTTAAAGGGTTTGTTGCATATGCCAAATGCAACTGTGATCACCTACGGAAGTGGTACTAATTTGGTAGTGTTTAGTTGTTTATGCTTGAGGACAAGCATCGGTTTAAGTTTGGGGGTATGATAAGTGGATTTTATATCCACTTGGAACGTTCCATATCGGCTTAAATTGATTGTCTTGTACTCAAGTTTGTTGTAGTTTTGATGTATTTTGCTTACTTATGTAGGATTGCAAGTTTGTCGATTAGGGCTTACGGTTCCGTCGCTTTTGGAATTGCATTGGAGCTTTCAAGTGAAGAATGTAGTCTTGTTGAAGACCACCATATTGATCCTTTAGATAGAGAATTGAAGAAGGAAGCTAATGCAAAAAAGAACGGAAGCATTTGGAGTCAAAACGAAGCGAAACGAAGCGAAACAGCAGAAAACAGAATTTTTCCAGGAAGTTAGTGGGCAGACTGCGCCCTAGGTGCGCAGACTGCGCCCTTGCACAGAGATGGACTGCGCAGGCTGCGCCCTAGCTGCGCCCCAGTGCGGCCAATTTTGCTGAATTTTTACCGTTTTGCCCTAATTCGAGTTGTAAACGTATTTTTGGCAGTTTCCTGTACCAAGTCATATTCTATTAGTTTTGTAAGGTAGTTTCTTGTGTAGCAAGGCTTCTTAAGCCTATTTAAACACATCGTAACGTTGTAATCGTAACGTAGATTTGTAATGGTGAAAGTGGAGAAAGATTCAAGCTCGTGACAAACAACGGATCTAGATCTACTACATCTTTTGTATTCTTTCTCATGCGTTATTCTAAATTCTAGATTTGTTTTCTTAACATTGTTCTTTTAAGATTACTACAACGTTCTTTCATATCTTGTTTATTATCATGTTTTCATCAATTCCCATGGTGACGAGAAGTTCAATTATGAACTAATCGTTGTCATGGGATTTTAACAGATTTAATTATGTAGTTTAGTATCTTGATGCTTAAAGATCTGTGTGTGACGTATATCTGATATCCTCGTATGGTTATGCTTAATTGTTAGATTCGTCGCGAACATCTAATCTGTTAATCTCTTGTGAAGTGAAAGTGGATCTTGAGGTTTAGAACTTTCCATGCTAGCATAGGATTATGCATGTTTTGACATCGTAATTTGTGGTATAAGATGAAAATACTTATATTGCCTTATGTGATCAACTTGGATAACTTGCTCCTCAACCGTTATGTTTTCAAATTCTATAGACATATAGGGTCTAAGCACAATTGGTGTCTATTCATCTTCTATCTCTTTTGTGGATGTATGGGTAGTTTGGTATATGTATACTGACAGGTAGCGTGTACTTATTTCGTGTTATCCGATCAGATATCAAAACCATTGCATGCAGTGATTAAAAGTGTCAGATCTAGGCGAAGTAATTAATGAAGTTAGGATCCCATGTTTTCTTGCATATAAGTAATTCGATACTTAATTCTCGTAATTAGTTAGTTCGTAATATTGTTAATTTGCTTAGTAGCTAATTAGTTAAACAAAACCCCAATTTGTTATTTGTCTAAGCAGTGAAGTATAATCATACATTGGTGCATAGGTGCATTATTCTACTAAACGAAACCAAAACCAGTCTCTGAGGGAACGAACTCAACTTTATTCTATATTACTTATGACCGCGTACGCTTGCGTGTATTAGTAAAAACAATGTTGTCTACAATGATGAAGGATATGGGACTACCTCAACTTGAAAATTCTTACTTTGTCAAACCTTCAGCCACCTCTTCAAACCCAAGGGCCCCATCAAAGACACCTGTGTTTGAGAACAAGCCTAAGGGGGAGAAGAAAGTAAATTCTAAATCTAAGGTGGAAAAGGGTATTGTCATATCTGATCATCCAAAACCTTCCAAATTTACAACTTCTCAAGTTCAAATCCAAGGGAAAGGCAAAGCTAAAGCCACTGAGACTCAAACCTCTAAACCTGTCAAGCCTATCACCTTTCTACCAACTGTCACTCTACCAACTATGCACATCACTACTTCAAGTGGTTTGAAGCAATCAATCACATCTATAGTAGTGGCAGGTTCTATGCCTCCTGATCAAGCTCAAGCCTCCAGAAATGAAGATTATCAGCCAGTTGAAGTGAGTGTAGTCACAAAGGCTAAACTGATAGAAGTAGCTGTAAGAACCCAAATTTTCAGTAGAATTAAAACTTTTTATTAAGTATTGATATAATGAGGAACAATGATTCCGACAACAAGGTCCCCAGCTCTAATGAATGAATGGAATGGATATGGATTCAAATACTTATATGTCATGAAGAATGCTATTGGTTAACAATCTAGATAAGAATTATCTATCTCCTAGGAAATTAAGATTTGATAATTCCAAGGGGGAAGGTTATTCTTATGTCATCCAAATCGATATCTGTTATCAGTCCAGTGGTTCCGAAAAAGGGTTAAGGAACGATCGGAAGAGAACCGGGACATCTATATAACCATAAAAGAATAAGTAAAGAATAGGTGGTGAATAGTGATATTGGTGGACGTAGGAATAATATTAGACGACGCTATATAGAAGTACCCGGAACGAAATTCTATGTTCGTATTAGTGATCCAGGGGGAAAAGGAGTGTATGTAAAAGCTGTCGGATTCTGAAAAATAGCACTTTTATTTTCCCCAAGATTTCCCTGGACACTGAAAGACTTAAGGAATTATTGAAGGGATTTAAGGAAAATAGGTTCAAGAATTATTAAAGAGAATGGAGGATGATAGTATAAATATTAAGACGGATTCCGGTAAAACCCTAACTAGAAACGAATGAGTTATTCCTCCGAACGATCAAAGAATTGAGCAATAACCGGACAAAGAAACAAGCAGGGAATCAAGATACATGCATGTAGTGGTGGAAAATATCTAGCCAACCAAGTGATGACTCATGCAACTAGCATACTTAGAGATGAAACTAGTACTTAGCAAAACAACTACAAGTTAGCCTAGAATTAACCAAAGATCAACACTTGTCCAAGCAAATTACATCATCCATTACATCACCACTTTAATAAAGCTACTTTAACATCAAGATATTATCAAGGCAAGACCACTTTATGCATTCTTTCCAAAACAACCAAGCAAAGAACACCATTGTCTTTCCTTTTATTCCATTCGACTTTCTCTTTAATTCCAAAGGAGAAATCAAGCTTCCACTCCTTGTTTGATCTTGTAATTTTTAAGGTGAGTCCTATATTTCAAGAAAGTAATCTCCTCAAAATTTTAGCTTCAAACTCCTTTGTTTCCATTTACAAAAAAATCAAGAAAGAGGAGGGTGAATAGTGTTTTCATGAAAACTAATCTTTGATTTTCTTGTTTTCATGGTTGATTTAGCAAGCTTAAGGCAATCCAAGGTCCATACCAATATTTGTAAGGCTAGTTCACACTCTCAAGGAGGTATACCACTCTTGAAACCCTAGATCTTACTTTAAGTTTATGCATGTTCTTGATGGATTCAAGAGCAGTTATGATGTTAGTATGTTATAAGCATGATTAGTAAGTGATTTAGTGATTTTGGTAACATGGTGATTATTATGGTAAAGTAGATGTTCTTGGACAGATTTGGGATGAGAAATATCTGTATGAGTTGTATTGATGCCCGGTGTGGCTTGGTTGTGTTGTTATGATTTTTAGAACGTTCGATTTATAGCCATCGTAATGCCGAATTTTTGTTAACACTTAGAAACCGAGCATGACAGTAAATATTAGTTCCTGACCTTGGTAATATTATGACATGTCCTTGTAGATCTTGAGCCATAGATCGTTTTGGCATGAGAATCGAAACATTCCAACTTACGGTTTAGGAGTTATGGTCAAATTACTAAAATTGGTTTGAAACCGTAAGTAAAAGTTCATAACTTCAATTGAACCCTTGTAAAACATGTTACTTAGTAGCGAATCTTGGTAAATAAATACTAGGGGTCATAAGGAAGGTTTGAGAGAAAACCACATGTCAAACGGATCGTTTTCCGATTTTATAAAAATGTTTGAATCGAAGTTAAACGCGAACAAACCCCTAAAAACCCGCTTGGTTATAACTTTGGTAAAACACTTAGAAAATGAATGATCAACCTCAAGGTATAATCTCGGTTCGTAATCGATCGACTTTAGAACTTATACGACTTAAGTATATACCAATTGTGGGTATGATGACATGTCTTAATAACGAACGAATGTCGGATCATATCGGTGATAAAAAGAGTTACACTAAAAGGTGTATAACGAGATAATTCGAAAACGTGTTTCGACTTAAGTAAAGTTTATACTTAGACTTTTAAAAGGTGTTAAGTGGTTAATCTTGAATGTTCTGATTGTTTATAGATCATCGAGCAGACCCAGGACACGCTATCTCTACCCACACCCGATTACCAGGCAAGTTTCCAATACCTTGGAACTGTTGTTGTGATAATATGTATATCTGTTGTTTCTGATACATATGCCATAGCATGCATGCCTATTGTCAAATTATATTATGATACCTGTTCCCTGAATTGATATTGCCTTATAGAATAGATACGAATTATCAGTTATAAGCCGGATTGTTTTGGTAAGACCCTTAGCGAAGGGCATATGATATTCATTCTTAAATATAGACCGGGAGTCGGTATTTTGAGATATATAAAGAGTCGTGGAAACCCGGAGGGATTCCAACGGCAGATTATTATTTATTTTGAGGAATGTTATTATTAAACATTATTTATATTTCCATAAAGTATCAATTACTTGGAAATCTTTCGAGGAATGTTACTTGAGTATTATCTCAGCCGAGAAATATTAAGTGAATATTATTTTTGAATATTCACATAGAGTTTGATTATTTAATGAATAATTACTTTGATATTCATGGTAATTTTATTTATTAAATGAATATTACTTTCGAATATTAATTTAAGGTTTTATTTACTTGATGAATATTATTTTAAAATATTCATTGGAAGTTCTATTTACTTAAGGGATATTATTTCAAATATTCCTTTAAAGTGTTGATTATTAAATCAATATTATTTGGATATTCATTTAGAAGATTATTTACTAAATGAATATTATTTTCAAATATTCATTTAAAGTTTGACTTATTTATTGAATATTATTTTAAATATTTATTGGAGTTTAATTATTTAATGATTATTATTTTGAATATTCATTTAAGGAGGGATTTATTTAGTAAATAATTCTATATATTCATTCGAGGATTACTTACGAGCAATATTATGATTTAATAATATTCCGTAATTATTATTGAGTTAATAAATATTCTTGGAATATTTATTTAATTCTTTTAAATTCTTTTTAAAATGATTTATATTATTCGAAGATTATCTTTCACCTCCAGATATTATGTAAAATATTTCGGAGTCTTTTTACGACTATTTTATCAAGGAAAGGTTCTCAACTCCTTATTTTTCATTTAAATCTATCTTATTTATCTTGCTGACTTCCCGGTCATAAATCTTGTAAAACTATTCCTTTCACTCGCAACTTGGTTGCTGTTTATCAATTGAATCTTTGAGTAACCTTCTCATCATTCGAGGGGTAAGATTATTGGAACAAGATGATATCCTCTAACAAGCAGCAGCTTGGGAGATATGATGTTGAATTTTTCTTTCCAACTAGATACGACTACTTTGTGGAGTCTTATCAACAAGTATCATACTTGGGGAAAGGGGGACGAACTTTACGTTCAGAGTCATCAACTTATTTTCGAACTCGGAGTCGTGTAACAGGCCGAGTAGCGCCGGTCCATCCCATTGGCCCAACCATTGGCCGGGGAGATCTAACAGGGGGGTAGACAAGTAAATCCGTTAGTTCTTCCTTCTACCGGTAGTAAATCTAAATTGAGCTGTACAATCGACGACTGATCATCGTAAGGATTGGGACAGCGGGCGCGGTGAATACTCCAGCATTAGTTCATCATTCAAATTCTTTTATTTTCCGCAACATTATCATTGTTGGCAATATTGGAAAAGTATTCATAGTTGGAATTGCAATATTTTCCCTGCAAGTTCCTCTTTTATGATAAATGATAATATCTGGATTATCTTTGACATAGTAGATATTCCCACCTATATATGCATTTTGAGTTACCTTGTAACTTCATCGTTTATGTTATACTTGCATCATTTCCGTAAATGCATGGCATATGGTTTGAAAGATACTTTTGAACTGTTATATATTATCGTTCAGTTATACATTATTGTTGGTGGGCTATTGCTCACCCTTGCTTTATTATTATATCACAACAACAGCTAGACCAGATGACTCGCACAAGGCGCACTCAACGCTGGCGAGGACGATGAGACTACCAGAGCCGAAGAGAAAGCTATTGGTAGGATAGATTCATTCTTTCAGTACCAAGTATATGGTCTAGTATGACTTATGCAAATGGATGGCAAAGAGTATGTATTTATATGGTAATTCTTTTGGGTTGTAAGAACTCCAAATGTGATTAATAAAATTTGATTGTTACTCTGATTTCATCTCTGGGACTATAACGGGTGTATTTTATATTGTTGTGTTGGGTCATAAAGATGTAATTTATTTTATGTTGAAGTAAGTTCAAGTATTGTGGATAGAAATGGAGATCGTAATGACCAGATCCCAGACCCCGGATCTGGGGGTGTTACAGAAATGGTATCAGAGCGTACGTTATAAACCCCGGAGATAAGGCGATGTTAAAACAATAAATTCACTAAGATAATAAGAACTCTTTTCAAGTTCATAGTCGGAGTACTTAATGTAGTGATGACATATAAAACCCTTATGGGAACTCTTAATTATCATGATAATAACTTAGCTCGATATCATATTGACGAGTAAGGCAACAGACCTTGAGGCATACGAGCAGCAGCACGATGATGCTTTACTATATGCTGAAGATCAGCGGCTAAATTCGATAGAGTACCCTACTGGAGACCCGTAAGAGGTTCCAGCAGATAAGGAAAATCCTGTTAGGATAAGGAGCCTACCCTTGAGGAATGAGGGCTGCAGCAAAAAAGATTGTGATGATTAAGGTATAGTGCTCTGAAAAGTGAGCGTAAAGAACTAAGCTATTAGCAAGAGAATTGAAGATTCATGTTGGATTTGTAGCCGGACTACTGGATGTAGTACCGGTAAGCAAGACGGATTGGAAGAATTACTTAAGATCTTATACGGGAATAGATGAGAATCCTTAGAGACTTTCATATTAATGAAGAAAGAGCTAGAGGGAAGTATGATTATCAAAGACAGCAATATTGGACGAGGAGTAGAGTCCCTAGGAATAGTTGAGAAGGAGGTAGTAAGTGCCTTATCATTTGATAAATGAATTAGTATGAATATTGTCAGTGATAATTCGCCATGAGAAGGCAGATGTCATAAGTTGTAATTTATGGAACCAAATTGAGGTTAATAAGGTGGTTTTATTCAGGAAAATGTTCATTTTATGAATGAATCAGTCAGAAAGTAAAGACATTGGGAAGTGACAGCATGATTGGATAAAGTTATATAAGGAAGTAGTAAGCAAGACAATGATCTCAGAACCTACCAGTAGATGAGACCAGTGAGTCAAGATGAACTCGTAATGAGGCTACTGTCAGAGACTGAGTATAGGGTTATTTCAACCCAGTGAAATGATGAACCAGAAATGTAGATGCATGTGATTCAGAGGAATATTAAATCCTTTCTTTTCTTTGACTGGATTATAGTAGTTACCTTAAGTTTGCTCCGATGCAGAATTATAATGGATCAAGTAATACGATCAGTAGTTATAGAGAAAAATGTGAGAAAATCTTCTTGGAACTAAAAGATGAAATTGGTAATGACCAAGAGTTGGCATTGTTTAATGGAAAAAGGAGACTTTGTGCTTCCAATGATGCTTTGCATAAAGGATTAGGATGTGTGCTTGCGCAGCACGACAAAGTACTTGCGGATGCATTCGGACAGCACGGTTCACCAGGTTCGGATGGCCTTAGTAGTGCCAATTTTGTGGAACAACCAACTCCGATGGTAATGTTCCTTTTGAGACTAGTGGTTAGGTACACTGGCATTTGGAAATATTGAATACCAGGATGTATAGGTATCAGGACGTTGTGACAGGTTTCAGTTTCAAACGGTTGATTCCCTTCTAAGGGATGTATATAATTGGTTCCTCTCCAGTGGTTAAACTTCCAACCTGATTATGATTATTTCGTTAATTATGTGTTAGGCCGAATACACTCTTATAATCAACTAAGTATAAGAGAATAACAATAAGTTCTTTAAAAGCTTTAAAAACTGTTTGAATTAACTTCTCTCTCAGTGATGTAAATTATCACAGAGAGCTGCTTAAGTTACAATGAAAGATATTGTATTACACGACCGATACCCTTCTAGGGTTAACCTAACTGTATTTATAAAATATACAACTGCTATACAATCGATAATTGATACTCCTATAAATTAGCTATACAATTGATATCAATTACGATTGCTACTCGTCTCCTTAGTCAACTCAATCTCTTTGACAGCTATCTAATCTTCAAAGATATTGCTTCCATAATTATCTTCAATAATTCTTCAAACACTGTTGACAAGTAGACGCTTCCTCCAGACAGAGTTTAACAAACTCTGTCGAGCTTCCAACTGTCAGCGTATAGTAAACTCTGTTCAGCTTCTAACTGTCAGAGTTTAACTAAACTCTTACTGCTTCCTTTTTCAAGTTAAACTCTGTTTTTCCCTGTAAAACTTAAACACTGATATTAACCATATCAATTATATTTAACAATCTCCCCCAACTTGTTCATTAATAAAAATGCACAAGTTAACAATAATTGATGATGTCAAAACAATTTCATACAAACACAGTGTTTATTAAAATAAGCAGAGTTTAAACTTGACTTAATAAAAATTTACAGATAACAAGAAAATTCTTACAGACTTTAATCTCTAATCTCCTCAAGATCTGGTGTTGTTCTGAGATAATCTATAAGCAATCTTCTCTCTGCATTTTCAAGCTCAATCTTCATAGCTTCTTTAATCTCTCTTAGCTGAGGATCACTCTCATCTGTCTGATAGATAGCAGATGTAAGATCATAGATTTTGTTTCTCCTCATCTCATTTCCCAGCCTAATAAATTTAACTTCCTCTGACTGTGAATTGAAGTCAAGTACTGTGATTCCCAAATCAGACTTTAATTTTGCAGTACCCTTCTTCATTTCAATAAGATTTCCATTCCAGTCTCTGTACTTAGGAACATATCTGCTATTGCACTTCATCCCTCTGATTGCCAAATTCTGGAGCATTTTCTGTCTAAGCACATTTACAACTGATTGAGTCCTTTGACTATTCACCTTGAAAAGATATAGAACATATTCTAATTCTTCCCAATATTTCAAGCCAATATCATTCTCACCAATTCTAAATACTGTCCCATCAGCCATGAAGTACAAGAGAAAATCCTTCTTTAAACTCTTCTGATAAACTAACTGTACTGATTCCAGTCTGTCCAAACTCTCTTGAGTGACACCACGACCTGGAACAGCCAGCGCAAAAGGATCTCTGGGACCAGTATATTGCCTTCTGTCTTTATGTGAGCCTAGACCAGCCTTATTGTTTCCAACCTTACCAGACAAAGCTCTTCCATCATAAAAATCCATAGAGGCTCCAGATAATAGATTTGGATCATGAAGTGTTCCTTTACCAAAAACTGATTGCAACTGAGAAGATAAAGGTCTAGACACAACTTGTGTAGCAACAGAGGTTGTGTTTTCTTTCTTCTGTACAACTTGTGTAGAAATAGAGGTTGTAACTTTCTTCAGTGAAATTTCTCCTTCAATGCCTTTCAGCTTGAGTTTAGCTTCTGCTTCTGTTGATTTCTTTGATAACTGTGATCTTTGACCAGCATCAACATTTTCCTTGATCACAATGCCTTTAAGAACAGGCCTAGGAGCTTTTCCTTTCTTTAACTTTCCAGACTTTAAAGCTTTGAGATGTTGTTCTTGTAAACTCTTTTCTTCAGCTTTAATATCTTCGATTGTAGCTCCTTCCTCATTTTCTTCAATGAACAACTTAGCAGCCAACTCCTCATCAGTCTGTGGATTAGAAGAGAATACTAAACTCTTGGTCTTTGAAGTACCTTGAGTATCAGTGTTTATCCCAGTAAACTGTGATTTAGAAGACTTGCTAGTTTTCAGAGTTTGAAGTTCTTCAGTTTTGCCCCTGCCTTTTTACTTGCTCCTCCATCTCCAGCATTATCCTTTCTGATCAGAGTTTGAGATTGCTTGCATTTGTCTTTAGAAACTCTCTCCCCCTTTTTGACATCATCAGGCATAAGAATAGATGTGATTAACTCCAGGGAGGTAGCAATAGAATCAATCTTTAAAGACATAGCATTTTGATTTTCTTCAACATTGCTCAGCCTGTGAGACAAAGTTTCTTGATTCTGAGAAAGATAGTGAAATTTGTTCTTGTTGTCAAGTTTAATCATATCATCTCCTCTAACAACATCACCTCGAACATCAGAAATTGCCTTTTGACACAGATCAAACCTAGAATTGAGAGTCTTCACTTGTGCAACTGTAGCCTTGAGACAAGATAGAATCTCTGGATTTGTAATTGTTCTGGAGGTTCTCTTGACAAATTCAGCTGCTCTTGCAACAGGAAAGATACAAGTGTCCTTGTACCAGTCATTTGAAAATTGTTCATAGTGTTCTTCTTCAGCATCTGCTTGATTTGAAGGACCAGCAAAATCCTTAACCTTAGCATCAGTCTGGATTGGTAAACTCTGAGAAGAGCTTGACTCAGTATTCCCTTCAGTTTCATCTTCAATCTCAGCTTCAACATGATGAGTGGATTCAAGAATTGGAATAGATGCATCAACAGTTTCAACAGTTTCAACAACATCCTCTGCCACAGTTTCAGCAGTATGTTCAACAATAGGCTGTATAATAGGCTGTACAATATCCTCTACAGATTGCACAATAGGCTCAGAGTTTATCTCCTTAGGTGGTTGATCAATTTCCTCACCCTGTTCAACAGATTGATGAGCATCAGAGATTAACTCAGTATGAGAAGCCACTGTTTCTTCATGTACCAAGGTGGTTTGATTTACTGCATAAGTTGCCTCAGAGAATACAGCAGGTGAAGAGATTGGAATGTCCATGTTCTCAGAGAATGGGAACAATGGTTCAAGAATTTCATCCATTTGAGCATCAGCATTTCCATCTCTTTCTATCTCAACAGCAGGTATTTCCTTAGAAATATCCTCTGGAGCTTCAACATTCACATCTTTATCAGATTCTTCAAGAATTAATCTCCTTCTCTTAGCTGGAGGATTCACTTCTGCTCTCTCTTCTTCTGAGACAGAATCATCAAGTTTAGAAGGAGACTTAGGTTTGTTAGCCCTTTCCTTTCTAGCCCTCTTTGGCCTAGAAGCTTCAGCAATCCTCTGTTTTCTTGATGGCCTTATAGCCTTGCTTTTCTTTGGTTTCTTTGGTTTTGATTGTGGTTGAGGTTGAGGGTGTGATGAAGATTGTGGTTGTGAAGTAGTAGTAATTGTGGGTGGAGATGTAGGTTTAGTGATTGGTTCAGTGTTTATGGTTTGAGGTGGGTCAGTGTTTGTGGGTTGAGAAGGTTCAGTGTTTGTGGGTTGAGGTTGTGACTGTGGAGGTTCAATGATTGGTTCGGGTTGTGGTTCTTGTTGTTCTTGTGGTTGGTTGAGAAAGTTTCTGAGGGCAAGAGGATAGATAAACTCTGGTACTTGCTCTTTGTTAGCATCCTTATTTGTGAAATCAGAAAACATTCTCTTATGACATTGGAAAGGTTGTATAACATCCTCATCAGCAATTGCCAAATTAGGTAAACAAGCAGAGAATAAACATTGACAGAAATGTGAGAAATAAACAGTTGTATTAGACTCTGCAAGTTTTTCACCTAAATTCATAAGAACAAGACGACCAAAATCGAAGTTACTCCCATTAAGAAGAGAATACCCGATTTGAAGACTTTCACCAGGAATTGCATCCCAGTTGGTGACCTTCTTGCCAAATGCTCGAGTAATGCAATCAAAGAAGAAGCTCCACTCCTTCCTGAGCCCTGGCCTTTTGACATTCCCAATCTTATCCAAAGGAGCAGAAAACCTTATTTGCTGTAACATTTCTTTTAATTGACCCTCAACAGCCACAGAGTATGAAGTGTGAGTGTCAAAATCCAAAACCTCACGAACAGTTGCAGGAGTTATGACAAACTCTTGATCTTCATAGGTAAACACAATTGATGGAGTCCCATTCTCTCCACCATCATCATAAACTGAGTTTCTCCAGAAGGTAGAGATTTGTGTGGCCGAGAGTTTCTCTGGTTGGACAAGAGCCTTACCAATTTCAGAGTCTCTTAAGAAGTTTTGAATCAGATGAAATGATTCAGGGGCTTTAGCAGTGTCTAGGATTGCAGCATAGTTGTTTGTAACAAAAGTTAATCCCTGAGCCATAAAATTCTTGGTTGCCATTAGAACAGTATAATAGAGAAGAGAGTGTGTGGAAAAGTGTTTGTGAAAATGCTTAAGTGAAAGTAACAGAGAAATTGTGTGTGATGTTGTGTGTTCGTGAATGTAAAGATGAAAAAGTGAATAATGAAATGATTTTGATTAGATCTGTAATTGAAAATCAAAACCCAATCGTTTTAGACATTAAACACGCAACCAATTTCTTGTTAAGTGTGTGAGTGGGACACGTGTCACATAAACAGTGGAACAGTTATTTACACGCGCAGTAATAATGCCTATTATTACTGCTGTTTTCTCTCATATTTCCAATAAGCTTTAACTGTCTGACACAATTAAACAACTGGCACATATTACATGCAAATTTCAACAATTCTTTGTGTACTCCAAGTATATGTTTTGTCTGAAATAAAATATTACCTTAGAGTACTCAACAAAATCCAACAGTGTTTATCAATTGTCCAACTTAATTACTGTTATCCTTTCAAATACTGCACAGTTGTGAATATACGTGTGTGTAGAGCAGAGTTTACTAGATCAGTATTTAGAGCATCTATTATTTCATAAAATCCATAAAGTAAATCAGTAAGCACTGGATGCACAAACCCTCACAGTAAACACTGAATATATGATGAATGCTAAACTCTGTAGTAACCAGTTTATATACAGTAATATTTAACTAATCTATAACCCCCATTTTTTTTTTGGTTTTCTCCAGTAACCAGAGGTTAAAACTAGTCACCAAAAATCCTATAATTTTAGCCCTTATCAATTTGATAAGTTCTTGGATCTTCCTAGCTTTCGACTAGTCACCAAAAATTATAGAATTTTAGCCCTTACTATATACCAGTAAGTTCCTGGGTCGTCCTAGTCACAAACATGATCTCAAAGGAGTTCTAACAATCTATATATTTTAGCTATAAGGTTATTCTAATAACAGAATCTAATTCAACAGTGTATAACTAACAGAGTTTAGAGCTCATTAACATCAGAAATTATTTATGAGAGGCAATGCACACAGTATTTACAGACTCAGAGTTTAGGATAAATAAACTAAGAGATGCTATAAATATAGAACAGTATCATGCTGTGATAACTTTCTGCACAGTTTAAGATTAGATCACAGATAACTTAGAAAGATTCATGACTAATTACTGAGAATAATGTTTCATACATGTATCTTCATCGGTGTTTATGTTCAGAAAGAAACATTATCAGAGTTTCTCAGAGTTTATTCAACAGTTGACAGTGTATGACTTAAAAATCATGCTAACAGAGTTTAACAGTCATTGAGCAGAGTTTGCATATCAGAGTTTAACATGCCACAGAAATATGTGCAACACAGTACATAAGTAGAGTTTTGAGTCTAACCAATATCTCTAGTCAAAACTAGAGACCATTCATAGTTCATTTACCAGCCTTGTAAATACAGCTTCACTCAATGGCTTGGTGAAGATATCTGCAAGCTGTTGTTCTGTAGACACAAAATGAAGCTCAATATTCCCTTCTTCTACATGTTCTCTGATAAAATGGTACCTTATGCTGATGTGCTTGTTCATTGAATGCTGTACTGGATTACCTGTCATAGCAATAGCACTTTGATTATCACAGTAAATAGGTATTTTACTGTACCTCAATCCATAATCCAGTAATTGATTCTTCATCCACAGAATCTGTGCACAACAGCTACCAGCAGCAATATACTCTGCTTCAGCTGTAGATGTAGAGATTGATTTCTGTTTCTTGCTGTACCAAGAAACAATTCTATCACCAAGAAATTGACAACTTCCACTAGTACTTTTTCTGTCTATCTTACAGCCTGCAAAGTCTGCATCAGAGTAACCAAGAAGCTTGAAGTCTGATTCTCTTGGATACCACAAACCTAAAGTTATGGTTCCCTTAAGATATTTGAAGATTCTCTTCACAACTGTTAGATGTGGTTCTCTTGGATCTGCCTGAAATCTTGCACAAAGACATGTTGCATACATGATGTCAGGTCTGCTAGCTGTTAGATAAAGAAGTGACCCAATCATTCCTCTAAAGTTTGTCATATCCAGTGGTGAACCTGTGTCTCTATCCAACTTTGTTGCTGTTGCCATAGGAGTTGTTGCAGATGAGCAGTCAAGCATGCCAAATTTCTTAAGAAGATTTCTGGTATATTTTGCTTGATTGATAAAAATTCCATCATCTGTTTGCTTCACCTATAGCCCTAGAAAATAACTGAGCTCTCCCATCATGCTCATTTGATACCTAGACTGCATGAGCTTGGCAAACTTTTTACAGAGTTTATCATTAGTAGATCCAAAGATTATGTCATCTACATATATTTGAACTAATAACAGATCACTACCAAGATTGAAATAGAACAAGGTTTTATCAATTGTACCTCTGTGGAACCCACTTTCTAAAAGAAATTGAGCCAGAGTTTCATACCATGCTCTTGGTGCCTGTTTAAGTCCATAGAGTGCCTTGTCAAGCCTGTAGACATAATCTGGATACTTGGGATCTACAAATCCTGGTGGTTGTTCAACAAACACTTCTTCTTCAAGTTTTCCATTCAGAAAAGCACTTTTCACATCCATCTGAAAAACCTTGAATTTCTTGTGAGAAGCATATGCTAGGAAGATTCTTATTGCCTCCAACCTTGCAACTGGAGCAAAAGTTTCATGATAGTCTATGCCTTCTTGCTGTGAATAGCCTTTGGCCACAAGTCTGGCCTTGTTTCTTGTAACAACCCCATCACTGTCAGTTTTGTTTCTGAAAACCCATCTAGTACCAACAACAGATCTATTCTTTGGTCTAGGTACAAGGGTCCATACTTCATTTCTCTCAAATTCATTTAACTCCTCCTGCATTGCTGTTATCCAGTCAGCATCTTGAAGAGCTTCTTCCACTTTCTTTGGTTCAGATTTGGATAGAAATGCATGGAACATACATTCATTTGTTGTAGCACTTCTTGTCCTAACTTTTGCATCTGGATCTCCAATGATTAAATTAGGTGTATGTGATTTTGTCCATTTCCTAGCTGTAGGTAAATGACTTCTGTCAACAGTTGATCCTCCCCCTTGATCAATGTTCTCCTGATTATCTTGATGCCTTTCTTCATTCTCTGAGACTCCCCCTGAATTTGATCTCTCAGAGTTTGAGTCATCAGAGTTTGAATTTGATCCAGAATTTTCATTTGACTCACTATCAGAATTTGAGTCATCACTATGATCATGCTCCCCCTCAACTGGTTCTCCTCTTTGTTCAGACTGTACTATTTCTTCTGTGTGAACCAGTAGAGGTTCAGAGTTTGCATCAACAGAGTTTGTTGGACTAGTGTCATCAGAGTTTATTTCATCAGAGATTAGATCTTCATTTTCGAAATGCAACTGATCATGTTCATCAACATCTTCAAGTCCAGTGATTTTCCTGTCATCAAATGACACATGAATAGATTCCATAATCACCCTTGTTCTCAGATTATAAACTCTGAATGCCTTGGTTGACACTGGATAGCCAACAAAAATTCCTTCATCTGCTTTCAACTCAAATTTGGTCAACTGTTCAGGATGAGTTTTCAACACAAAGCATTTGCACCCAAAAATATGAAAATATTTCAGGTTTGGCTTCTTTTCCCTCACCATCTCATATAGTGTTTTTCCATGCTTGTTGATCAGTGTTGCATTTTGAGTAAAACAAGCAGTTTGAACTGCTTCTGCCCAGAAATAGGTTGGCAATTTTGCTTCATCAAGCATAGTTCTGGCAGCTTCTATCAAGGTTCTGTTCTTCCTCTCAACTACACCATTTTGCTGTGGTGTACCAGGTGCAGAAAATTCTTGCTTCACTCCTCTGTTCTTGCAGAATTCTTCCATTGTTGCATTTCTGAATTCAGTTCCATTATCACTTCTGATTATTTTGACTTTGTGTTTTGATCCTTTGTCCAGTAGCTTCACATGCTCCATCAGAGTTAATGCAGTTTCATCCTTCTTTGCTAGAAAATACACCCATGTGTATCTGGTATATTCATCAACAATAACTAGAGCATATATCTTTCTTCCAATTGATAGGACATTTACTGGTCCAAAAAGATCAACATGTAACAGATGATATGGATCAACAATTGAAGATTCAGACTTGCTCTTGAAAGAGGTCTTCCTCTGTTTGGCCTTTTGACATGAATCACACAGACCATCAACATTTAGTAAAGACTTTGGAAGTCCTCTAACAAGATCCTTTCTTATCAGCTCATTGATGTTATTCAGATTCAAATGAGAGAGTTTTTTATGCCACTTGCAACTCTCTTCATTGGACATTCTTGTTGACAGGCACATTGTTTTTCCATCAGAGTTTGTCAACAAGCTTGCTTCATAGATATTGTCCTGGAACCAGAGCTACATTTGTGATGATGACACTTCCAAGATTAATATTTCCATATCCCAGAGTATGTCCTATGTTGCCATCTCCATAGGAAACTTTTGGGCCAACCTTCTCCACATACTCTGATAGCAGGGCTTTAGTTCCAGTCATGTGTCCTGAACAACCACTGTCCACTACTAGGATGCTTTCCCTGATGCCCTGCAATCACAAAAAATTACTGAGGATTAGATTTAAGGATCCAGACTTGCTTGGATCCTTTGGCTTTCTTAATTTTATAAGCTTTAGCAGCAGAATTTTCATTATCAGAGTTTAAGCTAACTTTATCAGAGTTTACACTTGCAGAATTAACTCTAACCCATTTCAGATTAGGTTTCAGTTCATAGTAATTATGATAAATAGCATGATAATCTCTGCAAGTATAAATAGAATGCCAAGTGCTTCCACAGTGTTTGCATAAAGTCTGTGGCCTATTTCTAACATTATCTTTCTTTACTTCTGACTTGGAAGGTAAAGAATTAATGTCTTTGTTCTTCCTGCAAAAACTAGCAAGATGGTTAGTACTACCACAGTTATGACATGTCTTTCTTGGAGCTAAAGTAGCAAGCATTGGATAATTGCCTTGAGTAATGCCTACTTTACCATTTCTGTTCTTTCTAGACAATTTCTGTTTCTTAAAAGATTTTAACTCCTTAAGCTTATGCTTAAGTTGTTTATCTGTCATTAAACCAATATTAACCTGTTTAACACAAGTTTTTACTGGTTCTTTCTTAACAGCTTCTTTTCCACCTTCAAATCTAGGTTCATTTATTCCATTAACAAATGTTCCAAATTTCTTAGGTGGAAGAGGTGGTCTAATCTTGACTGTATTCTGAAATCTAAGTTCATCTTTCTCAGAATAACCTAGACCTACAGTGTCAGATTGAAAAACTTCTTGAGTGTCTTTTCCTGAGTAAGTCCAAGTTTTAATAATGTGATTTGCCTTTTCCAACTCAGATTCTAGTTGTTTATACTGACTTAACAACTCTTGTTCAAGATAGACAGCATCATCTCTCTCCTTTTGAACTTGCTGCATGTTAGCAAGTTTCTCTTCTACAACCTTATTTCTCTCTTTGAGTTCAGAATTCTCAGTTTTAATTCTCTCATTTTCTAAAGTCTGATCCCTATAACTGATATGCAAAGCCTTAAGATATATTCTTAATTCAGTTATATCATCAGTATTATAAGCATAGGTAGTTAGAGGTACCTTGTTTTCAGAATCCTCAGCTTCATCAACAGTAGTAGCCATGAGAGCATAGTTTATATCCTCATCTGAGTCAGAGGTGTCTGCCCAATCTCTGCCTTTAGTGAAGAATGCCTTCTCAGTTTTACCCTTCTTGCACTCAGGAGCATAATGACCCATCTCCTTACACTTGTAGCATTGAATCTCAGACTTGTCTCTTTTCCCAGATTTGGTATCCTTTCTCTAAGATTTTCTGAAATTCTTCCTGTCAAACTTTGAATCATTCTTGGAGAATCTCTTTCTTTTCTTGAAGTTCTTGAAACCCATCTTCTTGAAAGTCTTTACCATCAAAGCAGCCATTTCCATCATTTCCTCATCATCTTCAGAATCAGATGATTCATCTGCATTTGAGTCAACATCAGAGTTTGATGACTCACTTTCAGAATGAATGACCAAGGCTTTTCCTTTTGCCTTCTTCCTTGATGCTTCCTTCTTTGAGGGTCTTTCTTCAACTCTTAGAGCAACAGATTTTGACTTTCTACCTGATCTTCTGCTTCTCTGTTCCATTTCTAGTACATGGGTTTTGAGCAGCCCATAGATCTCATCAATATCAGTATCAGCCAGATCATAGTTGTCTCTAATAGTGGTTGTCTTAACATCCCACTTTTCAGGTAGAGAAAGAAGAAACTTGAGATTTGAATCTTCTAGATCATATTCTTTATTAACCAGTGACAGATCATTAAGAAGCTTACAGAATCTGTCAAAGGTTTCTGTCATTGATTCTTCAGATTTAGCCTCAAAGTGTTCATACTCCTGTGTGAGTATGTTCCTTCTATTCTTCTTAATTGCAGCAGTTCCCTGACATCAAACCTCTAGAGCATCCCAAATCTCTTTTGCAGTTTTACAATTGATCACTTTGTTAGACATAACATTATCCAAAGAACTATGAAGGAGATGTCTAACCTTTGCATCCTTTCCAATGGATGAAATATCCTCAGGAGTCAAATCTTTCTTCTCCTTTGGAATAGACTTAGCTTCCTGTCCAACAGCAACAACATATAATTTTGTAGGCTTATGAGGGCCTTCATAAATTCTGTCAAGATATTCTGGATCTGTAGCTTCCAGAAACATAGCCATTTTCACCTTCCAGGTTGAGTATTCTGCTGGCTTAAGAATAGGAACCCTGATTGTTTCATATCGACTCACAGTTGCAGGTTGAGCCTTCTCAGCACTAGAGCCTGATGTAGGAGGAGGAATTTCTGCCATTGATTATAGTTGTGTGTGTGTGTGGATCTTAAACTGTATTAAATTAACAGATCAAGCTCTGATACCAATTGTTAGGCCGAATACACACTTATAATCAACTAAGTATAAGAGAATAACAATAAGTTCTTTAAAAGCTTTAAAAACTGTTTGAATTAACTTCTCTCTCAATGATGTAAATTATCACAGAGAGCTGCTTAGGTTACAATGAAAGATATTGTATTACACGACCGATACCCTTCTAGGGTTAACCTAACTGTATTTATAAAATATACAGCTGTTATACAATCGATAATTGATACTCCTATAAATTAGCTATACAATTGATATCAATTACGATTGCTACTCGTCTCCTTAGTCAACTCAATCTCTTTGACAGCTATCCAATCTTCAAAGATATTGCTTCCATAATTATCTTCAATAATTCTTCAAACACTGTTGACAAGTAGACGCTTCCTCCAGACAGAATTTAACAAACTCTATCGAGCTTCCAACTGTCAGCGTATAGCAAACTCTGTTCAGCTTCTAACTGTCAGAGTTTAACTAAACTCTGACTGCTTCCTATTTAAAGTTAAACTCTGTTTTTCCCTGTAAAACTTAAACAATGATATTAACCATATCAATTATATTTAACATTATGACTGCTTATGGTTCTACCTGCTTGGAGGTTCATAGAACTATTCTTCAGATTTAGAAACTAGTCTCCTTAATGTTACCAGTAGATGGATAGATTGACCAAAATTTCTTTGATTCTGGAAAGAACTTCAACGAATTTTGGCAAACCTTGTCTTTCTGATTATCAGAGAACGTCATAGAAGAGAGTAGAAACTGGGGCGAACCCCGTGAATTGGGTAAGGTAGCCGCTATATGGGTTGGTGGACAGACCCCGATTATCGCGATTGATTGTTGTAACATCCCCAGATCCAGGGTCCGGGATCCGGTCGTTACGGTCTCCATTTCTGTCCACAATACTTGAACTTACTTCAACATAAAATAAATTACATCTTTATGACCCAACACAACAATATAAAACACATCAGTTATAGTCCTAGAGATGAAATCAGAGTAACTACCAAATTTTATTAATCACATTATGAGTTCTTACAATCCAAAAGATTTACAATGTGAATACATACTCTTTGCCATCCATTTTCATAAGTCATACCAGCCCATATACTTGGTACTGAAAGAATGAATCTATCCTACCAATAGCTTTCTCTTCGGCTCTGGTAGTCTCATCGTCCTCGCCAGCATCGAGTGCGCCTTGTGCAAGTCATCTGGTCTAGCTGTTGTTGTGATATAATAATAAAGCAAGGGTGAGCAATAGCCCACCAACAATAATGTATAATTGAATGATAATATATAACAGTTCAAAAATTTCTTTCAAACCATATGCCATGCATTTACGGAAATGATGCCAGTATAATATGAACGATGAAGTTACAAGGTAACTCAAAATGCAAATATAGGTGGGAATATCTGCTATGTCGAAGATAAGCAAGATATTATCATTTATCATTGAAGAGGAACTTGCAGGAAAATATTGCAATTCCAATTATAAATACTTTCCAATACTGCCAACAATGATAATGTTGCAGAAAATAAATGAATTTAAATGATGAACTTTTGCTGGAGTATTCACCGCGCCCACTGTTCCGATCCTTACAATGATCAGTCGCAGATTGTACAGCTCAATTTAGATTTACTACCGGTAGAAGGAAAGCTGACGGATTTACTTGTCTACCGCCCTGTTAGATCTCCCCGGCCAACGGTTGGGCCAATTGGGATGGACCGCCGCTACTCGGCCTCTTACACGACTCCAAGTTCGGAAAGAAGTTCTTGACTCTGAACGTAAAGTTCGTCCCCCTTTCCCCAAGTATGATACTTGTTGATAAGACTCCACAAAGTAGTCGTATCTAGTTTGAAAGGAAAATTCAACATCGTATCTCTGACGATGCTACTTGTGAGAGGATACCATCTTGTTCCAATAATCTTACCCCTCGAATGATGAGAAGGTTACTCAAAGATTCAATTGATAAACAACAACCAAGTTGCGAATGAAACGAATAGTTTTACAAGATTTATGACCGGGAAGTCAACATGATAAATAACATTGCTCAAGTAGGTTCCCCTATAATATGAAAGTTTGAGCGAGCATTTAAATCCTTTTAAGATAGATTTAAATGAAAAATAAAGAGTTGGGAACCTTTCCTTGATAAAATAGTCGTAAAAAGACTCCAAAATATTTTACATAATATTTGGAGGTGAAAGATAATCTCCGAATAATATAAATCATTTTAAAAAGAATTTAAAAGAATTAAATAAATATTCCAAGAATATTTATTAACTCAATAATAATTACGGAATATTATTAAATCATAATATTGCTCGTAAGTAATCCTCGAATGAATATATCGAATTATTTACTAAATAAATCCCTCCTTAAATGAATATTCGAAATAATATTCATTAAATAATTAAACTCCAATAAATATTTTAAATAATATTCAACAAATAAGTCAAACCTTAAATGAATATTTGAAAATAATATTCATTTAATAAATAATCTTCTAAATGAATATCCAAATAATATTCATTTAGTAATCAAAACTTTAAAGGAATAATCGAAATAATATTCCTTAAGTAAATAGAACTTCCAATGAATATTTTAAAATAATATTCATCAAGCACATAAAACCTTAAATGAATATTCGAAAGTAATATTCATTTAATAAATAACATTCTAATGAATATCAAAATAATATTCATTAAATAATCAACTCTAAATGAATATTCGAAACTAACATTCATTTAATATCTCTCGACTGAGATAATACTCGAATAACATTCCTCGAAATATTTTCAAGTAATTGATACTTTATGGAAATATAAATAACGTTTAATAATAACATTCCTTAAAATAAATAATAATCTACCGTTGGAATCCCTCCGGGTTTCCACGACTATCTATATCTCAAAATACCGACTCCCGGTCTATATTTAAGAATGAATATCATATGCCCTTCGCTAAGGGTCTTATCAAAACAATCTGGCTTATAACTGATAATTCGTATCTAGTCTATAAGCCAATATCAATTCAGGGAACATGTATCATAATATAATTTGACAATAGGCATGCATGCATGTATATATATATTATCACAAAAATAGGTTCAAAGTTTTGAACACTTGTCTGGTAATCGGGTGTGGGTGGAAATAGCGTGTCCTGGGTCTGCTCGATGATCTAAAAACAATCAGAACATTCGAGATTAACCACTTAACACATTTTAAAAGTCTAGGTATAAACGTCACTTAAATCGAAACACGTTTTCGAATTATCTCGATATACACCTTTTAGTGTAACCCTTTTTATTACTGATACGATCCGACATTTGTTTGTTATTACGACATGTCATCATACCCACACTCATTATATACTTAAGTCGTATAAGTTCTAAAGTCGATCGATTATGAACCGAGATTATACCTCGAGTTTTATCGTTCGTTTTCTAAGTGTTTTACCAACGTTATAACCAAGCGGGTTTTTAGGGGTTCGTTCGCGTTTAACTTTGATTCCAACATTTTTATAAAATTGGAAAATGATCTGTTTAATATGTGATTTTCTTTCATACCTTCCTTATGACCCCTAGTATTTATTTACCAATATTCGCCACTGAGTAACATGCTTTACGAGGGTTCAATTGAAGTTACAAACTTTTACTTACTGTTTCGAACAAATTTTATTAATTTGACCATAACTCCTAAACCGTAAGTCGGAATGTTTCGATTCTTGTGCCAAAACGATCTATGACTCGAGATCTACAAGGATCAGTCCTAATATTACCAAGGTCAGGGTATTATATTAACTGTCAAGGTCGGTTTCTAAGTGTTAATAAAAATTCGGCATAACGACGACTATAAATCGAACGTTCTAAAAATCATAACACAACCAAGCCACACCGGGCATTAATACAACTTATACACATATTTTTCATCCCAAATCTGTCCAAGAACATCTACTTTACCATCATAATCATCATGTTACCAAAATCACTAAATCACTTACTAATCATGCTTATAACATACTAACATCATAACTACTCTTGAATCCATCAAGAACATGCATAATCTCAAAGTAAGGGCTAGGGTTTCATGAGTTCCATACCTTCTTTGGTGTGTGTAAGACCTTAATAAACCTTGAATAATCCTTGTACAACCTTAACCAAGCTTAAATCATCCAAGAAATCAAGAAAAACAAAGTTAGTTTCTTGAAAGTTACTATTTACACTAAACTTGTAAAAATCATAGAAAATCGAAAAATAAGAGTTTGGCTCTCAACTTTTTACAACATCTTGGCCTCTTCATAAGCTTTGTTTTGATTCCTATTTCATCAAATTTGAAGCTTCCTAGCTAGGGTTTTGAGCCTCCTTTTTCCGCTGGACAGAAACTGTCAAGAACAGGGCAGTTTGGTTTCTTAAACTTGGGGAGGAGATTTGACTAGGCTATACTCATTAGATTGCCATGAACTTTTGAGCGAATATTTCCCATGGAGTGGAGAGGCTGTGGTAAAAATTTGGTGATTTATCATGGATAGAAATGGAGATATGAATTTTCTTCTTTGAGGGTGTTCTGCTGGGCAGTTTGAACAAAATGGAGAGAATGGAGTTTTTGATCTTTGATTGCTTGGTTCTCTTGCATAATACACCTCATCTTGATAATATCTAGCTAAAGTAGCTTTATTAAAGTGATCATGTCATGCCTTGCATCATTTTATGGACAAGTGTTGGTGTTTTAGTAGTAAGATGATAAGATCAAGCTAACTAATTGGTTTGATTCTAATTGTTCTAGTTACCATGGTAACTACTTGATTACTTGACCTTATCCACTTGCACATGCTTGTATCTTGGCTCCCTACTTGTTTCTTTGTCCGGTTATTGCTCAATTCATTGATCGTTCGGAGGAATAAATCATTCGTTTCTAGTTAGGGTTTTACCGGAAACCGTCTTAATATTTATACTATCATCCTCCATTCTCTTTAATAATTCTTGAACCTATTTTCCTTAAATCCCTTCAATAATTCCTTAAATCTTTCAGTGTCCAGGGAAATCTCGGGAAAAATAAAAGTGCTATTTTTCAGAATCCGACAGCTTTTACATACACTCTTTTTCCCCCTGGATCAATAATATGAACTCAGAATTTCGTTCCGGGTACTTCTATATAGCATCGTCCAATAATATTCCTACGTCCACCAAAATCACTATTCACCACTTATTCTTTACTTATTCTTTTAGGGTTATATAGATGTCCCGGTTCTCTTCCAATCGTTCCTTAACCCTTTTACGGAACCATTGGACTGATAACAGATATCGATTTGGATGACATAAGAATAACCTTCCCCATTGGAATTATCAAATCTTAATTTCCTAGGAGATAGATAATTCTTATCTAGATTGTCAACCAATAGCATTCTTCATGACATATAAGTATTTGAATCCATATCCATTCCATTCATTCATTAGAGCTGGTGACCTTGTTGTCGGAATCATTGTTCCTCATTTTATCAATACTTAATAAAAAGTTTTAATTCTACCGAAAATTTGGGTTCTTACAGTCTCCCCTCCTTAAAAGGATTCCGTCCCAGAATCAGGTAGAAAACAAGAGTTGTTTATCTGTCGTTTCACCTTTCAGCTTCCCGGTCGATTCCTAGTCGTTCTTCTCAGCACATCTACTGGTGCTACTATACGTACTTTATCCTTTTTCCATCAACTTTGCTACTTTTCGTACAACACATTATCCGGGTTATGTTTTTACCCAGTCTTATCCTTATTGATAACTGCAGTAACATTGGTATCACTATCACCCTGCGAATTCGGAGGTAACCTCGCTCGCACTGTGCATTTCCTGATCGCTTTAATCTTCGCAATCTCGATCAATATAGAGAAGTGGAAAGATTTATTGAGAGATCAATATGATCAATGAACATTTATTATATTGCATAGTTAGTACAAAAGGGGGTCAGCCATTAGTACTTGACAAGCAATTAAACAAGTTACGGTATTCCACTTAAACTTCTATCACATAGACAGATAGTCACGTAACAGTACCTCCCCTCCTTAAAGGGTTGTTCTTCTCAATTCATAAAGAAGAGGAATAAAAGAGTAGAAAAGAAAAGAATTCTAAAGGATTATAGAAAGTTTTCATGATTATAAAATATCATACTCAGAATTTACCTCTGAACTATAGAGGTTCATCAAAGAAGAAAATAATCATAATTATTTCCAATACTATTTGATCGCAATCTCACGTGTCAACATATCTTGCTGCTTTGTCCACTATTCTATGGACCTATACTCTGGTTCAACCTTAGCAACACTTACTTTTGGAAAATCTTTCCAACCTCTCAGGTTAAATCTTAGTTTCTCGCTTGACACCATTGTTACTGACATTTCATGTCACGCTACTAGCTTTTTCATATTTATAATACTAACGCTATCCGGTTGTCATCCCGAGAACTCATTAGAAAGCCCATTTATCAATCCATTCATAACATTCCTTGCTTCACATTCCATAATTATCTTCCCCATCTTTTCTTTATCAATTACATCCTTCTTATTATCTGATTCTTATTTACTTCTGTTATTTACTTCCACCTTCATCTCTTTATTGATACATCTTTTGCACTTGGCACCTCCTTATTGGTATCCCGTCACGTTTACTCTATAATCATCACATTATTCCAATTTAAACTCTCCGAAATAAATCTGGCCAACCCCTTTAACTTAGATCTACTTCTGCCAACCTTGTTTCTCATCACTTTTTCTTTTCTACCCGTGATTTTCCACAGGTCGTTCTTCGTAAGTCAGACCAGGTCGTATATCTACCTGCTCGTACTCTTATCATCTGTTGAGCATCTGCATTTTACTGGCGTAGCCTTGCTACATGAAAACCCGTTATGACCGTGCTATAAGTTTTGGGGGTAAGGCTGGCTCGAATGCCACCTACCGAACACTTTTAAACTCTCAGATGGCCCAATAAGTGTCGGGCTCAACTGCCCTACCCTCCAAGTCTCATTAATTCTTTCTACGGGAATACATTTAGCATCATGAATCATCAACCTCATATTCTCTATCTTGTTTGCGCAGAAATACACTAACACAAACTTGCTTGTCATTCATCAACATGCCATTTAGTTTATCAATAGTAGCACTTTCTTTATCTTTACGTTGTCATCTACTTTCTTAGAAGATTCACCATTGCTTGTTGTTTACGTAGTGCGTTAATAGCTAACCCTACGGGTTTCAAATCCTTTATGGAGATAAAGTAATCACTATTCCTTATCCATAAGGAACACTTCCTAAACTTGATGTAGGTATTACATGAAGTAGATAGAATTGCAGAAGAGTTTCAAGCATCGCAGCTAGGTCCGGTTGATGAAACCATCACTTATGCATCTTCCATAAAAGACTGGAAACTTAATGGTTTACTTCGTCAATTTTGTATCATGGTCCTGGTTTGCCTCAAAACGGGACCTTCTAAGGTGTGTAGTTTGCTTAAGACGATATCGGGAATCGAATCTTTACTTTAAACTATTATTATCGTCGATTCTTGCACAGTCATCAGAAGGAATGTAAATTCCTCTACTCCGGTATGAGCTTCCAGGTACTTCCAAATATTATTCTGTTCCGTCGGTATGCACATTTGCAATTATTCCTTGTAATCAATGTTCTCTGGATCTATTCCGACTCGAATTTTTCTACCTCACTCCTATCACTGTTGGCTGAAAGCATTCTCCCTTAAGCTCTGCTGAAGGAGAAAAAATATTTAACAGCCTTTTTTCATAAGTCATTGCTTCTACCTTTCCGTCGGAATGTTATCAAAGTTACTCTCAATCATACCTAGGATATTTATTCTCTTAGTTCTTTCTTGTTCTAGGATAATCTCAACCTTCTTTGGTTCCATCCATACCTCATCATGATTTCATACATGCCTCATGTGCCATTATTGTTATTGTGTCTTACATTCTCTACCAATCTTCTATTTTGAAACTCAGAATGTTAACTTTTTCCTTGTAATGTTTCTTAGGTCGTCCTCATCATACCTCCTGTATTTTCTAGGTACAGGGTATATCAAAACGTCATTGATCAATACTCTAATAATTCTATCTCTGTTCTTTCCAGAACTCTTTTTAATAATCCTTACAGGTCATTGTCGCCTTAGCAAATCCAACTCATAACATCTGAATTCAAAATGTCTTTATTAGGGTTAATGCCATCCATTGTGCATTCCCCAGGGTTTGTCTTAATTTATGGATAACCTATCCTTAATTCAACTGCCAAGGAATTCTTGCATCCTATAATTGGCAATCAGATCATGTATCCTTAATAAGGGTCTCTTTTCCATCATTCTCCTTTGATAATCGATCAGTGGCTTAATGCTAACCTCTACTTTCAGAGAGTTGCCAGCCTCTTTGACCTTCCAAAAGACAACGTATGTCTATCTGCTCTCCTACAGAACTTGGTAATGGTAGCAAGGATGTTTTGGAAGATATTGGTCGAGTTCAACGTGAATCTCTTAGTACTTATCGTTCTTCTCAAAGGTACTTGCCTTAGACAAAATTTCTACAGCATACTGTTCAATTTCTGACCATTTCTATACTCTCTTCATATACCTTCATTGTTTACTTTCCTCCATCATAATATATTCATGGTATTCATGATACCCTAACATCATACAACTCAAGTCATTATACTTCCATTTTTACTCGTAATCTTGGGCAATCATATACACATGAATCACTTTAGTACGGGTGACCCCCTTCCAAAAAGTCTAGTAAATTCCTAATCCAAACATGGGTTGCAAAGGGTTCAGTAGAAGATTCCTACGATCTCATTAATATTTCCTTTATATCAGAAGCCCTTACAGTTGGTGCTTACTTAGAAGCAACCCTGCTTTGTCCTTTCATTGCTGGTCTAGTCACTTGATAATCCGTTGTGACTTGGCCTCAACTGGCCATACTAAAATAAAAATATATGATTTTAAGGATTGGCTAATTAGCATTACTTTTCTAGCAATTGCCGGTATAGTGTCTTCTTCTTTGATACCTTTCTACCTTTCCAAAAATTTACTTCATATAAGTCTTAATCGACAACTCAACGCCGTCTCCGGTCACCTTTCCTCTCCTTTTATCTCTTCAACTATTCTTATCAATCCCACGTGCCACGCAAGCTTACCATTCCTGGCATAACAACCTTTTCACTTAAGTCAATCCCGGAGTTTCTCAGTCCGGCTAGTTTCTTACTTACATTTCCTGTTTCCGTCCAATCTCACTTCATCATTTTATCTCTACCATCGATTGTAATACTCAGGGTCCGTCTACTAACCCATATGATAGCAACCATACCCAATCCACAGGGTTCGCTCCAGTTTCCATTCTTTTCAATGATGTTCTCTGATAATCAGAAAGACAAGGTTTGCCAAAATTCGTTGAAGTTCTTTCCAGAATCAGGGAAATTTTGGTCAATCTATCCACCTACTGGTAACATTAAGGAGACCAGTTTCGCAACCTGAAGAATAGTTCTATGAACCTCCAAGCAGGTTGAATCATAAGCAGTCATAGTTAACAAAATAATCGTCATCAGATTGGAAGTTTTCCCACTGGAGAGGAACCAATTATATACATCCCTTAGAAGGGAAATCAACAGTTTTAAACTGAAATCTGACACAACGTCCTGATACTTATACATCCTAATATTCAATATTACCACATGTCAGTCTAGCTGACCACTAGTCTCAGAAGGAACATTACCGTCGGAGTTGGTGGTTCCACACACTTGGCACTACTAAGGCCATCCGACCTGGTGGACCGCGCTGTTCGAATGCATCTGCAAGTACTTTGTCGTGCTGCACAAGCACACATCCTAATCCTTTATGCGAAGCGTCGTTGAAAGCACAAAGTCTCCTTTTCCATTAAGCAATGCCAACTCTTGGTCATTACCACTTTCATCTTTTAGCTCTAGGAAGATTTTCTCACATTTTTCTCTTTAACTGCTGATCGTATTACTTGATCCATTATAATTCCGCATCGGAGTAAACTTGTGGCGCCCCCAAATCCGAGGTCAAAGATTCAGGTCGTCACATCACCATCCAACCATATCATACCTGTATTAACTTTACAACTCAACAATACATCCATCCAGACCTCAATCTTACGCACAAACAAGTTAGGGCCTCAGAACCGATAATCAAAAGTAACACTAAATATTACAATTCATCTGTACAATCCAGAATCTTACGCACTTCCACTTATACAACTACACTTGAAGGCAAGTCTTACTATTACAGTTGAAAACCTATCAGACTTACTCTGTAGTATTTATCAGGAACTAAATCATCTCCGGGGTAAATCTTCTACTCCTCTTCTGCTGGTGCGGAGTTAACCGACCAAATTCTTCTTTTTCTGAAAAGTTTTTATAAAGCAAGAATGAGCTAAATAATGCTCAGCAAGTTCACCATTTTGAAAAATAATAATGTGGTTTATTTCGAAAACATTCCCAACTGTATGAGTATATATCTCAGATTTCAAAACATAATTGGACAATATATATGTTCGAGTTTGAATAAAACATTTATACTCACTAAGGAGCTTTAAGAATAACATATGGACCCTTTATAAGGTTCCCATTACAATATATCTCAAGTTTGAAAATATATATACATATCAGTATATCATTTTCGGCAAAACGCTCTACGGTTAACATACTGTACAGGGAATACATCATTGCAAACCTCTTTCCTTCCATTAGCTTAGAAGGTTTCTCATTCAAAAACATTTCAGTTTTGAAATAATTGCAAGAGTGCACTAACACGTGCCAATCTTTATAGAAAATCTTGCAGTTCTAGATACTGCACGATGTCAATATTTTTCTTATCAAAAACCACACTATCGGCAACTTGGCACTTAGGCCCAAGAAGTAGTGTTTGAGTATTTTTCCAAAGTGGAGGATTGGACAGGAAGAAAACATGAAAACCTGACAAGGATTGACGATGATCAGTCGCCACAACCAAGTCAAACAATCCGCGGGTCTTCTCTACTAGTAGAAGGATAGAAACTACATCCGTAACTACCCTCGGGTGAAAATCCTTATATATAAGTTTTGAAAAGTAAACTTGCCTTGGTTAGGGTGGGGTGGTCGAGCTTGCGACGTGGAACGAAGATCTATACATAATCAATATTCGTACGTTAGTACTTAACAACACTACTTAATCGTAAGGTTTTAAAGGATGTAAGACCAACTTAAAGACTCCAATTTGTGACAACTAACCCTCCTATATGACCATGTCTTCACTTTATCACATTCGTTACCCATTCGACTCGAATCCATCCCTCAAACTTGAAACACAAGTGAGTACTCTTAAAACTATGTTAAACTAAGCTCCTAGGTGATTTTTCACTCGCGCGCACTTCGCTTTAACATTTTTATAAAATTGAAAAAAACAAATTTTATTCCAATTCTTTTTGGACAACCTTCACAACTGTATAATCTGACTACCCTGAAATTTTCATAACACTAGCATAATTTTAAGGGGTCCTAACTCAGTTCACAAGTGGACAACACAATGCAGTCTGAATTCCAGAACCATACTGCACTAATCCGGCCATAACTCAAGATCTACACATCTCCTGGGTATGAACCTTATATTTCTAGAAACTACATTCAATTATCTTTCCAACCATATAAATTAGGTCCTCGGGTGACAATATTTAGGGGTTAAAAACCCTCTCACAAGACAGTACATACTCCCAGGATTTAACACAGCACACATCTTTTCTTAAACATTCAAGAACCCACTTTATACATCACATCTACCATGAAAACCACCAAGATTTGTCTCTATAGCAAACATGGGGTTATATAAACTAAGTACAAGCTTTAAAATCACATCAACAACATATAACCTCAAGATTTTCATCATCTATAACTCCTATAACCAAGATATGCACTAAAACTCTTAGATCTAACATTATAAACCATAAACAATCCATGACTAAGAGTGGTTAGAGTTTTATACCTTCCTTGATGTGTGTAATAGCTTTCTAAACCTTGTATAATCCTTGTATAGCCTTGGGTAAGCTTGAATGATCAAAAGAAATGAAGAAAACAAAGTTAGTAATTCGGAGTTATTAGAACCCGACTGAAAGATCATGGAAAACGAGGCCCTTACCGAGATTTTCTGATTGAGGCTTCTAAAGGAAAGTTGTAGAGCATCTTAACAGCTTTCCAACAAGCTAAATAACACCAAATTTCATTGAGGAATGAAGGAGATATGGCCGTTTGAAATTCAGTACAGAAGCTGTCTAGGATTCTGGGCGGCTCGGTTCTTCAACTTTGGGAGGAGATTTGACTAGGCTATACTCTTCATATTGACATGAAATTTTGAGCGAATGTTCTTCATAGTTTGAGGGAGCTGTGGTTAAAATATGGTGATTTTATCATGGATATAAATGGAGATATGAATTTTCTTCTTGAGAGTGTTTCTGCTAGCAGCTTGGAAAGAATGGAGAGAAATGGAGTGTTTTGCTTGCTTCTTGGTTACTTGAAAGGTCAAGTGACAAAATAATGTGATATCTAGATATTATTAGAGATGTATGGCTGATCTTATCACCTTGGGGTTTGTGCAAGGAGTATTGGACAAGCTTGCTAATTGTTTTGTTTCTTGTTTGATGTGTGGTTTGAATTATGGTATGTATTATTGATATGTATTGATATGTATATCATTCACATGTCTCCACCCTAGTCTAGTAGCCTAGGTTCAAGCCATACCTCCTTGTCCCCTAAAGTACGGTGCACATTCTTTACACTATTCATCTAGTTACTTTTTGCTTTCTAGTTTACTCTCCTAATTATCTAGTTACATGATACTTGCATGTAATATCCTTTCTTGTATTTTTATTTCTCCACCAATGGTTGTCACTTAATCTTTGATTCCTCAAAATTAATATCTCATTTCTTGAATATAATAATATATAATTCACTGCCCGGTCAAATATTACACCAGAATACAAATAGGAATTTCTGAATTCCGATCGTCTTTACATACACTTATTTGCTCCGTGAATCACTAATATGACTTCAAAATATCCATACCATGCCTTGTACATAGGGTGGCATGAAAATTTTCTTGGTCCTCAAAATCACTATTCATCCATAAATTACTATTCATGCATGACAAACACTATTCACGTATATACTTATTCTTAATAAGAAAAGTTTTAATTCTACCGAAAATTTGGGTTCTTACAATCTCCCCTCCTTAAAAGATTTTGTCCCGGAATCAGTTTAGGAATCACTGGGGTTACCCCTTCTTTGTTTCACTCTTTTGACTTCAAGGTGGATTCTTTCACATCTTGATTTTCTCACAATTCCTTATTAGTTTGAAAACCTTGTTCCTCAGTACTTGTTCTTTTCTATCCATGATTTCCACGGGTTGCTCCACATAGGTCAAGTCTGGTTATAGGTCCACTTGGTCGTACTCTATCACATGCCGATAGTCGGTATGGTAGGGTCGTAACATAGACACATGAAACACATTATGAATTTGCTGCAAGCTTGGGGCAAGGCTAACTCGTAGGCTAACTTCCCAATACGCCTCAAAATCTAAAAAGGTCCAATAAACCTCAGACTTAGCTTCCCTTTCTTACCAAACCACATCAATCCATTCCAGAGGGATACCTTTAGCATCACGAAGTCTCCCACCTCATACTCCTTTGATATCTCATAAAATTTGACCATTCGAAATAATGGGTTTCAAAAAAAAAAAAATTAATGACTTTTACATACACTCGTCTGTACCGTAAAGACGTAATATCAATTCGAAATCTTCATTTAATAATTCGTACATATCGTGATTGCAAAATTTTCTCATCCACCCATAAAATTACTATTCATCCAGGTTTCGAATATTCACAAAAATTAGGGCTATTGCAGTCTCATCTCCTTAAAAGGATTCTATCTTAAGAACCTAAGGAAAATAGTTGTGGATACAATTCCAACTTTACCCTTTCCAACTCTCAGGTTGACACTTCAACCCTTTTGTTCTCTCACCTTGGTCTCACCAACGCTTTAATGTTGTTTCTCAACGCATACTCTCCTCGACCTGTATTCCTTATCGGTTGTTCTATGCATGAAAATTTCTATCCTAATACTTATACATTCCTCTACTACCTTGTTCATAGTATCCGTGTTGAGTCTTTGTATTGTTGGCCCGTGAATACTTTGTGGTCGTGTTTTATAATCTGAGACAACGTCAATACGCATGGTATTCCTCATATTCCTTGGCCTGATTAGCACGCATGTGTTGCCTCCCGTCAGCCGTTACCACTTTCTATAGGTACTGTGTAGTCTTCGGTATACGTGAAACCAGTTCAGCTACTATGTCCCTCGTTCATTGACTTCTTCGTAACGCAAGAAAAGCGAAACTTCTTCTTTCGCAGTACGCTTTACAAGAGATGTCCTTACGTTCGCATGGTGATGATCGTGATAACAACATTCATTTCATGGATAAGTTTTTATTCTCGACTGCCCCGTGAAACCTAAGGCACGACACTAAATATAAATTCGATCGTCTGGACAATTCTTCTTCCCTGTCCGTCAGCCACAGATCAAATTAGTACATACGCTCAATCTCTTTGTTAAATATACTTGAAAGCACCTTCAATATTCGAAGTTTAACCTTAAGTCTTTATCTGACGTAATCGCTGCAGAAGTTTTATATTGCACCACCATCTCTTCCGTATATAATTCGATAATCTTCTAAATGGAAAGTCTCTCGTAGGTAAATCACTTGGTCCAACAATTATAAATCAACTAGGGCCATCTCTTGGCTCGGTCTTCGGCGACCTACTTATGAAATTCATTATAATTTTTTCCACGTTAAAGATTTTCTACAGGCGGAATTAATCCACTAGATCTCTATCATTCTGCTTTTGACATGTCACGTTTGTACTTAATAGTTTGCCAATACCATTCTTCATATCCGTTTGCCAAACATTCTCTTAATTCTCTATACATCTTTGTCCTTCCCCATAATTTAGTCATTTTCCTCTAACATTATTCTTTATTGTATATACTCTATTTTCTTGGTCAATACTGACTGAATTCCAATTTCGAATAATCCCTTCTATAGGTATCGGCCACCATACTGGCCTTTCCTGGGTAATAACAAATTTCTCCATTATACTCCCTGCTCCCTTTCGTCACCTTCTCTTTCTTATGTTTAGTTTTAATATGAAGATATACTTATGGCACTTGTGGAAAACTTTCACACTTTTCTCATAAATTTAACGTCTCAGTTTTATGCGTGAACGCCATCATGACTAATCCCAAACTCACGGTTAGTATATCCTATCCCGTAACCTTTATGTTGTTTAGAAGTATAGGCTATCATCCCCTTTCTACTGCATCAGCACACCTCTTAAACTCTTGAAAGACGCATCATCGTGACTCTCAAAGTCCTCTTTTTATCATCAAGTATAGCTAACAACGAGGTTGTTGCTAATATCTCATTTCATTCCAAAACTTTGTTCATTAATCCATAAAGGCTTCTGACTCATTAGTCCACTCAAATGGTACTACCATAATTTTATAACGTTTGTATTAGTGTGAAATGCCAACATTGGCACAGTACAGAGGTCGATCTTGAGTTGGTGAAACCCGCTTTTCAACCTTATCTTTGAAAAACAACTACGCATTTTAACTGGTCAACAATTCCTACATCTCCAGTTAGGGGTATCGATTCTCGATGGTATATGTAAGATGTCATACGCTCTTCCTCTTTCACAACTGGCGCCAATCAGTCTGAGGCCTGCATGCTGCTCCGATTCCCAATAAACTTGATTAGGTGGTAATCTCGAAGGATCATTGGGATATATCCATGCATCCATTTGCTATTAGGGGCCTTTTAAACTTTATGTCTCTCTATGTGCATCAATCCCTTTTAGATAAGTAAAGCTTCACATTCTTGCCACGATATTTCTTCCTTTCTTGTCCATCTCACTTCCATGTTAGTTTCCTCTAAGGATATGTCTTACATCGCAATCGATTTGAATTTCTTGGATCAGGAAAAGACTTGGTAACTCCAGAATTCATTAATATAACATCCTGACAACGGTTGGTAGGAGCGTACTCCCAACCACCTCATCATTTCTTATAACTTTCCTCACACTAATATTATAGGTCTTGTGGTATGCCCCGACATGTTATTTCTACTTTAATAATTACTCGGCATAACGCTCTGGCTGCACAATTACAACATTTGGTTTTTGATCTCATATTGGTGTAACGGTTCATAATTGTACCTCCCGTTCACCTTAGAGTAATCACTTTGAAAGGAATGGTTTCAAAATAACAAGGTCCAATAGATAATTTCAATAAGAATTCCACATTGGATGTTCCAAGAATGTTGATGGTTCCAAATACTAGGAGTCTCAATTTTCGGAGATGTAAGGATGGACAGAAAGAGTACAACAAGGTTTATTCCTTCAGGTCCTGATAATTCTGTAATATGATATCATAGAGAATGTTGCACGAGGGCAAAGATTGTTGGATACAAAAGTCATAAAGACGGTCTTTATACAATTCTTACATCGGGTGGATACTTTTCCTCCTGAATAATAAGAGGAAATCTAAAGTCGCATTGATGAAGGTCAGCCAATAGAAAGAAATTCTACTCCATGACAATTAAAGAATGAAGTAGTTTGTCATTCAAGTGATCAATGGTTTCAAATGAATTCTCATTGTATGAATGAAAGAATAAAATATTCAAGTGATATAAAGTCTGATACGAAGATGGGTAAGAGTTCAAGTCGAGTGGGCGACCTCACTAGGTCTCAATCAAGTTATTCATCGAACTTTCATCATCATGCTTTACCGTAGGCAAAATGCATGGCAGAATTGCTGAATAAATTAAATTGGAAGTTGGACCAGTGAAACAATAACTAGTCCTTTTCAAGAAACACTAGCAACTAGCTAGACAAAATTTGCTAGTCCACCTGTTTGAGACATCACCACTAGCTAGGACAATTAGCTAAATGTTCTTCATAATGACACACTGGTGACTAGTCAGAACAATCAACTAGTCATTCATATTGACATATCAACTAGCCGGTTTCGATTGGCTAGAACGAAATCTCAACATCGTAGCCACTAAAGAAACTTTAGGCTACTCGGACCATGAATTGAAATAAGAGGTTAATAAATTTGAAAAAGGAAAATACAGAATTTGAAGGGAATGTTCTAGGTATCGGAACAATCGATAACCTCTCATCAAATATTACTTATCAGTGAAACGATCCACCCAAGGGTGCCTCCGTACACATGCTTTATCAGATCCTACAATAGAATTAAATTCGGAATACCAATATCAAAATGATATCCTTACTATGATTTCAATGTACAATGTACAATCTTATCTTGAATAGAAGAAAAGAATTCATGAGGGATGTCTGGGCATTAGATCATCCGTGTCCTTAGTAATTTGTTAAATATTTATGAGCTCAACTGAAGAGTGCAAGTATGAAAGAAGCAATCAAATATCAATATTCGTTAAGTAATATTCGTCAATTAATTAAGGAAATATTTGTTGAACATTCCTTGGATAATTGAAAGAAAGTGTAAATAGGCCTGAGCCGAACAAGATCATCATAAATTTTTGAATAGAATGTTCATGGATCAAATAAAATTACTTCGGATAAGTCCTGCTTTAGGGAAAGTATATCACTGGTTGTTATTCCACAAGTTGAAGTAGAAAGCTAGAAGGGTTACCTGATATAAACTAATCGAGGTAACAGGGTTAATGAACAGTTTAAAATGAAGTAGTGCACCTTCCGGTAGTTACCAAAATAAGTTAATAATCATTCGTGCATCTCATTATCACCATTATGAGGGTAACTCCATCTCTTCGTCTTCGTAATACAAGACACCAACTAGTGCGTCTCTCAATCATCATCTTAAAGTCATTTATCGAGTTGGGGTTTCACAAATATATCTGTCATTTCCGTGCTTTATCTTGAAGACCAAGCTTCACATCATTCCGGGGACACCTGCTAAGTCCATCGGGTCCTACTTCATGCCTTCCGACATGAATCACAAGTGGCCAGTTCCCCCTGGGAACAGATCAAAGAGATCTCTCAGGGATCTCAGTGCAGTCCATAGGTTCAGTGGCGGGTGTGTGTATGTGAACATATACCAAAAATATTGAGGTCTACAATACATATATACATAGTCCCTGATAACATCTCTATCAAAGGATCTCACTCTAGACCCACTGGTCTTTTCTTTTGGTAGACTCTGAGATCAATGTATCGCTCTTTGCAACCATATTCAACTTCTCTTGAGTCCCTTTGTTAATTCTACTTGTTTGTTCTCTAAGTTAAACTACCATGCTCTAGCGTCCGAATCATGCATGGAATTATCTAGCACGCTCGTCTTATGATAACATTCTCGTATAACACATGTAAAATTTGCCATCAAGGGTAATGAAATCCACAACGACATAGTGACCAACTTTCAGGTAAACCCGTTACTTATCGAAAATCGGATCTTATAACCAAAGTAAAATACTTTCATTATTCCAAGTACTAAGTACCCTTAATTATGTAGGGAAGTCTAAACTTCTTGATTCTTAAAATGCCGCCTCCTAAACTGTGGAGGACTATGGGCCACAAAATTTATGCCAGCCTAGTCATCCGATCATATGGGCAATATCGCCTCTACCTCAGCTGCTCTTGAGATTTCGCTCTGCTTCCTATATCATTACCTATGATAGGTCATGTACGACTCTCAAACCTCTATTCATCATTCTGAAGGTCTCTAAGGATTCTATCGACCCTAGTATAATACCTCCAGTAAACACTCCGGTCCATTCTACTCACCGGTACCTCTTCCGGTAGTCCAATAATAAGTTTACTACGATCTCGTATGTCATTCTCCTACTTAGACTTAACTCTCAACACTCTCGTTTCTGAGTACTGTAACTTATTGCTCTGATACCATTTCTGTGGCGCCCCCAAATCCGAGGTCAAAGATTCAGGTCGTCACATCACCATCCAACCATATCATACCTGTATTAACTTTACAACTCAACAATACATCCATCCAGACCTCAATCTTACGCACAAACAAGTTAGGGCCTCAGAAACGATAATCAAAAGTAACACTAAATATTACAATTCATCTGTACAATCCAGAATCTTACGCACTTCCACTTATACAACTACACTTGAAGACAAGTCTTACTATTACAGTTGAAAACCTATCAGACTTACTCTGTAGTATTTATCATGAACTAAATCATCTCCGGGGTAAATCTTCTACTCCTCTTCTGCTGGTGCGTAGTTAACCGACCAAATTCTTCTTTTGCTGAAAAGTTTTTATAAAGCAAGAATGAGCTACATAATGCTCAGCAAGTTCACCATTTTGAAAAATAATAATGTGGTTTTGTAAGAACCCCAAATTTTGGATATAATTAAAACTTTTTATTAAGTAATGATAAAATGAGGAACAATGATTCCGACAACAAGGTCACCAGCTCTAATGAATGGTGGTTTCAAAGAACAATGATTGTAATGAATGGATATTGCTTTGGACAATGATCCTGATGCATTGGTATATTGTCAGAATAGAGTAATTCGATGGTTGAGGACCTAGATAAGAATAATCTACCATCCAGGAAGGAGCTAATGGATCCTGGAAGGGAAATGAGTACGTGCATAGTGTTTCCCATACGTGCATAGTATTTCCCGTACGTGCATAGTGTTTCCCGTACGTGCATAGTGTTTCCCGTACGTGCATAGTGTTTCCTGTACGTGCATAGTAATTTGGTGGATGAATAGTGATTTTGTAAGTTGGAAAACTTTTCACGCCACCCTATGTACGGGACGTGATATGGATGTTTCGAAGTCATATTAGTAATACGCGGAGGAAATAAGTGAATGCAGAGACGATCGGAATTCAGAAATTCCAAATTCTTTTTCGGTATAATATTTGACCGGACAGTGGATTAAATATTATTATAATCCAAGAATTGAGATATTAACTTTAAGGATTTGATATTTTGGGATGTTATTATATTTGATTTAAGAATGAAGGTAGGAAACCACTGAGGCAGTGAATCAAGCGTTCTAGAAACCGCTAAAACGTTATAACGAGATTAATCAATAAAGCGAACGAATCCTAGATTACGGATTAAGTTCGTATCGAGATTAAATATCCTACATGGTCATCACGAGGATTATATTAAGGATTGGGGAAGGTATTATGAATATCGAGAAATTTCCCGGTAAACCCTAGAGGTGAAACTACTTAGTTATTCGTCCGAACGATCAATGAATTGAGCAATAAACGGACAAAGAAACAAGCAGGGAATCAAGATACATGCATGTAGTGGTGGAAAATATCTAGCAAACCAAGTGATGACTCATGCAACTAGCATACTTAGCAAGGAAACTAGTACTTAGAAAGCAAACCATTTAGTTAGCTTATAACCATACAAAACACAACACTTGTCTTGCAAAAATACATCATCTAGTGCATCATCACTTTATTAAAGTAAAAAGAGATGAGATATTATCCAAGGCTCATCCACTTTATGCATTATTCCAAGAAAAACCACAAGAACACATCAAACTCTCTCTAGCTTTACCATTCGAATTTTTCCTTAATTCCAAGGGGGAAATCCCACTTCCAACCATCATTTGATCTTGTAATTTTTATGGTAAGTCCTATATTTCATAAAAGTGATACCCTAGAAATTTTAGCTTCAAATTCCTTAGTTTCCATTTTCAAAAAAATCATGAAAGAGGAGGATGAATAGTAACCTTCTTGAATTAACTTTGTTTATCTTGATTTCCATGATGATCTAAGGTTTGTTAAGGCTAGGAAAGGCACATACAAGGCTTATTAAAGCTAGGACATATCCCAAGGAAGGTAATCCACTTGAAACCCTAGATCTTGTTTTGAGAATTATGCATGTTCTTGATGGATTTAAGCTTGGTAATGATGTTAGTATGTTATAAGCATGATTAGTTAAGTGATTTAGTGATTTTGGTAACATGATGATTATAGTGGTAAAGTAGATGTTCTTGGACAGATTTGGGATGAGAAATATGTGTATGAGTTGTATTGATGCCCGGTGTGGCTTGGTTGTGTTGCTATGATTTTTAGAACGTTCGATTTATAGCCGTCGTAATGCCGAAATTTTGTTAACACTTAGAAACCAAGCATGGCAGTTGATATAATTTCCTGATCTTGATAATATTATGACTGGCCCTTGTAGTTCTTGAGTCATAGATCATTTTGGAAAAAGAATCGAATCAAACAGACTTACGGTTTAGGATTTATGGCCGATTTACTAAAAGTAGTTCGAATCCGTAAACGAAAGTTCGTAACTGAAATTGAACCCTCGTAAAATATGTAAAGTCATGACGAATCTTGGTAAATAAATACTAGAGGTAAAAAGGAAGGTGTGAAAGAAAACCGTATGTCAAAAGGATCATTTTTCGATTTATTAAAAATATTCGAGTCGAGGTTAAACGCGAACGAACCCCTAAAAGACGACTCTATTATAACTTCGGTAAAACACTTAGTAAACGGGCGATAAAACTCGGAGCATAATATTGGTTTGTAACGATCAACCTTAGAACTCATATGACTTAAGTATGTCCCAAGTATAAGTGCAGTGACATGTCGTATTAACGAACGAATGTCGGGTCGGATCAGTGATAATAAGTAATCCACTAAAAAGGGGTATAACGAGATAACTCGAGAACGTGTTTCGAATTAAGTATAACTTAACTTTTAATATGTTAAGTGATTAATCCCGAATGCCTTGGCTATTTATAGATCACCAAGCTGAACCGGGACCCGCTACCACTACCCCTTACCGTACTCGACTACCAGGCAAGTTTCAATTCCCTTCTTTTAGGCTGTTGTTGTGATTGAATAAATATATATATATGATTGCTGATATACATATGCCATTGCATGCATGCCTACTTTCAAGTTGAATTGATATACTTGTTCCCTGAATGTTATTGTTGGCTTATAAGCTAGATAGTTATACATCAGTTATAAGCCGGTTATTGTAAGACCCTCATAGAAGGGCGTATACATCTTATTCATCAAATATAGACCGGGAGTCAATATTTCTTGATATATCGAGATTACCTCGGAGGAAAATATTTAAGTAAATATTTTCCATTATTCGGGCGACGAATATTATTGAATATTCGTTCGAGATTATTTATTTTAACGATCTTTACTTCAAATAATTATTTGAACGTAACTATTCGACGAATAATAATTTTAATATTCATTCAGAGTCGAATTATTTATCGATTATTATTGCGAATATTCTTCTAAAGGTTGGACTACTAAATGAATATTAATTGGATATTCATTTAGAATATTATTCATTAAATGAATATTACTTTTGAGTATTCATTTAAGACAGTAATTACCTATCGAATATTATTTTAATGTTCATCTGAAACTTGATTTATTTATCGAGTCTTATCTCGAATATTCCTTTAAAGTTTGGATTACTAAATGAACATTACTTGATATTCATTTAGAATATTATCCATTAAATGAATATTACTTTATCAATATTCATTTAAATTCCTAATTAATTATGAATATTATTTTGAATATTCATCCAGGGTTCTATTTAATCATCGAATATTATTTTAAATATTTTAAATATTCCTTTCAGGTCTTATTAATTAATGAATATTATTTGGAATATTCATTTGAGAGATACTCTGATTAAAGATATTCTTTCATATTCCTAAATATTCCGTAAAATATTTTAATTCAATAAATATTCTCTGAATATTTATTCCATACTTAGAATAACCTCGATAAGGTTCATCTTCTTCGATTATTACAGAAAATATTTCGGAGTCATATTATTATTAATCTTATATCAAGAAAGGTTCTCAGACATCATTCTTCTTTGAGTCTATCTCCTTAATAATAGGGAACCTTACTTGGAAAATGTTATTTATCTTGTCGACTTCCCGGTCATAAAGTATTCCCTTCACTCGCAACTCGGGTGCTGTTGACTTATTAAGTCGTTGCTTACCTTCTCATCTTTCGAGGGGTAAGATTACTGGAACAAGTTGATATCCGTTACCAAGTAATAGCTTGGGAGTTATTGGTAAATTTTCCTTTCCAACTAGATACGACTACTTTGTGGAGTCTTATCAACAAGTATTATACTTGGGGAAAGGGGGACGAACGTTACATTCAGAATCATGAATTCTATTTGAACTAGGAGTCGTGTAAGAGGCCGAGTAGCGCCGGTCCATCCCCTTTGGCCCAACCGTTGGCCGGGGAGAGCTAGCAAGGCGGTATACAAGTAAAGCCGTCAGTTCTTCCTTCTACCGGTAGTAAATCTAAATTGAGCTGTACGATCTCGACTGATCATCAAGATTGGAACAGCGGGCGCGGTGAATACTCCATCATTGGTTCATCATCCAAATTTATTTATTCCCTACAACATGATTACTGTTGGCAGAGTTGGAAAAGGGTCATAACTGGAATTGCAACCTTTTCTTGCAAACTCCTCTTCTTAATAACAATAAGAATATCTCGCTTACTTTGATGTAGCAGATATTTCTACAAACAAATACTTTAAGTTACCTTGTAACTTCATCGTTCATATTATACTGGCATCATTTCCGTAAATGCATGGCATATGGTTTGAAAGATACTTTTGAACTGTTATATATTATTGTTCAGTTATATATTATTGTTGGTGGGCTATTGCTCACCCTTGCTTTATTATTATATCACAACAACAGCTAGACCAGATGACTCGCACAAGGCGCACTCGACGCGGGCGAGGACGATGAGACTACCAGAGCTGAAAAAGAAGCTATTGGTAGGATATATTTATTCTTTCAGTACCAAGAATATGGTCTAGTATGACTTATGTAAATGGATGGCAAAGAGTATGTATTTATATTGAAATTCTTTTGGATTGTAAGAACTCATAATGTGATTAATAAAAAATTTGATTTTTACTCTGATTTCATCTCTGGGACTATAACGGGTGTGTTTTATATTGTTGTGTTGGGTCGTAGAGACGTAATTTATTTTATGTTAAGGAAAGTTCAATTGTTGTGGATAGAATTGGAAACCGTAACCACCGGATCCCGGACCCCGGATCTGGGGGTGTTACAGAAGTGGTATCAGAGCATACGTTATAAACCCCAGAGATGAGGCGACGTTAAAACAATAAATTCACTAAGATAATAAGAACTCTTGCCAAGTTCATAGTCGGACTACTTAATGTAGTGATGACCTATAAAACCCTTATGGGAACTATTAAGTATCATGATAGTAACTTAGCTCGATATCGCATCGACAAGTAAGGCAACAGACCTTGAGGCATACGAGTAGCAGCGCGATGATGATTTATTATATGCTGAAGATCAGCAGGTAAATTCCATAGAGTACCCTACTAGAGACCCGGAAGAGGTTCCAGCAGATAAGTAAAATCTTGTTAGGATAAGGAGCTTACCCTCGAGGAATGAGGGCTGTAGCCAGAAAGACTGAGATGATTAAGGTATAGTGCTCAGAAAAGTGGGCATAAAGAACTAAGCTATTAGCAAGAGAACTGAAGATTCATGTTGGATTCGTGGCTGGACTACTGGAGGTAGTACCAGCAAGTAAGACGGATTGGAAGAATTACTTGAGATCTTATACGGGAATAGATGAGAATCATTAGAGACTTTCATATTAACGAAAAGAGTGCTAGAAGGATGTATGATTATCAAAGGCATCGATATAAGGCGAGGAGCAGAGTCCCTAGGAATAGTTGAGAAGAGGCAGTAAGTGCCATATCATTTGATAAATGAATAAGTATGAATATTGTCAGTAATAATTCGCCATGAGAAGGCAGATGTCATAGGTTGTAATTTATGGAACCAAATTGAGGTTGATGAAGTTGTTTTATTCAGGAAAATGTCCATTTTATGAATGAATCAGTTAGAAAGTGAAAACATTGGGAAGTGACAGCGTGATTGGATAAAGTTATATAAGGAAGTAGTATGCAAGACAATGATCTCAGAACCTACCGGAAGATAAGACCAGTGAGTCAAGATGAACTCGTAATGAGACTACTGCCAGAGACTAAGTATAGGGTTAATTTCAACTCAGTGAAATGATGAACCAGAAACGTTAGATGCATGTGATTCAGAGGAATATAAAATTCTTTCTTTTCTTTGAATTGATTATAGTAGTTACCTTAAGTTTACTCCGACGCGGAATTATAACGGATCAAGTAATACGATCAGCAGTTAAAGAAAAAAAATGTGAGAAAATCTTCCTGGAGCTAAAAGATGAAATTGGTAATGACCAAGAGTTGGTATTGTTTAATGGAAAAAGGGAGACTTTGTGCTTCCAATGACGCTTCGCATAAAAGATTAGGATGTGTGCTTGCGCAGCACGACAAAGTACTTGCGGATGCATTCGGACAGCATGGTTCACCAGGTTCGGATGGCCTTAGTAGTGCTAATTTTTGTGGAACAACCAACTCCGACGGTAATGTTCCTTCTGAGACTGGTAGTCAGGTAGACTGACATTTGGTAATATTGGATATCAGGACGTATAGATATCAGGACGTTGTGACAAGTTTCAGTTTAAAACTGTTGATTCCATTCTAAGGGATGTATATAATTGGTTCCTCTCCAGGGGTTAAATTTCCAACCCGATGACGATTATTTCGTTAATTATGACTGCTTACGGTTCTACCTACTAGGAGGTTCATAGAACTATTCTTCAGGTTTCGGAACTGGTCTCCTTAGTGTTACCAGTCGATGGGTAGATTGATCAAAATTTCCCTGAGTCCGGAAAGGAATTCGGTGAATTTTGGCAAACCTTGTCTTTCTGATTATCAGAGAATGTCATGGAAGAGAGTAAAAATTGGAGCAAACCCTGTGATTTGGGTAAGGATGCTGTAAAATGGGTTAGTAAACGGACCCTGAGCATTACAATCGACGGTAGTGATAAAATGATGAAGTGAGATTGGACGAAAATAGGAAATGTAAGTAAGAAACTAGCCGGACTGAGAAATTCCAGGATTGACTTAAATGAAAAGGCTGTTGTGCCAGGAATGGTAAGCTTGTGTGGCACGCAGGATTGATAAGAATAGTTGAAAAGATAAAAGTGGAGGAAAGGTGACCGGAGACGGTGCCGAGTAGTCGATTAAGACTTATATGGAGTAAAGTTTTGGAAAGGTAGAAAGGTATCAAAAAAGAAGGCACTATGCCGGCAATTGCTAGAAAAGTAATGCTATTAGCCAACCCCTAAAATCATATATTTTTATTTTTGTGTGGCCAGATGAGGCCAAGTCACAACGGACTATAAAGTGACTAGACCAGCAATGAAAAGACAAAGCAGGGTTGCTTCTAAGTAAGCACCGACTGCAAGGGCTTCTGATATAAAGGAAATATTAATGAGATTGTAGGAGTCTTCTACTAAACCCTTTGCAACCCATGTTTTGATGGGGAATTTACTAGACCTTTTTGGGATGGGGTAACCCGTACTAAAGTGACTCATGTGTATATGGTTGTCCAAGATTACGAGTAAAATGGAAGTATAGTGACTTGAGATGTATGATGTTAGGGTATCATGAATACCCTGAACATATTACGACTAAGGGAAGTAAACAACGAAGGTTTATGAAGAGAGTATAGAAATGGTCAGAGATGGATCAGTATGCTGTAGAAATTTTGTCTAAGGCGAGTACATTTGAGAAGAACGATAAGTACTAAGAGATTCACGTTGAACTCGACCAATATCTTCCAAAACATCCTTGCTGCCATTACCAAGTTCTGTAAGAGAGGAGATAGGCATACGTTGCCTTTTTGGAAGGCCAAATAGGCTGACAACTATCTGAAAGAAGAGGATGGCATTAAGCCACCGATCGATTATCAAATGAGAATGATTGAAAAGAGACCTTTATTAAGGATACATGATCTGATTGCCAATTATAAGATGCAAGAATTCTTTGGCAGTTGAATTAAGGATAGGATATCCATAAATTAAGACAAACCCTAGGGAATGCACAAGGGGTGGCATTAACCCTAATAACGACATTATGACTTCAGATGATATGAGTTGGACTTGCTAAGGCAACAATGACCGGTAAGGATTATAAAAAAAAAAGAGTTCTGGAAAGAACATAGATAGAATTATTAGAGTATTGATCAATGACATTTTGATATACCCTGTACCCAGAAAATATAGGAGGAAGGATGAGGATGACCTATGAAACCTTACAAGGAAAAAGGTAATATTCCGAACTTCAAAATGGAAGTTTGGTAAGGAATGTATGACATAGTAACAGTAATGCCAGATGAGGCATGTATGAGACCATGAGGAAGTATGGATTGAACCTATAAAGGTTGAGATTATCCTAAGATAAGGAAAGAACTAAGAAGAGAAGTATCCTAAGTAGGATTGGGAATAAACGTGATAAAGTTCCCACGGGTAGGTGGAAGCAATGACTTATGGAGAAAGACTGTTAAATATATTTTTCTCCATCAGCAGAGCTTAAGGGAGAATGCTTTCACCCAAAAATGATGGGAATGAGGTAGAAATGTTTGAATTGGAATATATCCAAGGAACAAGGATTACCAGAAATTATTATTATCAGGAAAGGCCAATGAGGTGGCCGACAGTCTAAGTATAAAGGAATAATTATAAATGTTCATACCGAAGAAACAAAATGATATTTGGAAAGACCTTGAAGGTCATATTGGAGTGGAGGAAGTTACATTCCTTTTGATGATTGTGCAAGAATCGAAGGTAATAATAGTTTAAGTAAAGATTCGATTCCTGATGGAGTCTTAAGCATATTACGTACCTTAGAAGGTCCCGTTTTGAGGCAAACCAAGACCATGGTACAAAATTGATGAATTAAACCGTTAAGTTTCCAGTCTTTTATGGAAGATGCATAAGTGATAGTTTCATCAACCGGACCTAGCTGCGATGCCTGAAACTCTTCTGCAATTCTATCTACTTCATGTTATATCTACATCAAGTTCAGGAAGTGTTCCTTATGGATAAGGAATAGTGATTACTTTGTCTCCCTAAGGGATTTGAAACCCGTAGGGTTAGCTATTAATGCACTACGTAAACAACAAGTGATGGTGATTCTTCTAAGAAAGTAGATGACAATGTAAAGATAAAGAAAGTGCTGCCATTGATTAACTAAATGGCATGTTGATGAATGACAAACAAGTTTATGTTAGTGTACTTCTGCGCAAACAAGATAGAGAATATGAGGTTGATGATTTATGATGTTAAAGATATTCCCATGGAAAGAATTAATGAGACTTGGAGGGAAGGGCGGTTGAGCCCGAGACTTATTGGGCCACCTGAGAGTTTAAAAGTGTTCGGACGGCGGTATTCGAGCCAGCCTTTCCCCCAAAACTAATAGCACGGTCATAACGGGTTTTCATGTGGCCAGGCTATGCCAGTAAAATGCAGATGCTCGATAGATGATAAGAGCATGAGCCGGTAGATATACGACCTGGTCTGACTTACGAAAGACAACCTGTGGAAAACCACGGATAGAAAAGAACAAGTAATGAGAAACAAGTTCGGCAGAAAAAGATTATATTGGATCTAAGTTAAAGAAATCGGCAAGACTTAGTTCGGAGGTTTAAATTGGAATAATGTGATGATTACGGAGTAAATGTGACGGGATACCAATAAGGAGGTGCCAAGTGCAAAAGATGTCTCAATAAAGAGATGAAGGTGAAAGTAAATAACCGAAGTAAATAAGAATCAAATAATAAGAAGGATGTGATTGATAAAGAAAAGACTGGGAAAGCAACTATGGAATGAGAAGCAAGGAATGTTATGAATGGGTTTTCTAATGAATTCTCAGGATGACAACCGGATAGTGTCAATATTATAGTTATGAAAAAGCTAGTAACATGATATGGGATGTCAGTAATAATGATGTCAAGTGAGAAATCTAAGATTTAACTTAAAAGGTTGAAGGATTTCCTGAATGTGAGTATCGCTAAGATTGAACAAGAGTATTTGTCCATAGAATAATGGACAAAGCAGCAAGATATGTTGACACGTGAGATTGCGATCAAATAGTATTGGATATAATTATGATTAATTTCTTCTTTGATAAACCTCTATAGTTCAGAGGTAAATTCTGAGTATGATATTCTACAATCATGAAAGCTTTCTATAATCCTTTAGAACTCTTTTCTCTTCTTCTCTCTTATTCATCTTCTTTATGAATTGAGAAGAACAACCCTTTTAGGAGGGGAGGTACTGCTACGTGACTATCTATCTATGTGATAGAAGTCTAAGTGGAATACCATGACTTGTTTAATTGCTTGTCAAGTACTAAAGGCTGGCCCCCTTCTGTACTAACTATGCAATATAACAAATGTTCAATTGATCATAGTGATCTCTCAATAAATCTTTCCACTTCTCTATACTGATCGAGATTGCGAAAATTAAAGCGATCAGGAAATGCACAGTACGAGCGAGGTTACCTCCGAATTCGCAGTATGATAGTGATACCAATGTTACTGCAGGTATCAATAAGGATAAGATTGAGTAAGAGCATAATATGGATAGTGTGTGGTACAAAAAGTAGCAATGCTGATGGAAAAAGGATAAAGTTTCGATTGTAGCATTAGGAGATGTGCTGAGAAAGGGTAGAACGACTAAGAATTTACCGGGAAGCTAAAAAGTGAACGACAGGAAAACGACTCTTTGCTTCCTATCTAATTCCGGGACGGAATCCTTTTAAGGAGGGGAGACTGTAAGAACCCCAAATTTTGGATATAATTAAAACTTTTTATTAAGTAATGATAAAATGAGGAACAATGATTCCGACAACAAGGTCACCAGCTCTAATGAATGGTGGTTTCAAAGAACAATGATTGTAATGAATGGATATTGCTTTGGACAATGATCCTGATGCATTGGTATATTGTCAGAATAGAGTAATTCGATAGTTGAGGACCTAGATAAGAATAATCTACCATCCAGGAAGGAGCTAATGGATCCTGGAAGGGAAATGAGTACGTGCATAGTGTTTCCCATACGTGCATAGTATTTCCCGTACGTGCATAGTGTTTCCCGTACGTGCATAGTGTTTCCCGTACGTGCATAGTGTTTCCTGTACGTGCATAGTAATTTGGTGGATGAATAGTGATTTTGTAAGTTGGAAAACTTTTCACGCCACCCTATGTACGGGACGTGATATGGATGTTTCGAAGTCATATTAGTAATACGCGGAGGAAATAAGTGAATGCAGAGACGATCGGAATTCAGAAATTCCAAATTCTTTTTCGGTATAATATTTGACCGGACAGTGGATTAAATATTATTATAATCCAAGAATTGAGATATTAACTTTAAGGATTTGATATTTTGGGATGTTATTATATTTGATTTAAGAATGAAGGTAGGAAATCACTGAGGCAGTGAATCAAGCGTTCTAGAAACCGCTAAAACGTTATAACGAGATTAATCAATAAAGCGAACGAATCCTAGATTACGGATTAAGTTCGTATCGAGATTAAATATCCTACATGGTCATCACGAGGATTATATTAAGGATTGGGGAAGGTATTATGAATATCGAGAAATTTCCCGGTAAACCCTAGAGGTGAAACTACTTAGTTATTCGTCCGAACGATCAATGAATTGAGCAATAAACGGACAAAGAAACAAGCAGGGAATCAAGATACATGCATGTAGTGGTGGAAAATATCTAGCAAACCAAGTGATGACTCATGCAACTAGCATACTTAGCAAGGAAACTAGTGCTTAGAAAGCAAACCATTTAGTTAGCTTATAACCATACAAAACACAACACTTGTCTTGCAAAAATACATCATCTAGTGCATCATCACTTTATTAAAGTAAAAAGAGATGAGATATTATCCAAGGCTCATCCACTTTATGCATTATTCCAAGAAAAACCACAAGAACACATCAAACTCTCTCTAGCTTTACCATTCGAATTTTTCCTTAATTCCAAGGGGGAAATCCCACTTCCAACCATCATTTGATCTTGTAATTTTTATGGTAAGTCCTATATTTCATAAAAGTGATACCCTAGAAATTTTAGCTTCAAATTCCTTAGTTTCCATTTTCAAAAAAATCATGAAAGAGGAGGATGAATAGTAACCTTCTTGAATTAACTTTGTTTATCTTGATTTCCATGATGATCTAAGGTTTGTTAAGGCTAGGAAAGGCACATACAAGGCTTATTAAAGCTAGGACATATCCCAAGGAAGGTAATCCACTTGAAACCCTAGATCTTGTTTTGAGAATTATGCATGTTCTTGATGGATTTAAGCTTGGTAATGATGTTAGTATGTTATAAGCATGATTAGTTAAGTGATTTAGTGATTTTGGTAACATGATGATTATAGTGGTAAAGTAGATGTTCTTGGACAGATTTGGGATGAGAAATATGTGTATGAGTTGTATTGATGCCCGGTGTGGCTTGGTTGTGTTGCTATGATTTTTAGAACGTTCGATTTATAGCCGTCGTAATGCCGAAATTTTGTTAACACTTAGAAACCAAGCATGGCAGTTGATATAATTTCCTGATCTTGATAATATTATGACTGGCCCTTGTAGTTCTTGAGTCATAGATCATTTTGGAAAAAGAATCGAATCAAACAGACTTACGGTTTAGGATTTATGGCCGATTTACTAAAAGTAGTTCGAATCCGTAAACGAAAGTTCGTAACTGAAATTGAACCCTCGTAAAATATGTAAAGTCATGACGAATCTTGGTAAATAAATACTAGAGGTAAAAAGGAAGGTGTGAATGAAAACCGTATGTCAAAAGGATCATTTTTCGATTTATTAAAAATATTCGAGTCGAGGTTAAACGCGAACGAACCCCTAAAAGACGACTCTATTATAACTTCGGTAAAACACTTAGTAAACGGGCGATAAAACTCGGAGCATAATATTGGTTCGTAACGATCAACCTTAGAACTCATATGACTTAAGTATGTCCCAAGTATAAGTGCAGTGACATGTCGTATTAACGAACGAATGTCGGGTCGGATCAGTGATAATAAGTAATCCACTAAAAAGGGGTATAACGAGATAACTCGAGAACGTGTTTCGAATTAAGTATAACTTAACTTTTAATATGTTAAGTGATTAATCCCGAATGCCTTGGCTATTTATAGATCACCAAGCTGAACCGGGACCCGCTACCACTACCCCTTACCGTACTCGACTACCAGGCAAGTTTCAATTCCCTTCTTTTAGGCTGTTGTTGTGATTGAATAAATATATATATATATATATGATTGCTGATATACATATGTCATTGCATGCATGCCTACTTTCAAGTTGAATTGATATACTTGTTCCCTGAATGTTATTGTTGGCTTATAAGCTAGATAGTTATACATCAGTTATAAGCCGGTTATTGTAAGACCCTCATAGAAGGGCGTATACATCTTATTCATCAAATATAGACCGGGAGTCAATATTTCTTGATATATCGAGATTACCTCGGAGGAAAATATTTAAGTAAATATTTTCCATTATTCGGGCGACGAATATTATTTGAATATTCGTTCGAGATTATTTATTTTAACGATCTTTACTTCAAATAATTATTTGAACGTAACTATTCGACGAATAATATTTTTAATATTCATTCAGAGTCGAATTATTTATCGATTATTATTGCGAATATTCTTCTAAAGGTTGGACTACTAAATGAATATTAATTGGATATTCATTTAGAATATTATTCATTAAATGAATATTACTTTTGAGTATTCATTTAAGACAGTAATTACCTATCGAATATTATTTTAATGTTCATCTGAAACTTGATTTATTTATCGAGTCTTATCTCGAATATTCCTTTAAAGTTTGGATTACTAAATGAACATTACTTGATATTCATTTAGAATATTATCCATTAAATGAATATTACTTTATCAATATTCATTTAAATTCCTAATTAATTATGAATATTATTTTGAATATTCATCCAGGGTTCTATTTAATCATCGAATATTATTTTAAATATTTTAAATATTCCTTTCAGGTCTTATTAATTAATGAATATTATTTGGAATATTCATTTGAATATTTAGTTATGCAATAAATATTCTCTCGATATTTCTTCAAGAATTATTTGAGAGATACTCTGATTAAAGATATTCTTTCATATTCCTAAATATTCCGTAAAATATTTTAATTCAATAAATATTCTCTGAATATTTATTCCATACTTAGAATAACCTCGATAAGGTTCATCTTCTTCGATTATTACAGAAAATATTTCGGAGTCATATTATTATTAATCTTATATCAAGAAAGGTTCTCAGACATCATTCTTCTTTGAGTCTATCTCCTTAATAATAGGGAACCTTACTTGGAAAATGTTATTTATCTTGTCGACTTCCCGGTCATAAAGTATTCCCTTCACTCGCAACTCGGGTGCTGTTGACTTATTAAGTCGTTGCTTACCTTCTCATCTTTCGAGGGGTAAGATTACTGGAACAAGTTGATATCCGTTACCAAGTAATAGCTTGGGAGTTATTGGTAAATTTTCCTTTCCAACTAGATACGACTACTTTGTGGAGTCTTATCAACAAGTATTATACTTGGGGAAAGGGGGACGAACGTTACATTCAGAATCATGAATTCTATTTGAACTAGGAGTCGTGTAAGAGGCCGAGTAGCGCCGGTCCATCCCCTTTGGCCCAACCGTTGGCCGGGGAGAGCTAGCAAGGCGGTATACAAGTAAAGCCGTCAGTTCTTCCTTCTACCGGTAGTAAATCTAAATTGAGCTGTACGATCTCGACTGATCATCAAGATTGGAACAGCGGGCGCGGTGAATACTCCATCATTGGTTCATCATCCAAATTTATTTATTCCCTGCAACATGATTACTGTTGGCAGAGTTGGAAAAGGGTCATAACTGGAATTGCAACCTTTTCTTGCAAACTCCTCTTCTTAATAACAATAAGAATATCTCGCTTACTTTGATGTAGCAGATATTTCTACAAACAAATACTTTAAGTTACCTTGTAACTTCATCGTTCATATTATACTGGCATCATTTCCATAAATGCATGGCATATGGTTTGAAAGATACTTTTTAACTGTTATATATTATTGTTCAGTTATATATTATTGTTGGTGGGCTATTGCTCACCCTTGCTTTATTATTATATCACAACAACAGCTAGACCAGATGACTCGCACAAGGCGCACTCGACGCGGGCGAGGACGATGAGACTACCAGAGCTGAAAAAGAAGCTATTGGTAGGATATATTTATTCTTTCAGTACCAAGAATATGGTCTAGTATGACTTATGTAAATGGATGGCAAAGAGTATGTATTTATATTGAAATTCTTTTGGATTGTAAGAACTCATAATGTGATTAATAAAAAATTTGATTTTTACTCTGATTTCATCTCTGGGACTATAACGGGTGTGTTTTATATTGTTGTGTTGGGTCGTAGAGACGTAATTTATTTTATGTTAAGGAAAGTTCAATTGTTGTGGATAGAATTGGAAACCGTAACCACCGGATCCCGGACCCCGGATCTGGGGGTGTTACAGGTTTATTTCGAAAACATTCCCAACTGTATGAGTATATATCTCAGATTTCAAAACATAATTGGACAATATATATGTCCGAGTTTGAATAAAACATTTATACTCACTAAGGAGCTTTAAGAATAACATATGGACCCTTTATAAGGTTCCCATTACAATATATCTCAAGTTTGAAAATATATATACATATGAGTATATAATTTTCGGCAAAACACTCTACGGTTAACATACTGCACGATGTCAATATTTTTCTTATCAAAAACCACACTATCGGCAACTTGGCACTTAGGCCCAAGAAGCAGTGTTTGAGTATTTTTCCAAAATGGAGGATGGGACTGGAAGAAAACATGAAAACCTGACAAGGATTGACGATGATCAGTCGCCACAACCAAGTCCAACAATCTGCGGGTCTTCTCTACTAGTAGAAGGATGAAAACTACATCCGTAACTACCCTCGGGTGAAAACTACATCCGTAATCACCCTCGATGAAAACTACATCCGTAATCATCCTTCGGCAACACCTGGGCCGGAATAATTGATGGACCGCCTGGCTCACGGCCGCTTACACATCTCGGGAATCATTCGTCAACGATTCCCACACCTGCCAGAGTCCCCTTTTTCTTTTCTTTTCAAAAATCATTTTGATAGAAAATTCGAGTAGTTGAAGTTCGACCTCAATCGACCGATAATTCTTGAAAAACGTACAAGAAGCAAAACCTGATCGGGGGTTTTCGAAAATGTTTTGGGTTCGAAAGAGTTCGAGTTTGAAAACGCTAAAGGTATCTTGGATTAGTTTTGTCTTTAAAATAATGAACAATAATTAATAAATGATATTTTGAGATTTAATATAAACAATTAATAAAATAATTATTTAATTAAAATAAGCTTTTAATCCAAGATAGATATTTTTGAGTATTTTTAACAACGTAAAAATAATAAATACTTAAGTATACGATACTTCCCGAATGACTCTTCAGGTTTCGCAATTTAATCATGATACAATAATATACCGCCCCGGTCAATAGTATATTTGGACTGCTACGACCTCTATTGCTAGAGTCGTTGTCCGAAGGAAACACTTTCATTCTAAGTTCAAGGGTGTACAAACACATATGCATAAATCTCAAACTTCAACATAATCTCGTAAAGCATAAGCATATAATACGTTTGGAAGCTACAAACACAGCAGCGAAAATCCTTATATATAAGTTTTGAAAAGTAAACTTGCCTTGGTTAGGGTGGGGTGGTCGAGCTTGCAACGTGGAACGAAGATCTATACATAATCAATATTTGTACGTTAGTACCTTAACAACATTACTTAATCGTAAGGTTTTAAAGGATGTAAGACCAACTTAAAGACTCCAATTTGTGACAACTAACCCTCCTATATGACCATGTCATCACTTTATCACATTCGTTACCCATTTGACTCGAATCCATCCCTCAAACTTGAAACACAAGTGAGTACTCTTAAAAATACGTTAAACTAAGCTCCTAGGTGATTTTTCACTCGCGCGCACTTCGCTTTAACATTTTTATAAAATTGAAAAATACAAATTTAATTCCAATTCTTTTAGGACAGTCTTCACAACTGTATAATCTGACTACCCTCAAATTTTCATAACACTAGCATAATTTAAGGGGTCCTAACTTAGTTCACAAATGGACAACACAGTGCAGTCTGAATTCCAGAACCACACTGCACTAATCCGGCCATAACTCAAGATCTACACATCTCCTGGGTATGAACCTTATATTTCTAGAAACTACATTCAATTATCTTTCCAACCATATAAATTAGGTCCTCGGGTGACAAGATTTAGGGGTTCAAAACCCTCTCACAAGACAGTACATACTCCCAGGATTTAACACAGCACACATCTTTTCTTAAACATTCAAGAACCCACTTTATACATCACATCTACCATCAAAACCACCAATATTTGTCTCTATAGCATACATGGGGTTATATACACTAAGTAAAAGCTTTAAAATCACATCAAAAACATATAACCTCAAGATTTTCATCATCCATAACTCCTACAACCAATATATGCACTAAAACTCTTAGATCTAACATTATAAACCATAAACAATCCATGACTAAGAGTGGTTAGAGTTTTATACCTTCCTTGATGTGTGTAATAGCTTTCTAAACCTTGTATGATCCTTGTATAGCCTTGGGTAAGCTTGAATGATCAAAAGAAATGAAGAAAACAAAGTTAGTAATTCGGAGTTATTTGAACCCGACTGAAAGATCATGGAAAACGAGGCCCTTACCGAGCTTTTCTGATTGAGGCTTCTAAAGGAAAGTTGTAGAGCATCTTAGCAGCTTTCCAACAAGCTAAAGAAAACCAAATTTCATTGAGTAATGAAGGAGATATGGCCGTTTGAAATTCAGTACAGAAGCTGTCTAGGATTCTGGGCGGCTCAGTTCTTCAACTTTGGGAGGAGATTTGACTAGGCTATACTCATCATCTGGACATGAAATTTTGAGCGAATGTTCTTCATAGTATGTGGGAGCTGTGGTTAAAATATGGTGATTTTATCATGGATATAAATGGAGATATGAATTTTCTTCTTGAGAGTGTTTCTGCTAGCAGCTTGGAAAGAATGGAGAGAAATGGAGTGTTTTGCTTGCTTCTTGGTTACTTGAAAGGTCAAGTGACAAAATAATGTGATATCTAGATATTATTAGAGATTTATGGCAGATCTTATCATCTTGGGGTTTGTGCGAGGAGTATTGGACAAGCTTGCTAATTGTTTTGTTTCTTGTTTGATGTGTGGTTTGAATTATGGTATGTATTATTGATATGTATTGATATGTATATCATTCACATGTCTCCACCCTAGTCTAGTAGTCTAGGTTCAAGCCATACCTCCTTGTCCCCTAAAGTATGGTGCACATTCTTTACACTATTCATCTAGTTACTTTTTGCTTTCTAGTTTACTCTCCTAATTATCTAGTTACATGATACTTGCATGTAATATCCTTCCTTGTATTTATATTTCTCCACCAATGGTTGTCACTTAATCCTTAATTCCTCAAAATTAATATCTCATTTCTTGAATATAATAATATATTATTCACTGCCCGGTCAAATATTACACCAGAATACAAATTGGAATTTCTGAATTCCGATCGTCTTTCCATACACTTATTTGCTCCGTGAATCACTAATATGACTTCGAAATATCCATACCATGCCTTGTACATAGGGTGGCGTGAAAATTTTCTTGGTCCTCAAAATCACCATTCGTCCATAAAATTACTATTCATGCATGACAAACACTATTCACGTATATACTTATTCTTAATAAGAAAAGTTTTAATTCTACCGAAAATTTGGGTTCTTACAAAACTTAAGGTAACTACTGTAATCCATTCAAAGAAAGAATTTAATATTCCTCTAAATCACATGCATCTAACATTTTTGGTTCATCATTTAACTGAGTTGAATTAACTCCATACTCAGTCTCTGACAGTAGTCTCATTACGAGTTCATCTTGACTCACTGGTCTTATCTTCCGGTAGGTTCTGAGATCATTGCCTTGCCTACTACTTCCTTATATAACTTTATCCAATCATGTTATCACTCCCCAATGCCTTTACTTTCTAACTGATTCATTCATAAAATGAACATTTCCCTTAATAAAACCACCTCATTAACCTCCATTTGATTTCATAAATTATAACCTATGACATCTGCCTTTTTATGGTGAATTATTACTGACAATATTCATACTAATTCATATTATCAAATGATATTGCACTTACTGCCTCCTTCTCAACTATCCCAAGGGACTCTGCTCCTCGCCCTAATCGATTTCTTTGATAATCATACATCTCTCTAGCTCTTTCTTCGTTAATATAAAAGTCTCTAAGGATTCTTATCTATTCCCGTATAAGATCTCAAGTGATTCTTCCAATCCGTCTTACTTGCTGGTACTACATCCAGTAGTCCGGCTACGAATCCAACATGAATCTTCAGTTCTCTTGCTAATAACTCAGTTCTTTATGCTCCCTTTTTCTGAGCACTATACTTTAATCATCACAATCTTTCTGGCTGCAGCCCTCATTCCTCAAGGGTAAGCTCCTTATCCTAACAGGATTTTCCTTATCTGCTGGAACCTCTTCCGGGTCTCCAGTAGGGTACTCCATCGAATTTACCCGCTGATCTTCAGTATATAAAGCATCATCGTGCTGCTGCTCGTATGCCTCAAGGTCTATCGCCTTACTCGTCGATACGATATCGAGCTAAGTTACTATCATGATACTTAAGAGTTCCCATAAGGGTTTTATATGTCAACACTACATTATGTAGTCCAACTATGAACTTGGCAAGAGTTCTTATTATCTTAGTGAATTTATTGTTTTAACGTCGCCTCATCTCTGGGGTTTATAACATACGCTCTGATACCACTTCTGTAACACCCCCAGATCCAGGGTCCGGGATCCGGTCATTACGGTCTCCATTTCTATCCACAATACTTGAACTTATTTCAACATAAAATAAATTGCATCTTTATGACCCAACACAACAATATAAAACACACCCGTTATAGTCCCAGAGATGAAATCAGAGTAACTACCAAATTTTATTAATCACATTATGAGTTCTTACAATCCAAAAGAATTGCAATGTGAATACATACTCTTTGCCATCCATTTTCATAAGTCATACCAGCCCATATACTTGGTACTGAAAGAATGAATCTATCCTACCAATAGCTTTCTCGTCGGCTCTGGTAGTCTCATCGTCCTCACCAGCGTCGAGTGCGCCTTGTGCGAGTCATCTGGTCTAGCTGTTGTTGTGATATAATAATAAAGCAAGGGTGAGCAATAGCCCACCAACAATAATGTATAACTGAACGATAATATATAACAGTTCAAAAGTTTCTTTCAAACCATATGCCATGCATTTACGGAAATGATGCCAGTATAATATGAACGATGAAGTTACAAGGTAACTCAAAATGCAAATATAGGTGGAAATATCTGCTATGTCGAAGATAAGCAAGATATTATCACTTATCATAGAAGATGAACTTGCAGGAAAATATTGCAATTCCAATTATAAATACTTTGCAATACTGCCAACAATGATAATGTTGCAGAAAATAAATGAATTTAAATGATGAACTTTTGCTGGAGTATTCACCGTGCCCACTGTTCCAATCTTTACGATGATCAGTCGCAGATTGTACAGCTCAATTTAGATTTACTACCGGTAAGGAAGAGCTGACGGATTTACTTGTCTACCGCCCTGTTAGATCTCCCCGGCCAACGGTTGGGCCAATTGGGATTGGCCGGCGCTACTCGGTCTCTTACACGACTCCAAGTTTGAAAAGAAGTTCTTGACTCTGAACGTAAAGTTCGTCCCCCTTTCCCCAAGTATGATACTTGTTGATAAGACTCCACAAAGAAGTTGTATCTAGTTGGAAAGGAAAATTCAACATCAAATCTCTCAAGCTGCTGCTTGTGAGAGGATACCATCTTGTTCCAATAATCTTACCCCTCGAATGATGAGAAGGTTACTCAAAGATTCAATTAATAAATAGCAACCAAGTTGCGAGTGAAACGAATATTTTTACAAGATTTATGACCGAGCAGTCAACAAGATAAATAACATTGCTCAAGTAGGTTCCCCTATAATATGAAAGTTTGAGCGAGCATTTAAATCCTTTTAAGATAGATTTAAATGAAAAATAAAGAGTTCGGAACCTTTCCTTGATAAAATAGTCGTAAAAAGACTCCGAAATATTTTACATAATATCTGGAGGTGAAAGATAATCTCCGAATAATATAAATCATTTTAAAAAGAATTTAAAAGAATTAAATAAATATTCCAAGAATATTTATTAACTCAATAATAATTACGGAATATTATTAAATCATAATATTGCTCGTAAGTAATCCTCGAATGAATATATGGAATTGTTTACTAAATAAATCCCTCCTTAAATGAATATTCGAAATAATATTCATTAAATAATTAAACTCCAATAAATATTTAAAATAATATTCAATAAATAAGTCAAACCTTAAATGAATATTTGAAAATAATATTCATTTAATAAATAATCTTCTAAATGAATATCAAAATAATATTCATTTAGTAATCAAAACTTTAAAGGAATAATCGAAATAATATTCCTTAAGTAAATAGAACTTCCAATGAATATTTTAAAATATTATTCATCAAGTACATAAAACCTTAAATGAATATTCGAAAGTAATATTCATTTAATAAATAACATTCTAATGAATATCAAAATAATATTCATTAAATAATCAACTCTAAATGAATATTCGAAACTAACATTCATTTAATATCTCTCGACTGAGATAATACTCGAATACCATTCCTCGAAATATTTCCAAGTAATTGATACTTTATTGAAAGATAAATAACGTTTAATAATAACATTCCTTAAAATAAACAATCAGAACATTCGATATTAACCACTTAACACGTTTTAAAAGTCTAGGTATAAACTTCACTTAAATCAAAACACGTTTTCGAATTATCTCGATATACACCTTTTAGTGTAACCCTTTTTATTACTGATACGATCCGACATTTGTTCGTTATTACGACATGTCATCATACCCATACTCGGTATATACTTAAGTCGTATAAGTTCTAAAGTCGATCGATTACGAACCGAGATTATACCTCGAGTTTTATCGTTCGTTTTCTAAGTGTTTTACCAAAGTTATAACCAAGCGGGTTTTTAGGGGTTCGTTCGCGTTTAACTTTGATTCCAACATTTTTAGAAAATCGGAAAACGATCCGTTTGATATGTGGTTTTCTTCCATACCTTCCTTATGACCCCTAGTATTTATTTACCAAGATTCGCCACTGAGTAACATGCTTTACGAGGGTTCAATTGAAGTTACGAACTTTTGCTTACGGTTTCGAACCAATTTTTTTAATTTGACCATAACTCCTAAACCGTAAGTCGGAATGTTTCGATTCTTGCACCAAAACGATCTATGGCTCGAGATCTACAAGGAACAGTCCTAATATTACCAAGGTCAGGGAATTATATTAACTGTCATGCTCGGTTTCTAAGTGTTAACAAAAATTAGGCATTACGACGGCTATAAATCGAACGTTCTAAAAATCATAACAACACAACCAAGCCACACCGGGCATCAATACGACTCATACACGTATTTCTCATCCCAAATCTGTCCAAGAACATCTACTTTACCATCATAATCATCATGTTACATACACTCTTTTTCCCCCTAGATCAATAATATGAACTCCGAATTTCGTTCCGGGTACTTCTATATAGCGTCGTCCAGTAATATTCCTACGTCCACCAAAATCACTATTCACCACTTATTCTTTACTTATTCTTTTAGGGTTATATAGATGTCTCGGTTCTCTTCCGATCGTTCCTTAACCCTTTTACGGAACCACTGGACTGATAACAGATATCGATTTGGATGACATAAGAATAACCTTCCCCCTTGGAATTATCAAATCTTAATTTCCTAGGAGATAGATAATTCTTATCTAGATTGTCAACCAATAGCATTATTCATGATATATAAGTATTTGAATCCATATCCATTCCATTCATTCATTAGAGCTGGTGACCTTGTTGTCGGAATCATTGTTCCTCATTTTATCAATACTTAATAAAAAGTTTTAATTCTACCGAAAATTTGGGTTCTTACAATTGTGGAAATATAATGATGAAGTGAGATTGGACGAAAACAGGAAATGTTAGTAAGAAACCAGCCGGACTGAGAAACTCCAGGATTGACTTAAGTGAAAAGGCTGTTATGCCAGGAATGGTAAGCTTGCGTGGCCCATGGGATTGATAAGAATAGTTGAAAAGATAAAAGTAGAGGAAAGGTGACCGGAGACGGTGTCGAGTAGTCGATTAAGACTTATATAGAGTAAAGTTTTGGAAAGGTAGAAAGGTATCAAAGAAGAAGGCACTATGCCGGCAATTGCTAGAAAAGTAATTCTATTAGCCAACCCCTAAAATCATATATTTTAGTGTGGCCAGTTGAGGCCAAGTCATAAAGGATTATCAAGTGACTAGACCAGCAATGAAAGGACAAAGCAGGGTTGCTTCTAAGTAAGCACCGGCTGCAAGGGCTTCTAATATAAAGGAAATATTAATGAGATCGTAGGAATCTTCTACTGAACCATTTATAACCCATGTTTTGATTGGGAATTTACTAGATTTTTTTTTGGTATGGGGTCACCCGTACTAAAGTGATTCATGTGTATATGATTGTCCAAAATTATGAGTAAAAATGGAAGTATAGTGACTTGAGATGTATGATGTTAGGGTATCATGAATACCATGAATGTATTATGACGGAGGAAAGTAAACAATGAAGGTATATGAAGAGAGTAAAGAAATGGTCAGAGATTTATTAGTATGCTGTAGAAATTTTGCCTAAGGTAAGTACCTTTGAGAAGAACGATAAGCACTAAGAGATTCACGTTGAACTCGACCAATATCTTCCAGAACATCCTGGCTACCATTACCAAGTTCTGTAAGAGAGCAGATAGACATACGTTGTCTTTTGGAAGGTCAGATAGGCTGACAACTATCTGAAACAAGAGGTTAGCATTAAGCCACCGATCGATCATCAAATGAGAATGATTGAAAAGAGACCCTTATTAAGGATACATGATCTAATTGCCAATTATAGGATGCAAGAATTCCTTGGCAGTTGAATTAAGGATAGGATATCCATAAATTAAGACAAACCCTGGGGAATGCACAAGGGATGGCATTAACCCTAATAAAGACATTGTGAATTCAGATGATATTAGTTGGATTTGCTAAGGCAACAATGACCTGTAAGGATTATTAAAAAGAGTTCTGGAAAGAACGTAGATAGAATTATTAGAGTATTGATCAATGATGTTTGGATATAACCTGTACCTATAAAATACAGGAGGAATGATGAGGACGACCTAAGAAACCTTATAAGGAAAAAGTTAACATTCTGAGTTTCAAAATAGAAGCTTGGTAGAGAATGTAAGAAACGATAACAATAATGCTAGATGTGGCATGTATGAAACCATGATGAGGTATGGATGGAACCAAAGAAGGTTGAGATTATCCTAGAACAAGAAAGAACTAAGAGAACAAATATCCTAGGTATGGTTGAGAGTAACTTTGATAAAGTTCCCACGGGAAGGTGGAAGCCATGACTTATGGACAAAGACCGACAGATATTTTTTTCCTCCTTCAGCAGAGATCCAGAGAACATTGATTACAATAAATTATTATCAGAAAAGGCCCATGAGGTGGCCGACACTCTAAGTATAGAGGAATAATTACAAATACGCATACCGAGGGAATAGAATGATATCTGGAAGGACATTGAAGGTCATACCGGAGTGGAGGAATTTACATTCCTTCTGATGACTGTGCAAGAATCGACAGTAATAATAAGTTTAAGTAAAGATTCGATTCCCGATATCATCTTAAGCAAACTGTACACCTTAGAATGTCCCATTTTGAGGCAAACTAGGACCATGATACAAAATTGACGAAGTAAACCATTAAATTTCCAGTCTTTTATGGAAGATGCATGAGTGATAGTTTCATCAACCGGACCTAGCTGCGATGCTTGAAACTCTTCTGCAATTTTATCTACTTCATGTAATATCTACATCAAGTTCAGGAAGTGTTCCTTATGGATAAGGAATAGTGATTTCTTTGTCTCCCTAAGGGATTTGAAACCCGTAGGGTTAGCTATTAACGCACTACGTAAACAACAAGCGATGGTGATTCTTCTAAGAAAGTAGATGACAACGTAAAGATAAAGAAAGTGCTGCTATTGATAAACTAAATGGCATGTTGATGAATGACAAACAAGTTTGTGTTAGTGTACTTCTGCGCAAACAAGATAGAGAATATGAGGTTTATGATTCATGATGCTAAATGTATTCCCGTAGAAAGAATTAATGAGACTTGGAGAGAAGGGCAGTTGAGCCCGAGACTTATTGAGCCACCTGAGAGTTTTAAAAGTGTTCGGAAGGTGGCATTCGAGCCAGCTCTACCCCCAAAACTTATAGCATGATCGTAACGTGTTTCATGTGGCAAGGCTATGCCAGTAAAATGGAGATGCTCGACAGATGATAAGAGCACGAGCAGGTAGATATACGACCTGATCTGACTTACGAAAGACAACCTATGGAAAACCACAGGTAGAAAAGAATAAGTGATGAGAAACAAGTTTGGCAGAAGAAGATTATATTGGGTCTAATTTAAAGAAATCGGCCAGATTCATTTTGGAGGTTTTAAATTGGAATAATAGGATGATTATAGAGTAAATGTGACGGGATACCAATAAGGAGGTGCCAAGTGCAAAAGATGCCTCAATAAAGAGATGACGGTGGAGGTAAATAATAGAAGTGAATAAGAATCAGATAATAAGAAGGATGTGATTAATAAAGAAAAGACTGAGAAAGCAACTATGGAATGTGAAGCAAGGAATGTTATGAATGGATTAATAAATGGGTTTTTTGCTGAATTCTCGGGATGACGACCTGATAGTGTTAGTATTATAGATGTGAAAAAGCTAGTAGCGTGACATGGAATGTCAGTAACAATGGTGTCAAACGAGAAACTAAGATTTAACCTGAGAGGTTGAACGATTTTACAAAACTAAGTGTTGCTAAGGTTGAACCAGAGTATAGGTCCATAGAATAATGGACAAAACAGCAAGATATGTTGACACGAGAGATTGCGATCAAATCGTATTGGATATAATTATGATTGTTTTCTTCTTTGATGAACCTCTATAGTTCAGAGGTAAATTAAAACTTTCTTTAATCCTTTATAATTCTTTTCTTTTCTTCTCTCCTATTCATCTTCTTTATGAATTGAGAAGAACAACCCTTTAAGGAGGGGAGGTACTGCTACGTGACTATCTGTCTATGTGATAGAAGTCTAAGTGGAATACCATAACTTGTTTAATTGCTTGTCAAGTACTAAAGGCTGGCCCCCTTCTGTACTAACTATGCAATATAACAAATGTTCAATTGATCATAGTGATCTCTCAATAAATCTTTCCACTTCTCTATATTGATCGAGATTGCGAAGATTAAAGCGATCAGGAAATGCAAAGTGCGAGCGAGGTTATCTCCGAATTCGCAGCATGATAGTGATACCAAAGCCACTGCGGATATCAATAGGGATAATAGTATAGGATTGAGTAAGAGCATAACCTGGATAATGTGTTGTAAGAAAAGTAGCAAAGTTGATGGAAAAAGGATAAAGTACGTATTGTAGCGCCAGTAGATGTGCTGAGAAAGGATAGAACGACTAAGAATTGACCGGGAAGCTGAAGGGTGAAATGACAGATAAACTACTCTTGTTTCCTACCTGATTCCGGGACGGAATCCTTTTAAGGAGGGGAGACTGTAAGAACCCAAATTTTCAGTAGAATTAAAACTTTTTATTAAGTATTGATATAATGAGGAATAATGATTCTGACAACAAGGTCCCCAGCTCTAATGAATGAATGGAATGGATATGGATTCAAATACTTATATGTCATGAAGAATGCTATTCGTTGAAAATCTAGATAAGAATTATCTATCTCCTAGGAAATTAAGATTTGATAATTCCAAGGGGGAAGGTTATTCTTATGTCATCCAAATCGATATCTGTTATCAGTCCAGTGGTTCCGAAAAAGGGTTAAGGAACAATCGGAAGAGAACCGGGACATCTATATAACCATAAAAGAATAAGTGGTGAATAGTGATTTTGGTGGACGTAGGAATATTATTAGACGACGCTATATAGAAGTACCCGGAACGAAATTCTGTGTTCGTATTAGTGATCCAGGGGAAAAAGAGTGTATGTAAAAGCTGTCGGATTCTGAAAAATAGCACTTTTATTTTCCCCGAGATTTCCCTAGACACTAAAAGACTTAAGGAATTATTGAAGGGATTTAAGGAAAATAGGTTCAAGAATTATTAAAGAGAATGGAGGATGATAGTATAAATATTATGACGGATTCCGGTAAAACACTGACTAGAAACGAATGAGTTATTCTTCCGAACGATCAAAGAATTGAGCAATAACCGGAGAAAGAAACAAGCATGGAATCAAGATACATGCATGTAGTGGTGGAAAATATCTAGCCAACCAAGTGATGACTCATGTAACTAGCATACTTAGAGATGAAACTAGTACTTGGAAAAACAACTACAAGTTTGCCTAGAATTAACCAAAGATCAACACTTGTCCAAGCAAATTACATCATCCGTTACATCACCACTTTAATAAAGCTACTTTAACATCAAGATATTATCAAGGCAAGACCACTTTATGCATTCTTTCCAAAACAACCAAGCAAAGAACACCACTGTCTTTCCTTTTATTCCATTCGACTTTCTCTTTAATTCCAAAGGAGAAATCAAGCTTCCACTCCTTGTTTGATCTTGTAATTTTTAAAATGAGTCATATATTTCAAGAAAGTAATCTCCTCAAAATTTTAGCTTCAAACTCCTTTGTTTCCATTTTCAAAAAAATCAACAAAGAGGAGGGTGAATAGTGTTTTCATGAAAACTAATCTTTGATTTTCTTGTTTTCATGGTTGATTTAGCAAGCTTAAGGCAATCCAAGGTCCATACCAAGATTTGTAAGGGTAGTTCACACTCTCAAGGAGGTATACCACTCTTGAAACCCTAGATCTTACTTTAAGTTTATGCATGTTCTTGATGGATTCAAGAGTAGTTACGATGTTAGTATGTTATAAGCATGATTAGTAAATGATTTAGTGATTTTGGTAACATGATGATTATGATGGTAAAGTAGATGTTCTTGGACATATTTGGGATGAGAAATATGTGTATGAGTTGTATTGATGCCCGGTGTGGCTTGGTTGTGTGGTTATGATTTTTAGAACGTTCGATTTATAGTCGTCGTAATGCCGAATTTTTGTTAATACTTATAAACCGAGCATGAAAGTAAATATTAGTTCCTGACCTTGGTAATATTATGACATTTCCTTGTAGATCTCGAGCCACAGATCGTTTTGGCGTGAGAATCGAAACATTCCGACTTACGGTTTAGGAGTTATGGTCAAATTACTAAAATTGGTTCGAAACCATAAGTAAAAGTTCGTAACTTCAATTGAACCCTCGTAAAACATGTTACTTAGTAGCGAATCTTGGTAAATAAATACTAGGTGTCATGAGGAAGGTGTGAGAGAAAACCACATGTCAAACGGATCATTTTCCGATTTTATAAAAATGTTTGAATCGAAGTTAAACGCGAACGAACTCCTAAAAACCCGCTTGGTTATAACTTTGGTAAAACACTTAGAAAATGAACGATCAAACTCAAGGTATAATCTAGGTTCGTAATCGATCGACTTTAGAACTTATACGACTTAAGTATATACCAAGTGTGGGTATGATGATATGTCTTAATAACGAACGAATGTCGGATCGTATCAGTGATAAAAAAAGTTACACTAAAAGGTATATAACGAGATAATTCGAAAACGTGTTTCAACTTAAGTAAAGTTTATACTTAGACTTTTAAAAGGTGTTAAGTGGTTAATCTCGAATGTTCTGATTGTTTATAGATCATCGAGCAGACCCAGGACACGCTATCTCTACCCACACCCGATTACTAGGCAAGTTTCCAATACCTTGGAACTGTTGTTGTGATAATATGTATATCTGTTGTTTCTGATACATATGCCGTAGCATGCATGCCCATTGTCAAATTATATTATGATACCTGTTCCCTGAATTGATATTGGCTTATAGACTAGATACGAATTATCAGTTATAAGCCGGATTATTTTGGTAAGACCCTTAGCGAAGGGCATATGATATTCATTCTTAAATATAGACCGGGAGTCAGTATTTTGAGATATATAAAGAGTCGTGGAAACCCGGAGGGATTCCAACGGCAGATTATTATTTATTTTGAGGAATGTTATTATTAAACATTATTAATATTTCCATAAAGTATCAATTACTTGGAAATCTTTCGAGGAATGTTACTTGAGTATTATCTCAGCCGAGAAATATTAAGTGAATATTATTTTTGAAAATTCACTTAGAGTTTGATTATTTAATGAATAATTACTTTGATATTCATGGGAATTTTATTTATTAAATGAATATTACTTTCGAATATTCATTTAAGGTTTTATGTACTTGATGAATATTATTTTAAAATATTCATTGGAAGTTCTATTTACTTAAGTGATATTATTTCAAATATTCCTTTAAAGTTTTGATTATTAAATGAATATTATTTGGATATTCATTTAGAAGATTATTTACTAAATGAATATTATTTTCAAATATTCATTTAAGGTTTGACTTATTTATTGAATATTATTTTTAATATTTATTGGAGTTTAATTATTTAATGAATATTATTTTGAATATTCATTTAAGGAGGGATTTATTTAGTAAATAATTCTATATATTCATTCGAGTATTACTTACGAGCAATATTATGATTTAATAATATTCCGTAATTATTATTGAGTTAATAAATATTCTTGGAATATTTATTTAATTCTTTTAAATTCTTTTTAAAATGATTTATATTATTCGAAGATTATCTTTCAGCTCCAGATAATATGTAAAATATTTCGGAGTCTTTTTACCACTATTTTATCAAGGAAAGGTTCCCAACTCCTTATTTTTCATTTAAATCTATCTTAAAAGGATTTAAATACTCGCTCAAACTTCAATATTATAGGGGAACCTACTTGAGCAATGTTATTTATCTTGTTGACTTCACGATCATAAATCTTGTAAAACTATTCCTTTCACTAGCAACTTGGTTGCTGTTTATCAATTGAATCTTTGAGTAACCTTCTCATCATTCGAGGGGTAAGATTATTGAAACAAGATGGTATCCTCTAACAAGAAGCAGCTTGGGAGATATGATGTTGAATTTTCCTTTCTAACTAGATACGACTACTTTGTGGATTCTTATCAACAAGTATCATACTTGGGGAAAGGGGGACGAACGTTACGTTTAGAGTCGTGAACTTCTTTTCGAACTTGGAGTCGTGTAAGAGGCCGACGAGTAGCACCGGTCCATCCCATTGGCCCAATCGTTGGCCGGGGAGATCTAACACGGCGGTAGACACGTAAATCCGTCAGTTCTTCCTTCTACCGGTAGTAAATCTAAATTGAGATGTAAAATCGGCGACTGATCATCGTAAGGATTGGAACAGCGGGCGCGGTGAATACTCCAGCATTAGTTCATCATTCAAACTCTTTTATTTTCTGCAACATTATCATTGTTGGCAGTATTGGAAAAGTATTCATAATTGGAATTGCAATATTTTCCATGCAAGTTCCTCTTTTATGATAAATGATAATATCTGGCTTATCTTTGACATAGCAGATATTCCCACCTATATATGCATTTTGAGTTACCTTGTAACTTCATCGTTTATGTTATAGTGGCATCATTTCTGTAAATGCATGGCATATGGTTTGAAAGATACTTTTGAACTGTTATATACTATCGTTCACTTATACATTATTATTGGTGGGCTATTGCTCACCCTTGTTTTATTATTATATCACAACAATAGTTAGGCCAGATGACTCGCACAAGGCGCACTTGATGCTGGTGAGGACGATGAGACTACCAGAGCTGAAGAAGAAGATATTGGTAGGATAGATCCATTCTTTCAGTACCAAGTATATGTTCTAGTATGACTTATGCAAATGGATGGCAAAGAGTATGTATTTATATGGTAATTATTTTGGGTTGTAAGAACTCCAAATGTGATTAATAAAATTTGATTGTTACTCTGATTTCATCTCTGGGACTATAACGGGTGTGTTATATATTGTTGTGTTGGGTCATAAAGATGTAATTTATTTTATGTTGAAGTAAGTTCAAGTATTGTGGATAGAAATGGAGACCGTAATGACCAGATCCCGGACCTCTGTTAGAGTAGCAAACTCAGAGATATATCATGATGCTACTTTCATGAAGCTTCTCCAAGCCTCCAAGGCATCTGTGAGTGGTGATACTCAAAAGTATCTGAGAAGATTGAAGGAGCAAATTGAATACTTCACTGTGGTTCCCAGAAAAGTTGATCAAGTGTACTTCAAAGAGATTATGATGGTGTCCAAATCTAAGTTATGGCATCTTTCATATGATACTTTGAGTTCTTTGAAATATAGTAAAGTAGATGTAGTCATCAATTTGATTGAGAAAACTAATCAGAATACTTGGAGCTTGTTTGATGATCTGAGAAATGACCAACTCTCAAGGCTGCCAGAAGTGTTTACAAATCCAAGAACAATCATCTATCAATCTGGCACCAAACCTGAAGATATTAAACAACTGGTCATTCCCAAGCATCTCACCTCCCAGAACATAAGGTTGATTCATTCAGTCATTGAACAACTAACCAAAAAGAAATGAACCAGAACTGCTGAAGAATTGGAAGCTCTGTACATGATGAAGACATTTATAGCAACAGGCTCTATTCCTGAGATGGGTAAGGCAAGGAGAGACAAGGATGATGATGAAGATAAAAGTGATAAGAGAGGAAGGCATCACAGGAGTGATAAGGATAATAAAGAGAAGAAAAAGAAAGATGACAAGAACAAGAAGGGAGGTGATGGCAAAGATGAAGGGAAAGTGTATGAAAGAAAAAGTGCAAGACAACAAGCCATGAACATTACTAATGACATTCCTACCACAACACAAGGCTCAATGTCTAGGGTGGATGTCACTGGTAATGATTCATCAAAATCCATTTCTAAGGCTTTTGAAACTGTCTTGCCATCTCTACCAAAGGAAACTAAAATCAAGAAACCATCTGTATGTCTCCAAAAGCAAACTGCTAATGGTGTACTACAATGGTCAAGAAACAAAGGCTTCAAACTACTCTCTAGTGAAAAGATGCAAAAGCTGAAAATCAAACATATGGCCAGAAAGGCAAGGAAGGTGAAGAAATCTACCTCTCAAGCCATCACAATAGTACCTAGACTAAACTTGCCACCTCTAGATGAAGACTATGATAAAGATCAACTGCAATTTAGAATCTATCATGTTGCCATTGTTGAAAATTGCCTTGAATTCAAATATACTGATGGGAGAGAGAAGAAGTTCAAGCAAGGGATGTGTCAAAATTGGGGTAAACTATATGATATTGAAAGGATAATGGCAATGTTGAACTCTGAAGACAAGGTGGAAAGAATGTGGAAACTAGAATTGGCAGACTTTGTCAAAATGAAGAGGGATCATCAGGCTATGAGAAAAAAGGAGATTGAAGAATTGCTAAAGAAAAAGATGGAGGAGCTAGATGCATTTGAAATCAAAGCAGAGGAGCTAAGGCAAAAGGATTATGCAGAGTCAAGTTCAATCCCTATGTTGTGAAACATAGGAGGAGAAATGGTGATAATGTCAATATCAGAATGGACCTGGTCAATCATTACCCTGCAAACATACCGAATTTAATACTTGAAGATTTTAAGGATTCACCTATGATTGAGGAGCTAAATGCTACGTGCATATCTTGGATGCAACGAAAGAAAACAAAAGGAAGGCAGAAGAGAAGAAACAGGAGAAACTGAATGAGTACCTAGCTAAGACACAAGGGAAAAATGCTAAAGGCACTGGATAGTCTACAATTGTAAGAATGCCTACTTTTTTATTCAAGATTCAATCAACTTCATACATGAACTGTTAATGTTTTATCTTTATGTATGTTAGGCTTCTTATCAGACATGAAATTGTGACTAAGGATCTTACTCAAAATTTGGGGGAGATTGTTAGTCACAGAGGCATGCCTGTATACATCTAATAACAAGCCTAACTATTTGTAATGCTTTGCATTACTTACATGACCCCTTAATTGGGGGAACCTCTGGTTGTAGAGTTTCTACTTGTATTTAGTACTTGTAATAGGCATCAAAACTCTACCTGTGTAAAATGTAAATTAAGTCATGGAATAATGCTTGAAAGAAGATCCAGAGATCATGCTTCAAGCTTGAAGAATAAGGCTGTCAAAATAAACACAGTTAGATTTTCTTGAAGATTGAAGATTTGTCTAAGTACTAATTCGAGAAGTACTTTTATCCATTAGAGAAGTCCAACTTTCGAGAAGTCAGGGATTTGATATCTCAAAAGACACTGTTCGATATCTCAAGGAGCCAACAAGTCAAAGTACCATTCGACAACTTAGGGATTCGACATGTCTATAACTCTATTCAAGAACTCAAGAAGTCGACAAGTCAAAGTATCATTCGAGTTCTCAAAGTGTCAACAAGTCAAAGTTACATTTGATATCTCAAGGACTTAAGAAGCTATTCGACATCTCCAGGATTCAATAAGTCAATTGTTCCATTCGACAACTCAAGGACTCCTAAAGAAATAGTCATTTCGAGAAGGAGTTCGATATCTCAAGGATTCAGTACTCGAGAACGCAGAGTTATCTATTATGTCAATTCTAGTTCTCGAATAGACCACTTAATTACTTCTCGAATGGATTCTTGGAGACAAATTACTGGAAATTGTACAAGTCAGAAACCTTCAACATGCCAGTACAACTACAGGACCACCATAACTGTAAGTGTACGTGGAAAGCCTACAAGGAAGCTTAGAGAGATATTTCAGAGACAGCTGCTAAAGTGGTGGTACTGAGCAGGCTAAGAAGATGGTCAAATTGCATGCCGTTCAGACTCTTTCTCAAAAAGGATATACAGCTTAGAAAGTAATTTTTGTTTGTTCCATCATTTGTAGAAAGTGGACTGTACACATGTTTTATAAGTGTATAACCTCACTACCATTAGCATGGGTGAAAAAATGGAGAATAGTATAAGATAGAGAACTACTCAAGATATATATCTCTAAGAAAAAGAAGCCGAGGATACTAACTTCTGTATTCACAGTTTGTAGCAAATCTTGATCTAATAAAATATTAGATTAAAGTGAGTATTGTGTTTATGTGTTCCTTATTTACCGCATTCATATTCCGATAAACACAAACACACACTGAGCTACACAAACATCAAACAAACGTTCTTAAAATTCATATTCAAAGAAAAGTTTGAAAATACATTCACCCCCTCTGTATTTTCCTGTATGTGTGTATTTCATACTCAACATAAAGAAAGACTTAAGATGAGAACCACGACAGATGAGCTAATCAAGGATTTTGAGAGGATGGAGATTGAGGTGAAGATGTCAGGAAGGCCTAATGGAAATTTGCATCCAACCACTGTTGTTGGGAAATATTAAGTTATGTCAAGAGAAGAAAATGGAAGAGGAAAAGAATTCCTCTGAGGAGATAATGACGGGAGAAGAGATAAAATGTGAAAGCGATGAAAATGGAATTATGAGGTACGCATCGAGAATATGGATTTTAAATGTTCAGGAGTTAAAGGATGAGATTTTACACGAGGCCCATAGTTTGAGATATTCCATTCACCCAGGCGGCACCAAAATGTATAAAGACCTAAAAGAATACTATTGGTGGCCTAACATGAAAAAGGATGTCGCTGAATGGTTAAGTAAATGTCTAACGTGCCAAAAATTTAAAGCATAGAACTAGAGACGCAGTGGATTGTTACAACCCTTAGAAATTCCCGAGTGGAAGTGGGAACCTATCACGATGGATTTTGTGGTAGGATTACCAAAGACAAGAGGGAACCATGATGCATTATGGGTAATTATTTACCGATTGACTAAGTCACCACACTTTCTTCCGATCAACGAAAGATACACTGTCGATAGACTAGCAGATATTTACATTAAGGAGATTGAGACGCGACATGGAGTCCCCGTGACTACTGTATTAGATAGGGACCCGAGATTTAACTCCAGATTTTGGAGGAGCTTTCAGGAATGTGTAGGAAAGAAGTTGAGTATGAGCACTACTTAAGGATGAGAACCATTTAGACCCTAGAGGACATGTTAAGAGTCTGTGTAATAGACTTTAAAGGAAGTTGGGGCGACCACTTACCATTGGTTGAGTTTACTTATAACAATAGCTAATGACGGGAGAAGAGATAAAATGTGAAAGCGATGAAAATGGAATTATGAGGTACGCATCGAGAATATGGATTTTAAATGTTCAGGAGTTAAAGGATGAGATTTTACACGAGGCCCATAGTTTGAGATATTCCATCCACCCAGGCGGCACCAATATTTATAAAGACCTAAAAGAATACTATTGGTGGCCTAACATGAAAAAGGATGTCGCTGAATGGTTAAGTAAATGTCTAACGTGCCAAAAATTTAAAGCATAGAACTAGAGACCCAGTGGATTGTTACAACCCTTAGAAATTCCCGAGTGGAAGTGGGAACCTATCACGATGGATTTTGTGGTAGGATTACCAAAGACAAGAGGGAACCATGATGCAATATGGGTAATTATTTACCGATTGACTAAGTCACCACACTTTCTTCCGATCAACGAAAGATACACTGTCGATAGACTAGCAGATATTTACATTAAGGAGATTGTGACGCGACATGGAGTCCCCGTGACTACTGTATCAGATAGGGACCCGAGATTTAACTCCAGATTTTGGAGGAGCTTTCAGGAATGTGTAGGAAAGAAGTTGAGTATGAGCACTACTTAAGGATGAGAACCATTTAGACCCTAGAGGACATGTTAAGAGTCTGTGTAATAGACTTTAAAGGAAGTTGGGGCGACCACTTACCACTGGTTGAGTTTACTTATAACAATAGCTAATGACGGGAGAAGAGATAAAATGTGAAAGCGATGAAAATGGAATTATGAGGTACGCATCGAGAGTATGGATTTTAAATGTTCAGGAGTTAAAGGATGAGATTTTACACGAGGCCCATAGTTTGAGATATTCCATCCACCCAGGCGGCACCAATATTTATAAAGACCTAAAAGAATACTATTGGTGGCCTAACATGAAAAAGGATGTCGCTGAATGGTTAAGTAAATGTCTAACGTGCCAAAAATTTAAAGCATAGAACTAGAGACCCAGTGGATTGTTACAACCCTTAGAAATTCCCGAGTGGAAGTGGGAACCTATCACGATGGATTTTGTGGTAGGATTACCAAAGACAAGAGGGAACCATGATGCAATATGGGTAATTATTTACCGATTGACTAAGTCACCACACTTTCTTCCGATCAACGAAAGATACACTGTCGATAGACTAGCAGATATTTACATTAAGGAGATTGTGACGCGACATGGAGTCCCCGTGACTACTGTATCAGATAGGGACCCGAGATTTAACTCCAGATTTTGGAGGAGCTTTAAGGAATGTGTAGGAAAGAAGTTGAGTATTAGCACTACTTAAGGATGAGAACCATTTAGACCCTAGAGGACATGTTAAGAGTCTGTGTAATAGACTTTAAAGGAAGTTGGGGCGACCACTTACCACTGGTTGAGTTTACTTATAACAATAGCTAATGACGGGAGAAGAGATAAAATGTGAAAGCGATGAAAATGGAATTATGAGGTACGCATCGAGAGTATGGATTTTAAATGTTCAGGAGTTAAAGGATGAGATTTTACACGAGGCCCATAGTTTGAGATATTCCATTCACCCAGGCGGCACCAAAATTTATAAAGACCTAAAAGAATACTATTGGTGGCCTAATACGAAAAAGGATGTCGCTGAATGGTTAAGTAAATGTCTAACGTGCCAAAAATTTAAAGCATAGAACTAGAGACCCAGTGGATTGTTACAACCCTTAGAAATTCCCGAGTGGAAGTGGGAACCTATCACGATGGATTTTGTGGTAGGATTACCAAAGACAAGAGGGAACCATGATGCAATATGGGTAATTATTTACCGATTGACTAAGTCACCACACTTTCTTCCGATCAACGAAAGATACACTGTCGATAGACTAGCAGATATTTACATTAAGGAGATTGTGACGCGACATGGAGTCCCCGTGACTACTGTATTAGATAGGGACCCGAGATTTAACTCCAGATTTTGGAGGAGTTTTCAGGAATGTGTAGGAAAGAAGTTGAGTATGAGCACTACTTAAGGATGAGAACCATTTAGACCCTAGAGGACATGTTAAGAGTCTGTGTAATAGACTTTAAAGGAAGTTGGGGCGACCACTTACCATTGGTTGAGTTTACTTATAACAATAGCTACCACGCAAGTATAGGGATGCCCCCTTACGAGGCCCTGTATGGAAGAAGATGCCGCTCTCCCCTATGTTGGGAAGAAGTTGGCGAAAGAAAGATATTGGGGCCAGAGCTAGTGCAATAGACCAGAGAAACAATAAAGATTATTCAAAAATGGCTACAGGCAGCCCAGGACAGACAGAGAAAATATGCAGATCAAGCCCGAAAGGATAGAGAATATGAAGTAGGAGACTTTGTAATGTTGAAAGTATCTTCGTGAAAGGGACTGATGAGATTGGAAAGAAAGGCAAATTGAGTCCAAGGTTTATTGGACCATTTGAGATCCTAAAGCGTGTCGCGAAGGTAGCCTACGAGCTAGCCTTACCCCCAAACCATACAGCATGTTCATAATATATTTCATGTGTCAAAGTTACATCAATATAATACATATGCCAGACATGTGATAGAGTACGAGCAAGTAGACATACAACCAGACCTGACTTACGAAGAACAACATATGGAAATTCTGGATCGAAAAGAACAAGTGCTAAAGAACAATAGTGTTCAACTTGTTCGAGTGTTATGGAGAACCAGAATGTCGAAGAGTCGACCTGGGAACTAGAGAGGGCAATGCGCGAGAAATACCCTCAGTTATTCACCGACTAATTCCGGGACGGAAACCTTTTAAGGAGGGGAGACTGTAATAACCCAAATTTTGTACTTGAGAAAATTTTTATTTTGTGAATGAATAGTAAATTGCATGGATGAATAGTGATTTTCATGGATGAATAGTGATTTTGAGAATTAAGAAATTTTTCACGTTACCCTATATATGGGACAGGAAATGGATATTGTAAGGTTATACGTGTAATCTACGATGCGAATGAGTGTATCTAAATGTGATCAGAATTCAGAAAATCCAAACTTATTTTTATGAAAAATTTGGCCGAGTAGAGAAGAGCATATCAACGCAATCAAGACAAGTGAATTATTGATTCAAGGATTATATTTTTATTAAATATGATTTGAGGATTTAGAATGAGAACTCTCGAATTAGTGTATTAAGTGTTCTAGAAATCACTAGAATTTTATAACGAGATTAAGCGATATAGAAAACGTGAAACAAATTATGGATTAAATAAGTAACGAGATTAGAAACCATGCATGATCATCTAGTGCATCATATCAAGTGAATTTGGTGGGAAAAGAAAATCAAGAAATCAAAAACAAATGGATTAATGAGGTGTATGTTGAAGAACAAACCAACAAGGCTCATTGTCATCACTTCTTTAAACACCACAAGACCTTGACAAGTGGATTAAGGAGGATTAAGAGAGTGATATAGCTGCTATACAACATAAAATATCATACAAACACTTTCCAACAACTAGTCAAAGAGAGAAAAAGAAAGAAAACATCACCACCTCCAAAAAACCATCCATTCGGCCCATCCCCTAAATTGAGGGAGCTTTGTTTCTTGAGATCCATGTCTTAAAAGAAAGGTACTAAGGAGTCTAAGGTATGGTTAAATTATGAGCTTCAACCTTGCCTTCTAGCTATGTTCAATATCCATCTAAAGTTGAGGATGAATAGTATAGTAACTCACCATGTTTTCTTGTTTTGATCTTAAGGTTTAAGCTTTATAGGGACTATCTAAAGCTTGTTAAGGGATTATAAACACTTTATAGTGTTGCTAGAGCTTCCAAGAAGGTAAAACCCTCATCCACCCTTTGAGTTTATATGAGTTTTTGGTGTAGTTTTGATGTTATTTAAAAATGAGGTCATGATTAAGTGATTTAGTGGTTGTTTGGATTCATATAATGTAAAAAATGATGGGTGATGGATTTGAGTCTCACCACTGGACTTAGAGATGTATAATGGATGTTTGTTTATGTTGAGAATGTATGGTAGGCCTTGACGGTTTGTTTGGAGTGTGCGTAAATTGGAAATGTTCGATTTATAGTCGTCATAATGGTGAAATTTCGTTAGCCTCTAAAAACAATGAACCCTGAGACCATATATAAGAACCCAAATTTTTGGTAGTAATAAAAACTTGGGATATTCTCTTTGGTACATTCGTGGAATTGGCTTTTGCCAATGGTACCATCACATTTTTGGCTTCTATACGTGGTACACCTGAAATATTATTTCTTTCTTAGTCATACCCTTTTTTAAGTAAAACGTTAAAAAAACGTTAAACACCGTTTAATCACTGTTAATGACTATTAAAAATAAAATGGATATTCTCTTTGATACACTCATGGAATTGACTTTTGCCAATGATAACATCACATTTTTGGCTTCTATACGTGGTGCACGTGAAATATTAACAGTTGTCTAACAAAAGGGCATGACTAAGAGAGAAATAATATGTCATGTGTACCATGTATAGAAGCCAAAAATGTGATGGTACCATTGGCAAAAGCCAATTCCACGAGTGTGCCAAAGAGAATATCCCTAAAAACTTTTATTATGTAATGGAGCATAAGTGTAATAGTGGTTCTAATGAATGAATGTTTAATGAATGTGGATTCAAATGTTTATATGTCATGAACAATGCAGTTGGTTGACAACTTAGATAAGAATAATCTATCTCCTGGATAAGTAAGATATGGTAAATTCCAAAGAGGAAGGTTATTCTCATGTCATCCAAATCGATATCTGTTATGAGTCCAGTGGTTCCGTAAAAGGGTTAAGGAACGCTCGGGAAAGCACGAGGACATTTTTCTAATTATAAGAATTATAGAAAAAATAAGCAATGAATAGTGTTTTTGGTGGAAATTGGAATATTATCAGACGATGCTATATATGAGTATTCGGAACGGATTTCTGAGTTCGTATTAATGACCGATAGCAATATAAGTGTATGTAGACGATATCAGATTCAGAAAAATAGCACTTTTATTTCCTCCGAGATTTCCCTAGACACTGAATGATTTAAGGATTTAATATAAAGATTTAAAGGATTTAAATTCAAGAATTATAAAGGAGTATTGAGAATGGTAGTATAAATATTAAGAAGGTTTCCGGTAAAACCCTAACGAGAAATACTTGAGATATTCCTCCGAACGATCAATGAAATTGAGCAATAACCGGACAAAGAAACAAGCAGAGGACCAAAATGCATGCATGTGCAAGAGGATAAGATCAAGGAACTAAGTAGTTACTAAGGTAACTAGCATATTTAGCAACCAAACCAAGCACTTAGCCTAATCTTTTCATCTTACCACTACAAATCAACACATGTCTCTTGAATTGCATCATGGATGAGCAAAACACTTTAATAAAGTAGCTTTATGCAAGATACTATGCAAGACATCAACAATAATTCATTTTATCACAAGCCAAGCAAGAGAAAAGCAAGCTAAACACCATATCTCTCTTTTTTGCTCCATTCGGCCAAGGCCAAAATTCAAGAATCAAAATCCACCTTCCCACCAGTGTTTGATCTATAAAATTTTATGGTGAGTACTACATTTCATATAATATCTATCCTAGAAATCTTAGCTTCAAAATTCACTTTTTCCATTTTCAAATAAATCATCAAAGTGGAGGATGAATAGTAACTTTCATGAACTAACTTTGATTTCTTGTTTTCTTTGGATGATCTAAGCTATAATAAGGCCATACAAGGACAATACAAGGTTTATTAGGGCTTGTACACTCTCCAAGGAAGGTATAATTCTTAAGAACCCTAGATCTTACTTTGAGATTATGTATGTTCTTGGTGGTTTTTAGCTTAGTTATGATTATAGTGTTATTATAAGCATGTAAGCATGATCTTGTAGTTGGTTTGGCCATATGATAATTATGGTTAAGTAAGATGTTCTTGGACTTATGAGATGAATATTATGTGTATAAGATGTATGGTATGCCCGGTGTGGCTTGGTTGTGATGTAACAATTTGGAAACGTTCGATTTATAGCCGTCGTAATGTCGAAATTTCGTTAACCCTTGAAATTCATGCATAGCAGTAGCCATAATTCACTGATCTTGATAATTATATGACATAGCCTTGGAGATCTCGAGTCATAGATCGTTTTGGCATGAGAATCGAAGCAAACGGACTTACGGTTTAGGAGTTATGGTCAAATTAGTAAAAGTAATTCGAAACCGTAAGTGCGAGTTCGTAACTGAAATTGAACCCCCTTAATATTACTAATTCAGTGGAAAATATTAATAATTAAATATTAGAGATCATAAGGAAGGTGTGAGAGAAAACCTCATGTCAAACGGATCGTTTTTCGATTTTATAAAAATGTTCGAATCAGGGTTAAGTACGAATGAACCCCTAAAAGGGACAAGTGGTTATAACTTTGGAAGTTCACTTAGATAACGGTCAATAAATCTCGAGGCATAATCTTTATTAGTAAATGACCGACCTTAGCACTTTTGTGGCATAAGTACCTACCAAGTGTAAGTGTAATGACAACCCTTAATAACGAACAAATGTCGGGTCATAACGATGATAAAAAGAGTTACACTAGAGGGTGTATGACGAGATAACTTGAAAACGTGTCTTAATCTAAGTTAAATATACACTTTGCCTTTTAAAATCATTAAGTGATTAATCTCAAATACTTTGATTGTTTATAGATCACCGAGCTGACCCAGGACACGCTACCCCTACTCGACTACCAGGCAAGTTTCCAATACTTTGGAACTGTTGTTGTGATAATATATATGATCGATTGTTGTTATACATATGCCATAGCATGCATGCCTGCTTCCTAGTTATATTGTGATACTTGTTCCCTGATTGATGTTGGCTTATAAGTTAGATACGAGATATACTAGTTATAAGTCGGATATTGCTAAGAACCTTAGTGAAGGGCATATAATCTTCGTTCCTTAAATATAGACCGGGAGTCCGTATTTTGTAATATAAAGATAGTCGTGGAAACCCAGAGGGATTCCAGTGACAGATTATTTGAGAAATGTTATTTATAAACATTATTTATATTTCCATAAGTATTAATTACTTGGAAATTATTCGAGGAATGTTATTTGAGTATAATCTCAGTCGAGAAATACTATTTGAATATTATGTTGGAATATTCATTTAAGACTTGATTTATTTAATGAATATTAATTTGAGGTTATTAATTTAGATGAATATTATTTTGGAATATTCGTTTGAGTTATTTATTTAATGAATATTATTTGGAATATTCATTTGAGCTTTATTTCTTTAATGAATATTATCTTGAATATCAATTTAAGGTTGATTAAATTATCGGATATTATTTTGAATATTTATTCGAGGAATTATTTATTTAATGAATATTCTCATACGTTTATTCGAGGGTGACTTTGAGCAATATTTTATATTAAGAATATTCTTTAAATATTTATGAGTTAATAAATATTCTTTGAATATTTATGTAATTCTTTTGACTAGTTTCAAAATATATTATTTTATTCAAATACTATCTTTGACCTTCAAATACTCTGTAAATTATTTTTGAGTCTTATTATTATTATTATTATTATTATTATTATTATTATTATTATTATTATTATTATTATTATTATTATTATTATTATTATTATTATTATCAAGGAAGGTTCTCAAAAACTCCATTCTTCATTTGAATCTATCTTCCAAATTATAAGGGAACCTTACTTGAGAGCTGTTATTTAATTGTTTGACTTCCCGGTCATAAATCTTTTAATACTATTCTTTTCACTTGTAACTTGGTTGCCTTTCATCAAGACGAGTCTCTGTGTTACTTCCTCATCGTTCGAGGGGTAAGATTGTTGGAAGAAGTCAATATTCATTAACAAGAACTGCTTGGGAAATATTGGTGAATTTTCCTTTCCAACTAGATACGACTACTTTGTGGAGTCCTATCAACAAGTATTACACTTGGGGAAAGGGGGACGAGCTTTACATTTCAGAGTCATGGATTTACTCGAACTAGGAGTATTTATGTAAGAGACTGTGGGACAGTCCATCATTGTAAATCGGTGTAAGAGGCTGTGGGACAGTCCATCCTGGAAATAGGGTTCGAGTGGCACCGGCCCCGACTAAGCCCAAAGATGGCTAGGGAGATCCGGCGTATGGTGGTGTCCATATGTTCTTCCTTCTACATGTAGAGAAACAAATTTTGAGATGCACGACCTGCGACTGATCATCATAAGGTGGTGTCATCCGACGCGACATACTCCTGCATTGGTTCATCATCCAAATCTAATTATTTTCTGCAACATGAAGTATCACTCATGCTGACAGGGTTTGAAAACTGTCCAGAACTAAAAGTACTCTGAAATACCTCGTAACTTCATCATTTATATTATATTGGCACTATGTTCGTTAATGCATGGCATATGGTTTCAATAATAATTTTGAACTGTTATATATATTATTGTTCAATATACATTATTGTTATTGGGCTATTGCTCACCCTTGCTTTATTATTTATACCACAACAACAGCTAGGCTTGATGGCCCGCGTAAGGCGCACTCGGCGCAAGCAGGTGACTCCAATCGTAGGACTACCCGCTGATACGGTTGCTGCCATTGCTGAGGTAGACCGGTAGCTTTTGTTTTCAGCCTTAATTATATGTATAATTAATGTTAATCAACGCCAAGAACTTTTAAACTGATGTTGGGTTGTAATAACTTATATTCGTGGATCCTATTAGTAGAGACTTATTTCAATTTCATCTCTGGGACTATAACTGTTTGTGTGTGATGTGAGGGCCCCTACCCCACCACCCTTGCATGTGAGCCCTTTTTCTGTGGAGTTTGAGGAGCTGACCCCCGAGCCGCAACAGGCAGAGGCCACACCTCCAACAGAGCCATCTACCCCACCCCATATTCCGATAGAGGGGATACCAGTGTGTGTGCATAACTTGGTTGTGAGCAGACTTTCTACCTATTTAGTAGTGGCTGAGGCCAGGTTAGCAGAGTCCAGGGCGTAGCTCGCAGCAGAGAGAGTTGCTAGGTTGGGACATCATGGCGGCGGGAGGCGTGCTAGAGCTCGAGAGAAGCATAGGGTAGTGACCTGTATTGAGCTGAGGGCCCGGATGAGGGTCCGGACTTTACCTACCGATGGACATGGCATGGTATCCAGGACAGATGCTGAGGAGATCTTCCGCATTGCTATGATGAGAGTTAGGGCTTTGGGTTCCCCTGGTGGCTAATTTCAGAGACAGTGATGTAGTTGTCTAGTCTTCTATTCATGTACGAACATAGTAGTGCCGAATTTTGTGGGTTAGTTTCATTGTATTTAGTTTCCCTTTTACTGACTAGACGGATAGACCATGTATTTCACTTTTGACTAGATGTTGTTAGGATGGTTGTACTTCTAAACTATCGATGTGACTCGGATGATGTATCTTTCAGTACCATGTAAATATTTGTTTCCTTTCAGTCAGTTCAGTTCTATTGTGACGCGATCACAAGTTTATTAGATTATTTTCTGCACGTACTATTTTCGATTGAGCTACCATGAAATATAGAACTGTGGGATCCTAAATCCAAATATGTAACGATTTTGCAAGGAGGAATCTTTAAAAATAATTGAATTAGCCTAATGTGTAATTGTCCAAATTTTCAGTAAGATGCGTCCACGAAGAATGGGAACTAGGGCTAACCCCCGTGAGTCTACCGATCAAGAAAGTCACAATCAACATAGGGAAGATCCCGAATATGATGAAGCACAAGACGAGGACTATAATGAGCAAGAGGATTCCCAGTATGGGATAGCAGACGAAACCTTTTTCATTGGAGAATTCGAAGAAGATGTAGAAGGGAAGAAATTAAAGTTGAGCAAGAAGGGGAGAACCAGGATAGAGACCCCATGGGTCAGTTTATGGATCTGCTTAGGCAAAATTTGAACCGTTACCCCCAACCACCCCAGGGAAACAACAATTCTGTGGTAAAATCTTTCAAGGCCTTTAAGTCCCTTAAGCCCCCAGAATTCCACGGATCAGCTGACCTAGTCGAGGCAAGAGCCTGGATAAAGGAAATGGAAAAGTTATTTGAGATTCTAAGCATTGAGGAGGCGCAAAAGACTATTTTCGCCACTTACCTTCTGAAAGGAGAGGCCAATTATTGGTGGGAGGCCAAGAAAAATATAGAGACGGATGCTATCGTAACCTGGGATAGGTTCAAACAATTGTTTCTGGAAAAATACTTCCCAAGGTTTATTTAAACTCAAATGGAGCTTAAGTTTTTAGAACTAAAACAGAACAATTTGTCAGTGGCTGATTATGAGGCCAAGTTTACCGAGCTATCAAGGTTTGTGCCAGAGTTTGTGGATACTGAGGGAGAAGAAAGCGAATAGGTTTCTGAAATGCATATGACACAGCCTATTTGTAGTTCGAGGACTCAACTCAACTTAATCTTAGATTGTAATAAGTAAATAACTTTAACTATCACAGGAATCTCAGAAGATACTATCTGTCAGAAGAAAAACCCTAAAGTCAATCTATAGTTTTGATGTTTTACACAGGAAGAAGCTCTGATTGCTGATCAAGCCTCAGTATAGCATCAAAGAAGTGGATTTATTTCTAAGACAGAGATTTCTAGAGTGACAGGTTCAGACAGAATACAGTGGAGTACAAGAAGGAGAAAGAGATGAGAAGAAAAATGAATCATATTTTTAATGTGAAAATTAAAGGACAGTCATTGAAGTTAGTCGTTCATGAACCAGACCGTGCATGGAACGCCAACAAAATACTCAGTGGTATTCCTTTATTACTTTCAGTGATTCAGAAAAGAATTAAGACAATTCAAGGATATATAATTATTCTTCTTTAATTAATTTAAATCAAGTAGTCAATTTAATTAATAAATTAATTCATCAAGAATTAATTCATTAATTAAATTAATTATTAAATTAATTAAATCTGAATAATTATTATTTAAGTAAGTTTAAATTAAAATGATTATTTATTAATCAGTTTAGTTTAAAACTGAAAAAATGAACTAGCAAGACAATCAGAGATTGTCTTGCCGATTGTCTTGAAGAAGAAATCAGTAAAGCAAGACAATCTCAGATTGTCTTACCGATTGTCTTGGTAATGATAAATTCTGAACAGCTTTAAAAAAGAAGAATAAAAATCTGATTTGATTGTCTTGACGATTGTCTTGACAGTTCAAATCAGATTGTCTTGATAATGATCAAAAAGAAAAAGCTTCAGACAGAATGATAATTTTTGATAAAGCAAGACAAAGATCTCAGAATTTGATTGTCTTACCGATTGTCTTGGAAGAACCTGATTGTCTTGCCTATTGTCTTGACTGTTATATTTGAAGATAAAGAGGCAGTAGACATTATATATGAAGACAGAGACGACACAAATCAATCAGACAAGAATATTACATTCAAAAGCAAAGGCAATTTACTCTCTTCTCTCTCATCAAGAACACAACCTGCAGGAGCAGAAAAATTCATAGAAAATCAAGTTCATCTTATTTTTAATATCTGATCCGATAGAACTTGTTTACTTGATACTGTTGTACTATTAGCGAGTTTTTACTCCTAATCTATATCTTGATTTTTATTAACAAATCTAGAAAAATTCATGTCGAATTTTCTAATTTGTTTTTATTAACTAGATATAAATTCTGTACTGTATTTGTAACAAACCCCTCAAGTTAATATAATTTTATATTCAACTTGAATTTTGTTTCATTTAATTCCGCTCAAATTTGTCAAAATATAAGTTAAATTATCCGGACAAATTTCGATTAAACAATACTGTTTGTATTCAACCCCCCCTTCTACAAATATATTGGACCTAACAATTGGCATCAGAGCCTATTGATTGATACACAAATCAAGATTCTAATTTTATTCCGTCAAAAATCTAACTCGAATTTTTAACTCACTTAAAAATTCATCATGTCGTCAAAAAGCATTGTTAAGATTCCCATGTTTAACAAGGACAATTATGCAATGTGGAAAAATAAAATGGAGTTGTTTCTTGATGTCGCAAATTCTAAATATTTGGGTGTTCTACAGAACGGACCTATAATTCCACTCGAATATATATCTGAATCTATTGTTGGAGGAATTGTTGTAACACCTGCATCATCTGTTCCAAAGCATGCTGGTTCTTTTACTCCTGCTGAAAAAGAGGACGCAGGACTAGATAAGAATTTGAGACTTATTCTAATAGATTCCCTGGATGCTGTGATGTACAGTCATGTGATGAATTGTAAAACTGCAAAACACATGTGGGAAACTATTGAGACTATCAATGAAGGAACTGATGAATTCAGGGAAAACAGACTTCAGATTTTAACCTCTGAGTATGAACACTTTAGAGCTGGCCCTAATGAAGGCATTCAGGAAGTGTTTGAAAGGTATAAAAAAATTATCAACAACTTGCAAGTTCATGGCAAGCAATATACACAGAAGGAGATTAATATGAAGTTATTGTTGATGATGCCCTCTCATCTTGAACATAGGATAACAGCCATCAGAGAATCAAGAGATTTGAATAAGATTGCTCTTGAAAGATTGTTTGGTGTTCTGAAAACCTATGAACCGGAACAAGTACAGCAGAGGGAGGTCTCTAGTAAAGGAAGAGTGCCAAGCTCATCTACAGCTCTTGTAGTTGAGGCACCTAAGGAAGTGGAAGCTAAGGTTGTTTTACCTTACAGCTCAGACAAGGAAAAGACTGAAGTAGAACTTGGTCTGACACCACCTACTCAGGATGGTGGAGACTTTTACTCATTGGAAGAGCTAGATCAACTGGAAGATGAATCACTGGCATTGATGGTAAGGGAATTTGGCAACTTTAGATTCAGAAGAAATCCAAAGTACAGGTTTAAGTCAAATAACAGATTCCAAAGAGGAGGCTCTTCTTCCTCTAGTAACAGGGGAGGATACAAAACTGGATCGGTTGACAGAAGCAAGATTCGTTGCTTCAACAGTAATGAATTAGGCCACTTTGCCACTGAATGTCAGAAACCCAGGCAAACTCAAAGAAGAGAAACCTGGAAAAGCCTATGTTGCGGCTGGTAAGAGTTGGGATGACACGGATAGCGAAGATGAAGAATATGGAAATCTTGCGTTGGTGGCAAATAATGAAGCATCTGATCATCATAACAAACCGGTAATTGTTACTGACCCTGAGTTGATTCGTAGTCTTTATAATTCCTTAGGTAATGCACAAACTAAATATAGAAGACTAGATCTGCTAAGCACTAAACTTGGCAATGAAGTGTCAGAATTGAAATAGGTGCATATTAATCAAGATCAATAAAGAGATGAAATAACACTGCTTTATAAAAAGGAGAAAGCTATTCTAGAAGTTGTAGGCAAACAAATGGCTAGAATTACTGAACTTGAAACACAGGTCAGGGCTTGTTATAATTCTGTTAAAGTTTCCAAAGAGTTTTTTAACAATCAAGTTGTAGAACGAACAACAGGTATAGGGTATGGTTACAATGAAGCTGTTGGATCATTTGTCATAAATTCTCCTAACCCTGTTAGTGCTAAAGAAAGGGGAATACCACATGTGCTCAAAAATGTTAAAGAACCTCTATTTAAAAAATCTGATGCTGGACCACCAGATATTCTTTCTATGGTTATCCAAGAAGAAATGAGAAATGAGGATAGTGCAAATGGCACAGTCTTTGTTAAGGATAAATCTGTTAAGAACGCTAATCCAAAGAATGTTTCATCCAAGAAAGATGTCACAGTCTTTGTTAAGGCTAAATCTGTTGAGGACACTAATACAACGAATGTTTCATCCAAGAAAGATGTACCTAAAGTGCCATTCAAGGTTGTTGAAACAGCTAGTTCTTCTAAGACTGGATTAATTGGTAATAAGTTGAAGCAGAAAAATAACATGTCTAACATGAATACCATGCCTATCATTGATTCTAATCATAAAGCATGTGGTGTTATCAATTGTATGTCTTGTGCTTTTAACAGTATGCGTGCTTATTTTAATGGTAGTTATGCATGTGATAAACAGACTGCTCCTCGACAGCATATGAACAGGAACAATAATGTTCGATCAAAGACTGCTTTTCCTCCTCAAGTTAGGAGAGAGACATTTGTACCTAAGACTAAACAAAGGGTTACCAAGAATGTTTACCAGGTCAAATGTCCAGTCAATGACACAAGTGTTATTGCTGCTAGAGAAACATGGATACCCAAGATAAAACAAAAGATTTTCAAATCTGTTTATAAGGTTAAATGTTTATTGACTAAAGATGTTAAAATTAAAAATGTTGTTTTCCCTGTTAAAGGTCAATAATTTAAATCCGCAGGACCCAATCAAATTTGGGTCCCGAAGAAGGTTTAATCCATTTGTCGTTGCAGGGTATTGAACAGGTTGAACGAGTAACCTGGATCTTGGACAGTGGATGTTCAAGGCATATGACTGGAGACAGAACCCTGCTGACAAATGTGGTGGAGAAGGCCGGCCCAGTAGTTACCTTTGGAGATAACAGCAAAGGTAGAACTGATGGATATGGCAGACTTGAAGCTGGAAATGTTATCATTGAAGAAGTGTCCTTTTTAAAAGGACTTGAGCATAATTTGCTCAGCATCAGTCAATTCTGTGACAAGGGATTTGAAGTCTACTTTAACAAAAAGAATTGTCTGATTTCACACAAAAGAAGTGAACAACCATCTCTGATGGGAGTCAGAAAAGGAAACTTGTATGTAGCAAACATGAACACTAGAAGCACTGAAGAAATCAATTGCTTCTATTCCAAAGCATCCACAGATGAAAGCTGGATATGGCACAAGAAACTTTCTCACCTGAATTTCAAAACAATGAATTATTTTGTTAAGAGGGAAATGGTGAGAGGTTTATCTCCTATGGAATTCACACAGGAAGGACTATGTGATGCCTGTCAAAAAGGCAAACTAAAAAGGGAAACTCACAGGAGCACTGATATATCTTCAATAACTGATCCTTTACAGTTACTTCACATGGATCTATTTGGTCCAGTGAATGTGATGTCTATGTCAAAGAAAAGATATGCTCTTGTGATTGTTGATGATTTTTCAAAGTACACATGGGTTTTGTTCATGAATTCTAAAGATGAGACTCCACAACTGGTGATTGATCATATCAAGTTAATTGAGTTGGATTCCAAGTATCCAGTGAGGGCTATAAGTTCAGACAATGGAACTGAATTCAAGAATGCAGTTCTGAATGACTTTTGTACTGAAAAAGGTATAACCAGACAATACTCAGCTCCAAGAACTCCTCAGCAAAATGGGGTAGTTGAAAGAAAGAATAGAACCTTGATTGAAGCTGCACGTACTATGTTAAGTGAATCAAGGCTTCCATTGTATTTTTGGGCTGAAGCTGTCAACACTACTTGCTATACTCAGAATCGAACTCTTATCAACAAAGACTTGATGAAAACACCCTATGAAGCCATGAATGAAAAGAAACCAACACTCAAATACTTTCATGTATTTGGAGAAAAATGCTTTGTACTTAAGGAAGGAGACGATCAAGGTGGAAAATTTGAAGCCAAAGCACATGAAGCAATTTTTGTTGGTTATGAAAGAAGAGCTTATAAGGTGTATTTGATTGAACATCGGAAGATGATGGAAAGTGTTAATGTAACATTTGATGACACTAAACTCCCTAGTATCCAAACTGAAGATTCATCTGAAAAGCTATCTTTTGAAGATATGACAGATCTAGATTCAGATGATGATAGTCCACCTGATGTTTTTTCTGATGCTAATGACAACAATGTCAATGATGACTTCAATCAGAATAATGGTGGTGAAAATAATGATAATATTGAAAACACCAATCATACTTCTGAACACTCATCTAATCATCCCGGCAACAACTCAGGGGGCGTTAGTGAAGGATCAACAAGTCATACTCAACAACATAATTCAAATCAAGGGGAATCATCAAGAATTAATCTACCCAGACAAACTGTTTTGAATAGAACTCATCCTTTTGAGTTAATTATTGGTGATCCAGATGTTGGAGTAAAGACTAGAAGAGCTTATCAGAATCAATGCAATTATTCAGGGTTTCTATCTGAAATGGAACCTAAGAAAACTGAAGAAGCTCTTTCTGATCCTGATTGGGTGATTGCAATGCAAGATGAACTCAATCAATTCAAACAACAAGAAGTATGGAAGCTGGTACCCAGACCTTCAAATAGAACAGTGGTTGGCACTAGATGGGTATTCAGAAACAAACTTGATGAAGATGGCACAGTCACAAGAAATAAAGCAAGACTGGTAGCAAAGGGTTATTCACAAGCTAAAGGCATTGACTATGATGAAACCTATGCTCCAGTGGCAAGACTTGAGGCCATTAGAATATTCTTGGCATTCGCAGCATTCTCAAACTTTAATGTTTATCAAATGGATGTAAAGAGTGCTTTTCTAAATGGTAAGCTGGATGAAGAGGTCTATGTAGAACAGCCCCCTGGCTTTGAAGATCCAGATCTTTTGGACTATGTATACTTCCTTTTCAAGTCTATCTATGGCCTCAAGCAAGCACCAAGAAAATGGTATGACACCCTTTCTGAATTTTTACTTGAAAATGGCTTTGTTAGAGGTGTCATAGACAAAACTCTCTTCACTAAGAAATATAAAAATGATACAATACTAGTCCAAGTCTATGTGGACGATATAATATTTGGGTCTACTAATGATCTTTTATGCAAGAAATTTGCTAAGTTAATGCAGGGTAAATTTGAAATGAGCATGATGGGAGAACTGAAATTCTTTCTTGGATTGCAAATAAGTCAAAGGACAGATGGAATATTTATCTGTCAATCCAAGTATATCAAAGAGCTCCTCAAGAAATATCAAATGGAGGACTCATCTTTAGCTAAGACACCATCATCTACAGCTGTCAAGTTTGGAGCTTGTGAAAATTCTGCCAAAGTAGATGTCACAAGTTACAGAGGTATGATAGGCTCATTACTTTACCTTACTGCAAGTAGACCAGATATTATGTATGCTACATGCTTGTGTGCAAGGTTCCAAGCGGATCCTAGAGATGTTCATCTCATTGCTGTAAAACGAATCTTAAGATATCTTAAGGGTACACCTAATCTAGGTATCTGGTACCCTAAAGAATCTGGTTTTAATCTTGTTGGATACACAGATTCAGATTATGCAGGAAGTGTTGTAGATAGAAAAAGCACCTCTGGGAGTTGTCAATTCCTAGGTGGCAGGCTAGTTTCCTGGTACAGCAAGAAACAACAAACAGTTTCCAACTCAACAGCTGAAGCTGAATACATAGCTGCTGGAAGCTGTTGTGCTCAAATCTTGTGGATTAGGAATCAGCTGAAAGACTATGGTTTTGTATTAACAAAAATTCCAATTTTGTGTGATAATACTAATGCCATAGCAATCTCCAACAATCCTGTGCAGCATTCGAGGACCAAGCACATAGACATCAGGTATCATTTTATAAGAGAGCATGTCACGAATGGTACTGTGGAATTGTTATTTGTACCCATAGAAGAACAAACAGCAGATATTTTTACTAAGTCTCTTGACGAATCCACATTCACCAAAATTGTTGGTGAATTGGGTATGTTGAACAGTCCTAGTAATTAAGCTTGTTAATATCTGAGGTTTATTCTTTAATAATTTGCAAGTGATTTTGTTATTATTTTTAAATTTTAATCACTTGCATAATTATTTTATCAACTTTTTATTGCTTATTATTGCTAAAAAATCTTTGTCAACATGTTTATAATAACTTCTTTATTACTTCTTGTGTTTTGAAATATTTGTGATATTTTAATGAATCATATTCTCTCTTTAAATAATTTTCTATTAGAAAGTTATTTATTAGAAAATATTTAGATTCATTAATTTGTTATAAATGTTCTTGTAAATATATTTAATATTTTATTAAATGTTTTGTAGTGTTTGTCCTTTTGTTATTTATATTTGTTGTCGTAAAAAGATTAATTCATGTGTTTGCTAAATATTTATTTATAGTAATTTTAATAATAAATGAGAGTGTATTTTAATTGGATTAATTCTGCACATTAATTTGTATTTTATTAGTATAAAATTAGCAGATTAATCGATTGTCTTGTAATTGTCTTTATAGTATCAAGACAATCGCCAAGACAATCCACAAATTGTCTTGGCAGGTTATTTTATAAATAATAAAATATTTTTTATTTTATTTGTGTTGTTTTGTTTTGTTATTTAGTTCAAGAAATGATTATCTTGATAGTTTTTGAACTACCAAGACAATCGGCAAGACAATCACTTGATTGTCTTGGAGTATTATTTCAGTATTTAAAAATAAAAAAATAAAAAAAAAAAAAATTATTTACGATTTTTTATTTTATCAGTATAGTAAACGATTGTCTTGATAGTTTTTGAACTACCAAGACAATCGGCAAGACAATCAACCGATTGTCTTGTAGTGTTAAATTTGTACTTAAACAAAAAAAAAGAAACACAACAGCCAAGACAATTATCTCTCTCGTGTTTTGACACAGAGAACCCAGTTCATGTATACATACGATACACACAAATTCTAAACGAATTTCTGCTCGATTTTATTCAACAAAACTGAAATCTGAGACCGGATTCAAATAGATCGTTCGATTTTCTATCTATTGAACCAAATATCAACGAATTTCATTAAGTTTTTGAAAAATCAATTTTTCAAAAGTTTCAATCGGGTTTTCACTGTTTTGATTGTTTTAGATTTTTTCTTTGAAATCTAAAAATAGATTGAGACTCCCAGTGTTTAGAAGATCATCATACTAATTTTTGGGATTTTTCTGACAACTTTGAATTAATTCGAATTTTTAATTAATTTTAATTAATTAATAATTCTGAAAATTTTTGAATTGTTTTAACCTTCCCAAAATTGAAGTGTGTTTTTGTGTTAAAAAAAATGGCTAATAATTTTGAGATAATGAAGCATAATTTGGTTGGGTATTTTAATCCGAACGATTGTCCCTATGATCGATTTAAGCCGTGGATACGTTTTCTAAATGATGATTCAATTATCCGAACTGCTATTCGATGGAAGCCCCAATTAAAATAGGACCACAAAGATTGATTTGCACAGAAGCTGTGGTGTCTGAAGATTTGACCTCATTTTCTTTTGACTTTGATGGAACACACCACGTTGTGACTGAATCAACCCTTGCTACTGTATTGGGCCTTCCGGTGGATAATTTTGATCAGTTTCCAACCAGTGAACAACTCTATCAATTTTTCAGTGATATTAATTTTCGTGGAGTAATTGATATGAACAATTTGAGCAAAAAGAACCTGGTTCAACAATGGGATGCATTTTTCGACACGATCTCCAAGGTATTTGCTAATACAACCAGAGGTAACTTTCATTTACTTACCTCTATGTTACAAACTATTGGTTATGCTGTTGCTAACAACCGTAGAATCAATATTGGTAATTTACTTTGGAATACTATTATTGGTAGAATTGTTAAGGCCAGAAGGGATTTTGATGCGGGTAATAAAGTTTTATGTTATTATCCTAGATTCTTAACTTTGATATTTAATCATCTTGTTCCTGTTGGTCAACACGCAGTCTTTAGGAATGACAACCCTATGGTATCAGGCAGGCAAACCAAGAAAATATTCACTAGCCTGGATACACATAGAAAATTACCAAATGTGCCAGTGTATGTTACACCATACTTGTCTACCTTCATAGATTTTCCTGTCATTCCTCGACTTGTAAATGCACCTGAACCTGAAAATGTACCTGTCCCGGAACTTCAACCTCAAATGGAACAATCCATTCCTTCAGGAACAGCTACTGCATCAACGGAGCAGGTATTACCTTCTATCTCTCAAACTGTTTCTGGAGCCCAAGTGGCTGATAGGTCAGACGAAGAGGTTGTAGAACCACAGCCTCTATCCCAGGTCTTAGAGCCAAACACTGAGTCTACTCAAATCTCTAAACCTAAATCCAGAACCAAACAGTTAGCTAAAAAGGCTGTTAGAAGAAGTGATAATGTGAGTGATCCCACAGCTCTGCCTCCACCAAAGAAGAGAAGAAACCTACTACTTGAGGCATCTGTTAGCCCATCCATTTCCTCCCAAAAGGACTTGGACATTGAAATGGCCGATGAACTGTTACTAATTTCATCCTCTCAATAGGATGAGATTATTGAAATTCGCCAAAGGGCCGTGGCACCTTGTACAGAGTCAAGCACACCTCTATTACTCACAATGGGGGAAAACATTACATTAGAATCCGATGTTATTAAGGACACTGAGCAAGGAGTGCACGATAGGATTGTTACTGAGACAGTGCCTACCATTGTTACGATAGAAGAGCCTTCACAGGCTTCAGAGGGAAATCTTGACTCTCTGCCAGTTATAATAGAGTCATCATCTCCCCTCCCAGAAGGAACATTCCTGGCTCCCTCAAGGGATTCTTCACTCGCAGATTTATCTGGAGAAAGTGAAGGGCAACTTGGTCATCCTATCACTGAAGAAATTCAGTTATCAAATCCAAATGAATTAATAGAGATGACTGAGGATTGGGAATTGCGAACTCCCATTACACCACCACTGACCTCTCCAGAAGAGGCTAGGGTGATTTCTTTTGCAGGTACAGCTCAAGGAAAGGAGCTAGTGTTGAGTGATGTGAGGACCACCTTAAATATGAGTGAAACACATGCACGAAAGGAGAGTGACATATCCTTGAGTGAACATCAGGTGAGCGCACACACTGACACAAACACTTTGTCTCTTATGGCTCAAATAAAAGATCTGCAAAAGAAATTGATGGAAACTGAGGCTGAAAAACAATTTTTCAAAGTACATGTGGATGAACGGTCTTCTTCTTCCACCTCTGTCAACAATCAGCTCATGATTATTCGTGACGATGTTTAGAACATAAAGACCACACTCACTCCAGCAATCAATACATCGATACAATCCAACTCTCAGGCATCTACAGAAAGAACATATATTCTAAATGCTATTGACAGACTCTCTAATAGGGTGGATGAACTTCAAGTGGAAATGCATGTAACTGCTCAATCATATTCAACAACCTTTGCGAAGCTTGAAGAAAAGTATGATTACATGTTTGAAGGACTTGATCATCTATACAACATTGTTAAACCTACTCATCATATCACACCAGAACAAAGAGCATATTTTGAAGACTATGATGGTGATAATGAAGGGGATAATGATGAAAATAGAGAGCTTGACAGTCAAAGAAAGTCTGTAGAGGATTCATCAACTAAGGGGGAGAAGTCTGGAGGGGAGAAGTCTGGAGGAGGAAGTAAGTCTGGAGGTCAGTCAACTCAGGGGAGGCATAAGGAGAAGTCTACAAAGGGAAAAGAAAAAGCTCATGATCAGGATGTATCAGATTTTGATTTTGATCTCAAGAATAGTAATTTTGAGGTATAGCAATTAAATGACATTGAAGAAGATCTTTCAAACTGGCAAGATGATCCTGAATTTGAGAAGGAACTTCAAGAGGAGAAAGCTGATCGTCAGATGAGACAATAAGACAAGCTAAGCTTGTAAAGACAAGACAGGTAGTGGATAAAAGATTGAAGCTGAAGCAAGCTGAAGATGCAGAGAAACAAAAGCTACATGCAATCAGTGTACAAGAAAGGAAAAGAGATATTCAGTTGAAGATTGGTCCAAAGTGGGAGAGAGCAAGAGAAATTTTTGATTCTATTCAAAACACTGCTAATGATGATGAACGTTTTCTCCAACTACTTCAACAGTTTCAAGAGACCAATCCAAATTACTTGCAATATATGGATGCATTGATGCTGGAAATCTCGAGGATAGTAGCTGGGTTTGACAGATGTGCAGATCAACTGATAATTCAGATTAACTCTCGTACAATGGGTTCTCTCTATGTGTCACTTCAAATCTTTCAACAGAGAAGCTTGATTGAACTGTGGATTATGTCTCTAAAGGTAAAAAGGTTTTCTGAACTGAATATTTTACTTCATGAAAGACTTTTAGAGTTTGCTCAAAGGAGTAGTCCACAAGTTATTCAAACTCCACATCATGTTAAGTTTCTCAAGGGTAATACACTACATTCTTGCTTCCTTGATTCTAAGTCGATGAAATTATATACTGCATCTCATGTGGTCTGGTTAGAACATATGCTGAGGACTACAGGATTCGAAGATAAAGAAAGTATCTTTGTTGCTGACATTATTCGATCATATGCTTTAACTGGCTTTGAAAAGAAATATTACATGCTTCGGAATCGGCTATGGGGCAACCTTGGACTTTTGCCTAAGAAACCTAAAGGCCTTGTGTCAGATTATGAACGTGTACTTAACAAAGATTTGATCAAAACCTTGGATGATCAAGAACGATTTGACACAGAGAATATCAGAAGACTTCTAGAACAAGAAGATGAAGTTGAAACTGGAGAGATAAGGGAGGAAGATACTTCTAAGTGAAGATCAGCTCTACATGTGATATCTTTAGGGCTTAGATAGGACAAGATAGAAAATTGTATTATATGATCAATCTAGAGGATCATCTATCTTGTATTTATCTTTTAGGTTTGAATCTGGACAATGTTAAATATAAACCAGAACCTTTCTTTTATTTACTTTGTATTTAAAGTTTTATCTTTTACTAAGTTAAGTTAGTTGAGTAATCCTCTAGGTATTTGCTTGTTATTTTCTAACAAACAAATAGGGGGAGATTGAAAGGCATATGACACAGCCTATTTGTAGTTCGAGGACTCAACTCAACTTAATCTTAGATTGTAATAAGTAAATAACTTTAACTGTAACAGGAATCTCAGAAGATACTATCTGTCAGAAGAAAAACCCTAAAGTCAATCTATAGTTTTGATGTTTTACACTGGAAGAAGCTCAGATTGTTGATCAAGCCTCGGTATATCATCAAAGAAGTGGATTTATTTCTAAGACAGAGATTTCTAGAGTGACAGGTTCAGACAGAATACAGTGGAGTACAAGAAGGAGAAAGAGATGAGAAGAAAAATGAATCACATTTTTAATGTGAAAATTAAAGGACAGTCATTGAAGTTAGTCGTTCATGAACCAGACCGTGCATGGAACGCCAACAAAATACTCAGTGGTATTCCTTTATTACTTTCAGTGATTCAGAAAAGAATTAAGACAATTCAAGGATATATAATTATTCTTCTTTAATTAATTTAAATCAAGTAGTCAATTTAATTAATAAATTGACTCATCAAGAATTAATTCATTAATTAAATTAATTATTAAATTAATTAAATCTGAATAATTATTATTTAAGTAAGTTTAAATTAAAATGATTATTTATTAATCAGTTTAATTTAAAACTGAAAAAATGAACTAGCAAGACAATCAGAGATTGTCTTGCCGATTGTCTTGAAGAAGAAATCAGTAAAGCAAGACAATCTCAGATTGTCTTGCCGATTGTCTTGGTAATGATAAATTCTGAACAGCTTTAAAAAAGAAGAATAAAAATCTGATTTGATTGTCTTGACGATTGTCTTGACAGTTCAAATCAGATTGTCTTGATAATGATCAAAAAGAAAAAGCTTCAGACAGAATGATAATTTTTCATAAAGCAAGACAAAGATCTCAGAATTTGATTGTCTTACCGATTGTTTTGGAAGAACCTGATTGTCTTGCTGATTGTATTGCCTATTGTCTTGGCAGTACAAAATTGATTGTCTTGGAAGAACAGATTGTATTTCCTATTGTCTTGACTGTTATATTTGAAGATAAAGAGGCAGTAGACATTATATATGAAGACAGAGACGACACAAATCAATCAGACAAGAATATTACATTCAAAAGCAAAGGCAATTTACTCTCTTCTCTCTCATCAAGAACACAACCTGCAGGAGCAGAAAAATTCATAGAAAATCAAGTTCATCTTATTTTTAATATCTGATCCGATAGAACTTGTTTACTTGATACTCTTGTACTATTAGCGAGTTTTTACTCCTAACCTATATCTTGATTTTTATTAACAAATCTAGAAAAATTCATGTCGAATTTTCTAATTTGTTTTTATTAACTAGATATAAATTCTGTACTGTATTTGTAATAAACCCCTCAAGTTAATATAATTTTATATTCAACTTGAATTTTGTTTCATTTAATTCCGCTCAAATTTGTCAAAATATAAATTAAATTATCCGGACAAATTTCGATTAAACAGTACTATTTGTATTCAACCCCCCCTTCTACAAACATATTGGACCTAACAGTTTCAGCAAGGGTTGAAGCAATGGATTCAGAATCGGGTAGCAGTCTTAGAGCATACAGACTATGCCACCTTGGTGCAGAAAGCAACAATTGTGGAAGCAGGGAGTGATTAGATGCAGAGGGAAAGAGAGAAATGGGGACTAAAAAGAAGCATGCCAGCATGGGCGGAGGTTCCGCAGGAGGAAAACCCCCGAATAAGTTTAACCGAGGAACAGTTTCCTTACCTGGAAGGAGCATGGGATTCAAACAATCTGTGAGCGCAAGTGTGAGCCAGGGCGGCAAGCAATCGGGAGCAATCCACTCCCACCATTCTAGACCTCCATTACCCATGTGTGCAACTTGTGGAAAGAAACATTCCGATACATGTCACAAAAAACCGGTAACCTGTTTTAAGTGTGGATGGGTAGGCCACTATGCTACCTCTTGTACCACAGTTATTCCTAGTACTAACCAAAGCACCAGTTGTTTCCAGTACGGACGTCGAGGTCACATGAGGAAGGATTGCCCAATAAACAAGCCAGCAGCATCAGGGGCAAGCAAGGCTGCCTCCAATAGGCCCCAACTGCTAGAATTTTTAATATGACAGTGCAGGATGCCGTGAAAGACACGGACGTGATAGCAGGTACCTTTCTCTTAATTCAGTTAGTGCAAATGTCTTATTTGATTCTGGAGCAAACTAGAATGAAGAATGGGAACTTGTTTTAAGAGTTCATGAAGTTCCTAAAGCTAAAGGATTGAAGACGGAAGCTAGCGGAAAAGAAACAGAAGAAAACGGAGTCAAAACGAAGAAAAATGAGCCAAACAAGCAAATCGACAGATAGCTAGTGCGCTGACTGCATGCCTGGTGCATTGAGAGCGCTCCTGAATAGAATGTGAGTGCGCTGAAAGCGCAGGAAGTGCGCTGAGAGCGGGACAACATGCTGAAAATTACTGTTTTGCCCTAATTCGATGTAAAATTGTATTTTTAGTGTTTTTCCTGCTGGACAAGACTTCTAAGGCCTATTTAAACACACTATATCATTGTAATAGAATATATAACATAGATCGAAGATAGAACGTAGAAAATACAGAGTTAGCCAAGGATAGAAGATCAGATTTGGAGACAATTTCCAAAGATCGTGATAACACTTGGAATTCCAGATCTACTTTTGTAATTAGGCGATACTCTGGGTTTTAGATTTGTTTTCTCAACTCTTAATCTTATTGATATTATTACTTTCATTTATATCTTGTTTATTATCTTGTTTAATATCATGTTTTCATCAAATCCCATGGTGACGAACGGTTCAATTATGAACTAATCGTTCTCATGGGATTCTAACGGATTTATTTATGGAGTCTTAGTATCTTGATGCTTTAAAGATCTGTGTGTGATGAGTATCTGATATCCTTGTATGGTTATTCTTAATGCTTTTAGATGCGTAGCTAACATCTAAATTGAATTGTTAATCTTTTGCGAAGTGAAAGTAGATCTTGAGATTTAGAACTTGCCATGCTAGCATAGGATTATGTATGTTTTGACATCATGATTTGTAGCATAAATAGAAATATATTATGTTGCCCTATGTGATCAATGTGGATAACCTGTTCTTCAACCGTTATGTTTTCAAATTCTATAAACATATAGGGTCTAAACATAATTGGTGTCTATTCATCTTCTATCTCTTTTGTGGATGTATGGGTAGTTTGGTATACGTATGCTGACAGGTAGCGTGTACTTATTTCGTGTTGTCCGATCAGATATCATAACTGTTACACATAGTGATTAAAGGCATCAGATCTAAGCGAAGTATTTAATGAAGTTAGGATCCCATGTTTATTCTCATATAATTAATTCGTTTGCAATTCTCATTAGTAAAATAATTCTTAGTTAATTTAGTTAATTAAAACCCACTTAATTAATTGTCTTTGAAGTGAGTAAGAACCATACATTGTTGCATAGGTACATTAACTGATTTAAATTCAAAACCAGATCTTTGTGGGAACGAACTCAACTTAAATCTATATTACTTGTGACAACGTGCGCTTGCGTGATTTAGTTTGAACAAGTTTTTGGCGCCGCTGCCGGGGATCATCGATGTTTTATTTTTAATTTATGTGCTTGTCATCAATGGTCGGTAGATTTCACTAACTCGGATTTGTTTTTCTCATCTATCTTGTTTAGTTCTGTGTGTTTCAGGTACTAGAGGAACTTGAAACAACCGTAGACATGGGAGATCCAGCAAGAGCTCTAAAGGAGTATTTTCAGCCAAAACTCAATGACATCCAATCTAGTATTGTCAGACCAGCCATTGCAGCTAACAACTTCGAAATCAAGCCTAGCAATTCAGATGGTGCAGAACTCAGTTCAGTTTGGGGGTGCTCCGACTGAAGATCCTAACATGCACATCCGGAATTTCATTGAGATCTGTGATACTTTCAGAACCAACAGGTTCTATTTTGACATGGGAAATTGAGACTTTTCCCATTTTCTCTGCGGAATAAAGCTAAGGGCTGGTTGCACTCTCTACCAGCAGGTTCTATTTTGACATGGGAGGATCTTGCTCAGAAATTTCTCACTAAATTTTTCCCCATGGCAAAGACCACAGCAATCAGGAATGCTATTACTCAGTACTCAGTTTTCACAGCAGTCTGGAGAATCTTTGTGCGAGGCTTGGGAGTATAAAGAGATGCTAAGGAAGTGTCCACGTCATGGGATGCCTAATTGGATGGTGATTAACAGCTTTTATAATGGCTTGGGTGCACAGTCAAGACCCATGCTAGATGTAGCATCAGGTAGAGCTCTATGGGCTAAGAGCTATGAGGAAGCTTATGAGTTGATTGAGATGATGGCTGCGAATGAATACCAGAATCCAACTCAGAGATTATCACAAGGAAAAATAGCAGGAACTCTAGAAGTTAATACAGGCACAGCTCTAACAGCTCAGCTAGAGGCACTTAATAAGAAATTGGATTCTATGTCAAAGCATGGGGTGCCTCAAGTTGCTAGTGTTTATGAGCTATGTGCGGGCGCACATGAGACGACTCAATGTGCCATATTTATTGAACCGGCGCTGTTTGTGAGCAATTTTCAAAGATCGCAGCAGCCAGCTCCCAACATCTATCATCCTAACAACAGGAATCATCCTAATTTCAGCTGGAGCAACAATCAAGGTGCTCAACAACCTTAGCAGCCTTATCAGCAGTTTCAAGGTCAGCAATATGGAGCTAAGCCGTTCAATCAAGGTTATCAGCAGTAGTATGCTCCAAGGCAACAATTCCAACCTCCAGGATTTCAGCAGCAACAGTCTCATGGGAATGCTGGTCAATCTTCGAATGAAAAATCTGAATTGGAAGAGTTGAGATTGATGTATAAAAGTCAGGCAGCATCTCTCAAGATGTTGGAGAATCAGATAGGGCAACTTGAAAGTGCCTTACTCAACAGGCCGCAGGGAGTTCTTCCTAGTGACACAGAGGTAAATCCAGGAAAATAAGATGGCATGAAGCAGGTTAATGCCATAACACTCTGATCTGGAAAAGTCACGAACAATCAGAATTCAGCAATTGAGGATGAAGAAGAAATTCATGATCAGGACCCTACAGAAAAAGAAGAACATTCTGTTTTGTCAGAACCTGTGGTGGATAGTGATGAGGAGGAAGAGTGTGAGTCACTAGGCTTGGCTGATCTCTGGGATTCTAAGGTGCTGATTGATGAGGTTGTTCCATGGTCGAATCTTGAGGATAGTGCAATTGAGTGTTTTCTTCAGAAAGATGTTTTTTTCGAGTATAAGGGTAATAAAGAACTTCATGAGTTATACAAGAATTTTACTTCTGATGAGATGTTAGAAGAATTGAAGGTCATTTGTTCTAAGTATGAAATCCAACTTGAGGATAGTTCTTTTGATCCTAAGTCCGTTGTTAAGACTTCCGTTGGTGAACCACCCACTTTCGTTCCTAATATGTCTAATTCCACTCTTGATCAGTCTTGGGAAGTTAATAATGAAAATCATCATGTTGAAGAAGCTTCCAAACTCGAGCTTAAACCACCAGATCACCTGAGGTATGCATATTTGGGTCAATCATCTACTTTGCCTATTATTATTGTTACTAACTTGTCAGGTAGTGAAGAGAACAATGTTACTGACACTTTTGAGGAGCAAAGAAGGTTGAAACTTGTCATCAAGGATGTAGCCTCGGAAAAGATAGTTAAATGGCCATATAGAGATACGGTGTAAAAATTTTCAAGAGAAAAAGCCATTGCCATGTCTAACTAAAGACTTTAAACAAAGGCGCTTCGTGGGAGGCAACCCATGTGTTAGGTCAGTTTTCTTCTATCCTTTTTATTATCTTCAACGGGGACATTGAATATTTTAAGTTTGGGGGTGGTTTGGGGGATGAGTAGTGTATAGTAGTTATTTGTAGTATTACCGTGTCATTCTGTTCATATATGTTAGGAATATTTCATAAGTTGTGATGTTAAGAATAGAATTTTGCTAATACTCTTGTATATCCTGATCTTATAAAGGATTTAGCACTTTGTATAGGATATATGTGTTAAATAGTAATCTGTAGAATTTAGTCAGGAACAGTGCGTCAGAGACTACATGTCAGGAGCAGTGTATCGGGGACTACATGTCAGGAACAGAGGAGCAGATCCTGATACAGTAAGTCAGATCCTGATCAAATACTGATGGGATAATCAGATCCTGATGCAATGGGAAATCCTGATATCAGTCGTGTTACTGATGATGTCAGTCGTGTTACTGATGATGTCATTATGGATGCTACAGAAACTGGCAAGTGCTATAAAACAGGATCTTTGTTTTGGAAAAAAAGCAAGAAGATATCGTGAAGGAAACGAATTCTCTATTGATGGAAACTATCAACTTGACGGCAGAACATTGTCATAGATAGATTATAATTCTGTTATTAGTTGATAGGTAGCAATATAAATACTCTCTCTATATCATTATAAAAAAGGAGTGTGTGAGCAAGTGAGTTCGTAAGATTTGTATTCGAGAGTTCGAAACAAACAGAGAGAGAGATTTGTATTGTAAGCAGCTGCTAAAGGTATTGTACACCTTTGGTAGAGTTTGTATTTGATTATTTTAATACAAACAAAGTTTGATTCATTCGTTTATTCTTGTTCATATAATCAAGCAAAAATCAGGCACGATTATATAACTTGTATTCAACCCCCCCTTCTACAAGTTATTCGAGTTAACAATTGGTATCAGAGCAGGTTGATTTCGAATAATCATAAAGATCTGCAATCATGTCTGGTTACAAGGATGGTAATACTAAGATCCCTATGCTCAAGAGAAACGAATTGTAAGAACCCCAAATTTTGGATATAATTAAAACTTTTTATTAAGTAATGATAAAATGAAGAACAATGATTCTGACAACAAGGTCACCAGCTCTAATGAATGGTGGTTTCAAAGAACAATGATTGTAATGAATGGATATTGCTTGGGACAATGATCCTGATGCATTGGTATATTGTCAGAATAGAGTAATTCGATGGTTGAGGACCTAGATAAGAATAATCTACCATCCAGGAAGGAGCTAATGGATCCTTGAAGGGAAATGAGTACGTGCATAGTGTTTCCCATACGTGCATAGTATTTCCCGTACGTGCATAGTGTTTCCCGTACGTGCATAGTGTTTCCTGTACGTGCATAGTAATTTGGTGGATGAGTAGTGATTTTGTAAGTTGGAATACTTTTCACGCCACCCTATGTACGGGACGTGATATGGATGTTTCGAAGTCATATTAGTAATACGCGGAGGAAATAAGTGAATGCAGAGACGATCGGAATTCAGAAATTCCAAATTCTTTTTCGGTATAATATTTGACCGGATAGTGGATTAAATATTATTATAATCCAAGAATTGAGATATTAACTTTGAGGATTTGATATTTTGGGATGTTATTATATTTGATTTAAGAAGGAAGGTAGGAAACCACTGAGGAGTGGTTATGGCTACAATGTAATAATTGATATTTGGAAAGAATGAATGGAATTCGACTTTATTATTTCTATGTCTTGAAGAATGCTAAAGGGTAACAACATAGGTAAGAATAATCTATCTTCTAAGGGAATAAGATATGGCACTTTCAAGCAGGAGAATATTCTCATGTAACGATTAATCCAGTAGTTCCGTAAAAAGGATAAGGAACGATCGAAAGAGAATACGGACAACTGTACCACCCTAAGAGAACAAGTAAAGAATACAGAATGAATAGTGTTTTGGTGGGAGTATATAATAATATGAGACGACACTATATAGAAGCATTCGGGACGGATTTCCGAGTTCGTATTAGTGATCCAGGGGGAAAATAAGTGTATGTAAAAGCTGTCGGATTCTGAAAACCGCACTTTTATTTTCTCCGAGAGTTCCCTGGACACTGATAGCCTTAAGTATTTAACGAATGGATTTAAGGAATATAAATTGGAAAGTTAGAATGAAAGATGGAGAATGAAAGTATTGATATTAAAAAGGATTCCCGGTAAACCCTAATTAGAAATCCGTGAAATATTCCTACGAACGATCAATCGAAACGGGCAATAACCGGACACAGAAACAAGCAGAGGAAGCAAGAGTCTTGTGTAAGCTACTAGAATAAATATCTAGCAACCAAGTGGCTTAAAGTAACTAGCATACTTGGAGATGGAAGTAGTACTTAGATATCAAACCAATACTTAGCATGAAAACCATTCAAAATGCAACACATGTCTCTTGATTGCATCATGGATGACCTAGGCACTTTAATAAAGCTACTTTAGCAAGATATTATCCAAGGCAACACAATAATACAAGGAAAAGATCAAGAACAAGCAAGCAACTATCTCCCCCTCCAAAACATTCCATTCTACTTCCTCCCTAAATTCCAAATCCAAAGTCCAAGCTTCCACCATTGTTTGATCTCCAAATTTTTATGGTAAGTCCTATAATTCATAAAAGTGATACCCTAGAAATCTTGGCTTCAAACTCCATGTTTTCCATTTTCAAATAAATCATCCAAGCCTAGGGTGAATAGTGATTTTAAGAAACTAACTTTGATTTCTTGTTTTGTTTGGATGATCCAAGCTTTGTTAAGGTAATCTAAGGACTAGACAAGGCTTACCAAGTGTTATTCACTCTCCAAGGAAGGTAACAAGCTCCAAAAACCCTTGGTACCATTTTGAGATTTTATGAGTTTCATGGATGATTTAGTGTTAGTATGCTATGTTATGCTTAGATCTATGTTATTAGTTGATTATGGTTGTTGTTTGGATTGTGATCCATGAGATGGTTGAGATGAGTTGTTGATAGACTAGTCATGATGATTATCATGCGTTTTTGTGGTTGGATTGATCTTTGTTAGATCGAGATAAAGTGTAAAAACTTTGGAAAACGCGTAAACATAGCCGTTATAATGCCCGATTTTACAATATCATGTTTTGTATGCCATTTTTCACATCAAGACCCTACTGACCAGAAACTTTTCTGCCATTTTAGGATAGCTTATGTTATAAGCTTCGTTTTGATATAAAGATCATGTGAAACGGACTTACGGTTTAGGAGTTACGGCCGGTTTACTAAAAGTATTTCGAAACCGTAACCGAGAATTCGTAACTGAATTTGAACCCTCGTAAAATATGTAAAGTCATGGAGAATCTTGGAAAATATATACTAGAGGTAAAAATGAAGGTGTGAAAGAAAACCGTATGTCAAAAGGATCATTTTTCGATTTATTAAAAATGTTCGAGTCGAGGTTAAACGCGAACGAACCCCTAAAAGACGACTCTTTTATAACTTCGGTAAAACACTTAGAAAACAGGCGATAAAACTCGGAGTATAGTATTGGTTCGTAACGATCGACTTTAGAACTCATATGACTTAAGTATGTCCCAAGTATAAGTACAATGACATGTCGTATTAACGAACGAATGTCGGGTCGGATCAGTGATAAAAGTAATCCACTAAAAGGGGTATAACGAGATAACTCGAGAACGTGTTTCGAATTAAGTATAACTTAACTTTTAATATGTTAAGTGATTAATCCCGAATGCCTTGGCTATTTATAGATCACCAAGCTGAACCGGGACCCGCTACCACTACCCCTTACCGTACTCGACTACCAGGCAAGTTTCAATTCCCTTCTTTTAGGCTGTTGTTGTGATTGAATAAATATATATATATGATTGCTGATATACATATGCCATTGCATGCATGCCTACTTTCAAGTTGAATTGATATACTTGTTCCCTGAATGTTATTGTTGGCTTATAAGCTAGATAGTTATATATCAGTTATAAGCCGGTTATTGTAAGACCCTCATAGAAGGGCGTATACATCTTATTAATCAAAAATAGACCGGGAGTCAATATTCCTTGATATATCGAGATTACCTCGGAGGAAAATATTTAAGTAAATATTTTCTATTATTTGGGCGACGAATATTATTTGAATATTCATTCGAGACTAATTATTTTAACGATCCTTACTTCAAATAATTATTAGAACAAATAATATTTCTCAATATTCATTCAGAGTCGAATTGATTATCGACTATTATTTCGAATATTCTTCTAAAGATGAGACTATTAAATGAATATTATTTGGATATTCTTTTAGAATATTATTTTATTAACTAAATATTACTTTTGAATATTCATTTAAGATATTAAATAATTGATGGATATTATTTTAATATTCATCTGAAGCTTGATTTAATTATCGAATATTATCTCGAATATTCCTTAAGGCTTGGATTACTAAATGAATATTACTTGATATTCATTTAGGATATTATTCATTAAATGAATATTACTTTTGAATATTCATTTAAATTCCTAATTAATTATGAATATTACCTTAAATATTCTTTTCAAGTCTTATTAATTAATGAATATTGTTTTGAATATTCATTTAAATATTTATTTATTCAATAAATATTCTCCTGATATTTCTTCAGGGATTATTTTGAGAAATACTCTGATTAAAGATATTCTTTCATATTCCCAAATATTCTTTAAATATTTTAACTCATTAAATATTCTCTGAATATTTATTCCATACTTAGAATAATCTCGATAAGATTTATCTTCTTCGATTATTACAGAAAATATCTCGGAGTCATATTATTATTAATCTTATATCAAGAAAGGTTCTCAGACATCATTCTTCTTTGAGTCTATCTCCTTAATAATAAGGGAACCTTACTTGGGAAATGTTATTTATCTTGTCGACTTCCCGGTCATAAAGTATTCCCTTCACCCGCAACTCGGGTGCTGTTGACTTATTAAGTCGTTGCTTACCTTCTCATCTTTCGAGGGGTAAGATTACTGGAACAAGTTGATATCCGTTACCAAGTAATAGCTTGGGAGTTATTGGTAAATTTTCCTTTCCAACAAGATACGACTACTTTGTGGAGTCTTATCAACAAGTATTATACTTGGGGAAAGGGGGACGAACGTTACATTCAGAATCATGAATTCTATTTGAACTAGGAGTCGTGTAAGAGGCCGAGTAGCGCCGGTCCATCCCCTTTGGCCCAACCGTTGGCCGGGGAGAGCTAGTAAGGCGGTATACAAGTAAAGCCGTCAGTTCTTCCTTCTACCGGTAGTAAATCTAAATTGAGCTGTACGATCTCGACTGATCATCAAGATTGGAACAGCGGGCGCGGTGAATACTCCATCATTGGTTCATCATCCAAATTTATTTATTTCCTGCAACATGATTACTGTTGGCAGAGTTGGAAAAGGGTCATAACTGGAATTGCAACCTTTTCTTGCAAGTTCCTCTTCTTAATAACAATAAGAATATCTCGCTTACTTTGATGTAGCAGATATTTCTACAAACAAATACTTTAAGTTACCTTGTAACTTCATCGTTCATATTATACTGGCATCATTTCCGTAAATGCATGGCATATGGTTTGAAAGATACTTTTGAACTGTTCTATATTATCGTTCAGTTATATATTATTGTTGGTGGGCTATTGCTCACCCTTGCTTTATTATTATATCACAACAACAGCTAGACCAGATGACTCGCACAAGGCGCACTCGACGCGGGCGAGGACGATGAGACTACCAGAGCTGAAGAAGAAGCTATTGGTAGGATATATTTATTCTTTCAGTACCAAGTTTATGGTCTAGTATGACTTATGTAAATGGATGGCAAAGAGTATGTATTTATATTGAAATTCTTTTTGATTGTAAGAACTCATAATGTGATTAATAAAAATTTGATTGTTACTCTGATTTCATCTCTGGGACTATAACGGGTGTGTTTTATATTGTTGTGTTGGGTCATAGAGACGTAATTTATTTTATGTTAAGGAAAGTTCAATTGTTGTGGACAGAATTGGGAACCGTAACCACCGGATCCCGGACCCCGGATCTGGGGGTGTTACAGAAGTGGTATCAGAGCGTACGTTATAAACCCCAGAGATGAGGTGACGTTAAAACAATAAATTCAATTAGATAATAAGAACTCTTGCCAAGTTCATAGTCGGACTACTTAATGTAGTGATGACATATAAAACCCTTATGGGAACTCGTAAGTATCATGATAGTAACTTAACTCGATATCGTATCGACGAGTAAGGCGACAGACCTTGAGGCATACGAGCAGCAGCGCGATGATGCTTTATATGTTGAAGATCAGCGAGTAATTCGATGGAGTACCCTACTGGAGACCCGGAAGAGGTTCCAGCAGATAAGGAAAATCCTGTTAGGATAAGGAGCTTACCTATGGGTAATGAGGGTCGCAGCCAGAATGATTGTGATGATTAAGATATGGTGCTCAGAAAAGTGAGTATAAAGAACCGAGATATTATTAAGAGATCTGAAGATGCATGTTGAATTCATAGCCGGACTACCAGATGTAGTACCAGCAAGAAAGAAGGATTGGAAGAATTACTTGAGATCTTATACGGAAATAGATGAGAATCCTTAGAGATTTTCATCTTAACAAAGAAAGAGCTAGAGGGATGTATGATTATCAAAGACAGCGATATAGGACAAGGAGCAGAGTCCCTAGGAATAGTTGAGAATGAGGCAGTAAGTACCATATCATTTGATAAATGAATCAGTATGAATATTGTCAGTAATAATTCGCCACGAGAAGGCAGATGTCATAGGTTATAATTTACGAAACCAAAGTGAGGTTAATGAGGTGGTTTTTATTCAGGGAAATGTTCATGAATGAATCAGTAGAAAGTAAAGACATTGGGAAGTGACAGCATGATTGGGTAAAGTTATATAAGGAAGTAGTAAGCAAGACAATGATCTCAGAACCTACCGGAAGATAAGACCAGTGAGTCAAGATGAACTCGTAATGAGACTACTGCCAGAGACTGAGTATAGAGTTAATTCAACTCAGTTAAATGATGAACCAGAAACGTTAGATGCATGTGATTCAGAGGAATATTAAATTCCTTCTTCTCTTTGAATGGATTATAGTAGTTACCTTAAGTTTACTCCGACACGGAATTATAATAGATCAAGTAATACGATCAGCAGTTAAAGAGAAAAATGTGAGGAAATCTTCCTGGAGCTAAAAAGTGAAATTGGTAATGACCAAGAGCTGGCATTGCTTAATGGAAAAAGGAGACTTTGTGCTTCCAACGACGCTTCGCATAAAGGGTTAGGTAGACCGACATTTGGTAGTATTGAATATCAGGACGTTGTGACAGGTTTCAGTTTGAAACTATTGATTCCCTTCTAAGGGATGGATATAATTGATTCCTCTCCAGTGGGTAAACTTCCAATCTGATGATGATTATTTCGTTAACTATGACTGCTTATGATTCCACCTGCTTGGAGGTTCATAGAACTATTCTTCAGGTTTCGAAACTGGTCTCCTTGATGTTACCAGTAGGTGGGTAGATTGATCAAAATTTCCCTGAGTCTGGAAAGGAATTTGGTGAATTTTGGCAAACCTTGTCTTTCTGATTATCAGAGAATGTCATGGAAGAGAGTAGAAACTGGAGCAAACCCTGTGATTTGGGTAAGGATGCTGTAAAATGGGTTAGTAAACGGACCCTGAGCATTACAATCGACGGTAGTGATAAAATGATGAAGTGAGATTGGACGAAAACAGGAAATGTAAGTAAGAAACCAGCCGGACTGAGAAATTCCAGGATTGACTTAAATGAAAGGGCTGTTATGCCAGGAATGGTAAGCTTGTGTGGTACGCGGGATTGATAAGAATAGTGGAAAAGATAAAAGTGGAGGAAAGGTGACCGAAGACGGTGCCGAGTAGTCGATTAAGACTTATATGGAGTAAAGTTTTGGAAAGGTAGAAAGGTATCAAAGAAGAAGGCACTATGCCGGCAATTGCTAGAAAAGTAATGCTATTAGCCAACCCCTAAAATCATATATTTTTATTTTAGTGTGGCCAGTTGAGGCCAAGTCACAACGGACTATAAAGTGACTAGACCATCAATGAAAAGACAAAGCAGGGTTGCTTCTAAGTAAGCACCGACTGCAAGGGCTTCTGATATAAAGGAAATATTAATGAGATCGTAGGAGTCTTCTACTAAACCCTTTGCAACCCATGTTTTGATGGGGAATTTACTAGACCTTTTTGGGATGGGGTAACCCGTACTAAAGTGACTCATGTGTATATGGTTGTCCAAGATTACGAGTAAAATGGAAGTATAGTGACTTGAGATGTATGATGTTAGGGTATCATGAATACCATGAACATATTACGACTAAGGGAAGTAAACAACGAAGGTTTATGAAGAGAGAATAGAAATGGTCAGAGATGGATCAGTGTGCTGTAGAAATTTTGTCTAAGGCAAGTACATTTGAGAAGAACGATAAGTACTAAGAGATTCACGTTGAACTCGACCAATATCTTCCAAAACATCCTTGTTGCCATTACCAAGTTCTGTAAGAGAGGAGATAGGCAAACGTTGCCTTTTTGGAAGGCCAAATAGGCTGACAACTGTCTGAAAGAAGAGGGTGGCATTAAGCCACCGATCGATTATCAAATGAGAATGATTGAAAAGAGACCTTTATTAAGGATACATGATCTGATTGCCAATTATAAGATGCAAGAATTCCTTGGCAGTTGAATTAAGGATAGGATATCCATAAGTTAAGACAAACCCTGGGGAATGCACAAGGGGTGGCATTAACCCTAATAACGACATTATGACTTCAGATGATATGAGTTGGACTTGCTAAGGCAACAATGACCGGTAAGGATTATTAAAAAGAGTTCTGGAAAGAACATAGACAGAATTATTAGAGTATTGATCAATGACATTTTGATATACCCTGTACCCAGAAAATACAGGAGGAATGATGAGGATGACCTATGAAACCTTACAAGGAAAAAGGTAATATTCCGAACTTCAAAATGGAAGTTTGGTAAGGAATGTATGACATAGTAACAATAATGCCAGATGAGGCATGTATGAAACCCTGAGGAAGTATGGGTTGAACCTATAAAGGTTGAGATTATCCTAAGATAAGGAAAGAACTAAGAAGAGAAGTATCCTAAGTAGGATTGGGAATAAACGTGACAAAGTTCCCACGGGTAGGTGAAAGCAATGACTTATGGAGAAAGACTGATAAATATACTTTTCTCCATCAGCAGAGCTTAAGGGAGAATGCTTTCACCCAACAATGATGGGAATGAGGTAGAAATGTTTGAATTGGAATATATCCAGAGAACAAGGATTACCAGAAATTATTATTATCAGGGAAGGCCAATGAAGTGGCCGACAGTCTAATTATAAAGGAATAATTATAAATGTTCATACCGAAGAAACAAAATGCTATTTGGAAAGACCTTGAAGGTCATATTGGAGTGGAGGAAGTTACATTCCTTTTGATGATTGTGCAAGAATCGAAGGTAATAATAGTTTAAGTAAAGATTCGATTCCCGATATTGTCTTAAGCAAACTACACACCTTAGAAGGTCCCGTTTTGAGGCAAACCAGGACCATGATACAATATTGACGAAGTAAACCATTAAGTTTCCAGTATTTTATGGGAGATGCATGTGTGATGGTTTCATCAACCGGACCTAGCTGCGATGCTTGAAACTCTTCTGCAATTTTATCTACTTCATGTAATATCTACATCAAGTTCAAGAAGTGTTCCTTATGAATAAGGAATAGTGATTACTTTGTCTCCCTAAAGGATTGAAACCCGTAGGGTTAGCTATTAATGCACTACGTAAACAACAAGCGATGGTGATTCTTCTAAGAAAATAGATGACAATGTAAAGATAAAGAAAGTGCTGCCATTGATTAACTAAATGGCATGTTGATGAATGACAAAAAAGTTTATGTTAGTGTACTTCTGCGCAAACAAGATAGAGAATATGAGGTTGATGATTCATGATGTTAAAGATATTCCCATGGAAAGAATTAATGAGACTTGGAGGGAAGGGCGGTTGAGCCCGAGACTTATTGGGCCACCTGAGAGTTTAAAGTGTTCGGACGGCGGTATTCGAGCCAACCTTACCCCCAAAACTTATAGCACGGTCATAACGGGTTTTCATGTGGCCAGGCTATGCCAGTAAAATGCAGATGTTCGACAGATGATAAGAGTGCGAGCAGGTAGGTGTGCGACCTGGTCTGACTTACGAAAGACAATCTGTGGAAAACCACGGATAGAAAAGAACAAGTGATGAGAAACAAGGTTGGCAGAAGTAAATAAGAATCAGATAATAAGAAGGATGTGATTGATAAAGAAAGGACGGGGAAAGCAACTACGAAATAGGAAGCAAGGAATGTTAGGAATGGATTAATAAATGGGTTTTCCGATGAATTCTCGGGATGACAACCTGATAGTGTTAATATTATAGATATGAAAAAGCTAGTAGCGTGACATGGAATGTCAGTAACAATGGTGTCAAGCGAGAAACTAAGATTTAACCTGAAAGGTTCAAATATTTTCCAAAAGTAAGTTGCTAAGGTGGAACCAGGGTACAGGTCCAGAGAATAATGGACAAAGCAGCAAGATATGTTGACACGTGAGATTGCGATCAAATAGTATTGGATATAATTATGATTAATTTCTTCTTTGATAAACCTCTATAGTTCAGAGGTAAATTCTGAGTATGATATTCTACAACCATGAAAGCTTTCTATAATCCTTTAGAACTCTTTTTCTCTTCTTCTCTCTTATTCATCTTCTTTATGAATTGAGAAGAACAACCCTTTTAGGAGGGGAGGTACTGCTACGTGACTATCTGTCTATGTGATAGAAGTCTAAGTGGAATGCCATGACTTGTTTAATTGCTTGTCAAGTACTAAAGGCTGGCCCCCTTCTGTACTAACTATGCAATATAACAAATGTTCAATTGATCATAGTGATCTCTCAATAAATCTTTCCACTTCTCTATATTGATCGAGATTGCGAAGATTAAAGCGATCAGGAAATGCACAGTACGAGCGAGGTTACCTCCGAATCATGGGGTGATAGTGATACCAATGTTACTGCAGGTATCAATAAGGATAAGACTGAGTAAGAGTATAACCCGGATAGTGAGTTGTACGAAAAGTAGCAACGTTGATGGAAAAAGGATAAAGTATGGATTGTAGCACTAGAAGATGTGTTGAGGAAGGGTAGAACGACTAAGAATTGACCGGGAAGCTAAAAAGGGAACGACAGGCAAACGACTCTTTGCTTCCTACCTGATTCCGGGACGGAATCCTTTTAAGGAGGGGAGACTGTAAGAACCCCAAATTTTGGATATAATTAAAACTTTTTATTAAGTAATGATAAAATGAAGAACAATGATTCTGACAACAAGGTCACCAGCTCTAATGAATGGTGGTTTCAAAGAACAATGATTGTAATGAATGGATATTGCTTGGGACAATGATCCTGATGCATTGGTATATTGTCAGAATAGAGTAATTCGATGGTTGAGGACCTAGATAAGAATAATCTACCATCCAGGAAGGAGCTAATGGATCCTTGAAGGGAAATGAGTACGTGCATAGTGTTTCCCATACGTGCATAGTATTTCCCGTACGTGCATAGTGTTTCCCGTACGTGCATAGTGTTTCCTGTACGTGCATAGTAATTTGGTGGATGAGTAGTGATTTTGTAAGTTGGAATACTTTTCACGCCACCCTATGTACGGGACGTGATATGGATGTTTCGAAGTCATATTAGTAATACGCGGAGGAAATAAGTGAATGCAGAGACGATCGGAATTCAGAAATTCCAAATTCTTTTTCGGTATAATATTTGACCGGATAGTGGATTAAATATTATTATAATCCAAGAATTGAGATATTAACTTTGAGGATTTGATATTTTGGGATGTTATTATATTTGATTTAAGAAGGAAGGTAGGAAACCACTGAGGAGTGGTTATGGCTACAATGTAATAATTGATATTTGGAAAGAATGAATGGAATTCGACTTTATTATTTCTATGTCTTGAAGAATGCTAAAGGGTAACAACATAGGTAAGAATAATCTATCTTCTAAGGGAATAAGATATGGCACTTTCAAGCAGGAGAATATTCTCATGTAACGATTAATCCAGTAGTTCCGTAAAAAGGATAAGGAACGATCGAAAGAGAATACGGACAACTGTACCACCCTAAGAGAACAAGTAAAGAATACAGAATGAATAGTGTTTTGGTGGGAGTATATAATAATATGAGACGACACTATATAGAAGCATTCGGGACGGATTTCCGAGTTCGTATTAGTGATCCAGGGGGAAAATAAGTGTATGTAAAAGCTGTCGGATTCTGAAAACCGCACTTTTATTTTCTCCGAGAGTTCCCTGGAAACTGATAGCCTTAAGTATTTAACGAATGGATTTAAGGAATATAAATTGGAAAGTTAGAATGAAAGATGGAGAATGAAAGTATTGATATTAAAAAGGATTCCCGGTAAACCCTAATTAGAAATCCGTGAAATATTCCTACGAACGATCAATCGAAACGGGCAATAACCGGACACAGAAACAAGCAGAGGAAGCAAGAGTCTTGTGTAAGCTACTAGAATAAATATCTAGCAACCAAGTGGCTTAAAGTAACTAGCATACTTGGAGATGGAAGTAGTACTTAGATATCAAACCAATACTTAGCATGAAAACCATTCAAAATGCAACACATGTCTCTTGATTGCATCATGGATGACCTAGGCACTTTAATAAAGCTACTTTAGCAAGATATTATCCAAGGCAACACAATAATACAAGGAAAAGATCAAGAACAAGCAAGCAACTATCTCCCCCTCCAAAACATTCCATTCTACTTCCTCCCTAAATTCCAAATCCAAAGTCCAAGCTTCCACCATTGTTTGATCTCCAAATTTTTATGGTAAGTCCTATAATTCATAAAAGTGATACCCTAGAAATCTTGGCTTCAAACTCCATGTTTTCCATTTTCAAATAAATCATCCAAGCCTAGGGTGAATAGTGATTTTAAGAAACTAACTTTGATTTCTTGTTTTGTTTGGATGATCCAAGCTTTGTTAAGGTAATCTAAGGACTAGACAAGGCTTACCAAGTGTTATTCACTCTCCAAGGAAGGTAACAAGCTCCAAAAACCCTTGGTACCATTTTGAGATTTTATGAGTTTCATGGATGATTTAGTGTTAGTATGCTATGTTATGCTTAGATCTATGTTATTAGTTGATTATGGTTGTTGTTTGGATTGTGATCCATGAGATGGTTGAGATGAGTTGTTGATAGACTAGTCATGATGATTATCATGCGTTTTTGTGGTTGGATTGATCTTTGTTAGATCGAGATAAAGTGTAAAAACTTTGGAAAACGCGTAAACATAGCCGTTATAATGCCCGATTTTACAATATCATGTTTTGTATGCCATTTTTCACATCAAGACCCTACTGACCAGAAACTTTTCTGCCATTTTAGGATAGCTTATGTTATAAGCTTCGTTTTGATATAAAGATCACGTGTAACGGACTTACGGTTTAGGAGTTACGGCCGGTTTACTAAAAGTATTTCGAAACCGTAACCGAGAATTCGTAACTGAATTTGAACCCTCGTAAAATATGTAAAGTCATGGAGAATCTTGGAAAATAAATACTAGAGGTAAAAATGAAGGTGTGAAAGAAAACCGTATGTCAAAAGGATCATTTTTCGATTTATTAAAAATGTTCGAGTCGAGGTTAAACGCGAACGAACCCCTAAAAGACGACTCTTTTATAACTTCGGTAAAACACTTAGAAAACAGGCGATAAAACTCGGAGTATAGTATTGGTTCGTAACGATCGACTTTAGAACTCATATGACTTAAGTATGTCCCAAGTATAAGTACAATGACATGTCGTATTAACGAACGAATGTCGGGTCGGATCAGTGATAAAAGTAATCCACTAAAAGGGGTATAACGAGATAACTCGAGAACGTGTTTCGAATTAAGTATAACTTAACTTTTAATATGTTAAGTGATTAATCCCGAATGCCTTGGCTATTTATAGATCACCAAGCTGAACCGGGACCCGCTACCACTACCCCTTACCGTACTCGACTACCAGGCAAGTTTCAATTCCCTTCTTTTAGGCTGTTGTTGTGATTGAATAAATATATATATAAATATATATGATTGCTGATATACATATGCCATTGCATGCATGCCTACTTTCAAGTTGAATTGATATACTTGTTCCCTGAATGTTATTGTTGGCTTATAAGCTAGATAGTTATATATCAGTTATAAGCCGGTTATTGTAAGACCCTCATAGAAGGGCGTATACATCTTATTAATCAAAAATAGACCGGGAGTCAATATTCCTTGATATATCGAGATTACCTCGGAGGAAAATATTTAAGTAAATATTTTCTATTATTTGGGCGACGAATATTATTTGAATATTCGTTCGAGACTAATTATTTTAACGATCCTTACTTCAAATAATTATTAGAACAAATAATATTTCTCAATATTCATTCAGAGTCGAATTGATTATCGACTATTATTTCGAATATTCTTCTAAAGATGAGACTATTAAATGAATATTATTTGGATATTCTTTTAGAATATTATTTTATTAACTAAATATTACTTTTGAATATTCATTTAAGATATTAAATAATTGATGGATATTATTTTAATATTCATCTGAAGCTTGATTTAATTATCGAATATTATCTCGAATATTCCTTAAGGCTTGGATTACTAAATGAATATTACTTGATATTCATTTAGGATATTATTCATTAAATGAATATTACTTTTGAATATTCATTTAAATTCCTAATTAATTATGAATATTACCTTAAATATTCTTTTCAGGTCTTATTAATTAATGAATATTGTTTTGAATATTCATTTAAATATTTATTTATTCAATAAATATTCTCCTGATATTTCTTCAGGGATTATTTTGAGAAATACTCTGATTAAAGATATTCTTTCATATTCCCAAATATTCTTTAAATATTTTAACTCATTAAATATTCTCTGAATATTTATTCCATACTTAGAATAATCTCGATAAGATTTATCTTCTTCGATTATTACAGAAAATATCTCGGAGTCATATTATTATTAATCTTATATCAAGAAAGGTTCTCAGACATCATTCTTCTTTGAGTCTATCTCCTTAATAATAAGGGAACCTTACTTGGGAAATGTTATTTATCTTGTCGACTTCCCGGTCATAAAGTATTCCCTTCACCCGCAACTCGGGTGCTGTTGACTTATTAAGTCGTTGCTTACCTTCTCATCTTTCGAGGGGTAAGATTACTGGAACAAGTTGATATCCGTTACCAAGTAATAGCTTGGGAGTTATTGGTAAATTTTCCTTTCCAACAAGATACGACTACTTTGTGGAGTCTTATCAACAAGTATTATACTTGGGGAAAGGGGGACGAACGTTACATTCAGAATCATGAATTCTATTTGAACTAGGAGTCGTGTAAGAGGCCGAGTAGCGCCGGTCCATCCCCTTTGGCCCAACCGTTGGCCGGGGAGAGCTAGTAAGGCGGTATACAAGTAAAGCCGTCAGTTCTTCCTTCTACCGGTAGTAAATCTAAATTGAGCTGTACGATCTCGACTGATCATCAAGATTGGAACAGCGGGCGCGGTGAATACTCCATCATTGGTTCATCATCCAAATTTATTTATTTCCTGCAACATGATTACTGTTGGCAGAGTTGGAAAAGGGTCATAACTGGAATTGCAACCTTTTCTTGCAAGTTCCTCTTCTTAATAACAATAAGAATATCTCGCTTACTTTGATGTAGCAGATATTTCTACAAACAAATACTTTAAGTTACCTTGTAACTTCATCGTTCATATTATACTGGCATCATTTCCGTAAATGCATGGCATATGGTTTGAAAGATACTTTTGAACTGTTCTATATTATCGTTCAGTTATATATTATTGTTGGTGGGCTATTGCTCACCCTTGCTTTATTATTATATCACAACAACAGCTAGACCAGATGACTCGCACAAGGCGCACTCGACGCGGGCGAGGACGATGAGACTACCAGAGCTGAAGAAGAAGCTATTGGTAGGATATATTTATTCTTTCAGTACCAAGAATATGGTCTAGTATGACTTATGTAAATGGATGGCAAAGAGTATGTATTTATATTGAAATTCTTTTGGATTGTAAGAACTCATAATGTGATTAAAAAAAATTTGATTGTTACTCTGATTTCATCTCTGGGACTATAACGGGTGTGTTTTATATTGTTGTGTTGGGTCATAGAGACGTAATTTATTTTATGTTAAGGAAAGTTCAATTGTTGTGGACAGAATTGGGAACCGTAACCACCGGATCCCGGACCCCGGATCTGGGAACCGTAACATACTATTCAACAGTCTTGATTCTGTTCTCACTAACTATGTTCTCTCGTGTAAAACTGCTAAGGAGATATGGGACAACCTAAAGGTTCACTGTGAAGGAACGAAACCTGTCAGGAAGAATATGAGGACACTTCTCATACAACAGTATGAGTACTTTGAATCCAAGTCTGGTGAGTCACTTACTGACACCTTTCATAGGTTTACTAAACTCATCAATGAGATGGCCATGCATGGTAAATATTATGACTTGGAGGATATGAATACGAAGTTCATGAAAGCTCTTCCTGATTTCTACAATGAGAAGATATCTGCAATTGAGGAAGCTAATGATCTTGATGAGATATCATTAGAAGCAGTTTATGGAAAATTAAGAGCTTATGAACTTGACATGCAGCAGAAAAAGAGCAGGAGTGAAGGAAAGATGAAAATTGTTGCACTCACTGCTCAATCTGAATCAAAGAAGCTTCCAGAAGAAAAGTCTGAATCTACTGAAAGAGACTTGAGGAAGAAGAAAAGCAAAGAAAGTTCTAAGTCAGAGACTACAGATATAGACTCTGAAGATAATGATTCTGAATCAGTGATGCAAGAACTCTTTGCTATGTTTGCTAAAGCTTTCAAGAAAGGAAGATTCAACAGGAGAAGATTTAGCAAAGGCTCTTTTCAGAAGAAAGAGGAGAAGAATAATGACAAAGGCACGAGTACAATTATCAAGCTTGATAAAGCCAAGATCAAGTGCTTTAACTGCAGTGAGCTTGGACACTTTGCTAGTGAGTGCAAGAAGCCTAGGAATTCAGGGAAGGGTAATGCACTCATGGTCACACAGAAGGATTGGGCAGCCTCCAGTGATTCTGAAGATGAATTGGATTATGACAACATTGCATTGATGGCAAGTGCTTCAGACAAGCCTGGATCTCCAAAGAAAACTTCTTCATCTTCTGTTAAGGTATCACTTCACTCTCTTGATTCGTTTGATAGCTTAGATTCTGATGATATTAGATCTATTCATGTTGAGTTTAAGAATCTTATGACTAATTTCAAAATTCTTGCTAGTGAAAAAGATGAACTCAAGGCTAAGAATGATGAATTAGTTAGTAGAAATAATTTTCTTGAATCTGAGTTAATTCAAATGGAAGAATATAAGTTAAGTTCTGATAAAGCTAAGCATGATTATGGTGTTATTCTTGAGGCTTATGACTATGTCAGAAAAGAACTAGAGGAAGAGAGAGATGTGATTAAAACCATTAACAATTCTGGTAAAAAGACTCAAGAAATCATTGAAAATCAAATTTTGGGTAAAGTTAATGGTTTAGGTTTTGATAAGGCTAGGCAAGAAGATACTATAGCTATTGTTAATGATGATAGTAAAACTGAAGCTAGCACATCTAAGTCTGAAGGTAAGAAGATAGTTTCTGAACCTAAACATGTTAAATTTGTTGATTCTAAAGGTACCCCAGTTGTGCACAAAAGAATTAACAATAGCAATTCAGATGAAAGAGTGTTAGAAAAACCTAAGAATGTCAACATAGGTTTTCTGTCTAAGTCTCAGTTGAAACAGAGACTAGAAAGTATTTCAGAGTCTAGCAAGATTAGAAGAATTAGGAATGGAAAAGAAGGTATTAACAAAGAGAATAATTACAAGATTGTACCTGATGCACATAAGAAGAAATGCTATAAATGTGGAAATCATAATCATTTAGCCCTAGACTGCAATCAAAAACCTTCTTGGAAAACTGAGTCTAGATTCCCCAAGACTCAGAGAATTCAATACCAACCACAAGAACCTTGTTATCATTGTGGTAGTTTACTTCATTCCATTTATATGTGTAAGGAATATCATGAACTGTATTATGACTATTATTCTCTGAAATCTGAAACTCCTAGTCACAAACAGTTTGTGAAATCTAAGTCTAAGGTTGACTCTGCAACAGGTAAATCAAAAGCAAAATCTTCAAAGCCTATTGGTTCAAAAGTTAGTAAGAAAGGATCCAATCAAAGTTGGGTCCTAAAAAAATTCTAACTAGCTACTTTTTGTTTGCAGGGCACTGGAAAGAAGCATTCAATTATTTTGGACAGTGGATGCTCTGGACATATGGCTGGAAAGAAGTCTCTGCTTACAAAGTTTGAGAGGAAAGATGGCCCAGTAATATCCTTTGGAATAGGCAACAAAGGAGAAACTCTGGGATATGGCTCAATTATTTTGGGGAATGTTGTAACACCCTCACTTTACTATATTAATATACAGGCTTTTTATAAGTAAATAAATATTTTACAGGGAAATTTCAGAAAATTTTGACATGATGTATTCATAAATATAACTAACCACCTGTCCAAATCAACAAAACTAATCCAACTGTATCCAAATCTGCTCACAACATAATATTGACAAAATCATAAAAATATAAATTCTAACTAACCAAGACCACTCACAGGTCACAGTATGAAACAACTACTAATTAACTATTACAACTCGAATCCGAATAAAATAAAATACAATTTTTGTGAATAAATAAGGTCACCGTCTAACTAGATATTCAACCACTAACCAATGAGAATCTGTAACCCGAACGTCTCCTCTCACTGCCTATAGAGCAATACCAACTGATCACTAGATCCTCTGATCATCTCTAACAACTGAAGAAATAAACAGAAACAAGAGTGAGCCAACAATGCTCAGCAAGTGCAATAGTGATAGCAATTTTAAAATAAATGTTGACAACTCTGATAAACAAAAGGAGTTTCATCTCATTATTAGAAAGAATCAGTGTGATCAATTTTTAGATTGCCACAAGAGCCAACAATTCACCATTTATAATGTGCAACAGAAACTAGAACTGATAAAAGTTCTGATATCAAAATATTTCTGAAACGGACTTCCAAAGAGTCAAGAACTAACATCTCAATCGCAGAATATAGATTAGAATTGGAATTTTTATTTATTTTAACAAAAAAACATCAAAGTTAGGCTGCTGATCAGTCAGCACTAACCCCGGACAAACGCACACAGCAATGTCCTAGGACAAACGCGCACAGCAATGTCCTTAATTGGATCCATGGCACATATTGGCCACTTTAAAAACATTTCCAATTCTAAATCATCCACACTAGGTGTCGGGACAATCGACAACCTTTGATCTCCAAACAACTGGAAACTCACGTCCATAATAATAACTCAAGATTAAGAGTTAATAAGAAACAACAACCTCATTTAGTATCGACAAGTTCGATACACTACAGGGAGCAAACGAACAATCAAGATTTTTAAAAGATATCGACAAGTTCGATACCAGCTAGGGTGGGGAATATAAAGAATGACAATTCGAATAGGTATCGACAAGATAGATATGAGTATTGAGGAACATTGTCATTAACTTGATTAAAAAGTAAATCAACTTGGGTAAAGATAAGAGATATAAATTGCAACCAGATTATCAACATATGAAATTCTACGCTAGAGCGAGGACATAGGCAAGCCCTACGCTTTTAAGAAAATTTTCAACACATTGCAAGGCTTAACTGACATAAACGATTAAAGTAGTTTAAACGATTATTTGTTAAATAATTTCAGGATAGTTAGTCGCAAATCATTTTCAAGGAAACATTTCCATAAAGGGGTCCACTAGAGAAATTATGTGAAAAATCAAGAATTTTATTAACAGGTATTCGTGGAAATTTTAAACTTGGATTCTCTCTATTTAGAAAGTCTTTTAAACATTTTTGAAGAAAATAAAAGAAATAGTATTCAGTTGAGGAATCCAATGTCATAGCTTGAGTAAAGTATTTAAGCGGGATAGATTATATTTAAGGTTCTTTTAAAAACTTGGTATTCGAATTAGAGGTAGGGAAGATAAACATTTCCATGCTAACTAGGATGTATATCATTTTCTAAACACATTTGACCAAACTACAATACACGACAAGAGGAATGAATTGCATCACTTGAGAGATAAGTGAAGAGCAAACACTTGCCTCAACTTACGGAGTTCTCGATCCTAATCATGGATCTCTAACTCAACTTCTCGCTAGTCTCCATACTTTTCGTGCTGGTCTTCTTACTCGGCTCTACTTCTATCTTTCTTTCATACTTTACTAACTCCACGCCAGCACACCCGTTGACTTGATAATTATTCCTCTGTTTGACTTTCCGCTTACTCGCACTGCTCTTAGCCAAGTCTCCTACTCGAACCTTTACAATGCCAAATACAGTTTCAGTACTAATTCAAGCAAAACCTTATCGTTGGCTCTATTCTGCCCATGCGCATCCTCTAACGCTTACATATACAATACATATAGACATATGCATTCATATTCACATAATAGTCTTACTATACTCAACTAAGTCACATAAACACATCACATAACCATTTCAAAACAATACAACCACTTAATAATTAAAACCACGATATATTCTCGAAATAATCCATCGCCACATATAATTAAATCCTTAGACATCATAACATACTTTCAAACATTGAAATCAAATAACTTAAATAGAATTTTAAATAGATTTGCAGGGGATTTTTAGAAAATTTCGGCATGAAGTATTCGTTTATCGGACTATTACTTACGCTATATCGATGATCACATCACCCAAGTATATTAATTATACTCGTGATAGCTAATCATGGATATTCGTAAGCCCGAGGAACTAGTTGAAGAGAATTACACAAGTCTTTAAATATTGACATTTAAGACTTTTGATCTCATTGCAACTCCTCGCAGATAATCACATAATCAAATAAATCTAACAATTAATCTTTGATATAAATCACATTTTAAAACCATATAAATAGCTCATCACCACATATACTTTACCACTAAGTACTCGACAAGCATAATATCCGACAAATACTATAACTCGACCTATAACATGTAGCACATAGACCTTTACAATTTAGCCAACCCTTCTATTTACACTTGATATGACAACAACGATTTACACTTAGCATTTATCAATTATAATGACTCCACCACATCATTTAATCCATATAAACCAACAACAAGTAATTTACAATTATACATTCATAATTAGTAAAGCCATCTAATACTACGACTCGCTTTATACCATTGACTATCACTAAACCTAACAGATTATCGAATCCACAATTAAACCATCCATTATTAAACTTGAATATTATTCAGGTTCCCAAAATTATAAATTACTACTAGCACTTAACCAATAACAATTAATCATTACTATGCCCTTCAAATTAAATATAGAATTCGGATAATATTCATAATTACCACATTGACCCTTCAACAACCATTAACACATTAAACTCATAATTTGAATTTAATTAAATTACAACACTTAACTAATTAACATTTACTAATTCAAACATTTAATCGAGCTCATAATTAAGTTTATCAATTATTAAACTCGCATATATTTCGGATTCCAAAACTTATTCCAACAATTATAATTTACTATAAACCTCCGAATTAAATCACGGAAATAAAACAATATTCATAATTTACAATATTAATCTAATTACGAAATTAACAACTAAATCTCACAATCTAAATCTAATTAACTTACAACAATTAAATAATTAAATCACAATTTACAACTAGAATGAAAATTAAATAATTACATCGGAAATAAAATAAAATAAACGAAAAGAGAATACCTCCGATTCCGATTTCTCCGCAAAATCTCTCCCCCCCGCTCTCTCTCTCTCTCTCTCTCTCTCTCTCTCTCTCTCTCTCTCTCTCTCTCTCTCTCTTCCTCCTCCTTGCTGCACAGCAGCCTCCACCTTGCCAATACGCATACAGGCGCCAGAACCCACACCACAACATCATCTCTCTCTTTTTCTCCTTGCCGCCATCACCACCAAACACACACACGCTGCTGCGCTCATATACACACGCACACACTAATGCACATATACACACACGCGTATGTATATATAGATATATATGTGTGTGTTATCAAAACCCCCAATTTCTCCTTTCCAAATCCCTAATTTCTCCCCTCTTTTCCCCCAATCTCTTCTTCTTCTTTTTTTTTCTCTCTTTCCCGACCTCTCTCGATAGTTCTGCTGCTGCTCTATTTTTTTTTCTCTTAATGGGCTAGGCCCAATAACATTGTATTACTACTACAACTCATTCGGCCCAATTTTAACACTACTAAACGACTCTTATAAATCACAATTAAATAAAACCTTCAGAATATTACACTTTTCATTTTTAAAATAAGGAATATAAAATTACGAGCACAAACATATTTTTAAAATATTTTTCGGATAAAAAATGAATTAAATATGAATTTTCAAAGTTTTGATCCTTTAAATACAATAAAACTCTAAAATCATTTTAAAATACCGAAACATCCAAATTAATTTACCCAACCATTTTAAAAACTAAATAATATTATAAAAATAATATTACAAAAGATTTCATGATTTTTAATTCCTCCGATAATTTTATAAAATTTACAGAGGATAAAAAATGCATGATTTAAATATATTTAAATCCTCAAAAATAAAAATAAAAAAAAAATACACCAATCTTCACAGCTTACCCAAATCATCAAATAATCACATAAACAGCATCTCACACACATTTCACCTTTACAACAATATTAACATAATATAATTTATAATTTATAAAAAAATAAATATTATTAAAAATCGAAATTTTCTAGGTCGTTATAAATGTCATCATAGAAAATGTAGCACTAGTTGAATGCTTGAAACACACACTTTTAACCATAAGTCAACTGGGTGATAAGGGTTACCAATCAATCTTTGACAGTAAGGGATGTAAAATCTTGAATATGAAGAATGGAGACATTGTTCTGATTGGTCAGAGACATGGTAACATATATGAAGCCAGCTTGAGTAACACATCTAAAGGAACTATCAGATGTCTTTACAGCAAGGCATCAAATGATGAAAGCTGGAACGGGCACAAGAAGCTCTCACATCTCAACTTCAAGAAGCTTAATCAACTTGTTAAGCATCATCTGGTGAGAGGCCTACCTCAGGCAAACTATGTGCAAGATGGACTTTGTGATGCTTGTCAGCTTGGTAAACAAAGAAGAACCACTTTCAAGAGCAAGACAGAAAATTCAATTACTGAACCAATTCACATGCTGCATCTTGATTTATTTGGTCCAGTAAACATTATGTCTATTAATAAGGAAATATATGCTCTAGTTATAGTGGATGACTACACAAGGTTCACGTGGGTATTCTTTCTACACAACAAGGATGAAGCTCCTCAGCAAATCATTGAACTTGTCAAGAATATTCAAAATAGCTCTGAGTACAAGGTCAAAGTGCTCAGAAGTGACAATGGTACAGAATTCAAGAATTCTACAATGGAGGAGTATTATGCAGACAATAGAATTACTCAACAGTTTTCTGCACCTGGAACACCTCAGCAGAATGGTGTAGTAGAAAGAAAGAACAGAACTCTCATAGAGGCAGCAAGAACCATGCTTGCAGATGCAAAGCTTCCAACCTATTTCTGGGCAGAAGCTATCAACACTGCATGTTTCACTCAAAACTGTACCTTGGTAAATGGTCATGGTAAGACTCCCTATGAGATGATCAAAGGAAAGAAACCAAGTGTGAAATACTTTCACATCTTTGGATGCAAATGCTATGTCCTGAAAGTTCATCCAGAACAACATGGGAAATTTGAAGCCAAATCGGATGAAGCAATCTTTCTAGGATATTCAGCATCAAAGGCCTTCAAAGTATACAATCTCAGAACTCACATTGTTATGGAATCAATTCACGTTGCATTTGATGATAAGAAGTTTGGAATTTTGCAAACTGATGAAAGTCATGACAATCTAGAATTTGAAAATATTAAGTATTATGAGATTCCCTCCAGCGATGATGAAGGTTCTCTAGAGGAAATCTCTATTGCTTCTCAAAGGAATGCTACTGTTAAGGGGGAGCAATTCAATCAAGGAGAACACAGGACTGGTCAGGATCAGACTAGTCTTTCAAAGTCTACTTCATCACGAACTGATTCTTCAGAGTCTAATGAAGAAAGATCAGGAACTAGCAGCAGTACTGAATCCACTGATTCTACTGATCAAGGGGGAGCTTTTGAAGGTAGAGAAAGTTCTTCTACAAGAAATACCACTAACTTAGGGGGAGAGTCTAGCAGGAGTAATCTACGACCTGTTAGAAAATGGACAAGGGATCATACTCAGGATTTGATAATTGGTGATCCAAATAGTGGTGTTCGAACTAGAAGATCAATTCAAAATGAATACTTGTACAGTTGTTTTCTCTCAAAGAATGAACCTAAGAAGGTTGAAGAAGCCTTACAGGATCCTGATTGGGTAATAGCAATACAGGAAGAATTGAATGAGTTTGAGAGGAACAAAGTTTGGAAACTGGTACCAAGACCTAAAGATAGATCTATTGTTGGTGCTAAATGGGTTTTCAGAAACAAGCTAGATGAATCTGGTATAATTGTAAGAAACAAAGCAAGACTGGTAGCCAAGGGTTATTCTCAGGAAGAAGGAATTGACTATGATGAAACCTTTGCACCTGTAGCAAGATTTGAAGCAATAAGAATGTTTCTTGCATTTGCAGCTAATTCAAAATTCAAGGTATACCAGATGGATGTAAAGAGTGCTTTTCTAAATGGCAAGCTTGATGAGGAAGTGTATGTGGAACAACCACCTGGTTTTGTTGATCCAAAGTTTCCAAATCATGTCTACAAACTTGACAAGGCACTCTATGGACTGAAGCAGGCACCAAGAGCATGGTATGAGACTTTGTCTAAATTTCTTCTTGAAAATGGCTTCACAAGAGGAACAATTGACAAAACTTTATTCTTTAGAAAGATAAAAGGTGATTTGCTTTTAGTTCAAGTTTATGTTGATGATATTATTTTTGGTTCTAATAATGAAAAGTTATGTGCTAAGTTTAGCAAGCTTATGCAGTCTAAATATCCGATGAGCATGATGGGTGAACTAAATTACTTTTTAGGCTTGCTGGTCAAATAGACTAAGACTGGTATTTTCATTAATCAGTCAAAGTATATCAAAATTTTTTTAAAAAGGTTTGACTTTCAAAATTGTGCAATTGCAAAGACACCTATGGCAACAGCCACTAAGCTAGACTCTGATCCTAAGGGAAAGAGTGTTGATAACACTAGCTATAGAGGCATGATAGGTTCACTGTTATATTTAACTGCAAGTAGACCAGATATAATGTTCTCTACCTGTTTATGTGCTAGATTCCAAAGTGATCCTAAGGAATCTCATTTAATTGCTGTGAAGAGAATTTTAGATATCTCAAGGGAACTCCAAATCTTGGTTTATGGTATCCAAGAGAATCTGATTTCTCCCTAATTGGCTATTCAGACTCTGATTATGCAGGGTGTAAAATAGACAGGAAAAGCACTACAGGTACATGTCAATTCTTGGGAAACAGATTGATTTCTTGGGCAAGCAAGAAGCAGCAATCAGTTTCAACCTCACCTGTAGAAGCTGAATACATTGCAGCAGGCAGTTGTTCTGCTCAACTCCTTTGGATAAGAAATCAGTTGATGGATTATGGTATGACACTTAGTAATATTCCTATGTTTTGTGATAATACTAGTGCTATCAAAATTGCAGAAAATCCAGTTCAACACTCAAGGACTAAGCACATTGATGTCAGGTATCATTTTATTAGAGAACATATTGAAAATGGTACTGTGGAACTCCATTTTGTTCCTACTGACAAACAGCTTGCAGATATTCTAACTAAACCACTTGATGAGGCCACATTCATTAGATTGGTTAGTGAGTTAGGAATGTTAAATTTTTAGATCTTTAACATCTGCAAAAGTAGCAAGGTATGTTGTTTCAGCTTATAGACTTGATATTTTGTCAGGATCTATACTTGATGGTTAAATGCTTAAGTTGTAACACTTTACTTTGATAAATTACAGTATGATAGACTTGTTAATAAACATCAGGATTGCTATCAGTATGCTGACGTCATCAGTATTGACATCAGGATTGTATCGTCAGTATCAGGATTGTGAAATTTATGCATCTTACTATTTCAAATTCTGAAGTTCATGCTATTTAGTGGTTCAATTCAGAGTTTTGTTAAGTCTATGTTAGCAAGTGTTATTACATGCATACTGATAATTTATGTCATTATTCATGTGAGTCAATAAACAACGATAGACAAGTAGATATTAAGAAAACTTGTATTTTCATTAATCAAAAGCATTACATACATGGAAATGAAATACAATTCTTCTTTTTGTCTAACTTCTACTGATAATTCTATTCTTGTCTAAAGTTGTTGCTACTTCAATCCTCAACGATCGACTTCAGGACAAGGAGCATCTCAAGATTGGATTTCTTGTCTGGGCGTCTTGAATGAAAGCAGCTGACTCATCTTCATGCTTATTGAAGAAGATGAATAGCATCTCCATCAAGATCAACCTCAGACTATTCACCAAATTCTTCATCCTCAAGGAGTGAAGAGTTTAGAGGAGGATTGTATCCAACTGATAGATGTTTTAGAGGAGATTCGTGGAAATCATTTGGGTTAAGATTAACCATATTTGACTTGATGAGAAAAGTCATCTCTTCTAAGAGATAGTTCACTTGCTCTTGATTATCAAGAGTAAAGAACTTCTCAGTGGTAATGAACCAAAAGCTAGGGTTCATATGAAGATTTGGGTTGAAAGCCATGATGGAAAGAGAAAAGAATGAAAAGGTTTTGGAGAATGGCATAAGGCGTCGGTTTCTTTTATAGGAAGACGTGGGAAGCTGAACAGTCATTTGGGAGATATCAATGCATTCAGTCATAATTATGTGTGACTGTATTTCTTGTATTTTCAAGAAATATTGAATGAATTTAACCAATTGATTTTGTTATTTCCTTTACAGGTAAAAGAATATGTCATGTGGAAACTCCATTTAGTCTCTGGAATCAGGATGATATAGATCAGGAATACAAGTTTGTTCACATCAGGATTAGTAATTCTTTTTATTCAGAAATCACATTGAATCATGTGATTATCCTGATGAGAAGACAAAAGGAAGCTGATCAGTATTGATTTTTTTCTTGATTTTACCTTGACTTATTTACTTGAAATTATTTTTGGATTTTATTTTCCAAAAGTCATGGGTAACTGCATTTTTTAGGGACTGACACCTGTCAACCTACGTGTCAACGTGGGATAATGGGTCTGAAGGATTTTTGAAATATAATTATTTTGACACTCTAATCGTGTAATTGCTTTCTCTAACTTCATTCTCTAAAGCAAAAACACTCTCGAGTTCTCAAAATCACTAATCAATTTCAAAGATTTCTTAAGTTCTTTTCAGATCAAAATGGCAACTCAAAGAAGACTACCCAAATCAGTAGCTTTCAAGTTTGGTGACTTTGATTTTATGATGAACAATCATGTTGCAGCTATCACCAACAGGGAAGGGGTGTCAACTGATTTTCACCTGATAATGGACTTTATGGCGAAAGGACCATTAAGCTATGCCTTGACAGCATCTCCACAAATTAATCAAGTAGCTGTTTCACAAGCTTGGGAGAATGCTGAGGTAATGATTCTACTCAGATTCAATCAGGTAAGATTGTTCTACACTTAGGACAAGACTCATTTGATCTTACTGAATCTGTTATTAATTCAGTACTTCGCTTACCTGTTAGTACAAATTTTGAGAATGTACCATCTGATGATGATGTGAGAACTATGTTATCTAAATTAGGTTATAATGGACCTCTAGATAACATGAGCCAGTTAAATAGATCTTTTCTTAGGAAAGAATGGTCTTTCTTCTTTGATCAAATTGCTAAATGTTTTACTGGTAAATGTAGTTCTTTTCAACAAATTACAGCTGTTACATCACATATTTCATATGCTTTGCTATATAACAGAGTAATTAATTTTGGTCACATTATCTTAAATCAGATGTGTATTAAACTTGGGTCAAGAGATCATGACAGGAATATGGTTTATTATCACAGATTCATGCAACTGGTTATTAACCATTTCATTCCTGATGGTGAAGCTAGATTTGGTAGAGAGTATTGTGTTTCTTCTTATGTACAGCAAAAGAGAATTTTCTCTGACATTACAAAGAAGGACAGTGAAAAGAATCTAGATGAAATACCTGCATTACACTATCCAAATCATGTTCAGGTACTTCTAAGAACTCATCTTCCTACTATCTATAATTCTTCTTTCTTTGGTGGTGAAATGACTCAGGAATCTCAATTGGAGGAGAACCCCCCTGTGTCTACCCAAGTAGCCAAAAACATTACAGTCTCTGAAATAATTCTAGAACCAAATTTTGATCCACAGCCTATTGTTTCAAAGAAGCCAACCTCTGGTGTTTCTCAAAAGACATCAGTTGTAAGGAAGAGAAGATTTGTCATTTCAAGTAGTAGTTCTAGTGAAGATGATGATAATATATCTCTTGTTGAGAGAGCAGAATTGAAGGCTGCAATTCAACTTTCTAAGCTAGGACAAAGAGATGGAACACCTAGTCACAGCCAGGCTGCAGTCTCTCAAAAGGCTGTAGTTCTTAAAAAGGGAAAACAGTTACTGGATACTGTCTCTCAAAAGACTGTGTCTGTTGAAAAAGGATCTCATCCCAAGATCACTTCTATGTCTACACCTCTTGAGTCTTCTCAAGACAAAACTGTTGCTCACTATACTAGGAGAACAAGGAGAAAGATTCATTTGTCACCTACACACATAGTGTCAAGTCCAACTAACATTATGCAGGTCTCTACAAATAATGCTATATCCAAGTCAGTATCTGGTAAGAGAGATCTGGATCTTGATTCTTCATGGGAAACTACATTGACATATAGACTGGCTATGGAACTTATTTCTCTGAAAGTGAAGCTTTCCAGGCCTGTTCTAGATTTTTTTTATTGAAAGAGTTCCTAAACTTTCATTTCCTGAAGAATATGGACTGTTACATCAAAGGCTTGATTTAATGAAGACATATTTCTATGTATCAGTCAGAAAGGAGTTACACAAGAAATTTGGACTTCCTAAGCATGTTGCACTTCAATCACTTCATGCATATCTATTTGACAAGGATGTCATTGTTGAACATGCTTCAGCTCAAGGTGAACAAGAGGAGGTAGTTGATAGAGGGAAGCAGCCAACAGAAGATACTATTGCACCAATGGTGAATAGTAGAATAGATCATATCACAGCCACTGCAACACAAGAACCATCTAGTCAGAGGTTGGATGACTCAGGAACTGTGATTGATGATGCTGAAAGGTCTTCTGTGATGACTGAAATTGCAAGTGAGAAACCCTATGATATGGGAGGAATGAGTTTGATTGATTTTTCTGAAGATCAAACCAATATTGTTCTTTCAGAGTCTATCCATCTTGAGGGTGTTTCTTAGCAACCAACACTTAAAGACGGTGGCATGTTAGCTATGGTGTCTAATGAAGTATTACTGAAGACATCAGAGTCTAGTGTAAAACCTGAAAGTGGTATACTGGAGCCTGTAGTTACTGAAAAGAAAGTAGATGTTTGTAAGGGTTCAGAGACTATAGCAGCTCACTCCTTGGAGAAAACCTCAAGCCCCATGCCATATGAGGAACCCTCTCCCCATGTGAGTTCAGGTATAAAAACTTCTTCTAACCCCTATTTTTCTGTAGGTCATGAGAGCACTTATCCAAATTTGAGAGATACACTTGAAAAGATGGACATAGATCCACACACCGAGAGGCTGGCTCCTGACCAGGCAAAAGGAGAGGTAGAAAGAGTGTTGACTTTAGATAGTCAAAGTGAGAATGAGGGTATGGATGATCAACTCCATAGTGAGGGAGAGAAAATTAGGAAACCACCATCGTTTGATTTCTGGGATCAGGTTTTTCCTGAATCTTGGTCTGAAAATCTTTGTATGGATGCTGGTACTTATTCTTTTATCAAGATGTATGAGAAGCATGACTTAGCACATTACAATGAAAAGCCAGAAGTTAAAGCTCAGAAATAGAAAGAAAGGATTGCAGAGATCATTAACAGAAGAGGTGAAAGGCTAAGACAAACTTCTACTCAACCAGTACCAGAAGAAATTCCTAATGATCCTAGTATTCCTTTGTTTGTACTTCAAATTTCAGCTAGATTTGAGACATCAACAATATCTGATCAATCTAAGGAGGAGTCAGGATTTGTAGATATTAGTATACAGAATACTGGTGAAGGACAGGATGATCATACTTCAGCTCCAGATCAGAAAAATGAAGATGTTTGTACTTCTACTCAAGTATTATTACTTGAATATCATTCTCAACATGCAACTTCTTCTACAAGACTTGAAGATAATGTTCTTTTTGCATCTGAATCTGAAGATACAACAAGCACTTCCAACATTGAAGTCAATTCTGAAATTCTTAAGGACATTCAGAAATCTCAAAGTGATATTCAATCGAGACTTCAAATTCTTGAAAATAACCAAGTCACTATTATGGACAATCAAGCAGTTCTGATGAATCTCATTTGTTCTGTTACTGAATCTCTTGGAATTTATGTTGCTGATGTCAAAAAGGGGGAGATAAAGACAATTCAGAAACAACACCAACAACAGACTGGGGGAGATAAGTAGTCTGGGAACAGAAACAAGGGTGACAGAGTTGGTAAATTTCATCATGGAAGTGGTAAAGGAAAAGAAGCATCAAATAGTTGAATTCTTTCTTCTAAGTACTAGATACATGTCTATATCTGAAGAAGGAGGTACTTAACTTCATGATCTTGAATTCATAAATTCTATTCTGGTTGTATTGTTATATGTTTTGACATCTACAACTTAGATTTATGCTTCAGATTCTAAAGCATAAATATGGGGAGATTGTTAGGAATAATTCATAAGTTGTGATGTTAAGAATAGAATTTTGCTAATACTTCCTGTATATCCTGATCTTATAAAGGATTTAGCACTTTGTATAGGATATATGTGTTAAACAGTAATCTGTAGAATTTAGTCAGGAACAGTGCGTCAGAGACTACATGTCAGGAATAGTGTATCGGGGACTACATGTCAGGAACAGAGGAGCAGATCCTGATACAGTAAGTCAGATCCTGATCAAATACTGATGGGATAATCAGATCCTGATGCAATGGGAAATCCTGATATCAGTCGTGTTACTGCTGATGTCAGTCGTGTTACTGATGATGTCATTATGGATGCTACAGAAACTAGCAAGTGCTATAAAACAGGATCTTTGTTTTGGAAAACAAGCAAGAAGATATCGTGAAGGAAACAAATTCTCTATTGATGGAAACTATCAACTGGACGGCAGAACATTGTCATAGAGAGATTATAATTCTGTTATTAGTTGATAGGTAGCAATATAAATACTCTCTCTATATCATTATAAAAAAGGAGTGTGTGAGAAAGTGAGTTCGTAAGATTTGTATTCGAGAGTTTGAAACAAATAGAGAGAGAGATTTGTATTGTAAGCAGCTGCTAAAGGTATTGTACACCTTTGGTAGAGTTTGTATTTGATTATTTTAATACAAACAAAGTTTGATTCATTCGTTTATTCTTGTTCATATAATCAAGCAAAAATCAGACACGATTATATAACTTATATTCAACCCCCCCTTCTACAAGTTATTCCAGTTAACAATATAGATATCATATTTTGCATTTTAGTAGTAATTCATGCATGTTCATGCATATTAAATATGTTTGTCTCATTTAGGACATTTTGTTATATTTGTTTGTATACCATGTGAGTTCCATATAGTTGCATTTGCATGGCATGCATTTTTCATGATCCTTTCGAGCGAGCTAATTCTGATTGGTAGGTCGATGTTTAATTGAGTGTGGTAATGATGAATAGAGGGTTGATTTATAGTTCTTATGAAATTGACTTGCATGCTTCAGAAACACAATTTTTACACAGTCTCATTGTTTGCTTTTGGGCTAGGTTGAGGTCATGCTTGTTTGGTTGTTTTGAGATTTAATCACTTGTTTATATTTAGAATTTTCGTTATTCCCTTGATGGCGTAGGAGCACTAAAGTCTAAGTTGGGGGAAACCAGGGATTTCATGCTTAATTGTTATTATTGTTAATAATGGCTAGGCATCAAATGGCTAGTAACCGGCTCATATTTTTATATGAGTATTCTAGGGTTGGGAATGAGAATTCTCATTCCAGATTGCATTGAAAAAAAAAGAAAGAAAAAAAATCGGAAAAAAAAAAAGAAAAAAGAAAAAAAAGAAAAAAAAAGAATATGAGAGTTGTTTAGATGCAAATTTAACCAGGGTAAGCTCTTTAATACTCGAGCAATTAAGTACGAGGGGACTTTGTGCCTAGTGACCTAAGGCTTTTATAGTCTGGGATCCACTGACCTAACGCTCGCTACATGGGTATTATTGTATAAGCCTTTAGGGGTCTCATCCACTGCACGGTTAAATAAGCATGCGTTTTGTATATATTGATATGTGTTGTAGTTGTAGTAATAAAGCATCAATTCCTGTCTAACTCAAATGATGATAGAGGTGTTTCTAGGTTATGAAGAGTCTACAGTCTATTCTGTTTATAAACCTGTGACTGTCTTGGTGAAGAGCACGTATGATTTTTAATCTAGTTTTGGAAGTATATCTGATGAGCATCGAACACACGCACATTTCTGTTCATATATTGTTAGTATACGGGGACTTAGTCGAGCTCTATTTGGATTTAGTTGCATTCTTTGAGATATTTGCTTGCTAGTTGGTTTTGGTTATATCGGAGGGGATCGTTGCATTTTCATAATAGTTGCATTCATGCATTGCGGATAGCTAGTGCGCTGAATGCGCGCTTGGTGCACTGAGAGCGCGCCTGAACAGAATGTGAGTGCGCTGAGAGCGCAGGAAGTGCGCTGAGAGCGCGGCAACATGCTGAAAATTACTGTTTTTCCCTAATTCGATGTAAAATTGTATTTTTAGTGTTTTTCTTGCTGGACAAGACTTCTAGGGCCTATTTAAACACACTATATCATTGTAATAGAATATATAACATAGATAGAAGATAGAACGTATAAAATACAGAGTTAGCCAAGGATAGAAGATCAGATTTGGAGACAATTTCCAAAGATCGTGACAACACTTGGAATTCCAGATCTACTTTTGTAATTAGGCGATACTCTGGGTTTTAGATTTGTTTTCTCAACTCTTAATCTTATTAATATTATTACTTTCATTTATATCTTGTTTATTATCTTGTTTAATATCATGTTTTCATCAAATCCCATGGTGACGAACGGTTCAATTATGAACTAATCGTTGTCATGGGATTCTAACGGATTTATTTATGGAGTCTTAGTATCTTGATGCTTTAAAGATCTGTGTGTGATGAATATCTGATATCCTTGTATGGTTATTCTTAATGCTTTTAGATGCGTAGCTAACATCTACATTGAATTGTTAATCTTTTGTGAAGTGAAAGTGGATCTTGAGATTTAGAACTTGCCATGCTAGCATAGGATTATGTATGTTTTGACATCATGATTTGTAGCATAAATAGAAATATATTATGTTGCCCTATGTGATCAATGTGGATAACCTGTTCTTCAACCGTTATGTTTTCAAATTCTATAGACATATAGGGTCTAAACATAATTAGTGTCTATTCATCTTCTATCTCTTTTGTGGATGTATGGGTAATTTGGTATGCGTATGCTGACAGGTAGTGTGTACTTATTTCGTGTTGTCCGATCAGATATCATAACTGTTGCACATAGTGATTAAAGGCGTCAGATCTAAGCGAAGTATTTAATGAAGTTAGGATCCCATGTTTATTCTCATATAAGTAATTCGTTTGTAATTCTCATTAGTAAAATAATTCTTAGTTAATTTAGTTAATTAAAACTCACTTTATTAATTGTCTTAGCAGTGAGTAAGAACCATACATTGTTGCATAGGTACATTAACTGATTTAAATTCAAAACCAGATCTTTGTGGGAACGAACTCAACTTAAATCTATATTACTTGTGACCATGTGCGCGCGCTTGCGTAATTTATTGTGAACATTGGTATTTAAGATATCGAATGGATTAATTATTTGTTGATGTCATTTAATTGCTTTATTATTTGTCCGGAATAATCAATGTTATGTGTGCTCTATATTCTAGAATTATTTGTCTTAATTGTGTTAGGAATAATTCATGAGTTGTGATGTTTAGAATATAATTTGCATATACTTCTTGTAGTATCCTGATCTTATAAAGGATTTAGCACTTTGTATAGGATATATAAGTTAGTCATTAACTGCAGAGTTTTAGTCAGGAACAGTGCGTCACGGACTATATTTCAGGAACTATGGACAGATCTGATACGTCAAGTCAAATCCTGATGCTATGATCAATTCCTGATGGAGTGATTAGATCCTGATGATGATGATGTAATCCTGATATCAGATATAATTATGATGATGTCATTATGGATGCTGCGAAAACCGGAAAGCGCTATCTTTTAGGATTGGTTATATCAAAAACAGCAAGGAGTATGCATGGAGGAAAAGGATTATTTCTTTATGTTATTAGTTGATAGGTAGAATTATAAATACTCTCTCATTATCATTGTAATATGTGTGCGATCGAGAGTCTGTATTAACTTGTGTATTAAGGTTTTTACAGAGAGAGAGATTTGTATTGAGAGCAGTTGTTAAAGGTATTTGTACACCTTTGGTAGAGTTTGTATTTGATCTTATTAATACAAACAGGTTGATTTATTCGTTTGTTCTTGTTTATTTATTCGAGCAAAAATCAGACACGATTATATAACTTGTATTCAACCCCCCTTCTACAAGTTATTCGGGTTAACAATTGGTATCAGAGCAGGTTGATTTCGAATAATCAAAAAGATCTGCAATCATGTCTGGTTACAAGGATGGTAATACTAAGATCTCTATGCTCAAGAGAAATGAATATATTTTTTGGGAAGTGAAGATGTTGCATCACCTGGAAGTAACAGATCCTGATTATCTTGACAGAATAAGAGATGGACCTTTTGTTCCAACAAAGATCGTTGGTCAAGAAACTGTTGGAGGAAAAATTGTTCCAGAGCACACAGTAGAGAAGCCTAAATCTGAATGGACAGATAAGGACAAGGAGAACGTTCTTAAAGATGCTAAAGTGAGGAACATATTATTCAATAGTCTTGACTCTGTTCTCACTAACTATGTTCTCTCTTGTAATACTCCTAAGGAGATATGGGACAATTTAAAGGTTCATTATGAAGGAACTAAACCTATTAGGAAGAATATGAGGACACTTCTCATACAACAGTATGAATACTTTGAATCCAAGTCTGGTGAGTCACTTACTGATACCTTTGATAGGTTTACAAAACTCATCAATGAGATGGTCATGCATGGTAAGCATTATGACTTGGAGGATATGAATACTAAGTTCATGAAAGCCTTGCCTGATTTCTACAATGAGAAGATATCTACTATTGAGGAAGCTAATGAGTTGAATGAAATATCATTAGAGGTAGTTTATGGAAAACTTAGGGCTTATGAACTTGATAAGCAGCAGAAGAAGAGCAGAAGTGAAGGAAAGATGAAAACTGTTGCACTTACTGCTCAACCTGAATCAAAGAAGCTTCCAGAAGAACAGGCTCAACCTACTGTAAAGGACACAAGGAAGAAGAAAAGCAAAGAAAGTTCTAAGTCAGAGACTATAGATACAGACTCTGACAACAGTGATTCTAAAATAGATATGCAGGAACTCTTTGCTATGTTTGCTAAAGCTTTCAAGAAAGGAAGATTCAATAGGAGAAGATTTACAAAAGTCCTTTTCAAAAGAAAGAGGAGAAGAAGAGTCACAAGGGCAAAAGTACAATCATCAAGCTTGATAAGGCAAAGATCAAGTGCTTTAACTACAACAAGCTTGGACACTTTGCTAGTGAGTGTAAGAAGCCAAGAAATTCTTGAAATGATAATGCACTCATGGTCACACAGAAGGATTGGGCAGATTCCAGTGATTCTGAAGATGAATTGGATTATGACAACATTGTTGTAATGGCAAGTGCTTCAGACAAACCTGGATCTCCAAAGAAAACTTCTCCATCTTCTGTTAAGATATCAATTCACTCTCTTGATTCATTTGATAGCTTAGATTCTGATGATATTAAAAATATCCATGCTGAATTTAAGAATCTTATGACTAATTTCATAATTCTTACTAGTGAAAGAGATGAACTTAAGATTAAGAATGATGAATTAGGTTGTAGAAATAATATTCTTGAATCAGAGTAATTCAAATGGAACATTATAGATTAGATTCTAATAAGGCTAAGCATGATTATAATGTTATTCTTGAGGCTTATGACCATGTCAGAAAAGAACTAGATGAAGAGAGAGAAAGGTTTAAATCTTGGAATACTTCTCGCAAAAATACTCATGACATTATTAACAATCAGATACCTGGTAAGGTAAATGGCTTAGATTTTGTCAAGGATAAGAATGAAACTCCTGTAGCTATTGTCAGAAATAGTAGAAAAGTAGAAGCTAGCACATCTAAATCTGAAGGTAAGAAGATAGTTTCTGAACCTAAACATGTTAAGTTTGTTTATTCTAATGGTACTCCTGTTGTGCACAAAAGGATTAACAATAATAGTTCAGATGAGAGAGTGTTAGAAAAACCTAAGAATGTCAATATAGGCTATCTGTCTAAGTCTCTAAAAGTCTCAGTTGAAATAGAGACTTGAAGGTCTTTTAGAGTCTAACAAGACCAAGAGAAATAGGAATGGAAAAGAAGGTATTAACAAAGAGAATAATTACAAGAATGTACCTGATGCACCTAGGAAGAAATGCTATAAATGTGGTAATCATAATCATTTGGCCCTAGACTACAATCAGAAACCTTCTTGGAAAACTGAGTCCAGATTCCCCACAACTCAGAAAATTCAATACCAACCACAAAAACCTTGTTATCATTGTGGTAGTTTACTTCATTCCATTTATATGTGTAGAGAATATCATGAACTGTATTATGACTATTATTCTTTGAAATCTGAAACTCCTAGTCTCAAACAATTAGTGAAATCAGAGTCTAAGGTTGACTCTGAAATAGGTAACTCAAAATAAAAATCTTCAAAGCCTGTTGTTTCTAAATCTAGTAAGAAAGGATCCAATCAATGTTGGGTCCCAAAAATTTCTAACTAGTTACTTTTTGTTTGTAGGGCACAGGAAAAAAGCATTCAATCATCCTGGATAGTGGATGCTCTGGAAATATGACTGGAAAGAGGTCCCTTCTTACAAAGTTTGAGAGGAAAGCTGGCCCAGTGATATCTTTTGGAGATGGCAAAAAAGGAGAAACTCTGGGATATGGCTCAATTATTTTGGGGAATGTCATCATAGAAAACGTAGCACTAGTTGAAGGCTTGAAACACACACTTTTAAGAATAAGTCAACTAGGTGATAAAGGTTACCAGTCAATCTTTGACAGTGAAGGATGCAAAATCATGAATATCTAGAATGGAGACATTGTTCTAACTGCTCAGAGACATGGTAACATTTATGAAGCCAGATTGGATGATACATCTAAAGGAATTGTTAGATGTCTTTATAGTAAGGTATCAAATGAAGAAAGCTGGAATTGGTACAAGAAGCTCTCACATCTCAACTTCAAAAAGCTTAATCAACTTGTTAAGCACAATCTTGTGAGAGGCCTACCTCAGGTGAATTTTGTGCAAGATGGACTTTGTGATGCTTGTCAGCTTTGTAAATAGAAATGAACCACTTTCAAGAGCAAGACAGAAAATTCAATTACTGAACCATTTCATATGCTGCATCTTGATCTATTTGGTCCAATGAATATCATGTCTATCAGCAAGAAAAGATATGCTTTAGTTATAGTGGATGATTACACAAGGTTCACATGGGTGTTCTTTCTCCATAAGAAAGATGAAGCTCCTCAGCAAATCATTGAACTCATCAAGAATATTCAGAACAGCTCCAAGTACAAAGTTAAAGTATTAAGGAGTGACAATGGAACAGAATTCAAGAATTCTACCATGGAGGAGTATTGTGCAGACAATGGAATCTCTCAACAGTTTTCTGCACTTGGTACACCTTAAGAAAATGGTGTAGTGGAAAGAAAGAACAGAACTCTCATAGAGGCAGCAAGAACCATGCTTGCAGATGCAAAGCTTCCAACCTACTTCTGGGCAGAAGCTGTCAACACTGCATGTTTCACTCGAAACTGTACTTTGGTAAATAGTCATGGAAAGACTCCTTATGAGATGATCAAAGGTAAGAAGCCAAGTGTGAAATATTTTCACATCTTTGGATGCAAATGCTATGTCCTGAAAGTTCATCTAGAACAATTAGGAAAATTTGAAGCCAAGTCGGATGAAGCAATCTTTCTAGGATATTTTGCATCAAAGGCCTTCAAAGTATATAATCTCAGTACTCACATTGTTATGGAATCAATCATGTTGCATTTGATGATAAGAAATTTGGAATTCTGCAAAATAATGAAAGTCATGACAAGTTGGAATTTGAAAATCTTAAGGATTCTGAGATACTCTCCAATGATGATGAAGGTTCTCTAGTAGAAATCTCTGTTACTTCTCACAGGAATGCTACTGTTGAGGGGAAGCAAATCAGTCAAGGAGGACACAGTGCCAGTCAGGAGCAGACAAACCATTCAGAGTCTACTCCATCAGGAACTGACACTTCAGGGACTAGTGAAGGAAGTTCAGGTACTGACAGCAGTATGGAGTCTACTAAATCTACTGATCAAGGAGGAGCTTTTTAAGGCAGTGAAAGTTCTTCTATAAGAGATACCACTAACTTAGGGGGAGAATCTGGTAGGAGCAATCAACCACTTGTTAAAAAATGGACAAGGGATCATACTGAAGATTTAATTATTGGTGATCCAAATAGTGGTGTTCGAACTAGAAGATCAATTCAAAATGAATGCTTGTATAGGTATTTTCTCTCAAAGAATGAACCTAATAAGGTTGAAGAAGCCTTACAGGATCCTGATTGGGTAATTGCAATATAGGAAGAGCTAAATGAATTTGAGAGGAACAAAGTCTGGAAATTAGTACCAAGACCTAAAGATAGATCTATTATTGGTGCAAAAAGGATTTTCAGGAACAAGCTAGATGAATCTGGTATGATTGTAAGAAACAAAGAAAGACTGGTAGATAAGGGATACTCTCAGGAGGAAGGAATTGATTATGATGAAACCTTTGCCCCAGTAGCAAGATTAGAAGCAATCAGAATGTTTCTTGCATTTGCAGCTCATTCAAAGTTCAAAGTATACCAGATGGATGTAAAGAGTGCTTTTCTAAATGGCAAGCTTGATGAAGAAGTGTATGTGGAGCAACCACCTGGTTTTGTTTATCCAAAATTTCCAAATCATGTCTACAAACTTGACAAGGCACTCTATGGACTGAAGCAAGCTTTGTCTAAATTTCTTCTTGTAAATGGCTTCACAAGAGGTACAATTGACAAAACTCTATTCTTTAGAAAGATTAAAGGTGAATTTCTTTTAGTTAAAGTTTATGTTGATGACATCATATTTGGTTCTACTAATGAAAAGTTATGTGCTAAGTTTAGAAAGCTTATGCAGTCTAAGTATCAGATGAGCATGATGGGTGAACTAAATTACTTTTTAGGCTTGCACGTCAAACAGACTGAGACTGGTATTTTCAATAATCAGTCTAAATATATCAAAGATCTTTTAAAAAGGTTTGACTTTCAAGATTGTTCAGTTGCAAAAACACCCATGGCAACAGCCACTAAACTAGACTCTGATCCTAAGGGTAAGAGTGTTGATAACACTAGTTATAGAGGTATGATAGGCTCATTATTGTATTTAACTGCAAGTAGACCAGATATAATGTTTTCTACCTGTTTATGTGCTAGATTCCAAAGTGATCCTAAGGAATCTCATTTAGTTGTAGTAAAGAGAATTTTTAGATATCTCAAGGGAACTACAAATCTTGGCTTGTGGTATCCTAGCGAATCTGATTTCTCCCTAATTGGCTATTCAGACTCTGATTATGCAGGGTGTAAGATAGACAGGAAAAGCACTACAGGTACATGTCAATTCTTGGGAAACGGATTGATTTCTTGGGCAAGCAAGAAGCAACAATCTGTCTCAACCTCAACTACAGAAGCTGAGTATATTGCAGCAGGCAATTGTTGTGCACAGCTCCTTTGGATAAGAAATAAGTTGATGGATTATGGTACGACACTTAGTAATATTCCTATGTTTTTTGATAATACTAGTGCTATCAAAATTGCAGAAAATCCAGTTCAACATTCAAGGACTAACATATTGAAAATGGTACTGTGGAACTTCATTTTGTTCCTACTGACAAACAGAATGCAGATATTCTAACAAAACCACTTGATGAGAACACTTTCATTAGGTTGGTAAATGAGTTTGGAATGTTAAATTTCTAGATATTTAACATCTGCACAAGTAGCAAGGTATGTTGTTTCAGCTTATAGTCTTGATATTTCTGTCAAGATCTATATCTGTTAGTTAAATCTCTTAAGTTGTAACACTTTGCCTTGATAAATTATAGTATGATAGACTTATTAATAATCATCAGGATCAGGATTACTATCAGGATGTTGACGTCATCAGGATTTCTGCGTCAGTATCAGGATTGTGAAAATTGTTTAGTTTATGACTTAATGTTTCAAATCCTAAAGTTCATTTTTTTCTGTGGTCTAATTCTGAGAATTGTTAAGTCTATTCTAGTTAATTTTTTAACACATGCATACTGGTAATTTGTACTTTACTCTGATCTTACTAACAAACAGACATGAGACAAGTAGATAGAAAAGAAATCTTGTAATTTCATTAATCAAAAGAATTTACACACATGGAAATGAAATACAAACTTCTTTTTGTCTAACTTATACTGATAATCCTATTCTTGTCTAATGTTATGGTTACTGGCTCTTACTTCTTCCATGCATCTTAGATTGAGGACGAGGAGCATGCCAAAATCCATTTGGGGGATTTGACCAGTCCCATCTGCTCTTGGATTCCTTGTCTGGTGACTTGAATGAGAGCAGCTGGCACAACCCCATGTTTATTGAGTATTGATGGAAAAATGAATAGTATCTCCATCAAAATCAGCCCCAAGCTCTTCACCAAATTCTTCATCCTCATGGTATGAAGAAATTAGAGGGCGATCTTGTTTAACTTGTAGATGTTCAAGAGGAGGGTTTTGGACGTTATTTGGGTTGATTCCAACCATATCTAATTCAATGAGAAAAGTCATCTCTTCTAAGAGATAGTCCACTTGCTCCTGATCATCAAGAGCATTAAACTCCTCAGAAGAAATGAACCGAAAGTTAGGATCCATGTGGATATCTGGGTTGAAAGCCATTATGGTGAGAAAAGTTTTTGTGTACAGAGAACACTTGAAAGGTTTTGGAGTAGAGAATATCATAAGACGTCAGTTGTTTTTATAGAAAGACATGAGAAGCTGAACAGTCTTTTGGAGATTATCAACGCAGTTAGTCATTATTATGGCGCGTGACTGTATTTCATGTATTTTCAAGAAATGTTGAACGTATCTAACCAAATTATTATGTTCTAGATTAATATTTATTTCTTTTTCAGGAAAAAGAAAATGCCACTTATGCAACTCCATATTTAGTCTCTGGAATTAGGATGAAACTGATCAGGAAATAAAATTTGATCACATCAGGATTTATGATCATTTTTATTAGAAACCATATAAGGATTTGTGGTTATCGTGATGAGAAGATCACATCACGAGAATGAAGCTGATCAGTATTGAATATCCTGATTATACCCTGATTTGTTTAATTAAAATCAATTTTGGATTTTATTTTCCAAAAATCGGGGTAACTGCATTTTTCAGGGACCGACACCTGTCAACCTATGTGTAAATGTGGGTTAGTGGGTCTGAAGAATTTTTGAAATATACTTGTTTTGAAACTCTAATTGTTTATTTCTTTCTTTGGCACTCTCGAGTTTTCAAAATCACTAACCAATTTCAAGATTTCTTAAGTTCTTTTCAGATCAATATCAATGGCTGCTCAAAGAAGACTATCCAAATCAGTAGCTTTCAAGTCTGGTGACTTCAATTTTATAATGAACAATCATGTTGCAGCTATCACCAACAAGAAAGGGGTGTCAACTGATTTTCACCCAGTTATGGACTTTATGGCGAAAGGACCATTGAGTTATGCCTTGACAGCATCTCCATAATTTAATAAAGTTGTTGTTTCACAAGCTTGAGAGAATGCTGAGGTAGTTGATTCTGTTCAGGATCAACCAGGTAAGATTGTTCTACACTTAGGACAAGACTCATTTGATATTACTGAATCAATTGTTAATTCAATATTGCACTTACCTATTAGTGTGAATTTTAAGAATGAACCATCTGATGATAATGTTAGGACTATGTTACCTGAATTAGGATGTAATGGACCTCTACATAACATGAGCAAGTTAAGGAGACCCTTTCTTAGAAAGGAATGGTCTTTCTTCTTTGACCAACTTGCTAAATGCTTTACTGGTAAATGTAGTTCTTTTAGACAAATTACTGCTGTTACTTCACATATTTAATATAGTTTGCTTTATAACAGTGTAATCAATATTGGTCACATTATTTTAAGACAGATGAGTATCAAACTTGGGTCAAAAGATCAAGGTAGGAAAATGGTTTATTATCATAGATTTATGCAATTGTTCATTAACCATTTTATTCTTGATGTTGAAGCTAGATTTGGTAGAGAACACTATGTTTCTTCTTATATACAGCAAAAGAGAATTTTCTCTGACATTGCCAAGAAGGACAGTGAAAAGAATCTAGATGAGATACCTGCAATGCACTATCCACATTATGTTTAGGTGTTCCTTACAACTCATCTTCCTACTATCTACAATTCTTCTTTCTTTGGTGGTGAAATGACTCAGGAATCTCATTTGGTGGAGAACCCCCCAGTGTCTACCCAAGTAACCCAACACATTACAGTCTCTGAAACAATTCTAGACCCAAGTTTTGATCCATGTCTATTGTTTCAAAGAAACCAACCTCTGGTGTTCCTCAAAAGGCACCAGTTGTAAAGAAGAGAAGATTTATTATTTCTAGTAGTAGTTCTAATGAAGATGATGATAATATATCTCTTGCCGAGAGAGTAGAATTGAAGGCTGCAATTCAACTTTCTAAGCTTGGACAGAGAGATGAAAAACCTAGTCACAGTCAGCAACCCGAGATCATTACTGAGTCTGCACCTCTTGAATCTTCTCAAGATAAATCTGTTGCTCACTATACCAGGGGAACAAGGAGAAAGATTTATTTGTCACCTACACACACAGTGTCTAGTCCAACTAACATTCTGCAGGTCTCTAAAAATGAAGCTGGATCTAAGTCAGCAAGTGACAAGAGAGGCCTTGATATTGATTCTTCATGGGAATCTACATTGACATACATACTGGCTATGAAGGTTATATATGTAAAAGTTAAGCTTTCTAGGACTGTTCTAGATTTTCTGGTTGAAAGAGTTCCTAAACTCTCATTTCCTGAAGAATATGGACTGTTACATCAAAGACTTGATTTAATCAGAATGTCTTTCTATGTATCTGTCAGAAAGTAATTACATAAGTCATTTGGACTTACTAAGCATGGTGCACTTCAATCACTTCATACATATCTATTTCACAGAGATTACATTGTTGAAGATGCTCCAGCTCAAGGTGAATAAAAGGAGGTAGTAGATAGTAAAATGCAGTCAACAGAAGATACTATTGCACCAGCGGTGGATAGTAAAATAGATCAAATCACAGTCACTACAATAAAAGAACCATCTAGTCAGAGGTTGGATGACTCAGGAACTGTGATGGCTGATGCTGAAAGGTCTTCTGTGATGGCTGAAACTGCAAGTGAGATACCTTATGATATGAGAGGAATGACTTTGATTGGTTTTCATAAAGATCCAACAAATACTGTTCGATAAGAGTCTATCCATCTTGAGGGTGTGTCTCTGCAAACAACACTTAAAGACGGTGACACACAAACTGTGATGCCTAATGAAGTATTACTGAAGGCATTAGAGTCTAGTGTAGATCCTGAAAGTGGTATACTGGAGCCTGTAGTTTTTGAAAAGACAGTAGATGTTTGTGAGGATTCAGAGACTATAGCAGCTCACTCCTTGGAGAAAACCTCAAGCCTCTTGCCATATGAGGAACCCTCTCTCCATGTGAGTTCAGGTATAAAAACTTCTCTTAATCCCTATTTTTCTACAGGTCAGAGCAATTTTCCAAATTTGAGTGATACACTGTTGATGTGTATTTTTACGAAGTTCGTTCACAGGGAAGGACTGATATCAATACCAATTCTAAGTCTTTTATCTCTTACAGTTCAGAAGTGTGGTGAAATATTATGGTGGCTTGTGTTTATCTACTAATTAATCTCATAAAGAAATAAAAACTATATAATATATATGAGAGAAAATAATCCAAGAATTAGGGTTCTTCAATTGGCTATCATGTATGTCTAATTTGCGTCTCTTGTTTTGCTAAAAACAATCCTTCTAATTTTTATAAAATCCACTCCTAAGGTAAATTAAGTGTCTACAATCATCCCTTAATCGCCACTCCCATGGTGAATCAAGGTACAACTATAGACTATTATGAACCAAGGATTATCAGTTTCATAATTCGCATATCAATCTCCCGATCTAATACTTAAATTGTGTCTATCATATCATGTACTAGAATTACAACTCCTCTCCCGATTTGTTATAATTCCTAGAGATGCAACTAAAAGTTCGCGACTCTTCTAGTTGTATAAAGCGCTCAATGACAGATTAACAATAACAAGAAAATCACAATACAATCAGACAAACTCAATAAGCCAACGAGTACTACCCAACTCTTGGATAAAGGGATTAGCTACTCATGATAAGATAAAGAAAATATGAATTAAAAATGCAAACCATGAGTTTAAGAATTGATGTATGAAGAATACAACTTTAAAAGCTTCTCGAAATCGGGATGAATCCCTTCACTCATTTTTCCAATCTCCCTCTCAAAGTGTTTCTCTCCCTTTTCTCTCCAAAGTACGGCTATCCTATTCTATTCTATAATATGTTATGATATGATGTTATGATATCTCTTTGGAATATATAAACCTAATATAAAAGAGTTTTTAATGAATACAAGTAATTTCCAAGAACAAATTGAATTCTAAATGGAAAATTCGTAGTCTGACTTCCAGGCCTGTTTCTGGGCTGCTCTATTTGGAATATTTATGTTGGACCAGTTTTGAGTTGTAGAAAATTTCGTTAGCTTCGCATGGACTGTAAGATCGCCCAATTCTGATGTCTGAAACTCAAGTTATGGCTAAACAGTGATGTGTGCACATGCAGTCCAATAAATCCGAATTTCTTTTTAATTTAAGTCCAAATAAGTCCAATTCCTTCCAAGTTTGGGAATTCTTTATTTCCTGTCATAAAACATTAAACTCTAATTAATAATATCCAATTATTTATAAAATACAATAAATATGAGAATAAAATCATATAAAATACATATAAATATATACTATATCAAATATCCCCACACTTAACATTTTCTCGTGCAAACTAATATTATATAACTACTAATTACTAACTAGTACCACTTCCGTAGGTGATCACGGTTGCATTTGGCATATGCAACAAGCCCTTTAAACCCCTAGGTAGCCCTAGTGGACGAGTGAGGTCTCGTGAGGGCCTATAGTGAATGTACCCACAAAATCCATCTAGCTTATGTAAAATATTGAATGTCAACACTACACATACAAGTCCTCTCATGCCACATCAACTTAAGAATCAAAGTGAATAATGCAATGCCTTGGTGTCGAAGATGCAAGTATTCACATAGTCTACTCAAAGAATATGCATAAATTCTCAAAAGTCCATGTCAAGTGTAAGAATAAGTTGGTAACCATGCTAAGCCCACAAGAGTACATCTTTGAGTCAAAACTTGGGATCTTATATGCAAAAACAAGTAATTACTCACCTTTCACTCACAAAACAATAGTCACTCAAGAACAAGGGTAAATGTATCAATAAATTCCAAAAAAATCATAAGCATGCTTGACATTTGGTATCAATCTGACTTTAACACAACATACACCACTGATGATAATCAAAAGGTCTTTATTCTAGTTGTAATGGGTCTAGGGACAAGGTTTGTCAAGTAAAGCCAAAAAAAAAGTGAAGTGTCGAAAGCTAGTACCCAACAACATAAATTATTCAACTCCCTATCTATCATCCCCACACTTGAATTCTTTATTCTCTTTCAATAAATAACTTGATTAGTCGAATGAAGAAGGATCACAAAAACATAGGTACGCTCTCATATAAATACATTTTTTTCTTTTTTTTTTTGTTTTGTTTTTCCTTTTTTTTGAGAGCTAAGGAACTAATATATAAACAAGAACAATGATCCCCTCATATTCTTATAAAGTTCAACTAACAAGCAAACAACTAGACCCGATATTTTCCAAAATTAATGACCATCAATAAACCCCTCCTTGCACACCTTTTAACTCCCTCAAACACTCTACTAGACTTTGACAATTTGGGTTCAAGTTTAAGTAAGGCAAATACAAGAAAAAGGTCTAGGCAAGTACTGTGGTGTGTCACCGAAAAAATAAGATTAAGCTCAACGGGTTAACTAATTGATCATGTATAAATGGTGTGGTAATATAGGTAATATGAGGTTATCCCTAAATGCCTTTATCATGTTATCATCAAATAATGTCATGCTTTTCAAGAAAGGTCTCAAACAAGTGCTAGCAATGCAAACAACATGTGGACACTCAAGCAAACGAATATAAAATGCAAAAGATATGCATATAGGCTCAAAAACTCACTTGGTGGCAAAACATAATCAATCCCAAGCAAAACGTCTCTCTAATGCATCTACTTGTACTCAAAGCATGCAAACCAAATCATCTTGCACATATTCATGTCCTTTTAATCACTTACAACATTCAATAAGTCTACTAGCTTCAACTTGCTAGTGTATGTGTGTGCACAAGAACAAACCATATCACTTCTCAATCAAAAGCATCAATAACACAAATTCTATAGCATGCATGGGTGCATCAAGGCAAAATACAACAAGTAATCATTTTACAAGGCAAGAATTATTTTTGTGTTTTAAAAATTTTTCAATTTTTTTGTGTTTTTTAAAATAAATATATATTATAACTATTGAGAGTACATCCCCACACTTGAATGAGTCAATGTCCTCAATGACAGATTAACTAATTACTTCTACAATATAAAAGAATGAAAGAAATACTCCCCTATGCATAAGCATGAAGTGCTGCGATCCATGGCTAGCTTGGTGATTTTCTATTTGTTGCATGAGCATGCTAATTAACTGCACGAGCATGCCAATCCAGTAGTGCTCATGTCAACATGCTTGCGTGATCATGTTAGAAGCCCAAAATATATAAACGCGTGTTTGCTTCTTATGGTGCGTGAACATGTCGTAGAGTTGCATGAGCATGCAAAATCCTTAGAAAACAAGCGCAGCATCTGGTTTAAGTGCGTGATCATGCTGGTAAGGTGCGTGAGTATGCCAAATTCTTAAAAACAGGCCGCGTGAATAGATTTGTGCTGCATGAGCATGTCATCAATTTGCGTAGCCATGCGAAATAAAGATAACTTGTACGTAGTCTCCATGTCTTCCTGCGTGATCATGTTAAAAAGCTGCATGACCATGCCAAACCACCAAATTTCCACCGTGAGCAACTCTTTGTACAACGTGTGCATGTCAAATAGCTGCATAAGCATGCTCAACCCATGAAAAAGGGACGATTGTCTAGGTTTTTGTCTGCATGACCATGTTGGACACTTGCGTGATCATGCAAAACCATCAAATTTCTGTCATGAGATTTCGTATCATGGCATGTTCCCAGCATGAGCATGCTAGCTTTATTGCATAACGATGACAACAACTAGAAAAATATTAAATGGTAAAAATTTTTATCCTCTTAAGTTGCACAATCATGCCAAAGAATGCACGAACATGTTGAAAATCATCAATATGGAGAAACTTCATCATTCAACTTCACGAATAAGCCCCAACCTTATAAATCATTGTAAACACCTGAATCACCATGAACAAACACATCAAGGCAACATGTGGGAGTAAAAAAAACTATTAAAAACTAATATTATAATCTTGGGTTGCCTCCCAAGAAGCGCTTGCTTATTGTCATTAGCCCGACTTATTCACACATAAAATCTTCAATGAGGAGAAAAACCAAATAAATGCACATATCTACGAATTAGTAATAAAACTATTATGTGCATATATGCCTTAGATCCATAAAAGTATAAGAAACTTTTTACGATCCTCGCTTTCTCAAGAGACTTGTAAAAAGCAAAGTAGCCAAAAAGTCGTCAGAATAATCCTCATAAGTACGACTCATATACTCCTCCCAAATTGGATCCTTATATTCCAAAGCAAGATTTTCAATTTCATCAGTCTTTATTTCCTTCTCAATTATAATTGGACACTCATTATTGTTTGTCTCAACTACCAATTTGTTAAGCTCAACAATATTTTCTAAATTTGGTAGAATTTCAATTGCATCCAATTTATCATTAGCACGCATGGGACAATCATCAACTACAGAAGTAGACTCATCATACACAAAATTATCATCAATTGCTAAACAAGAATCATGGATCATTGGAAAATTGACACAAGGAGGAATTTCAAGACAACCGTTATGCATCACAAGTTGTACTTCCATAATAAAACTATTCCTTTTAGCATTCTCCTCGTACCAACCTATTGATTCTGGTTCACATGGACTATCATTCGTACTAGCAATCTCAAAAGTTGGGTCATCAAAGTGTTTAAAAAGTCCAAAAGAAAGTAAAGAAGGATTAGAATGAATTAAACTCTCATGAACATCATTGCATACATATGGATAAGGATCATCATATTGATTTTCAAAGGCACATGAAAAATTAGTGATAGGTGGGTATGGAGAATAGTATGAGTTTTCAGAATAGAACGAATTCACCTGATATGGATTAAGAGACTCATAAGGATTGAAGACTTGATATCGTTCTTGATCACCAAAGATATTCTGAGCGTTATTCCAATCAAAATTGTTATCCATGTCATCTCACAACTTCAAAAACTTGCTCTAGGTTCCTCAAAGAAACCTGTAAAAACACCAAAAAAGAATAAAAGAAGGAAAAAAATTATGTACAAAGATAAAATCCAAACTACAAGAAACAATTAACTCAAAATAAATATTGCTGCCTTCCCCGGCAGCGGCGCCAATTTGTTGATGTGTATTTTTACGAAGTTCGTTCACATGGAAGGACTGATATCAATACCAATTCTAAGTCTTTTATCTCTTACAGTTCAGAAGTGTGATGAAATATTATTGTGGCTTGTGTTTATCTACTAATTAATCTAATAAACAAATAAAAACTATATAATATATATGAGAGAAAATAATCCAAGAATTAGGGTTCTTCAATTGGCTATCATGTATGTCTAATTTGTGTATCTTGTTTTGTTAAAAACAATCCTTCTTATTTTTATAAAATCCTCTCGCAAGGTAAATTATAGTGTCTACAATCATCCCTTAATCGCCACTTCCATGGTCAATCAAGGTACAACTATAGACTATTATGAACCAAGGATTATCAGTTTCATAATTCGCATATCAATCTCCCGATTTAATAATTAAATTTTGTCTATCATATCATGTACTAGATTTACAACTCCTCTCCCGATTCGTTATAATTCCTAGAGATGCAACTAAAAGTTCGCGACTCTTCTAGTTGTATAAAGCGCTCAATGACAGATTAACAATAACAAGAAAATCACAATACAATCAGACAAACTCAATAAGACAACGAATACTACCCAACTCTTGGATAAAGGGATTAGATACTCATGATAAGATAAAGAAAATATGAATTAAAAACGCAAACCATGAGTTTAAGAATTGAGGTACGAAGAATACAACTTTAAAACCTTCTCGAAATCGGGATGAATCCCTTCACTCCTTTTTCCAATCTCCCTCTCAAAGTTTTTCTCTCCCTTTTCTTTCCAAAGTACGGCTATCCTATTCTATTCTATAATATGTTATGATATGTTGTTATGATATCTCTTTAGAATATATAAACCTAATATAAAAGAGTTTTTAATGAATACAAGTAATTTCCAAAAATAAATTGAATTCTAAATGGAAAATTCGTAGTCTGACTTCCAAGCCTGTTTTTCGGCTGCTCCAGTTGGAATATTGATGTTGGACCAGCTTTGAGTTGTAGATAATTTTGTTAGCTTCGCATGGACTGTAAGATCGCCCAATTCTGATGTCTGACACTCAAGTTATGGCTAAACAGTGATGTGTGCACATGTTGTCCAATAAATCCGAATTTCTTTTTAATTTAAGTCCAAATAAGTCCAATTCCTTCCAAGTTTGGGAATTCTTTATTTCCTGTCATAAAACATTAAACTCTAATTAATAATATCCAATTATTTATAAAATACAATAAATATGAGAATAAAATCATATAAAATACATATAAATATATACTCTATCATACACTTGAAAAGATGGACAAAGATTCACAAACTGAGAGGCTGGCTCCTGACCAGGCAAAAGGTGAGGTAGAAAGAGAGTTGACTTTAGATAGTCAAAGTGAGAATGAGGGTATGGATCATCAACTCCATAGTGAGGGAGAGAAAATTAGGAAACCACCATCGTTTGATTTCTGAGATCAGGTTTTTCCTAAATCTTGGTCTAAAAATCTTGGTATGGATGCTGGTACTTATTCTTTTATTAAGATGTATGAGAAACAGAATTTAGCAAAGCGCAATGCAAAGCCAAAAGTTAAAGCTCAGCAACAAAAGGAGAGGCTTGCAAGGATTATCAACAGACGAGGTGAAAGGCTTCGACAATCATTTTCTCAACATGTACCAGATGCAATTCCTAATGATCCTAGTATACCTTTGTATGTACTTCCAATATCAGCAAGAATTGAGACATCAACAGCATCTAATCACTCTATGGAGGAGTCAGGATTTGTAGGTGTTATTACACAAAATACTGGTGAAGGAAAGGATGATCATATTTCAGGTCCAGATCAGAAATATGAAGATGTATATAATTCTACTCAAGTACCTTTACTTGAATATTATCCTACTTTAGTAGACCATGCTACACAGGCAACTTCTTCTACGAAGATTAATGATAAGGTTCTTTCTGAATTTCGAGTCTGAAGATACAGCGAGCACTTCCAACATTGAAGTCAAGGAATTTTCACAATCTAAAGCTATTAAGGATATTCAGAATTCTCAAACTGTTATTCAATCAAGACTTCAAATACTTGAAGATAACCAAGTCAATATTATGGAAAATCAAGCAGTTCTGATGAATCTTCTTTGTTGTATTACTGAATCTCTTGGAATTAATGTTGCTGATGTCAAAAAGGGGGAGATTAAGACGATTAAGAGACAACAGACGTGGGGAGATAAAGTAAGAACTGATGATTGTTAGTCACAGAGGCATGCCTGAATACATCTAATAACAAGCCTAAGTATGTGTAATGCTATGCATTACCTACATGACCTCTTAACTGAGGGAACCTCTAGTTGTATAGTTTCTATTTGTTCTGTACTTGTAATAGGAATCAAATCCTAGTTGTGTAACTGTACTTATAAAGTCAAGAATAATGCTTGAAAGAAGTTCCAAGGTTCATGCCTCAAGCAAGGAGATAAAGACTGCCAAATAATCACAGTTGGGATTTGAAGAAATGGAGAATTTGACTAAGTACCAATTCGAGAAGTACATTTGTCTATTCGAGAAGTCTAGCATTCGAGAAGTCAGAGATTCGATATCACAGAAGACACTATTCGATATCTCTGAATACACTGTTCGATATCTCAGAGATTCGATATGTCTATTACTCTATTCGAGAACTCATGGAGTCAACAAGTCAAAGCATCATTCGAGTTCACTAAGAGTCAACAAGTCAATGCTCTATTCGATATCTCAAGGACTAAAGAAACTAATCGACATCTCAGGGATTCGATATGTCAAAATGCTCTATTCGATATCTCAAGGAGTCCCAGAGAAAAGAGCTATTCGAGAAGTGATTCGATATGTCAATATAACTCTATTCGAGAACTCAGAGTTATCGATTAAGCCAACTTGAGTTCTCGAATCAATCACTTAGCCACTTCTCGAATACATTCTTGGAGACAAACTACTGAAGAATTGTACAAGTCAGAAACCTGCAACAAGCCAAGACGCATTATTTGACTATGTACTATAAAGCACATTGGAAAGCCTACAAAGAAGCTTGGAGAGATAAGACAATGGGACAAGGAGCTAAAGAAGTGGATCTGAACAGGCTTTGCAAAGTCAAATCTGTAGCCGTTTGGACTCTTACTCAAATGAGATAGACATACTGGAAAGTAGTTTGTTTTACCTACCTTATTTGTAGTAAGTAGGTGTATCCATGTGTATAAGGATAAAGCCTCACTTCCTTAGCAGATAAGTTTTTAGAGATAAGATCAGAAGAAATATCTCTCTGAGAAAAACGAAGTTGAGAATACTATCATTTTTATTCACAGATTGTAGCAAAATCTATATCTAATAAAATATTAGATTAAAGTGATATTGTGTTTTGTTTGTCTTTGTTATCTGCACTTACATAGCTCACATACTCAACACATATCTTGTTGCAAAGATTCAAGAACAAAGAAAAGTTCAAGAATCCATTCACCCCCCTCTGTATTCTTTTACTGTATTCAATACTCAACAAGTGGTATCAGAGCAGGCTGTTTAATCTAAACAGAAAACGATCATGAGTTCGAATACACCAAAGACTACAGGTACGGTGAAGGTCCCTAAGTTCGACAAAGAGAATTACAACCTCTGGAAAATAAAAATGCTGTTGTTCATCAAAGCTGCCAATCCTCTCTACCCTGACATCCTCAAGAATGGTCCATTTGTACCACAACAAGAAATTGCTGAATCTACAGTGGGCACAATAGTCATTCCTAGATCATATGTTGCAAAAGAGCCATCCAAATGGACAGACTCAGAGAAGGAAAAGGTTGCCCTAGACAGTCATCTCATGTTGCTGATCATAGACTCCATGGATATGTCGATGTTTGCCAACATAGCATCATGCACATCAGCCAAGGACATGTGGAACCACATCGAGGTGTTATGTGAAGGGACAGAGGAGGTAAGAGAAAATAGGAAACAGATACTGGTCACACAGTATGAGGCTTTCATGGCACAGTCCAAAGAAAGTATTACTGATATGTTTGAGAGATTTCACAAGCTGGTGACTGAGCTTCAAATGAATGGGAAGGTTTACAGCACTAAGGAATTAAACATGAAGTTTCTACTATCTGCACCAAACCATCTAGAGCAAAGGGTCATATCTCTAAGAGAAAGAGATTTGAACAAAGTCACATATGATGTGCTCTATGGGGTCTTAAAGACTCATGAGCTTGAGTTGCTTCAGAAGAGGGCTATCCAAGCCAACCAAGGCAGAATGATAAACACATCCTGTGCCTTGATTGTCAACAAATCCGTTCAAGACCTGGAAGCATCTGCAAGTCAACTGAGAATAGAAGAGATAGTAGATGATGAAGAAACTGAAGAAGAAGTGACTGAACCTGTTGATGAAAAGGAAGAAGATGAGTTCTATACTCTTGAAGAGTTGGATGCCATGGAAAACACTTCATATGCTTTTATGGCTAGAAAATTCCCAAACATCAGATTTAAGAGGAATCAGCCCTTCAAGTCTAGATCTCAAAATCTTTCATTCAACAAGAGCAACGCACCTGTGAAAGCAAACAAAAACAAATTCAAAACCAGCTATGTGGATAGGTCATCTGTGAGATGCTATAGATGCAATGACATAGGGCATTTTGCCAGCGAATGCAAGAAGCCTAAAAAGAAGTATAAGGAGTTTCTTGAGCATGAAGCTAAGTATGAGGCTCTGCTAAAGAAGCATACACCAAGTAAGGCCAACATAGCTGAAGGGAAGTGTTGGGATGATTCTGATAGTGATGGAGAAGTACAAGAATTCTACAACTATGCCTTGATGGCCAACTCCAAGGAAGAACCATCTGAATCAGACTCTCAGGTACCATCCCTCACTACTATAGACATGTCTGTTTCTGAATACAAATCTATGGTTGAACAACTATCTGTTGAGATGTTTAATATTCATACTAGTATGACTGCTGCTAATGAAGAAATTGCTAAACTGTCTACTAAGAATGAACTGTTGAACAAAAGAAATGAGGAACTAGAACTAACTGCTATGCAAGTAGAAAACCTTAAACAAGAAATCGAATATCTAAAGAATAAGGTTCTATGTGCTAGTCAAGTTGAGAAAGCTCTTAGGGATGAACTAGCTGAAAATCAATTTAAATTGAAAACATTTAAGAATTCCTCTAGTCTATTGCAGTCCTACCATGAGAAAAATCTAGCTAGACCTAAGGCTGCTATTGGACTTGATTATGACACTCTCGAACAGAGGAAAGGCTATGCAGTCATTGAAGATGACATTGTTGTTCAAGAGGAAGTGCCTCAGGTTTTGAAAAAGGCTGAGACCCCAATATTTAAAACACCAACACTTGAGATTGATCAGGATGCCTTACTCATTAAGCAAATGTTGGATGATGAAGATAAAGCACAATCAAATGAACAACAAGCATCCTCTAAGAGTGAGAATGTCAAAACCAAAGCCAAGGAGCCAGTAGGAGGTGGACCTAGACTTGAGAAATTTGTGAAGTTTGTTTCAGCTGGGAATAATGAGTTTGAGAAGAAAGTGGCTAAAAAGAAACAAAACAGGAATGGCAAATTAGGGATTAACAAGGACAACAATTATGCTTATGTGCCAAATGCCCCTAGGAAAGTTTGTCAAAATTGTTTTAGCACTAATCATTTAACTCATGCATGCAAGAAACCATCTGGTAGTGTTGCTAAACCATTCTATGATTGCTCTGTGCCTTTAAGACATAGAGACTCTCCTTTCTGTGATAAATTTGATTGTATGCCATGTAACATGAATGTACTGACTAGTTGCTTTAATTTGAGAAGACAATTCATGGAAGGTTGCATCAGTCACAATGTTCACACACACTACACAAGAACAAAGTCCTCATAAAGTTAGGAAGGTGCCTCTGTCACCTAAGTCTAAGAACCCTGATTCTAAGACTTCTAACAGTGACAAGAAGACTAACATCAAGAAAATTGATAAGTATGCTATTTATGATAAAACTGTTGCTAAGCCACATGGACCCAAACTTGTTTGGGTACCAAAGGAGAAGTAATACCTTTGTGTTTGCAGGGCAAAGAAAGTGAAAGGAAGGTCATGTGGATTTTGGACAGTGGATGCTCAAACCATATGACTGGTGATATGGCCCTGCTATCACAGTATGAGGAGAAGGCTGGCCCAATGGTTGCTGTGACGCCCCCAGATCCGGGGTCGGAGATCTAGGCGCTCACGGTCTATTTTCCATTAATAACATACTTGTTCTTGCACATAATATATAAAACAGCCATCGACCCCACAATAAACTCACACCGCGCACACACACACACATGTTAGAGTCTCAGAAACGTCACACAATTGATTAAGCAGAAATAAAAGTTTTAGAGTTATTACAGACCGAATTAAATAGTATTTATGCTACCAGAAACACTTCGATATGAAGCGAAGTTGGCGGCTTGAAAGTTTGTTTCGGTACACTGCCTTGCACAGGTCATGCTGATAAATAAAACGAACTAACAAAAGTTGCCAACCAATCCGGCTAATGGGGCCTACCGGTGGAATCTCAACTGCTGGCTCGGGTCTAGTCACCTGCTTTCGGGCAGTCTGTCTGGGTCTTGCCATTTCGCTTAGCTGTTGTGTTTGTAAATTTGAAAACAAGCAAGAGTGAGCAACTATAGCTCAGAAAGAAATATATGTATACGGTAAGCAATATAACATTTCATATGATTAGCAGTTATTAAACTCGTTTGTATCAATCAGATATAAAATAACTTGTCATTGTTTATAAATTCCGAAGGTGCAACAATATGTGCCCTCGTTTTTAAAATAAACTTGCAGTTCTAGATACCGCATAGAGTCAACATCTTTCTCATTAAGATAGAACACTATCAGCAACTTGGCATAAAAGCCTAAGAAGTAGTGTCAAAGCATTTTTTTCCAAAATGGAGGAATGGGACTTAAAGAAAACATAAAACCTGACAGGGATTGACGATGATCAGTCGCCACATCCAAGTCCAATAATCCGCGGGTCTTCTCTACCGGTAGAAGAATAGAAACTACATCCATAACTATCCCCGGGTGAAAACTACATCCGTAATCACCCTCGATGAAAACTACATCCGTAATCATCCTTCGACAACACCTGGGCCGGAATAATAATTGATGGACCGCCTGGCTCACGGCCGCTTACACATCCCGGGAATCGTTCGTCAACGGTTCCCACACCTGCCAGAGTCCCTTTTTCTTTTTCTTTTGAAAACTTGATTTTGATTGAAAACAGAGTAATTGAGGTCCGACATCAGTCGACCGATGATTCTTGAAATCATATAAGAAGCAGAACCTGACCGGGGGTTTTCGAAAATGTTTTGAGTTCGAAAGAGTTCGAGTTTGAAAGTATTAAATGTATCTTGGATTAACTTTATCTTTAAAATAAAGAACACTAATTAATAAATGATATTTTAAGATTTAATATTAATAATTAATAAAATAATTATTTAATAAAATAAACTTTTAATCCAAGATAGGGTTTCGAGTATTTACGAAGATATTACAATAATTACTTGAGTATACGATACTCCCCGAATGACCCTTCGGGTTTTCGCAATCTAGTTACGATATAATAATATACCGCTCCCCGGTCAATAGTATATACGGACCACTACGACCTCTATTGCTAGAGTCGTTGTCCGAAGAAAACATTTCAATCTAAGTTCAAGGGGTACAAACATATATGTACTTATACATCTCAATTGCATCAATACTTCGATAAACATAGCATTTGATATGATTGAAAAGTAAAAACACAACAGTGAAAGTCCTTGTATATGTAAGTTTTGAAAAGTAGATTTGCCTTGGTTTGGTTGGGGTGGTCGAACGTGCGGAGTGGAACGATCTATACATAAGCAATAACCGCTCGTTAGTACCTTAACAATACCTCTTTAATTACGGGGTTTTAGGGGGTACAACATTAACTTAATGACTTCGTCTTATGACTCTCTAGCCCCACTATAGGTTCATGTCATCGCTCGATTACGCTCGTCACTTATTCGACTTAATTTAGTTACCATATCCGAGTCATGACCATTATCCCTAGAATTATACTCCATTTAACGACTTTTTTCCTTGCGCGAATTTTACTCTAGCATTTTTATAAAATTGAAAAATTCATCTTTTAATCCAATTCTTTTTGGGTAGCCTTCACCACTGCATTTCCTAGCTTCTCAAATTTTTCCATGATCCCACATAAATTTTTAGGGGTTTAAACAAGGTTCACAAGGGGGTCACTTAGTGCAGTCCGGAATCCAGAAACACATTTCACTTCTCCGGCCATAACTTAAAATCTATACATCACCTAGTCATGAACCTTATATTTCCAGAAACGACATTCAAATACCTTTCCAACAATATATGGTAGGACCTCAGGGGACAAGATTTGGGGGTTCAAAACCATGTTACAAGACAGGTCAAGTTCCTGGCAAAATTCAGCATGTTTGTTTCACTTAAATCAACCAAGATTCTTACTTCCACAACACAACCAACCTCTAATTCACCAAGTTCATACTTTATAACATTCATGGAGATACATATACTAACCACAATCATAAAAATCACAATCACAACACTTAAACTCAAGATCTATATCATCCACCACATATACAACCAAGATTAACACCATTACACATGGATCTATCACCAAACATCATAAACACTACATGGCCAAGAGAGGTTAGGATTTTTATACCTTCTTGAGTACCTAGGAGCCTTGGGTAAGCCTTACAAAACTCAATAACACCTTGAATAAGCTCCTACTATCCTTATAATCCAAGATCTATAAGAAAAACTTAACATTGTTACTATTCACAATATCTTTAACAATTAATATCTTGAAATTTAATGGATGAAAGGGCTTGGAAATCTTATTATACCTTTCTTAGATGATGTAGAGAGCCTAGGAATTATGCCTTGAATTATGAGTGAGGAGAAATGGAAGAAGGAAGAAATTTTCTTCCTTTTTTGGTCTTGGACGAGAGCTTGTTCAAGGGGGGGGAGAAGAGTTTTGTGTTTTGATTTTTGTGTTTGGTTGAATAATGTTAAAGTAGTTGGGTGATACATATTAGTGTGTGTATATGCATGGTACAAGCCTAGGCATGGCCTCCTTGTACTCTTGTCCCCTCCTTGGAAAAAGAAATGCAACTAGTTACTATTCCTCTTGCCATTTGGTTTAACTAGTTTGCTTTTTCCTAACTACTTGGTTGCATGGGACTTGCATGCAATACTACTCCTTGTATCATTATTCTTCCACCAATGCTTTTCACTTAAACTTTAATTCGTATCGTATCTTAATTAATCTCTCGTAATAATATTTTGTCGCGTAGAGATTTCTCTAGTAATTCCTTAAGTACTTAATTGTGTAAATTCCTCGACTGTCCATAATTCCTCGTCATAATCCTTAATAAATCTTTTAATACTCTAATCATTCTCAAATCCCAAGTTTTATAAATCTTACTAACAATAAGACTCTTGCCCTCAGCAATCTTCTCTTTTATCTTACATAGTGAATGTAACAACAGTTTCTCAGACAATCAATTCCATTAAACAACAGGGATGACTAGAAAGGATCCAAATTGAAAATGTCACATGATATTAAATAAAAGAAAATATTGCAAAAATTAGGGTTCTTACAGCCTCCCCTCCTTAAAAGGATTCCGTCCCGGAATCAGGTTGAAAATAGTTGGGGGTGCTTTTCACGCATCGCGCTCTCTAGTTCCCATGTTGATTCTTCGACATTCTGGTTCCTCCACAAAACTCTCACTAGTTTGACAACCTTGTTCCTCAGCACCTGTTCTTTTCTATCCATGATTTCTACGGGTTGCTCCACATAAGTTAAGTCGGGATGCAGATCCACTTGATCATGTTCTATCACGTGTCAGAAGTCGGTATGGTAGGGTCGTAGCATGGACACATGGAACACATTATGTACTTGCTGCAAGCTTGGGGGTAAAGCCAATTCATAGGCTAACTTTCCAACTCGTCTCAAGATCTCAAAAGGTCCAATAAATCTCGGGCTTAGTTTCCCCTTCTTACCAAATCTCATCAATCCCTTCCACGACGATACCTTTAACATCACAAACTCTCCTACCTCATATTCTTTGTCCTTGCGGGTCTGGTCCGCATACTTCTTCTATCTGTCCTGGGCCGCTACCAGCCGTCCTCTTATGAGCTCGATAGTTTCTCTTGTCTGTTGCACCAGTTCAGGCCTTAAAATCTTCCGCTCTCCAACTTCTTCCCAACACAAGGGAGACCGACATCTTCGTCCGTATAAAGCTTCATATGGGGGCATTCCTATACTCGCATGGTAACTGTTGTTGTAGGAAAATTCGATCAACGACAAGTGGTCATCCCAACTTCCCTTAAAATCGATGGCACACACTCTCAACATGTCCTCTATGGTCTGGATGGTTCTCTCGCTCTGTCCGTCTGATTGGGGGTGGTATGCAGTACTCATGTTTAACTTGGTCCCCACACAATCCTGAAAACTCCTCCAGAACCTGGAGTTGAATCTTGGGTCTCTATCTGATACAATGCTCACAGGAACCCCATGCCTAACCACAATCTCCTTTAAGTAAATATCCGCCAGCTTGTCGACAGTGTACCTCTCGTTGATTGGAAGAAAATGTGCTGACTTGGTCAATCTATCGATGATTACCAAAATGGCATCATGATTTGTCTTGGTCCTTGGTAGTCCGACCACAAAGTCCATCGCAATATGCTCCCACTTCCACTCGGGTATCTCTAAGGGTTGCAACAATCCACTGGGCCTTTGGTGTTCGGCCTTTACTCTTTGACATGTCAAGCATTTACTTACCCACTCTGCCATGTCCTTCTTCATATTTGGCCACCAATAGTTTTTTCTCAGATCTCTATACATCTTAGTGCCTCCAGGGTGAATTGAGTACCTTGAACTATGAGCTTCTTGCAAAATCTCGTCTTTTAATTCTTGAACGTTCGGGATCCATATCCTAGATGCATACCTCATAATTCCATTCCCATCTCTTTCACACTTAATTTCCTCGCCAGTCAAAATTTTCTCCATCGAATTCTTTTCTTCTTCTATCTTCTTTTCCTGGCATAACTTAATCTTTTCCAATAGCGGGGGTGGGACTCTTATTTCCATTAGACTCTCTTGTCCAATTCCTGGTAACCTCACTTCAATCTCCAGTTTCTCAAGGTCCTTGATCAATTCGTCCACTGACGTTATCATCTTGAGTTTCTCCTTTCGGCTAAGTGCATCGGCCACCACGTTGGCCTTCCCTAGGTGATAATGAATCTCACAATCATAATCTTTGATTAGCTCTAGCCATCTCCTCTGCCTCATGTTTAACTCTTTCTGAGTGAATATGTACTTTAAGCTCTTGTGATCCGTGTAGATTTCACACTTTTCTCCGTAAAGATAATGTCTCCAGATCTTCAAAGCGAAAACTATTGCTGCTAACTCCAAATCATGGGTGGGGTATCTTATCTCATATTCCTTAAGTTGTCTGGACGCATACGCAATCACCTTACCGTGCTGCATAAGCACACACCCTAAACCTTTATGGGACGCGTCGCTATAAATCACAAAATCTCCCTTATCATCAGGTAGGGCTAGTACTGGTGCTGTCACCAACCTCTTTTTCAACTCTTGGAAGCTCTCTTCGCATTTTTCAGTCCACACAAACTTCTCGGTCTTGCGAGTTAGTCGGGTCAAAGGGGCTGCTATCTTGGCAAAGTCTTGGACAAATCTTCTATAGTAGCCAGCCAATCCTATAAAACTTCTCACCTCTGTCGGAGTGGTTGGTCTCTCCCAATTTGATACAGCCTCTATTTTTGCTGGGTCCACTAGAATGCCTTGTTCGCTAATCACATGCCCCAAAAACTGAACTTCCTTCAACAAAAATTCATACTTCGAGAACTTAGCATACAACTTTTCTTCTCTCAATGCTCCCAATACAATCCTCAAGTGCTCTGCATGTTCCTCCTTCGTCTTGGAATAAATTAAGATGTCATCGATGAAGACTATAACAAACTTGTCCAAGTACTTCTTGAAGACTCGATTCATTAAATCCATGAAAGCTGCAGGGGCATTCGTTAAACTAAATGACATCACTAGGAACTCATAGTGTCCGTACCGGGTGCGAAAGGCCGTCTTGGGTATATCTTCTGGTTTAATCTTTAACTGGTGATACCCGGTCCTCAAATCAATTTTAGAAAAATAAACTGCGTCCTTTAATTGATCAAACAGGTCATCTATCCTGGGCAGGGGATATTTATTCTTTATAGTCACTTTGTTCAACTCCCTGTAGTCTATACATAATCTCATACTACCATCCTTCTTTTTCACGAATAACACCGGGGCTCCCCATGGTGACACGCTAGGTCTTATCATCCCTTTATCCAACAACTCTTGTAGCTGAGTGGCCAGCTCTTTCATCTCCACTGGGGCTAGCCGATATGGGGCTTTCAAAATTGGGGCCGTACCCGGAACTAAGTCTATAGAGAACTCGATGTCTCTATCAGGTGGTAGTCCTGGAAGATCATCCGGAAATACGTCCGCGAACTCATTAACGACAAGGATTTCCTGTAGGTTTGGTGCCTCCTTCTTGGTATCCTTCACATAGGCTAAATAGGCTTCGCATCCTTTACGTAATAGCTTCTTAGCTTGAATCATAGTCAGGAACTTTTGGTTTTGCCGTTTTCCACTAAACACTACTTCCTCGTCCCCTGACAGTCTCAAACTTACTTTCTTCTTTACACAATCAATCTGGGCTCCGTGGGTTGTTAACCAATCCATACCTACTATTACGTCAAACTCTCCTAGTTTAAAAGGTATTAAGTCTACCCGAAAGTGTCCCCTTCTATTTCTAGGTCACAACCTGGACATACTTGGCTAACAGGAATAATTTCATGATTAGCTATCTCTATTTGCAGTTTGTCTTTCAATGGTTCAGTCTTAAGGCCTAACTGACATACAAAATCTAGAGATATGAAAGACTTGGTAGCTCCCGAATCAAATAAAACATTTGCCTTAACTGAGTTGAGTAGTAGAGTACCTGCAATCACATCCGTGTTCCTCACGGCATCCTGCACCGTCATGTTAAAAGTTCTTGCAGTAGGGGCCTTGTTAGAAGCAGTTCCACTCACTCTCGATGCAGCTGGCCCAGAAGACATACATTCCCTCATTCGGTGCCCTGGTTTCCCACACTTGAAGCAATTACCTCCGGCACTGGTGTTGTTACTAGTTCCTCGACAGGCATTAGCATAATGTCCTATCAGCCCACACTTGAAGCACTTCACATTCTGTAGGTTACACACGCCCGCATGTTTCCTTCCACATTTATTGCATTTTGGGGGTAGGGCTCGGGATGGGTTAGAGTAAGACGATCCCTGTGGTCGGCCGCTCTGGCCCACACTCCAACTTTCAGCTCTCTTGGTTCCAAAGTTTCCGCTGGGTTGGGACGTCGTCCCTCTCTTAAATTTGCTCGGAAAGCTCCTACCCGCAGAATTTCCCTTCCTACTATCAAACTTCCTCTTCTTTCCTTCCCTCTCCTTCTGCATCTGTTCACTCCCAGCCTCAACAATTGATGCATTCTGTACCAGGGTGGCATAGTCTGTCAGCTCAAGAACCGCCACACGATTTTGAATCCATTGCTTTAGCCCTAATTGAAACCTTCGGGCCCTCTTTGCCTCAGAGTTCACATACTCCGGCACAAACCTCGACAACTCAGTAAATTTGGCCTCATACTCGGCCACCGTCATGTTACCTTGCTTTAGTTCCAAAAACTTCAGCTCCATTTGTGTCTCCATGAACCTAGGAAAGTACTTCTCCAAGAACAGCTCCCTAAACCTCTCCCAGGTCACCACACATCTTCCTTCCAAATTCTTCTTAGCTTCCCACCAATAGTTTGCCTCACCCTTCAGAAGGTAAGTGGCGAAAACAGTCTTCTGCTCCTCAGCGACACCTAGTATCTCGAAAGATTTTTCCATTTCCTTCAGCCAGGCTCTTGCCTCGACCGGATCGACAGTTCCTTTAAATTCTGGGGGTTTCAGGGATTTGAAGTTCCGGAAAGCATTTGCATTAGCATTGCTGGGTGGTTGCTGAACCGGGGGACGGTCCATGTAACACCCCCAGATCCGGGGTCCGGGATCCGGTCGTTACGGTTTCCAATTCTGTCCACAACACTTGAACTTTCCTTAACATAAAATAAATTACATCTCTATGACCCAACACAACAATGTAAAACACACCCGTTATAGTCCCAGTGATGAAATCAGAGTAACAATCAAATTTTTTATTAATCACATTATGAGTTCTTACAATCCAAAAGAATTTCAATATAAATACATACTCTTTGCCATCCATTTATATGAGTCATACTAGACCATATACTTGGTACTGAAAGAATGAATCTATCCTACCAATAGCTTTCTCTTCGGCTCTGGTAGTCTCATCGTCCTCGCCAGCATCAAGTGCGCCTTGTGCGAGTCATCTGGTCTAGCTGTTGTTGTGATATAATAATAAAGCAAGGGTGAGCAATAGCCCACCAACAATAATATTTAACTGAACGATAATATATAACAGTTCAAAAGTATCTTTCAAACCATATGCCATGCATTTACGGAAATGATGCCAGTATAATACGAACGATGAAGTTACAAGGTAACTCAAAATGTAAATATATGAGGGAATATCTGCTACGTCGAAAATAAACAAGATATTATAAAGAGGAACTTGCAAGGAAAATATTGCAATTCCAGTTACGAACACTTTTCCAGCTCTGCCAACAGTAATCATGTTGCAGGAAATAAATAAGTTTGGATGATGAACCAATGATGGAGTATTCACCGCGCCCGTTGTTCCAATCTTGATGATCAGTCAAGATCGTACAGCTCAAATTAGATTTACTACCGGTAGAAGGAAGAACTGACGGCTTTACTTGTCTACCGCCTTACTAGCTCTCCCAGGCCAACGGTTGGGCCAAAGGGGATGGACCGGCGCTACTCGGCCTCTTACACGACTCCTAGTTCCAATAGAATTCATGATTCTGAATGTAACATTCGTCTCCCTTTCCCCAAGTATAATACTTGTTGATAAGACTCTACAAAGTAGTCGTATCTAGTTGGAAAGGAAAAATTCACCAATAACTTCCAAGCTATTGCTTGGTAACGAACATCAACTTGTTCCAACAATCTTACCCCTCGAAAGATGAGAAGGTAAACACAGACTTAATGAGTCCATAGCAACCAAGTTGCGAGTGAAGAGGATAAATTATGACCGGGAAGTCAACAAGATAAATAACATTGCTCAAGTAGGTTCCCCTATAATATGGAAGTTTGAGCGAGCATTTAAATCCTTTTAAGATAGATTTAACTGAAAAAGAAAGAGTTGGGAACCTTTCCTTGATAAAATAGTCGTAAAAAGACTCCGAAATATTTTACATAATATCTGGAGGTGGAAGGTAATCTCCGAATAATATAAATTATTTTAAAAAGAATTTTAAAAGAATTAAATAAATATTCCAAGAATATTTATTTACTCAATAATAATTATGGAATATTATTAACTCAAAATATTGCTCGTAAGTAATCCTCGAATGAATATATGGAATTATTTACTAAATAAATCCCTCCTTAAATGAATATTCGAAAATAATATTCATTAAATAATTAAACTCCAATAAATATTTAAAATAGTATTCAATAAATAAGTCAAACCTTAAATGAATATTTGAAAATAATGTTCATCTAATATTTAATCTTTTAAATGAATATCCAAATAGCATTCATTTAATAAATAATCTTCTAAATGAATATCCAAAAAATATTCATTTAGTAATCAAAACCTTAAAGGAATAATCGAAATAATATTCCTTAAGTAAATAGAACTTCCAATGAATATTTTAAAATAATATTCATTAAGTACATAAAACCTTAAATGAATATTCGAAAGTAATATTCATTTAATAAATAACATTCTAAAGAATATCAAAATAATATTCATTAAATATCAACTCTAAATGAATATTCAAAATTAACATTAATTTATTATCTCTCGACTAAGATAATACTCGAATAACATTCCTCGAAATATTTCCAAGTAATTGATACTTTATGGAATATAATAACGTTTGACAATAACCTTCCTCAGATAAATAATAATCTGTCGTTAGAATCCCTCCGGGTTTCCACGACTATCTATAACTCAAAATACCGACTCCCGGTCTATATTTAGAATGAATATCATATGCCCTTCGCTAAGGGTCTTACCAAAACAATCCGGCTTATTACTGATAAATCGTATCTAGTCTATAAGCCAATATCAATTCAGGGAACAAGTATCACAAAAACCAGAGTCACAATATAATTGGAAACAGGCATGCATGCGATGGCATATGTAAAACAGAAATCATATACATATATTATCACAACAACAGCCTAAAAGAAGGGAATTGAAACTTGCCTTGTAGTCGAGTACGGTAAGGGGTAGTGGTAGCGGGTCCCGGGTCAGCTTGGTGATCTATAAATAGCCAAGGCATTCGGGATTAATCACTTAACATCTTAAAAGTTAAGTTATACTTAAATCGAATCACGTTCTCGAGTTATCTCGTTATACCCCTTTTTGTGGATTCCTTTTATCATCGATCCGACCCGACATTCGTTCGTTAATACGACATGTCACTGTACTTACACTTGGGACATACTTAAGTCATACAAGTTCTAAAGTCGATCGTTACGAATCAATATTATACTCCGAGTTTTATTGTAGGAACCCTAATTTTTGTAATATTTTTTTTATATATATAATATCATATGTCATTGTCAATTTGGAACCTTTTGAGTCACCCATGTTGTTTAATGGAATGGATTATCTGAGAAAATTATGTTGTTACATTCACTATGTCAGAAAAGGGGAAGATTGCTGAAGGCAAGAGTCTTATTGCTAGTAAGATTTATAAAACTTGGAATTTGAGAGTTATTAGTACATTTAAAGATTTTTAAGGGATTATGACAAGGAGTTATGGATATTCGAGGAATTTACACAATTAAGTACTTAAGGAATTATGAGGGAAATCTCTACGCAATAAGATATTATTACGAGGAATTAATTAAGATACGATATAAATTAAAGATTAAGTGACAAGCATTGGTGGAGGAATAATAATACAAGGAAGGATATTACATGCAAGTCTCATGACACTAGATTGTTTGAAAAGCAAACTAGAAAATGCAAAAGCAACCAATGAATAGTAATTAGTTGGTGCATTATTCTAGGAGACAAAGGAGTATGGTGCATGCCTAGTCTACTACCTAGGGTGTCAACATGTGATACACTACCAATACATATCAATACATAACACAATTATACACACTTTATTCAAACCAACACAAAAACAAAACAAAAACTCTCTCCCCCCCCCCAAGCTCTTGTTGCTCTCGGCCCAAGCTCTAAAAAGGGGAAGAAGAATTCTTTTCTTCCACTTTTCATCACTCTTAATTCAAGGCAAAAATCCTAGGTACTCTACACCATATAAGAAAGGTATGCTATGAATTCCAACCCTTTTCATCCATTAGTTTCCAAGTTATAAATTGTTGAAGTTTTGTTGAATAGTAACAATGTTTAGTTTTCATTTAGATCTTGAGTTGTAAGGATTGTAGGAGCTCATCCAAGGTGTTCTTGAGACTTTTAAGGCATACCCAAGGCTCCTAGATACTCAAGAAGGTATAAAAACCCTAACCCCTCTTGGCCATGTAGTATTTGTGATGTTTAATGTTAGATCCATGATTATTAATGTGAATCTTGGACATATAAGTGATGGATGATGTAGATCTTGAGTTTAAGTGTTGTGGTTGTGATTTGTAAGCTTGTGGTTAGTGTATGTAACTCCATGTATGTTATAAAGTATGATCTTGGTGGTTTAGATGATGGTTGTGATGTGTATGTAAGATTCTTGGTTGGTTAAGTGTAAAAGCATGCTGAGTATTTTTTTTCCAGGAACTTGTACTGTCTTGTAGGAGGGTTTTGAACCCCCAAATCTTGTCCCCTGAAGTCCTAATATATATTGTTGGAAAGGTATTTGAATGTAGTTTCCAGAAAAATAAGGTTCATGACTAGGTGATGTATAGATTTTGAGTTATGGCCTGAGAAGTGAAATGTGTTTCTGGAATCCGGACTGCACTAAATGGTCCCCTTGTGAACCTTCTTTAAACCCCTAAAAATTTATGTAGGATCATGGGAAAATTATAGAAGCTAGTAAATGCAGTGGTGAAGGCTACCCAAAAAGAATTGGATTAAAATATGTATTTTTCAATTTTATAAAAATGTTAGAGTAAAATTCGCGCAAGGGAAAAAGTCGTATGTGGAGTGTGATTTAAGGGGTAATGAATGTGATTCGGATATGGTAACCAAATTAAGTCGAATAAGTGGCGAGCGTAATCGAGTGATGACAGGAACCTATAGTGGGGCTAGAGAGTCATAAGACGAAGTCATTAAGTTAATTTTGTACCCCCTAAAACCTCGCAATTAAAAGAGATATTGTTGAGGTACTAACGATCGGCTATTGCTTATGTATTGTAACACCCCTAGATCCGGGGTCAGGGATCTGGTCGTTACCGTCTCAATTCCCATCCACAGTTCAACATAAATATTAAATTACAACCTTGTGACCCAAAACAATAACATAAAACACACCCGTTATAGTCCCAGAGATGAAATCAGAGTAACAACCAAATTTTATTAAACACATTATGAGTTCTTACAACCCAAAAGAATTTTAATATAAATACATACTCTTTGCCATCCATTTACATGAGTCATACTAGACCATATACTTGGTACTGAAAGAATAAATCTATCCTACCAATAGCTTTCTCTTCGGCTCTGGTAGTCTCATCGTCCTCGCCAGCATCGAGTGCGCCTTGTGCGAGTCATCTGGTCTAGCTGTTGTTGTGATATAATAATAAAGCAAGGGTGAGCAATAGCCCACCAACAATAATATTTAACTGAACGATAATATATAACAGTTCAAAAGTATCTTTCAAACCATATGCCATGCATTTACGGAAATGATGCCAGTATAATATGAACGATGAAGTTACAAGGTAACTCAAAATGTAAATATATGAGGGAATATCTGCTATGTCGAAAATAAGCAAGATATTATAAAGAGGAACTTGCAAGGAAAATATTGCAATTTCAGTTACGAACACTTTTCCAGCTCTGCCAACAGTAATCATGTTGCAGGAAATAAATAAGCTTGGATGATGAACCAATGATGGAGTATTCACTGCGCCCGCTGTTCCAATCTTGATGATCAGTCAAGATCGTACAGCTCAAATTAGATTTACTACCGGTAGAAGGAAGAACTGACGGCTTTACTTGTCTACCGCCTTACTAGCTCTCCCAGGCCAACGGTTGGGCCAAAGGGGATGGACCGGCGCTACTCGGCCTCTTACACGACTCCTAGTTCCAATAGAATTCATGATTCTGAATGTAACGTTCGTCCCCCTTTCCCCAAGTATAATACTTGTTGATAAGACTCTACAAAGTAGTCGTATCTAGTTGGAATGGAAAATTCACCAATAACTTCCAAGCTATTGCTTGGTAACGAACATCAACTTGTTCCAACAATCTTACCCCTCGAAAGATGAGAAGGTAAACACAGACTTAATGAGTCCATAGCAACCAAGTTGCGAGTGAAGAGGATAAATTATGACCGGGAAGTCAACAAGATAAATAACATTGCTCAAGTAGGTTCCCCTATAATATGGAAGTTTGAGCGAGCATTTAAATCCTTTTAAGATAGATTTAAATGAAAAAGAAAGAGTTGGGAACCTTTCCTTGATAAAATAGTCGTAAAAAGACTCCGAAATATTTTACATAATATCTGGAGGTGGAAGGTAATCTCCGAATAATATAAATTATTTTAAAAAGAATTTTAAAAGGATTAAATAAATATTCCAAGAATGTTTATTTACTCAATAATAATTATGGAATATTATTAACTCATAATATTGCTCGTAAGTAATCCTCGAATGAATATATGGAATTATTTAATAAATAAATCCCTCCTTAAATGAATATTCGAAATAATATTCATTAAATAATTAAACTCCAATAAATATTTAAAATAGTATTCAATAAATAAGTCGAACCTTAAATGAATATTCGAAAATAATGTTCATTTAATATTTACTCTTTTAAATGAAAATCCAAATAGCATTCATTTAATAAATAATCTTCTAAATGAATATCCAAATAATATTCATTTAGTAATCAAAACTTTAAAGGAATAATCGAAATAATATTCCTTAAGTAAATAGAACTTCCAATGAATATTTTAAAATAATATTCATTAAGTACATAAAACCTTAAATGAATATTCGAAAGTAATATTCATTTAATAAATAACATTCTAAAGAATATCAAAATAATATTAATTAAATATCAACTCTAAATGAATATTCAAAATTAACATTCATTTATTATCTCTCGACTAAGATAATACTCGAATAACATTCCTCGAAATATTTCCAAGTAATTGATACTTTATGGAATATAATAACGTTTAACAATAACCTTCCTCAGATAAATAATAATCTGTCGTTGGAATCCCTCCGGGTTTCCACGACTATCTATAACTCAAAATACCGACTCCCGGTCTATATTTAGAATGAATATCATATGCCCTTCGCTAAGGGTCTTACCAAAATAATCCGGCTTATTACTGATAAATCGTATCTAGTCTATAAGCCAATATCAATTCAGGGAACAAGTATCACAAAAAAACCAGAGTCACAATATAATTGGAAACAGGCATGCATGCGATGGCATATGTAAAATAGAAATCATATACATATATTATCACAACAACAGGTTCAAAGGTTTGAACACTTGCCTGGTAGTCGGGTGTGGGTAGAGGTAGCGTGTCCCGGTTCAGCTCGGTGATCTATAAACAATCAGAATATTCGAGATTAATCACCTAACACTTCTTTAGAAGGTTACGTATAACTTTACTTAAGTCGAAACACGCTTTCAAGTTATCTCGTTATGCACCCTTTTGTATAACTCTTTTTATTACCGATACGATCCGACTTTTGTTCGTTATTAAGACATGTCATTGTACTTACACTTGACATATACTTAAGTCGGGTAAGTCCTAAGGTCGGTCGTTTACGAACCAAGATTATACCTCGAGTTTTATCGCCCATTTTCTAAGTGTTTTACCAAAGTTATAACCAAGTATCCATTTTAGGGGTTCGTTTATATTTAACCTCGACTTGAACATTTTTATAAAATCGAAAAATGATCCAAATGACATGTGGTTTTCTTTCAAATCTTCCTCATGACCTCTAATATTTAATTACCATGATTCGTCACAAACTTTCATATTTTACCGAGGTTCAATTTTAATAACGAACTTGTAGTTACGGTTTCGAACAACTTTTACTAAGTCGGCCATAACTCCTAAACCGTAAGTCGGAATGCTTCGATTCTTTCGCCAAAGCGATCTATGACTCGAGATCTACAAGGTTAGGTCATGTATCCATTAAGGTCAGAAATTTAACCTAATTGTTATGCACGAATTACTAAGGTCTAATGAAAATCGGGCATTACGACGGCTATAAATCGAACGTTTCAAAATTGTTTTCAACACAACCAAGCCACACCGGGCATCCATACATCTTATACACATGTTATACATCTCAACAAGTCCAGGAATATTATTCTTCACCATCATAATCATCATATGGTCAAACCAACTACAAGATCATGCTCATGATAACACTAATGTCATAACTATGCTAAAATCCACCAAAAACATACATAATCTTAAAATAACATCTAGGGTTCTTAAGGATTATACCTTCCTTGGAGAGTGTCCTAGCCTTACTAAGCTTGTTATAGTCCTTGTATAGCCTCAACAAAGCTTAGATCATCCAAACAAAACAAGAAATCAAAGTTAGTTTCTAAGGGTTACTATTCATCATCACTTTTGTAAAAATCATAGAAAATCGAAAAATAAGAGTTTGGCTCTCAAATTTTTACCACATCTTGGCCTCTTCATAAGCTTTGTTTTGAGTCCTATATCATCTAATTTGAAGCTTCGTAGCTATGATTTTGAACCCGTTTTTCCCACTGGACAGAAACTGGTCAGATTTGTTGCCCCAACTTTGAGCATGGATTTGACTAGGCTATACTACTTTGTTGGCCATGAAATTTTGAACGAACCTTACACATGGTGTGGAGAGGCTATGGTCAAAATTTGGTGATTTTAGAAGCTCTAGATTTTGAGATATGAATTTTTCTTTCATGGCTATTCTTGCTGGGCAGTTTTGAAGAAATGGAGAGAATGGAGTTTGCTTGGCTTGTCTTTGATCTCATCTAGTCTAAATGAATTATTGTTGATAATATCTTGCATAAAGCCACTTTAATAAAGTGCTTTGGTCATGGATGAGCTAATCAAGTGGACAAGTGTTGCATTCTTGTGGCAAGGTGTGTGTTGTAAGCTAAGTGCTTGGTTGGTTTTCTAATGATGCTAGTTAACTTGTAACTAGCTTGGTTACTTGATGTTATCCACTAGCACATGCATGTATCTTGATTCCTTGCTTGTTTCCTTGTCCGTTTATTACTCAATTCATTGATCGTTCGGAGGAATAACTCATTCGTTTCTAGTTAGGGTTTTACTGACAACCTTCTTAACATTTATAATACCATTCTCCATCTTTCTTGGTAACTCTCGAATTTAAATTCCTTAAATCCTCTCATTAAATCCTTAAGTCTCTCAGTGTCCAGGGAATTCTCGGAGAAAATAAAAATGCTGTTTTTCAGAATCCGACAGCTTTTACATACACTTATTTTCCCCTCGAATCACTAATACGAATTCAAAAATCCATTCCAGGTACTTCTATATAGTGTCGTCTCATAATGTTCTCATTCCCACCAAAAACACTATTCATCCATTTTTCTTTACTTACTCTCTCGGTTTATACAAATGTCCCGATTCTCTTTCGAACATTCCTTAACCCTTTTACGGAACCACCGGACTAATAACAGATATCGATTTGGATGACATAAGAATAATCTTCTTCATTGGAATTGCCACTTCTTAATTTCCTAGGAGATAGATAATTCTTATATAAGTTGTCAACCAATACCATTCTTGATGGCATATCATAATTGAATCCGAATCCATTCAATATCCATCTATTAACCCATTGATACATTCATACTCCAATACATAATAAAAAGTTTTAATTAGTACCAAAAATCTGGGTTCTTACAAATTATATCCAAAATTTGGGGTTCTTACATGTATAGATCATCCCACTTCGCAAGCTCGACCACCCCAACCTCACCAAGGCAAGTTTACTTTTCAAAACTTACATATATAAGGACTTTCACTGTTGTGTTTGTAGTTTTTAATCGTATCAAATGTTTATGCTTATTGAAGTATTGATGAAATTGAGATGTATAAGCACATATATGTTTGCACCCCTTGAACTTAGAATGAAATGTTTTCTTCGGACAACGACTCTAGCAATAGAGGTCGTAGCGGTCCATATATACTATTGACCGGGGAGCGGTATATTATTATATCGTAATTAAATTGCGAAAACCCGAAGGGTCATTCGGGAAGTATCGTATACTCGAGTAATTATTTTTATATCTTCATAACTACTCAAAATACCTATCTTGGATTAAAAGCTTATTGAATTAAATAATTATTTTATTAATTATTAATATTAAATCTTAAAATATCATTTATTAATTATTGTTCACTATTTTAAAGACAAAGCTAATCCAAGATACCTTTATCACTTTCGAACTCGAACTCTTTCGAACTCAAAACATTTTCGAAAACCCCCGGTCAGGGTTGCTCCTTGTACGATTTCAAGAATCATCGGTCGACTGATGTCGAACCTCGATTACTCAGTTTTCAATCAAAAATCAAGTTTTTAAAAGAAAAAGAAAAAGGGACTCTGGCAGGTGTGGGAACCGTTGACGAACAATTCCCGGGATGTGTAAGCGGCCGTGAGCCAGGCGGTCCATCAATTATTATTCCGGCCCAGGTGTTACCGAAGGATGATTACGGATGTAGTTTTCATCGAGGGTGAGTACGGATGTAGTTTTCACCCGGGGATAGTTACGGATGTAGTTTCTATCCTTCTACCGGTAGAGAAGACCCGCGGATTATTGGACTTGGATGTGGCGACTGATCATCGTCAATCCTTGTCAGGTTTTTATGTTTTCTTCCAGTCCCATCCTCCACTTTGGAAAAATACTCAAACACTGCTTCTTGGGCCTAAGTGCCAAGTTGCCGATAGTGTGGCTTTTGATAAGAAAAATATTGACATCGTGCAGTATCTAGAACTGCAAGATTTCCTATAAAGATTGGCACGTGTTAGTGCAGTCTTGCAATTATTTCAAAGAATGAAATGTTTTTTAATGAGAAACCTTCTAAGCTAATGGAAGGAAAGAGGTTTGCAAAGATGTATTCCCTGTACAGTATGTTAACCGTAGAGTGTTTTGCCGAAAATGATATACTCATATGTATATATTTTCAAACTTGTGATATATTGAAATAGGAACCTTTTAAAGGGTTCATATGTTATTCTTAAAGCTCCTTAGTGAGTATAGATGTTTTATTCAAACTCGGACATATATATTGTCCAATTATGTTTTGAAATCTGAGATATATACCTATATAGTTGGGAATGTTTTCGAAATAAACCACGTTATTATTTTTCAAAATGGTGAACTTGCTGAGCGTTATGTAGCTCATTCTTGCTTTATAAAAACTTTTCAGAAAGAGAAGAATTTGGCCGATTAACTCCGCACCAGCAGAAGAGGAGTAGAAGATTTACCCTGGAGATGATTTAGCTCCTGATAAATACTACAGAGTAAGTCTGATAGGTTTTTAACTGTAATAGTAAGACTTGTCTTCAAGTGTAGTTGTATAAGTGGAAGTGCGTAAGACTCTGGATTGTACAGATGAATTGTAATATTTAGTGTTACTTTTGATTATCGTTTCTGAGGCTCTAACTTGTTTGTGCTTAAGATTGAGGTCTGGATGGATGTATTGTTGAGTTGTAAAGTTAATACAGGTATGATATGGTTGGATGGTGATGTAACGACCTGAATCTTTGACCTCAGATTTGGGGGTGTCACAGAAATGGTATCAGAGCGATAAGTTACAGTACTCAGAAATGAGAGTGTTGAGAGTTAAGTCTAAGTAGGAGAATGACATAAGATATCGTAGTAAACTTATTATTGGACTACCGGAAGAGGTACCGGTGAGTAGAATGGACTGGAGTGTTGACTGGAGGTATTATACTAGGGTTGATAGAATCCTTAGAGACCTTCAGAATGATGAATAGAGGTTTGAGAGTCGTACATGACCTATCATAGGTAATGATATAAGAAGTAGAGCGAATGTCAAGAACAACTGAGGTAGAGGCGATATTGCCAATACGATCGGATGACTAGGCTGGCATAAATTTTGTGGCCCATAGTCCTCCACAGTTTAGGAGGCGGCATTTTAAGAATCAAGAAGTTTAGAGTTCCCTATATAATTAAGGGGTACTTAGTACTTGGAATAATGAAAGTCTTTTACTTTGGCTATAAGACCCGATTTTCGATAAGTAACAGGTTTACCTGAAATTTGGTCACTATGTCGTTGTCGATTTCATTACCCTTGATGGCGAATTTTACATGTGTTATACGAGAATGTTATCATAAGACGAGCTTGCTAGATAATTCCACGCATGATTCGGACGCTAGAGCATGGTAGTTCAACTTAGAGAACAAACAAGTAGAATTAACAAAGGGACTCAAGTGAAGTTGAATATGGTTGCAACGAGCGATACATTGATCTCAGAATCTACCAAAAGAGAAGACCAGTGGGTCTAGAGTGGAATCCTTTGACAGAGATGTTATCAGGGACTACGTATATAGGTATGGTAGACCTCAATATTTTTGGTATATGTTCACATACACACACCCGCCACTGAACCTATGGACTGCACTGAGATCCCTGAGAGATCTCTTTGATCTGTTCCCAGGGGGAACTGGCCACTTGTGATTCATGTCGGAAGGAATGAAGTAGGACCCTATGGACTTAGCAGGTGTCCCCGGAATGATGCGAAGCTTGGTCTTCAAGATAAAGCACGGAAATGACATATATATTTGTGAAACCCCAACTCGATAAATGACTTTAAGATGATGATTGAGAGACGCACTAGTTGGTGTCTTGTATTACGAAGACGAAGAGATGGAGTTACCCTCATAATGGTGATAACGAGATGCACGAATGATCATTAACTTATTTTGGTAACTACCGGCAGGTGCACTACTTCATTTTAAACTGTTCACTAACCCTGTTACCTCGATTAGTTTATATCAGGTAACCCTCCTAGCTTTCTACTTCAAACTTGTGGAATAACAACCAGTGATATACTTTCTCTAAACCGGGACTCATCCAAAGTATCTTATTTGATCCCCGAGCATTCTATTCGAAGTTATAATTATTTTGTTCTGCTCAGGACTATTTACACTTTCTTTCAATTATCCAAGGAATGTCCAATGAATATTTCCTTAATTAATCGACGAATACTACTTAACGAATATCGATATTTGATTGCTTCTTTCATACTTGCACTCTTCAGTTGAGCTCATAAATATTCAACAAATTACTGAGGACATGGATGATCTAATGTCCAGACGTCCCTCGTGAATTCTCTTCTTCTATTCAAGATGAGATTGTACATCGTACATTGAAATCATAGTAAGGATATCATTTTTATATTGGTATTCTGAATTTAAATCTATTGTAGGATCTGATAAAGCATGTGTACGGAGGCACCCTTGGGTGGACCGTTTCACTGGTAAGTAATATTTGATTAGAGGTTATCGATTGTTCCGATACCTAGAACATTCTCTTCAGATTTTATAGTTTTCTTTTTCAAACTTAATAACTTCTTATTTCCATTCGTTGTCCGAGTAGCCTAAAGTTTCTTCAATGGCTATGATGTTGAAATTCCGTTCTAGCCAATTGAAACAGGCTAGTCGATATGTCAATATGAATGACTAGTTGATTGTTCTAACTAGTCAAAATTGTAATGTTGTGAAGAACACCTAGCTAATTGTCCTAGCTAGTGGTGATGTATTAAACAGGTGGACTAGCAAATTTTGTCTAGCTAGTTGCTAGTGTTTCTTGAAAAGGACTAGTTATTGTTTCACTGGTCCAACTCCCAATTTAATTTATTCAGCAAGTCTGCCATGCATTTTGCCTACGGTAAAGCATGATGATGAAAGTTCGATGAATAACTTGATTGAGACCTAGTGAGGTCGCCCACTCGACTTGAACTCTTACCCATCTTCGTATCAGACTTTATATCACTTGAATATTTTATTCTTTCATTCATACAATGAGAATTCATTTGAAACCATTGATTACTTGAATGACAAACTACTTCATTCTTCAATTGTCATGGAGTAGAATTGCTTTCTAATGGCTGACCTTCATCAATGCGACTTTAGATTTCCTCTTATTATTCAGGAGGAAAAGTATCCACCCGATGTAAGAATTGTATAAAGACCGTCTTTCTGACTTTTGTATCCAACAATCATTGCCCTCGTGCAACATTCTCTATGATATCATATTACAGAATTATCAGGACGTGAAGGAATAAACCTTGTTGTATTCTTTCTGTCCATCCTTACATCTCCGAAAATCGAGACTCCTAGTATTTGGAACCATCAACATTCTTGGAACATCCAATATGGAATTCTTATTGAAATTATCGATTGGACCTTGTTATTTTGAAACCATTCCTTTCAAAGTGATTACTCTAAGGTGAACAAGAGGTACAATTATGAACCGTTACACCAATATGAGATCAAAAACCAAATGTTGTAATTGTGCAGCCAGAGCGTTATGCCGAGTAATTATTAAAGTAGAAATAACATGTCGGGGCATACCACAAGGACCTTTAATATTAGTGTGAGGAAGGTGATAAGAAATGATGAGGTGTTTTGGAGTACGCTCCTACCAACCGTTGTCAGGATGTTATATTAATGAATTCTGGAGCTACCAAGCCTTTTCCTGATCCAAGAAATTCAAATCGATTGCGATATAAGACATATCCTTAGAGGAAACTAACATGGAAGTGAGATGGACGAGAAAGGAAGAAATATCGTGGCAAGAATGTGGAGCTTTACTTAGCTTAAAGGGATTGAAGCACATAGAGAGACATAAAGTTTAACAGGCCCCTAATAGCAAATGGATGCATGGATATATGCCAATGATCTTTCGAGATTACCACCTAATCAATTTTATTGGGAATCGCAGCAGCATGCAGGCCTCAGACTGATTGGTGCCAGTTGTGAAAGAGGACGAGCGTATGACATCTTACATATACCATCGAGAACCGATACCCCTAACCGGAGATGTAGGAATTGTTGACCAGTTAAACCGCGTAGTTGTTTTTCAAGGATAAGGTTGAAAAGCGGGTTTCACCAACTCACGATCGACCTCTGTACTGTGCCCAAGTTGGCATTTCACACTAATATAAACATTATAAGATTGTGGTAGTATCGTTTGAATGGACTAATGAGTCAGAAGCCTTTATGGATTAATGAACAAAGTTTTGGGATGAAATGAGACATTAGCAACAACCTCGTTGTTAGCTATAATTGATGATAAAAAGAGGACTTTGAGAGTCACGATGATGCGTCTTTCAAGAGTTTAAGAGGTGTGCTGATGCAGTAGAAATGGGATGATAGCCTATACTTCTAGACAACATAAAGGTTACGGGATAGGATATACTAACCGTGAGTCTGGGATTAGTCATGATGGCGTTCACGCATAAAACTGAGACGTTAACCTTATGAGAAAAGTGTGAAAATTTCTCCACAAGTGCCAAAAATATATCTTCATATTAGAACTAAACATAAGAAAGAGAAGGTGACCAAAGGGAGCAGGGGGTATAAAGGAGAAATCTGTTATTACCCAGGAAAGGCCAGTGTGGTAGCCGATACCTATAGAATGGATTATTCGAAATTGGAATTCAGTCAGTATTGACCAAGAAAATAGAGTATATACCATAAAGAATAATGTTAGAAGAAAATGACTAAATTATGGGGAAGGAAAAAGATGTATAGAGAATTAAGGGAATGTTTGGTAAACTGAAATGAAGAATGGTATTGGCAAACTATTAAGTACAAACGCGACATGCCAAAAGCAGAATGATAGAGATCTAGTGGATTAATTCCGCCTGTAGAAAATCTTGAACGTGGACAGAATTATAATGAATTTCATAAGTAGGTCGCCAAAGACCGAGCCAAGAGATGGCCCTAGTTGATTTATAATTGTTGGACCAAGTGATTTAACTACGAGAGACTTTCCATTTAGAAGATTATTGATTTATATACGGAAGAGATGGTGGTGCAATATAAAACTTCTGCAGCGATTACGTCAGATAAAGACTTAAGGTTAAACTTCGAATATTGAAGGTGCTTTCAAGTATATTTAACGAAGAGATTGAGCGTATGTACTAATTTGATCTGTGGCTGACGGACATTGAAGAAGAATTATCCAGACGATCGAATTTATATTTAGTGTCGTGCCTTAGATTTCACGGGGCAGTCGAGAATAAAGACTTATCCATGAAATGAGTGTTGTTATCACGATCGTCACCATGCGAACGTAAGGACGTCTCTTATAAAGCGTACTGCGAAAGAAGAAGTTTCGCTTTTCTTGCGTTACGAAGGAGTCAATGAAAGAGGGACATAGTAGCTGAACTGGTTCGACGTATACCGAAGACTATACAGTATCCATAGCAAGTGGTAACGGCTGACGGGAGGCAACACATGCGTGCTAATCAAGACAAGGAATATGAGGAATACCATGCGTATTGACGTTGCCTCATATTATAAAACATGACCACAAAATATTCACGGGCCAACGATACAAGGACTCAACACGGATACTATGAACAAGGTAGTAGAGGAATGTATAAGTATTGGGATAGAAATTTTCATCATAGAACAACCGATAAGGAATACAGGTCGAGGAGAGTATGCGTTGAGAAACAACATTAAAGCGTTGGTGAGACCCAGGTGAGAGAACAAAAGGGTTGAAGTGTTAACCTGAGAGTTGGAAAGGGTAAAGTTGGAATTGTATCCATAACTATTTTCCTTAGGTTCTTAAGATAGAATCCTTTTAAGGAGAGGAGACTGCAATAACCCTAATTTTCGTGAATATTCGAAACCGGGACGAATAGTAATTGTATGGGTGGATGAGAAATTTTTGCAATCATGATATGAACGAATTATTAAATGAAGATTTTGAATTGATATTACGTCTTAACGGTACAGACGAGTTTATGTAAAAGTCATTAGTTTTTTTTTTACGAAACCCATTATTTCGAATGGTCAAATTTTATGAGATATCAAAGGAGTATGAGGTGGGAGACTTCGTGATGCTAAAGGTATCCCCTGGAAAGGATTGATGAGATTTGGAAAGAAAGGGAAGCTAAGTCCGAGGTTTATAGGACCTTTTGAGATTTTGAGGCGTGTTGGAAAGTTAGCCTATGAACTAGCCTTGCCCCCGAGCTTGCAGCAAGTACATAATGCATTTTATGTGACCATGCTACGACCCTACCACCCGGACTTTCGACATGTGATAGAATACGACCAGATAGACCTACAGCCAGATTTGACTTATGTGGAGAAACCAGTGGAAATCATGGATAGGAAAGAACAAATGCTAAGGAACAAGGTTGTCAAACTAGTGAGAGTTTTGTGGAGGAACCAGAATGTCGAAGAATCAACATGGGAGCTAGAGAGCACGATGCGTGAAAAGTACCCCCAATTGTTTTCAACCTGATTCCGGGACGGAATCCTTTTAAGGAGGGGAGGCTGTAAGAACCCTAATTTTTGTAATATTTTTTATATATATATAATATCATATGTCATTGTCAATTTGGAACCTTTTGAGTCACCCATGTTGTTTAATGGAATGGATTATCTGAGAAAATTATGTTGTTACATTCACTATGTAAGAAAAGGGGAAGATTGTTGAAGGCAAGAGTCTTATTGCTAGTAAGATTTATAAAACTTGGGATTTGAGAGTTATTAGTACATGTAAAGATTTTTAAGGGATTATGACAAGGAGTTATGGATATTCGAGGAATTTACACAATTAAGTACTTAAGGAATTACGAGGGAAATCTCTACGCAATAAGATATTATTACGAGGAATTAATTAAGATACGATATGAATTAAAGATTAAGTGACAAGCATTGGTGGAGGAATAATAATACAAGGAAGGATATTACATGCAAGTCTCATGACACTAGATTGTTAGAAAAGCAAACTAGAAAATGCAAAAGCAACCAATGAATAGTAATTAGTTGGTGCATTATTCTAGGAGACAAAGGAGTATGGTGCATGCCTAGTCTACTACCTAGGGTGTCAACATGTGATACACTACCAATACATATCAATACATAACACAATTATACACACTTTATTCAAACCAACACAAAAACAAAACAAAAACTCTCCCCCCCCCCCAAGCTCTTGTTGCTCTCGGCCCAAGCTCTAAAAAGGGGAAGAAGAATTCTTTTCTTCCACTTTTCATCACTCTTAATTCAAGGCAAAAATCCTAGGTACTCTACACCATATAAGAAAGGTATGCTATGAATTCCAACCCTTTTCATCCATTAGTTTCCAAGTTATAAATTGTTGAAGTTTTGTTGAATAGTAACAATGTTTAGTTTTCATTTAGATCTTGAGTTGTAAGGATTGTAGGAGCTCATCCAAGGTGTTCTTGAGACTTTTAAGGCATACCCAAGGCTCCTAGATACTCAAGAAGGTATAAAAACCCTAACCCCTCTTGGCCATGTAGTATTTGTGATGTTTAATGTTAGATCCATGATTATTAATGTGAATCTTGGACATATAAGTGATGGATGATGTAGATCTTGAGTTTAAGTGTTGTGGTTGTGATTTGTAAGCTTGTGGTTAGTGTATGTAACTCCATGCATGTTATAAAGTATGATCTTGGTGGTTTAGATGATGGTTGTGATGTGTATGTAAGATTCTTGGTTGGTTAAGTGTAAAAGCATGCTGAGTATTTTTTTTCCAGGAACTTGTACTGTCTTGTAGGAGGGTTTTGAACCCCCAAATCTTGTCCCCTGAAGTCCTAATATATATTGTTGGAAAGGTATTTGAATGTAGTTTCCAGAAAAATAAGGTTCATGACTAGGTGATGTATAGATTTTGAGTTATGGCCTGAGAAGTGAAATGTGTTTCTGGAATCCGGACTGCACTAAATGGTCCCCTTGTGAACCTTCTTTAAACCCCTAAAAATTTATGTAGGATCATGGGAAAATTATAAAAGCTAGTAAATGCAGTGGTGAAGGCTACCCAAAAAGAATTGGATTAAAATATGTATTTTTTAATTTTATAAAAATGTTAGAGTAAAATTCGCGCAAGGGAAAAAGTCGTATGTGGAGTGTGATTTAAGGGGTAATGAATGTGATTCGGATATGGTAACCAAGTGGCGAGCGTAATCGAGTGATGACAGGAACTTATAGTGGGGCTAGAGAGTCATAAGACGAAGTCATTAAGTTAATTTTGTACCCCCTAAAACCTCGCAATTAAAAGAGATATTGTTGAGGTACTAACGATCGGCTATTGCTTATGTATAGATCATCCCACTTCGCAAGCTCGACCACCCCAACCTCACCAAGGCAAGTTTACTTTTCAAAACTTACATATATAAGGACTTTCACTGTTGTGTTTGTAGTTTTTAATCGTATCAAATGTTTATGCTTATTGAAGTATTGATGAAATTGAAATGTATAAGCACATATATGTTTGCACCCCTTGAACTTAGAATGAAATGTTTTCTTCGGACAACGACTCTAGCAATAGAGGTCGTAGCGGTCCATATATACTATTGACCGGGGAGCGGTATATTATTATATCGTAATTAAATTGCGAAAACCCGAAGGGTCATTCGGGAAGTATCGTATACTCGAGTAATTATTTTTATATCTTCATAACTACTCAAAATACCTATCTTGGATTAAAAGCTTATTGAATTAAATAATTATTTTATTCATTATTAATATTAAATCTTAAAATATCATTTATTAATTATTGTTCACTATTTTAAAGACAAAGCTAATCCAAGATACCTTTATCACTTTCGAACTCGAACTCTTTCGAACTCAAAACATTTTCGAAAACCCCCGGTCAGGGTTGCTCCTTGTACGATTTCAAGAATCATCGGTCGACTGATGTCGGAGCTCGGTTACTCAGTTTTCAATCAAAAATCAAGTTTTTAAAAGAAAAAGAAAAAGGGGCTCTGGCAGGTGTGGGAACCGTTGACGAACAATTCCCGGGATGTGTAAGCGGCTGTGAGCCAGGCGGTCCATCAATTATTATTCCGGCCCAGGTGTTGCCGAAGGATGATTACGGATGTAGTTTTCATCGAGGGTGAGTACGGATGTAGTTTTCACCCGGGGATAGTTACGGATGTAGTTTCTATCCTTCTACCGGTAGAGAAGACCCGCGGATTATTGGACTTGGATGTGGCGACTGATCATCGTCAATCCTTGTCAGGTTTTTATGTTTTCTTCCAGTCCCATCCTCCACTTTGGAAAAATACTCAAACACTGCTTCTTGGGCCTAAGTGCCAAGTTGCCGATAGTGTGGCTTTTGATAAGAAAAATATTGACATCGTGCAGTATCTAGAACTGCAAGATTTTCTATAAAGATTGGCACATGTTAGTGCACTCTTGCAATTATTTTAAAGAATGAAATGTTTTTGAATGAGAAACCTTCTAAGCTAATGGAAGGAAAGAGGTTTGAAAAGATGTATTCCCTGTACAGTATGTTAACCGTATAGTGTTTTGCCGAAAATGATATACTCATATGTATATATTTTCAAACTTGTGATATATTGAAATAGGAACCTTATAAAAGGTTCATATGTTATTCTTAAAGCTCCTTAGTGAGTATAGATGTTTTATTCAAACTTGGACATATATACTGTCCAATTATGTTTTGAAATCTGAGATATATACCCATATAGTTGGGAATGTTTTCGAAATAAACCACGTTATTATTTTTCAAAATGGTGAACTTGCTGAGCGTTATGTAGCTCATTCTTGCTTTATAAAAACTTTTCAGAAAGAGAAGAATTTGGCCGATTAACTCCGCACCAGCAGAAGAGGAGTAGAAGATTTACCCTGGAGATGATTTAGCTCCTGATAAATACTACAGAGTAAGTCTGATAGGTTTTTAACTGTAATAGTAAGACTTGTCTTCAAGTGTAGTTGTATAAGTGGAAGTGCGTAAGACTCTGGATTGTACAGATGAATTGTAATATTTAGTGTTACTTTTGATTATCGTTTCTGAGGCTCTAACTTGTTTGTGCTTAAGATTGAGGTCTGGATGGATGTATTGTTGAGTTGTAAAGTTAATACAGGTATGATATGGTTGGATGGTGATGTAACGACCTGAATCTTTGACCTCAGGTTTGGGGGTGTCACATTTATCGCCCGTTTTCTAAGTGTTTTACCGAAGTTATAATCAAGCTGGTTTTTAGGGGTTCGTTCGCGTTTAACTTCGATTCAAACATTTTTATAAAATCGGAAAACGATCCGTTTGACATGTGGTTTTCTCTCATACCTTCCTTATGACCTCTAGTATTTATTTACCAAGATTCACCACTGAGAATCATGTTTTGTGAGGGTTCAATTGAAGTTACGAACTTTTACTTACGGTTCCGAACCAATATTAGTAATTTGACCATAACTCCTAAACTGTAAGTCGGAATGTTTCGATTCTTTCGCCAAAACAATCTATGATTCGAGATCTACGAGGAAATGTCATGTTCATAACCAGTTAAAACAATTATCCCTACTGTGATGCACGAATTCCTTAAGGTTATCGAAAATCGGGCATTACGACGGCTATAAATCGAATATTTCCAAATTCCAATCCTTCCGATAACCATAGTTTCCACTTCACACAACATATACATGTTATTTAACCATGAACTAAGGCCAAGCAATGCCTTTCCGTTCATCTAAACTATTTTATCCTCTTATATCAACAAATCACTACATAAGCATGCTTTAATTATCACCATAATCACACTAATCTAAAAACTTATCAAGAACATCATTAAACTCAAAGTAAGAGCTAGGGTTTTGGTGAGATATACCTTCCATGGAGTGGGTAAGGACCTTGCTAAGCCTTGTATAGTCCTTGTATATCCTTAACCAAGCTTAGATCATCCAAGAAATCAAGAAAACCAAGATTTGTTCTTGAAAATTACTATTCACCCTAGACTTTGATGATTTTATTGAAAATGGAAAGAATGGTGTTTGAGGCTAAGATTTCTAGGGTATCACTTTTATGAAATATAGGATCTATGCTAAATTTTTTGAAACCAAACAATGGTGGGAAGGGTGATTTTGTTTCTTGAATTTAAGAAAAGCCGAACGGCCTTGTTCTTGAGAGAGGATGGGTTGGTTGCTTGGTTCTTTGCTCCTCTTGCATTATTGTATTGTCTTGTGATAATATCTAACCATAAAGCTACTTTAATAAAGTAGTGTGGTCATCCATGATGCAAGAATCAAGTGGGCAAGTGGTGGTTTAAGTGATAAAATCTTGTATCACTTGGTTTGTTTACAATATTACTAGTTAGCATTGTACTAGCTTGGTTACTTGATCCTATCCACTTGCACATGCATATATCTTGATCCCCTGCTTGTTTCTTTGTCCGATTATTGCTTAATTCATTGATCGTTCGGAGGAATAACTCATTCGTTTCTAGTTAGGGTTTTACCGGAAACCGTCTTAATATTTATACTATCATCCTCCATTCTCTTTAATAATTCTTGAACCTATTTTCCTTAAATCCCTTCAATAATTCCTTAAGTCTTTCAGTGTCCAGGGAAATCTCGGTGAAAATAAAAGTGCTATTTTTCAGAATCCGACAGCTTTTACATACACTCTTTTTCTCCCTGGATCACTAATACGAACTCAGAATTTCGTTCCGGATACTTATATATCGCGTCGTCTAATAATATTCCTATGTCCACCCAAAATCACTATTCATCCATTTTTCTTTACTTATCCTCTTAGGGTTGTACAATTGTCCCTGATCTCTTTCGATCGCTCCTTAACCTTTTTACGGACCCACTGGACCAATAACAGATATCGATTTGGATGACATAAGAATAATCTTCTGCTTGGAATTTCCATATCTTATTCCCCTAGGAGATAGATTATTCTTACCTAAGTTGTCAACCATTAGCATTCTTCATGACATATTAGTATTTGAATCCATATCCATTCTATTCATTCATTAGAGCTGGTGACCTTGTTGTCGGAATCATTGTTCCTCATTTTATCAGTACTTAATAAAAAGTTTTAATTATATCAAAAATTTGGGGTTCTTACATTCTCCCCTCCTTAAAAGGATTCCGTCCCGGAATCAGGTAGGAAGCAAAGAGTCGTTTGCCTGTCGTTCACTTTTTAGCTTCCCGGTCAATTCTTAGTCGTTCTACCCTTCCTCAGCACATCTTCTAGTGCTACAATCCATACTGTATCCTTTTTCCATCAACGTTGCTACTTTTCGTACAACTCACTATCCGGGTTATACTCTTACTCAGTCTTATCCTTATTGATACCTGCAGTAACATTGGTATCACTATCACCCTACGAATTCGGAGGTAACCTCGCTCGTACTGTGCATTTCCTGATCGCTTTAATCTTCGCAATCTCGATCAATATAGAGAAGTGGAAAGATTTATTGAGAGATCACTATGATCAATTGAACATTTGTTATATTGCATAGTTAGTACAGAAGGGGGCCAGCCTTTAGTACTTGACAAGCAATTAAACAAGTTATGGTATTCCACTTAGACTTCTATCACATAGACAGATAGTCACGTAGCAGTACCTCCCCTCCTAAAAGGGTTGTTCTTCTCAATTCATAAAGAAGATGAATAAGAGAGAAGAAGAGAAAAGAGTTCTAAAGGATTATAGAAAGCTTTCATGATTGTAAAATATCATACTCAGAATTTACCTCTGAACTATAGAGGTTTATCAAAGAAGAAATTAATCATAATTATATCCAATACTATTTGATCGCAATCTCACGTGTCAACATATCTTGCTGCTTTGTCCATTATTCTATGGACAAATACTCTTGTTCAATCTTAGCGATACTCACATTCGGGAAATCCTTCAACCTTTCAGGTTAAATCTTAGATTTCTCACTTGACATCATTATTACTGACATCCCATATCATGTTACTAGCTTTTTCATAACTATAATATTGACACTATCAGGTTGTCATCCTGAGAATTCATTAGAAAACCCATTCATAACATTCCTTGCTTCTCATTCCATAGTTGCTTTCCCAACCTTTTCTTTATCAATCACATCCTTCTTATTATCTGATTCTTACTCATTTCTATTATTTACTTTCACCTTCACCTCTTTATTGAGACACCTTTTTGCACTTGGTACCTCCTTATCGGTATTCCGTCACATTTATTCTATAATCATCATGTTATTCCAATTTAAACTTTCTGAAATGAATCTGGCCCGATCCCTTTAACTTAGATTCATATAATCTACTTCTGCCAACCTTGTTTCTCATCATTTGTTCTTTTCTATCAGTGGTTTTCCACAGGTTGTCTTTCGTAAGTCAGACCAGGTCGTATATCTACCGGCTCATGCTCTTATCATCTATCGAGCATCTGCATTTTACTGGCATAGCCTGGCCACATGAAAACCCGTTATGACCGTGCTATAAGTTTTGGGGGTAAGGCTGGCTCGAATACTGCCGTCCGAACACTTTTAAACTCTAAGGTGGCCCAATAAGTCTCGAGCTCAACCGCCCTTCCCTCCAAGTCTCATTAATTCTTTCCATGGGAATATCTTTAACATCATGAATCATCAACCTCATATTCTCTATCTTGTTTGCACAGAAGTACACTAACACAAACTTGTTTGTCATTCATCAACATGCCATTTAGTTAATCAATGGCAGCACTTTCTTTATCTTTACATTGTCATCTACTTTCTTAGAAGAATCACCATCGCTTGTTGTTTACGTAGTGCATTAATAGCTAATCCTACGGGTTTCAAATCCTTTAGGGAGACAAAGTAATCACTATTCCTTATCCATAAGGAACACTTCCTGAACTTGCAAAAGAGCTTCAAGCATCGCAGCTAAGTCAGGTTGTTAAAACTATCACTCATGCATCTTCCATAAAAGACTGGAAACTTAACGGTTTACTTCGTTAATTTTGTATCATGGTCCTGGTCTGCCTCAAAACGGGACCTTCTAAGGTACGTAATATGCTTAAGACTCCATCAGGAATCGAATCTTTACTTAAACTATTATTACCTTCGATTCTTGCACAATCATCAAAAGGAATGTAACTTCCTCCACTCCAATATGACCTTCAAGGTCTTTCCAAATATCATTTTGTTTCTTCGGTATGAACATTTGTAATTATTCCTTTATACTTAGGCTGTCGGCCACCTCATTGGCCCTTCCTGATAATAATAATTTCTGGTAATCCTTGTTCTCTGGATATATTCCAATTCAAACAGTTCTACCTCATTCCCATCAGTGTTGGGTGAAAGCATTCTCCCTTAAGCTCTGCTGATGGAGAAAAATATATTTATCAGTCTTTCTCCATAAGTCATTGCTTCCACCTACCCGTGGGAACTTTATCACGTTTATTCCCAATCCTACTTAGGATACTTCTTTTCTTAGTTCTTTCCTTATCTTAGGATAATCTCAACCTTTATAGGTTCAATCTATACTTCCTCAGGGTTTCATACATGCCTCATCTGGCATTATTGTTACTATGTCATACATTCCTTACCAAACTTCCATTTTGAAGTTCGGAATATTACCTTTTTCCTTGTAAGGTTTCATAGGTCATCCTCATCATTCCTCCTGTATTTTCTGGGTACAGGGTATATCAAAATGTCATTGATCAATACTCTAATAATTCTATCTATGTTCTTTCCAGAACTCTTTTTAATAATCCTTACCGGTCATTGTTGCCTTAGCAAGTCCAACTCATATCATCTGAATTCATAATGTCGTTATTAGGGTTAATGCCACACCTTGTGCATTCCCCAGGGTTTGTCTTAATTTATGGATATCCTATCCTTAATTCAACTTCCAAGGAATTCTTGCATCATATAATTGGCAATCAGATCATGTATCCTTAATAAGGGTCTCTTTTCAACTGTTCTTATTTGATAGTTGATTGGTAACTTAATGCCACCCTCTTCTTTCACATAGTTGTCAGCCTATTTGGCCTTCCAAAAGGCAACGTATGCCTATCTGCTCTCTTACAGAACGTGGTAATGGTAGCAAGGATGTTTTGGAAGATATTGGTCGAGTTCAACGTGAATCTCTTAGTGCTTATCGTTCTTCTCAAAGGTACTTACCTTAGGCAAAATTTCTACAGCATACTGATCAATCTCTGACCATTTCTATACTCTCTTCATAAACCTTCATTGTTTACTTCCCTTAGTCATAATTTATATTCATGGTATTTATAATACCCTAACATCATACATCTCAAGTAATTATACTTCCATTTTTACACGTAATCTTGGGAAATCATATACACATGAATCACTTTAGTACGGGTGACCCCATTCCAAAAAGGTCTAGTAAATTCCCCATCAAATCATGGGTTGCAAAGGGTTTAGTAGAAGATTCCTACGATCTCATTAATGTTTCTTTTATGTCAGAAGCCCTTGCAGTCGGTGCTTACTTAGAAGCAACCCTGCTTTGTCCTTTCATTGCTGGTCTAGTCACTTGATAATCCTTGGTGACTTGGCCCTAACTGGCCACACTAAAATAAAATATACGATTTTAGGGGTTGGCTAATTAGCATTACTTTTCTAGCAATTGCCGGCATAGTGCCTTCTACTTTGATACCTTTCTACCTTTCCAAAACTTTACTTCATATAAGTCTTAATCGACTACTCGGCCCGTCTTCGGCCACCTTTCCTCTACTTTTATCTTTACAACTATTCTTATCAATCCCACGTGCCACGCAAGCTTACCATTCCTGGCATAACAGCCTTTTCACTTAAGTCAATCCCGGAGGTTCTTAGTCCGACTGGATTCTTACTTACATTTCCTGTTTCCGTCCAATCTTACTTCATCATTTTTCTACCATCGATTGTAATACTCGGGGTCCGTCTATTAACCCATATGACAGCAACCTTACCCAATCCACAGGGTTCGCTCCAGTTTCCATTCTCTTCAATGATGTTCTCTGATAATCAGAAAGACAAGGTTTGCCAAAATTTGCCGAATTCTTTTCCAGAATCAGGGAAATTTTGGTCAATCTATCCACCTATTGGTAACATTAAGGAGACCAGTTTTGAAACCTGAAGAATAATCCTATGAACCACCAAGCAGGTAGAACCATAAGCAGTCATAGTTAATGAAATAATCATCATCAGATTGGAAGTTTAACCACTGGAGAGGAACCAATTATATACATCCCTTAGAAGGGAATCAACAGTCTCAAACTGAAACCTGCCACAACGTCTTGATACCTATATGTCCTGATATTCAATATTACCAAATGTCAGTCTACCTGACTACTAGTCTCAGAAGGAACATTACCGTCGGAGTTGGTTGTTCCACAAAATTGGCACTACTAAGGCCATCCGATCTGGTGGACCGTGCTGTCCGAATGCATCCGCAAGTACTTTTTCGTGCTGCGCAAGCACACATCCTAATCCTTTATGCGAAGCATCATTGGAAGCACAAAGTCTCCTTTTTCCATTAAGTAATGCCAACTCTTGGTCATTACCAATTTCATATTTTAGCTCTAGGAAGATTTTCTCACATTTTTCTCTTTAACTGTTGATCGTATTACTTGATCCATTATAATTCTGCGTCGGAGTAAACTTGAGGTAACTACTATAATCCATTCAACGAAAAGAAAGAATTTAATATTCCTCTGAATCACATGCATCTAACATTTCTGGTTCATCATTTAACTGTGTTGCGATAACTTTATACTCCGTCTCTAACAATAGTCTCATTACGAGTTCATCTTGACTCACTGGTCTTATCTTCCGGTAGGTTCTGAGATCATTGTCTTGCTTACTACTTCCTTATATAACTTTATACAATCATGCTGTCACTTCCCAATGTTTTCACTTTCTAACTGATTCATTCATAAAATGGACATTTTCCTGAATAAAACAACTTCATTAACCTCACTTTGGTTCCGTAAATTACAACCTATGACATCTGCCTTCTTATGGTGAATTATTACTGACAATATTCATACTAATTCATTTATCAAATGATGTGGCACTTACTGCCTCTTCTCAACTATTTCTAGGGACTCTGTTCCTCGTCCTATATCGATGTCTTTAATAATCATACATCCCTCTAGCTCTTTCTTCGTTAATATGAAAGTCTCTAAGGATTCTTATCTATTCCCGTATAAGATCTCAAATGATTCTTCCAATCCGTCTTACTTGCTGGTACTACATCCAGTAGACCGGCTATGAATCCAACACGAATCTTCAGTTCTCTTGCTAATAACTCAGTTCTTTATGCTCCGTTTTCTGAGCACTATACTTTAATCATCGCAGTCTTTCTGGCTACAGCCCTCATTTCCTTGGAGTAAACTCCTCATCCTCAATAGGATTCTCCTCTGCTGGAACCTCTTTCGAGTCCTCAATAGGGTACTCTATCGAATTCACAATCCGATCGTCAACATATAATAAAACACCATCATGCTGCTGCTCGTACGCCTCAAGGTCTGTCGCCTTACTAGTCGATACGAGAACGAGCTAAGTTACTATCATGATACTTAAGAGTTCCCATAAGGGTTTTATATGTCAGTACTACTTGAAGTAGTCCGACTATGAACTTGGCAAGAGTTCTTATTATCTTAGTAAGTTTATTGTTTTAACGTCGCATTATCTCTGGGGTTTATAACGTACGCTCTGATACCACTTCTGTAACACCCCCAGATCCGGGGTCCGGGATCCGGTCGTTACGGTTTCCAATTCTGTCCACAACACTTGAACTTTCCTTAACATAAAATAAATTACATCTCTATGACCCAACACAACAATGTAAAACACACCCGTTATAGTCCCAGTGATGAAATCAGAGTAACAATCAAATTTTTTATTAATCACATTATGAGTTCTTACAATCCAAAAGAATTTCAATATAAATACATACTCTTTGCCATCCATTTATATGAGTCATACTAGACCATATACTTGGTACTGAAAGAATGAATCTATCCTACCAATAGCTTTCTCTTCGGCTCTGGTAGTCTCATCGTCCTCGCCAGCATCAAGTGCGCCTTGTGCGAGTCATCTGGTCTAGCTGTTGTTGTGATATAATAATAAAGCAAGGGTGAGCAATAGCCCACCAACAATAATATTTAACTGAACGATAATATATAACAGTTCAAAAGTATCTTTCAAACCATATGCCATGCATTTACGGAAATGATGCCAGTATAATATGAACGATGAAGTTACAAGGTAACTCAAAATGTAAATATATGAGGGAATATCTGCTATGTCGAAAATAAGCAAGATATTATAAAGAGGAACTTGCAAGGAAAATATTGCAATTCCAGTTACGAACACTTTTCCAGCTCTGCCAACAGTAATCATGTAGCAGGAAATAAATAAGTTTGGATGATGAACCAATGATGGAGTATTCACCGCGCCCGTTGTTCCAATCTTGATGATCAGTCAAGATCGTACAGCTCAAATTAGATTTACTACCGGTAGAAGGAAGAACTGACGGCTTTACTTGTCTACCGCCTTACTAGCTCTCCCAGGCCAACGGTTGGGCCAAAGGGGATGGACCGGCGCTACTCGGCCTCTTACACGACTCCTAGTTCCAATAGAATTCATGATTCTGAATGTAACGTTCGTCTCCCTTTCCCCAAGTATAATACTTGTTGATAAGACTCTACAAAGTAGTCGTATCTAGTTGGAAAGGAAAAATTCACCAATAACTTCCAAGCTATTGCTTGGTAACGAACATCAACTTGTTCCAACAATCTTACCCCTCGAAAGATGAGAAGGTAAACACAGACTTAATGAGTCCATAGCAACCAAGTTGCGAGTGAAGAGGATAAATTATGACCGGGAAGTCAACAAGATAAATAACATTGCTCAAGTAGGTTCCCCTATAATATGGAAGTTTGAGCGAGCATTTAAATCCTTTTAAGATAGATTTAAATGAAAAAGAAAGAGTTGGGAACCTTTCCTTGATAAAATAGTCGTAAAAAGACTCCGAAATATTTTACATAATATCTGGAGGTGGAAGGTAATCTCCGAATAATATAAATTATTTTAAAAAGGATTTAAAAAGAATTAAATAAATATTGCAAGAATATTTATTTACTCAATAATAATTATGGAATATTATTAACTCATAATATTGCTCGTAAGTAATCATCGAATGAATATATGGAATTATTTACTAAATAAATCCCTCCTTAAATGAATATTCGAAAATAATATTCATTAAATAATTAAACTCCAATAAATATTTAAAATAGTATTCAATAATTAAGTCAAACCTTAAATGAATATTTGAAAATAATGTTCATCTAATATTTAATCTTTTAAATGAATATCCAAATAGCATTCATTTAATAAATAATCTTCTAAATGAATATCCAAATAATATTCATTTAGTAATCAAAACTTTAAAGGAATAATCGAAATAATATTCCTTAAGTAAATAGAACTTCCAATGAATATTTTAAAATAATATTCATTAAGTACATAAAACCTTAAATGAATATTCGAAAGTAATATTCATTTAATAAATAACATTCTAAAAATATCAAAATAATATTCATTAAATATCAACTCTAAATGAATATTCAAAATTAACATTCATTTATTATCTCTCGACTAAGATAATACTCGAATAACATTCCTCGAAATATTTCCAAGTAATTGATACTTTATGGAATATAATAACGTTTGACAATAACCTTCCTCAGATAAATAATAATCTGTCGTTGGAATCCCTCTGGGTTTCCACGACTATCTATAACTCAAAATACCGACTCCCGGTCTATATTTAGAATGAATATCATATGCCCTTCGCTAAGGGTCTTACCAAAACAATCCGGCTTATTACTGATAAATCGTATCTAGTCTATAAGCCAATATCAATTCAGGGAACAAGTATCACAAAAACCAGAGTCACAATATAATTGGAAACAGGCATGCATGCGATGGCATATGTAAAACAGAAATCATATACATATATTATCACAACAACAGCCTAAAAGAATGGAATTGAAACTTGCCTGGTAGTCGAGTACGGTAAGGGGTAGTGGTAGCGGGTCCCGGGTCAGCTTGGTGATCTATAAATAGCCAAGGCATTCGGGATTAATCACTTAACATCTTAATAGTTAAGTTATACTTAAATCGAAACACGTTCTCGAGTTATCTCGTTATACCCCTTTTTGTGGATTCCTTTTATCATCGATCCGACCCGACATTCGTTCGTTAATACGACATGTCACTGTACTTACACTTGGGACATACTTAAGTCATACAAGTTCTAAAGTCGATCGTTACGAATCAATATTATACTCCGAGTTTTATCGCCCGTTTTCTAAGTGTTTTACCGAAGTTATAATCAAGCGGGTTTTTAGGTGTTCGTTCGCGTTTAACTTCGATTCAAACATTTTTATAAAATCGGAAAACGATCCGTTTGACATGTGGTTTTTTCTCATACCTTCATTATGACCTCTAGTATTTATTTACCAAGATTCTCCATTGAGAATCATGTTTTATGAGGGTTTAATTGAAGTTACGAACTTTTACTTACGGTTCCGAACCAATATTAGTAATTTGACCATAACTCCTAAACCGTAAGTCGGAATGTTTCGATTCTTTCGCCAAAACAATCTATGATTCAAGATCTACGAGGAAATGTCATGTTCATAACCAGTTAAAACAATTATCCCTACTGTGATGCACGAATTCCTTAAGGTTATCGAAAATCGGGCATTTCCAAATTCCAATCCTTCCGATAACCATAGTTTCCACTTCACACAACATATACATGTTATTTAACCATGAAATAAGGCCAAGCAATGCCTTTCCGTTCATCTAAACTATTTTATCCTCTTATATCAACAAATCACTACATAAGCATGCTTTAATTATCACCATAATCACACTAATCTAAAAAATTATCAAGAACATCATTAAACTCAAAGTAAGAGCTAGGGTTTTGGTGAGATATACCTTCCATGGAGTGGGTAAGGACCTTGCTAAGCCTTGTATAGTCCTTGTATATCCTTAACCAAGCTTAGATCATCCAAGAAATCAAGAAAACCAAGATTTGTTCTTGAAAGTTACTATTCACCATAGACTTTGATGATTTTATTGAAAATGGAAAGAATGGTGTTTGAGGCTAAGATTTCTAGGGTATCACTTTTATGAAATATAGGATCTATGCTAAATTTTTGGAGACCAAACAATGGTGGGAAGGGTGATTTTGTTTCTTGAATTTAAGAAAAGCCGAATGGCCTTGTTCTTGAGAGAGGATGGGTTGGTTGCTTGGTTCTTTGCTCCTCTAGCATTATTGTATTGTCTTGTGATAATATCTAACCATAAAGCTACTTTAATAAAGTAGTGTGGTCATCCATGATGCAAGAATCAAGTGGGCAAGTGGTGGTTTAAGTGATAAAATCTTGTATCACTTGGTTTGTTTACAATATTACTAGTTAGCATTGTACTAGCTTGGTTACTTGATCCTATCCACTTGCACATGCATATATCTTAATCCCCTGCTTGTTTCTTTGTCCGGTTATTGCTTAATTCATTGATCGTTCGGAGGAATAACTCATTCGTTTCTAGTTAGGGTTTTACCGGAAACCGTCTTAATATTTATACTATCATCCTCCATTCTCCTTAATAATTCTTGAACCTATTTTCCTTAAATCCCTTCAATAATTCCTTAAGTCTTTCAGTGTCCAGGGAAATCTCGGGGAAAATAAAAGTGCTATTTTTCAGAATCCGACAGCTTTTACATACACTCTTTTTCTCCCTGGATCACTAATACGAACTCAGAATTTCGTTCCGGATACTTATATATCGCGTCGTCTAATAATATTCCTATGTCCACCCAAAATCACTATTCATCCATTTTTCTTTACTTATCCTCTTAGGGTTGTACAATTGTCCCTGATCTCTTTCGATCGCTCCTTAACCTTTTTACGGACCCACTGGACCAATAACAGATATCGATTTGGATGACATAAGAATAATCTTCTGCTTGGAATTTCCATATCTTATTCCCCTAGGAGATAGATTATTCTTACTAAGTTGTCAACCATTAGCATTCTTCATGACATATTAGTATTTGAATCCATATCCATTCCATTCATTCATTAGAGCTGGTGACCTTGTTGTCGGAATCATTGTTCCTCATTTTATCAGTACTTAATAAAAAGTTTTAATTATATCCAAAATTTGGGGTTCTTAGAGTCCAAGTTCTGCCTAAGTAGTTCCATGAACTGTTCCATAGGGCTTCCCCTTGGATGTTCCACCTCTCGGGTGTCATCACCAGCTTCTTCTTCGTCATACTCAGAGTCATCAAACAAGTTGTGATCGTTGCCCTCATTCTCACTCAGGTTCACATTCTCCCCTTCATGGTTCTGGTGACCTCCGGTCCCATGGTGGTTACCCTGGCCTTCAGAACTGATCGGGTGAGCTCGAGTGTTCATTCTTCTGGGTGGCATGATTCTGATAATGAAACAAGAAATGGGTTAGGGTTTTCCAATTACCTGACAGCGTTTGCACGGGTCAGGAACGTATCGTTCCTCCTCATAAGGGTGGAAGTTGCAAAAGTTTTAATAACCCGATGCTGGAGATAAAACGTCAAAACATTTTTGGGAAAAATCTCTATGAGATGCGAAAACATTTGCAAGAGTTTTCAAGTTTTCGAAACCTCATAATTTTTTTTTTTTTTTGAAAAATTTTATTTTAAAAATCGTAGGAACATTTTGGAAATTTGTAGAGAACAATTTGAAATCGCATGTCGAAATTTGAAATAGCATGGTTGTATTTGTGGCTTGTAGCAATTGTATATATTCACAGTTGTATATCAAAACGGTAAAGCATGGCATCGGAAAGTAAAGCAGTTGAGACAATATCAAGGAAACTGAAACTAAATAAGTACGGTACAAGGGTTATCACAAAGTTTGGATGTTAGGGCCAAATACATAGTTCCGATGTCAAAGTCTAGCAAAAGTGGAACAAATACAAGTACATCATCTAAATAGTCAGGGCTACACAAAAGTAGGGCTACATCCAAACATACTATCCGAAGTCACGTCTACATATCTGTAGGTCAGTCTACTCATCCACTGGTCAGAAAGGATACCACTGCACAAGTCAACTATCCCGCAAAATCAACACACTAATGTCATCTAAACCTAGGGGACTGAGCTATCAGTAACACATCACGGGGCCGCACCGCGGCGGAGCAAGGTCCTCACTCGGGAAAATGCACGACGCACAACACACCTAGCATCCCTAGCCTGAATCACTCCGCCCCCGCGGATCCCTAATCCAAGAATCCTCTCGCGACTCCTCCTCTCAATCCTATGGAGTCGAGCCCTAGTCCTCCTAGCAACAGCGGTCCTCATCTCAGCCTGGATTCTCAAGCGCGCCTCGCGCTCCTCCACTAGTGCCCGCCTCGCCTCGTTATGTCGGGCCTCTGCATAAAGTAAGTCCCGGGTCAGGAACTGCACCACGTAAGCGTGCTCAGTACCCGACACTGGGGGTAGGTCCATCGATAGGGGTGGTATGACAGGAACAGGAGCAGGTGCAGTAGCAGTAGCAGGAGCAGTAGCAGGGGTAGGGTCAAGCTCCTCATCTCCAGAAGTATCATCCTCGGAGTCACCGTCCGATGAAACAGGGCTCGATGACTGCGAAGAAGGTGGGGGTGACACAACACGACCCTCACCGGATCTTACACTCTCCTCATCAGTAGCTGCAGGAGATGAGGTAACAGGCTCAGGCTCAAAGGGCTCCTCAACGGGATCCTCATCATCAGTATCTCCTATCAGCGTAATCCAGGGGCCAAGCTCAGAGTCAGCACCCATATCCTCCTCAGGATCCTCGGTATCTCGCATCAGTGCCTCATCATGCTCTCTCTCGAAAGCCTCAGGGTCTGGTATCTCCTCCATCTACACAAGGGAAATAAGGAGGGTCACTAACCAAAAAGAAAGGTTTAAGGAGTAGTTCCCTCACGGGCCTTAAAGTCAGGGCTATATCCGATAACCCGACTGCAAACTCGATGAGAGTTCTAAGTATTATTAGGGTTGTTATTAGGGTTATTGTTATTGTTATTATTATTAGGGTTGCTTTCTTAAATTACTATCGTTTCTGAGAACTGTAACCTCGCTCTGATACCATTTCTGTGACGCCTCCAGATCCGGGGTCGGAGATCTAGGTGCTCACGGTCCATTTTCCATTAATAACATACCTGTTCTTGCACATAATATATAAAACATCCATCGACCCCACAATAAACTCATACCGCACACACACACATAGGTTAGAGTCTCAGAAACGTCACACAATTGATTAAGCAGAAATAAAAGTTTCAGAGTTATTACAGACCGAATTAAATAGTATTTATGCTACCAGCAACACTTCGATATGAAGCGAAGTTGGCGGCTTGAAAGTTTGTTACGGTACACTGCCTTGCACAGGTCATGCTGATAAATAAAACGAACTAACAAAAGTTGCCAACCAATCCGGCTAATGGGGCCTACTGGTGGAATCTCAACTGCTGACTCGGGTCTAGTCACCTGCTTTCGGGCAGTCTGTCTGAGTCTTGCCATTTCGCTTAGCTGTTGTGTTTGTAAATTTGAAAACAAGCAAGATTGAGCAACTATAGCTCAGCAAGAAATATATGTATACGGTAAGCAATATAACATTTCATATGATTAGCAGTTATTAAACTCGTTTGTATCAATCAGATATAAAATCACTTGTCATTGTTGATAAATTCCGAAGGTGCAACAATATGTGCCCTCGTTTTCAAAATAAACTTGCAGTTCTAGATACTGCATAGAGTCAACATCTTTCTCATCAAGATAGAACACTATCAGCAACTTGGCACAAAAGCTTAAGAAGCAGTGTCAAAGCATTTTTTTTCCAAAATGGAGGAATGGGACTTAAAGAAAACATAAAACCTGACAGGGATTGACGATGATCAGTCGCCACATCCAAGTCCAATAATCCGCGGGTCTTCTCTACCGGTAGAAGGATAGAAACTACATTCGTAACTATCCCCGGGTGAAAACTACATCCGTAATCACCCTCGATGAAAACTACATCCGTAATCATCCTTCGGCAACACCTGGGCCGGAATAATAATTGATGGACCGCCTGGCTCACGGCCGCTTACACATCCCGGGAATCGTTCGTCAACGGTTCCCACACCTGCCAGAGTCCTTTTTTCTTTTGAAAACTTGATTTTGATTGAAAATAGAGTAATTGAGGTCCGACATCAGTCGACCGATGATTCTTGAAATCATACAAGAAGCAGAACCTGACCGGGGGTTTTCGAAAATGTTTTGAGTTCGAAAGTATTAAATGTATCTTGGATTAACTTTATCTTTAAAATAAAGAACAATAATTAATAAATGATATTTTAAGATTTAATATTAATAATTAATAAAATAATTATTTAATAAAATAAACATTTAATCCAAGATAGGGTTTCGAGTATTTACGAAGATATAACAATAATTACTTGAGTATACGATACTCCCCGAATGACCCTTCGGGTTTTCGCAATCTAGTTACGATATAATAATATACCGCTCCCCGGTCAATAGTATATACGGACCGCTACGACCTCTATTGCTAGAGTCGTTGTCCGAAGAAAACATTTCAATCTAAGTTCAAGGGGTACAAACATATATGTACTTATACATCTCAATTGCATCAATACTTCGATAAACATAGCATTTGATATGATTGAAAACTACAAACACAACAGTGAAAGTCCTTGTATATGTAAGTTTTGAATAGTAGACTTGCCTTGGTTTGGTTGGGGTGGTCGAACGTGCGGAGTGGAACGATCTATACATAAGAAATAACCGCTCGTTAGTACCTTAACAATACCTCTTTAATTACGGGGTTTTAGGGGGCACAACATTAACTTAATGACTTCGTCTTATGACTCTCTAGCCCCACTATAGTTTCATGTCATCGCTCGATCACGCTCGTCACTTATTCGACTTAATTTAGTTACCATATCCGAGTCATGACCATTATTCCTTGAATTATACTCCATTTAACGACTTTTTCCCTTGCGCGAATTTTACTCTAGCATTTTTATAAAATGGGAAAATTCATCTTTTAATCCAATTCTTTTTGGGTAGCCTTCACCACTGCATTTTCTAGCTTCTCAAATTTTTCCATGATCCCACATAAATTTTTAGTTGTTTAAACAAGGTTCACAAGGGGGTCACTTAGTGCAGTCCGGAATCCAGAAACACATTTCACTTCTCCGGCCATAACTTAAAATCTATACATCCCCTAGTCATGAACCTTATATTTCCAGAAACTATATTCAAATACCTTTCCAACAATATATGGTAGGACCTCAGGGGACAAGATGTGTGGGTTCAAAAGCATGTTACAAGACAGATCAAGTTCCTGGGAAAATTCAGCATGTTTGTTTCACTTAAATCAACCAAGATTCTTACTTCCACAACAAAACCAACCTCTAATTCACCAAGTTCATACTTTATAACATTCATGGAGATACATATACTAACCACAATCATAAAAATCACAATCACAACACTTAAACTCAAGATCTATATCATCCACCACCTATACAACCAAGATTAACACCATTACACATGGATCTATCACCAAACATCATAAACACTACATGGCCAAGAGGGGTTAGGATTTTTATACCTTCTTGAGTACCTAGGAGCCTTGGGTAAGCCTTACAAAACTCAAGAACACCTTGAATAAGCTCCTACTATCCTTATAATCCAAGATCTATTAGAAAAACTTAACATTGTTACTATTCACAATATCTTTAACAATTAATATCTTGAAATTTAATGGATGAAAGGGCTTGGAAATCTTAGTATACCTTTCTTAGATGATGTAGAGAGCCTAGGAATTATGTCTTGAATTATGAGTGAGGAGAAATGGAAGAAGGAAGAAATTTTCTTCCTTTTTTTGGTCTTGGCCGAGAGCTTGTTCAGGGGGGGGAGAAGAGTTTTGTGTTTTGATTTTTGTGTTTGGTTGAATAATGGTAAAGTAGTTGGGTGATACATATTAGTGTGAGTATATGCATGGTACAAGCCTAGGCATGGCCTCCTTGTACTCTTGTCCCCTCCTTGGAAAAAGAAATGCAACTAGTTACTATTCCTCTTGCCATTTGGTTTAACTAGTTTGCTTTTTCCTAACTACTTGGTTGCATGGGACTTGCATGCAATACTACTCCTTGTATCATTATTCTTCCACCAATGCTTGTCATTTAAACTTTAATTCGTATCGTATCTTAATTAATCTCTCGTAATAATATTTTGTCGCGTAGAGATTTCTCTAGTAATTCCTTAAGTACTTAATTGTGTAAATTCCTCGACTGTCCATAATTCCTCGTCATAATCCTTAATAAATCTTTTAATACTGTAATCATTCTCAAATCCCAAGTTTTATAAATCTTACTAACAATAAGACTCTTGCCCTCAGCAATCTTCTCTTTTATCTTACATAGTGAATGTAACAACATAGTTTCTCAGACAATCAATTCCATTAAACAACAGGGATGACTAGAAAGGATCCAAATTGACAATGTCACATGATATTAAATAAAAGAAAATATTGCAAAAATTAGGGTTCTTACAGTTGCTTTTGGAGATGACAACATTGGCAACACACTGGGATATGGCAAGTTGGAAATTGGAAATGTCATCATTGAAAATGTAGCACTGGTCAAAGGACTCAAGCAAAATCTACTGAGTGTTGGTCAATTTACTGACAGAGGCTTCAAAGTGAATTTTGACAAAGATGAATGTTTGATTACCCACAAGAAGACTGGTGACTTTGCTCTATCTGGAGTAAGGAAAGGAAGCCTGTTTGTAGCCAATATGAACTCTGCAAGCAAGGACAAAATTTATTGCTTTTACTCAAAAGCATCAAATGAAGATAGTTGGTTGTGGCATAAGAAGCTATCACACTTGAACTTCAATGGCATTAATTCTCTAGTCAAAAGGGAGTTAGTGAGAGGCATGCCCACACTTGAATTCTGTCAACAAGGAGTGTGTGAGGCTTGTCATAAGGGAAAAATGAAAAGATCAAGCCACAAGTCAGAGACAGTGACATCAATAACCAAGCCCCTACAACTAATTCATATGGACTTGTTTGGGCCTGTCAATATTATGTCACTAGGAAGGAAAAAGTATGCTCTGGTGATGGTTGATGATTTCACAAGGTATACATGGGTAGAATTTCTGGCATCAAAGGATGAGGCTCCACAAGTAATCATTGAGCATATAAAGAAAATTGACAAGGAAGCAAAGGCCAACAATGCAAGTGTGATTGCATTAAGAAGTGATAATGGAACAGAGTTCAGAAATGCCATGCTTGAAGCATTCTGCAAAGAGAATGGTATTTCTCAACAATTCTCAGCTCCAAGGACTCCACAACAAAATGGAGTTGTTGAAAGAAAGAATAGAACTCTGATTGAGGCTGCTAGAACAATGTTACTTGATGCAAAAATGCCTACATGTTTTTGGGCTGAGGCTGTGAGCACTGCATGCTATATCCAAAATAGAACCCTCATCAACAAAAACACTGGAAAGACACCTTACAACTTGATGACTGGAAAGAAGCCCACTCTATAGTATGTTCATACTTTTGGAAGCAAATGATTTGTGTTAAAAGACAATTCAGAATATGTTGGAAAGTTTGATGCAAAAGCATTTGAAGGAATTTTTCTTGGCTACTCTATGGAAAGAATTGCATACAAAGTTTATGTCATCACTCAAAAGAAAGTTATGGAAAGCACAGATGTGACATTTGATGACAGCAAACTAACTGGATTAGAAGAAGCCAATGATGAAGATAAAGATCCTTTGAAGTTTGACAATCTAGATGATTCTGATGAGGAGATTGAAACTGAATTTGAGCCCACAATCCAACAAACTCAAGTGAATGCAGAACCTGTGTCAACCAACAATGAAGAAACAAGCATCCAAGACACACCCGTGATTAGTGGCAACTTCATAGGGGGAGGAAATGTAAATGATCATGATCTGGATGATGAAGTAACATCAAGGCTGAGAAATCAATCTGAACATACAAGGAAATGGAATAGATCACATACTGCAGATCAGATAATTGGAGATCCAAATAAAGAAGTGAGGACAAGGAGAGCAACTCTAAATGAATGTCTCTATGGTTGCTTTCTATCCCAAGTTGAGCCTAAGAAACTTGATGATGCATTGTTGGATCCTGATTGGATAATTGCTATGCAAGAGGAGCTAAACCAATTTGAAAGAAGCAAAGTATGGGAACTTGTGTCTGCACCAAAGGATAGAACCATTGTTGGGACAAAATGGGTTCTAAGGAATAAGATGGATGAAAATGGTGTAGTCATAAGAAACAAAGCAAGGTTGGTTGCAAAAGGATATTCTCAACAGGAAGGCATTGACTATGATGAGACTTTTGCCCCTGTTGCTAGACTAGAGGCCATCAGAATTTTCTTGGCATTTGCTGCACATTCTAATTTCAAGGTTTATCAAATGGATGTCAAGAGTGCATTTCTGAATCTGGAGTTGGAAGAAGAAGTATATGTGCAACAGCCACCTGGCTTTGAGGATCCATAATTCCCTCACTTTGTCTACAGATTGCTTAAAGCATTGTATGGACTTAAGCAAGCTCCTAGGGCATGGTATGACACATTATCACAATTTCTATTGGAGAATCAATTCAATAGAGGCACACTGGACAAGACACTGTTTTACAAGAAACATGGTGATGATATTCTCTTAGTTCAAATCTATGTGGATGATATCATATTTGGCTCTACAAATGAGAAGCTGTGTGAGAAATTCTCTAAGCTCATGCAGAGCAGATATGAGATGAGTATGATGGGAGAATTTACATTCTTTCTTGGGCTGCAAGTGAGTCAAAGGAAGGATGGCATTTTTATAAGTCAAACCAAATACATCAAGGATCTATTGAAGAAATTTGACTTAGAAGAATGCTCACCTGCAAAGACACCCATGGCCACTGCCACCAAGTTAGATGAAGATGTTAAGGGCAAGAAGGTAGATATCTCAATCTACAGAGGCATGGTTGGTTCTCTACTCTACCTCACTGCTAGTAGGCCAGAAATCATGTTTGCAACATGCTTGTGTGCAAGGTTTCAATCAAATCCAAAGGAATCACATATGATAGCAATAAAGAGGATTTTCAGATATCTGAAGGGCACACCAAACTTGGGGTTATGGTATCCTAAGGACACAGGGTTCAATCTGATTGGTTATTCTGATAATGATTATGCTGGATGCAGAGTGGATAGGAAAAGCACCTCAGGTAGCTACCAGTTTCTTGGACAAAGGTTAGTCTCTTGGTACAGCAAGAAACAACAATCTGTGTCAACTTCCACAGCTGAAGCTAAATACATAGCTGCTGGAAGTTGCTGTGCTCAAGTGCTTTGGATCAGAAACCAATTTAGAGATTATGGACTTGTGTTGGAAAGAATTCCAATCATGTGTGACAACACAAGTGCAATCTCTATAGTTTCCAATCCTGTCAATCATTCTAGGACAAAGCACATTGACATCAGATATCACTTCATAAGGGAGCATGCAACTAATGGAACCATTGAGTTACATTATGTTCCCACAGAGAAACAACTAGCTGACATATTCACTAAGCCATTAGATGAAGCCACCTTCACAAGGTTGGTTAGTGAGATTGGAATGCTGAATTCTTCAAATTCTGGCTAAGTGAATATATCAACTAGATTGTTGCAGCAGTAAATACTTACTTTATCAAATGCTCAATATTTTTGAAGTAAGTATTGGCTGGAGTATGATTTATAAATATTCCACAATGCTGCATATGTTGAAAATCATACATCTTTAGCTTGAAAGTTTTGTGAAATTTTGAGAGAATCACTATTTAATTTGGTAGAATATTCTTCAGTGAATATTTCTGGTAAATTTTAAAAGATAATGAAAATTGAATTTTATGAGTGAAAAGTATAGTTCGATAAGTCAGACTTCTCGAATGGTTCATTGTTTTGTCATGGCTCGAGTTCTCGAATAGGCCTATCTAGAACCCTCTTGAGTTCTCGAATAGTGTCTTTTGGAGAAATCGAATAGCACACTCTGAGTTCTCGAATAGAGTATTTTAGTTCTCTAATGATGGAGTTCTCGAATACTGTATTTGAGTTATCGAATCATTTGAAAAGGCTGATTTCTCGCTGACACTCAATCGTTTTTTTTTGGATTTATATTCAAAATTTCATTTCGCTCATAAAAACATATTTTATTTAGCTTAGAATTATTTTCTGAGTTAAATAACTGCCAGCTGTGAGTTACAAACTGCTTGAGATATCGAATAAGCCTTTCTTGACTTATCGAATAGTTGTTTTATACTTCTCGAATGATTGTCTTGTCGATATAAAACTTAGATTTAATCGACAACTCAAGTTAGTCATATATATACAATTTCACAACTGTTCAACTCATTTCGTTCGATTTCTCAAGCATCTAAACTCTTAAAACCTCTGAAAACCCTAACTGCGAATTTCTTCTTCAACCTTAATTCTCTTTTCTTCTCTACCCAAATGGCAAACACTCAACTCACCATACCATCCCAAACCAATTTCATCGCAATTACCAGTGATGTGGAAGCACCAAATGCTAATTTCAAGTGCTTTGTTCGATGGTTGTCTAAATCTTACATCAAGGGTGCAATATCAGCCAACCCTACCCTGTACATAGACTTATTAGAACAATTATGGAGGACAGCTACAGTGGAGGTCATCGCCCTTGAGAATGCTATTACCTCATATGTTGTCTACTGCAAGATTCAAGGCATGGATATTACTATCACTACCGCAGACATGAATGAAGCCTTGGATTTGCAGCAAGAGGCATATGACTCCCTGGCCACAGATGCTGAGTTGGAAGAATTCCTTGAATTTATCAACTACTCAGAGGCTATTAAACTTGGAAAGCTGAATAGGAAGTACTTGAGAAAGGAATGGAGCTATGTTTTTGCTACACTCCTTCATGTGTTCACTGCCAGGAAATCGAGCTTTGATCAGATTAGTACACCTGTGCAGCAGCTTGCCTATGCCTTGGCTCATGGGAGAAAGATAGATGTTGGACATCTCATCATACAAGAGCTATATGGGAGACTTGGTAAGAACACAGCCAAGAGAGGTACTGAAATTTTCTTTCCCCGCTTTATTCAATCAGTACTTAATTTTAAAAATGCTTCATTGATTGAATTGCCTGGATTAGATAAAAGTAAAATAGGCTATCCTAGGTCCATGACCAAACTTATTTTTGGTAACTTGGAGACTAGGAATGATGTGGATGTAAGGCTTAAAATAACTCCCCACATGGAGGGTTTGTTTAGGTCTTACCCCCACAACATGCCAATATTTGAGTCTAACTCTCAGTTAGCACAGCCTATGTGAGAAGAACATGAAGCTAACCCAAGGCTTACTAACCAACCCTCTCAGACAAACACTCTACCAAACACAGAGCCAACTGCATCATCCTCTCAAAAGGGTGATGTTAGTAAAAAGAAGAGAAAACAGGTTGCTTCTGAACCTTTAACCATCTTAACTGAAGCAGCCTTGGCTGTAGAACTAGGTTTAGGAGGTGAGCAAACTGAGTCACCTATCATTAGCCTAAAGAAGAAGAAGAAATCTAAAACCACCTCTTCAGTCACCCAAATGGCTGAAGTTGTAAAATCAGGGGCACACAGCTCACTAGATGTACCCTCTTGTAAGAACCCCAAATTTTGGATATAATTAAAACTTTTTATTAAGTAATGATAAAATGAGGAACAATGATTCCGACAACAAGGTCACCAGCTCTAATGAATGGTGGTTTCAAAGAACAATGATTGTAATGAATGGATATTGCTTTGGACAATGATTCTAATGCATTGGTATATTGTCAGAATAGAGTAATTCGATGGTTGAGGACCTAGATAAGAATAATCTACCATCCAGGAAGGAGCTAATGGATCCTTGAAGGGAAATGAGTACGTGCATAGTGTTTCCCATACGTGCATAGTATTTCCCGTACGTGCATAGTGTTTCCTGTACGTGCATAGTGTTTCCTGTACGTGCATAGTAATTTGGTGGATGAATAGTGATTTTGTAAGTTGGAAAACTTTTCACGCCACCCTATGTACGGGACGTGATATGGATGTTTCGAAGTCATATTAGTAATACGCGGAGGAAATAAGTGAATACAGAGACGATAGGAATTCAGAAATTCCAAATTCTTTTTCGGTATAATATTTGACCGGACAGTGGATTAAATATTATTATAATCCAAGAATTGAGATATTAACTTTGAGGATTTGATATTTTGGGATGTTATTATATTTGATTTAAGAATGAAGGTAGGAAACCACTGAGGCAGTGAAACAAGCGTTCTAGAAACCGCTAAAACGTTATAACGAGATTAATCAATAAAGCGAACGAATCCTAGATTACGGATTTAGTTCGTATCGAGATTAAATATCCTACATGGTCATCACGAGGATTATATTAAGGATTGGGGAAGGTATTATGAATATCGAGAAATTTCCCGGTAAACCCTAGAGGTGAAACTACTTAGTTATTCGTCCGAACGATCAATCGAAACGAGCAATAACCGGACAAAAGAAACAAGCAGTGGAAGCGAGAGTCATGCATAAGCCACTAGAAAATATCTAGCAAACCAAGTGATGACTCATGCAACTAGCATACTTAGAGATGAAACTAGTACTTAGCAAAAAACTAACTACTAGTTAGCATGAAATCAATCAATGATCAACACTTGTCCTTACCAAATACATCATCCAATGCATCATCACTTTAATAAAGTAGCTTGGATGAGATATTACCAAATACAAATCACTTTATGCATTATTTCAAGCCAACCAAGCAAGAACAACCAAAACACTCTCCATTTTTTTCATTCGGCCCTTTTTAATTCCAAAATCAAAAACCTACTTCCAACCATTGTTTAATCTTCAAATTTTTAAGGTGAGTTCTATATTTCATAAAACTAATCTCCTAGAAATTTCAAGTCCAAACTCCTTTGTTTCCATTTTCAAAAAAATCAAGAAAGTGGAGGATGAATAGTAACATCAAGAACAAAATTCTTGGTTTTCTTGATTTTTGGATGATCTAAGCTTGGTTAAGGATGTTCATGGACTATACAAGGATTAGCAATGTCTTTATCTACTCCAAGGAAGGTATAAACTTCAAGAACCCTAGTCTTTGATTTGAGTTTTAATGGAGTTTTGGATAAGTTTTGGTGATAATGTTGTTATAAGCATGTTTACATGATTATGTAGTTAGTTTGTTTGATTTAAGAGATGTGATGAATATGATGATATAATATGATGTTCCTGGACTTATGAGATTAGTATTATGAATGTAAGATGATTGGTATGCCCGGTGTGGCTTGGGTTGTTGATTACGATTTATGGAACGTCCGATTTATAGCCGTCGTAATGCCCGATTTTTGTTAACCTTAAGAAATCATATTTGACAGTAGCCATAAGTCACTGTCCAGTATCATGTTCTGCCATGGAAAGATAGATCATGTTATAAGCTTCGTTTTGATATAAAGATCATGTGAAACGGACTTACGGTTTAGGAATTATGGCCGATTCACTAAAAGACGTTCCAAACCGTAAGTACGAGTTCGTTATTAAAATTGAACCCTCGTAAAATATGTAAGTCAGTGGCGAATCTTGGTAATTAAATACTAGAGGTAAAAAGGAAGGTGTGAGAGAAAACCTCATGTGAAACGGATCGTTTTCCGATTTTATAAAAATGTTCGAATCAAAGTTAATCGCAAACGAACCCCTAAAAACCCGCTTGATTATAACTTCGGTAAAACACTTAGAAAACGGGCGATAAAACTCGGAGCATAATATTGATTTGTAACGATCGACTTTAGAACTTGTATGACTTAAGTATGTCCCAAGTGTAAGTACAATGACATGTCGTATTAACGAACGAATGTCGGGTCGGATCGATGATAAAAGGAATCCACTAAAAGGGGTATAACGAGATAACTCGAGAACGTGTTTCGATTTAAGTATAACTTAACTTTTAAGATGTTAAGTGATTAATCCCGAATGTCTTGGCTATTTATAGATCACCAAGCTGACCCGGGACCCGCTACCACTACCCCTTACCGTACTCGACTACCAGGCAAGTTTCAATTCCCTTCTTTTAGGCTGTTGTTGTGATTGAATATATATATATATATATATATATATATATATATATATATATATATATATATATATATGTTTTCTGTTGTACATATGCCATAGCATGCATGCCTACTTTCAAGTTATATCAATATGCTTGTTCCCTGATTGTTTATTGGCTTATAAATTAGACAGCTAACGTATCAATTATAAGCCGGTTATTGTAAGACCCTCAGAGAAGGGTGTATATATCTTATTCATCAACTATAGACCGGGAGTCAATATTTCTTGATATATCAAGGTTACCTCGAAGGAAAATATTTAAGTAAATATTTTCCCTTATTCGGGTGACGAATATTATTTGAATATTCGTTCAAGATTATTTATTTAACGATCCTTACTTCAAATAATTATTTGAACGTAACCATTCGACGAATAATATTTCTCAATATTCATTCAGAGTCGAATTGATTATCGATTATTATTTCGAATATTCTTCTAAAGATGAGACTACTAAATGAATATTATTTGGATATTCATTTAGAATATTATTTTATTAAATAAATATTACTTTTGAAAATTCATTTAAGATATTAATTACTTGATGAATATTATTTTAAATATTCATATGAAGCCTGATTTATTTATCGAATATTATCTCGAATATTCCTTTAGGGCTTGGATTACTAAATGAATAGTACTTGATATTCGTTTAGAATATTATTCATTAAATGAATATAATATTACTTTTTGAATATTCATTTAAATTCCTAATTAATTATGAATATTATTCCTTTCAGGCCCTATTAATTAATGAATATTATTTTGAATATTCATTTAAATATTTATTTATTCAATAAATATTCTCCTGATGTTTCACCAGGGATTATTTTGAGAAATACCCTGATTAAAGATATCCTTTAATATTCTTAAATATTCTTTAAATATTTTTAATTCAATAAATATTCTCTGAATATTTATTTCATACTTAGAATAACCTCAATAAGGTTTATCTTCTTCGATTATTACAGAAAATACCTCGGAGTCATATTATTATTAATCTTATATCAAGAAAGGTTCTCAGACATCATTCTTCTTTGAGTCTACCTCTCTATTAATAAGGGAACCTTACTTGGAAAATGTTATTTATCTTGTCGACTTCCCGGTCATAGAGTATTCTCTTCACTCGCAACTCGGGTGCTGTTGACTTATTAAGTCGTTGTTTACCTTCTCATCTTTCGAGGGGTAAGATTGTTGGAACAAGTTGATATTCGATACCAAGCCACAGCTTGGATGTTATTGGTGAATTTTCCTTTCCAACTAGATACGACTACCTTGTAGAGTCTTATCAACAAGTATTATACTTGGGGAAAGGGGGACGAACGTTACATTCAAAATCATGAATTCTATTTGAACTAGGAGTCGTGTAAGAGGCCGAGTAGCGCCGGTCCATCCCCTTTGGCCCAACCGTTGGCCGGGGAGAGCTAGTAAGGCGGTAGACAAGTAAAGCCGTCAGTTCTTCCTTCTACCGGTAGTAAATCTAATTTGAGCTGTACGATCTCGACTGATCATCAAGATTGGAACAGCGGGCGCGGTGAATACTCCCTCATTGGTTCATCATCCAAACTTATTTATTTCCTGCAACATGATTACTGTTGGCAGAGCTGGAAAAGTGTTCATAACTGGAATTGCAATCTTTGCATGCAAGTTCCTCTTTTTAATGACAATGAGAATATCACGCTTACTTTTGATGTAGCAAATATTTCTACAAACAAATACTTTAAGTTACCTTGTAACTTCATCGTTCATATTATACTGGCATCATTTCCGTAAATGCATGGCATATGGTTTGAAAGATACTTTTGAACTGTTATATTTTATCGTTCAGTTATATATTATTGTTGGTGGGCTATTGCTCACCCTTGCTTTATTATTATATCACAACAACAGCTAGACCAGATGACTCGCACAAGGCGCACTCGACGCGGGCGAGGACGATGAGACTACCAGAGCTGAAGAAGAAGCTATTGGTAGGATATATTTATTCTTTCAGTACCAAGAATATGGTCTAGTATGACTTATGTAAATGGATGGCAAAGAGTATGTATTTATATTGTAATTCTTTTGGATTGTAAGAACTCATAATGTGATTAATAAAAATTTGATTGTTACTCTGATTTCATCTCTGGGACTATAACGGGTGTGTTTTATATTGTTGTGTTGGGTCATAGAGACGTAATTATTTTATGTTAAGGAAAGTTCAATTGTGGTGGACAGAATTGGAAACCGTAACCACCGGATCCAGGACCCCGGATCTGGGGGGGTTACACCTCTCAACAGGGTGCATCTATAGAATCAAGCATCCTCCCCAATGCACCTATCTGTAAAGAGTCAGCACAAGGGAGTGATAAGGCTGGCACAACACTGAGCGGAGAGCACATCACAATTGAAACTCCCTCCATCTCTCAGGGGGAGTTGCCAAAATCTAATCTACAACACACTTCTCTTCCAAAATCTACCACTCATATTTCTTTGGAACCTGCAACTCAAGCAATTGAGGAGCAAGGCATTGATCATCAAGAATTCTTTTCTCTTGATGAGCCACGGAGATGATGTAGAAATACAGAAGGCTAAGATCATAGATGAAACTGAGAGGGATGGAAACGTAGATGCTTGGCTACAAGGAAAGAATGACATCTCTCTCTCAGAAGGTCTCCAGTACCTCAAAGAAGAATACATCACTTCACTAGGGTCCAATGCCAAATCTCTCACCCCTACTGATGTGTATGAAGCAGTGAATGACAGCTACAAGGGCATTCTGAAGGCTGCACACTACCTTGGCAAAGGTCTAAAGACAGAAGTTAATGAAGTGTGTTCAGCCACAACCAAGGAGGTGCATGAGATAAAGAGGACTTTTGATTCCAAATTCCCTCAATTGGAGACTGTAGTCAAGGACATTCTAGCCTGTAAGTCTACCTGCACCAAGATGGACAATGGTTTGGCTATTCTCAAGGATGCTGTCACAGGCCTAGGGCACAAATTCCAAAATCTCACTGATCAGACAACTGAAGCCAATGCCATGCTTAGGACCCTCTTTGCAAATCAATATGGAGACAAGCTGGTCACTGAGGTCCCTGTGCATGAGATGTCTAGGTTTGAAGTGCAGAGACTCAAAGAACAATCTCTGTCTGGCTTCAAATCCTCTGCATTGTTCAGCAAGGTAGATACACTTGAAAAGGAGGTAGCTACTCTCACTCAGTCTGATGCTTATCTTACAAACAAGGTACAGACTCTTACTGAGCAGTTGAACACTCAAGCCACCACCACAGTTGATGTTCTCCTGCATCAACAATCAATGTTGTCTGCAATGATGAAGCACATGGGTCTCCCTCTACCTGACGAATCTTCAACCCCAAAGGTCACTCCTACAGCATCTGTGCCTGACAACAAGCCTAAGGGGGAGAAGAGGACATCAAGAAACTCAAATACAAAGGGGGAGAAACCACCAGTAAAAGGCATCAAAATCATTGAAGGTGGTCATCAAAGAACTTCAAAATCTCTAACTCATGTGCCTGGCAAAGGAAAAGACAAAGTTGATGAGCCTCCCATTTCTCTGTCAGTTGTCACTCTACCAACTATGCACATCACTACTTCCAGTGGTCAAAAGCAATCTATTACAACCACAGTGGTTGCAGGGAGTATGCTATCTGACAGACCTCAAATCTCCATATCTAAGAGTGCCAAGCCAGTAGAAGTGAAGGTAGTGTTTACACTAATACACGCAAGCGTACGCGGTCACAAGTAATATATGAATAAGTCAAGTTCGTTCCCACAGAGATCTGGTTATGGTTTTAATTCAGTAGATGTACCTATGCAACAATGTATGGTTATTACTCACTGCTAAGACAAATAACAAATTTGAGTTTTAATTAACTAAACTAACTAAGATGCAAATTATCAACTAAGAATTAACTAACTAACGATAATTAAAATCAAATTACTTACGCAATATGAACCATGGAATCCTAACTTCAATACAAACTTCCTTTAGAGATCATGCCCTTTTATCAATACATGTGGTGGTTACGATAACTAATCGGACAACACGAAATAAGTATACGTTACCTTTCAGTACACGCACACCAATCTACACAATATCCACATAAGATAGAAATCATGCAGGCACCAATTATGCTTAGACCCTATATGTCTATAGAATTTGAAAACATAATGGTTGAAGATCAAGTATCCATAAGATTACATAAGGTAGTATGAGACGGTTAGAAACACACCACAAACATGAATAACATTCATGGACTTATGCTAGCATGGCAAGTTCTAAATCTAAAGATCCACTGTCGCTTCACTAAAGATTAACAAGATAGATGTTAGCTACGTATCTATATGAATTAAATACAACCCTGCAAGGATATCGCAAATTCACCACACATATATCAAGTTAAGCAATCAACATCTAAATTACATAAGTAAATCATTTAGAATCCCATGACAATGATTAGTTCATAATCGAACCTCTCGTCATCATGGGATCTGATGAAACCATGATAAAAACAAAGTATGAAAAGATACAAATAAAACTAAGTAATTGATATGTAATGGTGTGTGTTTTTTCTGTCCCCCAAGATGTGTATTTATAGCCCCAAGTGTCCTCTTCTCCAAGTAATTGCCTTCCTTGAGTTGGAATAGAAGATTAGCAAATTCCATCTTTGAATGAAATAGAATTGTAAATTCCATGTATAAGTCTGATTCTAGAAGGTTCTGGCCGCTCCAAGCAATTACCATAATGATTAGAAGTAGAATTTGTGGTAATTTCCTTGTTAAAATTGAATTTTGCAGGTTCTGGAAATTTTCTGGCGGTGCCCGGCGCGGCCGCGCTACATTTTAGTGTAATTCGGGCGCCCCAGCACTATAAACAATTTCTGAAATTTATCCAAGCGCGACCGCGATGCATTTTAGTGTATTTCAGGCGCGACCGCGCTGCTTAAAATTCTGACCATTCTGCCAAATTCAAGAAAATTCTCCAAGCTTCGCGTGGACAGCTTACGGGCCTCAAACGGACTTGTAGAACTCCAGATATGGCCAAAACAAAGTAGACTGCGCAACCTACCGGCAAATCCGAATTTCCTACAATTTGCTCATTTCTCTTCCGTTTTCTCTTCCGATTCTTTTGCCACTTCCCGTTCTTCAATTCTTGAATTATGAATCCTCATGGTAGCCTAGGGAAATTCACCATCCTTCATTCCAAAGCTCAATTTAAACTCCAAGACCAACGAAAATCAACAATCATAGCTGGCATTTTGCTAACCTGTATAGCTACACAAAACATATTAAAACACACAAATACTTGAGATACAAGCGATCAATTTAAGCCAAAATGAAGCGATCCAAGTGGCTAAAAATCCACTTATCACACCCCCAAACTTAAACCGATGCTTGTCCTCAAGCATAAATATAAAAATCTATCTACAATAACTAGTACCACTTCCGTAGGTGATCACGGTTGTATTTGGCATATGCATCAAGCGCTTTAAACCCCTAGACAGCCCTAGTGGACGAGTAAGGTCTCGTGAGGGCCTATAGTGAATGTACCCACAAAATCCAACTGACACAAACGACACAAACAATGCAATGCATGAATGCAACTAATATGAAAATGCAACAATCCCCTTCAAACTAACCAAAACCAACTAACAAGCAAATATCTTAGAGAATGCAACTAAATCCAAATAGAGCTCGACCAAGTTCCCGTATACTAACAATACATGAACAGAAACGTGCGTGTGTGCAATGCTCATCAGAAATACTCCCAAAACTAGGTCAAAAATCATACATGCTCTTCGTCAAGTCAATCACAGGTTTATAAATAGAATAGACTGTAGACACTTCATAACCTAGGAACACCTCCATCCTTATCCAAGGTAGATAGAAATTCATGCTTTATTACTAACTAGTACGACACATATATACAAGCATGCTTATTTAACCGTGCAATGGATGAGACCCCGAAAGGCTTATACAATAATACCCATGTAGCGAGCGTTGGGTTAGTGGATCCCAGACTATAAAAGCCTTAGGTCACTAGGCACAAAGTCCCCGCGAACTTAATTGCTCGAGTATTAAAGAGCTCACCCTGGTTAATTTTGCATAAAACAATTCACACTTTTGATTTTTTTCTTTTTTTCTTTTTTTCTGCTTTTCTTTTTCTCTTTTTTTTCCTATGCAATCTGGAATGAGAATTCTCAACTCCAACCCTAGACTACTCATATAAATATGAGCCGGCTACTAGCCATTTGACACCTAGCCATTATTGACAATTATTTAAAATTTAAGCATGAAATCCCTGTTTTCCCCCAAACTTAGACTTAAATGTTCTAGGCCATCAAGGGAATAACGAAAATTCTAACTATAATCAAGTGATTAAATCTCTAAACATCCAAACAAGCATGACCTCCACCTAACCCAAAAGCACCCAATGAGACTGTGTAATTAGTTTTGTTTCTGAAACACATAAGTCAATTTCATAGAAACTATAAGTCAACCCTCTACTCATCATTACCACACTGAATTAGACACCTACCTACCAATCAGAATTATCTCGTTCTACGGGATCATGAAATATGCATGCCATGCAAATGCAACTAATATGAACTCACATGGTATACGAAAACAAAAACAGAATGTCCTAAATGAAAGACACATAAATAACACGAACATATATGCATGAATTACTATTATTATGCAAACATGAAATCCTACATGAACACATAATACAACAAAAACTACTAATCCCTCAAACCATCACCCCCAAACTTAAAATATTCAATGTCCGCATTGAATGGAAGTAAATACGAGGGAAAGTAGAAAACATACCAGTATACAACAATGCTTGGGTTGCCTCCCAAGAAGCGCTTCTTTAACGTCAATAGCTTGACGTTACTTCCAAACCTCCATTAAGGATGATAATAGTTTGCCTGGTCCTCTCTTCGTGAGACTTCATCGTCATCACGACAACACACTTTCTGCCCCTTCTCCTCGCTTGGCCTATTCGTGTAACAACTATGTCCTATTCCAATGCCTTCATCGGTTGACCCAAAATATGTCAATTTGTAGAACAACACACACTCGCGGGCTTCGGTTGAATATAATGGAGGAGGGTAAATGTAAGTTGCTGAAGCCTTTGGTTTCTCAAAGAGAACTTCCTCCATTGGCTCTAATGCGCTACCTCCATCTTTACACTTTGAGTCAAGTAGAGGACCTGCATCTTTCCCATGTTCTTCAGCCTCTTGGTACGCACATACCAATTTTTGAAATTTGTGCAGCTCATCAGTGTCTATCCCAAATAGTGCCCTTTCCAAATCATCCACCATCCTAACATGATCAAATTCCTCACATGGCTTGCGAATGCTCACCTCACCTTGGAATTTGTCTTTCTCAATTAAGCATGCAGCACCTTGCTCCAAGTCACAGTTACTTTCTGGAATTGCCTCTTGTATGAATTGTTGTTTCTCTTGTTTCACAGCACTCACAGCTCGAGCAACTAGAATCTCCAAAGATTTGATAGACTTCTCACTACTCTTTACAAGCATCCTAAGCTCCTCCATAGTAGGAACCTCATCTGACTGAAAAGTAGGAGTAGGTTGCTGATGTTGAAACTCTTCACTTCCAAAGAAATATGTCATATCTGGAACATCTTGCTGGTACTGTTGAGGATGGTATGGAAAATATGGTTGTTCCTCATAAGTGACATATGGATCAACTCCTTCGTAGTAACAATATTGTGAGGGATCATGAACGCCGAAACACCGCTCACATTGATAAGGCATGGATGTCCTCGAATATGCCCACCATGGCAACTCCTCGCATGCCATCTTCAAAAACTCAAGTACCTGAAAACACCGAACTAAACAAGATAGATAAGAAAAACAAATCTGAGTCAGTGAATTCTAACGACCACTATTGACAAGCATATAAACCAAAAATAAAACACCGATGATCCCCGGCAGCGGCGCCAAAAACTTGTTTACACTAATACACGCAAGCGTACGCGGTCACAAGTAATATATGAATAAGTCAAGTTCGTTCCCACAGAGATCTGGTTATGGTTTTAATTCAGTAGATGTACCTATGCAACAATGTATGGTTATTACTCACTGCTAAGACAAATAACAAATTTGAGTTTTAATTAACTAAACTAACTAAGATGCAAATTATCAACTAAGAATTAACTAACTAACGATAATTAAAATCAAATTACTTACGCAATATGAACCATGGAATCCTAACTTCAATACAAACTTCCTTTAGAGATCATGCCCTTTTATCAATACATGTGGTGGTTACGATAACTAATCGGACAACACGAAATAATTATACGTTACCTTTCAGTACACGCACACCAATCTACACAATATCCACATAAGATATAAATCATGCAGGCACCAATTATGCTTAGACCCTATATGTCTATAGAATTTGAAAACATAATGGTTGAAGATCAAGTATCCATAAGATTACATAAGGTAGTATGAGACGGTTAGAAACACACCACAAACATGAATAACATTCATGGACTTATGCTAGCATGGCAAGTTCTAAATCTAAAGATCCACTGTCGCTTCACTAAAGATTAACAAGATAGATGTTAGCTACGTATCTATATGAATTAAATACAACCCTGCAAGGATATCGCAAATTCACCACACATATATCAAGTTAAGCAATCAACATCTAAATTCCATAAGTAAATCCGTTAGAATCCCATGACAACGATTAGTTCATAATCGAACCTCTCGTCATCATGGGATCTGATGAAACCATGATAAAAACAAAGTATGAAAAGATACAAATAAAACTAAGTAATTGATATGTAATGGTGTGTGTTTTTTCTGTCCCCCAAGATGTGTATTTATAGCCCCAAGTGTCCTCTTCTCCAAGTAATTGCCTTCCTTGAGTTGGAATAGAAGATTGGCAAATTCCATCTTTGAATGAAATAGAATTGCAAATTCCATGTATAAGTCTGATTCTAGAAGGTTCTGGCCGCTCCAAGCAATTACCATAATGATTAGAAGTAGAATTTGTGGTAATTTCCTTGTTAAAATTGAATTTTGCAGGTTCTGGAAATTTTCTGGCGGTGCCCGGCGCGGCCGCGCTACATTTTAGTGTAATTCGGGCGCCCCAGCGCTATAAACAATTTCTGAAATTTATCCAAGCGCGACCGCGATGCATTTTAGTGTATTTCAGGCGCGACCGCGCTGCTTAAAATTCTGACCATTCTGCCAAATTCAAGAAAATTCTCCAAGCTTCGCGTGGACAGCTTACGGGCCTCAAACGGACTTGTAGAACTCCAGATATTGCCAAAACAAAGTAGACTGCGCAACCTACCGGCAAATCCGAATTTCCTACAATTTGCTCATTTCTCTTCCGTTTTCTCTTCCGATTCTTTTGCCACTTCCCGTTCTTCAATTCTTGAATTATGAATCCTCATGGTAGCCTAGGGAAATTCACCATCCTTCATTCCAAAGCTCAATTTGAACTCCAAGACCAACGAAAATCAACAATCATAGCTGGCATTTTGCTAACCTGTATAGCTACACAAAACATATTAAAACACACAAATACTTGAGATACAAGCGATCAATTTAAGCCAAAATGAAGCGATCCAAGTGGCTAAAAATCCACTTATCAGGTAGTCACTGAGGCCAAGCTACAAGAAATTGCAAACTCAAATGTCTATCATGATGATGCATTTTTGGAGTTTCTGAAAGTCTCAAGAGAACAGGCTGGTGATGCTTTATCATATCATGGGAGTTTGAAGAGTCAGATTGACTTTCTCACTATAGTACCAAGGAGAGTTGATGGCCTATGGCTCAAAGAGATAATGATGGTAGGAAAGAATAAGATATGGCACTTAATCATCAACACTCTACAGGGTCTAAAACACTCAGAAGTGGATGTGTTCCTTGGAATGATTGAAAAGAAGGATGAAAACTGCAAGAGTCTCTTTGAAGAGTTAAGGGATGGTCAACCAGCAAGGCTACCTGAAGTATTCACAAATCCTAGAACCATCATCTATCAGGCTGCAACAAGAATTGATGATATCAAGCAACTGGTCATCCCTAAGCATCTAATTCCTCAGAACAAATCTCTCATTATTGCCACCATTGAGCAGCTGAACAAGAAGAAGGGTTTAAGAACAGCAGAAGAATTGGAAGCTATATCTTATCTTAGGTCATACAATGCAACTGGCATTGTACCCGAATCTGCTAAGTTCAACCCTAGCAAGGATGGTGATCAAGACAAGGATGGAGACAAAAGTGATGGAAGGAGAAGACATCACAGGAGTGATAAGGGTGATGAAGATAAAAAGAAGAAGAAGGATGGTAAGGAGAAGAAGAATGATGATGACCAAGGTAAAGTCTCTGAGAGGAAGAGTGGAAGACAGCAAGCCTTAGGCATTGCTGACAGTAACCTCACCACATCACAAGACTCTAAGTCTAGGATGAATACTGTTAGTAGTGACCTACCAAAATCTACATCTATGGCTTCTGCAACTGTCTTGCCTCCTCAAGAAGAGAAGAAGATTCAAGTCAAGAAACCATCTGTATATTTCAAAAAGCAAACTGCTAATGGAATACTACAATGGTCCACAAACAAAGGTCACATGCTACTGCCAGGCAACCATGTTAAAAGGATCAAATTCAAACAAGCTGCAAGGAAACCAAAGCTATCCAAATCAAGGACTCTGACAATCTATCCAGGCTTAAAACTCCAACCACTAGATGAAGATTTTGATGAAGACCAACTGCAACTCTTACAAGCTCAAAGAATCTACCATGTTGCCAATGTTGATAACTGCCTTGAGATCAAATATACTGATGGAAGGGAGGTGAAATTCAAACAAGGAGGATGTCAACACTGGGGCAAGCTACATGACATAGAAAGAATCATTGCATTGTTGAGCTCAGAAGATAAAGTGGAAAGAGTATGAAAGCTGGAGCTAATTGATTTTGTGAAGATGAAGAGAGATCATGAGGAGAGAATCAGAAAAGAGTGTCTTGAGAAATGGCTAGCAAGGGAGAAAGAAATTGAGAGACTGGAGATTGAAGCAGAAAAGCTAAGGGCAAAGGGATTGTGTAGAGTTCAGTTTAAACCCTATGTGGTGAAGTATAGGAGGAGAAATGGGGATCAGGTCCACATCAGAATGAATCTACTCAACCACTATCCTGCAAACATTCTGAAACCAGTACTTGAAGATTTCAAAGACTCAATTTTGCTTGAAGAATTGGATGCTATGGCAGAAATAATAAAAGCTATGGATGAGAATACAAGGAAGGAGAAAGAAAGAAGACAGAAAGCATATGATGATTTGCAAGCCAAGGCTATGGAAAGGGAAACAAATGACAATGGCTAGTACTTCATCATAGGCTGTAAGATTACTCACCCTGTAGTTCTATCCACATTGCTAATCGAAATTTATACATGTACTGTCAAGTTTTATCTTTATGTATGTTAGGCTTGTTATCAGACATGAAATTGTGACTAAGGGTCTTACTCACAATTTGGGGGAGATTGTTAGTCACAGAGGCATGCCTGAATACATCTAATAACAAACCTAAGTATGTGTAATGCTATGCATTACCTACATGACCTCTTAACTGAGGGAACCTCTAGTTGTAGAGTTTCTATTTGTTCTGTACTTGTAATAGGCATCAAATCCTAGTTGTGTAACTGTACTTATAAAGTCAAGAATAATGCTTGAAAGAAGTTCCAAGGTTCATGCCTCAAGCAAGGAGATAAAGACTGCCAAATAATCACAGTTGGGATTTGAAGAAATGGAGAATTTTCCTAAGTACCAATTCGAGAAGTACATTTGTCTATTTGAGAAGTCTAGCATTCGAGAAGTCAAAGATTCAATATCTCATAAGACACTATTCGATATCTCTGAATACACTGTTCGATATCTCATTCGATATCTCAGAGATTCGATATGTCTATTACTCTATTCGAGAACTCATGGAGTCAACAAGTTAAAGCATCATTCGAGTTCTCTAAGAGTCAACAAGTCAATGCTCTATTCGATATCTCAAGGATTAAAGAAGCTATTCGACATCTTAGGGATCCGATATGTCAAAATGCTCTATTCGATATCTCAAGGAGTCCCAGAGAAAAGAGCTATTCGAGAAGTGATTCGATATGTCAATATAACTCTATTCGAGAACTCAGAGTTATCGATTAAGTCAACTTGAGTTCTCGAATCAATCACTTAGCCACTTCTCGAATACATTCTTGGAGACAAAATACTGAAGAATTTTACAAGTCAGAAACCTGCAACAAGCCAAGACGCTTTATTTGACTATGTACTATAAAGCACATTGGAAAGCCTACAAAGAAGCTTGGAGAGATAAGACAAAGGGACAAGGAGCTAAAGAAGTGGATCTGAACAGGCTTTGCAAAGTCAAATCTGTAGCCGTTTGGACTCTTACTCAAATGAGATAGACATCCTGGAAAGTAGTTTATTTTACCTACCTTATTTGTAGTAAGTAGGTGTATCCATGTCTATAAGGATAAAGCCTTACTTCCTTAGCAGATAAGTTTTTATAGATAAGATCAGAAGAAATATCTCTCTGAGAAAAACGAAGCTGAGAATACTCTCATTTGTATTCACAGATTGTAGCAAAATCTTTATCTAATAAAATATTAGATTAAAGTGATATTGTGTTGTGTTTGTCTTTCTTATCTGCACTTACATATCTCACATACTCAACACATATCTTGTTGCAAAGATTCAAGAACAAAGAAAAGTTCAAGAATCCATTCACCCCCCCTCTGTATTCTTTTACTGTATTCAATACTCAACAATGATGACAGAGGTGAATCTCGACATGGAAGTATTAAAGGTAAAGGAAAAGAAATAGACGCTGATACTGATAAATCTAGTCATAGATTTAAAGGAAAGCAAAATCAGTCAGTGTCTGCATCAAAATAGTTTGAATTCTTCTAAGTACCAGATACTATATCTACATCTAAATAAAGGAGGTACTTAACTTCATGCACATGGAAATACTAAAATTCTATTCTCGTTGAATTGTTAAATTTTTTGACATCAACAACTCAGATTTATGCTTTAGATTTTAAAGCATAAATAGGGGGAGATTATTAGGAATAATTCATGAGTTGTGATGTTTAGAATAGAATTTGCATATACTTCTTGTAATATCCTGATCTTATAAAGGATTTAGCACTTTGTATGGGATATATAAGTTAGAAAGTAACTGTAGAGTTTTAGTCAGGAATAGTGCGTCACGGACTATATTTAAGGAACTATGGACAGATCCTGATACGTCAAGTCAAATCCTGATGCTATGATTAATTCCTGATGAAATGATCAGATCCTGATGATGATGTAATCCTGATATCAGATATAATTTTGATGAAGTCATTATGGATGCTGTGGAAACTGGAAAGTGCTATCTTTTAGGATTGGTTATATCAAAAACAGTAAGGAGTATGCGTGGAGGAAAAGGATTAAGCTATTGGAGGAAACTATCAACTAGAAGACAGAATCCTACTATTAATTAATTATTTCTTTCTGTTATTAGTTGATAGGTAGCATTATAAATACTCTCTCATTATCATTGTAATATGTGTGCGATCGAGAGTCTGTATTAACTTGTGTGTTAAGGTTTTTACAGAGAGAGATTTGTATTGAGGGCAGCTGCTAAAGGTATTTGTACACTTTTGGTAGAGTTTGTATTTGATCTTATTAATACAAGCAGGTTGATTTATTCGTTTGTTCTTGTTTATTTATTCCAGCAAAAATCAGACACGATTATATAACTTGTATTCAATCCCCCTTCTACTAGTTATTCGGGTTAACAAATTGATTAGACTCAAGTTGTCAGGCTTAAATGATTTTGGAACAAGTTACATAATATTTACTTTTTATTCTTTCTAAATGATTTGTCAGGATTAGTCTAGGACACCGTGTAATCTCTTTTGCATGTGTTAGTGTGTTTAAAGAGGTGTGACCTTTTGCTTAACCTTTCACCTGTTTTAACCCCTAGTTAATAGTCACGTCTTTTAGACTTCTTGGCTTATAAATAGGCAGGGGTGGGGATCACTTAGACTCACATTTTTATAAAACACCCTCTTCTCCTTCTTCTTTTCTCACGATGACAAGGAGTATTTTGAGAATGTCCGTGGAAGAATTTGAGGCCTTGCCTTTTTACGAAAAGGTGCTGGACCAACACGAGAAGCTTGACGAGCTCATCGCTGAAGAGGAGCGAGTCATTGCTGTTATGCGAGCAGCTTTGGCAGCTCTCCAAGCACGCAGCCGGTGGGACTCAGGCAACGGCCCGTCACCAGCAGCCTAGTTAGGTGTTTAGGTTGGGGTTGGGGGGAGTTGTTTTTATGTTTATGTTTAATGTTTTTATCAATGGTCTTTTCGACCATCTTTGTAATTTTTTTTATTTATTAATGAAATGATCTTTTTGCTTATCTATATTATGTCTCCTTTGTTGATAAAATCTGCTGCATGACATATGTTTACTCTGCATGTTTCTGCAAATGGTTTTTACTATTAAAATAATGTTCGATCTAATTAAACAAAGAACACTTAGATAAAATAGTTTGGTTTGTGCCTAATTCACCTAAGTTTGTTAATAACCTAACCTTTATGGATTAGTAAGATTAACCTGACTTATTCTTAATTCTGATTTGCTAAGCGATTAAGCACACATTTCATTAAGTTAACCTTAATTTAATCAGTTTATTTCGAATCTATTTGACACAAACTCACTAGATCTGTTGTTTATCTCAAGACCTTTTCATGGTATTTTAATTCTAATTAACATATTCATCTAATCAATCAGTGAGCTATAATGGCTACACAGTTGCATATTCATTTCCTACTTACAGTATTTTCAAGGACTTGAATTATCGATAGAGGACGATGATAATGTGTTGATGTTTCACAAGAAAACTTGGTTAACCCATCTACCAGGTTCTACAATTCTATAATTTGCCATGTGTAAAACACCTAGAATTAATATTAAAGTCAAAAATAACTATTTTGGGCTCTGCTTAAACAGGACTAATTAGTTAATCTTGAACACATGAATTGGTAACTTTTCTTTGCTAATTGAACTCTGATTTAAGTTGACTAATTAAGGCATTAGGTTCAATTTAACGGATTTGCAGATACTTAAATGAATATCCTTGGTTATCTCTGCAAAATTGTTTCTTTTCCTAAAGTACAGCTTCAAGAACATTGTCAACTTAACTCAAGAAGCCAAGGGTGTCACTTACTGCCAAGAGAATAAACCTTCATAAGAGGAAGACTCTTAAGTTAATACACCTAGCCCAGGTACTGAGTTCCATCTTATCAGCATTTTTTTTTCTTTTCTGTCCTAAAATATTTCCTTACTAAGTTGAAATGAGAATTACTGGAATGGCCCCCAGATTCTCTACCCAATCAGCACACCATATATTCACTTTTTACCATCTTTAACCCCCTCTACAGTTTCTCAACAAACTGTAGTTGACAAATCTTTTATATCTTAACTTGAGGGGAGTGAACAGGAGGAAAGTGAGGGTGAGGGAAGTGGTGAACATCAAGAAACCACAAGAACAAGGAAGGTAATGGTGTGAAAAACCAGCCTAGCCATCCTATGTCTTCCCAAAAAGGCATAGTGACTAAAAAGGACATCCACATTTCTAGTTTCAGTCTCTTAACAAACTTTAACAATTGAATCAAGTTCCCAATCGAGAACACACTCAGTGAGGGTAAAGGACCTTGTTGTCCAACCTTCTCATACTTGTCTTTTAGCCAAATGTTAGTACAAGTTGCAGGGACACAGGGGAAGCACACATAAACTACTCTTAACTATTTCTCAAATTCAGGTTGATGAATCTTTTGTAAATGAAAGGATTCAGCCCCATTCATGGATACCTAATTTGTGATAATGTAGCACTTCACCACACACACCAAACACTCTTGATTCTTCATCTTATTTCATGAAGAATCCAACACTCAACTCTGAGTTCTCTAAGCTCTTAACAGGGTAGTTTGTTGAATTCTTAGTTCTCTTCTTGTACATCAATGTTCTATACCCATAATTCTACAATCTTTATGGAATCATTGTGTTCTTTTCTAGGATTGAGGGAAGGGAGTGAAAAACAGGAGAGGCCTGGTTGCTCCAGGGCAAAAGGTGAGTTTGTGTGCAAGAGTGGTCTCCTATTTCTTCCAGGAGAGCAAAAGGAGAGTTTGAGTACCCATTTAGTAAGGGAAGGTGAGTTGTGTGAAGTGAGCCAGGATGAGATCCTGATGCAAAAATAGAGAGATTAAGAGAGAAGTTTTTTTTATGCAGATTCTAGCTTCTCATCCCTCTGAATCTCGACCTTACTACATCACTATTCTTATTGATAACAAAAAAGGGGAGAAGGAACTTCAGAATTTTTCAATAGATAAAAAGGGGAGAAGGTTCAGTACTTTTATCCTTTAGGGGGAGAAGGTTCAGAAACTTTTTGTCCATTATCAAAAGGGGAGAAATTTGTAGGATAAAGCCAAAGCGGGAGAAGTGACATTTCTCACCAAAGAAGAAGAGACCTTCAAACCAACCAGCAAGTGGAGGAACAGAACAGTCTCTCAGAATGGATGCTATACACAGGGGGAGCAGTTCTAAGTTCTCAAAGGAGGTGAGTAGTATAGGCCAGAAATTGTGTCATGGAATTTTGATCAATATTTTATCTCCTAGTGAAAGAAAAATCTGAAGAGTGGTTTTTGTTATCATCACTCTCTGGATTTATGTTTTTTGCTGAAGACATAAATAGGGGAATATCATTGAGACATACATGTCTATAGATGATGATAACAAATACCACAAGGAAGAAAATGAATCTAGGAATCGACGCTGACAAATAAATTAGGAACCTAACTAAAATGCAGATCAACTAAAGCTACAGCTTGTGAAAGGAACTCTGCAAACAGTTAGAGAGTATTTCTGCAACAAGCCATGAGATGCTACAATCAAGTATCTGTAATCAGAAGAGAGCTTGCTATAACCATGCAAGTAAATTCGAGAAGTCAAGAAAAGAAGAGTTCGAGAAGTCAGACCACTGCTATAACTCTATTCGAGTTATATTAGACTTGGTGGATTCGAGAACTCTACAAAATGGGTTATTCGAGAAGTCCCAGTTCGAGAAGTCAGGCTGCTATCGCTATTCGAGAAGTCTACATTATAGGCTGTTCGAGAAGTCTACAAAATAGGCTGTTCGAGAAGTCATTCAAGAACTCAATAAAAGGGAATATTCGAGAAGTCAACATTCAAGAACTCAAAATCCATCAGTTCGAGAACTCGGCCTGGTTTCTCAGTAATGCCAGAGTTCTCTAATGGAACATATCGAATGGAGATTAAACCCATAATTACTTTGCAACCCGTGACTTATTGACAGTGATCAATTACACAAAGGATGTTACGAGTTGGGAGTCAAATTGTAAATATTTGAAGGCTCAAACTCTTCCAAGTGAAAACTGAAATCAATCACTATTTATTCGACTGCAAGGGCAAGAATAAGAGTGGAAGCAACCTCCAACATGATTACATTACTACTGAAGAATTCAAAGGATATCTTGATGAATGCATAAGGATCGGCTATTTTATCTGGAAAGTTCAAGCACAGCTCAATAAGTAGAAAAGCTTATTGACTTTTGAAAAGATTATCTTTTTGATAAAGCTACTTTTCAGAGATGAAGATTCAAATCAAAAAGATCTTTTGCATAAAGCATCACATGGGCTTGGAAGCTAAGTCAATTCAAGAACTTAGTAACTTATGAAGAAAGAAACATACACGGACTTGAAGCATGCAGGTGTTGGTGTATACTGAAAATATTTATTTAAAGTATATCATTTATTTCTGGCCCAGTTTTATTGAGAATCATTTAAATGTTTACATGCTGTCTAATATTATATATTGTGGACAATCTAGTATCAAATGGGATATAGAATATTAGATTGTTAAATACGGTTTATATAATATAATAAGGTTCACAGCACAGGTGGTATTGGACAATCCACTGGTATGGTTGTAGTACTATTTAGAATAGTTTATATTGACTATTAAATAATACTAGTATACTTTGTGTATATTGAACAGGATCGAATTTAGAATTGTTCCCTTATACTGATTAAGAAGGTGAACTAAGATTCTATGTTATTATTAATACTTAGGTTCTTAATCCGGATATAATAATTGACACGTGTATATTATTTACATGCTTTGATTTATATATGAAATAATTCTTATGAATTAAATCATTATATTTTGGGTGATGGAATAATATATATGGTGGATATTATTTATTAAAGGAATCCATGTCATAATAATATTCGGGTTAATGATGTCCCCTTGAAAGCTCAAAAAGATTTAATTATGTGAAACCCTGCAGGTGGATTTTTTCCGGCATAATTAAATAAAGGTTGAGTGGATGGTCAAGGATAAAAAATATTAATTAAATGAATTATCAGTAATTTATTTAATTAATGGACATGCAATATTTTAAACATGGGGAATTTGATAAGCAAATAATATTGGAACCGAATTAATTAATTAAATTACGGTATTAGGAAAGGTAGTGCAAATATTAATTCTTTAGTGGAGTGAATTAATATTAAATGACATTGGGCTGGGCTCGGAATGTCATTGGGAGGCCTAACCTAATTATCCATGATCCCTATTGTAGCCCTATATATATTCTTATTCTCTTCTTGCTAGGGTTGGTCAAGAAATTTTGTAGCCACCCAGGAGCAAGAAGAGAGGTTAACTTGAAAAGACGAAGGCCACACTTCGCTCAAGGGAATTTGGGAATACAATAGAAGAGCGTGGAATCAACCATTAACAAGGTGACTTTTCTATTCGTACTCATTAATTTATTGTATCATAAATCGCAGGGCCACGATCTGATTGTCCCAACAATTGGCATCAAGAGCTAGGTTCAATGGTTCCGCGATTTTCGATACGATGTCCATGTCGTAATTATATATGCATGTATATAGTGGTAGGCTTGTATATTCTATTTTGCAGGTTGTTATCCACTATTATGGCCATGTATATTTTAATTATGTGTTTGGATCCCACGTGGTTTAATCATGGTTAATTTTTGTTTGATTTCCACGTGGTTTATCGTGGTTGTTGATAAGTGGATTTTATATCCACTTGGAGCGTTCCATATCGGCTTAAATTGATTGACTTGGTCTCAAGTTTGCTGTATTTTTGATGTGTTTTGTGTAGTTGTGCAGGGTTGTAGCTATTGGTTAGTGTTAGTGTTTATAATCGATATTAGAGTGGAATTAAGCATTGGAATGAAGATTGGACACTTGTGTTACGCTACCAAGGAGTTATATGTGTCATGGTATTGAAGATGTTAGCTAATGCAAAAGAACGGAGGAGAAAGGAGCAAATTTTGTGTAAAATTCGGATTTTCTGGATAGGTTGCGCAGTCTTCACTGTTTTGGCCATATCTGGAGTTCTAGAAGTCCGCTTTCAGTGATCTTACAGCTCACGCGAAGCCTGGGAGATTTTCTACAACAATGGTCAGATTACAGGCACAGGGAGCATGCAGTTATGATAAGTGGATTTTATATCCACTTGGAGCATTCCATATCGGCTTAAATTGATTGACTTGGTCTCAAGTTTGTTGTATTTTTGATGTGTTTTGTGTAGTTGTGCAGGGTTGTAGCTATTGGTTAGTGTTAGTATTTATAATCGATATTAGAGTGGAATTAAGCATTGGAATGAAGATTGGACACTTGTGTTATGCTACCAAGGAGTTATATTTGTCATGGTATTGAAGATGTGTTAGCTAATGCAAAAGAACGGAGGAGAAAGGAGCAAATTTGTGTAAAATTCGGATTTTCTGGATAGGTTGCGCAGTCTTCACTGTTTGGCCATATCTGGAGTTCTAGAAGTCCGTTTTCAGTGATCTTACAGCTCACGCGAAGCCTGGGAGATTTTATACAACATTGGACAGATTACAGGCACAAGGAGCGTGCTGAACAAATTCGCGCGTGCATCTCCTTGTGAAGCAAAGCTCAAAAATTACTATTTTGTCCTTTTTTCTAATTCTAATTGTATTTTAGGTAGTTTCTTGCACCTAAATTGAATTAAAATTGTATTTTAGGGTGTTTCCTTATTGGGCAAGACTTCTAGAGCCTATTTAAACACATCCTATCATTGTAATTTGTATCACCATTACATATCAATTACTTAGTTTTATTTGTATCTTTTCATACTTTGTTTTTATCATGGTTTCATCAGATCCCATGATGACGAGAGGTTCGATTATGAACTAATTGTTGTCATGGGATTCTAACGGATTTATTTATGGAGCTTTATTATCTTGATTACTTTAAAGATCTGTGTGTAATGTATATCTGATATCCTCGTATGGTTGTGCTTAGTTGTTAGATGCGTAGCTAACATCTAATTTGTTAATCTCTTGTGAAGTGAAAGTGGATCTTGAGATTTAGAACTTGCCATGCTAGCATAGGTTCATGATTGTTTATCAACATGATTCGTAGTATGAGATGAAAATACTTATATTGCCCTGTGTGATCTTTATGGATAACTTGTTCTTCAACCGTTATATTTTCAAATTCTATAGACATATAGGGTCTAAGCATAATTGGCCTATATTCATCTTCTATCTCTTTTGTGGATGTATGTTTAGTTTGGTATACGTATGCTGACAGGTAGCGTGTACTTGTTCCGTGTTATCCAATAAGATATCATAAATATTGCATATAGTGATTAAAGGCATCAGATCTAAGCGAAGTATTTAATGAAGTTAGGATCCCATGTTACTCTTGTAGAAGTAATTCGATACCAATTCTCGTTAGTTAGTTAATTTTTAGTTGTTAATTTACTTCTTAGTTAATTTAGTTAAATAAAACCCCAATTTGTTATATGTCTTAGCAGTGAGTAATAACCATACATTGTTGCATAGGTACAATAACTGAATTAAAACCATAACCAGATCTCTGTGGGAACGAACTCGACTTATTCATATATTACTTGTGACCACGTACGTGTAATACCCCCAGATCCGAGGTCCGGGATCCGGTCGTTACGGTCTCCAATTCTGTCCACAATACTTGAATTTACCTTAACATAAAATAATTTACATCTTTATGACCCAACACAACAATATAAAACACACCCGTTATAGTCCCAGAGATGAAATCAGAGTAACAATCAAATTTTATTAAACACATTATGAGTTCTTACAACCCAAAAGAGTTACAATATGAATACATACTCTTTGCCATCCATTTACATAAGTGATACTAGTCCATATATTTGGTACTGAAAGAATGAATCTATCCTACCAATAGCTTTCTCTTCAGCTCTGGTAGTCTCATCGTCCTCGCCTGCATCGAGTGCGCCTTGTGCGAATCATCTGGTCTAGCTGTTGTTGTGATGTATTAATAAAGCAAGGGTGAGCAATAGCCCACCAACAATAATATTTAACTGAACGATAATATATTAAAGTTCAAAAGTATCTTTCAAACCATATGCCATGCATTTACGGAAATGATGCCAGAATAACATGAACGATGAAGTTACGAGGTAACTCAAAATGCATATATTGGTGGGATTATCTGCTATGTCAAAGATAAGCCAGATATTATCATTTATCATATAAAGAGGAACTTGCAAGGAAAATATTGCAATTCCAGTTATTAACATTTTTCGAAGTCTTACAACCTGAAAGAAGTCTCTTCGATACGTGTTGTGGAAGACACCGTCAACCTGAAAGAAGTCTCTTCGATACGTGTTGCAGGGAATTCCCAATTTGGGAGATGAACCAATACTGGAGTTATCACGCGCTAGCTGTCCCACTCCCTGATGATCAGTCGGGGATGGTACAGCCCAATATAGTTTACTACCGGTAGAAGGAAGAACTGACGGCTCCACTTGTCGATTGCCTTTAATAGTAACTCCTTGGCCAATGGTTAGGCCTTGTGATGGACCGCACGACTCGGCCTCTTACACACGACTCCTAGTTCGAATAAATCCAAAGCATTGAAACGTAGAGTTTGTCCTCCCTTCCCCAAGTGAAATACTTGTTGATAAGACTCCACAAAGTAGTCGTATCTAGTTGGAAGGGAAAATTCACCAACATTTCCCAAGCTTTTGCTTGTTAATGGATATCAATTTGTTCCAACAATCTTACCCCTCGAATGATGAGAAGGTACACACAGACTTAATGAGTCCATAGCAACCAAGTTGCGAGTGAAAAGGATAAATTATGAGATTTATGGCCGGGAAGTCTACAAGATAAATAACATTGCTCAAGTAGGTTCCCCTATAACATGGAAGTTTGAGCGAGCATTTAAATCGTTTTAAGATAGATTTAAATGAAAACAAAGAGTTGGGAACCTTTCCGTGATAAAATAGTCGTAAAAAGACTCCGAAATATTTTACATAATATTTGGAGGTGACAGATAATCTCCAACTAATATAAATCATTTTTAAAAAGAATTTAAAAGATTTAAATAAATATTCCAAGAATATTTATTAACTCAATAATAATTACGGAATATTATTAAATTAAAATATAGTTCGTAAGTAATCCTCGAATGAATATATGGAATTATTTACTAAATAAATCCCTCCTTAAATGAATATTCGAAATAATATTCATTAAATAATTAAACTCCCATAAATGTTTAAAATAATATTCAATAAATAAGTCAATCCTTAAATGAATATTTGAAAATATTATTCATTTAATAAATAATCTTCTAAATGAATATCCAAATAATATTCATTTAGTTATCAAAACTTTAAAGGAATAATCGAAATAATATTCCTTAAGTAAATAGAACTTCCAATGAATATTTTAAAATAATATTCATCAAGTACATAAAACCTTAAATGAATATTCGAAAGTAATATTCATTTAATAAATAACATTCTAATGAATATCAAAATAATATTCATTAAATAATCAACTCTAAATGAATATTCGAAACTAACATTCATTTGATATCTCTCGACTGAGATAATACTCGAATAACATTCCTCGAAATATTTACAAGTAATTGATACTTTATGGAATATAAATAACGTTTAACAATAACATTCCTCAGATAAATAATAATCTGTCGTTGGAATCCCTCCGGGTTTCCACGACTATCTATATCTCAAAATACCGACTCCCGGTCTATATTTAGAATGAATATCATATGCCCTTCGCTAAGGGTCTTACCAGAACAATCCGGCTTATCACTGATAATTCGTATCTGGTCTATAAGCCAATATCAATTCAGGGAACAGGTATCATAATATAATTTGACAATAGGCATGCATGCTATGGCATATGTAAAATGGCAATCACATATATATATTATCACAACAACAGGTTCAAAGTTTTGAACACTTGCCTGGTAATCGGGTGTGGGTGGATATAGCGTGTCCTGGGTCTGCTGGATGATCTATAAACAGTCAAAACATTCGAGATTAACAACTTAACACATTTTAAAAGTCTAGGTATAAACTTCACTTAAATCGAAACACGTTTTCGAATTATCTCGTTATACACCTTTTAGTGTAACTCTTTTTATTACTGATACGATCCAACATTTGTTCGTTATTACGACATGTCATCGTACCCACACTCGGTATATACTTAAGTCGTATAAGTTCTAAAGTCGATCGATTACGAACCGAGATTATACCTCGAGTTTTATCGTTCGTTTTCTAAGTGTTTTACCAAAGTTATAACCAAGCTGGTTTTTAGGGGTTCGTTCGCGTTTAACTTCGATTCCAACATTTTTATAAAATCGGAAAACGATCCGTTTGACATGTGGTTTTCTTTCATACCTTCCTTATGACCTCTAGTATTTATTTACCAGGATTCACCACTGAGTAACATGCTTTACGAGGGTTCAATTGAAGTTACGAACTTTTATTTATTGTTCCGAATTAATTTTAGTAATTTGACCATAACTCCTAAACCGTAAGTCGGAATGTTTCGATTGTTGCGCCAAAATGATCTATGGCTCGAGATTTACAAGGACCATTCATAATATTATCAAGGTCAGGAATTATATTTACTGTCATGCTCGGTTTCTAAGTGTTAACAAAAATTCGGCATTACGACGGCTATATATCGAACGTTCTAAAAATCATAACAATTCAACCAAGCCACACCGGGCAAACCAAGCATCTTACATTCATGATATACACCTCATAAGTCCAGGAACATCTCAACTCATCCTCTTAATCATTATATGGCTAAATGAACTAAATCAACTACCAAATCATGCTTATATGCTTAAAACCACGTCATCATCAAAACTAATCCAATAATCACAAAAACTCAAAATATGTTCTAGGGTTTCTTAAGAGTTATACCTTCCCTGGAGTATCCAAATACATGACTAAGCCTTGGTTTGTCCTTGTATAGCCTTAGGATTGCTTAGATCATCCAAACAAAACAAGAAATCAAAGTTAGTTCATGAAGGTTATTATTCATCAGTTCAAAGATCTGCAAAAACGAGGCCCTTACCATGCTTTTATGGACAAGGATTTTAGAGGAGAGTTTTAGAGAATCTAACCAGCTTTCTAACAAGCTAAAGAACACCAAATTCCATTGAGTAATGAAGGAGATATGGCTGTTTGAAAATCGTTACAGAAAACTGTCAAGAACAGGCAGTTTGGTTTCTTCAATTTGGGAAAGGTATTTGACTAGGCTACACTCATTAGATTGCCATGAAATTTTGAACGAATGTTTCCCATGGAGTGGAGAAGCTATGGTTAAAATTTGGTGATTTTATCATGGATAGAAATGGAGATATGAATTTTCTTCTTGGAGGAGGTTCTGCTTGGCAGTTTGTTCAAAATGGAGAGAAATGGAGTTGCTTGGTCTTGCTTGCATCTAATATTGCATTATTTTGTTTGTATGGATAATATCTAGCCTAAAGCCACTTTATTAAAGTGCTTTGGTCATGGATGAGCTAATCAAGTGGACAAGTGTTGCATTCTTGTGGTAAGGTGTGTGTTCTAAGCTAAGTGTTTGGTTAGTTTTGTAATGATGCTAGTTAACTTGTAACTAGCTTGGTTACTTGCCTTTATCCACTCGCACATGACTATGTCTTGACTCTCTGCTTGTTTCTTTGTCCGTTTATTGCTCAATTCGTTGATCGTTCGGAGGAATATTTCACGGATTTCTAATTAGGGTTTACCGGGAATCTTCTTAATATAAAATTATCATTCTCCATCTTTCTTACTAACTTTCGAATTTATATTCCTTAAATCCCTTCGTTAAATTCGTAAGTCTATCAGTGTCCAGGGAACTCTCGGAGAAAATAAAAGTGCGGTTTTTCAGAATCCGATAGCTTTTACATACACTTATTTTCCCCCTGGATCACTATTACGAACTCGGAAATCCGTTCGGAATACTTCTATATAGTGTCATCTCATAATATTCTCTTTTCCACCAAAAACACTATTCATTCTTTATTCTTTACTTATTCTCTTAGGGTTGTACAATTGTCCCTGATCTCTTTCGATCGTTCCTTAACCTTTTTACGGACCTACTGTACCAATAACAGATATCGATTTGGATGACATAATAATAATCTTCTCCGTTAGAATTATCAAATCTCAGTTCCCTAGGAGATAGATAATTCTTATCTAAAGTGTCAACCAATAGTATTCTTCATGGCATATAAACATTTGAATCCAAATCTATTCCTTTCATTCATTATCTCAATCGTTACCTCGTAGTCGTAATCACTATTCACCATTACCTCAGTACATAATAAAAAGTTTTAATTATATCCAAAATTTGGGGTTCTTACAGTCTCCCCTCCTTAAAAGGATTCCGTCTCGGAATTAGGTTGGAAGCAAAGAGTCGTTTGCCTGTCGTTCACTTTTAGCTTCCCGGTCAATTCTTAGTCGTTCTACCCTTTCTCAGCACATCTTCTAGTGCTACAATCCATACTGTATCCTTTTTCCATCAACGTTGCCACTTTTCGTACAACACACTATCCGGGTTATACTCTTACTCAGTCTTATCCTTATTGATACCTGCAGTAACATTGGTATCACTATCACCCTGCGAATTCGGAGGTAACCTCGCTCGTACTGTGCATTTCCTGATCGCTTTAATCTTCGCAATCTCGATCAATATAGAGAAGTGGAAAGATTTATTGAGAGATCACTATGATCAATTGAACATTTGTTATATTGCATAGTTAGTACAGAAGGGGGCCAGCCTTTAGTACTTGACAAGCAATTAAACAAGTTATGGTATTCCACTTAGACTTCTATCACATAGACAGATCGTCACGTAGCAGTACCTCCCCTCCTTAAAGGGTTGTTCTTCACAATTCATAAAGAAGATGAATAAAAGAGAAGAAAAGAAAAGAATTCTAAAGGATTATAGAAAGTTTTCATGATTGTAAAATATCATACTCAGAATTTACCTTTGAACTATAGAGGTTCATTAAGGAAGAAATTAATCATAATTATATCCAATATTATTTTATCGTAACCTCACGTGTCAACATATCTTGCTGCTTTGTCCACTATTCTCTGGACCTGTACTCTGGTTCAACCTTAGCAACACTTACTTTTGAAAAATCTTTGAACCTCTTAGGTTAAATCTTAGTTTCTCGCTTGACACCATTGTTACTTACATTCCATGTCACGCTACTAGCTTTTTCATATCTATAATATTAACACTATCAGGTTGTCATCCCGAGAATTCATCAGAAAACCCTTTTATTAATCCATTCATAACATTCCTTGCTTCATATTCCATAGTTGCTTTCCCAGTCTTTTCTTTATCAATCACATCCTTCTTATTATCTGATTCTTATTTACTTCTGTTATTTACTTTCACCTTCATCTCTTTATTGAGATATCTTTTGCACTTGGTACCTCCTTATTGGTATCCCGTTACATTTACTCTATAATCATCACATCATTCCAATTTAAATTCTCCGAAATGAATCTGGCCGATCCCTTTAAGTTAGATTCAATATAATCTACTTCTGTCAACTTGTTTCTCATCACTTATTCTTTTCTACCCGTGGTTTTCCACAGGTTGTCTTTCGTAAGTCATGAAACACGTTACTACCATGCTATAAGCTTTGGGGGTAAAACTAGCTCGAATGCCACCTTCCGAACACTTTTAAACTCGCAGGTGGCCTAATAAGTCTCGGGCTCAACTGCCCTTCTCTTTAAGTCTCATTAATTCTTTCTACAGGAATACATTTAGCATAATGAATCATCAACCTCATATTCTATATCTTGTTTGCGCATAAGTACACTAACACAAACTCGCTTGTCATTCATCAACATGCCATTTAGCTTATCAATAGCAGCACTTTCTTTATCTTTACGTTGTCATCTACTTTATTAGAAGAATCACCATCGCTTGTTGTTTACGTAGTGCGTTAATAGCTAACCATACGGGTTTTAATCCTTTAGGGAGACAAAGTAATCACTCTTCCTTATCCATAAGGAACACTTCCTGAACTTGATGTAGATAAAATTGCAGAAGAGTTTCAAGCATAGCAGCTATGTCAGGTTGATGAAACAATCACTCATGCAGCTTCCATAAAAGACTTGAAACTTAACGGTTTACTTCGTCAATTTTGTATCATGGTCCTGGTTTGCCTCAAAACGGGACCTTCTAAGGTACGTAATATGCTTAAGACTCCATCAGGAATCGAATCTTTACTTAAACTATTATTACCTTCGATTCTTGCACAATCATCAAAAGGAATGTAAATTCCTCCACTCCGATATGACCTTCAAGGTCTTTCCAAATATCATTTTGTTTCTTCGGTATGAACATTTGTAATTATTCCTTTATATTTAGACTGTCGGCCACCTCATTGGCCTTTCCTAATAATAATAATTCCTTGTAATCCATGTTTTCTGGATACATTCCAATTCAAATTTTTCTACCTCATTCCTATCACTGTTGGGTGAAAGCATTCTCCCTTAAGCTCTGCTGAAGGAAAAAAATATATCCATCAGTGTTTTTCCATAAGTCATTGCTTCCACCTACCCGTGGGAACTTTATCACGTTTATTCCCAATCCTACTAATGATACTTCTTTTCTTAGTTCTTTCCTTATCTTAGGATAATCTCAACCTTTATAGGTTCAATCCATACTTCCTTAGGGTTTCATACATGCCTCATCTGGCATTATTGTTACTATGTCATACATTCCTTACCAAACTTCCATTTTGAAGTTCGGAATATTACCTTTTTCCTTGTAAGGTTTCTTAGGTCATCCTCATCATTCCTCCTGTATTTTCTGGGTACATGGTATATCAAAACGTCATAGATAAATACTCTAATAATTCTATCTATGTTCTTTCTAGAACTCTTTTTAATAATCCTTACCGGTCATTGTTGCCTTAGCAAGTCCAACTCATATCATCTGAATTCATAATGTCGTTATTAAGGTTAATGCCATCCCTTGTGCATTCCCCAGGGTTTGTCTTAATTTATGGATATCCTATCCTTAATTCAACTGCCAAGGAATTCTTGCATCCTATACTTGGCAATCAAATCATGTATCCTTAATAATGGTCTCTTTTCAATCATTCTCATTTTATAATCGATCGGTGGCTTAATGCTAACATCTTCTTTCAGATAGTTGTCAGCCTATTTGACCTTCCAAAAGACAACGTATGTCTATCTGCTCCCTTACAGAACTTGGTAATGGTAGCAAGGATGTTCTGGAAGATATTGGTCGAGTTCAACGTGAATCTCTTAGTACTTATCGTTCTTCGCAAAGGTACTTGCCTCATACAAAATTTCTACAGCATACTGATCAATCTCTGACCATTTCTATACTCTCTTCATAAACCTTCGTTGTTTACTTCCCTTAGTCATAATATATTCATGGTATGTATAATACCCTAACATCATACATCTCAAGTCACTATACTTCTATTTTTAATCGTAATCTTGGGCAATCATATACACATGAATCACTTTAGTACGGGTGACCCCATTCCAAAAAGTCTAGTAAATTCCCAATCCAAACACGGGTTGCAAAGGGTTCAGTAGAAGATTCCTACGATCTCATTAATATTTCCTTTATATCAGAAGCCCTTGCAATCGGTGCTTACTTAGAAGCAACCTTGCTTTGTCCTTTCATTGCTGGTCTAGTCACTTGATAATCCGTTGTGACTTGGCCTCAACTGGCCACACTAAAATAAAAATATATGATTTTAGGGGTTGGCTAATTAGCATTACTGTTCTAGCAATTGCTGGCATAGTGCCTTCTACTTTGATACCTTTCTACCTTTCCAAAACTTTACTTCATATAAGTCTTAATCGACTACTCGTCCCGTCTCCGGCCACCTTTCCTCTACTTTTATCTTTTCAACTATTCTTATCAATCTCGCGTGCCACGCAAGCTTACCATTCCTGGCATAACAGCCTTTTCACTTAAGTCAATCACGGAGTTTCTTAGTCCGGCTGGTTTCTTACTTACATTTCCTGTTTCCGTCCAATCTCACTTCATCATTTTATCTCTACCATCGATTGTAATACTCAGGGTCCGTCTACTAACCCATATGACAGCAACCTTACCCAATCCACAGGGTTCGCTCCAGTTTCCATTCTTTTCAATGATGTTCTCTGATAATCAGAAAGACAAGGTTTGCCAAAATTCTCCGGATTTCTTTCCAGAATCAGGGAAATTTTGGTCAATCTATCCACCTATTGGTAACATTAAGGAGACCAGTTTCGAAACCTGAAGAATGGTTCTATGAACCTCCAAGCAGGTAGAACCATAAGCAGTCATAATTTACGAAATAATCGTCATTAGATTGGAAGTTTAACCACTAGAGAGGAACCAATTATATACATCCCTTAGAAGGGAATCAACAGTTTCAAACTGAAACATGACACAATATCCTGATACCTATACGTCCTGACATTCAACATTACCAAATGTCAGTGTACCTAACCACTAGTCTTAGAAGGAACATTACCATCGTAGTTGGTTGTTCCACGAAAATTAGCACTACTAAGGCCATCCGAACCTGGTGAACCGTGCTGTCCGAATGCATCTGCAAGTACTTTGTCGTGCTGCACAAGCACATATCCTAATCTTTTATGCGAAGCGTCGTTGGAAGCACAAAGTCTCCCTTTTTCCATTAAACAATGACAACTCTTGGTCATTACCAATTTCATCTTTTAGCTCCAGGAAGATTTTCTCACATTTTTTTTTCTCTCTTCAACTGGTGATTGTATTACTTGATCCATTATAATTCTGCATCGAAGTAAACTTAAGGTAACTACAATAATCCATTCAAAGAAAAGAAAGAATTTAATATTCCTCTGAATCACATGCATCTAACGTTTCTGGTTCATCATTTCACTGAGTTAAATTAACCCTATACTTAGTCTCTGACAATAGTCTCATTACGAGTTCATCTTGACTCACTGGTCTTATCTTCCGGTAGGTTCTGAGATCATTGTCTTGCTTACTACTTCCTTATATAACTTTATCCAATCATGCTGTCACTTCCCAATGTTTTCACTTTCTAACTGATTCTATCATAAAATGGACATTTTTCTGAATAAAACAACTTCATCAACCTCAATTTGGTTCCAAAAATTACAACCTATGACATCTGCCTTCTCATGGCGAATTATTATTAACAATATTCGTACTAATTCTTTTATCAAATGATCTGGCACTTACCGCCTCCTCTCAAATATTTTTAGGGACTCTGTTCCTCGTCCTATATCGCTGTCTTTGCTAATCATACATCCCTCTAGCTCTTTCTTCGTTAATATGAAAGTCTCTAAGGATTCTCATCTATTTCCGTATAAGATCTCGGGTAATTCTTCCAATCCGTCTTACTTGCTGGTACTTCATCCAGTAGTCCGGCTACGAATCCAACATGAATCTTCAGTTCTCTTGCTAATAGCTCAGTTCGTTATGCTCACTTTTCTGAGCACCATATCTTAATTATCACAGCCTTTCTAGCTGCAGCCCTCATTCCTCGAGGGTAAGCTCCTTATCCTAACATGATTTTTTTTTCCTTATCTGCTTGAACCTCTTCCGGGTCTCCAGTAGGGTACTCTATTGAATTTACCCGCTGATCTTCAGCATTTAATAAAGCATCATCGCGCTGCTGCTCGTATGCCTCAAGGTCTGTCGCCTTACTCGTCGATACGATATCGAGCTAAGTTACTACCATGATACTTAAGAGTTCCCATAAGGGTTTTATAGGTCATCACTACATTAAGTAGTCCGACTATGAACTTGGCAAGAGTTCTTATTATCTTAGTGAATTTATTGTTTTAACGTCGCCTCATCTCTGGGGTTTATAACGTACGCTCTGATACCATTTCTGTAACACCCCTAGATCTGGGGTCCGGGATCCGGTCGTTACGGTCTCCAATTCTGTCCACAATACTTGAACTTACCTCAACATAAATAATTTACATCTTTATGACCCAACACAACAATATAAAACACACCCATTATAGTCCCAGAGATGAAATCAGAGTAACAATCAAATTTTATTAAACACATTATGAGTTCTTACAACCCAAAAGAGTTACAATATGAATACATACTCTTTGCCATCCATTTACATAAGTCATACTAGTCCATATATTTGGTACTGAAAGAATGAATCTATCCTACCAATAGCTTTCTCTTCGGCTCTGGTAGTCTCATCGTCCTCGCCAGCATCGAGTATGCCTTGTGCGAATCATCTGGTCTAGCTGTTGTTATGATGTAATAATAAAGCAAGGGTGAGCAATAGCCCACCAACAATAATATTTAACTGAACGATAATATATTAAAGTTCAAAAGTATCTTTCAAACCATATGCCATGCATTTACGGAAATGATGCCAGAATAACATGAACGATGAAGTTACGAGGTAACTCAAAATGCATATATAGGTGGGAATATCTGCTATGTCAAAGGTAAGCCAGATATTATCATTTATCATATAAAGAGGAACTTGCAAGGAAAATATTGCAATTCCAGTTATTAACATTTTTCGAAGTCCTACAACCTGAAAGAAGTCTCTTCGATACGTGTTGCGGAAGACACCGTCAACCTGAAAGAAGTCTCTTCGATACGTGTTGCAGGGAATTCCCAATTTGGGAGATGAACCAATACTGGAGTTATCACGCGCCAGCTGTCCCACTCCCTGATGATCAGTCGGGGATGGTACAGCCCAATATAGTTTACTACCGGTAGAAGGAAGAACTGACGGCTCCACTTGTCGATTGCCTTTAATAGTAACTCCCTGGCCATTGGTTAGGCCTTGTGATGGACCGCGCGACTCGGCCTCTTACACACGATTCCTAGTTCGAATAAATCCATAGCATTGAAACGTAGAGTTTGTCCTCCCTTCCCCAAGTGAAATACTTGTTGATAAGACTCCACAAAGTAGTCGTATCTAGTTGAAAGGGAAAATTCACCAACATTTCCCAAGATTTTGCTTGTTAATGGATATCAACTTGTTCCAACAATCTTACCCCTCGAATGATGATAAGGTACACACAGACTTAATGAGTCCATAGCAACCAAGTTGCGAGTGAAAAGGATAAATTATGAGATTTATGACCGGGAAGTCTACAAGATAAATAACATTGCTCAAGTAGGTTCTCCTATAACATGGAAGTTTGAGCGAGCATTTAAATCCTTTTAAGATAGATTTAAATGAAAATAAAGAGTTGGGAACCTTTCCGTGATAAAATAGTCGTAAAAAGACTCCGAAATATTTTACATAATATTTGGAGGTGACAGATAATCTCTGACTAATATAAATCATTTTTAAAAGGAATTTAAAAGATTTAAATAAATATTCCAAGAATATTTATTAACTCAATAATAATTACGGAATATTATTAAATTATAATATAGCTCGTAAGTATCCTCGAATGAATATATGGAATTATTTACTAAATAAATCCCTCCTTAAATGAATATTCGAAATAATATTCATTAAATAATTAAACTCCAATAAATGTTTAAAATAATATTCAACGAATATTTAATAAATAACATTCTAATGAATATCAAAATAATATTCATTAAATAATCAACTCTATATGGATATTCGAAACTAACATTCATTTAATATCTCTCGACTGAGATAATTCTCGAATAACATTCCTCGAAATATTTACAAGTAATTGATACTTTATGGAATATAAATAACGTTTAACAATAACATTCCTCAGATAAATAATAATCTGTCGTTGGAATCCCTCCGGGTTTCCACGACTATCTATATCTCAGAATACCGACTCCTGGTCTATATTTAGAATAAATATCATATGCCCTTCGCTAAGGGTCTTACCAGAACAATCCGGCTTATCACTGATAATTCGTATATAGTCTATAAGCCAATATCAATTCAGGGAACAGGTATCATAATATAATTTGACAATAGGCATGCATGCTATGGCATATGTAAAATGGCAATCACATATATATATTATCACAACAACAGGTTCAAAGTTTTGAACACTTGCCTGGTAATCGGGTGTGGGTGGAGATAGCGTGTCCTGGGTCTGCTCAATGATCTATAAACAATCAGAATATTCGAGATTAACCATTTAACACGTTTTAGAAGTCTAGGTATAAACTTCACTTAAATCGAAACACGTTTTCGAATTATCTCGTTATACACCTTTTAGTGCAACTCTTTTTATTACTGATACGATCCAACATTTGTTCGTTATTACGACATGTCATCGTACCCACACTCGGTATATACTTAAGTCGTATAAGTTCTAAAGTCGATCGATTACGAACCGAGATTATACCTCAAGTTTTATCGTTCGTTTTCTAAGTGTTTTACCAAAGTTATAACCAAGCGGGTTTGTAGGGGTTCGTTCGCGTTTAACTTCGATTCCAACATTTTTATAAAATCGGAAAACGATCTGCTTGACATGTGGTTTTCTTTTACACCTTCCTTATGACCTCTAGTATTTATTTACCAAGATTCGCCACTGAGTAACATGCTTTACGAGGGTTCAATTGAAGTTACGAACTTTTATTTATGGTTCCTAACTAATTTTAGTAATTTGACCATAACTCCTAAACCGTAAGTCAGAATGTTTCGATTGTTGCACCAAAACGATCTATGGCTCGAGATTTACAAGGACCAGTCATAATATTATCAAGGTCAGGAAATTATATTTACTGTCATGCTCGGTTTCTAAGTGTTAACAAAAATTCGGCATTACGACGGCTATATATCGAACGTTCTAAAAATCATAACAATTCAACCAAGCCACACCGGGCAAACCAAGCATCTTACATTCATGATATACACCTCATAAGTCCAGGAACATCTCAACTCATCCTCTTAATCATTATATGGCTAAATGAACTAAATCAACTACCAAATCATGCTTATATGCTTAAAACCACGTCATCATCAAAACTAATCCAATAATCACAAAAACTCAAAATATGTTCTAGGGTTTCTTAAGAGTTATACCTTCCCTGGAGTATCCAAATACATGACTAAGCCTTGGTTTGTCCTTGTATAGCCTTAGGATTGCTTAGATCATCCAAACAAAACAAGAAATCAAAGTTAGTTCATGAAGGTTATTATTCATCAGTTCAAAGATCTGCAAAAACGAGGCCCTTACCATGCTTTTATGGACAAGGATTTTAGAGGAGAGTTTTAGAGAATCTAACCAGCTTTCTAACAAGCTAAAGAACACCAAATTCCATTGAGTAATGAAGGAGATATGGCTGTTTGAAAATCGTTACAGAAAACTGTCAAGAACAGGCAGTTTGGTTTCTTCAATTTGGGAAAGGTATTTGACTAGTCTACACTCATTAGATTGCCATGAAATTTTGAACGAATGTTTCCCATGGAGTGGAGAAGCTATCGTTAAAATTTGGTGATTTTATCATGGATAGAAATGGAGATATGAATTTTCTTCTTGGAGGAGGTTCTGCTGGGCAGTTTGTTCAAAATGGAGAGAAATGAAGTTGCTTGGTCTTGCTTGTATCTAATCTTACATTATTTTGTTTGTATGGATAATATCTAGCCTAAAGCCACTTTATTAAAGTGCTTTGGTCATGGATGAGCTAATCAAGTGGACAAGTGTTACATTCTTGTGGTAAGGTGTGTGTTGTAAGCTAAGTGTTTGGTTAGTTTTGTAATGATGCTAGTTAACTTGTAACTAGCTTGGTTACTTGCCTTTATCCACTTGCACATGACTATGTCTTGACTCTTTGCTTGTTTCTTTGTCCGTTTATTGCTCAATTCGTTGATCGTTCGGAGGAATATTTCACGGATTTCTAATTAGGGTTTACCGGAAATCTTCTTAATATTAATACTATCATTCTCCATCTTTCTTACTAACTTTCGAATTTATATTCCTTAAATCCCTTCGTTAAATTCGTAAGTCTATCAGTGTCCAGGAAACTCTCGGAGAAAATAAAAGTGCGGTTTTTCAGAATCCGACAGCTTTTACATATACTTATTTTCCCCTAGATCACTATTACGAACTCGGAAATCCATTCCGAATACTTCTATATAGTGTCGTCTCATAATATTCTCTTTTCCACCAAAAACACTATTCATTCTTTATTCTTTACTTATTCTCTTAGGGTTGTCCAAAATGTCCCTGATCTCTTTCGATCATTCCTTAACCTTTTTACGGACCCACTGGACCAATAACAGATATCGATTTGGATGACATAAGAATAATCTTCTCGTTTAGAATTATCAAATCTCAATTCCCTAGGAGATAGATAATTCTTATCTAAAGTGTCAACCAATAGTATTCTTCATGGCATATAAACATTTGAATCCAAATCTATTCCTTTCATTCATTATCTCAATCGTTACCTCGTAGTCGTAATCACTATTCACCATTACCTCAGTACATAATAAAAAGTTTAATTATATCCAAAATTTGGGGTTCTTACATACGCTTGCGTGATTTTGTGTTAACAAGTTTTTGGCGCCGCTGCCGGGGATCATCGGTGTTTTATTTTTAGTTTAGATGCTTGTCATCAGTGGTCTTTAGAGTTCACTGACTCGGATTTTTTCTTTTCTTACTTAGTTTGTTTGTTCTTGGTGTGTTACAGGTACTTGAGTGTTTTAAAATAGCTGGCGAGGAGTTGCCATGGTGGTCATATTCGAGGACATCCATGCCTCAACAATGTGAGCGATGTTTGGACGTTCATGAGACCTCACAATATTGTTACTACGAAGGAGTTGATCCATATGTCACTTATGAGGAACAACCATATTTTCAATACCATCCTCAATAGTACCAGCAAGATGTTCCAAATACATCAAATTTCTTTGGTGGTGAAGAGTTTCAACATCAGCAACCTACTCCTACTTTTCAGTCAGATGAGGTTGATGTTATGGAGGAGATTACGATGCTTGCAAAGAGTAATGAGGAGTCTATCAACTCTTTGGAGACACTAGTTGCTCAAGTTTGGAGTGCCTTGGAATAAGAGAAACAACAATTCATACTAGAGGCAATTCCAGAAAATAACGGTGACGTGGAGCAAGGTACTGTATGCATAATTGAGGAAGACAAATTCCAAGGTGAGGTCAGCGTTCGCAAGCCATGTGAGGAATTTGATCATGCTAAAATGGTGGATGATTTGGAAAGGGCACTATTTGGGACAGACACTGTTGAGCTGCACAAATTTCAAGAATTGGTATGTGCGTACCAAGAGGTTGATGACCATGGGAAAGATGCAGATCTTCTACTTATCTCAGAGTATAAAGATGGAGGTAGCGCATTAGAGCCAATGGAGGAAGTTCTCATTGAGGAACCAAAGGCTTCAGCAACTTACATTTACCCTCCTCCATTATATTCAAGCGAAGGCCGCGAATGTATGTTGTTCTACAAATTGACAGATTTTGGGTCAACAGATGAAGGCATTGGAATAGGACATAGTTGTTATACGAATAGACCAAGCGAGGAGAAGGGGCAGAAAGTGTGCCACCGTGATGACGATGAAGTCTAACGAAGAGATGACCAGGCAAACTATTATCATCCTTAATGGAGGCTTGGAAGTAACGTCAAGCTATTGACGTTAAAGAAGCGTTTCGTGAGAGGCAACCCATGCATTAGTGTAAAAAAAAAAATTGAATAGTTAAGCAGGCAGCACACCTGACACGAAGGCTGCGCCTCCGTTACTGCATGTCATATAGATCGCGCCTCTGTGACGCAGGCTGCGCCTGCATTACTGGACTCCGCGTAGGCTGCGCAGGAGAAACGCAGGTTGCGCTTGCGTTATAGCTTACAGAAATTTTTTCTGCCCGATTTTTGCTGTTTTAACCTACAAAATTTCCCTCAATTTCTATCCTAACTCAATTTCCTTCAATCCCTAATTTCTATTCTAGATCAATTCTATACCATCCCAAATCCCTCATACGCACTTAAACCTTTATCAATCCTAATTTCTACATTATATATACACACCCATACATACAAATCCAATTCCTCTTCTACTTATTTAAATCTCTAAAAATTCAATTCTAAAGAGGAATTCATTACAAGTTCACCTCTTTGATTCGTAGTTGGTTTATCTCTTCTCTAATCTTATTTTTATTACGAATTTGTGTTCTTGTAAATTGGGGATTTTGTATTATTCTTGGTATTTGGGCTATTTTTGGTGTGATATTGCTTGGTGATTATTGGTTGAGCTTCTTGTGAGTGGGGTATTGATTCTTATGGCTCCTAAGCGTGGGAGAGGTGGTGCTAGTGTTGCAAAATTTTTGTCTAAGACGGTGGAGGTTGAATTTAATCGGTTGTTGTCAAGGCCAATTGATAAAGAAAGGGGATTTTTGCCGAACAAGCATGTTGAGTTGCGATGGGGAAGGATATGTAAGGCGCCTTGTAGGTATGTTTTCTGCTATCCCTCGTATTTACTTCCATTCAATGCGGACATTGAATATTTTAAGTTTGGGGGTGATGGTTTGAGGGATTAGTAGTTGTTGTATTATGGGTTCATATAGGATATCATGCTTTGCATATTAGTAGTAGTAAATTATGCATTTATGTTCGTGTTATCTACGTTTGTTTCATATAGGACATTCTTTTTTTTATGTTTGTATATCATGTGAGTTCATAATAGTTTGCATTTGCACCCATGCTTGATAGGAATTTTGTGTTGTTGATGCTTTTGATTGAGAAGTGATATGCTTTGTTCTTGTGCACACACATACACTAGTAAGTTGAAGCTAGTAGACTTATTGAATGTTGTAAGTGATTAGAAGGACATGAATATGTGCAAGATGATTTAGTTTGCATGCTTTGAATACAAGTAGGTGCATTAGAGAGATTTTTGCTTGGGATTGAGTATGTTTTTCCACCAAGTGAGTTTTTTTAGCCTTATTGCATATTTATTGCAATTTATTCATTTGCTTGAGTGTCCACGGATTGTTTGCATTGCTAGCAGTTGGTTGAGGTCTTTCTTGAAATGCATGACATTATTTGACGATTAAAATGATAAAGGCATTTAGGAATAACATTATATTTTCCCATATTACCACACCATATTTACATGATCAATTAGTGAACCCGTTGAGCTTAATCCTATTTTTTCGGTGACATACCACATTACTTTCCTAGACCTTTTCTTGTATTGGCCTTACATTAATTTGAACCCACATTGTCAAAGGCTAGTAGAGTGTTTAAGGGAGTAATAAGGTGTGCAAGGAGGGGTGTAAGAACCCCAAATTTTGGATATAATTAAAACTTTTTATTAAGTAATGATAAAATGAAGAACAATGATTCCGACAACAAGGTCACCAGCTCTAATGAATGGTGGTTTCAAAGAATAATGATTGTAATGAATGGATATTGCTTTGGACAATGATCCTGATGCATTGGTATATTGTCAGAATAGAGTAATTCGATGGTTGAGAACCTAGATAAGAATAATCTACCATCCAGGAAGGAGCTAATGGATCCTTGAAAGGAAATGAGTACGTGCATAGTGTTTCCCATACGTGCATAGTATTTCCCGTACGTGCATAGTATTTCCCGTACGTGCATAGTGTTTCCTGTACGTGCATAGTAATTTGGTGGTTGAATAGTGATTTTGTAAGTTGGAAAACTTTTCACGCCACCCTATGTACGGGACGTGATATGGATGTTTCGAAGTCATATTAGTAATACGCGGAGGAAATAAGTGAATGCAGAGACGATCGGAATTCAGAAATTCCAAATTCTTTTTCGGTATAATATTTGACCGGACAGTGGATTAAATATTATTATAACCCAAGAATTGAGATATTAACTTTGAGGATTTGATATTTTGGGATGTTATTATATTTGATTTAAGAATGAAGGTAGGAAACCACTGAGGAGTGGTTATGGCTACAATGTAATAATGGATATTTGGAAAGAATGAATGGAATTCGACTTTATTATTTCTATGTCTTGAAGAATGCTAAAGGGTAACAACATAGGTAAGAATAATCTATCTTCTAAGGGAATAAGATATGGCAATTTCAAGCAGGAGAATATTCTCATGTCATCCAGATCGGTAACGATTAATCCAGTAGATCCGTAAAAAGGTTAAGGAACGATCGAAAGAGAATACGGACAATTATACAACCCTAAGAGAACAAGTAAAGAATACAGAATGAATAGTGTTGTGGTGGGAGTATATAATAATATGAGACGACACTATACAGAAGTATTCGGAACGGATTTCCGAGTTCGTATTAGTGATCCAGGGGGAAAATAAGTGTATGTAAAAGCTGTCGGATTCTGAAAAACCGCACTTTTATTTTCTCCGAGAGTTCCCTGGATACTGATAGCCTTAAGTATTTAACAAATGGATTTAAGGAATATAAATTGGAAAGTTAGAATGAAAGATGGAGAATGAAAGTATTAATATTAAAGAGGATTCCCGGTAAACCCTAATTAGAAATCCGTGAACTATTCTCACGAACAAACAATCGAAACGGGTAATAACCGGACACAGAAACAAGCAGAGGAAGCAAGAGTATTGTGAAAGCTACTAGAATAAATATCTAGCAACCAAGTGGCTTAAAGTAACTAGCATGCTTAGAGATTTAAACTAGTACTTAGCAAGCAACCACTTGGTTAGCCTTAGCACCATCCAAAACACAACACATGTCTTGCAAAAATGCATCATCTAGTGCATCATCACTTTATTAAAGTAAAAAGAGATTAGATATTATCCAAGGCTCATCCACTTGATGCATAATTGAGCAAAACAAACCAAGCAAAACACTTCACTCTCTCCTTTGGCTTCCATTCGAATTTTGCATGAATTCCAAGGGGGAAATCCCACTTCCAACCATCATTTGATCTTGTAATTTTTATGGTGAGTCCTATATTTCATAAAACTAATCTCCTAGAAATTTCAAGCCCAAATTCCTTTGTTTTCATTTTCAAAAAAATCAACAAAGATGAGGGTGAATAGTGTTCTTATGAACTAATCCTTGTTTTTCTTGTTTTCATGGTTGATCCTAGATAAGTTAAGGCTATCCAAGGACCATACAAGGCTTAGTAAGGCTATATCACACTCTAAGGAAGGTATAATACTTGAAAAACCCTTGGTACCATTTTGAGATTTTATGAGTTTTATGGACGATTTAGTGTTAGTATGCTATGTTATGCTTAGATCTATGTTATTAGTTGATTATGGTTGTTGTTTGGATTGTGATCCATGAGATGGTTAAGATGAGTTGTTGATAGACTAGTCATGATGATTATCATGTGTTTGTGTGGTTGGATTGATCTTTGTTAGATCGAGATAAAGTGTAAAAACTTTGGAAAACGCGTAAACATAGCCGTTATAATGTCCGATTTTACAATATCATGTTTTGTATGCCATTTTTCACATCAAGACCCTACTGTCCAGAAACTTTTCTGCCATGTTAGGATAGCTTATGTTATAAGCTTCGTTTTGATATAAAGATCACGTGAAACGGACTTACGGTTTAGGAGTTACGATAAAATTCATAAAAGTAGTTCGAATCCGTAAACGAAAGTTCGTAACTGTAATTGAACCCTCGTAAACTATGTAACGTCATGGCGAACCTTGGTAAATAAATACTAGAGGTAAAAAGGAAGGCGTGAAAGAAAACCGTATGTCAAAAGGATCATTTTTCGATTTATTAAAAATGTTCGAGTCGAGGTTAAATGCGAACGAACCCCTAAAAACCCGCTTGGTTATAACCTTGGTAAAACGCTTAGAAAACGAACGATAAAACTCGGAGTATAGTATTGGTTCGTAACGATCGACTTTAGAACTCATATGACTTAAGTATGTCCCAAGTATAAGTACAATGATATGTCGTATTAACGAACGAATGTCGAGTCAGATCAGTGATAAAAGTAATCCACAAAAAGGGGTATAACGAGATAACTCGAGAACGTGTTTCGAATTAAGTATAACTTAACTTTTAATATGTTAATTGATTAATCCCGAATGCCTTGGCTATTTATAGATCACCAAGCTGAACCGGGACCCGCTACCACTACCCCTTACCGTACTCGACTTCCAGGCAAGTTTCAATTCCCTTCTTTTAGGCTGTTGTTGTGATTGAATAAATATATATATATGATTGCTGATATACATATGCCATTGCATGCATGCCTACTTTCAAGTTGAATTGATATACTTGTTCCCTGAATGTTATTGTTGGCTTATAAGCTAGATAGTTATATATCAGTTATAAGCCGGTTATTGTAAGACCCTCATAGATGGGCGTATATATCTTATTAATCAAAATAGACCGGGAGTCAATATTCCTTGATATATCGAGATTACCTCGGAAGAAAGTATTTAAGTAAATATTTTCTATTATCTGGGCGACGAATATTATTTGAATATTCGTTCGAGACTAATTATTTTAACGATCCTTACTTCAAATAATTATTTGAACGTAACTATTCAACGAATAATATTTCTCAATATTCATTCAGAGTCGAATTGATTATCGACTATTATTTCGAATATTCTTCTAAAGATGAGACTATTAAATGAATATTATTTTGGATATTCTTTTAGATTATTATTTTATTAAATAAATATTACTTTTGAATATTCATTTAAGATATTAAATACTTGATGAATATTATTTTAATATTCATCTGAAGCTTGATTTAATTATCGAATATTATCTCGAATATTCCTTAAGGCTTGGATTACTAAATGAATATTACTTGATATTCATTTAGGATATTATTCATTAAATGAATATTACTTTTGAATATTCATTTAAATTTCTAATTAATTATGAATATTACCTTAAATATTCTTTTCAGGTCTTATTAATTAATGAATATTGTTTTGAATATTCATTTAAATATTTATTTATTCAATAAATATTCTCCTGATATTTCTTCAGGGATTATTTTGAGAAATACTCTGATTTAAGACATTCTTTTATATTCCTAAATATTCTGTAAAATATTTTAATTTAATAAATATTCTCTGAATATTTATTCCATACTTAGAATAACCTCGATAAGGTTTATCTTCTTCGATTATTACAGAAAATATTTCGGAGTCATATTTTTATTAATCTTATATCAAGAAAGGTTCTCAGACATCATTCTTCTTTGAGTCTATCTCCTTAATAATAAGGGAACCTTACTTGGAAAAATGTTATTTATCTTGTCGACTTCCCGGTCATAAAGTATTCCCTTCACTCGCAACTCGGGTGCTGTTGACTTATTAAGTCGTTGCTTACCTTCTCATCTTTCGAGGAGTAAGATTACTGGAACAAGTTAATATCCGTTACCAAGTAATAGCTTGGGAGTTATTGGTAAATTTTCCTTTCCAACTAGATACGACTACTTTGTGGAGTCTTATCAACAAGTATTATACTTGGGGAAAGGGGGACGAACGTTACATTCAGAATCATGAATTCTATTTGAACTAGGAGTCGTGTAAGAGGCCGAGTAGCGCCGGTCCATCCCCTTTGGCCCAACCGTTGGCCGGGGAGAGCTAGTAAGGCGGTATACAAGTAAAGCCGTCAGTTCTTCCTTCTACCGGTAGTAAATCTAAATTGAGCTGTACGATCTCGACTGATCATCAAGATTGGAACAGCGGGCGCGGTGAATACTCCATCATTGGTTCATCATCCAAATTTATTTATTTCCTGCAACATGATTACTGTTGGCAGAGTTGGAAAAAGGTCATAACTGGAATTGCAACCTTTTCTTGCAAACTCCTCTTCTTAATAACAATAAGAATATCTCGCTTACTTTGATGTAGCAGATATTTCTACAAACAAATACTTTAAGTTACCTTGTAACTTCATCGTTCATATTATACTGGCATCATTTCCGTAAATGCATGGCATATGGTTTGAAAGATACTTTGGAACTGTTATACATTATCGTTCAGTTATATATTATTGTTGGTGGGCTATTGCTCACCCTTGCTTTATTATTATATCACAACAACAGCTAGATCAGATGACTCGCACAAGGCGCACTAGACGCGGGCGAGGACGATGAGACTACCAGAGCTGAAGAAGAAGCTATTAGTAGGGTATATTTATTCTTTCAGTACCAAGAATATGGTATAGTATGACTTATGTAAATGGATGGCAAAGAGTATGTATTTATATTGAAATCCTTTTGGATTGTAAGAACTCATAATGTGATTAATAAAAATTTGATTGTTACTCTGATTTCATCTCTGGGACTATAACGGGTGTGTTTTATATTGTTGTGTTGGGGTATAGAGACGTAATTTATTTTATGTTAAGGAAAGTTCAATTGTTGTGGACAGAATTGGAAACCGTAACCACCGGATCCCGGACCCCGGATCTGGGGGTGTTACAGAAGTGGTATCAGAGCGTACGTTATAAACCCCAGAGATGAGGTGACGTTAAAACAATAAATTCAATAAGATAATAAGAACTCTTGCCAAGTTCATAGTCGGACTACTTAATGTAGTGATGACATATAAAAACCCTTATGGGAACTCGTAAGTATAATGATAGTAACTTAGCTCGATATCGTATCGACGAGTAAGGCGACTGACCTTGAGGCATACGAGCAATAGCGCGATGATGCTTTATATGCTAAAGATCAGCGGGTAATTCGATGGAGTTCCCTACTGGAGACCCGGAAGAGGTTCCAGCAGATAAGGAAATCCTGTTAGGATAAGGAGCTTACCCATGGGTAATGAGGGTCGCAGCCAAAATGACTGTGATGATTAAGAAATGGTGTTCAGAAAAGTGAGTATAAAGAACCGAGATATTATTAAGAGATCTGAAGATGCATGTTGAATTCATAGCCGGACTACCAGATGTAGTACCAGCAAGAAAGAAGGATTGGAAGAATTACTTGAGATCTTATACGGAAATAGATGAGAATCCTTAGAGATTTTCATCTTAACAAAGAAAGAGCTAGAGGGATGTATGATTATCAAAGACATCGATTTAGGGCGAGGAGCAGAGTCCCTAGGAATAGTTGAGAAGGAGGCAGTAAGTGCCATATCATTTGATAAATGAATTAGTATGAATATGGTCAGTAATAATTCGCCATGAGAAGGCAGGTGTCGTAGGTTGTAAATTATGGAACCAAATTGAGGTTGATAAGGTGGTTTTATTAAGGAAAATGTTCATTTTATGAATGAATCACTTAGAAAGTAAAGACATTGGGAAGTGATAGCAGGATTGGGTAAAGTTATATAAGGAAATAGTAAGCAAGACAATGATCTCAGAACCTACCGGAAGATAAGACTAGTGAGTCAAGATGAACTCGTAATGAGACTACTGCCAGAGACCGAGTATAGAGTTAATTCAACTCAGTTAGATGATGAACCAGAAACGTTAGATGCATGTGATTCAGAGGAATATTAAATTCCTTCTTCTCTTTGAATGGATTATAATAGCTACCTTAAGTTTACTCCGACACGGAATTATAATAGATCGAGTAATACGATCAGCAGTTAAAGAGAAAAATGTGAGAAAATCTTCCTGGAGCTAAAAGGTGAAATTGGTAATGACCAAGAGCTGGCATTGCTTAATGGAAAAAGGAGACTTTGTGCTTCCAATGACGCTTCGCATAAAGGGTTAGGTAGGCCGACATTCGGTAGTATTGAATATCAGGACGTTGTGACAGGTTTCAGTTTGAAACTATTGATTCCCTTCTAAGGGATGGATATAATTGATTCCTCTCCAGTGGGTAAACTTCCAATTCGATGATGATTATTTCGTTAGCTATGACTGCTTATGATCCCACCTGCTTGGAGGTTCATAGAACTATTCTTCAGGTTTCGAAACTGGTCTCCTTAATGTTGCCAGTAGGTGGTTAGATTGATCAAAATTTCCCTGAGTCTGGAAAGGAATTCGGTGAATTTTGGCAAACCTTGTCTTTCTGATTATCAGATAATGTCATGGAAGAGAGTAAAAATTGGAGCAAACCCTGTGATTTGGGTAAGGATGCTGTAAAATGGGTTAGTAAACGGACCCTGAGCATTACAATCGACGGTAGTGATAAAATGATGAAGTGAGATTGGACGAAAATAGGAAATGTAAGTAAGAAACCAGCCGGACTGAGAAATTCCAGGATTGACTTTAATGAAAAGGCTGTTATGCCAGGAATGGTAAGCTTGTGTGGCACGCAGGATTGATAAGAATAGTTGAAAAGATAAAAGTGGAGGAAAGGTGACCGGAGACGGTGCCGAGTAGCCGATTAAAACTTATATGGAGTAAAGTTTTGGAAAGGTAGAAAGGTATCAAAGAAGAAGGCACTATGCCGGCAATTGCTAGAAAAGTAATGCTATTAGCCAACCTTTAAAATCATATATTTTTATTTTAGTGTGGCCAGTTGAGGCCAAGTCACAACGGACTATAAAGTGACTAGACCAGCAATGAAAAGACAAAGCAGGGTTGCTTCTAAGAAAGCACCGACTGCAAGGGCTTCTGATATAAAGGAAACATTAATGAGATCGTTTGAATCTTCTGCCGAACAACCCATGTTTTGATTGGGAATTCACTAGACCTTTTTGGGATGGGGTCACCCGTACTAAAGTGACTCATGTGTATATGGTTGTCCAAGATTTCGAGTAAAATGGAAGTATAGTGACTTGAGATGTATGATGTTAGGGTATCATGAATACCATGAATATATTATGACGAAGGAAAGTAAACAATGAAGGTATATGAAGAGGGTATAGAAAAGGTCAGAAATTGAACAGTATGCTGTAGAAATTTTGTCTAAGACAAGTACATTTGAAAAGAATGATAAGTACTAAGAGATTCACGTTGAACTCGACCAATATCTTCCAAAACATCCTTGCTACCATTACCAAGTTCTGTAAGAGAGCAGATAGGCATACGTTGCCTTTTGGAAGGCCAAATAGGCTGACAACTATCTGGAAGAAGAGGGTGGCATTAAGCCACCGATCGATTATCAAATGAGAATGATTGAAAAGAGACCTTTATTAAGGATACATGATCCGATTGCCAATTATAAGATGCAAGAATTCCTTGGCAGTTGAATTAAGGATAGGACATCCACAAATTAAGACAAACCCTGGGGAATGCACAAGGGATGGCATTAACCCTAATAAAGATATTGTAAATTCAGATGATATGAGTTGGATTTGCTAAGGCAACAATGACCTGTAAAGATTATTAAAAAGAGTTCTGGAAAGAACAGAGATAGAATTATTAGAGTATTGATCAATGACATTTTGATATACCCGGTACCCAGAAAATACCGGAGGAATGATAAGGATGGCCTACGAAACCTTACAAGGAAAAAGGGTAATATTCCGAACTTCAAAAATGGAAGTTTGGTAAGGAATGTATGACATCGTAACAATAATGCCAGATGAGGCATGTATGAAACCCTGAGGAAGTATGGGTTGAACCTATAAAGGTTGAGATTATCCTAAGATAAAGAAAGAACTAAGAAAAGAAGTATCCTAAGTAGGATTGGGAATAAACGTGATAAAGTTCCCACGGGTAGGTGGAAGCAATGACTTATGGAAATGACTGATAGTTTTATTTTCTCCTTCAGCAGAGCTTAAGGGAGAATGCTTTAACCCAACAGTGATGGGAATGAGGTAGAAAAACTTGAGCTGGAATGTACCCAGAAAACATGGGTTACAAGAAATCATTATCATCAAGAAAGGCCAATGAGGTGGCCGACAATCTAAGTATAAAGGAATAATTACAAATGTTCATACCGAAGAAACAGGATGATATTTGGAAGGACCTTGAAGGTCATATCGGAATGAAGGAATTTACATTCCTTCTGATGACTGTGCAAGAATTAACAGTAATAATAGTTTAAGTAAAGATTCGATTCCTGATGGAGTCTTAAGCATGTTACGTACCTTAGAAGGTCCCGTTTTGAGGCAAACCAGGACCATGGTACAAAATTGATGAAGTAAACCGTTAAGTTTCCAGTCTTTTATGGAAGATGCATAAGTGATAGTTTCATCAACCGGACCTAGTTGCGATGCTTGAACTCTTCTGCAATTCTATCTGCTTCACGTTATATCTACATCAAGTTCAGGAAGTGTTCCTTATGGATAAGGAATAATGATTACTTTGCCTCCCTAAGGGATTTGAAACCCGTAGGGTTAGCTATTAACGCACTACGTAAACAACAAGCGATGGTGATTCTTCTAAGAAAGGAGATGACAACGTAAAGATAAAGAAAGTGCTGCTATTGATAAGCTAAATGGCATGTTGATGAATGACAAGCAAGTTTGTGTTAGTGTACTTCTGCACAAACAAGATAGAGAATATGAGGTTGATAATTCGTGATGCTAAACGTATTCCCGTGGGAAGAATTAATGAGACTTAGAGAGAAGGACAGTTGAGCCCGAGACTTATTAGGCCACCTGAGAGTTTAAAAGCGTTCAGAAGGTGGCATTCGAGCCAGTTTTACCCCCAAAGCTTATAGCATGGTAGTAACGTGTTTCATGTGGCAAAGCTACACCAGTAAAATGTAGATGCTCAACAGATGATAAGAGTGCGAGTAGGTAGGTGTACGACCTGGTCTGACTTACGAAAGACAACCTTTGAAAAACCGCGGGTAGAAAAGAATAAGTGATGAGAAACAAGTTGACAGAAGTAGATTATATGAATCTAAGTTAAAGGAATCGGGCCAGATTCATTTCGGAAAGTTTAAATTGGAAATAACGCGATGATTATAGGATAAATGAGACGGAATACCGATAAGGAGGTACCAAGTGCAAAAAGGTGTCTCAATAAAGAGGTGAAGGTGAAAGTAAATAATAGAAATGAGTAAGAATCAGCTAATTAGAAGGATGTGATTGATAAAGAAAAGGCTGGGGAAGCAACTACGGAATGAGAAGCAAGGAATGTTATGAATGGGTTTTCTAATGAATTCTCAGGATGACAACCTGATAGTGTCAATATTATAGTTATGAAAAGCTAGTAACATGATATGGGATGTCAGTAATAATGATGTCAAGTGAGAAATCTAAGATTTAACCTGGAAGGTTGAAGGACTTCCCGAATGTGAGTATCGCTAAGATTGAACAAGAGTATTTGTCCATAGAATAATGGACAAAGCAGCAAGATATGTTGACACGTGAGATTGCGATCAAATAGTATTGGATATAATTATGATTAATTTCTTCTTTGATAAACCTCTATAGTTCAGAGGTAAATTCTGAGTATGATATTCTACAATCATGAAAGCTTTCTATAATCCTTTAGAACTCTTTTCCCTTCTTCTCTCTTATTCATCTTCTTTATGAATTGAGAAGAACAACCCTTTTAGGAGGGGAGGTACTGCTACGTGACTATCTGTCTATGTGATAGAAGTCTAAGTGGAATGCCATGACTTGTTTAATTGCTTGTCAAGTACTAAAGGCTGGCCCCCTTCTGTACTAACTATGCAATATAACAAATGTTCAATTGATCATAGTGATCTCTCAATAAATCTTTCCACTTCTCTATATTGATCGAGATTGCGAAGATTAAAGCGATCAGAAAATGCACAGTACGAGCGAGGTTACCTCCGAATCGTAGGGTGATAGTGATACCAATGTTACTGCAGATATCAATAAGGATAAGACTGAGTAAGAGTATAACCCGGATAGTGAGTTGTACGAAAAGTAGCAACGTTGATGGAAAAAGGATACAATATGGATTGTAGCACTAGAAGATGTGCTGAGGAAGGGTAGAACGACTCTTTGCTTCCTACCTGATTCCGGGACGGAATCCTTTTAAGGAGGGGAGACTGTAAGAACCCCAAATTTTGGATATAATTAAAACTTTTTATTAAGTAATGATAAAATGAAGAACAATGATTCCGACAACAAGGTCACCAGCTCTAATGAATGGTGGTTTCAAAGAATAATGATTGTAATGAATGGATATTGCTTTGGACAATGATCCTGATGCATTGGTATATTGTCAGAATAGAGTAATTCGATGGTTGAGAACCTAGATAAGAATAATCTACCATCCAGGAAGGAGCTAATGGATCCTTGAAAGGAAATGAGTACGTGCATAGTGTTTCCCATACGTGCATAGTATTTCCCGTACGTGCATAGTATTTCCCGTACGTGCATAGTGTTTCCTGTACGTGCATAGTAATTTGGTGGTTGAATAGTGATTTTGTAAGTTGGAAAACTTTTCACGCCACCCTATGTACGGGACGTGATATGGATGTTTCGAAGTCATATTAGTAATACGCGGAGGAAATAAGTGAATGCAGAGACGATCGGAATTCAGAAATTCCAAATTCTTTTTCGGTATAATATTTGACCGGACAGTGGATTAAATATTATTATAACCCAAGAATTGAGATATTAACTTTGAGGATTTGATATTTTGGGATGTTATTATATTTGATTTAAGAATGAAGGTAGGAAACCACTGAGGAGTGGTTATGGCTACAATGTAATAATGGATATTTGGAAAGAATGAATGGAATTCGACTTTATTATTTCTATGTCTTGAAGAATGCTAAAGGGTAACAACATAGGTAAGAATAATCTATCTTCTAAGGGAATAAGATATGGCAATTTCAAGCAGGAGAATATTCTCATGTCATCCAGATCGGTAACGATTAATCCAGTAGATCCGTAAAAAGGTTAAGGAACGATCGAAAGAGAATACGGACAATTATACAACCCTAAGAGAACAAGTAAAGAATACAGAATGAATAGTGTTGTGGTGGGAGTATATAATAATATGAGACGACACTATACAGAAGTATTCGGAACGGATTTCCGAGTTCGTATTAGTGATCCAGGGGGAAAATAAGTGTATGTAAAAGCTGTCGGATTCTGAAAAACCGCACTTTTATTTTCTCCGAGAGTTCCCTGGATACTGATAGCCTTAAGTATTTAACGAATGGATTTAAGGAATATAAATTGGAAAGTTAGAATGAAAGATGGAGAATGAAAGTATTAATATTAAAGAGGATTCCCGGTAAACCCTAATTAGAAATCCGTGAACTATTCTCACGAACGATCAATCGAAACGGGTAATAACCGGACACAGAAACAAGCAGAGGAAGCAAGAGTATTGTGAAAGCTACTAGAATAAATATCTAGCAACCAAGTGGCTTAAAGTAACTAGCATGCTTAGAGATTTAAACTAGTACTTAGCAAGCAACCACTTGGTTAGCCTTAGCACCATCCAAAACACAACACATGTCTTGCAAAAATGCATCATCTAGTGCATCATCACTTTATTAAAGTAAAAAGAGATGAGATATTATCCAAGGCTCATCCACTTGATGCATAATTGAGCAAAACAAACCAAGCAAAACACTTCACTCTCTCCTTTGGCTTCCATTCGAATTTTGCATGAATTCCAAGGGGGAAATCCCACTTCCAACCATCATTTGATCTTGTAATTTTTATGGTGAGTCCTATATTTCATAAAACTAATCTCCTAGAAATTTCAAGCCCAAATTCCTTTGTTTTCATTTTCAAAAAAATCAACAAAGATGAGGGTGAATAGTGTTCTTATGAACTAATCCTTGTTTTTCTTGTTTTCATGGTTGATCCTAGATAAGTTAAGGCTATCCAAGGACCATACAAGGCTTAGTAAGGCTATATCACACTCTAAGGAAGGTATAATACTTGAAAAACCCTTGGTACCATTTTGAGATTTTATGAGTTTTATGGACGATTTAGTGTTAGTATGCTATGTTATGCTTAGATCTATGTTATTAGTTGATTATGGTTGTTGTTTGGATTGTGATCCATGAGATGGTTAAGATGAGTTGTTGATAGACTAGTCATGATGATTATCATGTGTTTGTGTGGTTGGATTGATCTTTGTTAGATCGAGATAAAGTGTAAAAACTTTGGAAAACGCGTAAACATAGCCGTTATAATGTCCGATTTTACAATATCATGTTTTGTATGCCATTTTTCACATCAAGACCCTACTGTCCAGAAACTTTTCTGCCATGTTAGGATAGCTTATGTTATAAGCTTCGTTTTGATATAAAGATCACGTGAAACGGACTTACGGTTTAGGAGTTACGATAAAATTCATAAAAGTAGTTCGAATCCGTAAACGAAAGTTCGTAACTGTAATTGAACCCTCGTAAACTATGTAACGTCATGGCGAACCTTGGTAAATAAATACTAGAGGTAAAAAGGAAGGCGTGAAAGAAAACCGTATGTCAAAAGGATCATTTTTCGATTTATTAAAAATGTTCGAGTCGAGGTTAAACGCGAACGAACCCCTAAAAACCCGCTTGGTTATAACCTTGGTAAAACGCTTAGAAAACGAACGATAAAACTCGGAGTATAGTATTGGTTCGTAACGATCGACTTTAGAACTCATATGACTTAAGTATGTCCCAAGTATAAGTACAATGATATGTCGTATTAACGAACGAATGTCGAGTCAGATCAGTGATAAAAGTAATCCACAAAAAGGGGTATAACGAGATAACTCGAGAACGTGTTTCGAATTAAGTATAACTTAACTTTTAATATGTTAATTGATTAATCCCGAATGCCTTGGCTATTTATAGATCACCAAGCTGAACCGGGACCCGCTACCACTACCCCTTACCGTACTCGACTTCCAGGCAAGTTTCAATTCCCTTCTTTTAGGCTGTTGTTGTGATTGAATAAATATATATATATATGATTGCTGATATACATATGCCATTGCATGCATGCCTACTTTCAAGTTGAATTGATATACTTGTTCCCTGAATGTTATTGTTGGCTTATAAGCTAGATAGTTATATATCAGTTATAAGCCGGTTATTGTAAGACCCTCATAGATGGGCGTATATATCTTATTAATCAAAATAGACCGGGAGTCAATATTCCTTGATATATCGAGATTACCTCGGAAGAAAGTATTTAAGTAAATATTTTCTATTATCTGGGCGACGAATATTATTTGAATATTCGTTCGAGACTAATTATTTTAACGATCCTTACTTCAAATAATTATTTGAACGTAACTATTCAACGAATAATATTTCTCAATATTCATTCAGAGTCGAATTGATTATCGACTATTATTTCGAATATTCTTCTAAAGATGAGACTATTAAATGAATATTATTTTGGATATTCTTTTAGATTATTATTTTATTAAATAAATATTACTTTTGAATATTCATTTAAGATATTAAATACTTGATGAATATTATTTTAATATTCATCTGAAGCTTGATTTAATTATCGAATATTATCTCGAATATTCCTTAAGGCTTGGATTACTAAATGAATATTACTTGATATTCATTTAGGATATTATTCATTAAATGAATATTACTTTTGAATATTCATTTAAATTCCTAATTAATTATGAATATTACCTTAAATATTCTTTTCAGGTCTTATTAATTAATGAATATTGTTTTGAATATTCATTTAAATATTTATTTATTCAATAAATATTCTCCTGATATTTCTTCAGGGATTATTTTGAGAAATACTCTGATTTAAGACATTCTTTTATATTCCTAAATATTCTGTAAAATATTTTAATTCAATAAATATTCTCTGAATATTTATTCCATACTTAGAATAACCTCGATAAGGTTTATCTTCTTCGATTATTACAGAAAATATTTCGGAGTCATATTTTTATTAATCTTATATCAAGAAAGGTTCTCAGACATCATTCTTCTTTGAGTCTATCTCCTTAATAATAAGGGAACCTTACTTGGAAAAATGTTATTTATCTTGTCGACTTCCCGGTCATAAAGTATTCCCTTCACTCGCAACTCGGGTGCTGTTGACTTATTAAGTCGTTGCTTACCTTCTCATCTTTCGAGGAGTAAGATTACTGGAACAAGTTAATATCCGTTACCAAGTAATAGCTTGGGAGTTATTGGTAAATTTTCCTTTCCAACTAGATACGACTACTTTGTGGAGTCTTATCAACAAGTATTATACTTGGGGAAAGGGGGACGAACGTTACATTCAGAATCATGAATTCTATTTGAACTAGGAGTCGTGTAAGAGGCCGAGTAGCGCCGGTCCATCCCCTTTGGCCCAACCGTTGGCCGGGGAGAGCTAGTAAGGCGGTATACAAGTAAAGCCGTCAGTTCTTCCTTCTACCGGTAGTAAATCTAAATTGAGCTGTACGATCTCGACTGATCATCAAGATTGGAACAGCGGGCGCGGTGAATACTCCATCATTGGTTCATCATCCAAATTTATTTATTTCCTGCAACATGATTACTGTTGGCAGAGTTGGAAAAAGGTCATAACTGGAATTGCAACCTTTTCTTGCAAACTCCTCTTCTTAATAACAATAAGAATATCTCGCTTACTTTGATGTAGCAGATATTTCTACAAACAAATACTTTAAGTTACCTTGTAACTTCATCGTTCATATTATACTGGCATCATTTCCGTAAATGCATGGCATATGGTTTGAAAGATACTTTGGAACTGTTATACATTATCGTTCAGTTATATATTATTGTTGGTGGGCTATTGCTCACCCTTGCTTTATTATTATATCACAACAACAGCTAGATCAGATGACTCGCACAAGGCGCACTAGACGCGGGCGAGGACGATGAGACTACCAGAGCTGAAGAAGAAGCTATTGGTAGGGTATATTTATTCTTTCAGTACCAAGAATATGGTATAGTATGACTTATGTAAATGGATGGCAAAGAGTATGTATTTATATTGAAATCCTTTTGGATTGTAAGAACTCATAATGTGATTAATAAAAATTTGATTGTTACTCTGATTTCATCTCTGGGACTATAACGGGTGTGTTTTATATTGTTGTGTTGGGGTATAGAGACGTAATTTATTTTATGTTAAGGAAAGTTCAATTGTTGTGGACAGAATTGGAAACCGTAACCACCGGATCCCGGACCCCGGATCTGGGGGTGTTACAAGGGGTTTATTGTTGGTCATAATTTTGGGGGAAATATTGAATATTGGGTTTGGTTGTTTACTTGATAGTCGGCATGTGTAATAAAATCGTGGGATCATTGTTATTGTTTATATTATTGCTTTATTTAGCTCTCGAAAAAAAAAGAGAAAAAAAAGAAGAAAAGAAAAGAAAAAATATATATTATGAGAGCATGTTTGTGTTTGTTGTGATCCTATTTTAGTCGACTGGTCGAGTGTTTGTTTTAGTAAAAATTATGTGGGGAGGAAAATAGGGTGTTGTGTATGATTTATTATGGTACTTACTAGCTTTTGACACTTCACCTGATTTGGCTTATTTGACATACCTTGTCCCTAGCCCCGTTACAACCCAAATAAAGACCTTTTGATTATCGTCATTGATGTATGTTGTGTTAAGAGTTAGATTGATACCAAATGTCAAGCATGCTTAATATTTTGTTGGAATTGAGTGATACACTTACCCTTGTTCTTGAGTGAATATTCTTTTGTGAGTGGATTATGAGTGTTTGCTTGTTTTTACGTATAAGATCCCGAGTTTTGTCTCAAAGATGTACTCTTGTAGGCTTAGCATGGTTATTAACTTATTCTTACACTTGACATGGACTTTTGGGAACTTATGCATGCTCATTGAGTAGACTATGTGAATACTTGCACTTTCAACACCAAGACATTGCATTATTACTTTGATTTTTAAGTTGATATGGCATGAGAGGATTTGAAGGTGTGGTGATGTATTAGTAGTAAATCATTTGCATTTTCATATTAGTTGCATTCATACATTGCATTGCATTGGATTTTATGGGTACATTCGCTATAGGCCCTCACGAGACCTTACTCGTCCACTGGGGCTGCCTAGGGGTTTAAAGGGCTTGTTGCATATGCCAAATGCAACCGTGATCACCTACGGAAGTGGTACTAATTAGTTAGTGTTAGTTGTTTATGTTTGAGGACAAGCAACGGTTTAAGTTTGGGGGGTGTGATAAGTGGATTTTATATCCACTTGGAGCATTCCATATCGGCTTAAATTGATTGACTTGGTCTCAAGTTTATTGTATTTTTGATGTGTTTTGTGTAGTTGTGCAGGGTTGTAGCTATTGGTTAGTGTTAGTGTTTATAATCGATATTAGAGTGGAATTAAGCATTGGAATGAAGATTGGACACTTGTGTTATGCTACCAAGGAGTTATATGTGTCATGGTATTGAAGATGTTAGCTAATGCAAAAGAATGGAGGAGAAAGAAGCAAATTTGTGTAAAATTCGGATTTTCTGGATAGGTTGCGTAGTCTTCACTGTTTTGGCCATATCTGGAGTTCTAGAAGTCCATTTTCAGTGATCTTACAGCTCACGTGAAGCCTGGGAGATTTTCTACAACATTGGACAGATTACAGGCACAGGGAGTGTGCAGTTGTGATAAGTGGATTTTATATCCACTTGGAGCGTTCCATATCGGCTTAAATTGATTGACTTGTTCTCAAGTTTGTTGTATTTTTGATGTGTTTTGTGTAGTTGTGCAGGTTTGTAGCTATTGGTTAGTGTTAGTGTTTATAATCGATATTAGAGTGGAATTAAGCATTGGAATGAAGATTGGACACTTGTGTTATGCTACCAAGGAGTTATATGTGTCATGGTATTGAAGATGTTAGCTAATGCAAAAGAAACGGAGGAGAAAGGAGCAAATTTGTGTAAAATTCGGATTTCTGAGAATGTTGCGCAGTCTACACTGTTTTGGCCATATCTGGAGTTCTAGAAGTCCGTTTTCAGCGATCTTACTGTTCACGCGAAGCTTGGGAGATTTTATACAACCTGGGACAGATAGCAGGTGTAGGGAGCATGCAGAACAAATTGGCGCGTGCATCTCCTTGTGAAGCAAAGCTGGAAAATTACTGTTATGCCCTTTTTCTAATTCTAATTGTATTTTAGGTAGTTTCTTGCACCTAAATTGAATTAAAATTGTATTTTAGGGTGTTTCCTTGTTGGGCAAGACTTCTAGAGCTTATTTAAACACATCCTATCATTGTAATTTGTATCACTATAACATATCAATTACTTAGGTTTATTTGTATCTTTTCATACTTTATTTTTATCATGGTTTCATCAGATCCCATGATGACGAGAGGTTCGACTATGAACTAATCGTTGTCATGGGATTCTAACGGATTTATTTATGGATCTTTAGTATCTTATTTACTTTAAAGATCTATATGTGATGTATATCTGATATCCTCGTATGGTTGTGCTTAATTGTTAGATGCGTAGCTAACATCTAATTTGTTAATCTCTTGTGAAGTAAAAGTGGATCTTGAGATTTAGGACTTGCCATGCTAGCATAGGTTCATGATTGTTTATCAACATAATTCGTAGTATGAGATGAAAATACTTATATTGCCCTGTGTGATCTTTATGGATAACTTGTTCTTCAACCGTTATGTTTTCAAATTCTATAGACATATAGGGTCTAAGCATAATTGGTGTCTATTCATCTTCTATCTCTTTTGTGGATGTATGTTTAGTTTGGTATACGTATGCTGATAGGTAGCGTGTACTTGTTTCATGTTACTCTTGTAGAAGTAATTCGATTCCAATTCTCGTTATTTAGTTAATTCTTAGTTGATAATTTGCATCTTAGTTAGTTTAGTTAATTAAAACCCCAATTTGTTATTTGTCTTAGCAGTGAGTAATAGCCATACATTGTTGCATAGGTACAATAACTGAATTAAAACCATAACCAGATCTCTGTGGGAACGAACTCAACTTTATTCTATATTACTTGTGACCGCGTACGCTTGCGTGATTTAGTGTTAACATTTGTAAAACACCAGGGTTTATTGTGTTAATAGATTTTACAAAATTAGTTTTGTATTTGATCTATTTTTTTATGTAATTGTTTGATGGATTTTGTAAAAATCCGGATATTTTGTAACAATTGCGTATGGCTGAAAATCAAAACCGGAGAAAACTTTTGTCCACTGCGTATCTGTTGGTGTCATTTTATTTTACTACTGCCACGGATGGTTATTTGATTGGCTACTGACAAAACAAGAGAATGAACAGAAGCAGGAAGTGAAGACGCTGAAAATTTCTGCTCAAATCCTGTAACGCATGCCAGCCTTGCGTTACCAGTGAAAAGCAGTGATGCGCATGTAAGAACCCAGATTTTTGTAATATTATAAAACCCTAATGAATAGTGATTTGACGGATATGAGAGAGAGCTTGTAAGCACCACCGTATATAAATGTAGTATTTTTGAAGTTCTAAGTATGAAAGGTTATTGTACTATGAAAATAAAAGAATGCAAAAGCCGTCAGAATTCGAATATTTCACCTTTTACGAAATGTTTCATAAATTATGAGGTACCGAGGAATAAGAAACTCAAAGGGTAATATATAAAAACCCTAATATGGAATTTATGGAATTTAAGATACGAATGACAAAGGATTAGAAATGATGATGGAAATCTCTACGCGATAAACGTTTCGCGAAGAAATTATCGGAATGCAAAATGGATTAAACGACTTAAGATGGATGGAAAATAAGCTAAGTGCCTGAGATCCATGCAAGGTGGTAAGCCAAATCCATGCAACAAGATAATTAGAAACTAACCAAGTAGTAGGAAACAAGGTTCCATGATTTAAGGATGGTTAGCTTTATTTTGTCCAAAACACTATTCTACTTTTTGAAAAACAAGCAACCAAGTGCATACACCATACCTCCAATCCCACACATCTGATCTTTTCATAATACAAATTCATTATTTGGTCATAACCTAGTGAAAGAAATACAAAGCAAAGCAAAAACTCTCTCCATTTCTTTTTTCAGCAAAACTGCCCAGCTTGAACACTCTCCAAAGAAAAATTCATAACTGCAGTTCTAGAGCTTCTAAAATCACCAAAATAAAACCAAAGCTTCCTCATATCATAGGTAAGGTATGTTCAAATTTTCGTGGCTATCCGATTAGTATAACATTTTTAAATCCATGCTCAAAGTTGAGGGTGAACAGTAAATCCGGGAATACTAATTTGTGTTCTTGATTTCTTATGAAAGATTAAGGTTTATAAGGATCACACAAGCATCCACCAAGGTTCATAAGCTTTAGTTAAGGTCCTAAGTCAGCCAAAGAAGGTATAAAACTCTTCTCACCATTTTTATTTTATTTAAGTTTTTAAATTAAGTACTGGTATGATGGTTTTTGGAGGTTATGGAGTTAGTTTGTTAAATTGATGGTTGGATTTGTTGTGGTTGATTTTGTTAAATGGATATGAGTTATATGGACTGTAAATAAGTGTTTAGAAGCCATGATGGCAATTCATTGGGTTGTTGCCGATTGTACATGATGAAAAATCGAGGAATGTTAAATGTATAGCCGTTATGCCGCCCGTTTGTATTTAGGTATGTTTGCTAGGTTAATTACGGACTGAAAAATGTAAATTCTTGAACACCACTGGACATGTCAGGAAAGGTCTTGGTTTGTAGTTTGTAAATATATAAAGTTCATTCCAAGAGGAGTTATGGTTTGGGAGGTATGGTCTTTTTAGTGAAAGTAGTTCAAGAAAACAAACTACAGAAAAGTCTGGTGTTGTAAACTGAATTCGGACCCCTTCTGAATGTGGTAAAATCATGGAAAAATTATGGTATGTAACCTGGTCAGTCGACAAGAGAACCCAAAAAGAATTAAGTTAAAAAGTGGATTTTTCGATTTTATAAAAATGTTCGAACCAAAGTTACGCGAACGAAAAATGGTGTTAGGGGACGAATGAATACAAGTCGAACGAACTCGGAACTCGACCCGAATAAAATTTGTAATTTTAAGTCGGACAAGGGACGTTACCATAAGTATAAAATTCCAATATAAGCACTAAGAGTCCTTTAAGGAAATTAGATTCGTTGTACGAGCATAGAATAAATGGTTCGAATACGAAACTAACCCTAGCGTTTTCTTGTTGATTTTAGATCGCCACCCTAGTTCGCACACGTGCTCAAAACTGTTGTTGTTGTTGTGATATAAATGCATGCACTATTTTATATATGTATCTTGCGAGAAAACTTATAAATGCATGCATGATTTTCTGAAAGTACTTGAAATGTTTACATGTATATATGTGCACCCCAATGGCTTTTATGTATATACATATGGTGTTGATTAAGGCTCGGGTAGAGCGATTGTACTTTTGATATAAGTCGGGAGTCGGAGTATTTTATGTAAAACCCGGTAACCCCGGAGTCGGATATTTTCGATAATCAAATAAATTCCGGATTTAAAATTTATAAATATCGGAATTATTTATTTTGAATTATTTAATAAATATGTTCAAATATTTATTAATTAAATGAATATTAATTTAAATATTCATTTAAGATTAATTGATTAATTATTTAATTAATGATTAATTATTTATTTATTTAATAATTAATTATTAGTTAATGATTTATTTAATTAATAATTAATTATGAATTTATTTTTAATATTTAAAAATGATTTAAATATTCTAGAATTATTTAAAATCTATTTGACCTTTTTAAAAATTATTTAAGGCCTTTAAAAAATTTATTTTAAATATTTTCTGGCCTTCAGAAAAATATTCAGGGGTTCTCAACTATTTTATAATTACCCATACTTCGTAAATACCACCCTAACGGTTCACGAACTTATCAAAACTTGAGAACCCAAGGTTTTGGGAGTACTCAAAAATGTTTTCTCCCTTCGCTACCAACAAGTGTGAACATTATAGTGACCCTGCCTCAGCAACGAGGGTCAGCTTTGAAAAGGTCTTTAAGAAAAACTCCGAATAACTCCCGAGCTATTTTTTTTAAAAATAATTCCCTAAGTAGAGAAGGTCCATTATCAGAGGTCAACTTGTGAAATGAATATACTTCCATGTTCTCTTTCGGAAGTGATGATTTGAAAAAGGTTTCAAAACTGGTTTAATGACTCTGGGACTGGAGAATATTTTGGTGTAAGAGGCTTGCAGGTAGGCAAGTCCATCCGGTTATACATATATCGAAGAGTAAGAAACTCGCAGGTAGGCGAGTCCATCAAGATATATGTACTAGTGTAATAGGCTCGCAGGTAGGCGAGTCCATCATAAGACCCATAGATGGTCGAGCCATGGCCTCGTTAGTAGGTACGTCACCCGTCTACTAGTAGCGAAGTATTGTTTTTGCGGTACAATGGCTGATCACCTTGTACTGTGGTGCTCCGGTATAGTCCCCTCCTTCCAATTGGAATTGTGCTGCAACACTGTGTTGGAAGCCCAGGTGCTCCAGCACCGAAGGTGTTGTCAGTGTTGAACTCATCATGCAAGATTTCGAAAACCAGAACGCTCTTGATTTTTTTAATTGATTATTGAGATAATGATTGATATTAAAAGATGAATGTTCACGATATCATCTTGTTTTCAATAGAAATAAAGAAAGTATCCTTTCTACACTATATTTATTATCTTGCTGGGCAATTATGCTCACACTTGCTTTTTGTATATATCACAAACAACAACAGGTAAGCATGGCAAGGACCAGGCAGACTGCCCGGAAGCGCGTGGGAAACGCGCAGTTGTTCCGTAGATTGTTTGGACCCCGTCTGCCTCAGGTGAAAGGACTTAGTAGGATAGGTTATCAGCTTAGACTGGTCAGGTTTGTCTATCAGTATGACCTGTGTAAGATTTTGAAAACTAGAAACCTATCCCGCCTCTGCCACCACCTCAGGTAGTAACTTTTGTGGATTCAAGTAGTTCCAAGACAACCTTATTTTGGGTCTGTAATAACTTAACTCTATGGATTATATTAAGTACTCTGTGTAATGTTTTGCTTTTGCTTTGAGCCTATAACTTGTGATGGATTGTGTTGATTAGGGGTCATTACCAACGTAGATAATTGTGATCAATAAAATGGTTAATAAACGGGAATGGTAATTGATAAAATCGGAATCTAGATCGGCGTAACAACCTGGATCGTTGACCCCGGATCTAGGGATGTTACAGCGCATGTCCATCCTGCGCAACTGGTTCTTCCTGGTAGTGAAACGCATAGTCAGAATGCGCAACAAGTTGTTTTTTCTTTTCTGTCCACCAGACGCAGCGCATGTCAGCAACAACAGGGCTGAAGCAGCAGCTAATTTACTTCAGGGCCATAATAGTGGAATAATTTTTATTTTAATTTTTAATTCCGCTATTTAATTTTTTAATTATTGCTTTAAATAATTATGTGTGTAATTTTTAATTGCATGTTTAACATAGTTAGGACGACATGGACATAGATTTTTTATTTATTGCTATAATTAAATGTTTTATGTTGTTAAATTATGTGTGTATTTGGAATGCATGTTAGACATAATTGTAACGACATAGGTCCCATTTAATTTTTAAAATTCCTCATTTTCTAAGTGGGTGAGGGAAATAATTAGGAATTAAATCCCACGGTCTCCATTATTTTTTATGTAATATAACTTTTTAAATAATGTAGATGGTATATATGATCACCTAACGTGGCGTACTATTTACGGTATTTTAAAAGGTTGTAGAAATTACTAGAACAAAATTCTTAAATTAAATTACGAATATTGAACGGTATATAGATCACCCTAACGTGACGTACCAAGTTTCATAGAAGTCGTTACAAAAATTGATTACTCTTTTGATGTTGACTGTGGAGAATTTTGTCTAGGAATTGGGTATTAAGCGAGGCCGATGTGACTCCTTCGAGACCTGGGAATTATCCATTAATATATCAAACGGATGTATTTGGTTTAAGTAATTTAAGATTTGATAATGGTATACACTTAGCTATGAAAAATAATATATAGTCCACCCTAACGTGGCGTATTATTTAGTAATAGGACCGAAGTAATATTTAAACGAATTTAAGTGGTATATATGTCACCCATCGTGGCGTACCAGATACTTATGGTGTTTAAATATTAGTGCATTAATTTTGAATTAATTGTTAGAGGAAACCAATAGGATTTAAGATTTATGCAACTATCTGATTATGTGTTACATGTATGATTCTCAGGATTAGATCATTATGGGCTTTAATCCACTATTCACCATACTTAAGGATAACAAACTTACTGGACCGAACTATGTTGAATGGAAACATAATTTTGACATAGTGTTGACTGCTGAGGAGTACAAATTTTGAACTTATGAACCCAAGCCAGATCAGCCTGCTGAAGATGCTCCTGAAAGTGAGAAGGAGTATTATAAGCGGTGGATTAAGGCAGATGAGATGTCGCGATGTTACATTTTGGAAGCAATGTCGGGTGTTTTGCAGCATCAGCATCAGGCTATGCCCACAGCTTCAGATATACTCTTTAATCTCAAGGAACTTTTTGGAGAACAGAATAGGGCTGCTAGGCAAGTAGCAATGAAGGCTTTAATGAACACTCAGATGGTTGAAGGAACACCTGTAAGGGATCATGTTCTCAGAATGATGTCTCATCTGAATGAGATGGAGATCCTTGGTGCTGATATTGATGGGGAAACCCAGATCGATATCATCCTTATGAGCTTGCCCAAAAGTTTTGAGCAGTTCCGCCTGAATTACACCATGAATAAACGGATGTATAATCTCGCGGAACTTCTGACAAAACTTAAGGCAGCTGAAGGACTCTTTAAACAGAATGTTCAAGTGAATGTGGCTGAGAAAGCTTCTTCATCTAAGCCGAAAGGTTAGAAGAAGAAAAAGACTCAGACACAGAAAGCTGGAAAGATTGCTAATGCAATGGGAGTTCAAGGTGGTGTGAAAAAGCCTAAGGGCAAGTGCTTCAGGTGCAAGCAGTCAGGTCACTGAAAATAGGATTGTCCTCTTCTTAAGAAGACAAACAATACTGGTAGGTCTCTTTCTCTAGTTACAGAAACATATATAGTGGCTATATCTACGAGCACTTGGTGTGTAGATACAGGAGCCACTGACCTTGTTTGTAACTTATTGCAGGGGTTCCAGCAATCCAGAATGCTTAGAGATGGCGAGATATATGTGTTCAATGGAGATTCTACGAAAGTAGCAATAGTTGCAGTTGGAATAATTACTTTATCTTTTGGAGATGATAGGATTTTGATTTTGAATAATTGTCTTTATGTACCTTCGTTTAGAAGAAATTTGATTTCAGTTTCAAAACTTGCTATGGATGGTTATAATGTTTGTTTGGATCGTAATGTTTCTATTATGATGAATAAACGAGTTATTTGTTCTGGTACATTGCAAGACAATTTATATATTATTAATCCTTTCCAACCAATGATGCAACAAAAGGAAACTAATAACATTCTTTCTAGCTCAAACAAAAGAAAGAAACCTTCGGAATTGAACCAAACATATCTTTGGCACTTAAGATTAGGTCATATTAACTTGAGGAGGATTCAAAGACTGGTAGTAGATGGGCCATTAGGCTCGTTGGCAGTGAAGCCATTTCTAGTTTGCGAATCCTGCTTGGAAGGTAAGATGACTAATAGGCCTTTTAAAGGAAAGGGGAATAGAGCCAAAGAAGTATTAGAATTGGTTCATACTGATTTATGTGGGCCTATGAGTATCCAAGCAAGAGGAGGTTATGAGTATTTTGTCACTTTCATTGATGATTATTCTAGATATGGGTACATTTATTTGTTACACCTTAAGTCTGAGTGCTTTGAAAAATTCAAAGAGTACAAAGCAAGTGCGGAGAAGTGACATCTTGGAAAATGTATCAAGTCACTACGATCAGATCATGGTAGCGAATACTTTCTTGGAGAATTTAGGGAATATTTATCAGAAAATGGGATTTCATCCCAGTTGTCTGCACCTAGCATACCTCAGCAGAATGGTGTAACAGAGAGAAGGAATCAGACTCTTTTAGAGAGTGTTAGATCGATGATGAGTTATTCAGATTTACCCAAGTTGTTTTGGGGATATGCTATAGAAACAGCGGCTTACCTTCTAAACTTTGTACCTTCTAAGTCGGTTCCCAATACTCCAATAGAATTGTGGACTGGTAGCAAACCAAGTCTAAGACATATTCGGATTTGGGGTTGTCCAGCACATGTGCTGAACAAGAACGCGACCAAGTTAGAATCTCGTACAGAAGTAAGGCTGTTTGTAGGCTATCCCATAGGAACGAAAGGTTATTCATTTTATAGTCCTAGGGATCGAGATATCATTGTTAGCACCAATGCTAGATTCTTAGAAGAAGACTATATAATGAACCATAAACCCATGAGTAGTATCGTTTTAGAGGAACTAGTAGGAGGGACGGATAATCCCCAAGTGCCAATAGTACAAGTAGAACAACCACAAGAAAATGCACAACTTAACACTAATACTGCACCAGTGCCTCATCGTAGTAGGAGGGTTGTTCAACAACCAGATAGATTCATGTTTTTGGGAGAGTCCTCGGACTTGGTCTATGGTGAACATGATGAGGATCCCAGGACATACGAAGAGGAAATTCTAGATAAAGATGCAGATCTATGGCAAAAGGCAATGGAATCTGAGATGGAATCTATGTATTCCAATCAAGTTTGGGAGCTCGTGGAACCACCCAAAGGTGTAAAACCCATTGGATGTATGTGGATCTACAAGAAGAAAAGAGGATCTGACAAAAAGGTGAAAGCCTGGAAAGCACGACTTGTTGCAAAAGGGTATACTCAGAAAGAAGGGATCGATTATAAGGAAACCTTTTCGCCGGTTGTTATGCTTAAGTCGATCCGGATTCTTTTATCTATAGCAGCTCATCTCGATTATGAGATTTGGCAAATGGATGTCAAGACAGCTTTCCTTAATGGAAGTCTTGAGGAAACCATCTATATTCAACAACCAAAAGGATTCATTAAGGAAGGCCAAGAGCATCTTGTTTGTAAGCTTAAGAGGTCTATTTATGGACTAAAACAAGCTTCTAGGAACTGGAATATTCATTTTGATCAGGCAGTCCAGTCATATGGATTTGATCAAAGTCCAAGCGAATCATGTGTGTATAAGAGAAGTGAGGGTAATGCAGTGGTTTTTCTAGTACTATATGTAGATGACATTTTACTCATTGGAAACAATGTTAAGATGTTGTCATCAGTAAAGGCATGGTTATTCAAACAATTTGAAATGAAGGAGTTAGGTGAAGCGGCATACATAATTGGGATCAAAGTAATAAGGGATCGCAAGAAAAGGATGTTGGCTTTATCTCAAGAGCCCTACATTGATGAAGTATTAGATCATTTTAACATGCAGAACTCTAAGAAAGGTTTTCTACCTTTTAAGCATGGAGTGGCTCTATCCAAGGAGCATTGTCCTTCGACACCTAAGGATATAGAGAGCATGAAAGCAGTTCCTTATGCTTCGGCATGTGAAAGCTTAATGTATGCTATGTTATGTATGAGGCCTGACATCTGCTTTGTTGTAGGCATGGTTAGTAGATATCAGTTGAACCCAGGTCAGGAACATTGGAGTGTAGTAAAACCTATACTCAAGTACCTGAGAAGGACTAAGGAGTATATGTTAATTTACAAGGCCTCAGATCTATTTCCTTTGGGATATACTGATTCAGATTTCCAATCAGATAGGGATAAGAGGAAATCAACCTCGGGATATGTTTTTACTTTGGGAGGTGGAGCCGTTATATGGAGGAGTGTAAAGCAGAAATGCATTGCAGACTCCACCATGGAAGCCGAGTACGTGGCGGCCTCTGAGGCTGCAAAGGAGGCTGTATGGTTCAGGAACTTTCTTTTGGACTTGGATGTGGTACCTAATTTGCCTAGGAGTTTGACAGTGTATTGTGATAACACTGGTGTTATGGCAAATTCGAAGGAACCGCGAGATCACAAAGCAGCTAAACATATTGAACGTAAGTATCATCTCATACGAGGAATCGTAAAGCGAGGAGATATAGTTGTGGCTCAAATATCATCAGAAGACAACCGGGTAGATCCTTTCACAAAGAGCTTGCCAGCCAAGGTTTTTGACAGGCATGTGGAAGCGATAGGAGTCAGATGGATGGACACATAGTTTTTGTGTAATAGTGGATTAAATAAACACTGATACACTCATAGAATATTTTGAGTATAAGTGGGAGATTGTTGGTGTATACTGAAAATATTTATTTAAAGTATATACATTTATTTCTGGCCCTCTTTTATTGAGAATCATATAAATGTTTACATGCTGTCTAATATTATATATTGTGCACAATCTGGTATCAAATGGGATACAGAATATTAGATTGTTAAATACGGTTTATATAATATAATAAGGTTCACAGCACAGGTGGTATTGGACAATCCACTGGTATGGCTGTAGTATTATTTAGAATAGTTTATATTGACTATTAAATAATACTAGTATACTTTGTGCATATTGAACAGGATCGAATTTAGAATTGTTCCCTTATACTGATTAAGAAGGTGAACTAAGATTCTATGTTATTATTAATGCTTAGGTTCTTAATCCGGATATAATAATTGACACGTGTATATTATTTACATACTTTGATTTATGTATAAAATAATTCTTATGAATTAAATCATTATATTTTGGGTGATGGAATAATATATATGGTGGATATTATTTATTAAAGGAATCCATGTCCTGATAATATTCGGGTTAATGATGTCCCCTTGAAAGCTCAAAAAGATTTAATTAAGTGAAACCCTGCAGGTGGATTTATTCCGGCATAATTAAATAAAGGTTGAGTGGATGATCAAGGATAAAAGATATTAATTAAATGAATTATCAGTAATTTATTTAATTAATGGACATGCGATATTTTAAACATGGGGAATTTAATAAGCAAATAATATTGGAACCGAATTAATTAATTAAATTACGGTATTAGGAAAGGTAGTGCAAATATTAATTCTTTAGTGGAGTGAATTAATATTAAATGACATTGGGCTGGGCTCAGAATGTCATTGGGAGGCCTAACCTAATTATCCATGATCCCTATTGTAGCCCTATATATATTCTTATTCTCTTCTTGCTAGGGTTGGTCAAGAAATTTTGTAGCCACCCAGGAGCAAGAAGAGAGGTTAACTTGAGAAGACGAAGGCCACACTTCGCTCAAGGGAATTTGGGAATACAATAGAAGAGCGTGGAATCAACCTTTAACAAGGTGACTTTTCTATTCGTACTCGTTAATTTATTGTATCATAAATCGCAGGGCCACGATCTGACTGTCCCAACAGCAGGAATTGTCCAAATCAAGGAAAGAAGACCTTCAAGACATTTCCAGAAACGATCATCACTTCAAGCATGTGTGTGTGACAAGTTATACCAAAAATGTATCTTTACATTTTACATATTTTACTTGTCTTCATATAGTTTAAATAAACTGTATGAGCATCATAGTTTTAGTAGAGAAGAAAACACAGAGCATAACACATATTGCATTAGGTTTTCTTGTAAATACGAAGACATTGTAATCCGCAACTGTGTATTTTTACACAGAGTATTTCTTCAAATACAAACTCTCAGGTGGACATCTCCAACTCCACCTGAAATTTTTATATCTTGTGTTTATCTATCTTGTTTATTATCTGTTCGTTACAAACTATCTAAGACCTCACTAATTCGAAAAGAATTAAGTTTTTTTTTGCTAAGTGAAAAGAATTAAGTTGAAATTGTTGAGATTGTATTCAACCCCCCTTACAATCTCGTGGTGTATAATTTGGAAATAACACTTGTTCTAAAACTTACTTTCTTCTTGGGGTACTATCTCCTACCCCCCGACTTCTTGGTGGTCAATGGTACATTCAACCACGAAGTCAGCTAACGCCTGAGCCTTAATGGTTGTCTGAGGCTTATGTGTGATGTCGTTGTTCTCTTGTAGGAACGTGGTCAACTTTGTAACAGCCCCAGATCCGGGGTCATGGATCCGGTCGCTACGGTCTCAATTTCCATCAATAATACTTGAACTTGAATCAACACAAATAGACGAAATACTGTGACCCCGCAATAATAACACATCACACAACTAGTTATAGTCTCAGAGATGAAATTGAATAAGTATCGAGTCATAGGATCCACAAGTTATAAGTTATTACAAACTCAAAATGATTATAGATTAAGCTTACTAGTTCCTTGCCATTGTTTAACATAAGTAATAATTATGAATAAGTCTGATACACAAAAGCTGCCAGCCTAGCCTATTAGTTGCTCCTACCTCAGCAATGGCGGCTATGACATCAGCGGGTAACTCTCTGACGACTACCACCTGCTTTCGTCGAGTGTGCGCTGGTCGGGCCATCTGCTCTAGCTGTTGTTGTGATATAAATAAATAAAGCAAGGGTGAGCAATAGAGCACACCAAATAATATGTAATTGATCAACAATATATAACATTCATAATATCTCTATAAACTTTGCTATGCATAATATGAACAAAGTTCTAATATAATGTAAAAGATGAAGTTACAAGGTGATTCAATATAACCTTTTCGTAAAAATATCCGCTATGTAAAACTATAAGCAGAATATCAACCTATAACTTAAAAGAGGAAGTTATAAGGTAATTCATTGTAACGTCAGTTTTGAACACTTTTCAAACCCTGCCAACATGTTCGGTACGTCTCTTCAATACATGTTGCAGAAAATATCCAATTTGTGGATGATGAACTAATATTGGAGTATTCACCGCGCCAGATGTCCCAACCTACGATGATCAGTCGCAGATCGTACAAATCAAGATTTATTTTACTACCGGTAGAAGGAAGAACAGACGGATTTACTTGACCACCGCCCCCTAGAAGTCCCTGGCCAACTTTGGGCCAAAGATGGGCCGGCGCTACTCGGCCTCTTACACGCCTCCAAGTTCGAATAGAATCCATGACTCTGAAACGTAAAGTTCATTCTTCTTTCCCCAAGTGTAATACTTGTTAATAAAACTCCACAAAGTAGTTGTATCAGATTGGAAAGGAAAATTCACCAATATTTCTCATGCTATTGCTTCTTAATGGACTAAAACTTGTTACTCGGCTTACTTCTCGAATGATTGAAGAAGTAACTAGATTATGTTGACTTGCAACAACTAAATTGCGAATGGGAATAAATTTCTTTCAAAAGTTTATGACCGGGCAGTCAAAATAAAAGCAGTCTCTCAAGTAAGATTCCCCATATTTTGAAAGTTTCAGCAAGTATTTAAATCTTCTTGAAATATAGATTTAAATGGAAAACAATGATTGGGAACCTCTGCTTGAGAAAATATTCATAATAAGGCTCAGAAATATTCTTCATAATTATTGAAGGTCAAAGATAAATTTCAAATAAGATATCCATTTTAAAACTAGTTTAAAAATATTAAATAAATATTCAAATAGTATTTATTAAATCATAAATGTTTAAAGAATATTTTTAGACAGAATAATTGTTCATAAATAACCCTCAAATGAATATTCAAAAATAATATTCACTTAATAAATAAATCCTTAAATGAATATTCCAAAATAATATTCATTAAATAAATAAAACCTTAAATGAATATTCAAAAATAATATTCATTAAATAAATAAAACCTTTAATGAATATTCAAAAATAATATTCATTTAATATATAATAATTGTATAATATATATTCAATATTTTATCAGAGAATAATCTTCAAGATATACATGAATATTGACTCCCGATCTACATTAAAGAATGAGAATCATACGCCCTCTATTAAGGCCTTCAGAAAATCCGGCTTATGACTAATATCTCATATCTAGCTTATAAGCCAATTATCAAATCCTTATTCAAGTATCCCAATATATATACTTTCTAAAACAGTTATGCAGTCTATGTGCATATATAACAGAAATCATATTTATTCACAACAACTGTACAATAAAAGGTTTGAAAACTTTCCTGGAAATTCTGTAGGGGTAGTGTGTCTCAGGTCGGTCCGGTGATCTATAAATAGCCAAAATATCCAAGATTAATCACCTAATTCTTTGAAAAGCTAAGTACATACTTTACTTAAGCTAAAACACATTTACAAGTTGACTCCTTAAGAATTTCTCTTGCGCATGTTCGGCTCCGACAATTTTATAAAATCAAAAAATAATCAATTTAACACGAAATCTTTTCGAGAGCCTTCCTAGACGTTCCTAGTATTTTAAACCAAAGTTTCATATCTGCTCAAGTCATTTAAGGGGTTTAAAAACAGCCTCAAGTTTGCATACAATGTGCAGTTTGGTTTTAACGAACGTCGTTCACTAAAACGGACGTTTCTCCTAAACCGTAAGTTGAAATGTTGCGATTCTCGCATCAAAACGAACATAAAAACATGAACTATCTTATCATGGCAGTGGTGACTAAAGTCAGTGGACGTTTGGGTCCGAAAGTTACACACAAAACATGATATTGTAAAATCAGGCATTATAACGGCTATGTTTACATGCATTTCCAGGTTTTTCACTTTACCATGATCATACCACAACCAATCCAACCAACTTATGTGCATGACATACACCTTAACAAGCTCAAGAAAATCTCAACTCAACCATTATTTGAATCATGGCTTTAGAACTACTAAAACAACTACATAATCATGTATACATGCTTATAACAACATCATCATTATAACTCATCCAAGATCATCAAAAACTCGAAAGAAAAGCTAGGGTTTCTTGAGATGTATACCTTCCTTGGAGGGTATATGAACCTACTAAGCCTTCCATAGCCCTTATATAACCTTAATATAGCTTGAATCAACCAAAGAAATCAAGAAACAAAAGTTAGTTCTTGAAATCACTATTCATACCTTAACTTTAAGGATTTTATTAACTAGGAAAGAAATGGAATTGGAGGCTAAGATTCATAGGAGATCTTAGTTATGAAATATAGGACTCACCTAATTAATCTTGGAATTCTTGAATGGTGGGAAGTTGGATTTTGATTCTTGAAAAAAGAGCAATGCCGAATGGCTTCTTGGAGAGGAAATGGAGTTGCTTTCTTGATTTGCTTGGTTGATCTTGCATAAAGTGAATTATCTGGATAATATATAGCTAATCTAATTTAATAAAGTGATTACATCATCTCTTAATACCTCATCAAGTGCGAAGTGTTGGTGGGTTATGGTGATGATGATGTAATCTAGTTAACTAGCTTAGTTGGTTTCTAATGATGCTTGTTCCTTTGCTACCAACTTGGTTCATTGTGGTGTCAACCATCCATTGGTCCATGTGTTGCCTATTTACTTGGCCAAGTGTTGGCTTTAGAAGTATGTTACCCCTTTTTGGTCAATGTGCAAACAAACCACTTACTTGTTTGTTGACTTTCATGTAAGTCAGTTTGATATTTCTTTTTCCACCAATTTGATTTCCTTTGTGTCTTTTTAATAAAATCAATACGTTACAACTTATATGTTGCAATTTATTACTCCATTGCGGCACAATCCCTTAAATCAATAACAATTCCAATATTCCTTATTTATTCTCTCTTCATTCCTTGTTCTTAGAGAAATGTTCTCGCTCTTTCTCGAATATTCTCAATCTCTTTTTGTAGAGTTCTCTGACTCTTACCAGATATTGATTTGGATGACATGAGCTACCAGATATCGATTTGGATGACATGAGAATAACTTCCTTTCGTAGGATACCATAGCTTACTTTCTAGATGATAGATTTTTCTTATCTAAATTGTCAACCCATTACACCATTCATAGCATATAAACACTAGAATCCATATCCATTAAAATATTCATTCATTAAAACCAATGATACATTGTAGTAATAACCACTATTCATCTCATACGCTAATACATAATAAAAGTTTTAATTCCTCCAAAAACCTGGGTTCTTACAAACTTGCTCTTCAAGGGCTCTTTCAAGGATGCTCCGATGTAAGCCACCTTATCGGGGCCTCCTAATTCTAGAGGAATGGGAACCATATCCTCTGATGGCTTTCCTCGGTGTTCCTCATCAATATGGACATCCATGTCTTCAATCGGAAGGACCTACCCCCCGACTCCATCAGGCCTTAAAGTGGCTATATAAGAGCTCCTAGCTATTTTTTGGTTACCTTTTTGTTCTCCTACACCATTCCTGGTTGGAAACTTGATCTTCATGTGATAGGTTAAGTCCACAGCCTTAAAAGCGTGGAGTCCAGTCCTCCCGAGGATGGCATTGTAGGTGGAAGACGCTTTGATGACCAAAAAGTTCAGAATCTGAGTGGCCTCTATTGGCTTCTGTTCGATGGTGACGGACAACTGAATAGTTCCCACAACTTTAGATTTTACTCCGTTGAACCCGTACATAGGCGCATTGGAGGGGGTCAATTGATAATCATTATACCCCATCTTCATAAAGGCCTCATGGAATAGAATGTCCATAGAAGCTCCATTGTCTATCAGACTCGCTTCACCTCTGAATTTCCAATCACAGGAGTTATGACCTGCAGGTAATCATGGGGGAACTTCACCCCATCTAGGTCTGAATCATCGAATCTGATTGTTACCTCAGTTCTTGCACGCTTCGGTGTTTCTCCAACAATGTGCATTACTTATCTGGCATAAGCCTTTCGAGAATTCTTTGTTATCCTGGTCGCGGTCGGGCCTCTTGAGATCATGTTGATTACAGGCCCTCGGGGCTATTGATTGTGATCTCGATCGTCATCGCTCTTATTATACTCTATTCTCTGATTGCCACGATCTTCATCCTTAGTGAAATGGCACAACTTTCCTCTATGGATCAAAAAATCGATCTCATCTTTGAGTTATGTGCAATCATCAGTGTCATGCCCCACGTCTTTGTGGAATTTGCAATACTGATTCTTTTTCAAGTGGCTTCAGCCCTAAGATGAGATCGAAAATCCTTATCTTTTTCAATGTCCAATAGGATTTGACTCCTAGGAGTGCTCAACCTTGCATAATCAGCAAACCTTAGTCCTAAAGCAGAGTCGGAATCCTTGCTAGTTCGGGGATACCTGTCCCTAGCATCATACTCCTACTCTGTCTTACGCTTCTTAGAGTTCCCCATTTCCATCACTCACGGTAGAGACCTCTATTTTCCTCATGCTTTTCTCAGCCTTTATGTACTTGCTTGCCCTCTTTTGGAGCTCAGTTATGCTCTCAGGGGGATGCTTTGCCAATGACATCTTGATAAGTGGGTATTATATTCACTTAAAACATTTCCGTTTGGCTTATAACGAATGTTTGTACTTAAGTTGTGGTATTTTTGATCTCTTTTAAGGGTTTTGTGCAGGAATGTTAATCACAGGTGTTCAAGGAATGCAGCAAAGCAATTGGATAGTAATTCGGAGTTGTAGTGAAGAAACGAGAAAAAAATCCAGTGCTGGACAGAAGGGAAGGCGCGGCAGCGCCGCGTTTATACTGGAGAACGGCGCGGCAGCGCTGTGATTTTTGTGATTCCTGGAGGATGGCGCGGCAGCGCCGCATTTGAACTATATGCTGGCGCGGCAGCGCCAGTGTTTCTGCCGAGAATTTTCTGTTTTTGCTGTTTTTCGAGATAAAGTCAAAATAGGATTCTCTTCTCGAATTTCTTGCACCTAGAGCCTATATAAAGAAGGAAAAGACCCTAGAATAGAGGATCGGACCACATATTGTATTTACAGAGTTTTGAAGCACGAGAAAGCGAGGAAGAAGATAGTTTTCAATTTATTCTTGTATTCTTCCTAGTTTGTGGATGCTTGGTTTGGGTGTATTCTTTAGAACCATTATTATTTATTTAAATCATTATTTGTTTTCTCCTATCATGTTTACATTGGAACCCATGGTGACGATTAGTTTAATTATGAACTAATTCGTTGTCATGGGGTTTTAGCGGATTTATTCATGAAGTTTATTTGTTGAATCTTCTCGATGCCTATAGTGTGATTGATGTGATATCCTATCATGGTCGATTTAATTCGTTATAGGAGAGTAGCTAACTCCTGTAATTGTGTGTTAATTCTTATTGAAGCGAAAGTGAATTTAAGAGTTTAGAACTTGCCATGTTAGCATAGGTTTATGCGTGAGAATATCATTCGTAATTAGTGTCGTAACTCTAACCGTTTTATGACGACTATGTGATCAATTGAATGCTTGTACTTCAACCATTATGTTTCAATCTTTATAGACATATACAGATTAGGCATAATTGGGAGACTAAGTGATTTCTATCTAATGTGGATATTATTTAGGATGGTATTTGTGCAATGAAAGTTGGCTTATATCAGTTTTGTGTATTCAATCAGGTATTAACAAATCACATGAAAAGGCTAGAGAAGTGGAGACTATAGATGGATTGTTTAATGAAGTTAAAATCCCATGTTTTATCTCGCATAAGTAATTCGATATAATTCTTAGTTTAAGTAATTGATCATTAGTTATAATTCATAGAGTAATTGTAGTGATAAACAAAATTCCAGTTATTAATTTGTCGTGGCATCGAATAATAATCATACATTGGTGAGTGAATTAACTAGACAATACAACGAGTCCCTATAGGAACGAATCTTATTTGCTATCTATATTACTTGAGATCACGTGCACTTGCGTGTTGAGTTTGGTCGTAACAAGTTTTTGGCGCCGCTGCCGGGGACGCGGTTTTATTTGTTTAGTTTCAGTATTTGCCATCAATGGTCATTAAAGTTCAGTGACTAAGACGTTTCTCACCAATTTTCTTGTTGGTGAATTTCAGGTACTGTTTGAGAGTGTATGCGTACACGAGCTCAAGCACGTAGAGAAGAACTAGCAAGAAGAAAACTTGATTTTGATAACATTGGGTTAGAAGACGATCTTGAATCAATAGAAGAAATGGCAGATCAAGCACAGCCAGCGAAGGCTTTGAGTGAATTCTCTCACCCAAAAATGGAGGATATTCATACCAGTATTGTTCGCCCAGCTATTGGGGCTAATAATTTCGAGCTTAAGCCAAACATCATTCAGATGATTCAGAACACAGTACAGTTTGGGGGTAGTCCTGCTGAAGATCCCAATGCTCATATTAGGGACTTCCTTGAGATCTGTGACACCTTCAAATTCAACGGAGTTACAGATGACGCAATCAGATTGAGACTATTTCCCTTCTCTCTTAGGGATAAAGCCAAGAGTTGGCTACATTCGATGCCATCTGGCTCTATTAAAACATGGGCAGACTGTGCTCAAAAGTTCTTGACGAAGTATTTCTCCATGGCTAAGACAGCAGCTTATCGGAATTCTATTTCTCAGTTCGCTCAGCAGCCTCAGGAATCTCTGGGGGAAGCTTGGGAAAGGTACAAGGAGATATTGGCACGTTGTCCTCATCATGGGATGCCGGATTGGATGATAATTAGCAATTTCTATAACGGGTTGGGAACTCAGTCCAGGCCAATGTTAGATGCAGCCTCTGGAGGTGCGCTATGGGCTAAGAGCTATGAGGATGCTTACAATTTTATTGAGATGATGGCGGCAAATGAGTTTCAGAATCCCACTCAACGCTTGCCACCTGCTAAAGTGGCCGGAGTTCTGGACTTGGATGCAGCTACTGCTATTGCTGCTCAACTCAAGGCATTAACAATGAAGGTAGATTCCCTTTCTAATCATGGAACTAACCAGGTTGCTATGGTGTGTGAATTATGTGCAGGGGCTCATGACACGAATCAGTGTGCTATCTCATCTGAATCCGCACAATTTGTTAGTAATTTTCAAAGAGCTCAGCAACCAGTGCCTAATGCTTATCATCCCAACAATCGGAATCATCCTAATTTCAGTTGGAGCAACAATCAGGGCGGTGTTCAGCAACCCCAGAATCAACAGTTCAATGCAAGGCCATATAATCAGAACTATCAACCACCACCTTATGCTCCAAGGCAACCATTCAATCCACCGGGATTTCAACCATCTCAAGGGAATTCATTGAATCAGTCTGAGAAGTCTGAATTGGAAGAGCTTCGAATGATGTACAAGAGTCAGGCAGTGTCATTGAAAACTTTAGAGAATCAAATTGGTCAACTGGCCAATGCACTGTTGAACCGTCAACCAGGAACACTTCCGAGTGACACAGAGATGAATCCAGGCAAGAAGGATCACAAGGAACAGGTCCAGGCAGTAACATTGCGATCAGGAAGAATTCTCCAAGGTCAGAACAAAGAAAAATCAACTGAGGAAGAAAATGAAAATTCTGAACAGTTAGCACGGCGCGGCAGCGCCGTGACCCAGTACAATACTGGCGCGGCAGCGCCGCATCTTCTGGAAGAAAAATTCAGTTTTAATAATGGGGTCGAATCTGGTCCTAAATTGCTACCGATTGCTACTTCCTCTACTCCTGTAACTTCTAAGAATGAGAGTGCTCAGAAAGAAGAAGACGTTAAGGTGTTTCCACCTCCCCCATACCCAAAACGAATTCAAAAGCAAAAGTTCGACAAGAAATTTGCTAAGTTCTTGGATGTCTTCAAGAAGCTTCAGATTAATATACCATTTGCGGAGGCTCTTGAGCAAATGCCGAGCTATGCGAAGTTTATGAAGGGCATTCTCTCGAAGAAATTGAAACTTGAGGAGCTAGAGACCGTTGCTTTGACCGTTGCTACAAAAGTTGCCGCCTAAGTTGAAGGATCCTGGAAGCTTTACCATTCCATGTACTATCGGAGATCTCTCATTCAGCAAATGCTTGTGTGATTTGGGTGCAAGTATTAATCTCATGCCATTATTAGTTTTCATGCAACTAGGTCTTCCAGAACCAAAGCCAACTGCTATGACTCTACAACTTGCAGACCGTTCAGTTACTTATCCTCGAGGGATAGTTGAGGATGTTTTGGTGAAGGTCGACAAGCTTATCTTTCCAGCCGACTTTGTTATTCTTGACTACGAGGAAGATAAGAAGATTCCTATTATCTTGGGACGACCATTCTTGGCTACGGGCCAAACTCTTACTGATGTCCAAAAGGGAGAACTCACCATGAGGGTGCACGATCAAAACGTTACTTTTAATGTTTTCAACGCAATGAAGCTTCCTACCGACTATGAAGAGTGTCTCAAAATTGGTATGGTCGACAAGGTGGTTAACGATGCGACTCAACATTTGATGAAAGAGGATATGTTGGAAAGAGATCTTGCTAATGACTCGGAGATTGAGAAGGAAGAGGATAAGGAACACTTGCAATACCTTAATGCATCTCCATGGAAGAAGTTTGGGATTCCATTTGAATCATTGGGTTTGTCGGAATTGAAGAAGTCTCATGTTAGACTCAAGCCATCCATTGAGGAAGCACCTACCTTGGAACTTAAACCATTTCCTGAACATCTAAGGTATGCCTATCTGGGTGATTCTTCTACCTTACCTGTTATTATATCATCTAAGCTTTCAGGCACAGAAGAGGAAAAACTTTTGAGAATCTTAAGGGAGTTCAAATCAGCCATTGGGTGGACTATAGCAGATATCAAGGGTATCAGTCCTTCCTATTGCATGCACAAAATTCCTTTGGAAGAGGGAGCTAAACCTACAGTCGATAATCAAAGGAGGCTGAATCCTGTCATGAAAGAAGTTGTGAAGAAGGAAATTCTTAAATGGCTTGATGCGGGCATTATCTATCCGATTTCTGATAGTTCGTGGGTGAGCCCAGTACAATGTGTGCCTAAGAAAGGGGGCATGACAGTGGTTACTAATGAGAAGAACGAGCTCATTCCGACACGAACAGTTGCTGGTTGGAGAATTTGCATGGACTATCGAAAGTTGAACAAGGCCACTCGGAAAGATCATTTTCCACTCCCGTTCATTGATCAGATGCTCGACAGATTGGCTGGACGCCAGTACTATTGTTTGCTTGATGGGTATTCGGGTTACAATCAGATTTGCATAGCACCCGAGGATCAGGAGAAGACTACTTTCACTTGTCCATTTGGTACATTTGCATTTAGACGTGTTTCTTTTGGGTTGTGTGGTGCACCAGCTACTTTTCAGAGGTGTATGATGGCCATTTTCTCAGATATGATTGGAATTAATATGGAAGTATTCATGGACGATTTCTCAGTTTTTGGGGATTCTTTTGTTGAGTGCTTGGAAAACTTGAGTTTGGTTTTAAAACGTTGTGTGGAGACCAATCTTGTTCTTAATTGGGAAAAGTGCCACTTCATGGTACAAGAAGGTGTCATTCTGGGACACAAGGTTTCGAGTAAGGGTTTGGAAGTTGACAAAGCAAAAGTGGAAACTATTGAGAATCTTCCGGCACCTATCTCGGTCAAAGGTATTCGTAGCTTTCTTGGTCATGCAGGGTTCTACAGGCGCTTCATAAAGGATTTCTCAAAAATTTCTAAGCCGCTTTGCAATCTCTTGGAAAAGGACGTGCCATTTAATTTTGACGAGGCTTGTTTACATGCGTTCGAGATTTTGAAGAAGAAACTAATTTCTGCTCCAGTTATCACAGCTCCTGATTGGAGCCAACCATTTGCTTTGATGTGCGATGCTAGTGATTATGCAGTTGGGGCCGTTCTAGGCCATAGGAAGGAAAAAATGTTCCATGTTATTTATTATGCGAGCAAAACTCTCAATGATGCTCAGTTGAATTACACTACCACTGAGAAGGAACTACTTGCTATTGTCTATGGTTTTGAAAAGTTTCGCTCTTATCTGCTCGGTACTAAGGTGACAGTTTACACGGATCATGCTGCTATTCGCTACCTCCTCGCAAAGAAAGATGCTAAGCCGCGGTTGATTCGATGGGTTCTTCTGTTGCAAGAATTTGATGTGGAAATCAAGGATAGAAAGGGGACGGAGAATCAGGTAGCCGATCATCTCTCTAGATTGGAAGATCATGGAAAGTCACCTAAGGAAAACACAGTTATTAATGAGTTTTTTCCTGATGAGCAACTATTCAGAGTGCAAGATGATGAACCGTGGTTCGCCGACATTGTGAATTATCTAGTAAGCAACATCATTCCACCTGAACTCTCTTATGCTCAAAGGAAGAAATTCTTGCACGATGTCAAGCAGTATATTTGGGATGAACCGTTTTTATTCAAGCAAGGAGCTGATCAGATTATTAGGCGTTGTGTTCCTTACAGTGAGACCGAGGATATTCTTAGTGATTTTCATGCCACAGCTTATGGAGGCCACTATGCGGGTGAAAAGACAGCCACACGTATTCTTCAAGGGGGTTTTTATTGGCCAACTCTATTCAAGGATGCTCATCAGTTTGTGTTGAGATGTGATCGATGTCAACGGGTCGGTAATATTTCTCGTAGGGACGAGATGCCTCTTAACGTCATGTTGGAGGTAGAGATCTTTGACGTGTGGGGGATCGATTTCATGGGACCGTTCATTCCATCATGTGGTAATCAGTATATTCTTGTAGCTGTGGACTATGTGTCTAAGTGGGTGGAGGTAAAAGCACTTCCCACGAATGATGCTAAGGTAGTACTTAATTTTCTTCACAAGAATATTTTTACTCGGTTTGGTACTCCACGGGTGATCATCAGTGATGAAGGTACGCATTTTTGCAATCGGAAGTTTACATCTCTTATGGCACGCTACAACATCAATCATCGAGTTGCTACAGCTTATCATCCTCACACCAATGGGCAAGCCGAAGTGTCTAATCGGGAAATTAAACGAATTCTGGAAAAGGTAGTTAGTCCTTCTAGGAAGGATTGGGCGCTAAAGCTTGACGAAGCGGTATGGGCTTATCGGACAGCCTATAAAGCACCTTTGGGAATGTCACCATTTCAACTAGTATATGGTAAAGCATGCCACCTTCCAGCTGAGTTAGAACACAAGGCTTATTGGGCATTGAAGAAGCTGAATTTTGATCTTACAGCAGCAGGTGAAAAGCGGATGGTTCAGTTGAACGAATTGGACGAGTTTCGATTGCAGGCTTATGAGAACAACAAGTTATACAAAGAAAAAGTAAAAAGGTGGCATGATCGTAGGTTGGTTCTTAAGACGTTTGTGCCCGGGCAATTGGTGTTGTTGTTCAACTCTCGACTTCGGTTTTTTCCTGGGAAGTTGAAGTCACGTTGGTCGGGACCTTTCACAGTAAAAACAGTTTTTCCACATGGGGCAGTGGAGATTTTTGACAAAGTACCGGAACAATCATTCAAGGTCAATGGTCAGCTGTTAAAGCCATATTTTGGAGAGAAAGTGAATCGTGAAGTTGAGACGGTGGTTCTACTTTGCACAACGTAAGGAGATGGAGCTATGTCAAGCTAATGACGTGAAAAGAGCGCTTCGTGGAAGGCAACCCACGTGATTGTTGAAAAAAAAAAAAAAAAAAATTTGTGAACAGAAGTTCTGGTGCGGCAGCGCCGTCCCACAATGCATTTCTGGCGCGGCAGCGCCGTGTCAACTGTATAGAAATTTTTTTTTTTTTAGCAGATTTTGAAAAAAAAAATATATAATTGTTGTTGTTAGTTGTTATTATAGAGACCCACTACCCAAGCCCACAATCTAAACCCACTAACCCTACTTCTCTTATATATATACACCATTACATAACCTACCTATACATACACACCTACAGATCTCAAAAACTCTCTAAACACTTTAAACTTTCGAAACACTATTCTAATCAATTCCATGGCTTCCAAGCGACAGAGGGTTGTTGGTGGTGGTAGTGCAGGTGCTGGTGGTAGTGGGACTGGTAGGAGGAACCCTCGTTCTTCATCTTCATCAGATTCTGAGGGAGGTAATGGTGGACCGCAGTTTATTAATAATGGGGCTCGTGATGAGTATAATCGGTTGTTGGGGCGCCCTATTGCTCGTGAGAGGGGTCTTTTGCCTAATGCGGCGGATGGGTATATGTTTGAGAATATTCTGGAGAGACATTGGGAGCAGATCTGTGAGGTTCCGGAGCCTGTTCCGATGACTGTGGTTCGCGAGTTCTATGCGAACGCTAGTGTGGAGAGGAATGGGATTAGCCAGGTTCGTGGCTTTCGTGTGGATTATCAGCCGCCTGCTATTTGGCGTGTTCTTGGGCTTCCAGCTCCTAGGAGGGGGCAAGATGATTGGTCGGGGAGAACTCGGGATAATATGGATCTTCAGATGGTTATCCAGCGATTGTGTGTGCCTGGTACAGAGTGGCGTTTGAGGAGAGGCATGACTGAGCCTACTTCGTTTCTGTCGACGGCATTGAACAGATATGGGCGTACTTGGCATCTGTTTATTTGTATCAATCTCATTCCTACGAGGCATTCGAATGAGGTTACAGTGGAGAGAGCTATCCTATTGTATGCTATCTGCAGCAGAGAGTATGTGGATGTGGGTAATTTGATCCATCAGGGGATGATGCGGTTTATGCAAGGTAGTACCACTGCAGCGATGCCTTACGGTTCCATCATTGCTAGGTTGGCTAGAGATTGTGGGGCTCGTTGGGCAGCGGATGAGGTTGTACAGCAGCCACAGGAGGCGCTAGATCATCAGAGTATTGGGAGGTTGGTTGAGTGGAACGGTGGTGAGCCGGACTGGTGGGGTCTTAGTTTTGTAGCAGAGCAGCAGCAGCAGCAGGAGGAGCCTCAGGGAGGAGGTTCTTTTATTACTCAGAGACTGTATAGGCGGTTGTCGAGGCGTATCGATGCAGTGCACGATATGCAAGCAGGTTTTGCAGCGGATTTTACTCAGTTTGCGCAAGCATTGGGCACGGCTTTTCGTGCGAGTGGAGTGGACGTGACTTTTCCGTCCTTTGGAGTTGGCGCTGTCTATCCGCCACCGGACACTCCTGATGGGAGTGGTTCGGACGACGAGTAGGTATGCCTTGTACACTTGTTATTCTCACTTTCAATGAGGGCATTGAAAATTTTTAAGTTTGGGGGTGGGGATGCAAGGTGCATTTGTAGTTGTATTTGTATTTGTATGTGTGCATGTTAGCATGTTGCATGTTAGTTAGAGCATTAGAGCATTTTGTTTTTTTTTATGACATATAGGACACTCTGTTATTATGGTATTTAGGTGCATTCTAGTTGCATTACATGCATTTATTCATGATCCCTTAGACTAAGCTGATGCCATGAGGTAGGTAGATGTTGATATGGGTGTGAAAAGGATGAACAGAGGGCTGATTTTAAATTCTGATGAAATTGACGTGCATGTGTCATGAACAAAAATTTTACACAGTCTCGTCGTTTGCTCTTGGGCTAGATTGAGTTATGCTTGTTTGGATTTAGGACTTAATCACTTGTTTATCGATAGAATTTGCTTTATTCCCTTGATGATTAAGGAACACTAAAATATAAGTTTGGGGGAAAGCAGAAATTTCATGCTATTGTGTTGTGTTGTGTTTATGTTTGTTGGCTAGGTGTCAAATGGCTAGTAGCCGCTCATGTTTATGAGTAGTCTAGGGTTGGAATTGAGAATTCTCATTCCAGATTCCATGTGTGAAAAAAAAATCAGAAAAAAATAGAAAAAGCAAAAAGCAAAAAAATAGAAAAAAAAAAGAAAAAAAAAAAGAAAAAGAAAAAATGAGTGTTTGTGAGAGTGTGAGTATGCAGAATTGATCAGGGTGAGCTCTTTAATACTCGAGCAAGTAAGTTCTTGGGGACTTTGTGCCTAGTGACCTAAGGCTTTTATAGTCTGGGATCCACTAACCCAACGCTCGCTACATGGGTATTATTGTATAAGCCTTTAGGGTCTCATCCATTGCACGGTCAAATAAGCATGTGTGTTGTGTATATATTTTGTCTGTGTCGTAATAAAGCATGAATTTTTGTCTACCTTAGAGGAGTATGGAGGTGTATCTGAAGTGGTCTTGAGTTTAACGTTCATTCTATTTATAAACCTGTGATTGTCTTGAAAAAGAATATGTATGATTTTGATCAGGTTTGGGAGTATATCTGTCGAGCATCGCACACACGCACGTTCTGATCATGTATTGTTAGTATACCGGAATTTAGTCGAGCTCTGTTTGGAATGATTGCATTCGTTGAGATGTTTGCTTGCTAAGTGATGTTGGTTAGGTTGAGGGGGTTATTTGCATTCATGTTTAGTAGCATTCATGCATTGCATTGTTTGTGTCGTTTGTGTCAGTTGGATTTTGTGGGTACATTCACTATAGGCCCTCACGAGACCTTACTCGTCCACTAGGGCTGCCTAGGGGTTTAAAGGGCTTGTTACATATGCCAAATGCAATCGTGATCACCTACGGAAGTGGTATTAGTTAGTTGTACATAATTTGTCTGTTTATGCTTGAGGACAAGCATTGGTTTAAGTTTGGGGGTGTGATAAGTGGGTATTATATTCACTTAAAACATTTCCGTTTGGCTTAAAACGAATGTTTGTACTTAAGTTGTGGTATTTTTGATCTCTTTTAAGGGTTTTGTGCAGGAATGTTAATCACAGGTGTTCAAGGAATGCAGCAAAGCAATTGGATAGTAATTCGGAGTTGTAATGAAGAAACGAGAAAAGAATCCAGTGCTGGACAGAAGGGAAGGCGCGGCAGCGCCGCGTTTATACTGGAGAACGGCGCGGCAGCGCTGTGATTTCTGTGATTCCTGGAGGATGGCGCTGCAGCGCCGCATTTGAACTATATGCTGGCGCGGCAGCGCCAGTGTTTCTGCCGAGAATTTTCTGTTTTTGCTGTTTTTCGAGATAAAGTCAAAATAGGATTCTCTTCTCGAATTTCTTGCACCTAGAGCCTATATAAAGAAGGAAAAGACCCTAGAATAGAGGATCGGACCACATATTGTATTTACGGAGTTTTGAAGCACGAGGAAGCGAGGAAGAAGATAGTTTTCAATTTATTCTTGTATTCTTCCTAGTTTGTGGATGCTTGGTTTGGGTGTATTCTTTAGAACCCTTATTATTTATTTAAATCATTATTTGTTTTCTCCTATCATGTTTACATTGGAACCCATGGTGACGATTAGTTTAATTATGAACTAATTCGTTGTCATGGGGTTTTAGCGGATTTATTCATGAAGTTTATTTGTTGAATCTTCTCGATGCCTATAGTGTGATTGATGTGATATCCTATCATGGTCGATTTAATTCGTTATAGGAGAGTAGCTAACTCCTGTAATTGTGTGTTAATTCTTATTGAAGCGAAAGTGAATTTAAGAGTTTAGAACTTGCCATGTTAGCATAGGTTTATGCGTGAGAATATCATTCGTAATTAGTGTCGTAACTCTAACCGTTTTATGACGACTATGTGATCAATTGAATGCTTGTACTTCAACCATTATGTTTCAATCTTTATAGACATATATAGATTAGGCATAATTGGGAGACTAAGTGATTTCTATCTAATGTGGATATTATTTAGGATGGTATTTGTGCAATGAAAGTTGGCTTATATCAGTTTTGTGTATTCGATCAGGTATTAACAAATCACATGAAAAGGCTAGAGAAGTGGAGACTATAGATGGATTGTTTAATGAAGTTAAAATCCTAAGTTTTATCTCGCATAAGTAATTCGATATAATTCTTAGTTTAAGTAATTGATCATTAGTTATAATTCTTAGAGTAATTGTAGTGATAAACAAAATTCCAGTTATTAATTTGTCGTGGCATCGAATAATAATCATACATTGGTGAGTGAATTAACTAGACAATACAACGAGTCCCTGTAGGAACGAATCTTATTTGCTATCTATATTACTTGAGATCACGTGCACTTACGTGTTGAGTTTGGTCGTAACACATCTACAAAAAAAACATTCAATGTCCCATTCTCCAAGGCTATCATAGCTACTTTATTTTCCAGATCAGGGATGTTCAGCGTCTCTTTGGTGAAGTGCTTGATATAATCCCTTAAACTCTCATTCTTCCCTTGTACCACCAGCATAAGGGATGCAGAGCTCTTCTCATGGACTCTTCCACTAACAAATTGGTTGATAAAAGCCGTGCTCAATTCCTTAAAAGAGCCAATTGAGTTTGCAGGCAAACGGATATACCATCTTTGAGCCATGCCTGCTAGGGTTTGAGGGAACGCCCTACACTTTAGAGCATCACTAGCAGGTTGCAACAACAATACATTCGAGAACATCCTTACATGGCTTCATCACGATTGTCGTCCTTAGATAAGGAATCATTAGTACAGGGCCCAGAATAATCACGGTATCCTTGATTAGCACCCAAGCGTCTAACGTATGAAGGATGATACGGTTCATGTATTTGAAGGGCATGACCACTTGGTCCAACACCTTGAGTAGGTGGGTAGTTAGGCAACCCGTATGTCGGATTGGTACTTGCAGGGAGATCGGTGACGGAGATTTATGTTCCGGGGGGAAAGAGCGATTAGCAAGGGGAGAGACCACCATCTGAAGAGAGTTGGTCTCCTGGTTTGGGTGGAAGACCAAAGGTAGAGTTCTCTCAGTATGGGGAGTCATCCCTATAGGTTGAGAAACTTGAGGTTGAGTGGTCGTCTCCGTTAATGGGGGTATGTAGCCTTGTTCAGTGACGACGGGTGGAGCAGAAGTGATGGTGGTCGCCTCGGTTGTGACTGGTGTTCTTCGTCTTTGAACCATGGTTGATCTTATTTTCCCACAGACGGTGCCAAATGTTGTGGAATAAAAATGAGGGTTTTAATTGCGGCAAGGGTTCGTGCGTATTTAATTCTAGGGTTGGTGAGTTTCGAGCTTTAATGGCTGCTTCTGCATTGGAGACTAAGCGGTCCTCATAGAATGCCTATGTATTTCTGTATTGCTAGAGAATCAAGCCAACGTAGTTCTGAGAACGAGGGGTCAGGCCCTTTATATAGGCTTGATAAGCCTTAGATTTAGAGGAGGGTTAGGAGACTTGGTGGACCAGTCACCTCCTTTATGGAATTCTAGATCCTTCTTTGCAGGAGTCAATTTCCATGTATGATTAGGTGCCTTGGAGGTTACTTCTTCCCTCTAAGTCGGTGGTTCTAATTTGTGTCAATCAAGGATTCAGTTTCCTTGTAGATTTCTGTGTTCCAAATCAAAGATTCTAGAAGCGGGTCTTGTGTTGGGCGTCCCCGATACAAGCCGCGTCCTTGATCCATGTATAATGAATTCAAGCCCAACTAGGGTTTGGGGCCTTCTTATTGGGCCTCATTTATTACATCGTTAAATGATATATTAATTATATTTTTAGGGTTTTATTTCTACCCATATCAGGGGGCATTGAACATTTTATAAAGTAATATGGTAAAAAAGCAATATTCTTAGCATGTATGCACTTTTAATACGATGAAAATATAAGATAATCAACCAGCCAAAAGTAATTAAATTTGTGTTAATAGTATTATTTGATTGAGATCAATGAATGTGAAATTTTATCGTACATAATTTTTTAAATAAGTATTTACAAATCAAAACATGATAAAAATTAAGTAACATTTTTATACAATCATTAATTTGATTTATAAATTGATCAAATATTATATATGAGCCCATGATTTTATTAAAATTGCACTTACCTGGACTTGTATAAAATTGCACTTATATGTATATGTATATGTATATGTATATATGCATATATAAATTTTGATATATAAAGTATAGAATATGTTAGTTCAGATTAAAGAAACATAGAGATAGGATATGATTTTTGTTAAATATGTTATAAATGAAGATTAAAAGAGATGGGTAAGTGTATGATGGTAGTGTGCAGTTATTGTATTATGACTGTATTGTGTATGCGTATATTTAGCGTGTTGTTGCGTTGGTAGGAGCATGGATGGGGACACTACGATTGTCTATTGAAGCACTTGAATCCGAAACATATTTGCACATGCTTTGCTTCGATAGTTGTTGTTGATCTCTAGAACGTTGAGAAAGGAAAATACCTACCCAAAAGATAGAACATTAAAACGATACCAAATAATGATGATAATTACTCGGTGATGATGGTAACTACCATTGTTGATAAAATCAATCTTAAAAGATAAATTAATACTTAATACAAATTTAAATAATTTATGAATATGTATAAATAGACCACATTTTATATATTATTAATATATATTGTTATTGTACAATAACTCATGCGAGGCACGAGTTATTTTCCAGTATTGTGCTTAAAATTTTATACTAACGCTATTCAAACATTATTTTTATCGTTGTCGAGTTTTGTTCATTTATATTTTAATCTTTCTCTTCGTATAATAATCGTAATATCATATCTTATTTTGTTACCCAATCTTCTTTAATTCGATTAAGTTTAATAAACTTAGTTCAACTTTTTATCCTTTCAGATTCCAATGATAGAAATTGTATGATTATTTTTAACAATATCTTGTTCTGTTAACAGAATTACACTAACTAATATAACGATTATTTTAAATCGTATTCATAATCTCATAATTTGAACACAATTATATAATTAATCTAATTATTTAATTAACATAATTTTCATATCTCAAATAATAATCATAAAAATGTATCATTTTTTTACAATCTATATTAACTTTATTTACTATCAATTAGGCTCACGCGACACACAGACGCATATATTATGTGTTTAATAAACAACACATATGAGTGTGTGGCCTAGCGGTATGACTATGTGCAAAATACAATTTAGACCAAGGTTCAATTCTCATTGACAACATTTTTTTCGAAAAGTAACGAACACAAGGGCAATTTAGACATTTTTATTAAATTAAAATGTGTCACCAATTAAATGGAATAAAATGTCTCATGAATTTTATCTCTTGTTGGTGTATTATATATATAATAGACTAGCATGAAAACCCGTGCGAGGCACGGGTCATTTTCTAGCATAAATTTTAAAACTCTGAAATTTTGTCTTATATCTGATGGTACATGGATCGTACAACAGGCGACTTAGAGTAGGTACAGAAATTGCCCTTGAGTTATGTAGTTAGATGGTTACCGTTAGAAACCATTCAAGATTGAGGTCTTTTTTAGTTGTGAAATGAGTAACTTTGATACTAAAGATGTTCGGCGTGTGCAAGATAAATACTAATACATTTTTGTGTTTAAGTTGTTACACGTCAATGTATGAGATTGTGTACCATAAAAAGTGGAAATCGACTTTCCCATGATTTTCAGTCACTGTTTGTGAATTTTCATTTACAAGTAATTAGATAAAAGAGCTAAACCCTATGACAACATGAATGAGTTAATCCAAAGCTAAAAATTTCCTATTTAACCACTTCTAAGTAGCAGCGTTTTTATTTTTCAGCTAATATAGTTTCATCCTTACATAGTCGTTCCACTATAAAATGTGCATTGGTATATGTTGCAAAGTACATATTAGTGAATTGTTGGATCATACTACAATTGGTTGTGTTCATATGGTTTTCTTTTTATGTACCTATATTGATGCTTGTACGATGTGCTTCACAGCGAACTGTGACCTAGTATATGATGGTTGTACATGAAAGTAATTTTACTCTTGGGAGCACCGAGTGCGTGTGATTAACGATAATTATTGAGCGTTTGTATGTTCTTTTATATTCTCATATGATATCTGATATGGGCTAAAAGTAAGCCTTAAAGACATCTTTAATGTGGTATTAATTATACCCGGAATAGTCCAAACGTGGGGCCCACCAGTTGGGCCCGAACCCTATTTATAATATTAAATTCGTAATTAATATTAAGGGTAATAATCAGCTCAGCAAATAAGAATTGGATAAGGATAATATCTCTTTCAGACTTATCCTATAAGGCATCCAATTCTATATGGAAACTGATTCCTACAAGGAATAGATTTAGAACTTTCCTCAAGGAGGTGACTTATCTGTTAAGTCTCCAACTCCTACCTTAATTCTAAGGCTTCTCAGCCTATATAAAGGGTCAGACCCCTCACCTCAGAACTACGTTTTTTGGCTTGATCTTTGATATTCATCAAAGTACGTAGGCATCTTGTGAAGGCAGAATCAGCCACGAGCACAAGAGCAGCCATTAAAGCACGAAGCTCACACACCCTTACATTAAATACATAAACCCTAGCCGCAATACTACTAGCCTAGTTTTTGATCCACAACATTTGGCGCCGTCTGTGGGACGACAACATCAACCATGGTTCAAACACGAAGGACAACGTCAACTGAGGCCGTGCCCCTTAACTCTGCTCAACCAGCTACCTCAGATTCGCTCATCGTCACTGAGGAAGGACAAATACTCCCATCAACAGGGACGGTCGTTCAACCTCTGTCCACTCAACCCCCAGGGACGACTCCCCATGTAGAGGGGACTCACTCAGTGATCGTCCATCAAGGCCAAGAAACCAACCCTCTCCAGATGGTGGTTTCTCCTCTTGGTAACGTTGATCGCACGGGGGTACAGATCCACACTACGGATCTCCCTTTGAACACCAACCCTATGTATGGACTGCCCAACTATCCCCCTCGACGAAGGGAACCTGGACCGAGCGGACACGCCTTACAGATCCAGGATCGAGAATATGATGACTACTCGGGTCCCTATACTGATGATTCATCATCATCTGAGGATGATGATCGAGATGAAGCCCCGAGGAGGCGACGTGCTAGCAAGGAGCCCCTAAGAAGAACACGAAGAATCCATGATGGACCTCCACAAACAATAGAGGAGAGGATTAAGGCTCATGAGGCTGAGATCCAAAGGTTGAAGGATGATATAGCAAGGGAACAGGCAAGACAGAGTCTGACTCGACCCCCTCCAATCTCAGGAAGGATTCCCGTTATAGATTTGGAGAGGTCCTCAAGAAGACAGAAGAGGGCTGATGTCCCAACAAGAGAAGCTATGAGGGTGGAAACCCCCAGGAGTAACCCCAAAGATCTGATGCCACTTGGGGACCCTGACGATCCCACACCTCCGTTTACTGAGGAGGTGATGAATGCCCACATCTCAAGGAAGTTTAAGATGCCAACTATTAAGGCCTATGATGGAACGGGCGATCCCGCAAATCATGTCAGAACATTCTCAAACGCACTACTATTGCAGCCTGCTAGTGATGCCTTAAAGTGTAGGGCGTTCCCTCAAACTCTATCAGGCATGGCTCAAAGATGGTATAGCCGTCTACCTGCAAACTCGATTGGCTCTTTTAAGGAGCTAAGCGCTGCCTTCATCAGCCAATTCATCAGTGGGAGAATTCATGAGAAAAGTTCTGCATCCCTTATGTATGTGGTGCAGGGGAAGAATGAGAACTTAAGGGATTATCTCAAGCGATTCACCAAGGAGACGTTGAATATCACCGATTTGGAAAATAAGGTGGCCATGGTAGCCCTGGAACACGGAACCACTGACCTCTTCTTCAAAAGGTCTTTGGCGAAACACCCTCCTGAGAACATGGCCGAGCTCCAAAGAAGAGCCGATAAATATATCAAGGCTGAGGACAACATTAAGAAGGAAACCACAGTAGGTAATGGCAAGGGCTCTAATGATTCAAAGAAAAGAAAGTCAGAACAAGAGTACGACGCTAGGGACAAGTATCCCCGGACTGGAAAGGACTCTGATTCATCACCTAAGAAGGGTTTTGGGTCAAGGTTTTCTGATTACACAAGGTTGAACGCTCCTAGGAGCCAAAATTTTGTTGGACATTGAGAAGGATAAGGACTTTCGCTGGCCTAAACCGCTCAGGGGTGATCCCGAAAAGAGAAACAAAGATCTGTATTGTAGATTCCATAAGGATGTGGGGCATGACACAGATGACTGCAGACAGTTGAAGGATGAAATTGAGTTTTTGATCCGGAAGGGAAAGTTAAACAAGTTCACCAAGGGTGAAGACCGTGGAACCCAGAAAAGGGATTATGATAGAAGAGACAATGATAGGAGGGATAACGATCGTAATCGTAACCCGCAGCCTCGAGGGCCAGTAATCAATATGATTTGGGGAGGACCAACAGCGGCCGGCACTACCCGAAACTCTCGAAAGGCTTATGCCAGGGAAGTGATGCACATCACAGGAGAAGCCCCGAAGCATGCTAAGACTGAGGCAGTGATTGGTTTTGATGATTCAGATCTTGAAGGGGTGAAATTCCCCCATGACGACCCGTTGGTCATAACTCCAGTAATTGGAAACTCGGAAGTGAAGCGAGTCCTGATAGACAATGGAGCTTCCGTCGATATCTTGTTTCATGATGCTTTTCTGAGGATGGGGTATACTGATTCTCAACTAACCCCGACTAACATGCCAATCTACGGATTTAATGGAGTTGAGTCCAAGGTTGAAGGGACCATTCAGCTGCCCATGACAATAGGGCAAGAACCTAAGGAGGCCACCCAGATGTTAAACTTTTTAGTAATTAAGGCTGCCTCAACGTACAATGCAATCTTAGGGAGAACCGGACTTCATGCATTCAAGGCTGTTGCCTCTACTTATCACATGAAGGTCAAATTTCCAACCAGGAATGGTGTTGGGGAACAAAAAGGAGATCAGAAAATGGCCAGGAGTTGCTATGTGGCTGCTTTGAGAGCTGAGGGAACCGGGGGGCAGGTACTCCCGATTGAAGACATGGATGTCCGTGATGATGATAAACACCGGGGAAAGCCAGCGGAGGACTTAATACCTATCCCTCTGGAGCTAGGCGACCCTAAGAAGGTGACTTATATTGGAGCCTCTTTGAAAGAACCCCTGAAGGGCAAATTAATAGAGTTCTTACAAAGGAATAGTGACGTTTTTGCTTGGACAGCAGCTGACATGCCAGGGATTGATCCCCAACTTATAACTCATAGATTGAATGTCGACCCTAATCGGAAGATAGTACAGCAGAAGAAGAGAAATTTTGCTCCGGAAAGGCAAGAGGCCATTAAGCAAGAAGTGGATAAGCTCTTGGAGGCTGGTTTTATTGAGGAAATTCAGTTTCCCGAATGGTTAGCAAACCCAGTGATGGTCAAGAAAGCGAATGGAAAGTGGAGGATGTGTATAGACTTCACTGACCTGAATGATGCATGCCCAAAGGATTGTTTCCCTCTGCCAAGGATAGATATGTTGATAGATGCCATAGCTGGACATGAGATGCTGAGCTTCATGGATGGATTCAGTGGCTATAATCAGATTAAGATGCACAAGGATGATATCCCTAAGGTATCTTTCATAACCGACTTTGGTGTTTTCTGCTATCTTGTTATGGCGTTTGGCTTAAAGAATGCGGGAGCTACTTACCAACGATTGGTGAATAAGATATTTGCCCATCTGATTGGAAAAACCATGGAGGTTTATGTCGATGATATGCTGGTTAAAAGCTTGGTCAAGGCAGACCATATCAAGCACCTCAGAGAGGCATTTGAAGTGCTGAGGCACCACAAGATGATGTTGAATCCAGCCAAATGTGCCTTTGGTGTTGGATCAGGCAAATTTTTGGGTCTAATGGTTTCTAAAAGAGGCATAGAGGCCAACCCCGACAAGATCAAGGCGATCTTAGACATGGAACCCCCACGCTCTATAAGAGATGTGCAGAAGTTGACAGGCCGGGTAGCGGCTTTAGGAAGATTCATCTCCAAGTCTGGTGACAAGTGCTTGCCTTTCTTTCAAGCATTGAAGAAAGTGAAAAATTTTGAGTGGACCCCTGAGAGCCAAGAGGCCTTTGAGCAATTGAAGAAATACATGGTTGAAGCCCCGTTATTGACCAAACCAAGTCCTGGAGAGACTCTTTATCTATACCTGGCGGTATCTGAGCAAGCCCTGAGTGCTGTCCTTATTCGGGAAGAGGAGAAAGTCCAGAAACCTATCTACTATGTAAGCAAAGTGTTGCATGGGGCTGAGTTGAATTACTCACCCATAGAAAAGTTTGCTTTGGCTTTAGTAACTACCTCAAGGAAATTGCGACCTTACTTCCAGGCACACAAGATTCAAGTTCTGACGAACCAACAGTTGAGGAACATATTGCATAGCCCTAAAGCCAGTGGAAGGCTAATTAAATGGGCGATTGAGTTAGGAGAATTCGATATCACATACAAGCCTCGGACAGCCATCAAGGCTCAGGCATTGGCTGACTTCGTGGTTGAATGTACTATTAACAACCAAGAAGTCGGGGGGCAAGAGATAATGACTACCCCTGGGCAAGAGAAAAAAGAAGAGGAACTTACACCTGATCTAAAGGAATATTGGGTGCTCTATTTTGATGGAGCATAAAAAACAAATTCTAGTGGTGCAGGTTTGGTTTTGCAAAGCCCTGACGGGTTCACAGTTGAGTATGCTTTAAAGCTGGATTTTCCTACTACTAACAATGAGGCAGAGTATGAGGCATTAATAGCTGGTTTGGGTTTAGCTAGAATCATGAGGGTCAAAAACCTCAAAGTTTGTGGAGATTCACGACTTGTGATATCCCAAGTAAACGGTGAATTCGAAGCTAAGGATGAGACTATGGCGAAATACCTGAGAGTGGTGAAGGCTGTTATGTCTCAGTTTGAGGAGTGTCATGTTGAGCACATCCCGAGAGAAGAAAACGTTAAGGCCGATGCCCTGTCTAAGTTTGCTTCTTCTGAAATAGAAAATTATGCTGGGAGTGTCTACTTTCAGGTCCTGAAGGCCCCGACCATTAATGCAAAGTTAGTGGCACCAATTGATATAGGAGGCTCTTGGATAGATCCTATCAAGGCACACCTGGAGACCGGTTGGCTCCCAGACAATGCCATGGAGGCACGAAAACTCTCAGTAAGAGCGTTGAGATATACTTTGATTGAGGGTATTCTGTACAAAAGGTCGTTTGTTATCCCGTACTTGAAGTGTCTAAGGCCTCTAGAGGCAAGGGAAGCATTGGAGGAAGTTCATGAAGGGATCTGTGGGCAACATTTGGGGGCAGAGCCCTAGCTCACAAGATAATCCGTTTAGGGTTTTATTGGCCGGAGATGTTGGCTGATGCACAAAACTATGTCAAGAGATGTGAGAGATGCCAGAAGCATGCCCCAATTGTGAGGCAACCGCCTGAGATGTTGACCTCTATCAACTCTCCCATTCCATTTGCAATGTGGGGGATGGACATACTTGGACCCTTTCCCATGGCTTCAGCACAGAGGAAATTCCTGATAGTGGCCATTGATTACTTCACTAAGTGGATTGAGGCTAAACCCCTGGCCAAGATAACCACCAAGCAAGTTTCCCAGTTCTTCTGGGAGAATATCATTTGCAGATACGGAATCCCACGAATCCTTGTGACAGACAATGGGACACAGTTCAATAATGAGGAGTTTAAGAAGTATTGTGAAGAGAATACGATTGAGCTCCGTTTTACCTCAGTGGCACATCCACAAGCCAATGGGCAAGCTGAGGTAGCTAATCGAATTATCCTTGATGGACTGAAGAAGAGGGTCGAACGCTCTAGGAACACTTGGGTAGATGAACTGCTGCCCATACTTTGGGCGTATCGTACCACTTATAAAGTAACAACTGGGGCAACCCCATTTTTGCTGGCTTATGGAGCCGAGGCTGTTGTGCCCTTGGAGATCATGCAGGCATCACCTCGAATCGAGGCATATGAGCCAGAAACTAATGAAGAAGGGATGAGACTGGCCCTGGATTTAATTGACGAGGTTAGAGATGAAGCTAATGCTAGGAATGCTGAGTATCAGAAGAGAGCCTCTTTTCACTACAACCAGAGAGTTAAAGAAAGATTTTTTCGACAAGGCGACTTGGTTCTGAGGAAGATTGAAGCCTCAGGAGTTGGCCAAAAAGGAAAGTTAGCACCAAACTGGGAAGGACCGTATCTAGTCAGGAAGGTGTTAGGACGAGGATCTTACAAGTTGGAAACCTTGGATGGGGTTGAGGTGCCCCGGACTTGGCATGCTGTGAACCTCAAAGTTTATTATGTTTAAGGTCTTTTGATAATGGCTTGAACTTTTATCTATTTATTAGGAATAAGGTTCGAATGAAACCATTATAGAGCATGTTGCTCCCAGTAGTTGATAGAGTATCTGTGTAAGGGTTGAACCCATTTTATCAATGTCCTTTGACAGCATAATGGAATTTGATCTGTTTTCTCTATTGGTTATCCTTCCTTGCTAAAACAAACGAAAGACAAATGTTGGACCGACTTGTAAGTTTAGTTCCAGCCAGGAGGCCAAGTACTCAAAAATTCTAAAGTATTAACAAACTATGAGCAAAAGCAAGAAAAATGAACGGAAATAAACTGCATAAATAGTTAAGTTAAAAATTACAAAGGCCCGAAGGCTATTAAGTAGAATGGTTGAAACCTAGAGTTCGGAAAGGCAAAAGATAAATAAACGAAGCCTAAGGGGCCTTAGGGGCCTCCTTAGCAGGAGAAGCGTCCTCAGAGCTAGTCTCAGTAGTAGACCCCTCGTCAGCAGAGTTAGCAGCACCAGGCTGAGCTAGAAGAGGCTCGGGATCCAAAGCTGAAGTAGTGGCAGTAGCATGCTCCTTAACCAAAGTATCATCCTCCCCGAACAGCTCTTCACTGGAACCAGGCACCTGTGTCAAGGCACTGGGAAGGTGAGGGCTAGGAAAAGCAGAAGGCAAGAATAACCCTGGTTGCTGCCTCAGAACTGCTTCAAGGGCCTTGGTCCACCCATCAGAAAACTGGCTAGGAAAGAGCATCTCATCATGCTGATCCATGAGGGTCTTGTACTCCTCCGAATCCAGATATTCATCAATATGCTTTTCCTTGTCATCTCTCAGAGCAACCAGCTCCGCATGCATCCCTACCATCTCTTCATCTTTCTTCTTTATTTGCTCCTCCAGACGGTTGATATGGAGAGTCTTCTTCTGAGACTCAGACTCAAAAGCTTTGGACTTCCCTTTCCAAGCTTTGGCTTTATGAACCAAGCTTTGGAAATGGACGTTAGCCTGCATGAAAGGTTAGCATTGAAATCAAGTAGTGAATCTAAAGCCGTTAAGGTATTGAAAGATAAAAGTTCGAAACTTACCACAGCGAGAGCCTGAGCACCGAGTGCCTCTGACTCCCCAATACCTCCACTAAGGACCATATCCTTATAGTCAGGGGTGGTGATCGAGTTTAAAGACCAATCCATGGAGTGCTTCGTAGAGCCCACCATAGAATCCTGCTTCCTAAAGCCCCAAGGAGGCCTGAAAACCGTCGACTGGACATTAACCTGGGAGCTCCCCTCCAGTCCAGCTATGTCACCATATCTCAACTCTCCTTTATGGGCCTTGTGGGGGCGCAGAAAAGGAGGCTCCGTGTTTTTCCCTCGAGGGTCAGCAGCCCTCTTAGCTCGAACCATCCTGGCTGTCTCTTCATCAGGAGAGGGTGCAGCCTCCACAATCAATTTCGCAACTGCAAGAACGACCAAAAAGAGAGTTGGAATAAATTCAGTAATAAAAAGTAAATGGCAAAGACCAGTAAGAAAATTACCCCGCTCAGAAACTCTGGAAAGGCCTACTCCCCTTAGAGATTCCTCATTTAAAAGACTTAGGCAGGTAATAGAACTACCGTCTGCCTCGGTCAGAGTATTATAAGCGGCCTGTTCCTCGGTACTAAGGACGATTCCCTTAGCACTTCCATCTGAGACTCTCGAGAATGTCTGCCTAAAGAGAGTGCCCCAATCACCTCCATCCCATTCTAAGTATGCGAACTCATTTTTCCAGCCCGCATTATTATCAAGAATTGACTTGCCATTAAAAATTGGGGGAACTCTAGGACGGAGCTTAACATATACCCAGCCAGGGTTCGTGGCAGGGCTATTGTAAAATTGAAAAAGTTTGCGAAAAAGCGCAACTGATAAAGGGAGTTGTTGTCGAAGACACAAAACCATAAAACATAATATAATTCTCCACGCGTTTGGCGGGAGTTGACATGGACTAATTTGAACATCAGCTAAGAGTCTAGGAATGAATTCATGAAATGGAAAACGAAGGCCAGCCACTAGACTCTCCCTATAAACACACAAAGAATTGGGTTTCCAGTGACAAGGTCTGTCACCTGGCTCGGCTGGGACAAGTTTATAAGGTGATTTAATTTTGAAAAGCTTGTTATATCTAGTGATTTCATCAACATCATGATAAGAGCTACAGCAGTCATATGCATCTAGTTCTGACAAAGATGGGTAATCATCTCCACGTTGATTTAACATATCTACTAGAGATGTGTAAGAAGAGCGAATGGTGATTGTACCTTTGGAGGAGGCAGAATTCATCTTTGCAAGGCGGGACTTAGCTTTGTCTTCCATTGGTGCTCCTGGAAAAAGATTCGAAGCTCTTGAAAAACCCAGAAAGTTTGAAGATTTGAAGAAAATCTTCAAAGAAAACCCAGAAACTATGAAGGAGTGAAGATATCTTCAAGAAAGAAACCCAGAAACCACCGTGAAGGGGAGGAGCTCGAAGAAAACTTTCGCCGGAAATCGCCTTGAAATAGAGATAACTACAGAGAGAATTTCTAGTGAAGTGTTTGAGTAGAAGTGAGAATGAGAAAGTGAACTCTCCACTCTCACTCTTATATACAACCTTTTAGCCGGTTAAAATTCCTCCAAACGGTCAAAAAACCTACAGTAACAGGTCAGAAAAGCCCATGAAACCGGCCCAAATTAAGGCCCAATTCTAGGACATTCTTAGGAAAATACCTTTGAAAAATATCTTAGATATTTTAAAGAAAATTATAGATATTTTTGAAAAATATCATAGACAACAAAACCTGGATTTGGTTTCAAATAGCCCGGACGGGCCCAATAATGACTATAAGGTTAAGCCCATTTTGAAAAAGAAAGGTATCAGGCCCCATAAGAATAGGCCCAAAGCCCAAGTGGCCCTTATTTCGACCAAAGCGTTGGAAACGCCCTTATTTCGACCAGAATCCTGGTCGAAACGACCAAGAATCCTGGTCGAAAAACTCTTCGACCAAAGCGTTGGAAACGCCCTTATTTCGACCAGAATCCTGGTCGAAACGACCAAGAATCCTGGTCGAAAAACTCTTCGACCAAAGCGTTGGAAACGCCCTTATTTCGACCAGAATCCTGGTCGAAACGACCAAGAATCCTGGTCGAAAAACTCTTCGACCAAAGCGTTGGAAACGCCCTTATTTCGACCAGAATCCTGGTCGAAACGACCAAGAATCCTGGTCGAAAAACTCTTCGACCAAAGCGTTGGAAACGCCCTTATTTCGACCAGAATCCTGGTCGAAATGACCAAGAATCCTGGTCGAAAAACTCTTCGACCAAAGCGTTGGAAACGCCCTTATTTCGACCAGAATCCTGGTCGAAACGACCAAGAATCCTGGTCGAAAAACTCTTCGACCAGAGCGTTGGAAACACCCTTATTTCGACCAGAATCCTGGTCGAAACGACCAGGAATCCTGGTCGAAAAACCCTTCGACCAGAGCACAATTGGACCCTTATTTCGACCAGAATCCTGGTCGAAACGACCAGGAATCCTGGTCGAAAATCTCTTCGATCAGGAAGAAAAAGAAGGCCTTGTCTCGACCAGAATTCTGGTCGAATTCCTGGTCGAATTTCTGATCGAAAATACTCAGTCCTGGTCGAAATTTGCTATAAAAATTGATTTTTTGACAGCAAATCTTCACAGACATGGAATTATGATACCTGTGGGTACCATAATAGGATAAATATGGAAATACGAGGAATTTCATAGATAATTCCCTGAAGAAAAAGACTCTGTAACTAAAGTTATGGAAATTGCTTAGCCTCGAATAAGGCATATCGTCGTAAACGTGTCGGTCGCTCCACACTTTGCATCAAGACGACATTTGTGAAACACTAGTGTACAAAGCCCTGACCCAAGTCTCACGAAAGGCAGTTAAAACTTCAAGGAAAACCTGATCAGTTTTCCTAGAAGTTGGGGGGCAAATGATATGGGCTAAAAGTAAGCCTTAAAGACATCTTTAATGTGGTATTAATTATACCCAGAATAGTCCAAATGTGGGGCCCACCAGTTGGGCCCGAACCCTATTTATAATATTAAATTCGTAATTAATATTAAGGGTAATAATCAGCTCAGCAAATAAGAATTGGATAAGGATAATATCTCTTTCAGACTTATCCTATAAGGCATCCAATTCTATATGGAAACTGATTCCTACAAGGAATAGATTTAGAACTTTCCTCAAGGAGGTGACTTATCTGTTAAGTCTCCAACTCCTACCTTAATTCTAAGGCTTCTCAGCCTATATAAAGGGTCAGACCCCTCACCTCAGAACTACGTTTTTTGGCTTGATCTTTGATATTCATCAAAGTACGTAGGCATCTTGTGAAGGCAGAATCAGCCACGAGCACAAGAGCAGCCATTAAAGCACGAAGCTCACACACCCTTACATTAAATACATAAACCCTAGCCGCAATACTAGTAGCCTAGTTTTTTATCCACAACAATATCTTAAAGTAATTGATATAATATTAAGAAAGTGACCTGATTGTGCATTTAAAAATATTATTCTTTTTTGCTAGTAGTAAAGGCTCAGGGATGGAGAAATGAAATTTGATGATACCGATGTCCTGCAACGAGTTTGAACAATGGGGTTAATTGGCAAATTCATAATTGAACTCGTGCTCAACTTGTAGTTGGTAATCGAACTCAAAAAGCTTGCAGTCAACTCATCGAAGTAATTAAAACTTGCAGTTGGCTAATTACCGTTAACTCCATGTAACGTCCGTGACGGAAAATTGACGTGGTGTGCTGATGTGTCAAAATTATACACGTATGCTGATGTATTAAAATATTTTTTTCTAACCCCCCACATGTCTTCCCCTAATAATTCATATATTTCATTTCATTTATTTTATTTCATTTCACTTTAATATTACTACTACATCACCCCATCACCACCTCCACCTTCTTCTCCGGCGAGTTCCCGGTCGGAAAAGTTTCCGGCGACCACCACCACCACTACCGAAACAATCGTGACCAACCAAAATTGGGCTATCACCCTATCTAAGCAAGTTATCAGCCCTCAATCCTTCCCTATGCAACTCCTTAACCAACTCCAATGCCTCTTTGATCAAGAAATTGGGGGTTTTTGATTCCGAGTTTGTTCAGTTGTTTTGTTGATTCCATAAGCTTTATATGAGTTCCTACAATCGATTTACATAGTTAATTTTAATAGTTGTGTTCATATGGATGTAATTCGAATTCTAAGTTTTTGACTAATTTTTAAAATCATTCGTTCGTACATATGTATAACTGTTCGTATAATTTGATGTTGTAAGTAATTTATACATGTCCTTAGCATCGTTTGGTATATAAATCATCAAGGATGGTTTATAAATGAAGGAAAAACGTAGATGGCCGGAACCCATGTCGAACTCGCTGGAAATTCTGGTATTTTGGTCAGTTTTGGACCGTTCTTGTTGGTTGTTGAAGTTATAAACACGCTAAAGTGGTATTAGAGGGACTAGAGTGCAGAAATTGTGTGATGTGTCCTGTGTGTACTGGGCAGCTATTTTTCAGGTTGCCGGAACTTCGCCGGAAACTGGGAAACCCAATTTTCCGGTTGAATGTTCTTGGCGACCCAGAAACCCGATTCCTGACCCGTTTCCACAACTCGGTGTTGATTAGTTTTACAGTTGGGTGGATGAAAAATGAATTCTTATTACCTTCATGTTATGTTAAAAAGAATTATATTAAAAAAAATGTAATTGGGGTTATTATGGGGTCAAGATTTTTGGGTTTATGTAATTTTCGATTTAATTTTTAAGTTAAAATACTGACATGTCATCATACGTGGCAAGAGTTAACGGGGAACCGTTAAAATTCAACGCGACTTAACGGTCATGCAAGTTATTTCGTGTTTAGTGGTTCAATCGCAATAAATTATTAGTGTACTTACCTATTTGCAAGTTTTTTGAGTTCAGTTACCCAACTGCAAGTTGTGCACGAGTTCAGTTATGAAATAGCCAATTAACCCTTGAACAATGAGATGCAGGGTAACTGTGCAACTTCACTTGGTTGGGCGATTAGTTCTACAAATTGGCTTGTACGTAGTGTTTTATCAACATGATACGTAAAAATGTTTCTCATTTTTTATATAAGCTGCCTGGTATTTCTCACAACCTATACTGTAAGTAAGAGAACGCGTGGAAAAAAAGAGCCCACCGAGGTCGGTAGGGGGATGAAATAAGGGATGACCATCGAGTCATTTCGGACCTTGGAAGTACTATCCCTGTTCTCGATCCCCGTTCCCAAACAAGTCTCGATCTCCGAGCGGAGATTTTTTTTTACTCCCTGATTTCCGCCTTGAACGGGAAAAGTGGATCCCTACGGGAATCTGGGAATTCTTTCCTTTTAAAATAAATAAATAAATGTTCTGTCATATATTTTCCAAATAAGAAGTTAATAAATCATTTTGTATAATATTTAGTTTTTTTGTTTTATGTCATACTTTAAACATTATTTTGAATATAAATTTATTTGTAATTTAAATAAAAGATAAAACTAATAATACATGTATTCTAAAATAATTTTTTTAATTAATAAAATAGTTAAAATATTTGAAACTTATAAAAAATGTAAATTATATGTATTTTTTATAATTTATTTTATTTAATATAGTTATATGTAAAATATAAATTTTTTTTTACATTCGTGGATAGTGGGGTGGGGAATGAGGAATGGGGAATTTCGGGACGGGAAGACACAAACCCTCGTCCCCGTCCCCACATCCCTGTAACTTTTATAAATTTCCTCATTCTCCATCCCAAACCAAAGAAACCCACAAATCCATAACTGACTAAAAGATTACTTATGTGTGATGATATGATTATACCCTAACCCAATATGTTGTCAAGGAGCTGATGAGAGATATTAAAGGTTTAAATCTTAGTCTATAAATGAGAGATATTAACGCAAGAATGATGTAGTTTGGTACTCTGCCTTACACAATCAGAATTTACATTTTATTCAAAAATAGTTGTTGTAAATTCACTTTCACGGGATGACAATGTCATGCCATCATGCAAAAGTAAAATAAAGTTTAAGTCTAACATAATGGGGGTATTTGGCAAAACTTTTTTCCAGAATAAGTCAACTTATTTTATGACAAAGTTAGAGATTCCTAACTCTTTCCTGAAAAAAGTTAACATTTTTTTGCAACTTGTAGAATCTCAAACATACACTAAATATTTGTATAAAAAAATTATCAAAATATGAAATTTGACCTGAAAATAAGTCCAAAATGACTTATTTTAAGTCTGGCCAAACATGCCAAATATAAACTCATTCTTAACTTGTGTGAACCAAACAAAATATAGAAATGTTTGGTAGAATGTTTATGAAAGTTCAACGAAAGTCATGCAACCCCATAACGGTGAATGTTACTTTCGGTTCTTTAATGTCCGGGAATTTAAATGGAATGCTTATAAACTAGTTAAATTATCTCATTATTCTTGATTCGGGATTTGAATGTTAGACATTTATAATTGAACTAACATCTCTAAATGTTTGGTGTACAAATATACTAATTGTGTTCTTAATTTGAAAATAATATCATTAATTTAGTTAAATTTATATTGTCACTAAAATGTTGGGATAATTTTTTTTTATTGAAAATATTAATTTTATCAACTGTTATTAATTTATCGAGATTCTTTGTAGATATATTTCATTCCACTTCAATATAGTTAATTTTTTTTATATCATGGGTACTTAACAGATATATCATATTAATTAAGAATATTTTATGCACTTCGTTTATTTTTTCCATACAAATTTATACCTTAATTAGATATCCGTTAACCATTTTACAAAATAAATGAATTTAAGTATATTGAAAATTTATAAGTTTATAATAAATATATTACAATTATTAATATGTTTCACATACTAATAATTAATATCATTTCACTAAATTGAATGATTTAAAAATGTATGAGTTGACTACATATCATACATCACTAATTTATACTATAAAATAAGATAATATAAATAAGTGAAAGTGAAAAGAAAAGGATGGTTAAATAGTATTAATATGAAAATTCATTTAGCGACACATAGTATGTTTATGATTGTTAACACATAAGATTGAGTCAACAACAATTTTTTCCAAAAAATAATATGCACAAGGGTAATTCAGACATTTCAAGTGCATTAAAATGTCTAATGAATTTAAAGTCTTGTGTATAGATATTAATTGTCACAAATGAATTGTTGTCAAATAAGAATTAAATTTTATTTGATGATAAAATTTTCCAAGAAGCGCAGGTCAGTAAACATATTTGAGGTAATCGCAAATAGAAGCAAAAAAGGGTTATAAACACCATGATAAAATTTGATCGTTAAAAGCAATGATATATATGAATATATAATTTTTTTTATATTTCGAATATGTAAATGTAAATTTGAATTCTTATTCTGTATAAATTCGAAAACTTTTTTTATTTCGAATATGTTAATGTTAAAAAAGAATGTTTTGATTTCTTTTCTAAAAATATAAAATAAAGGAAGAAGTTTTGATTTTAATTATTTAAAATAGAGGAGCTCTACAAAAATAAATAAATATAATTCGAGCAATTTTAGAGCTCGAGGAGTTCTACTTTATATAATATAAAGATTTTAACTTTTGACAGAATGTTTGTCTACCCAGCTTATTAACTCAATTTATAACTACTTATCAAAAAAAAAAAAAACTCAACTTACAACTTATATGTTAATAAGCTGATAAGTTGAAAGTTGAAAGTGAGTAAGGACTTACTTTTTTCCAGCTTATTTCTTATTACTTGATTTTTTACTTATTTAATATTTTATATTTGTATATTTGTATTTATAAATGTCATATGCATGTATTGAGATTAGTGCATTATATAATTAATATTTTTTAATTTAATTTAATAAATGTTTCACCAATTTATAAGTAAACTTATTCAAACATTTGTATAATTTGTTTATTTATCATTTACTAGCTTATAACCCGTGCTTCGCACGGGTTTCTTTTGATATGTTATAAAATTTATTTAACATTATAATTATGTTTTTATATAATCCTTATTTTTAATAATTTTTTAATTTTAATTTAATATAAATTTATATAATGAAATGCATGGTTTAAAATTTTTTTTGTAAAATTCTAAATTAAAAATGTCGTTGACGGGTTCGAACTTTGAATTTTTAGTAAATTAATTTAATCATATAATATATCTTATTATTAGATCTAACGATTGTTATTTATTAATAAAAATAATGATTTGTATATATGGTGAGATATTTTTGGGTGTATATTAGTGATCTCAAGATTAATTTTAAATTAAAAAGTACTCCATGTTTTAATTACAAAAATTACTATTAAAAATAATTGGTGTGACATTTTGGATATATATTAGTTATTGTAATATTAGTTTTAAATTAAATGGTAAAGTGTTTTAATTAGAAGTAAAATCTTTAGAAAAAATGAATAATTGAGTTGTTGGAGCAGAAAAAAGAGTCCAAGTAGAAGTGGATGAAGGAATTTTAATCAGAATATAATTACGTTAACATTAGTAATTAGCTTTTTGAGTTGTTTTTGTAATTTAATTATTTATTTTAATAATTAGGATAACCAAACCGAAAACCAAAACTTAGGATAACCAAACCGAAAACCAAAACTTTCAATGTTTCGGCTTTAATATAATAGTAATAGCTTAAAGCCCGTGCGATGCACGGATTTTTTTATTTTAATATTATATAAATTTTTTCATTTATTTAAATTACTTTTTGAAAGATGAATTTTGGAGGCTTACATTATTATATGAGATGATCTGATAATAATTATACAAATTTTATCCGTGATATTTCTAGAAATGGAAGAATTTTAGTTAAAAAATATAGAAAAGATGATAGATTTTAGTTGAAAAAGGTAATCGATTAATTATTGGTAATTATAAAATTATTATTTTTTATTAAATAGAATGCATGTGATATGATTAGAAAAAGATAAGATTTAGTTAGAGAAAATTAAAAAGGAAACATGTTATGGGTGAAAAATATAATTGATTAGTTTATAGCAATTATAATTTAATTACCTTATTTACTAAATACAATTGCACGAAATACTTTTAGAAAAGGAAAAATTAATATTGTCCGTGATATTTCTATTAAAAGAAGGATTTTAGTTAAAAAAAATATAGAAAAGATGATACGTTTTAGTTGAAAAAGGTAATCGGTTAATTATTAATATTAAAATATTATTACTTTATTTTATTAATTAAAACCTCCCTTGATATAATTGGAAAAAGAGATATTTTAGTTAGAGAAAATAGAAAGGTAACGTGAAAATTAAAAAAATGACATGATTTATGTGAAAAAGGTAATTGATTAGCTTATATAATTATAATTTAATTATGTCATTTTGCTAAATAAAATTGCTCATAGTTTTTAGAAAATGAGAAATTAATGTTACCCGTGATATTTATAGAAAAAAAAAAGAGTTTAATTAGAAAAAATAGAAAAGATGATACGTTAAATATAAAATACTATTGTGTCTTTAGGACTATAGCCAATAACGGATTAAAATTGATTTATTTTATATTTAAAATTAATTAAAAATTAAATTAAGCAAAACGAAAACCAAAAATTAGGATAACCAAACCGAAAACCAAAACTTTCAATGTTTCGGCTTTAATATAATAGTATAGATAGATAGATATTATAAATTTTATTTAATATTATAATTATGTTTTTGTATAATCATTATTTTTAATAAATTTTTTTAATTTTTATTTAATATACTCATATTTACAGATTATATTAATGTTTCCTTATTATAAATAATGTATACGATTTTTAATATATTTTATTAATAATTGAGAAATATGATGTGATATTTTCGGGTATATATATTAATGATTGTAAGATTTGTTGTAAATTAAAAAGGTAACGTGTTTTAATTATAAATGAAATATTAATGATCGAAATATATGATACGCTTGATGTTTTTAGGTGTTTATAAAAGGTAATATGCTCAACTAAAAGTAAATTTGAAAAGGTAATCTATTAATTACCATTAATTTATATTTGTTTTAAATTAAAAAGGTATTGTGTTTTAATTCGAAAGAAAATATTAATGATCGAAATATATGATACAATTGATGTTTTTAGGTGTTTATAAAAGGTAATATGTTCAACTAAAAGTAAATGTGAAAAAGGCAATCGACTAATTACCATTAATTTTATTATATTAATATGAAAAAGTCAATCGAGTAATTATCATTAATTTTATTATCTTATCGACTAATTATCGTTGTAAAATTAATTATAACGTGTTTAAATTCGAAAGGAAATATTAACAATGGAAAGATATGATACGATTGATGTTTTTAGGTGTTTATAAATGGTATTATCTCGAATAATTACCATTAATTATATTATGTTATTATTTATTTTAGGTATATTTATGCTTCTTTATAATGAAGGGTAAATAAGTAAATTCACTCGGTACCAAAAAACAGGTACCAAAACTTTTAATGTTTCGGAATTTATATAATAGTATAGATATGATGCTATTTAACTTATAAATATTTGTTTAATTTAAGATCACGGTAACTAAGGGACAACTATTATAAACCAACATCATAAATATTGAGTAACGAATATAATCATTATATTTATACCCAAAACTCAGTAAATGCTATTGTACTACAAGCCCCAATTTTTTATGTATGCTAATACATCAGGCAAGATCAATGTACGTTAACGTGCTCAAAGTTAAATTTTTAGACTTGGTTAATTATTATAGAAGCCTGTTTGCACTGGTTCTATTTTGAGTAAATTATTATAGAAGCCTGTTGCACTAGTTTTATTTTGAGTATAGTGATAAACATTGCTAAGAAAACTTTTAAAACAGATTTAATCTCATCTTAAACTTATTTTTCAATGATTTAATCTCATCTTAATTATAATAAATTTTATATAACAAGATATTATCATGTCATTAATTTAACTCAATATAAAAATATTAATTAAAAAAATAAAATCAATACGATTAAGTTGTGAGATATTTCGATGTGCAATAACAAAATATAAGAAAATAAAATATTATTTTATATATTTTTAAATTAATGAAACTTAAAGAAGCTCGCGTAGTGCGGTGGGCAAAATTCCCTAGGACCTCTTAAAAATTACTTAAAAATTAAATAAAGAAATGAATGATAGTTTATGATCGGTTAAAATAAGATTAGGAAAATATAGATATAGAAATGTCACAATATGAGATATTAATATCTAAAATTTATTAACTATTTTTCAATTTGTAAAGTTAACGATAATTTTTCATAAAATAAAATTTCATTTGTTTTTATTATTTAAAATAAATTTACTTAACTAATTTGAATCCAAATTATTTTATACCTGATTCTATTTAAACGGATATCCAATTAAATTGACACCAAAATTAGAATAAATTATTTATAATTCGAAAAAATCGAATATTTTTTTGGGCTTTTTTCATAAATAAATAGGAAAAAGTAAATTTTTGCACATTTACTTTTGTTAAGAATAGCTATTTGCAATTTTACTAAGTTTCAAAATTGCAAAAATACTAGGTTCCCTTTCCCTCCCCCCTCCTTCCTCCATCATTCCTTACGTCACCCTCATTCCATCCGCCCATGTCCTTTTTTTTTTTAAGGTGGGGTGCTATTTTGGTGGAATTGGGTTGCATGGCCCTGCACGGGCATATTCAACTGAATTCAACTACATTCAACTTCTTTTTTTTTAAGGTGGGGAGATTTTTGTGGATTTGGTTTGCAAGGCCCCGCAGGGGCATATTCAACTGAATGCAACTTTATATATTCGACCTCATTTTTTAACTTTATATATATATATATATATATATATATATATATATATATATATATATATATATATATATATATATATATAAAGTTAAAAAATGAGATCGAAAATGACAACTGAAAAATGGAACTTGAAATCAGCAACTGAATGCAACCACATGCAACTAAATTTCTGATTTCAGTTGCATTCACTTGAATATTGCCCCTGGCGGGGCCTTGCAACCCAAATCCACCAAAATTACCCTACATTTTTTTTAAAAAAAAAGTTGATTGTGGTTGCATTCAGTTGGAATGTGGTTGCATTCAGTTGAATATTGCCCCTGGCAGGGCCTTGCAACCCAAATCCACCAAAATCACCCTACCTTTTTTTTAAAAAAAAAGTTGAATGTGGTTGCATTCAGTTGAATATTGCCCCTGGCGGGGCCTTGCAACCCAAATCCACCAAAATCACCCCACCTTCTAAAAAAAAAGTTGCATGTGGTTACATTAAGTTGAATGTGGTTGAATGTGGTTGCATTCAGTTGCAACCCAAATCCACTAAAACATCACCCCACCTTAAAAAAAAAGTACAAAAGTCGGTAGAAACGTTCAACAGAAAGGAGGGAGGGAGGGAGGGTTAGGGTTAGTATTTTTGCAATTTTAAAACTTGGTTTAGTAAAATTGCAATTTATTAAAGAAGATGGTATTTTTGCAAATAGAAACTTTAAGGCTAGTATTTTTGATAAATATCCTTTTTTTTAATCGAAATTAATTCAATAATAAAAAACTATACGGCATCCACAAAAATAATCGCGTCGAACAAACATAAAACATAAACAATCAATAATTACTCCATTCTTCTTGGAGATACAATCACACGATTTGTTGAAGATGATATATTTACATTTATCCGCTTCACCGCATCCAATTGAAACTAATCCTATTCGAGCTATCGACCATAATTGCAATTCGTTAAAAGCTTCTATCACTAAATCAAAAAGTATACTCTCACAAACAAAGGAGAGAAACACCAAAACTCTCACCAAGGAGTGACTAGAACCAAATTGAAATTGCAAAATAAAATTACAAACTAAAAGCAAGCCTTAGATCCAGAAAACGAAATCCCAAAAATAGAAGAAACCGGATCCCTCGAAACCGAAGAACCACCCACTAGATCGGAGAAGACAGAAATTCGGATGCTCTGATGGTTTATGATCTAAGAAGTTTTATTGAAAATATATCATAAAAATCAAGTTTTAATAGCAAGATTAGTAAGAAAGATGAAAGAAAATTAAAGGATTAGGCTTTCCATTGGAGAATTCGGTGGAAGCCCCAGCGACAATATTTAATATTTGAGAAAAGAGGGAGGCGGCTGTGTTGGTTGAGAGAAAAAAAATAAAGTTACAAAATTCGATTATTTGATCCAACTTTTATAACAAGATTGAATATCCAATTTTGCATACCTCTAATTTTTCGTGATGAACTGTGTTCTAGGTCCTGACGTGAATGATAACATAGTGCCTATCTTACAATTGATGTCACATAACTTAACATATTTCCATCAATCCTGTAGAAATTGTGAGTGTATTGAAGACTACATTGTGTTGAGTAGCTTAATTATATTACATGAATGAAGAACTAATATATAGAAAATTAACATACAAGAAAGTCTATGCTAGTACAAGAAAGTCTAAACTTGTTTGCTGTTGATTGTTTATTGTTGAATGTTTATTGTTGAATGTTGAGTGAAGAAATATGACTTTGTTGAGTGTAGAAATATGACTTTAACACCCCCACTCAAACTTAAGATGGTTGAAGGAACATCTTGAGTTTGGAAACGAAAGCGCGAAAGCTGGCAGAAGAATGAGCTTCGTAGAGGAGACATAATATAATAGAATTATGTCATCTTGAACTTGTTGACCGATGAATGTATTAATTGTGAGGGTAGCTCTGCTTGTGTGTATATAATAACGTAGAAGAGTTATAAATATTGTATAAGCAATGTGAGCTTGGTGATGATGGTGACCTTGTGCCATTGCTTGTGTGTGCATATGTGTAACGTAGCAGAGTTACAATATCGTATATGCAATATGAGGCTACAAGGAAAGCTTTCGCGGCTACGTTCTGTCCCAAGAGGCTATCCTGTCTGAGAATCCCCGTAATAACTGGGAATGCATTTTTTTTTGTCACACTACTAAAATCACTTATACCCGTTGTATTTTTCAGTGGGCTGATTTAGTGTGGCCCAACTAATGAAAACAAGGATATAACTATATGCTAGCCCAAACCAAACACAAGCCACATCAGCCTTGATAAATACACCGACAGGGATGAGGTTCGTCGGACAGAAAAGATGGCTGGCCGAAGAAGAGGCTAATTTGCAGCAGTCGGAACATAGAGGGGCAGCACTATGACGGTAGTTGTTGTAAAAGGAAAATTTCGGTGATGGTGGCCTGAAAATTCCGAGAAGCAGTAGATGGGTTTCTTCAAAAGAAGAATCGAACAATTTTGGTAGCTCGGTGAGTGAGCTCGTAGGGAACTCAGTGATGAGTCAAGAGTTTCTGCGAGTGATGGTTGAGAGGGGCGAGCCGATGAGTTGACTCGGATAGACGAGTTGAGTGAGTCGGTGAGTTGACTCGGACAGATGATTATGAATCTGTAGATTGATGTGGTGTTGCCTGAATGTTACCAAATTTATTCCGAGGAGAATGGGTTCGTCGAAGTTTAGTTTGGTATGTATTTGTGGCTGGTAATGACTCAACCCTCCAGGTGTTTGTTTAATTGTCACAAAGGCTGCGGAAGCAATAGATGAAGCTACGGAAGCAATGGTTGGTACTGGAAAAATATAGATAAGGATCTTAAAGCTCTGATACCATGTGGAAATTGTGAGTGTATTGAAGACTATATTGTGTTGAGTAGCTTAATTATATTACATGAATGAAGAACTAATATATAGAAAATTAACATACAAGAAAGTCTATGCTAGTACAAGAAAGTCTAAACTTGTTTGCTGTTGATTGTTTATTGTTGAATGTTGAGTGAAGAAATATGACTTTGTTGAGTGTAGAAATATGACTTTAACAAATCCGTTAAGTATTTTTCCGATCGTGTAAATATTTTGGACTTCAACATTATAACAGCAAATTAACCATAGCTTCATAATGTAATTGCAAACAATTTTAGTTACTGACCCAACTAAAAATTGGTACATAGTGCTCTTCTGAAAATATTCCAACCCACAAAAGTAGCTTTTGAATGTGCAAATAAATTTCATGGCCTCGTATTCAACATATTGAAGAAGAGATATACTACCATGACATCAATCCTACGAAAAATATTCATGGCTTCTATAAATTTATATTTGTTTTGTGTCCGAGGAGCGTGAATGAATATTTTGATGTTTAAGCATTTCCGGCCCCGAGTGTCAAGTTATAACTAATCCTGTAATCACATTTCATACATCTGACTTTCTTTTCCTTCTCTTTTACACCCTCGAGAGTTCGAATGCCCAGATTATTAGCTTGAGATTATTTCTGAATGAATATTTTTGACTTCATTTTAGTATTTTACTACCTTTTTCTGGCCGGACAAAATCCTCTGTTTTTGGTCCACTCTGTCCTCATCTTCGTTTGAAGTTTCATATATCGATAGAAAACCATCAAATGCAGCAAGTAAAAATAAAACCGGAAAAGAGTGTATGACTATAATACACAATGAGATGTAAAAAAAATATACGTGTTAGTTAAAATCAACGAATATTGGTAGTAACTTACGATCAAAGAATACTAAATGAATTTATAAGTTAAAATCTAACATTCACACAATAATCAATATGACAAGAACCCTTGCACAACTTGGAATGACAAAAACAACTTAAAACTTGTACGTAATCATGCTTGAAAACAGGGCACATGCACACGTACAAAACAGGAAGCATGCATCTTAATTACATATCCGGCCAGAGTGAGAAAGGAGGGATACTTTGCTCATGTCTGAAGTTCTCCGGATCAACCATGGTTTTCACCATAACCAGCTTCTTAAAATTATTGTTAAAATAACTTTTACCCCATTTTCTTGCCTGCAGATAACCGATGCTGCCTTGACCATTATTCACTCCGAGATCAAGATAATCATAATTCCAATACGCTCTTCGCGGATTACTTGAAACATAAGGTGTCAAGTAATCGGACAAGCTTCTAATCCATTCTAAGTTCTAACTTTTGTGTAGTGTTTCCAACCCAAAGCACCCTCTCGTATAACATGAACAATGTTCCAGCTCTATTAGGGAATGGGAGTAGGGAATGGGAGTACTGACTCTGGATAATTGTCTAGTACTCCACCATATGGTGTAAAGATAACAGTTGTTTCGCCTACTTCAACCTCTAGAAGCTTGTCCCACAAACCGTTAATTGCTGCTACCGACATGGGTTGCCTCACAAAATCTGATTTTGCTTTGGTAGATAGGTCATATAAGAAAGTTCTGTCGAGTAAATCTTCAGGGGAGTAAGTATCTTCGAAAAGATCAAAGAATGAAGTAGACATAATAGCTTGAATCCAGCTAACTTCTTGAAGATCTTCTCTTACCACTCCCATCTGTGGGAACCTTTCATCCATAATTGCAAGAAAATCATCAGCTCCACCAAGGTACAACCCTGTAAATGCCAACACAACTGTTTTTTATCTGCACGAGGACTTAGATCACTGAGAGTTGTATTGACTCGGATTCTGATGTCGACTTCATTGGGAAGTTTTGCAGCAACAGTTTGGAATGGATATAGAATATCGGTGGCACCTTGTTCTAAAGTCCGGAACATAGACAAAGCAGTGACTTTTTCAGGAACATCAACCAGGTTCAATTTTCATGAAAGAATGACACCGAAACTTGAACCACCACCAACCCTAAGAGCCCAAAAAAGATCTTCTCCCATTGATTCTCTATCGAGAATTCTTCCTTTTACATCCACCATTCGGACATCAAGCACATTGTCAGCAGCAAGACCATACATTCGTCTCAACGGACCATACCCTCCGCCACAGATTAGTCCAGTAGCTCCGACAGTGGACCAAACTCCAGCAGGAAATGCAAGAGTGTTGCTGGCTCTGTAAATCCAATAGTAGACTTCACCAAGTGTGGCTCCAGCTTGAACTATCGCAGTTTTAGCTGTAGCATTCACCGTAACCTTCTTATATTTAATCATGTCAAGCAACACAAATGGAATTTCATACGTGCTGCTATAAGAAAGGCCTTCAAAATCATGACCCCCACTCCTGACCCGGATCTGTATATCATACTTTTTAGCACAAATGACCACATTTTGGACCTGAGATTCAGATTCTGGTGTAACAATAACACGAGGCTTGAGACGGGTGGAGGTATTGAATCTAGGGTTGCGCATGGAGAATTCATAGACAGATGTATAGGAAGAGTTATTCGGAGTGTAAATGAGTGTAGCAATCGTGGCTGACTCCGGAGATTTCCCAGCCAGCCATTGGATGAACTTGGTGGGATTATCGGTAATATTAAGATCTGATGAGGCCCATGAAAATAATGAAAAGAGGAATGTTATTCCCATGTTTTTAGGATGATACTTTGAATTGTCTTCGAATTATATTCTGGAGATTTGATTCTGTGTGCTTATCATTTATCTTGTATATAATCTGGTAGTTACCATATTTCTCGGATGCTATATCCATCTAATTGCAGGGTATATATCTCAGGAGATATTTTTGGAATATTGTGTGATTTGATTTTCATTCAAATCCCTAAACTTACTCTAATGAAGCCATTGTAATTATCATATTTGATTGATATCACTAATTTACATCTGATTGATTCTTGTCTCAACAACTATAATTCCAAGAATTCAAATCTCTAACGGCTACATCTTCTAGTGCTATATAAAGTCGATCATTTGGCAAGAAGAAAAACAACTCAACACTCATCTGCCATACAACTTCTTTACAAAGACATTCAAGCTTATATACTGAGTTCAGAAGTTCATTTCATTGATTTGTAAACTTTTATTCATTCTACATACTTGTGCCGGGTTGTGGCAATTAGATAGGATTACAAATCATAAGCCAAGGTAGCCAGTGGGCTAGGTAGTAGGTTTGCTAGGTGACAGTTGTGTCAAAGGGAAGGGTTCTTCCAAGAGGCTTTAAATTTGTAATCGGGGAAAACTGTAAGCTTTATATTATTTTTATAATAATATAATCTCTGTGCTAGTTGGCATAGGGACTTGGATGTAGGCCGTAGATTGGGTAGGGGCCAAACCAAGTAAAAATTCTTGGTGTTCTTGTATTAAGCATATATAGAGTAGTTAGTGTGCAGAATTTAGTCTCATAGTTAGTTAGCTAGTTAGTTAGAGATTGAGGGTATATTAGTCTTTTCACTATATTCATATTTGTATAAATACATTGTAGTTAAAGCTTGAGTAAATCAGAGAATTCATTTTTACCAAATTCATTTCTTAATCTGTCTAAATGGTATCAGATCATTTTTTCCCTCTCTCTAACAAACTCGATGGTCATCGTTTCAAATCAAGTTAGTTAGAGATTTTTCGCCATTAAAATTCTGGTTTCAAGCTTTTCTTGTTCATTTTTAAAGCTTTTAAAGCTGTTTCTTCATCGTGTTTCTTGTTATCTGTGTGAAGATAGTCACAGATTATGCTATAAATCATCTTTTTCTGTCAAATCTGCTCTCTTTCTTGTATTTCTTGAACATTTCTAGTTCTTGATCAACAAAATCATCTTTGTTAATGGCTACTCTTGAAGAAAATACAAATCGAGTTGATGAAACAGGTGAACAAACAGATACACTTGAGGATGAATATCGATCGGTTACTCTAGATTCAAGTCATCCACTCTATCTTCATCCGTCTGATCATCCAGATTTAATTCTTGTTAGTTCAGCCTTTAATGGTGAAAATTTTAGTGAATGGAAAAAATCAATGTCTCTTGCACTCTCTGCAAAGAATAAACTCGGTTTTGTTACTGGCAAATATAAGATACCAAATGAAGCTTCGCTTTACTTTGATCACTGGCAGCGTTGCAATGATATGGTAATTACTTGGATACTTAACTCAATTGTGCCTGAGATTAGATCTAGTCTTGTTTTCATTCCACTTGCTGTTGATGTTTGGAATGATATTCATGTGCGTTATACTCAGAGTAATGGACCTCGAATTTTTGAGTTAAAACAGGCTCATTGTGCTCTTAATCAAGATACTCTGTCTGTTTCTGCGTATTATACAAAGTTTAAGATGCTTTGGGATGATTTTGTGAATGCAACAAAGGTGCCTAAGTGTATATGCATCTGTTCTTGTAAGGCTAAGGCTCAGATTGAACAACATGATGAAGTGATGAAAGTTACTCAGTTCTTAATGGGATTAAATGAGTTGTACACAAATATTAGAGGTCAATTGTTGATGATGAATCCAATGCCCAAATTAACTCAAATGTTGTCTCTTTTGCAACAAGAGGAAAGACAGAGAAATCATGTTAATCCTGCACAGCATGTAGTGGAATCAGCAGTGCTTATGAACAAAGCTGTTAATAATTTCAGAAATTTTAAGAACAACAACTTTCAGAGTGATTTCAAGAAGCAAGACTATAACAAAGTTACCAACAGAAGAACTCCTATGGAATGTACCCATTGTCATGGTACTAATCATACTAGAGATAGATGTTATCATCTTATTGGTTTTCCACCTAGAAAACCTACTACTGTGAATACAGGAAAGGTTGTGGCACAATTATTAACAACTGGTTCACCTATGACTCAAGATACTACCGTCTCAGATACAGTTTCTCAGAATCATGACATGAATCTCAATACTCCGATTTCTAATGCTCAATATCAGCAGCTTCTGCAGTTACTTAATAAGAATACTATGTCTTCATCAAATACTGCTGAAGTACCTCAATCAGGTACATCATTTCATACTTGTACCTATATGACATCTGTTTGTATGGTCAATAATCATACCTCATGTAATAACCCTAACTTTAGCAATGCTACAGTGATCACATGAATAGTAAAATTTGAGGATTTAGGGAAATGGTATGTAGGTACTCTATATTGGAGATGGAAAATGAATAAACAGAAACAATATTAGTGTTGTACATTAAAAATAAGTGACTCGAAATGACGATAGATTCCAGAAATTTCAGAGTATGGATTTTTAGGATTTTGATTTCGAATAAGCTTCTTTTTGATATTAGGGAGCATAGAAACCCTATTAGAATTATATATTGAGGGATTAATGAATTTAGATTAAACCAAGGGATTATTAAGTTAAGAGAATACCAAAGGAAATTGGATTTGTAAATGATTTCGAAAACCACTGAGATAATGAGGTATACTCGAAACGAACCACGATTAGACGAGTATGGAAACCAAGCAACCAAGATTAGTAATCTAACAAGGATGCATACCACATTATGATTATCCAAGATTAGTAGCATAATACTTAGAAAATAAGGAAATGAGAATATTAGATCATCCTAATGACATCACTAATGACATCATTTTCCACTAACTAGTTTTAAGGGTAAATTAGTACTTTAGCATGGTTTTTAATCACAAATATCTTCCAAGCTTCCACAAGACACTAGACTAATCAAGATTTAGCCAAGATAAGAGCAAGTAAACACAAAAATCTCTCTCCCCCATCCATTTTACTACATTCGGCCAAAAAGAGGAACAAAGGAGAAAAAGAAAAAAAAAATTCAAAACCCTAGCTCTCTTCAATAACAATTCAAGGGAAAAATCATGGAGCTTCTTGGAGGTTAGGAAGGATCATCTACAAATTTTCATAGCAAACCAGCATCATTTACCAAGGTAATAAAATCATGGAAGTTACTAGACAAGATGATGAATAGTGTTTTCAAGTGTTAACTTTGTTTTAATGGTTTCTTTTAGTGGATTCAAGCTAGTATAAGGTTGATTAAGGATATATCAAGGATTGTTAAGGGTTATGAAAGCTTCAAGAAGGTATAATCATGCTTGCTCTTTTATATTTATGATGGATATTGTTTGGTTTAGTGATTAAGTGGTATAAATGTTAAGATTATGATGATCCATGTGTTTGTAAGTGGTATAAATGTTAAGATTATGATGATCCATGTGTTTGGGATTGTAACCATGGCTGGTAATGAAGACCACATGGTGTAGGTGATGATTATTGTGTTTGATAATTGATTTGGAGGAGTTGGATTTATGGAAAGTATGAAAATATAGCCGTTATAATGTCCGTTTTTCGTTAAAACTACAAACTGCCCTGTTTGGTGACCCCTGTATTCGTATGGTACCTCACTGCCTAGGTGATCAATTGACCATGAAATGATAGATCTTAGTTCATAGATCGTTTTGATATAAGGTACGTTAAAATCTAACGTACGGTTTAGGAGAAAAGTAAGTTTTAGTGAAAGACGTTCGGAAACCGAGAAAATGTAATTGTGTTAACTTTGAGGCTATAACTACCATACTTAAACATTTTTAAAAATTATGAAGCTTTGGGATAATGTAGTAAGGTAGTCAAAGAGTTGTTACCAGTTGACCTTGTGATAAAATTCGAAATCCATATTTTCTGAGAATTTTTATAGTTAAGTGTGATCGTTAGGGGAAATGGTGAAAACCCCTGAAACTTCGATTAAGGTTTTAAATGGCTAAGTTCTTGAACCTTTGGGGTAATAGGAATACGTTAAACATATATTAAAGTTTCAAAGGTAATGTTATACAAGAGTGTAGTGAGTAAGAGATGTGGTTCTAACGACAGTCCTTTTGTGTTTATAGAAACTCCGGAAGAGGGACGAGCCATACTGTCAGGATACCGAAACCGAGGCAAGATTTCTTCTGTTCTTACCTTGGAAAACTATTTTATTTTCAAAGTAAATGATTTCATGGAATATATATGTCATTCTATGTTTGCTATATTGCTAAGAATTATTTCCCTGATATTGGAATTAAAGAGAAATGGATATGATTATGAATGGAGCGAATATGCTTTATGGTAAAGAGAGGTGAAAGAGAATGGTATCAGTTGTTATCTAGGGTTATATGGTTTATAATACTATATTAAAAATATTTTTTTTTGAGTATCAGTGGTTTAATAAACATTATTTGATTATCATGCATTACTCTTAAAATAGACGGAATATTTTATGAATATAAAAGTATATTTGATCCCTGAATATGAAGGAGATGTTTGGATCATAATTAAAGCTTTATGATATATATATATATATTTTATAGAAGTAATGTGCGAGAATGGAAATGATATGAGAGAATGATATGTGGAAATGAAAGCGAGAAAATGGAATTGTGGAATGATATTTTGAAAAGGGAATAATGATGTGATAAAAAAGGGGATTGCAACAGACTTGCGTAAGTGGCTGTGTCAGGGCTGTGTGTGACACAGTCCAGCATTTATTATTTTTATTACGGCACGAAGATGCCAAGGGAGGATGTTAGCAGGTGGCCTTCCTCCAGGGATGATCTTCATTCCCACTACCGGTAGTAAAAAGAGAGCAGGTACGATTAGGCGACTGATCATCGTCCTAACGTATCAGGCGACAGCAGATATCCCCAATGTTTTTGAAAAGAAAGTGTAGATAATGGTTTCAGATTTCTGTACTGAAAACAGAATAATGATATGAGATGATGAAATTATGGTTACAGATGAAGAAAAACTGATATTATATTATCTTAGATTCCTTTCTTATAATAGTAAGTGGATGATGTATTATTAAATAAGAGCTTTATTCTCCCTTAAGGCTTTTAATTGTTTCTGCTATTATAGATGCATATACATATATGTATACCTGTTCACGTTCTAAATTCTAGGTTACAATATTATCTTGCTGAGCTATTATAGCTCACTCTTGCTATTTATGTATATAGCAGCTAGGTCCCATGCCAATACTACGCACTACACCCCGCAAGAGGGTAAGGGAAAGGCGACCTTTTGAGCGAGCGCTGGCGACCATCCCCGAGGTAGTGACAAGCGAAAGGGGCTTAGTAGATTTATGTAAATTAAGGGTGTAAGTTTGTAATAAACTTTTGGTTGTTGAAATGCTTCCTGTAGAAGTATTATTCAACAATGTACTTAGTAGAATTCTGGGTTTGTAATAACTGTTAACTTTAAACTTTTAATATTGTGAATGTTGTTCTTTGAGCATATGACTGGTGTGTGTGTGTGTGTATTAGTATGGGGTCAATAGCTTAATTATTAAATATAAAAAAAACTCAAGAGATATTGATATTAAATGGAAATTGGACCGTGATGACCTGGATCCTTGACCCCGGATCTAGGGGCGTCACAGATGGTATCAGAGCTAAGAGTCATAATACTCAAGAACAAAAGTGATAATAATAAATGTATCAGTTATAATATAAATTGTGAACTTCCATCAAGTTCAGGGGTGGTATATCGCAGGTAGTATTTACTTTAAGCATATATTATAATTTTATAGACTGTTACTAATAGAATTTTATGTTTTATTATAGGGAGCGGAGATGGGTGAGCCGAGTCAGGACCCCCAGTGGCTAGGGATGTCAGAGCAGGAGCTATTAGATCTTCAGCTGGCCGGGGTAGAGGTCCCCGAGTATGCAGTTGAGGACCTCAGGGAGAGACGCAGGGCGGCGGCTAGAGAGAGATTTGAGAGAGAGGAGGCAGAGGAGCAGAGACAGAGAGATGCTGTGGCCATAGTGCCATATATGGGTAGACCTTCTACAGGATCTGATGAGGCAGGTCCTTCCCGAGTGAGATGGGAGATTCCGGAGGAGGAGAGGCCGTTACGTAAGAGGCCTAGGTTATCGGTTATAGCTGAGGAGCAGACTGAGTGGATGGACATTCACATGATTCCTTCTCCTGTCCTACCTGTCCCTGTGCCATCACCAGTTCCATCTCCTCTACCGAGCCCCGATCCTTTAGAGGACCCAGCAGAGCCGTTCACTCCACCGGGACACTTTATCTTTGGAGAGGATGAGTTGGAGGAGGACCCATCTGAGGATGCGGAGACAGAGTCCATTCCTCCCTCCCCACCAGCATTTGCACCTCCACCACCTCCACCTGTTCAGGCACCTGCCCCAGCTGTTGTGCCCCCTCAGGAGGCCCCCTTACCGACAGGTGACTCACTACCAGCCATTTTGTTGACGGAGTACTTTGCCCTACAGGGTCAGTTGGAGGAGTCCCGTAGGATGATAGATACTCTTTTACAGAGATCGGACAGAGGGAGGGGAGGTACTATTCCCGATGGTTTGTCTTTGGGCTTAGTTAGTATTGAGTTGCGAGCACTCGGTGATATTAGGAGGTTGTTGGCAGATAGAGGGGACCCAACATGGAGAGCTCAGATAGTAGACACAGTCACCTCTATGGTAGTGCAGATCAGGGATGTTGTCAGAGCGGCGTTACCGTGATTCGGGGTAGTAGTTTTGGTCACTAATCAGACTAGTCATCTCGTTGATGTCATTTTGGGGATTAGTTTAGGTGTTCACTGTCTTAATCCCAGTCTGAGTAGAGGACGGCTAGTAGTACTTTTGTTATAGCATATTAGTATGTACAGTTATGTTTTGGGGTTTTGAACCTTGTACTCTATGATGTATAATATTAGTAGTAAAAGACGATGTACCCAAGTTGTAAAATATTTATGTAAATTAATGAAGTTTGTGCATTTCTATCTAAATTTTTGCTGCATTTTTTTTATAATAAATGTTGAGACTCAAAAATATTGATGTATAAAAGGTGATTGACTTAATGAAAAGGCTATCGTGTTAAGGGCGATACACTTATCTACTAAAGTTATGATATAACTAGATGCAAATCGCGTGATAAGAATATTGTGATGTGCAAATGAGTTAATTAATGATATAATTGTGTATATAAAAATGATGTATATTGTAACCCAAATTCGGGTAATTAATAAGGACTATTGTTATGTACAGAACTATGCTGCCTAGACGTGATAGTAGAGCGAATGCAAGGGAAAATGAGAGAGACGAAAGAAGTCGAAATATAGAAGGTACTAGACTGAACGAAAATGCCCATAATGAAGAAAATCATGAAGAAGGAGAAGAGGAATCAACTGGCCAACAAAGGAATCCGGGAGGTGATCCCTTTGCCCAATTCATGGACTTATTAAGGCAGAATTTATCGAATCCACGGAATCCTCAACCACCACCTGTTCTCCCCAATCAGGCAGCTAATTCTTTTCGTGCCTTTAAGTCATTAAAGCCCCCAGAATTTGAGGGAATCACTAACCCAGTAGTAGCCAGGGCATGGCTAAAAGAAATGGAGAAAGCTTTCGAAATACTAAGAATAGAGGAAGATCAGAAAACAGTCTTTGCAGCCTATCTCTTAAAGGGAGAGGCAAATTATTGGTGGGAGGCTAAGAAGAACCTAGAAGAAGCGGGAGTGATAACCTGGGAGCGTTTCACTAGGGTGTTCCTAGAAAAGTATTCTCCGAGGTATTTAGAAAACCAAATGGAATTAAAGTTTCTGGAGTTAAAACAGGATAACCTAACAGTGGCAGAGTATGAAACTAAATTTACAGAACTGTCGAGGTTTGTTCCCGAGTTTGTGCGTACTGAAGAACAACGAGCGAAAAGGTTTCAACAAGGATTGAAACCCTGGTTACGAACGAGAGTGGCCCCATTTGAGTTGACTGATTATGCTGCAGTGGTTCAAAAGGCATCAATTATAGAAGCCGAGAGTGAACAGGCTCAAATAGGTCGAGAGAATAAGAAAAGAAGATTTGAGGGTCCGAAAGGAGGTTCAAGTGAGGGAAGCTACCTTAACAAAGGAGGTAGAGGACAAAAATCTCAATTTGTGGGAAAGTCGGGGGGTAACAAGACTACTAGTGAGACGGTAAATCAGGGTGGTAAATCTTCTGGAACATTTCAGTCCAATCAATCACGACCACCATTACCAGATTGTGATACGTGTGGTAAGAAGCATATAGGAGTCTGTAGGGTGCTGGGAGTAACTTGTTTTAAGTGTGGACAAAAAGGACACTACCTTAACCAGTGCCCATCAACTGATACAAACCCTAAAAGAGATGTTAAGTGTTACCAGTGTGGGAAATTAGGACACATTGCTAGAGATTGCCGTTCCGGTGGGTCATACGCGCCAGGTCAGAGTGTGACTGCTTCAAATAGGCCCACTGCTAGAGTGTACAACATGACCTTAGGGGAAGCGTTGACGAAACCAGATGCGGATACAGGTACTTGTTTTTCGATTTAAATTTTGTGTGTAAGTCTTTGGTTAAGGATCGACTTAATCAATTAATGGAATAAATAAGTTAATAATATAGATAAGGAAAATCAGTATCAGTTAAGGGCTAGGAAACGTTATGAAAAGAAAAGTAGGAGTGTTTTGGGAAAACACAAGCTCGTTGAGACGAACAGGAAATATATATTATAGGTAGTATTTTCTTACAATTGTTTTAAAGAATATTATTAGAGCTTATTTTCTGGAAAATTTTACAGAGAGGAGCTATAGGAATATTGAGGAGTTAATATTTATATCATGATAGAGATCAGAAGATGGTCAAACCATAAGTGAGATGCACTACCATTCAGAAAAGGTCAATGTGGTGGCGGATATCTTCGTCGAAAGTGGAAGGAGAGACGATATAACATGGAATGACTGGAAACAGGAGGAGATTTGTGAGGAAAAGACAGTAACAGGACTGCTATTGATAAACTAAATGGCATGTTGATGAATGACAAGGAAGTTATGTTGGTGTATTTCTGCGCAAACAAGATAGAAATATTACGAAAGGAAAAGGATAAAGGAAATAGGGTGGAAGTTAGAAGGTGTGAATGAGAAAGATACCCATGGACATTTTCAACATGATTCCGGGACGGAATCCTTTTAAGGGGGGAAGACTGTAATAACCCTAACTTTAGCAATGCTACAGTGATCACATGAATAGTAAAATTTGAGGATTTAGGGAAATGGTATGTAGGTACTCTATATTGGAGATGGAAAATGAATAAACAGAAACCATATTAGTGTTGTACATTGAAAATAAGTGACTCGAAATGACGATAGATTCCAGAAATTCCAGAGTATGGATTTTTAGGATTTTGATTTCGAATAAGCTTCTTTTTGATATTAGGGAGCATAGAAACCCTATAAGAATTATATATTGAGGGATTAATGAATTTAGATTAAACCAAGGGATTATTAAGTTAAGAGAATACCAAAGGAAATTGGATTTGTAAATGATTTCGAAAACCACTGAGATAATGAGGTATACTCGAAACGAACCACGATTAGACGAGTATGGAAACCAAGCAACCAAGATTAGTAATCTAACAAGGATGCGTACCACATTATGATTATCCAAGATTAGTAGCATAATACTTAGAAAATAAGGAAATGAGAATATTAGATCATCCTAATGACATCACTAATGACATCATTTTCCACTAACTAGTTTTAAGGGTAAATTAGTACTTTAGCATGGTTTTTAATCAAAAATATCTTCCAAGCTTCCACAAGACACTAGACTAATCAAGATTTAGCCAAGATAAGAGCAAGTAAACACAAAAATCTCTCTCCCCCATCCATTTTACTACATTTGGCCAAAAAGAGGAACAAAGGAGAAAAAGAAAAAAGAAATTCAAAACCGTAGCTCTCTTCAATAACAATTCAAGGGAAAAATCATGGAGCTTCTTGGAGGTTAGGAAGGATCATCTAAAAAGTTTCATAGCAAACCAGCATCATTTACCTAGGTAATAAAATCATAGAAGTTACTAGACAAGATGATGAATAGTGTTTTCAAGTGTTAACTTTGTTTTAATGGTTTCTTTTAGTGGATTCAAGCTAGTATAAGGTTGATTAAGGATATATCAAGGATTGTTAAGGGTTATCAAAGCTTCAAGAAGGTATAATCATGCTTGCTCTTTTATATTTATGATGGATATTGTTTGGTTTAGTGATTAAGTGGTATAAATGTTAAGATTATGATGATCCATGTGTTTGTAAGTGATTAAAGTTGAATATGGAAGTGTTTGGGATTGTAACCATGGCTGGTAATGAAGACCACATGGTGTAGGTGATGATTATTGTGTTTGATAATTGATTTGGAAGAGTTGGATTTATGGAAAGTATGAAAATATAGCCGTTATAATGTCCGTTTTTCGTTAAAACTACAAACTGCCATGTTTGGTGACCCCTGTATTCGTATGGTACCTCACTGCCTAGGTTATCAATTGACCATGAAATGATAGAGCTTAGTTCATAGATCGTTTTGATATAAGGTACGTTAAAATCTGACGTACGGTTTAGGAGAAAAGTCAGTTTTAGTGAAAGACGTTCGGAAACCGAGAAAATGTAATTGTGTTAACTTTGAGGCTATAACTACCATACTTAAACATTTTTAAAAATTATGAAGCTTTGGGATAATGTAGTAAGGTAGTCAAAGAGTTGTTACCAGTTGACCTTGTGATAAAATTCGAAATCCATATTTTCTGAGAATTTTTACAGTTAAGTGTGATCGTTAGGGGAAATGGTGAAAACCCCTGAAACTTCGATTAAGGTTTTAAATGGCTAAGTTCTTGAACCTTTGGGGTAATAGGAATACGTTAAACATATATTAAAGTTTCAAAGGTAATGTTATACAAGAGTGTAGTGAGTAAGAGATGTGGTTCTAACGACAGTCCTTTTGTGTTTATAGAAACTCCGGAAGAGGGACGAGCCATACTGTCAGGATACCGAAACCGAGGCAAGATTTCTTCTGTTCTTACCTTGGAAAACTATTTTATTTTCAAAGTAAATGATTTCATGGAATATATATGTCATTCTATGTTTGCTATATTGCTAAGAATTATTTCCCTGATATTGGAATTAAAGAGAAATGGATATGATTATGAATGGAGCGAATATGCTTTATGGTAAAGAGAGGGGAAAGAGAATGGTATCAGTTGTTAGCTAGGGTTATATGGTTTATAATACTATATTAAAAATATTTTTTTTGAGTATCAGTGGTTTAATAAACATTATTTGATTATCATGCATTACTCTTAAAATAGACGGAATATTTTATGAATATAAAAGTATATTTGATCCCTGAATATGAAGGAGATGTCTGGATCATAATCAAAGCATTATGATATATATATATATATATATATATATATATATATATATATTTTATAGAAGTAATGTGCGAGAATGGAAATGATATGAGAGAATGATATGTGGAAATGAAAGCGAGAAAATGGAAATGTGGAATGATATTTTGAAAAGGGAATAATGATGTGATAAAAAGGGGGATTGCAATAGACTTGCGTAAGTGGCTGTGTCAGGGCTGTGTGCGACACAGTCCAGCATTTATTATTTTTATTACGGCACGAAGATGCCAAGGGAGGATGTTAGCAGGTGGCCTTCCTCCAGGGATGATCTTCATTCCCTCTACCGGTAGTAAAAAGAGAGCAGGTACGATTAGGCGACTGATCATCGTCCTAACGTATCAGGCGACAGCAGATATCCCCAATGTTTTTGAAAAGAAAGTGTAGATAATGGTTTCAGATTTCTGTACTGAAAACAGAATAATGATATGAGATGATGAAATTATGGTTACAGATGAAGAAAAACTGATATTATATTATCTTAGATTCCTTTCTTATAATAGTAAGTGGATGATGTATTATTAAATAAGAGCTTTATTCTCCCTTAAGGCTTTTAATTGTTTCTGCTATTATAGATGCATATACATATATGTATACCTGTTCACGTTCTAAATTCTAGGTTACAATATTATCTTGCTGAGCTATTATAGCTCACTCTTGCTATTTATGTATATAGCAGCTAGGTCCCATGCCAATACTACGCACTACACCCCGCAAGAGGGTAAGGGAAAGGAGACCTTTTGAGCGAGCGCTGGCGACCATCCCCGAGGTAGTGACAAGCGAAAGGGGCTTAGTAGATTTATGTAAATTAAGGGTGTAAGTTTGTAATAAACTTTTGGTTGTTGAAATGCTTCCTGTAGAAGTATTATTCAACAATGTACTTAGTAGAATTCTGGGTTTGTAATAACTGTTAACTTTAAACTTTTAATATTGTGAATGTTGTTCTTTGAGCATATGACTGGTGTGTGTGTGTGTATTAGTATGGGGTCAATAGCTTAATTATTAAATATAAAAAAAAAACTCAAGAGATATTGATATTGAATGGAAATTGGACCGTGATGACCTGGATCCTTGACCCCGGATCTAGGGGCGTCACACCTCAACTGACTGGATATTAGACTCAGGAGCTACTCATCATATAACTTGTTCTCATGCATTGTTAAAGAATATAACAACATGTGACATTGATATATGTCTTCCTAATGGTTATCACACTAAGGTGAAATTTAAGGGTACTATTCAGTTAACCCCAGATATTGTTCTCTATGATGTGCTGCTTGTTCCAGCATTTCAATTTAATATAATTTCTATGAGTAAACTAACAGCTACTCTTCATTGCAATGTGCAATTTCTTTCACATCTTTGTGTTATTCAGGACTCTTTGCAGCGGAAGGTGAAGGGGATTGGTAAATTGCAAGGCAATCTTTACAAGCTTCTCCTTCCTACTCAAAGATGCAATTCAAACTCTACTTCTTCATCAAAAGCTGTTATCAATCAAGTGTCTCAGCAGTCTACTATCTATTCTACTACTCAGTTGGAAAATTTACAGAATTGGCATGCCAGATTGGGCCATTCTCCTTTTCATGTTATTAAAAACATAGATAGTCTTTGTTTTCCAAATTCTATCAACAAATTAATGCCTTGTGATGTATGTCACTATGCTAAGCATAGTAGATCTTTCTTTCCTAATAGTCTCAGTCATGCTAGTAAGCCTTTTGAGCTATTACATTGTGATTTGTGGGGGCCTTATAGGCACAAAACTTTCTCTACTTGTAATGCTTTTCTGACAATAGTAGATGATTGTACCAGATGTACTTAGACTTATCTACTGTCTAATAAAACTCAGGTTTATTCTCTATTTCAAAAGTTCTTTGCCTGTGTTGATACTCATTTTCAGACTAAAGTCAAAACTGTTAGATCTGATAATGGTACTGAGTTCTTTAATAAGAACATCAATTCTTTATTTGATTCACTTGGCATAATTCATCAACATTCCTGTGTTGAATCTCCTCAGCAGAATGGTAGAGCTGAGAGAAAACACAAACATCTCCTATCTGTAGCTAGAGCCTTGAAATTTCAGTCTAATGTTCCTATTTATCTTTGGGGTGATTGCTTACTCACTGCTACATATATTATAAATAGAACTCCTACATCTGTTCTTGACAACAAGTCTCCATATGAAGCCTTGTTTCAAAAACAACCATCTTATGATTACTTAAAAATCTTTGGTTGTTTATGTTTTGCTTCTTCTTTATCTTTGAGAAAAGACAAGTTTGCTACTAGGGCTTACAAGTGTATATTCTTGGGGTATGCTTCTCATCAGAAATTGTATAAACTCATGAATCTACACACTGGTCAATATTTGGTTTCCAGAGATGTTTGTTTTTATGAGACAATTTTTCCTTTTGTCTCAAATTCTCATTCTAGTTCTCATTTACTGTTTCCTCAACAACTGTCCTTCATTGATAGTTTATCTCCAGTACTCAGAAATAGAAATGATACTAATCAATCTACTTCTGAGTCTATCTCTGAGTCTCCATCTGTCAGTCTTAACTCTCATTCACCATCACCCAATTCTCCTCTTGACAATAGTCATGAATCTGCAGATACTATCTCACCTATTATTCATAATTCTTCAGATTCTTCTCCTATTGCTCATTCTAAACCTCAAGTTTCTCATTCAGATATTATTCCATCTGTTAGACCGTCTCGAACTAGACAAGTTTCTCAAAAAATTTCAGATTATACTGGTCTACCATCAAATCTTACAAAACACTTAGCTCATTCTACCACATCTGTTATTCCTGAACCCCAATTTTATCATCAAGCTATTCAAGATCCAAACTGGTGTAAAGCTATGCAGGTGGAGATAAATGCTTTAGAAGCTAATAACACCTGGATCATCACATCTTTACCTCCTGGTAAAAAGGCAGTAGAATGTAAATGGATTTATAAAGTCAAATATAAAGCTGATGGATCCTTAGATAGATATAAGGCCAGACTGGTTGCAAAGGGGTTTACACAAACACATGGCTTAGATTTCTTTCAGACCTATGCACCTGTAGCTAAGATGACTTCAGTGAGACTTATTCTAGCTCTTGCTTCTGTTCAAAAATGGGATCTTCATCAACTTGATATAACAAATGCATTTCTGCATGGTGAACTTCATGAAGAAGTTTATATGACCATTCCTCTTGGCATTCCTATTCCTTCATCTTTTCAGGGTCTCAATCCAGTTTGCAAATTAATTAAATCTTTGTATGGATTGAGACAGGCTCCTAGGGAATGGTTTGACAAGTTTGCAGCTGCTTTATTAACTTTTGGATTCACTCAGTCCAAGTCAGATAATTCTCTATTTTATCTCCATACATCTGTTTCTTTTACAATGATTTTAGTGTATGTTGATGATATCATTCTCACTGGATCATGTGCTTCTCAAATTACTAAAGTCAAGCAGTTCATTGGTAGTCAATTTAAAATGAAGGATCTTGGTCCTTTACAATATTTTCTGGGATTGGAAATTAAGAGGTTGTCTACTGGTATTTACATTCATCAACGAAAGTATGCTCTTAATCTGCTTGATCATACTAGCTTGCAACATTCTAAGCCCAGTCCTATAACTATGGAGGCTCAGCATAATCTTAGTCTTACTTCTGGATCTCTACTGTCATCTTCAGAGGCTTCTTCTTATCGAAGATTAGTAGGGCAATTGATATATCTTACCATCACTAGACCTGACATATCCTATCCTGTACACATTCTTAGTCAGTTTCTATCCAAGCCTACTGATGCTCACAGGGATGCAGCTCTTAAGCTTGTTAAATACATTAAAAATGCTCCAGGTCAAGGTTTGTTCTTTTCAGCATCTAGTTCTTTAACTCTTAAAGTTTATACAGATGCAGATTGGGCCTCATGTCCAATGACTAGACGTTCAATATCTGGATATTGTGTACTTCTTGGTAATTCGTTGATTTCCTGGAAATGTAAGAAGCAAAATACAGTTGCCAGATCATCTGCAGAAGCAGAGTATAGAAGCATGGCTAATGCTATTTGTGAAGTTACTTGGCTATACAATCTTCTTACTGAGTTGCATTTCCAGATTCCAAAACCAATTGTTCTCTATTGTGACAATAATTCTGCTATTCACATTGCTGAGAATCCAGTGCACCAACAACGCACGAAGCATATTGAATTAGATTGTCATCTAATTCGAGATAAGGTCAAAGAAGGGTTTATTCTTCCTACTTATCTGTCTACTTTTCATCAACCTGCTGATCTTCTCACCAAGGCCTTACCAGCTCATCGTCTTCAATTGTTACTTGACAAATTGGGTGTTGTGAATGCATTTCCCACTCCCAATTTGAGGGGGGATATTAAGCATATACAGAGTAGTTAGTGTGCAGAATTTAGTCTCATAGTTAGTTAGCTAGTTAGTTAGAGATTGAGGGTAGATTAGTCTTTTCACTATATTCATATTTGTATAAATACATTGTAGTTACAGCTTGAGTAAATCAGAGAATTCATTTTTACCAAATTCATTTCTTAATCTGTCTAAATCTTGTTTTATATTCTGTCATTGATTTGCTGTTGCTTATTTACTCTGTTAGATAATTAGGAAAATCTTTTACACTAAAGAGACAGTCTCTTTATCATTTGAGACAGTCTCATTTACTTGACAATTAAATACATTGTGCTACTTGAATTACAAGGAAGGCAAAGATAACAAGTGAACTATTGGTGTTCATAATAATTTATTTGATATGGAAAAAAGAGAAGATGCATGAGTTGTATTTGATAACTCCAGGACCCGATCTAGTGCCTCCTCCGCCGTTCCCGCGCCCGGTATGAGGTGAAGCTGGTGGTTGGGCGTCTGCAAAACAACACCGGAGGGGGGTTTTAGCCCCGCGGTGCCTCCGGCGTGAGAATAAGTGACGGCTTTGGGGAGTAAAAGATAAGGACTAGAGTATCTAATTATGGAGGGTGTGTGTATATGAGTGTGTATGTAAAAGAGAATGTAACCCCTTCACCTTTTTCTCCTTGTCTATTTATAGGCCAAGGATTAGGGTTTAGGGGTTGGTACCTGCAATCATGAGCGTCGGATCCTAGGTAGGTGGGACACTTGTCCTTCGCTGATAATTCCCACCTGTCCAGGTAATATCTGTGGCGGCGTGTGCCCTGGGCGTGTCAGCACGTGGTCTGATGGGGACATGATTGTGCCAATACTAGGATTCCCTTATCTGTCGCTGTCATGTAGGACCCTAGTCATGACTCGTGTCTCCCGTGCTCTTACGCTCCCTGTGGCTGGGTTGCCCACTAGACTGGCTCGGGCCCAGCCCGGGCTTCCTGTGGGCCGGACTCATGGTACCTTGGGCCGAGTCCAGTTGGGATTGGTTATGGCCTATCATTTGCCCCTCACTCCCTTATATGGATTTTCCGTATGTGGGAGTGAGAGTTCAGGAGTAGCAGTGGAGATGCTTTCTTAATCGATCGTTTGTGATAGAGAATTTTTGGTTAAATGTTGCCTCCTAATCCGAATTGTTTTTAATTCGGATTGAAGTAGCTTGAAGAAAAAGTTTTTTGGTTGAATGTTGCCTCCTAATCCGAATTGCTTTTAGGTTGAGACAATTCGGATTGAAGTAGCTTGAAGAAAAAGTTTTTTGGTTGAATGTTGCCTCCTAATCCGAATTGTTTTTAGGTTGAGACAATTCGGATTGAAGTAGCTTGAAGAAAAAGTTTTTTTGTTGAATGTTGCCTCCTAATCCGAATTGTTTTTAGGTTGAGACAATTCGGATTGAAGTAGCTTGAAGAAAAAGTTTTTTGGTTGAATGTTGCCTCCTAATCCGAATTGTTTTTAGGTTGAGACAATTCGGATTGAAATAGCTTGAAGAAAAAGTTTTTTGGTTGAATGTTGCCTCCTAATCCGAATTGTTTCTAAGTTGAGACAATTCGGATTGAAGTAGCTTATATAAAGAGTTTTTTGGTTGAATGTTGCCTCCTAATCCGAATTGTTTTTAGGTTGAGACAATTCGGATTGAAGTAGCTTATATAAAGAGGCAGTTCGGATTGGAGTGTACCGCAGCAATTCAAGCGAATTTGGGGGTTTTTTGATCTATCCATTTCAAAATCACCTCACTCCATTTTTCCTAAAAAGACGTGCGACAGCTACGTGTCATTAAAGCGGTTGTCTTTTCACCCTTTTTAATTATTCCCCAGCCTATCAGAACGTGCCGCGTGGCCCACTCTGCCGTTTCCTTTCAGAAGTTATATATAACTCCTTTTGAGTTGCAATTGTACTTCCATTCTTATAAACCAAAAAGGCAAAAAACCCCCTTTCTTCTCTTTATCAGAATTTGTGCTCTCTTCACTGGAATCCATCACCCCTGGGCATCGTTTTCTATTCTCTTTGATCTCCGTTTGGTCCTCTTGGGAAAGCTTTTATTTGTAAGTGTTCTCCTCTTTTCCTTTGTCTTTGTTATTTTCCTTTCTTTTGCATGTATTCGTGACCCGTCCCTTTTTCACTTGCGACTGTTCATCTTCTTGATTTTGTGTTCTTCATGTACTCCTTTGCTTCTTGTTATTGAGTGCGAGTTCACAATGTCTTTTGTTGACAATTCGATTTTGCTTGCCCACCTTTTCATAATTGAGGTTTTTTGTGTTCCTGTTAGATCTGGGTTAAGGGGTTTTTTACTTGTTACTCTCTGCGTTCTTGGTTTTTGTACCTGTATGTGGGCGTGTATGTATGTGTTTAGATCTTGGTAGGATGTGTTTGCCCTTTGTATCATGTTTTTAGGTTTCATGTATGTGCCTAGTCCGGACTGGGTTTTCTGTTTGATGCGGGACGGTTCACTAGATCCGGACTAGGCGTATAATGTGTTTTGGACTATATATAGGGAGAGAATCACGCTAACCCGGACTAGATTGACTTGTTAGAGTAAATCCTTGCCCGGATTAGGTGTAATAAAATATTGTAGAACGAAAATTTGTAGATAATTGTAATAGGGTTAAAAGAAAAAGACTTAACTTTGGTAATTTCCTCAGGTTTTATGGTTCGTTACAAAAGCCGGGCAAGGAAATCGAAGCCTCTTTCAGATATTTTGGTTATTAGCTCTGACAGTAGCACCGGTAGCACTAGTTCTGTAAATCAACCTTCTCCACTATTAGATTTAGAGTGGTGTCTGATGGCCAGGAAGAGGAAGAGTGGCAAACCAGTACTGTCCCAGCTCTGCATTAAGGATCGGGGTCCCGGGCAGGCCTGTATGACTCCCGATGGATTCTGGGTAGACAGCAAGTACTTTTTTGTTCGGAAGTATGAGGTGGAAGAGGCTCTCTTTTACAAAGACCTTAGCTTCCAATATAAACATAGGCAACCATGCGGGGTGCCCGGCCCCTACGACAAAGCCCGTTTAGATGCGACCTTTTCCGGAACTGTGGTGAGTGAGGCCCCATATCCCCTATCTCCGATCTATGCTGAATATTCTAAGTCCGATATGGACGATGCAATGCGGTCCGTGTTCCATCTTGGGCCTAAAATTGAGTGGAGGTGGCCCCGGCATGGCGAGAGGATTTACCACAGACCGGGAGATGGTTATGTAGGAGTCTGGCTCGAGCATCTCCGATCTGGTTGGAATCCGGAGTGCCATATCTTTATCAAACACCTCTGTAAGTATGAATACGAGATACCCCTGATGCAATTAACTCCCAACGCCGTGAAATGGATATCCTGGTTTCTGGCTGCCTGTAATCAGAGTGGCTTCTTTCCTAGCTTCAAGTTGTTCCATAATATTTTCACTCTTATCCATTCGAGCAAAAATCCCTTCTATGAGTTTAGGTTCCGGGGTGATGAGTGCGGCTATTCGTCCGGGTCCGCCAAGCCGGTCATCCACCAATCTTCTTTGAAGGGTTGGAACCGGGAATGGATCTATTTAAAAGGTGTAGACCTTGAGTTTATGCCCCTCTTTGTTGAGCGTGTAAAGAATATTCCCGCGAAAGAGACATTTGAATTCGATGGAGCTGCCTTCGATAAAATGCACCGGTTCTGTGAGTGTGTCGGGTATCAAATGACCCGGGATACTTTCATGGACCACGAGAAAATGTATCACCTTGGATGTAAGTTGTTCCTTTTCATTATTTCGTACTATTTTTGTTTTGTGTACTGACTCTATTTTCATTTGCTTCCTTCAGGTTTGCGTTTCTACGACCCCAGACTAGTCGAAAGAATGTCTAAGAGCAACGCTACAAAAGCTCTTGCCTCCAAGCTGAAAAAGATAACTGGTATTCACCAAACCAAGGTCCCTAGCAATCGAGTTCCCGCCGATTCTGAAACCGGTACTGGTGGTGGTTCTAATATTCCCAAGGAAGTGGGTGGCGAGTCTCTGGTCCAGGGTACAGTGGGCGGTCAATCTCCACAAGACCAGGCCCAAACTCATTCACCTCCTGCCAAAAGAGCGAGGTTATTCCAAGCAGATGACGATTTTGAGCCTGGATCGCTTCAAGGTGTGAATATTGAGGCTGTTCCTTCTGCAGGCACGGATGCCACCCCGCCAGGAGAGGCTGGGCCTAGCAAGAAAAAGGGGTTCAAAGTCGATAACTTTAGCATAAGGCAGATAGCTGAAATGGCTGGATCTATTGCTGAGGAAAAAGACTGGAGAGTCATGGAGCGGCTTTCCAAGACCGAAATTATGAAGAGGACCTTTGTTACTTGGGCTCAGGTAACTTGTTTTGCTACTTGAACTACTTCCACTTCCTACTGTAAATTTTTACTAATCTTTGATATGTTACCCAGTCCGGGATCATGCTTGCCGGAGCTGCGGCCAATGCCCATGTTGAGGAGGAAAAGATCCAAGAGTTGGCTGAGAAGCTAGATGCTGCAAAGAAAGAGTGCACCGAAAAGGATTCAAAGATTACTGATCTAGAGCGGTCTTTGGCTGAGAGCTCCAGGAAAGATTTGAGGATCAGCGAGTTGGAGGGAAAGGTTTCTGATTTGGAGGCTGGGTTTAAGTCTGCTACAGATCAGGCTAGCAAAGCTGAGATTGAATCCGGGGAGTTGAGGAAACGGGTAACCGAGTTGGAGGCCGAACTGAGTGTTCGTAAGCCGGCGGAGGAAGTTATTACTGAGTACAAGAATTCCGAAAGCTATACTGACGCGGTTGCTGAATCTTTCGCAGAGAAATTGTACCGGTGTTGGCTTGTTTCAGAAAGGCTAATAAAAACTGATCCCGAGTCTTCTTGGGACAAGTTTACTGATCTCTATGTCGCCGCCGAAGAAGCTCATGACCGGGACGGCTCAGAACCAGAACCTTATGCTGGTCCCAATCCAATCATTCCTGCCATCCCTCCTACGGATCCAACTCTCGCAAATCCTTCTCTTACCCTCGAGAATCCGGATGGTCGCACTGCTTGAACTTTCAATCTTTTGAACTCTTGCTCTGTAATTTATCATTTGCTATTCTGAACTTATTTGTTGTAACTTTGAATTTTGCGCCTTATGTGCGCTCTGAACTTGTCTACGTTCCTTTATAATTGTTCCTGCTTGCATATTTCCCTTTGTGTATTTGTTTGTTATTGTAGTTACCCTTAGTCCGGATTATTATGCCAATGTCATGACCCGGACTAGAGCGGTTGCCATCGGCTAAGTCCAAAGATTGAAGCTTTGGGTTACTTAGGAAATTTTGTAATGCGTCCCTTAAGTTCAAGGCCGAAACTCTTGAACTACTTAGGGAAATTTGCATGTGGCTCTTCCGCAGTCCAGATTACTTCAAAGTTAATAGATCCGGACTGTGATGAAAATTTTAAAATTTCTCTCCAGTTCAAGGCGGAAGTCCTTGAGTTACTTAGAGAAGTTTGAATATAGTTGGGCCCTTAGTCCGGATTTCCTCCAACTGGTTGGATTCGAACTATGGTGCGAAATTTGTACCTTCCTTACCTGATTCTTGACAGGATTTATTATGACGCTTCGTTACACGTATTTTCAACGGTCAAACGTCTTGATTCTCACGTTGTCAACTGATATTAACTCCGTTCCAATTTTCAAGTATGACAGAGGATTTGAATCGCTTGGACTCCTCTCATTCCCATCTCTATAAATACTGGCCCTTGTAGTTTCCTTTTTCCGTATTCTCCACAGAAACACTTGAAGTTTTCCTTTATTCTTCCTTTCTGCGTAATGGATCCCAAAAATTTGGTTTACGACTACGATAACAACAAAGTTATCGTGGATGGTATGGTCTTCGACGGGCCAACCACCATGGCTGAAATTGGAGTAGTGATGAAAATGATCGAGGAGGCGCTCGCGCTTCGGAAGATGGTCGCCGATGAGACTAAGGGGAAGGTTGACAAGGGTGGGGATGGTTCTGGCGGTCCTGGTCCTGCTTCTGGAGGGACGGCCGTTTAATTGTAACGATATTGTACCCCCCACCATTATAAATAAAAATGGCTTGAAAAACAGCCATAAATATTTTATTGTGATTCCATTGTCGTATTTTTTTTTGCTGCTGTTCTTGTGTCGTTTCTCCTTTTCTGTTGCTTGTATTTCGATTGTTTTTCTTTCCAAAATTCTTAGACTTTGGGTGACTTATCATGTTTGCCCCGGTCCGGACTCTTTTCGCAGGAAGTGGTCCGGACCAGAGTAATCGTTTTTAGCTAAGTCCCAAGTTTGAAAACTTTGGGTTACTTAGAAAACTTTTTCATGTTTGCCCCCAGTCCGGACGCTTTTCATAGAAAGTGGTCCGGACTAGAGTGATCGTTTTTAGCTAAGTCCAAAGTTTGAAAACTTTGGGTTACTTAGAAAAATTTTTCCATATTTGCCCCCAGTCCGGACACTTTTCATAGAAAGTGGACCGGACTAAAGTGATCGTTTTTAACTAAGTCCAAAGTTTGAAAACTTTGGGTTACTTAGAAAATTTTTCATGTTTGCCCCCAGTCCGGACGCTTTTCATAGAAAGTGGACCGGACTAGAGTGATCGTTTTTATCTAAGTCCAAAGTTTGAAAACTTTGGGTTACTTAGAAAATTTTTCCATGTTTACCCCCAGTCCGGACGCTTTTCATAGAAAGTGGACCGGACTAGAGTGATCGTTTTTAGCTAAGTCCAAAGTTTGAAAACTTTGGGTTACTTAGAAAATTTTTCATGTTTGCCCCCAGTCCGGACGCTTTTCATAGAAAGTGGACCGGACTAGAGTGATCGTTTTTAGCTAAGTCCAAAGTTTGAAAACTTTGGGTTACTTAGAAAATTTTTCATGTTAGCCCCCAGTCCGGACGCTTTTTATAGAAAGTGGACCGGACTAGAGTGATCGTTTTTAGCTAAGTCCAAAGTTTGAAAACTTTGGGTTACTTAGAAAATTTTCCATGTTTGCCCCCAGTCCGGACGCTTTTCATAGAAAGTGGACCGGACTAGAGTGATCGTTTTCAGCTAAGTCCAAAGTTTCCAAACTTTAGGTTACTTAGAAAATTTTTCATGTTTGCCCCCAGTCCGGACGCTTTTCATAGAAAGTGGACCGGACTAGAGTGATCGTTTTTAGCTAAGTCCAAAGTTTGCAAACTTTGGGTTACTTAGAAAATTTTTCATGTTTGCCCCCAGTCCGGACGCTTTTCATAGAAAGTGGACCGGACTAGAGTGATCGTTTTTAGCTAAGTCCAAAGTTTGCAAACTTTGGGTTACTTAGAAAATTTTTCATGTTTGCCCCCAGTCCGGATGTTTTTCATAGAAAGTGGTCCGGACTAGAGTGATCGCTTTTGCCCCGGATCCGACTTTGCCTATTGCTCCCGGTCGGGGACTTGTGTGTGTTGGTGATATACTAATTTGACAGTAGCAGATGAAAATTGCGAGGCTAGGTCCGATTTCATTAGTCTTGATATTCAAATTACAAAGTATTTATTCTTGCTTCATTACAGAGACTAATCTATCTGTTGAAGACTTTTTGGGCTCAGAAGCAGCTCCTTGATTGGTTCTTCGGGCCTAGGCCTTTCGTTTACTGGTAGAACTTCCGGAGTCGGAGGCCGTGCCAGGTGTTGGGAACCTCCGAATCATCCATGTTGCATAGCTTAAAAGTTCCAGGACGAAGAATTTCCTTGACCCTATAGGGTCCTTCCCATTTAGGCATTAGCTTTCCAGTGTTTGTCGGCTCGGAGGCTTCGGTGTCTCGAAGGACTAGATCTCCAACTTGAAAGTTTTTGACCCTAGCCTTCTTTCCAAAGTATTCTCTTGTCTTCTCTTCGTACTTTTCCATTCTTGCCACTGCTTCATCCCGAACCTCATCTACCAAATCCAAGTTTATTCGAAGCCCTTCTTCATTTGCAATTTCTTCGAAGTTAATGACCCTGTGAGAAGGTGATCCTACTTCAACTGGTAGCATTGCTTCAGACCCATAAGCTAGCTTGAAAGGTGTCTCTCCCGTGCTTGTCCGCGGGCTAGTCCGGTAAGCCCATAGCACGTTTGGTAGCTCTTCGGGCCATTTGTTTTTGCTTTCCTGAAGCCTTTTTTCTATTCCCCTCAGCAAGATTCGGTTTGTTACCTCTACCTGTCCATTACCTTGTGGGTATGCCACCGAGGATCTCTTGTGTTTGATGCCCCTCTCCTTCAAGTAATTTTCAAAGTCTGAACCAACAAATTGAGGTCCATTGTCCGAGACTAACACTTGGGGAATCCCGAATCTCATCAGTATGTTATCCATGAACCGGATACAATCCTGCTGATTTATTGTTCTCATAGCTTTGGCTTCTGCCCACTTTGTCATATAATCAATTGCCACCAACAAGTACCTCAAATCCCCTTTAGCCCGGGGAAAAGGACCCATGATGTCGATTCCCCAGACTGCGAATGGTACGGGAGAGAGGACCGAAGAGGGTAGAACCGGGCTCTGCCTTTGGACATTGCTGAATGTCTGACAATTCTTGCACTTCCTGACAAACTCCACCGCATCATTGTGAATCGTTGGCCAATAGTATCCCTGCCTTATTATTTTGTATGCTAAAGCCTTTGCTGATAGGTGGTCCCCGCAAATCCCTTCATGAACTTCTTGCAAACAGTATGCCGCTTCGGCAGGTCCCACACATTTCAAGACCGGACTAGAGAATGTTCTACGATAAAGTTGTCCTTCTTCAACGAAGAATTTTGCAGCTTTGGCCTTGAGTCTCTGGGCTTTGTTTTTATCTTCTGGCAACTCTCCTTTTTCTAGATATGAAATTATAGGGGTCATCCAGCGGGGCTGATTATCTATCTCCATTAATTCACTATTTTCAATGGTAGGCTTCTCTATTTCTTCAAAGTAGACCGAGCTGTCTAGTTCTGCATCATTCCGGACTAGTTTGGATAGTGAATGAGCCTCCGTGTTTTCTTCTCTATTAATCTGCATCATCTCGAAATTTGGAATTGTAGTTAAGTAACTTTTCACCAAAGCTTGGTATTGAGCCAGCCTTGGATCCTTAGCAATGTATTCTCCTTTCTTTTGCTTGACCACAATTTGAGAATCACTATAAACCTTCAAGTCTTGGACTTTCAATGATCTGGCCAATCGGAGTCCGGCCAAAGGTGCCTCATATTCTGCTTGGTTGTTAGTAGCCAAAAACTTGAAAGTTATCGCTTGTTGTATCTGGAAGCCACGGGGGCTTTTCAGAACTAAGCCTGCTCCAGCCCTTTCACTTGTTGCAGATCCGTCGACATATAAAGACCAAACTTCCGGATTAGATTCACCTTCTATCCCCGTATCTATGACCATGGGAACAGATCGGGGTTTGGGAAAAGAGCATTCCACGACGAAATCGGCCAACACCTGAGCCTTTATTGCTGTTCGGGGTATGAATGTGAGTTGGAACTGACTGAGCTCCACAGCCCAATTAACGAGTCTACCAGATACATCTGGCTTGTGAATTATTCTTCTCAAGGGCTGGTCAGTAATAACTTTAATTTCTCTCCCTTGAAAATAATGCCTTAGCTTCCTTGAGGCAATTACCAGGGCAAAAGCAAATTTTTCCAAGTTGGGATATCTGGTTCTGCATCTTTTAGAACCTGGCTGACATAGTAGACCGGTTTTTACTGACCGTCATGTTCCCGGATCAGTGTCGCCCCCACAGCCGAAGGACTTGCGGCCAGATAAAGGGACAGTGCTTCTCCGGGTTCAGCTTTGGACAGGATTGGCGGGGACGATAGGTATGCCTTTATAGAGTCGAAAGACCTTTGACAATCTAGGCTCCAGTTTATCTCTTTTTTATTCTTTGCCCCTCTTAGCAGCTCGAAGAATGGTAAACATCGCTCGGCTAACTTAGGAATAAATCTCCTCAGAGCAGCTAGCGAGCCAGCCAATTTTTGTATCTCCTTCTGAGTCCGGGGTGGTTCCATTTCTATTATCGCTTTGATCTTTTCAGGATTTGCTTCAATTCCTCTCTGACTAACCATGAATCCTAGAAATTTCCCTGCTCCCACCCCGAATGTGCACTTCTCCGGATTTAGCTTCATCTCGTGCTTCCTCAGATTGTCAAAACATTCTTACAAATCCAGGATGTGCTCCTGCACTGTTTTTGATTTAGCTATCATATCGTCAACGTAAGATTCCAGGTTCCGACCCAACTGATCTTTAAACACTTCGACCATTGCTCTTTGGTAGGTTGATCCAGCGTTCATCAATCCGAAAGGCATGTATTTGTACGCGTAGACAGCTCTATGAGTTATGAAAGCAGTTTTTGCAATGTCATTCATTTTAATCTGGTTGTAGCCAGAGAATGCGTCCATGAAACTGAACATCTCGTGACCTGCGGTGGCATCAATGAGTTGATCAATGCTTGGGAGAGGATAAGGGTCCTTAGGACATGCCGCGTTGAGGTCTGTGTAGTCCACGCAAATTCTCCACTTCCCATTAGGTTTCTTGACCAAGACGACGTTGGCCAGCCATTCTGGATATTTTATCTCACAAATTATTCCTGCTTTGAGAAGCTTTTCAACCTCCTCATCGATCGCTTTTTGTCTATCCGGAGCGAAATTCCTCCTTTTTTGTTTCACTGGTCTTTTGTCAGGATTAACATCAAGGCTATGCATGGCTACAGATTCTTTGAGTCCGGGCATGTCCTCCGGGCTCCAAGCAAAAACGTCCGCATAATCTCTGAGTAGCTGTATAAGTTTCTGCCTGAATTTCGGATCTAGTTCGGATCCTATCTTTATTCTTCTGTCCGGGATACCTTCCTCTAGCTCGATCATCTCGATTTCAACTGCGGGTTCTACCTTTCCGAGATCTTTCTTTGAAATGAACTGCTGAACCCGGGCTTGGGTATTGGACTCTAGATAGCTTCGGGCTTTCGCAATCAGTTCTTCCGGGTTCCTTCTTGAAGTGGGCTCTGTGCTTCTTGCGGCTCAAGTTCTTTTGGTACAAGGTTGCTTTTCTTTTATTTTCTGGGTCTGTTTCAGCCATGATCAAAGCTTGGCCGTAGCAACGACCGGCAGCCTCCGAATCACCTTTGACTTCCCCAATTCCGGATGGAGTAGGGAACTTAAACTTCAAATGCGGGGTAGAGGTTATCGCTCGAAGTTTGGTTAATGCTGGACGGCCAAGTATCATGTTGTACGAGGATGGGGTGTTGATCACGTAAAATTTTACCATGTGAGTGACTTGCTTCGGGTAGGTTCCGAACTGAACAGGTAGATATAAAGTTCCTTGGATCGGGACTAAATTGTTTCCAAACCCGAAGAGCGGGACCTCTCTGCATTCGTTCATTCTTATACTGCCCAGTTGCGTTCTGTCGAATGTATGTTTGAAGATGATGTTGACTGAGGATCCATTATCGACCAGAATTCTCTTGACCTCATTTTCGGCGACATCTAGGCTGACCACCAAAGCCTCATTATGGTTTGGATCAATTCATCACCTGAGTCTGGACTAGGGGGAGGAGAATTGGAACCTCCCATGACCACGTTGACAACATGCTTCTTACCTGCTCCGGATGCCTCCCCTTTTTCCATGGTCTTCCGAGCTATATATTGCCCCATGTTTCCCTTTTTGATCTGTTCTTCAATAAAGTATTTGAGGGAGAGGCAATTTTCCGTGGGATGACCGTGTGTGCCGTGGTAGTCACATTGTTTGTGAGTAGGTCGATTTTCCGGGGCAGTAATCATTGGTTTAGGCGGGTAGAAGTATGGCTTATCCCGAACTTCTTTCAGTATATCAGAGCGAGTTCGGCTGAGTGGAGTCCACTGAGGTTCAGGTTTTGGATCGGGTTTGGGCGGTTTCTGAGGTTTTGAGTCTGATTTGATTGGCATCGTTACCGGATCGGAAGTTCTTCGCGAGGCGGGGAGTTGGGAAGTTTGAATATAGTTAGTCTGTCTGTTCGGTTTGAACCTTTTTTCAGACTGGTACGCTCCCCGAGAGCGGTCATCTTGAGTAATCCGGGAAAAAACAATCCCTTGTCGAGTCATCCTCATGGCCTGGAGAACATTGCTTTCTTTGATGAATCGAGCGGCCATGGAGTACGCTGCAGCCAAACTCTCGGGCTCTTTGTTGATTAGCTCATAAACATATCTTTCATTTTGGTCGGGGTCTAGGTTTCTCCGAAAAATACTGAGGGCTTCGCGCTCATCCAATCGCGAGATTTTGTTGATTGCCTCCTAAAAGCGTTTCATGAAATCCGAAAGGGATTCATTATCATACTGTCGAATGGTTTCCAAATGACACATGTGTAACTCGTGTGTCCGGTTTGCTCTGAATCTTTTCAGGAAAGACTCTCGAAACTGTTTCCAGGAGTGAATGCTTCGAGAGGGGATGCGGCTGAACCATCTCTGTGCTCCCCCCTTCAAGGTTGATGCAAAGAATCTGCACTTGGTGATGTCATTATAGTAATAGATCAGGGCAATCTGCTCGAAGTAATTGATGTGTTCTTCTGGGTCTCCCAGTCCGTCAAATGAATCAAAATTGTAGTGTTTCAAGTTCTTCTGCTCGGAATAGCTTCCAAGGAACGGCTGAAGGGCGTCAAAGTGCCCTCGATTTCAAGTCCAGAGTCTTGGCCTACTTTTTTCTGTAACTCGTAAATCATTTGCATGAGATTGTCTTCAGGCTCTTCTTCATCTGAGATAAGTTCAGGACTGATTTCTCTCATAGCCCTCTTAGATCCGGACCGCCTCAATACTCGGTCCTCTTCCTCCTGGATCCTTTTCTGGATTTTGAGTTCGAGCTTTGCTTCCTCCTCTTGCCTGATCTTTTCTTTGAGTTCAGCCAGTTTTTTGAGTTTTTCTGCTTCATGATTTTTGCTTTGGGCTTTGTTGGCGGTTTGTTTTCCTTGGTTGCCGATTCGGTCGAAGACTGATCTTCTGGATCGGTGAGAGTGTTCAGAGCCTTGCGAATTTTCAGCTTGTTCTGGTTCGGGAGGGGGTGCTATCCGGCTTGCTCGATATGCTCAGATTGCATCCGCCAATTCGTCCCGAGTAAGATCTTGCATGTGTGCCGCAGCTAGAGGTACATCTGTATATTTGTATTGGTTGAGCTCGATGTCAATTCGGGCATCTCCAGGACCAATCCCTACCCTTCCCAAAGCTGGAGCTGTTTCCGTCGGAACCAAGGGCAGGTCCGGGATGGGATTCGGATCCTGGTCTCGATTATTGTTTCTTTGAGTAGATTTGCTCCCTCTCGGCATGATTTCAAGTTCACAAAATATTTCACAAAATATTGATTGTAATAGAACGGGGCTAAGTTTCGAGTAAAGTAGTGTGTGTATGCGCTAAATGTTCAAATATAAACACAGGTAAGCAGGTGACTAAGAGCACAGATCTGTACGTCAACTATATCTATAGGCCAAAGATCACAACTTTACCAATATCTGGGCTAGCAAGGCTAAACAATGCTAAACATGCATACACACAGCAAAGAAATGTGCAAAGGTGACATCTTTGGTAAAGGTTTTAAGGTTGTTTTAGATCTTACTGGTTTTGACTAGGACTCTTTTTCAAGCGCTTGTTGATGGAGTCGAGTCCAGTGGCACCGAGACCAAAGGACAGAGCCACACCCCTCCTTCTAGAGCCAATGATAACTCCAGGACCCGATCTAGTGCCTCCTCCACCGTTCCCGCTCCCGGTATGAGGTGAAGCTGGTGGTTGGGCGTCTGCAAAATAACACCGGAGGGGGGTTTTAGCCCCGCGGCGCCTCCGGCGTGAGAATAAGTGACGGCTTTGGGGAGTAAAAGATAAGGACTAGAGTATCTAATTATGGCGGGTGTGTGTATATGAGTGTGTATGTAAAAGAAAATGTAACCCCTTCACCTTTTTCTCCTTGTCTATTTATAGGCCAAGGATTAGGGTTTAGGGGTTGGTACCTGCAATCATGAGCGTCGGATCCTAGGTAGGTGGGACACTTGTCCTTCGCTGATAATTCCCACCTATCCAGGTAATATCTGTGGCGGCGTGTGCCCTGGGCGTGTCAGCACGTGGTCTGATGGGGACATGATTGTGCCAATACTAGGATTCCCTTATCTGTCGCTGTCATGTAGGACCCTAGTCATGACTCGTGTCTCCCGTGCTCTTACGCTCCCTGTGGCTGGGTTGCCCACTAGGCTGGCTCGGGCCCAGTCCGGGCTTCCTGTGGGCCGGACTCATGGTACCTTGGGCCGAGTCCAGTCGGGATTGGTTATGGCCTATCAGTATTTATATCGAGATGCTCTAAGAAAAGTGTAAGCAGGCGGCTAAGTGAAAAGCTAAAACTTGAGTTGGTATAGGATTAATGCACTAGCTAGTTGAAATATTCAACACTTTCTAAACAAAAGGAGCAGCAGAAACTACTGATGAGTTGCGGTATACGAATATATAAATTAAATTGTTCCTCTTTCCCCGAACCATGCAAAGTGCTTTTTAACACGTAGGACCACCGTTTATGATGATCTAACAACCAAAGTTTTCTAGAAAATGAAACTGAAGCGATGCAAATATCATATGAACAGTGCGGGTGTGAATTTATGAGCGTCGGACAACTACAATTAACTACAACATCCTAGGTTATTATCACCATTGACCAGTTGTCAATAGTATAAATATTATATTGTTCTTAAGGTTGATTTTAGGAAACTTACATGAGTTTATGTTATTTTTCGGTATAATTTTTTAATGACAGTTTTGTAATAATTGAGTATGCATCCTGTATTTACAAAAATAATCCTAATCATATTTAATTTTTTGGGTGCTGATTTATGCACACCTAAAGTTATTCATGCACACCCTTTTTCATGCATTTTACTAAAATACTCTTATTATCTTATTTTATTTACTATAATATTGATCATTTTATATACCTCTAGTGGTTTAAAAGCATCCTTTACTATTATTATAAACATAAGTTTTAAATTAGAATAATAATAACAACAACAACAACAACAACAATAATAATAATAATAATAATAATAATAATAATAATAATAATAATAATAATAATAATATAATAATAATAATAATAATAATAATAATAATAATAATAATAATAATAATAATAAGAAAAGGTTAAATAAACTTATTAAAATTCATCAACTTTCGTATCTTGAAAAAAAAATTAGAAAAAAAACAATTAGTAAAGGTGATTAAAAGTAAGTAAATTGTAACTTGAAGGGATTACTCATTATTTTGAGAAATTGCCCAAAATACCCCATTATACACCTATAGAGGCCAAAAATACTGTTTTGCTGGAACGTGGCCCTTTTTACCCTCCAAACCCGTTTCTTGTTTTCACCTAAGACAAAAACAATAGAGACGCACATATACAAAAACAATACAGACGCACATATACAAATCTATACCAATTCTAATATACTATAATTCTATACCAGTCTCTGAACTTTTCTTACGCTTCTAATTCTAAGATAATCTGTACAAGGGGGGATAAAAGAGCACATCGTCGTTGTGATTGAGGGTGGTTTAAGTCAAAATTGGGGGGAAAAAACACTCTTCGATTATTATCAATCATCTGTAAGTCTTGATTATTATCATTCTCACACTCTTCGATTAAGTTGTATTTGATTCGATTATATTGATTTTAGGCCTCAATGTTTTATTAAGACTTGATTAAATCTTGACTCGAAATGCCTTCATCTGATGCTAAATATGTTTGGGGATGGTTGTATTGTGATGGTAGTATTACATATGATAGTGTACTTGGATGTACATATGATCGAGATGTTATTGCTTTTGTGAAGTTGAATTTCAATATGAAGTACCAAGAGCTTCTGAATGTAATGCATAAAAAACTTTCGATAGATCCAAATTTGTTTAAATTAAGTATATCACGTAGGTTTATGAATCCTTTGACAAAAAAATATGGAGTTGTTTCACTTGTTGATGATGATGATTTAGAGTTTATGTTTGAATCATTGGAAAGTTTGGGTGGTCAAGTTCGTGTAGAGCTTTATATTGAAAAAATTGCTCTTAGTTTGTGCGAAAGCTCAACTGAATTTGTGCAATGTTCAAAGATTGGTGAAGGTTCTGAAAATATTTCAAGCAATCGCAGTTCAAGAAGTGTCCGGCAGGGTAGTGAATTTGTTTCTAGTGGGAGTTCAAGTAGGACGTTGTTTATGGGTAGTGCTGACAATGAATTAAATCCTAGATCAAGTAGCGAGTGTAAAGATGATGATATTCCTTTTTATAAGTCTTTTGATGGCTCTTTGATGGTTGCCTCTGATCCAAACAGTTGTAGGCCAAATGTTGCTGAAATTCAAAGTTCGGCAGAGCTAAAGAAAGGTTTTATATTTGAAACAAAAGAAAAGTTGTTGAGTGTGGTAAAGAAGATTCACATTGCCAATCATCAAGAGATAAAGGTAATAAAGTCTGATTCTCGTGTTTGGGAAGTGGCATGTAAACAGGATAATATGGGTTGTCAATGGAGGTTGAGGGCCAGAAAGCTAAAAACCCATAATTTTTTTGAAATTATGGACATTAAGGGTCCACATACATGTTTCAATCAATGTATATCACAAGATCATTCAAATTTGAGCTCTTCACACATTGCAGAAATCATCATTAACTTTATTGCTGCTGATCCTACGATCTCGGAGAAGGTCTTAATTGCAGCAGTAGTCAAAGAAGTTGGCTATAAACCAACGAGGAAAAAGATTAGAGATGGGAGAAAAATTGCAAGTAAGAAGCTTTTTGGGTCTTGGGAGGAATCATACCAAGAACTTCCAAAATTTTTCAATGCACTACAGTCATTTAATTCTGGCACACATGTTGACTGGTACTTTAGAGAGCATGATCTAGGACAGCCTATACCACAGGTATTATTCTTGTATTTTAGAATCATTACTTGGTATTTTAAGCATGTTTAGTTTGATTATGATTAAATTAAGTTCGACTCAAATTAAATTATGTTTAGGTATTAAATTGAACAATTTCTATTTGGCGAGCATGTCATAATGGGTTACAACACTTGTCTTCTAGTTTTAGATGCTATCTATCGTCTTGAATCATATATATCATCGGTAAAGATGGTTACCATCATTGATTTCAGATACAGATACACTAATAAATGACAAACGTGTATTTGCTGCATTCACTTTGAACCATTTTTTTCTTAAGATTACAAACACTGCATCTCAACATTCAATATGCCTCATAGAAATCATGCAATCAAATCTTACATTTAACAAGCTGATTGATCTTTATATTGTGCAGAAATCAGTAGTGATGTAATGTATATACTCAAGCTATTAACCATTGATTAAAACAGAGCATATAGCCTCTGATATGTACCATCTGCTGGTCTATTACGGAAATTTTATATTTCAAGCATCTATGTTTTTGTATCAGGTTATCGAGTATAGTTTTAGTCTTTTAGACTTGATACCCAAATGCAAAGAAATTGAAACGCATGGAAGAAGTTATTCTCATTCTCTTCAGAACTATGTTCCGAAAAAAAGATAAACAGTTAAAATTCACATCGTTCTAAGTACCAAGATCTGAGCTAATGGAGTAGATTATGCTAGTCAACCACAAATGTGAAATTAAGTTCGACTCAAGTTGTGAATTATTGATTATCAATCTTTTAATTTCGGTTTAAAAGGATAATTACGTGGTCACCTTAAGATATGCTTTGTATAGGTTTTACGTTCCATAACTAAAGAATATGATTCTTACCTCTTTCTGTGAAAATTCCTGCGATTAACTGGCTATCTCCTGGTTTCAAGACCACCAGGGAGCCTATATTATTTTGTGCCATCTTCATTTTTGTATTACCCTTTAGAAACTACTCATACATAGTTAAAAAAAATACAATTTGATTGGGTATATTTACTTATGAAGTAGAAGTACTTCCCTATCAACATTAACACACTTACACTCCATCACAGAGTGATGGAACCAGGACAACAATGGCTCCTCATCCTCACTCTCATTTTCCTAAATAATTTTCTAATAGATTCTCTAATAGATTCGGACAGATTCTCTAAAATTATTTTTATCAAATAATTTTAGAGAATCTGTCCGAATCTATTAGAGAATCTACGAATCTCTATGAATCTTTACAACTTATTTTAGAAATAATTTTAGCTTCTGAATGTTTTAAGATATGGATAAAAATTATTAGAGAAATGTGATGATTGCTATTCATTTCTAATTTAATTTTCTTTAGTTATTAACATATCAGAGGTATCATTCTTGTATTTATAATCATTACTTGGTATTTTAAGCATGTATAGTTGATTATTCTTTTTTGTTGATTTAATTTATGTGGTTCTATTTGTGTGAAAAATTGAACAGGTGGTTAGATTCAAACGAGTGTTTTGGACATTTACGCCATGCATAGATGCATTTGCTCATTGTATTCCGGTACTTCAAATAGATGGTACACATTTGTATGGCAAGTACCGAGGAGTCCTGCTTACTGCCACAGCAATTGATGGGTTTCACCACCTTATTCCTATAGCATTTGCAATTGTTGAAGGAGAAAATATAGCAAGCTGGTCTTGGTTCATGGAGAGAGTGAAGAAGTTGGTTGTTCTCCAACGAATAGGTATTTGTGTGATTTCAGATAGACATTTAGGGATCATGTCTGCTATGAACAATCCGGCACTTGGGTGGTGTGAACCATACGGGCATCATCGGTTTTGTGTTAGACACTTATCTGCTAATTTTGCAATGAAGTTCAAGAAACCCAACATGAAAGAAAGGGTGGTTGCAATGTGTAGCCAAGTGACAGAAGCCAAGGCAAATTTGCATTGGAACGCCTTGTTATTAGCTGAGCCTAGAGCTAAGGAGTGGTTTAGTGAGATAAATCCCAAACAGACAACATTGGCTTATGACGGGGGTAAGAGATTTGGGATCATGACAACAAATATAGCTGAAAGTTGGAATAGTGCCATCAAAGAGTCGAGAAAACTCCCAATCTCTGCCCCAGTCAAAGCTTTGTATTATAAAGTGGTTAGCTACTTTGACCAGCGTCGTCTTGAGATCCAGAAACAAGCAATTGATGGTAACGCGTTCACCAAGTATGCCAATACAATTATGAACAAATGGAAAGAACGTGCATGTGGACATCATGTGACAGGTATTGATCGACATACTTTGGTGTTTGAGGTTATCACTATGAAGCGTGGTCAAAAAGGAGGGAAAAAACAAATTGTTCGCCTAAGTGAGTGCACATGCACATGTAACAAGTGGCAGACATATCAGATTCCATGTTCCCATGTTTTTGCTTGTTGTGCTAGTTTGGGATTGGAACACAAAAGTTTCATAAGTGAGTGGTATAAGTTGGAGATTGCAGAGAAAGTTTATGCAGGTCACTTTGAGCCGATACCAGATAAGAAGGCATGGCCCCCATTGCTAGGTTTTCCTATGGTGATACATGATGATGAGGATATCCCAAATAAACCTGGGCGAAAAAAATCCACAAGGTACAAGAATGAGATGGATTATCAAGCTTTAGGAAAAGGCAAAGGAACTTCTTCTGGCGCGCCTTAGATTAACTGCATTGGTATGTTATATTCTTCTGATCCTTAATTTTTTGGGACTGCATTGGACTACATAATATGTGTTGTAAATGTTTCCTCATCCAGTTTTATGTTTTATTGTATAATGGCTAATAATTGGTGCTTATTCTTGACAGGGCTTGAGGTGTCAACAAAACTGAAGAACAGAAGATTCTTCTTGATAGCATTTATTAGATAATAGCATTAGCTTATTTCATTTCTAATTTAAATTTCTTTTAACATATACAAAGTGCTTCTCACCATTTGATATATCTTGAATAAGAAATGTAGTAGCCATTGCAGTTGTACAGAAGTTTTCTTATAAAAATTATGGTTTAAATTATACACTCTACTGCTGTTGAGGATATGTCATCAGCTTCGTGATTTGGTCTGTGGATTATTTCTTTTTTCGCTGCATTGTGTTTGGAGTTTCTTTTTTCGCTGCATTGTGTCTGCAGTTTCTTTTTTCGTAGACCTGCATTGTGTCTGAAGTAAACCTGTGCATCGACATGCTAAGGAAACATGTTAAGGCAAGAGATTCCCTAATCATTGTGTCTGTAGCTATTAATCATTGTGTCTGTAGGCAGTGATGGAGCGGAGTTGATGCTATTAAACCTTTCTTAATATCTGCCTGTAATTCCCTAATGGGGATTGCAGCTAAGAAATTCTTTATGTACTCCTTGCACGACTCCTTTCCCTGACAAACAACCTCTTCCTTATCATTGTTCAGTATTTCCCCAGAGTTTTTTTCTACTGCCTTCTCTGAAGAGTTATCCTTGACATCAACCTGTTGATTCCTGTGTACTAGCTGGTGGTCACCTGTTGAATTTGGTTCTACCAACTGGGGAGTGCCCCCAGGCAGCCTCTGAATTGTTATATTCCTATCAAATTTCAGAATGTACTAGCTGCTGGTCCTCTGAATTGTCACGTCGGCTTTAATCATATGGAAAGGACTGATGTGTGTAACTGCTAGTGAGTCACCTGTTGTTGTCGTGCTCTCTGGAAGCATGGAGCCTGGCTTTAAAAGAGTGAGTGAGTTGAGAATATATTTGCTTTCAAAAGTTTGTCGCAAACTTATTTTCCCAGGTTCACTTTTTAGTTTTTACTTATTCACTGAATGAGTGAATGGTAAGAGGAAGTCAGTTTTGAGCAGGTTATAGTAATTCACCTGGAGTATATGCCTTAATATTGCCAAAATCATATAGAGTGGTCGTAGTTGTTATCTCAATTATCATTTTTTCTTTGAAGTTTCTTGTCTGGTGTGATCAGGACATCCATGAAAGGATACCTACATAGTTTTTTTTTAAATCTCTTTGTCTGTGTTGATCATGTTTCTCTTATATAATTACACTTTACACAATGCTTCCTTGTAACAGTCTTCAACTACATAAAAATCTTATGTTCTGTCTCATACAAGATCAGACTTTCAATTCCCTAATTTAATTTATACAGATCTGCGATGTGTTTACCTATATTTTTTAAACTTATATAGTAGCTATCTTGGCTCCTACATGTTTACAACAAAGGCCAAGGACTAGTTACAATTTTACAAAAGGTTAGTTAAGTTCTTGATTTAGTATTTGTTATCTTTTATTTCTTATGTTGTCAGTTGTCTATCTGTTTATTTATGTTTTTCGACTGCAATTGCATCGAAATAACATAAGAGGGGTGTTGAATGTTGTATGTTTATGTATTGAGTATCGTGATATGGTGACCATGTATAAAGGACTAAAGTCAGTTTCACCAATTTAAGATTGTCAAACAGTGTAATGTTTAGATAAACCTTTTTAGGAATCTCCCTTATTTTTCAACTTTCCCAAGCATATATTGTATACATTAGTAGGTATCAGCAGGTTCATACATGGGTCTTACCGTCACTTGTCGTGGATGTTAATGTAAAATCTTGTACAACTGGTACTTTATATTATTTGTATATACAAATAAAACTTGTCCCCTTGAAAGGTTCTGAAGAAATTCTTGTCAAACTTAAAAATTCTAGTATAGAGATCTTAGTTTTATCAAATGCATTTTGTGGTCGCTAATCTTATAAACATATTTATCTTTATACTTAATGAACTCTGGTTTAATCTGCATAAGAACCTTTGTATACAATGGAGAAAGAGATACCATAAATGTCACTATATGGATTATGTTAGGATGGAAATTGACTTGAACATCATATTACATATTATTTCAGACAGGGGTTGCTTTATATCTCCAAAGTGTATGCCATGTTTTATAACTTTGTGGCTAAAGAAAAAACATAATAACAAGAAAAGGATTGACCAAAAAGTTAAAACATTCACGACTGGTTTATAAAAGTGTATGGTTTTTTTAGCTAATTTTATTTCTAAATTTAGTAAAAATTCGTATAGATTCAAAGAGATTCGTATAGATTCGTATAGATTAAGTAGAAAAGATGAATAATCAACAAGGTAGTATAGATTCAAAATCTAATTTTAATTCTAAATTTAGTAAAAATTCGTATAGATTCAAAGAGATTCATATAGATTTGTATATATTATGTAGAAAAAATTCGTGTAGATTCGTATAGATTCAAAGAGATTCGTATAGATTCAAAGAGATTAAGTAGAAAAGATTCATGTAGATTCGTATAGAATCTAGCAGAGGATAAAAATTATGGTTTCTACAACTAAAAACCAGTATCAGTTACATTAACCTGTCATGAAACCTAAAAATATTAATCCAGTACACAAAACAAAGTTTCTTTAGCTGCAAACTATCTTTTTCACCAACATGTTCGAATCACCATCTTCTAGTTTAGTCTCTCAGTCAGTCGAGTTCATAGATTGGCAAGTCCTTCCAAATGTTCATTGGGGATCTTATAATTCTGTGGCAATAAAGTATACGAAGCCTGGCAAGTTGTCTTGACTGGTTCGGCTGCATAAAATTGTCATAGCAAATAACTTCATGTTAATAAACATGAATTCCTATATGCCTCATATTCAAGCATATGCAGTTTAACATTATCTAACAATATTTCATACCCCTTCACAGTAGAAATCTGACCAACCACGAGGTCCATCAGCCTTATACTTCTCCATATGTCGCATGACAAATATCCCACAATCTATTTGATTAGCTTTGGTTCGCCATGGCATTTCAAGTCTAACACAACGTACCAACTGCATTTGTATTATCCTCCTAAACAAATTCTTGCGCAAGTATTTGATGAAATGTTTGTGCTGTCAGCATCAAAAAGGTTACTAACGTCAACATCCAACTTTAACAATACCAAATGAAGTTCAATGTAACATTACCAATGACTCTGGAAATCCATCATAGGATAACCAATCATAAATTAACATTAATAATCCTAGGATTCTATTGTAAATTTTATTAATAAGGACCTAGCCCCTAGGATTCTGATTTCAAAATGTATTGACAATTTTTTGCTCGCTATCTAATGATGGTTTTAGTTTAAGAGGTCTATTGACAGGGAAGAGTGACTTAAGATAATTACACATATTTTATGATAGGATTAACTGCAATTCCAGTACTAAATCTCAGCCTTATTCTTTTTAGATGAACATTAAGAAAGTCATAATACTTGTAGAGTTGTATCTACTGTTCTTAGGCACTACTGGCAAAGGCCATCTGCCAAAAACGCAGCAGATTGAAGAAGAAAATTGATTTTCCTATATGATTTGCATAAAGATTTATTACTACTGTAGTTATTTCACTACTAATGTTTGACAGTTCCCGATGCAGGAGCTAGAGCTGACTGTCTAGTTGGGGAGTTAAAGCTTGCTGAATATTTTTTAGCTATTCTCAGCACAAGTGACGAGTACAAGAAGTGGGTAAAATTACCCAGCATTAAGACAAATATCTTAAAGGATGATCAGCGAGGAAAATGTTGTACTGTATCTGAGGTTAAAATGGGACCTAAAAAGCAAGTACCAGATCACACACAAGTATGTGCTCTAATTAGGATACTCAGAGAATTGTTGCAGTAGTTGAGTTGGCCAAACTTAATGTTCTTTTATTTAGAATTCTATGATTGCTCATCATCTATAGGATTATAATTGTGCCAAATACACATTGCTATGCCTATTAGCTAGTGGCTGTGCGTTTGGTATTTCGGCAACCGAACTGGAATTTATTTAGGCTAGCCAATATCATAATTACTAAATTTCTAATACCGGATCACCAGACTGGAAATGTTCGGTTCGAACAGAACCAAATGCACACACCTAATGCGTATGAAAAAAGAATTGTGCTAACAATCCCATGGTTTCTATAAACACAGTTATATGAGGCCTATGCCAATATGACCACATAGTTACTACACATTATAATTTCACAAGTTACTTTAATGGTGTGCTTATCCACATATGTACATTCTTTGACACATGGGTCAACTTTTTAGCTCATATAGCACAAATCTCAACAACTTTCAGAGAACTGCCTTTAGCTAAAGAATTATCATCAACCATGAATTGGTTCTTCCAAATTACTTTATTACCCTTATAATTCAGAAAAACAGCATACAACTAATAACATTAGAACAAGAGCTTTATTCAAGCTGAAGGGGTTCACAAACCTAAATACATCATATCAAACATATAAAACATATATTAAATATTTGTATAAAATATCAAAATATCAAAAACAAAGATATCCCCTCCAGAAACATAGAAAGTTAATAACATTACCAATGACTCTGGCAATCCATTATAAATGTTTGTTGCAGCCCCATTATAGGCGCTATTGTCAATGATTTCAACTGATGGGTTCTTCAGGTTATAACATATCAGATAGTAGTGGTTGACGTCATGGATGGGAAAGAAAATCTGTAATCAAACAAATATTCAGCTTTAGGTACATTAAATATAGGCATAACAATATCAATTAAGGGTAATGAGATCAAAAATTAAGGGTAACTACCATATCAACATCACTAAGCTTAACTCCATAAGTCTCAAGAATGAGATCAAGATTCTTTTCGAAATTCAAGTACATTAAATTTGTACTTTTTTGGTTTCTTCTAATCAGTGTTCCAACCTGTGCAAGATTCCACCAATGTGCAAGATTAGTTTGATATACACAAGCACATTACACAAATCTTGTAAATAGTTAATAAAACAGAAGTGCATGGATGAGTTGCGAGTTGTTGAAACTGACCACTAGTTGCACATTAGTACATTAGTAAACAATGCAGAAATTCTACCTCAAATCTGTGATAGTATTACCTACAACTACAGTCCTTTGAGTATTCTGCAGGGAAATGGTAAATCCATAGGAATATTTTCAGTTCAAAGGCAGCATCATACAACAAGGTTATGTAAAAGTGGTGGATCTAGAATTAGAATCAAGGGGCCAAAATCTTGACTCGAGTTAACATAATCTGCAATAGCGATAAGATAAAGGAGAAATTGTCCCGAGCAGCTGCAACAATCTTATGCTACTTCAACCACGACTGCTGGAGGATAAACTACTACTAGAGATCAGACCCATGAAATTAAAGAAATGACGGAAATGATCAAGGAGAAGCTGCACGTACCAGTCAGCCTTCGCCAATCGTCATTATTTTTAGGTCTTAAAAATATATTTGTTTAATGCTATGATCATGATATTTCCTATGTGTGACTAAATATTATACAAAACAAAACCTAACACAAGAGCTCTGCAAAACAAGTTCTACACCAACTGAGCTAAGATTCAAGATCGTAAAGATTTTGTATGACAAAATTATTAATATGTTATCAGAAGTTCGGGGGGGGTGCCTTGCCCAACACTAAGTATTATCATGCATTATTAATCCAGGTCAAGCAATTTTCACAGATAAGAGAACTTAAGTAAAGTTGGGTGTCCAAGCACAGTTGGGCGGTCCTGCTAATTTTAGTATTACACTTCTTACCTAGAAACCGTCTCAAATTAATGTTTAGCTATTACGGGAACTCGAGCTGAGTAAAGTAATTGATTTAAAAAACTAACCAATTCAACCACCTCAATATACAATTTCAATCTCACAAAAAGGCAAAAAAAATTACTAACATGATTAGTAAATTTACCGTAGTTTCTATTGAGCAGAACAATCTCCGAGGAGATTCAGGAGCCCTCATATCTTCTAGAGCATTACAAATGCATGCCCATGTATCAATAACAGACGCAAATAGATGTTCATTGAGACGAAGAGATTGTAATTCAGCTTTAAAACATTTTATCTGCTTCCATTCAAAAATTGTTTGGCTGCATTACATTTTTAAAATTCAAGGGGTTATAAACTGATTCTGTATAAAATTAAAGAATAGCTTTTTTTGATTCTTACTTTGGGTTATCTTGGTTTCTGTTTAGCAATCTCCAGGTCCTAGCCTCATCCGCTGTTAATGTCTTGCCATTTATGTCTACCGCACGATCATAAAATGGAGACTTCAAAATATCTGCCATCTTTAAATCTCTGTGCGGTCTCTCTTCAATCTTGTTATCCTCTGGGGTGTGCTCCATAAGCTGCTCCACGTTCATTTTTGCAGATTCATCTGCCACGCTATCAAACTCCTTTTGCATATTTCTCGCACTATGGTCAGTAAGCCATGTAAAACAAGCAAAGTGAAAAGGATTAACCAATTGTCTTAAATTCATCAGTCAGCTCAAAGTCATCGTCTAAGTGGAAACATACTTTGACTTGGGGTACTAAATATTTGTTCTCTTTTGGACCAGAGCGTGTTGATTGACAACTCATTTAACTTCACAAATCGCATCTCCAACTCGTTCACTTTATTATTCTGGCTGAAAAGAGCTCTTGCTATGACTAGATCATCTCTGCATATTTTTTTTATCCTTTCAATGTCATCAATATTTCTTTCAATAGTCTCTAGAAACTCCTGAAACAAATCCTTTAATGTAAGCAACATGCAGCAAAGATGCAGAATTGACACTGAAAAAACAAAATCTTACATTTTCTTTAATGTCAATATCTTCGTCAAAGGCATTGATGTTTTCTTCAGGGTTGTGCGTGATATTGTCAATATTTATGTTGATTTTACTATTCTCATCTCGAATTAGATTCTCAGGATTTTCCTATACATGGGAAAACAGAAACAACAAATAAAAATTATAGAATCTCATACATCACTGCAGAATACTCAAAGGACTGTAGTTGTAGGTAATACTTTCCTTAGATGCCAAAAACTACTAAAGTTACTTTTCAAGATAGATACTATTATTTATGTTCCAAAGACTGATGAACAAGTTAGAAAATACATACATACTGTATATGAGGACTATTAAGTACTTTTCTCCTTGCGCATTCCTGTATGCAAGGATCAAGGCATCTATGGTTGGGTTCGACACATACGTACACAACCTAATGACCGCAAGTTCAATATATGCTGATCTTAGGGAATCTAATAATCTTGAGGAAGTGTATTAGAAGTCAAAAATTCGATATAGTGGTCAAGTCCCTAGAGATTCTCACAATTAACCTTGTTATTTGATTCTTTCATATAAATATTGATTTATAAGTATGAAACTTTTCAGTTTGCACTTTCAAAACGCAAACCTTAACACTTAAATATAAACACTAATATGTCGTTATAACATCCTAACATTTCAATTTTCAGACCTATAGTTGCCCAATATATTAGCATAACCTGGATGTCTTCTACTTTACATCTGAAATTTGAATAGCAAAACTGTTTACCAGTGTTCTGCAAGGTGAGAAACCTATGCTAGAAATTGCGACAGGGAATTTGGTGAATTACTTTCTACTTTTTCTGATCCACCACTGAATTCAGACCAATGCCTCCATTTGTTACTCTGGAATCTGGTGATTTTACCTGTCCTTTGTCAACTTGTGAGATCTTTTCAAAATTAACATCAATATTCTCTCATGATTCATATCAGAATACGCCAGGGACCATTTTATTGTTCCTTGCTTGATTATAACTACCATCACTAGTCTGTCTAACAACTCTAACCATACTTCAGTATCAGGGACTGAATTTCACTATCAAAGGTTCTTAAGAGAATCTAAAAACTAAACCAGGAATATAACTACCAACTATTAAAAGATTTTACAAACCAAATTTAGTGTAACCAGACATTAAAAAAAGCAAAGGACTAGTTCCAATGGTCAATAACAATTTAATTGCAATTTGTTTAACCTCCTTCCGTCACGTCTGACCGCAGTACAAAGTTTGAGGATCCGTAAAATTCTTCATACAAAATGGACACAAATAAAAGAAGCACCCCCAAATTGGGCACTGCAGAGTGACTACAGATAAAGGAGGCAAGTGATGTAATATTCCTCTGCCTGTTTCAGATAAGTAGGAAAATTCATCAAATCGACATTCATACCGTCGGCTGTTCTGGAGTGCAATATTTGGCCAGACCACTGACTACTTGACACATTTTAGGCTCTCCAACGTCTATCTCCCCAACCAGTAAACTGCAGCATATATACATCAAATTTGTATACAGTACTTGGAAACATGTGCCTTCTCAATATGCCAGTATAAAAAAAGAGGATTAAAAAGCATGGAGGATCCAAGAAAACACATATACTACATTTTTCAGTCACACCTGTCAGCTGATAGATGTTTCCAAGCTTTGCAAATTAGGCCCGCCTGTGTTTTGACTGAGCTAATAGAAATTTCTTTATCCTTCTCTACAGCTGCTTTTTCAGGCATCTTCTTTGGGGCAGTGGTTTCTTTCTTCTTTACAGTGACTCCTTCACCTCCTTGAACCTCTTTCTGGAAGTTCAGAACCAAAACAAACAGAAAAATAAAGTGATTAGTAATGTATAATGAATCATTCGCTGAAATTAGTAATGTACAGGGGGATATATGACAGGGATAATAAGGATAATAGAGATAATGAAATAGGTTCGTTGAAATTCAAATAGATTCATATGACAGGGATAATAGAGATTTGACATAGTGGAGGCATTTACAAACTCACCTCGTCTTTAAGTTGCAGGATAGTATCAGTTACGCAACAAATTTCTTCTATAGATAAATCTTTACGATCCATGTGATAAATATCTTCTTGAATCTCTTCCTACAAAATTTTGCAGAAATTTGCAGAGATTCATATATGTTCGTACAGATTCGTATAGATTCCAACCTTCCAATATCTAGCCAATAGATTCTAGCACAAGGTAGTATAGATTCAGAAACTATGTATAGATTTGAAGAGATTCGTATAAATTCAAAGAGATTTGTATAGATTCTAGTTGATATATCAATAGTTCACAAACATAAAAAACTCGATCACAATTTTATTTACTCAAAAGAATAAATGGTACCTGTTTTCGATCATTTGGTGTTGGCTCCTCCTTCATTTTATCCTAATCAGTTGAATATGTAATTGAGTCATATATAATTCTTTTGAGTAAATAAAATGATGTATACTACTGAACCCACACGTGTTGCGGGCACATAAGCAACATTTGTCAATATTTCCAATTTTCTAGTGCAGATTCGCAGAGATTTATAAATAATTATTACATATACAGATACAACGTCAAAATCTCAGCCAAAACTAGCTCTAAAGCGTGACAAATGCCCAAGTTTACATCTTACAAGCTCAAAATTTGAGCCCAATTATTACATATACAGATTCGAAAGGTGTTTCTCAATGGATGACACAAGTCAAAGTGGCAGTATCTGTGGAAGGGCATGCTTTCGCTTGGCAAAATCATTACAGCTTACAGACTCATATTCCTACGAGGGAGAAACAAGTGCCCAAGTTTAAATTTTAGAATCTTATATAGTATCTGGTTGATTTTATTGTGAAGGGGTTGCTGGTTAACATGCTCATATTTCATAAGGTAATTTCCAATAAATAGAAAGTACAGAATCTGATGGTACTCTATTTGGAAGAAGACCTTAGACCTTAGTCACTACTTGTTCAAACATGGAAGCTTAGCTATAGTGACTGTCTGAACACTTGGCACCAAAGTACGACAAAATAGCACCAGCCTATGGTAGTGATATTACAAATTGAGGTCCAAAACCAATGAGAAAAGCGAGTCCAAATCGCAAAAACTAAGTACAAATCTCCAAAAGTAAGGCCGAGCTCCTACACAAATCAACAAGCTGGCAGATAGAAACCCAAAAGCTCGACAAAGGATTCGTAAGGGGCAAGGTAGAAAGTTGAAAATTTCATTTCATGTTATAGAAGCTAACTCCTACTTCTCGAAGTGTTTATCAATTACTTCAACATAGCAACTCTGCAAGGAAATAGTTCATATTGCTATGATAGCAAGCCTTCTCCTGAAGCCTATGTTTTTATTTGACAAACAATGTTCTCCTATGTACGTAAATGTCATATTCTATGTTAAAAAAAGACATATCATACAGGACTTCAGACTTTGGATCTATGGGAATCGATTTAAGTAACCGTCATAGAGGCCCTTTAAAGACAGGACTTCAAAACATTTCTACATTTAAATACAAAATCTATCAGTAGCTAAAGACTTTCTTTAAACGTCGTGGCAGAATTTCAGCGCAACCTTGGCTTATTCGATAAACTAAAAGAAAGAAAGTCATTGAAGAAGTTGGCCCAGTCTACTCGCCACTCACTGGAGTGAAGCATTATTTTTTTCGCATAGTTGCCGAAGCCTTATTTCTATTATTATTTTCCCCAAGGGCTCCGGTGAAATGCTTAACATGCAATTGTTAGGGCACTCGATTCAACAACCAAAACACAAGACATATCCTCATGAATTTCAAGCATTTCAGGGGACAAGCACAAATTCATAGTCTTCTCATGATTCACAACTATCATTATGAACTATTATAAATATAGTGTGTTCTTCTCGAGTCATTAACCTTTACCAAGTACTACATTTATATGTCATTCACAGTAAATTGATTATCTAATTTAGAAAACAGTCTTTACCTAAAATCTACAAATACAACGTCAAAATCTCAGCCAAAACTAGCTCAAAAGCGTGACAAATGCCCAAGTTTACATCTTACAAGCTCAAAATTTGAGCCCAATTATTACATATACAGATTCGAAAGGTGTTTCTCAATGGACGACACAAGTCAAAGTGGCACCACTGTTATTTGATTCTTTCATATAAATATTGATTTATAAGTATGAAACTTTTCAGTTTGCACTTTCAAAACGCAAACCTTAACACTTAAATGTAAACACTAATATGTCGATCACAATTTTATTTACTCAAAAGAATAAATGGTACCTGTTTTCGATCATTTGGTGTTGGCTCCTCCTTCATTTTATCCTAATCAGTTGAATATGTAATTGAGTCATATATAATTCTTTTGAGTAAATAAAATGATGTATACTACTGAACCCACACGTGTTGCGGGCACATAAGCAACATTTGTCAATATTTCCAATTTTCTAGTGCAGATTCGCAGAGATTTGTGTAGATTCATATAAAACATTATTTATTTTGAGATTTTCAGAAGAATTTAGATGCTTACATTGACACTATCAATATTGCTTTCATTTGTCAATCGCAGAGCACCTAAGATTTTTCCAATCCCGAAAGATTTATTTAACTCCTCATAGCGTTGCCTTTGTTGAATCATTAAATTTGTCCACCCATTAAATGTTGGTTCTCTTCTAATCACTTTCCATCGCTCATCGTGGACACGATCTACGTAAAAATACTGTTTCATCATAAGCAAGTAATGTGGTCAAATTGTATTAGTAAAACCTTAAGAATACACAAATACAAAAAAAAAATAGAAACATATTTCTTACCAGCAAGAATGGTAGAGGTCCATAATAATAACGTGTCTTAGGATCAACCAACCAGTACTCCGAAGGGTCATGTAAGCTAAGAATGAGATACTCGCACCAATTCTAGTCATTGCACCGGTCAATGTCTCTGAATCCCAGAATGGACTGGTTGAGAAATGAATTTTTTTGAGATTCAATCATCATGTTACACATCATAACTAAAAAATTATACTTAAAGTCATTGTCCACAACAGTTGACGTTAACATTCTCTGATAAACTCGTTTTACTGTCACTTTCCATGGCTTCTGCGCATCCTTATATTGGGACCTCCATGATTTTTCTGCATCTTCATTCTTCACAATCTCAATTGTTCTTGGTCCTTGAGGCAGGCCTAAAATCTCATGCACATCATCCTCAGTTATAGGTATTTTACCAGCTGGTAAATCCATCTCACAATCGTCCATATTAAAACTCCAAACTACATTATATGCAAGCTTTAGTGGAAACTTTGTAAGTGAGAATGATAAAATGCTTTCAAATCCCACATCAATAACCCACTGCTTCTGTTCATCCGATAATGCTCTCAACATGTTTGCAAATGTATTGGGAGATGTCCGTACAAGAATCTGTTTCCTATCTTCAGTGTTTGGTTTAGCTTTTGCTACTTTGTTAATCTTCTTTTTCTTACATGCCTCTCGTGTATTCCTTAAACAAGAGCATCTCTTCTTTCTTAGCGATGAACCTTTAACAGCATCCTTAAGCCTCTTCCTGCTCCATTCCTGCAAATTAAGATCCAACAATTTGAGGTTCTCCTGATTTAATAAGAATACATATGCATAGCAGGTAGCAGTGATTAATAAATCAGGCTTTGAAAATTGGCTCAACATACATGGCAACTCAACTAGAATAGTCTGATATCTTAACAACAAAACAGTACTCAGACCAGATTCAACCCAATCACAAGTACTAGTTCAGTACTTCAGTACAACATATATATCTACAACAGCCACTGCAAAAATTATAGTAAGATACCAGAATTCCCTCCAAAAATTAATTTGAGTTGTAAAGGTATTGCTCACAAGTCATAATTCTCTTAAATTAGCAAACTCGATTTCTTTATTGATGTATATAAGTCTAAGTAAAACATGCCGAACCTATATAATCAGCAACTCAGAGCTTGATATATTTTTTGTAAACTAATTCTCCAAACCTATATAACAATCACAATTTTATATTCGTATCACAAAATTTTATAAAAAATCAAAGATTCGTACAGATTTATAGATTCGTATAAAAAATCAAAGATTCGTACAGATTTATAGAGATTTATAGAGATTTATAGAGATTCGAAGAGATTCTTTAAGAAAAATTCTAATTTAAGTAGTAAACATTCGTATAGATTCGAAGAGATTCGTGTAGATTCATGATTTTAAACACACAATAACTACCACCAAGCCCTCTTATCTCACTTCAGTTCTCTCTAAATTTCTTAGTCTACTGTACACATTATCTACTTCAACTTTACTCTAATCTCAATCTCCTAACTTCACTTCCATTCTCGTATATGATATGTCGGAGAATGTGGTGAAACACCCTCCTGTTAACTCCTGCTGTCTACAGAGTTCCCAGAACAGTACGACGATTCTGCATTAGAAGGTTAGCTATCCATCTTCCTAGTTTCAAGTCTCCAGAGTCCAGACCAACGTTGTTTTCTTACCATGCATTTCTCTGAATTTGCACACATGCCAAAATATATAGTCACATGAATATTTGTGTTTTAAAACGGCACAATTATTTGCATTGCAATGTATTACGAAAAAAAGATAGAACTAAGGTTTCCTGGAAAGAGAATTATATAAATAAAACATAGAATTTCATTTTGAATCCAGTATTTACATAGACTCCCTTTCATGTATGTACAATCAAGTTTTTTGGTGGTTGTTTAGGAGTTGCAGCAAATGTAAAGTTATTGCTAAAACTAATCCATGATCATAAAGATGCATGCAAAAAGGGGCAAAACGATAGCCGTCGGATGCTAAGGGTGGCTGGGATGATGACTGTTCTTGACAATGTAAGAGACAGAATTCAGAAATGCCAATCATTCGGTAATAAAAGACCACTAGCTAAGTTAACGCGATGCAACACAGATATAAGGGCTAATCCCCCACGTGACAAAAAGGCTGGTGAAGGAATAGTTGAAGACGACAAAGCAAAGCTGAAGAAAGATCTGAATGCATGTTTGGTAGCAAGAAAGAGCCTCGAGGGTATGTGTTCAAGTATTGGAAAGGAAAAAGAGATTATGGCTGCAGAATTGGCTAGGAAAAAGATCTGATATACCTTTGTGTTGTCTACTTCTACTTGGGGGTGATGAGTATTGAATTCATAGTTAGGGGACAAAAGGGTAGTCTGTATGTCTTACGGTGCTAAATTGGTATTGATGGGCTAAGTGCATTGTCAAACACCGAGTGGTGCATTTTATAACTGATGTGTGGGTGACCAAGTGTATAGTAAAAATAATTTGATGAACTTTGTGATGAGAAAAAGAGGACTATTCACTTAACGGTCAGTTCCTCTCAGATGTTTAATACCGTATCTGAGATGAGTATGGTTTTAAGAATCCTAGTAGTATGCAGCAAATTGACTGGTAGCATTGACATAAAAATATCAAAATTTTGAAGTAGCAACATAGTTTTGGTTGGTATTGGTAGACGGTAGTACAGGACAACTACATCAGTCTACGTATTACTAACAATTTGAGGAAACATTTTAAGGATAAGGTTTCTTCCTTCATAGAATGAAACTTGATACCTTGAGTAGTCATTTGGGTACAACTGGTATCATGTGTATGAGGCAAGCAATTTGACTTGAAAACTAACATTGCTGGTGTTGTTTTCTAGGAGAAATCATCTCGCAAAACTAATGCGTCATTAACATAGATCAGAGAACTTAAAGAAATGCAAATTAGAAAGGAGAGTATGTACGTGTTGAAGTGAAAGAAGCCGAGCTAAAATTATATAACAGGAATACCGAATCGTATTAATGGTTACAAGGCTGATTCTTTCACTAAGGAGTACTGCGATTGGGAGAAATGGACATGAGAAGTTCCACAACAAGGTAGAAAAACACAATTTTCCGTGGTACATATCAGAAATTCAAGTCTTCGTGTATGGTACAAGGGAGTTTGTTTCTTACTGATGGTATATGCTAACAAATGGTCGTGGAGTACGTGAAGCTGGTTTTGTTCAAAGCTTATAATTTACATATGATACAAACGCAGAGAAATGGCCTGATTTTCATTTGATTGGTATGGTGGAATGGAATTGCCAGAATTGGTTTATAACAGCAATCAAATTGATTTGTTCGATAATTTCAGTTGTTATCAAACCTGAGCAGAGGAATTATATATAGTACTTGAACTGGTTCTAGATCAAATGCGCAATGTTTATAGGATATGAGTTTTCAGATTTAATTATGGAGATATCAAGGTAATGGAATGGAGTCAGACTCAGAGAGTAACACTGCTTATGCGACAGATAAAAATGAAGATGGCAGTACACTGGGAAGCCCCCGAAAGTTTCTAGCCCAAGTTGGAAGGAAATGAAGGACTCTAGCCCAAGTACAAACCATCAAGTCCCTTCAGATTGGTGGTTTGAAGATGTTTCCATACTTCGAATTGATCATTTTGTAAGAGTCATTAATGCAATCAAAGTAAAGGGGATGCGATTCGAACTGCTGGGCGCTTCACTAACACACTATGCACTCAAATGGCTCCCGGGGTTTATGAAAGATGGGTCAGGGGCAGTACTAGATGAAGGAAGTAATAGCAGCCATAGTAATAGTAGTGGTGGCAGTAGTTGGAAAGGGGGACTTCATATGATCGTGGCAGGAACGAAAGATGATCCACCACCCGTTCACACAAAAGATCAACGAATGATTGTTGAGAGCTTGATAAGTATAATTCCTCCACAAAAGGATAGTGTTTCCTGTAGTTTCCTTCTTCGTTTGTTGAAAATGGCTATTATGTTGAAAGTGGCTCCTGCTTTGGTTACTGAACTAGAGAAACGGGTTGGGATGCAATTTGAACAGGCTGCATTGTCTGATCTTCTTATACCGTCATACAGCAAAAGTGAGAGCAACTATGATGTAGATCTTGTTCAAACGCTTTTGGAACATTTCCTTGTTCAAGAATAAACAGAAAGTTCAAGCCCTGGTAGGCCGTCAATGTATGATGGGACTCAAAGAGGCAATAATCCAAATGCTAAAATGAGGGTTGCAAGGCTTGTTGACAGTTACCTTACCGAGGTTTCAAGAGACAGAAACCTATCGATGACAAAATTTCAGGTACTAGCTGAGGCTTTGCCAGAATCAGCGAGAACTTGTGATGATGGACTTTATCGAGCAATTGATTCCTATCTTAAGGTATTTCAAACTTACTCTTAACTAGTTTCTGAAGTTGGATAGGAATCACTTAAATATAGTACCTGAAATAGGACAACGTATGACTTCCATACCTTAATGCAGCTAAAGTATTAGACAGCATATATCAACATATAACATATTCATAGTATGATTATACTGTTGTCATAATTACAATGCCAAGAAACACTTCTCATCGATATCTCTATGTCACCTGACATCTAGAATGGTTGGAATCCCAATTAATTATTTACTATTTACATTTGTAAAATGATAGGCCCATCCAACACTCTCAGAGCATGAAAGGAAACGTTTATGCCGTGTGATGGATTGCCAGAAGCTATCTACTGACGCCTGTCTGCATGCTGCTCAAAATGAGCGTCTCCCACTTAGAGTTGTGGTGCAAGTGCTCTTCTCAGAGCAAGTTAAGATCAGCAATGCTATAGCCAATAACTCCCTCAAAGAAGCCGGAGATACTCAGTATCAACCAATTGTCTCAAACAGAAACACATTACTTGAAGCAACACCTCTGTCATTTCAAGAAGGATGGGCTACAGCTAAGAAGGACATTAACACTCTCAAGTTTGAACTTGAGACTGTCAAAACCAAGTATCTTGAGCTTCAAAGTGACATGGAAACATTACAGAGACAATTCGATAAACTGGTGAAGCCAAAGCATACATCAGCATGGACTAGTGGCTGGAAAAAGCTTAGCAAGATGACTAAGATGACAGAAAATCATGAAAGTGGGTCTCAGAATATTCCAAATGCAGAACAAACTAGAAAGACACCTAGAAGGTGGAGGAACTCCATTTCGTAAGACCATACATGCCCATTTGTGCTCTCTTACACTGATTTCCGTATGTTATCTTTGTATTTGGTTCTTTTTAAAATTACTTTTATTTCATCGCCTCTTTTCAGTTAAACAATATCAATGTTCCTGTTTTCCCTATTTTATTAGGCCATGTTTTTGTATTTTTGGTTAATGATTTCCTATTTGTAATTTCTTTCATAAATGAAGTGTTTTATATTGAAGGTGTAGCAGTATGTTGTAACATATACAAGATTTACAATTACACTACTACTTCTGGAAAAATTTTTACCGAACATCCTCAAACATCCTCAGTATGCTCCACTCGAAAGTAGTGTACTCAGAAAGAGTAGAAAGACAATTTAAGTGCAGATGACAGGCTTTTGGAAAAGATAATGTTTTATAGAATGATAAGTATCAAATTATAGAAGATACATGAAAAAAGGTAATCTATGAGTACTATGAATCTACCAAAATCTTACCGAACATGCTGTGGTATGATATGAGTTCAGATGGCCCTAACAAATAAGTCCAAGTCCTTAAGATACTATCATGCAATCCTACCTACAGATGTGTACTTCCATTCTACCACAATGAGTGGAAATGTATACAGTTCTCTTGAAGCTACAACCATTCAAGTATGTGGTTGCATAAGAAGCCACGATTTCTGATGATCTGGGACCGTAGTATGAACCATTGATGACAAGAAACAACCAAATCGGAAAGAAAGGAAAGGTCATAATCGCGATAAGACTTCAACATTCCAAGAGCAAGGCTTACTAAAGGACATTTATGGAAAGGAAAATAGTAACTGGGCCTTGTTCTAAAAACAGGGAATTCATCAATTGTATGTTGTACAAATGACCCGAGACACTTAGAGTACACGGAACAACTAACAACCAACACTTAGTATAGATTCGTATAAAAATCAAAGATTCGTACAGATTTATAGAGATTTATAGAGATTCGAAGAGATTCTTATTACCTTATTGAATAATTTGCCTCTTACTACTGATGTGGTTTCAGTTCTTCTCTTTTTGTGGGAGGTGATTGATGCTGATTTTGTTGTTTTTTTCCTCTTACCAGCAACACAGGTTTTCTTTTCTCATAGCTGCCTAGGAGTTTCAAAGTCACTGTCACTAAGGACAATGCATGACAAACTTTTCTCTACTTGCGGTAGAATTTTAGCTTCATTTTGATTTTTGGTGCTATTACTATCATCACTTTCAATATAGATATGATCAGCAGGCATATGTGTTTGTTTCAATCTTTGCTCACTACATATTCCATATTTTTTGCGAAGACTTGAAACGGTTCCTGATTCATATATGAAAACATTATAATACAATTAAAACATGTAGTACAACAACTGGAAAAGACATTATAAAGCTTTTCAGATTTTGTGAAGTTACCATCTACTTTTACAAGATATTTTCTCCTTTGACATGGATGAGAAAAATGAGTAGATTCTGTAGAAGATACCAAAATTTCTATCTCTACTTGCTTGTGAGAAGTACCTATATTCCAACAAAATAAGAATGCAAAATAATGAGAATGCAAATAAGTTGAAAATTCAATACAGATACTTACGAATCTACACAAAAGAAGCTCTATAACATAAAAGAAGCTCTATAACATAAACCCAAAACAAGCTCTCCCAACAATCAAATCAATCAGCTGCTCCATTACATACAAAAATCCAATTGTATACATACATACATACACATTCAATCAGGTATGTTGTTCCGCAATTACATTACTCTATCATCAATTCTCAACACAAATCACAAATACACAATTTCTAGGGTTAGGGTTTTATTTCAATCAGCTGCTTCAATTTCAAGTCTTAAAGTAGCTTGGCGTATAGATCAAAAACTAGACCAAGCAATTGAAAATGATAAACACTGGAGACTCTGCGCTCGTGTCGTAAAAGAAGTTTTAAATGAACCAGGACAAGTTATTCCGTTAAGATACTTAGAGAAACGTCGCGAAAGGATGAGATTACCTGTTAAGATTACTACATTTATGGATAGGAACCCTAGTTTGTTTGATTTGTATTTGGATAGAATTCGTAGATGAATTAAGAAACTAAAAATTTCATATGTACATTACACACATATGAGCAGTCAGAGATACATGAAAGCATACCTATTTGACCAATCACACAATCAGACGCCATTGTTGTAGAGCAGCTTTGCACAATCACATACTAAATGAAAATGAAAGGTTCAATTCACGCGTAGTTTTTATGTGTACTTGTATGTAATGCGAGTATATATTTTATACTCTGTTATACATATCGGTAGGTAGTAGGCATTTTGGGCCAGATTCTCGTGAACGGGTATTTTGGACCCACTAATAATAAAAATAGGTAAATGAGACCTTTGCCCCATTATTTTTAATTTGGTAGATAATAAAACATATTAAAAATTACTTTCCTTTTAGGTAGTTTTATTAATTATTTTTTTGAGTTGGATATTCATATTTATAGTAAGTCATAGATACAATTGAACTAATAAAATTAAGACAAGTAATAAAATTTAATAATAATAATAATTTAATTTCAAAATTCACAATTCATTCTATTATAGAAAAGAAAATTATGCATAATCGTAAGATTTGGGTAAGATTATGCAAGAAAAAAAAAAAGATACAAGGTTAACACCTGAAAATTAAGATTATTTTGGTCTAAAACAACTTTAGGGTTTGCATAAATTACTACCCTATATTTTTTTCGTAATCTCAAAATTTTTACCTGAACAAGCAAGCCCACCAATCATTATTAACAACAAAAAATATTGCATTATCAGTTTCTATCGTTGTTATGATTTTATAAAGAAAATGATGCTGTCAATCATAATTAAGTTCTTAAACCTATATATTTACAATTCTATCCCAATTTAATTTATTTAATTTTTATATTTTTTATTCATAATTTAGTTATCCATAATATAAAAATAGGCAATTTCATATAATATTTAACTTAACTAAAGTCTTTTCATTTCTAGTTAAATTTTTGTTAGTTACGACTTTCGAATGGTATATATATACTAAACTTAGAATACCATGATCCAGAAGTGAAGGCAACTTTGTTTAATATTAGTAGTCTTCTAACATGCAAGTATAATAATAAAATTTAAATAGCTAGGTTTCTTTCTCTTTTTAGCTTTAGGAATATTGTGTATATATTTAAATAAGTAAAAAATAGTCATAATGCTATTTTAATCCATCCTGACACCAAGCTACTTATGCTATTGAAAGGAAACACTAAAAAAATTGATTATTTTGGAGGTATAATTTTTCAAAAAAAAAAAAAAACTTATTCTGTATAAGGGCACATTTCAAATAATATTAGGGTCCAGCAATTAATAACAGTTTAAAATCTTTTAAATTGTTCTTAAAGCTTTTTTGAAACATGATGATATATCTGATTAAAATTTTAAATTAAATTAATATTGATTACAAAATTTGAATTTGTTTGGGACCACAAACTTGTTCGGACTTGCCCTGTACCAATAGTCAAGAATTAATAATGATATAAAGGAACGTAATTAACGAGTCAAAACCCATTCGATCTACCCACGGTATTGCTCTTAGCTAAGATTGTTTATTAGAGTATATTTTATTTATCATACAAGTCTTGATTCTCTGTTGCAAACCTGTATATACAGTCTGTCTCTCTCATTTTTTTATACTTTCTTTTTTAGGACGTTCCACCAATTCTTTACATTACTAAAAATAGTAACTTTTAACAATAAAATATATTATTATATCTACTACTTAACTCCAATTTTAACACTTTACACTATTACACTCACTACTTCACTTATTTTAACAATAAAATCACTATTACATCCACTACTTCATGTATTTTAACAATATCACACCCACTATCCTTGATCATCGTGCCCAAACCAAATATAAAGAATTGGCCGGGACGGAAGGAGTATTATCTTAAGTTCGAACAATGAAGACAGTAGATGGAAAGAAAATTAGAAATTGGACTAGCGTAATTTATTTTCTAATAATTTATTTAATCTGTGTAAGACTGTTTTCTAAGAACGAAAATGAAGCTAGAAATGTAAAACTGTGTTCATGTTCGTTTTCCAGATTTAAGTTTAAACCTGAAAGAGAAGGACAAGGAAGCAAGTTTATACAAGCTCAATTTTAAGTGATATTAACTTGTACATAATTTTGTTTTCGTAAGCAGTTTCGAGACTATTGCGTGATTTAAGTGATATATTGTTGGTGTTGGACAGATTAAATTTGTATAAAGTTTATGATTATATTTCGAAAGTTAAGAAGCGACGTAGCATGGAAGTGTAGAAAACCAATCACTAATTTTTAACAACATAAGTATTTAAGAACTCAGAAATTTATCTGATCAATTCTGAAATACAATCTTTAAATCTACAAGTGATGATTTTTGAACTCACAAGAAAATATTCTTTTACATTATAAAATTGTTTATATAAGAATACAAATCCTACAAAGAAAGAAAATAAATCCTAACTAAAATTAAATATTAAATGAAAGTAACGTGTTCATGCAATCTTTTTTTTTTCTATTTTTTTTTTGTCAACATGACCAAATTCAATATCTAATACTTTCAAGCGTAGCTAGCTAGTGTAATATTTTCCTGTTCATTGTAATAATCATATCGTTCTAGTTTTGCTTTCTGGCAATCCCGATTTGCGCGATCATTCCTCTTACATCAAAATGCTAATCATTAGAATTTTAACTTGGTTCAATATTTCAATTCATTGTTCAACATTAACTTGAAAAACGTTAAGATTGTTATTGAGTGCAATGGTGTTACATGAATGACGAAAGTAATTAACTTATTATGACAGTTTGAATAATCAAATTTAGTCCTTGTTATAGCCAAAATCCGGTTTGGGTATTTTCTAGATGGATTCGGGTCAAGTACAGGTTCAATTTGGGAATTTCTTGGATAAATTAGGGTTTTGGTAAGATGAAGAGGAAGTAGGACGCGCCCCCTCCTTACAAGGAGGGCGTACTCTCTGTAAAAGAAGACAATTAAAGAATCCATTATTGATTAGATTTTCGGGAATTATTGAAGAATTCCTTCCTAGGATATACCACGAGGGCGATGTCCGTTGCAGAAGGCCTCCAGGGGTTTGTCTGGATTTAAGAACCTTTCTTAAACACATGGGGCGTGTCCTAAGTTGGAAAGAGCGGTAGTTTTTGGCGTGTGCTTTGGAGCTCTGTTCCTGTGATCAATGGGTGCGCCCTTATTGGGGAATTTCGGGGTAATCCTACACTTTGCACCCAAAAGCTCTGGATCACCTGTCCTGCTATCTGGTGGGTGCTTCTTATTCGAGAGACAAGGATGCGCTCCACACTTAAAGTAAACCATGGATATACCTACGTCCTTGAAATCTAGAAATAGCTGGTAGCGAAAAGGACTAGTCCTCGACGGGGGAAATTTCCTTATTCGTGAAGTCTAGAGATCATGGATGGGCCTTTGGCCTTTGTGGTTAGGCCTCATAGTGGAACATTCCGGAAGCTAGATCGTCAATCCAAGCCCGTTTGGGTTTGTTGCTCTCCAAGAACTACGTTTGGCTTGATCCCCTATAAATACCGGGGTACGTAGGCCAATTCGGGGGTTGGAAGTTGAGAGCTCTGAGGCAACCACCACTAATCCTTATCAATCTCAGCCACCAATTACATACAACCACCATGCACAACCGCTTTTTTTGGCAAAGAACCACCATCGTAGATCTTGTTTCCGGTGACGTACCTCGAATTTTGTTGTTCCCAAATTCCTCCGTCAACAATTTGGCGCTAGAAGGAGGGGCCAATCAAGATCTGAATCTTAGGAGGAAAATATGCCTCACAATCAGGATGGAGGCTCCCATGAAGAAGATGGTTATTACTCTGAAGATCAAACCAATCATGATGAATATGTTCCAGAGGAAGTCCTTGCTGTTCAACAACCCCGTGGAACTCCGGTCGTTGGTGGACAACCGCCTATTCTAGTCAGCAACGCGGAGTTATTGGAACAGTTGTACGTTATGGGAACTACCATAAATAACTTTGGGGCAAGATTGGATTCTGTGGAGCAAGAACAAAAAAGTAGGAGAAAATCTCGGAGTATCCCACGAAATCATCGTCGAGCAGGGAAAGGTCCTCAAGTTGAAGAAAGCTCTCGAAGAGGTGAGGAAGTGCAGGACAGGAGGTTTCAGTTGGTAACTCCTCGAAGGTTTGATTACTCTGCTGAACATCCAAGTGAAGATGATGATCGTGAACGTAGAATGACGGATGTTCCAGGGAGAGCGCACCCTCACCCTCACCGTTCAGGGTGCACCCCAAGTGAGATTCAATGGGATGAAGAAAGGATGGCCAGGGAAAAGAAGGACTTTGCATGTCTGAAAGAACGCCTAAAAATAAGGCTTAATGATGACGATCTAAGGATGGTACTCCTTAAGCATCAGAAGAAAAAGAAGTACTTGGAATCAAGGCCCCGTGCTCCACAGCACGTACCCCCTGATAATAGGTCGCGGCCCCTTGCACATGAGCGAGCCCTTCCCCGGAGCGATGATCCACAACGCGCACCCCCTGATAACAGGTTGAGGCCTCTTGGATATGAACAAGCTCCTCCTCATGATATTCTAGAAGAATAAGTAGCCGTGATAACGGTGATTGAAGAATGGAGATATATCGAGGGAATGGGAAACCTTGTAACAATCAGGACGCACCCTCTAGTGGTAGATCACCTCGTATTTATCACGTTCCCTCAAGTACCTCTAGCGAAGTGAGGTCGAGGCCGCGCCCTCCCTCGAAAGGAAGGTCTCATGGAAACTCTCAGAGAAATCCACAACCTCGGGAAAATCCACAGCCTCAAGGAAATCCGCAGATCGAGGGAAATCCCCAGGATCAGAAGAATCAGACTCAAACCCATTGGATCTACCCACGGTATTGCTCTTAGTTTAAATTGTTTATTAGATTATAGTTTATTTATCATACAAGTCTTAATTCCCTACTGTAAACCTGTATTATCTTAAGTTCATACAATGAAGACGGTAGATGGAAAGAAAATTAGAAGTTGGAGTAGCGTAATTTATTTTCTAACAATTTATTTAATCTGTGTGAGACTGTTTTCTAAGAACCAAAATGAAGCTAGAAATGTAAAACTTTGTTCATGTTCGTTTTCCTGATTTAAGTTTAAATCTAAAAGAGAAGGACAAGGAAGCAAGTTTATACAAGCTCAATTTTAAGTGATATTAACTTGTACATAATTTTAATTTCGTAAGCAGTTTTGGGACTATTGTGTTATTTAGGTGATATATTGTTGGTGTTGGACAGATTAAATTTGTATAAAGTTTATGAATATATTTCGAAAGTTAATAAGCGACGCAGTATGGAAGTGTAGAAAACCAATCACTAATTTTTAACAACATAAGTATTTAAGAACTCGGGAATTCATCTGATCGATTCTGAAATACAATCTTTAAATCTACAAGTGATGATTTTTGAACTTACAAGAAAATATTCTGTTACATTATAAAATTGTTTATATAAGAATACGAATCCTACAAAGAAAGAAAATAAATCCTAACTAAAATTAAATATTAAATGAAAGTAACGTGCTCATGCAATCTTTTTTTTTTCTTTTTTTTTTTGTCAACATGACCAAATTCAATATCTAATACTTTCAAGCGTAGCTAGCTAGTGTAATATTTTCCTGTTCATTGTTATAATCATAACTTTGTTCTAGTTTTGCTTTCTGGCAATCCCGATTTGCGCGATCATTCCTTTAGATCAAAAAGCTAATCATTAGAATTTGAACTTGGTTCAATATTTCAATTCGTTGTTCAATATTAACTTGAAAAATGTTAAGATTGTTATTGAGTGCAATGGTGTTACATGGAGGATGAAAGTAATTAACTTATTATTACGGTTTGAATAATCGAATTTAGTCCTTGTTATAGCCAAAATCCGATTTGGGTATGATAGGTCCCGTATATGGGTTATGATAAGCTAGAAGGGGGGGTTGAATAGCTTATCACCTTTTTAAAATTTAGAGATTGGCTTTTTCAAAGTTTCTTTCCTCTTTTAAAATTTGTTACTTGTCAACAAGTAAATCGAGTGTGGAAAATAAAAAGGAAAGAAATAACACGATCGATTTTAGCCTGGTTCGCGATGGCGCAACCCCTAATGGATCCGCTCACCCCTACGTCCAGTCCCCGAGCTCCTCCCTGGACTCGAGATTTCTTCCACTATAAAGAAACTCCTTTATAGTAGGCGGAGAAGCCTTTACAACTCCTAAACCACTATCTATTTATCTTGGAGCGATACACACACGTATCCTCCTCACAACAAATAGCAAATACCCACTACAAGAATTATCTTGGAGCGTAACTCCCCGTTACCTCCTAAAATACTTTGTAGTAACCCTTTACAAGACTATGTACTTCTACAACTTTGCCGGTCTTGGATCTTAGGTCTTAGGTCTTGGGTCTTCCCTTTTCTTCACGGTGCGAAGGCTACTAACTTCCCGTTAGTACGCCTAAGACTTGGGTCTTAGAACAAGAGTCACCTCACTTCACCTCACTGCAAAGATTAGAATACAAGTCTAACAACAAACAATATATTAGATAGATATAAATACGTGCAAACTAGTATGTTACGGTACTAGTCACGGGGACGCTATTACGCGTTAAAATAATTTATTCGTTATTAGTTAAAGTCGAGCTCTTCACAACGCCAATCGGAATAGCAACGTACTTTAGTGGTGTGTGCAAGTGGTGATTAATTTATACAAGTATATGTTCAACTCGCAAGTGCGAGGACCAAAAATAAAAACTCAACTCGCAAGAGCGAGGACCAATTATACTACACACACAAACAATTAAACACAACTCACACGTGCGAAAAAGTAACTCGCTTATCTATAGGATAAAATGAGGGCCGCTTATTATGCGTTAAAATTTTACACACTCACACAAGCAAGAATATAAACAACACAAACAAGCAAGCAAGCAAGCAAGAAGATGTACAAATATGTACATAAAATATTCGGCCGAATATTTTTAACCAAAAGGGCCGAATAAAATAAATCTGTTTTAAAAACAAATTCAAGTGGTCTTGCTCTTTTAAGTCCCTTTAAATATTTTTGAGCTCAAGTTAAAGATTAGGACTTGGTTGAGCAAAGATAAGGAGGCTAATACTTTTGGTTACTAAAAGAATCAAGTTTATACCACTTAAAGTAAAACAAGACTATAACTTTGTAAACCAAACCAAAAGATAGCAAAGTGGCCTTTTACACCCAAAATGGGTTTATCAAAGGACTTGGGGGAAGCTTAGGATAATCTTTTAAATGCTTCCAAGAACTTACAAGTTGCTAAAATATACACTAAACGAATCAACTTCAAGAACAAGTGTATAAAAGAGCAAAATGCAAGATTAAGTGAATATAAGTTCATATATGCAAAAATCAACCAAGCAAGCACAATATATCAACTATATATTCGACTATATATATAAATATATATATATAACAATATGAACCAACTTATAACCCTTGAGATCTAGAGAGAAAACAAGAGAAAAAGCTAGTAAAGAAGCTTAAAACACACAAAACACTCGCAGGAAAAGTCACCAGAATTTGGCCGGAATTTGAGGTTCAAGGGAGACTTTTCTTGGGCTCAAAAGGTCACTTACAACCTGCCTAAACAAGGCTTGGAAGGTGGGAAAACAAGGGTTACCAAAGGTGTGTGAAGGAGAGCAAGTTTGGATGAAGAAAATAAGCCAAAATGATGAAATATCAAGGTGTAAAAATGGCTAAACCCAAAGCTACGTTTTTGGCTTTCAAAGTGTAGCAAGGAGAGTGTTTGGGAAGTTTTTTCTTCAGCATATAATTGGCTCTCTAAGCTTGGAAAAAGAATGAGGGGTGAAGGGCTTTTTATAGCAAAAAAATAAGCATTTTAGCATTATTTTAAATGATTTATGGCACATGTTGTAAAGGAAAGTGGGAGGAATATTACTAGAGCTCTACCAGCTATATAACAATTCAAATATGCCTAGGAAAGAGTGCCCACACGTTTTTACCATTTATAGAATGCATAAAACTCGATTATAATGCAAAACGCGTGTACCAACGAGACAAAACGGGTTTAATCATGATAAATCGAAAAATCATTGAAAAATTATGAAATTTTGGGAATCCCCTAGAAATATGCCCAGAAGATTATGGTCAAAATTTCACCTTGAAATGAGTTGACCTTCTATGACTTTTAAGTGACCAATAAATCAATTACGTATCGATTTAAGGGGTCCCGGAAAAAAGTCATCCCAAAATTACGAAACTTATTCTAAAATGTCCTATGTAGCAACTAAGGACATATCCAAAGTTTCAAGTCAAAAAGATATACGGAAGTATGTTCACGAATTTTTCGAATGTTAAAACGGCCTTTCGGAGCAACCGAAAAATTCATTTGTCTTTACTGACAACTTAGACAAACGTTTTGACTTGAAAAATATTCAAACATAATATTCCTTATGAAATAATGACTATGAGGTCTAAGGAGAATTTAAGTTTGAAATAAAAGGATTTTATCCGGATAAATAAGGAATTTCGGGTATTTTGGAATACAATCTGTTTTTGGTCTTTTGGCATGGTTTTTGGCAAGGCAAATTGATTATAAATATTGAACAAATATATCAAGAGTATTTGAGAGTAAAACATTTAAGAGTAACATGCTTTTAAATAAATCGAACAGTTTGACTTGTAAAAGCAGTGTTAGGAAATTCTTGATTTTTGTGCCTTTAGCCGAATGCCTATTTTCTTTTGACATAAATAACCTAGAATATAAAATACCATCAACTTGATATTTTTATCCTAAGACAATGTCTAAAATGTGTCGGAAAACATCTTTGGGATGGGTTTGACCATTTTGACTTGATACCGGAAAATGTCTCCGGGGGAGGATTCTATGTGGTAATTTCACTTTTATTTTGACAAATTCCAAAACCTAAAGGAGCGAAAGCTATGACTCTGTCAATATTCCCCTTTTTGGTATTTGTCAAAACTTATCATGAAAATTAAATATGTGTGTGCGAACTACTTCCCCTAAGTGTATGCATGGTACAAAATAAAAATTTGGGATCACTTCCCCTAAATATATGCACACCATCATACACAAGCATATAAGCACACAATCATCATTTAAGCACATAAGAGTTTTGAGTTAGAATTTTACCCCATGTGATAAGTGTCGGTACTTATGACAAAATTCCGTCTTCTCTTTTCTGCAAAAACAAGGTTAGCACAAGCATATAGTAATTTTCATTTTATATTCCCGTAGAATATTCTCTTCCCCTTTTTGACATAATGCCAAAAAGTGAAATTCATATTGAGGGAGGGAACAAGGGAAGAGGATTTAGGTCATAAAATCCTAATTATTACAAGAATTTCCACCAACTCCTTATTTCTCCGAACCAGTCGATCTTCCCAAATCTTCACATGTGGGACTGGTTTTAAATAAATTACATATTTTGAAGACCTAGTCTAGAAATACATAATTAATCTCCCATTTTTACAAGATAATTAAGAAATACAACTTGTTGAGTTCATCTCGTAAAACGGTGTATCCATCATTCCGTATTGATAGGTCCAGTAAAATACTTCCATTTGTGAGTGTGGACCTTGGAATGGATATATTTAATCTTTAAAAGATCAAAATTTTCTGCAGATAATATTCATATTGTTAGAAAGATTTTTCAAATATACTTGTAACAATTGAATTTAAAAGAGTTTGAACAAGATTTCGAAATTATGAGATATGAGTTTTGAATTTTTGAGCCAAAATTCGAATCTTGAGCAATATTCAAAAACTTCTTATGCCTCATTCCATATATTTCTGTAAAATTTTACTCGAAATCATTAGAAAATGTAATCGTGATATTCAGAATTAAATCCCAGTTAACAGCATGAATCATGGTCTAGATATCATCAAATTAAAAGTTGCAACTTAAATTCCTATTTAGATAACTAAACATTTTAAGAATCTAAGAGCATGCAGATTAAAAATAACCGAATGTATAGTCTTACAAACTGTACAAAAATCCTCAACCTCGAATGTATAGTTTTACAACCATACAAAAACCTGCATCACATGTTAAAGTAGTTCTACTAGAGAGAACACTACAAAGTTGAATTCGAATTGCACAGTGTAAAGAAAAAAATAAGTCATCTAGCTGCAAATTTGTCCAAGCTAGTTGAGAGAAGTAGAGATCTTTCTTTATCCTGCAAATAGAAATCCAAGTTAGAGGCAAGATTTTCAAAACATCAAAGGAATCATTACATGTGACTTAAATATGCAGTTTGTGTAGGGAAGGGAAGGACTGAGCTCATGATTCACATCATTGCTCTCTACAAGGCAAACTGTTAGAACTCCATATACAGATAGAATAGATTATAAAGTACATAGAGTTAGAAAGTGCAAACAGTGCTTCAATGCAATGGAGAACCAAATCAGACAAGGCTCAAATCCAAGGCAAAATCCAAGCACCAAAACTGCAAACACCACTAATGACACAAAAGGCTAAGGTCAAGTGCATAATTGATCTTATCTTAAGATAAGTGATTTATAGTGGTCATATATGCAAAAGGACTTCATTTAAGAAGTTTTAGCAAATATCTGGCTATCAGCTGAGTGATATATGATAATATCATGGCTTAATCATGTCAGTGAAGTTTTGTTTATCAACATCATTTAGCCACCCCTGTTTCAAGAGGGGACTTGCAAAACAGATAACCAAAAAGAAACAGTTAGTATTTATCATGAAGATATTAAAGTGGCTATCAGTCTAATAGATTAATCAGAGAGAAGTCATAGTGATTGTGGTGAATTCTGACATCCCTTAGCCATCCCAAGAGGGGGAGTACCTGCAAAATAAATGAAGAAAAACCATATTAGTAGGGTTTCTTTTGCAAGTATTTAAAGCCATAAGCAGTCTCATCTTGCTCAAATTATTGAGTCATGAGACTGGCATCATTTGGCATCTCACCCCATTCCTTAGGATATCACAAATTAAGCCAAAGAGATATAAACCATCTCAAATAGTCTGCAAGGGTTAGACAAAGTACAAAAATGCATGTAGTCTAAATGTGACTGGTTCATCCTGGGTTCAGATCAAGGATTCTCTAAGGGAATCCAGGCAGCCCATGGAATCAGCAGTATAGTGAGGTCCAAGTGTCCTAAGTATGAAATGATATAGATCTAAATAGATAGTACTTAAGCAAAATGAAGTCAGACTAAAATAGAAGTACTACATTCATCATTCAACAACCAAGGTACAAAAGTCCTAGCATCACAACTGCAACCATTTTGGTAATGGCACCCATAACAACACAAAGAAGACTACATATATAATGAGCTTGATAAGATAGGCACTTAACAGGTAGTGCTAATATAACAAAAGCTATCAAGCATACAACACACATAAACTAGTCAATAGTTTCCATAGTATCTGATTTCATAACATCATCAAACATGGCATCACAATACATAATAGGGTTTCCAGCAGTATCTTCTTTTCCAACATCACACTCTTCTGCATCAACTTCCACAATTTCAGTATCAATGGGCTCAATGACAACAGTGGGAGGCTGTTTAGTAGGAGTGTTCATGTTGATTTGGAACTGAACCAACCAAGACAGGTTATTTTCCACAACAGACACCCTTTGCATAACAGAGCTCAACACTGACATCACTATGTCCACTTTCTCAAGTAACTGGGTGAACCTTCCATTCAAAGCAATGAACTCGTTTTCCAAGTAACTTGGTCTCAAGTTCTTCACATTGAGTAGAGAGTTTCACAAAAGCATTGAAAGAAGCAAGCAATTGAGCAGAGTTATCAGAAGCAGAGACAGGTGGATTCATAGGAGGATTCATAGCAGCATTCACATTAGGCACAACAACAATGTTTTCAACAGGTAAAGCAACAGGAACAGCAGTAGGCATATCAGCATTCACATTCACAGGCACATCATCATTCAAAGAAGCAAAAGGTAAAGTGATTCTAGTAGACCTATCTGAGACAGTATTGGACACATGGAAGAAAGGAGGCATGTTGGTATCAAACTTAAAGTGTTCAAAGACCTGAGTTAGCAATAAACCATAAGGCATATACCCACTTTTTGTTGTAGAAATCATTTTTGAAATGATCATGTAAGCAAGACTGAAGTCCACCTTTTGACTCACAATCTTGTACATGAGTTTTAGTTCAACAAAAGACATAAGTTTTCCAGAATTTTGAGAAGGAAAATAGTTTGCTCGAATGATTTGAGCTAAAGTTTGATACATTGGGGTAAAATGCTCATAGTTAATGCCATTTGCAGATTCAAACACATAAGCAGGAACATCATAACCACAAAACACAGACAAGTAAAGCCTTTTCTCCTCAGAGTTGAAGACAAAAGTCTTAGAAATGTCTATAGGTCTCATAGCCATAGCAGAAGAGTGAATCTTGAGTGCCCTGCCTAACACAATGTGATCAACGAGAATAGGACTCCCATTGACTACAGAGGTTATGTAGATAACTCCATTCACCCCACTCCCAACTCCAATATTACAATAAAACTTAGCAACAAAGTTTGGTAAGACTCTTCTAGTAGGAAAAGATATGAGGGTATCCCACTTAGCATGTTGAAATTTAGCAAGCAAGTCAGACTCTCTGGACAACTGAATCAAACAACCAGGTAACATTTTGGACTTAGCAAACCTGTTCTGTGCAGAGGTGGAGATAAACATGGGTGCTGAGAGTTTGAGCTTCTTTTTGTTATTTTTAGTGCTATCAGAAGTGCTAAACAGGTTAAGTGTAGTGTCAACTGGTGTAGAAGACATGTTGTATGAAAGCAAGTACTTATAGCAAGAAAAAAAAGAGGGGAAATAATTACATGGAGCATGCAAAAATACAGCAGAGAAATACACTCTTAAATAGCCATAAACACACAGATTTTCAAGTACATGAACAGTAAAGAACAGAAGACCACAGTACTAAACAGTACACAGGTAAACTGACAAAGGACAAAGCACAGTACAGACACAGTGTACAAAACTGAGCAAAAGTACTAAAGCAAGTCAGGGTACAGGCCAAAAGCTGCAATTTGGATTTATCTAACAAGGTCAGCCACCAAACCACAACAGATAGTACACATATGCCACATTCCATACCTCAAAATAGTAACCACATTTAATGCAAAGTAAGAGAGCTGAGCAACTAAGGCAAGATATTTGTTCAAACAAATATAGTTTAAACAAAGAAGGTCATATCAAGCTGCTAAAAACATATAAGCAATGTACCATAAATCTTTCCAAAGATATGATCAATATACAGATCAGGATTTATACATGTAAAGATATATGAATCATCGTTACAAAATGTATAAGGCCAACTAGAAGCAAACCGAGAATGACTAGACATACATGTAATTCCCATATATACATATAGCAAGAGTGAACTAAACACTGAACTAGTAGTTGAATCACTGGATCAGGTACAAGATAATCATGATACTACAAGTAATACCATGCTCATGCAGATTACTCAAGCAAATCCACACAAATAAGCAAGTAACCATACTCAAATAAACCATGACTGGATAAGTAATAATTTAAGTAATGTACTCGGGCACACAAATAAGACAAGCATACAAGCTATATTCTACTCAATAGAATACAATGCACGAAGAGAGTTCCACATCTCTCAACCATACACCATAAGTGACAGATATACCAAGTAACTCCACACTCAAACCAATGCCACTCAATATTCATTTTAAGATTTAATCAAGCAAGTAGAGATACACACAGCAGGGCAATGTTCTAAGCACATTATGCAAGTATGACTAAGTGGAATATCAAGCCAATACAGTAATCAAGCATACATCCACCGAATGATAAATAAAATGTAATAATATCATTATTCATACTTAGCACAGAATCAACATTTAACCAAGTTCATCATCTTATACATACTACTCATATCAAGCTTGGTATTTAGACTTAAACAATCATGTAACTGCATTCATAGTCTCAAATACATAACTAATGGTCACATAATTCAATTAAGTAGTAAGATACAAAGGTTAAGAAAGAATGCACCTTGACTGTGGTGGTAATACACACAGTTTAATAACCAAACACGCATACAATGTACAAACAGTAAAGCATACGCAATAATCCAAGTAAACTACCGAGTTCAACCGCCTGACTCACTGAGTTCCGGTGAGTCGCCACCGAGTCAAGTAAGAAAATAGTTAGTATTAATAGATAATCACTTACTCTGCCTACAAAACACAGACATTAGATCAAATAGATCATAAAATTAGCGAATTGAATCAAAAAATCACAATTAGGGTTTAGAGAATTTAATCTCCAACCAAGGGGCTTTTGATATATAATGATTAAGACATCATAATCAACAAGAATCTGATGAGAATCGATCGAAAAATCGATGAATTCATCTTGAATTGAAAGAGGCGATTCTAGGGTTTTGAGAATCGCTAATCTGGGACTAGAATGAGTGAAATAAGAAACAAGATAGACGGCTGGTGAACACGAATATGGTCTCATATTTAGTAAAAGAACAAAGATGAGGCCAGAGAATTGAAATAGCCGGTTGAGAGGCGAGAGAGAAAAAGAGGCGTAAGAGAGATTGATACAGTAGGGTTAGGAATTAGGAGAATGAAAATATAAATATTTTCGAAGTGAACGGCTTAGATGAAACCAAGAATTGAACCAATGGCCCTGATTTACCCTGCATGAATCAAATTTTGTGAAAATAAAACTGATTTTTGCAAATCAATTTTACTTAGATAAATTACATCTTATTTTTATAAAATAAATCATTAAAAATAGATGAAAAGTCATAAAAATTCCACAAAAAATTTTAGAGTGATTAGAAAAATGAGATTCAAAAAATTTTAAAATTTAAAACTCAATTTTAAATACATTTTAGTTAGTTTCCATCTTTTTGCCCGAGTTTTGAAACATTATGTATTTCAAGGCCATGCAAAACTGAAACTAAATAAAATTTATTTTTATTTTATTTGAAATTTTTCAACATGGTTTTTAGCCAAGACATAAAAATTAATTCTATAATGTCTATTTTTAATCAAATTTATTGTAGAGAAATCTGAATTTTCGAGTACCGAAGTTCTCTAGAAAATCCGCTCACACAATACGCTTGATTGTTTTAACTAGAAAAATCAAATGATGTGTATTTCAAATAAAATCTTGAATTAAATATAGAAATCAACTATATTTAATTATTGTGGGCATTCTAACATTCCTAAAAGCAACCTTAATTTAGCGAATCTTTCGGAATGCAATGCCTTCGTGAATATGTCGGCGACATTATTTTCCGTATCAATGTGCACCATTGATATATCACCTTTGTTGACATGATCGCGTAAGAAGTGATGACGTATATCTATATGTTTAGTACGAGAGTGATATACCGGATTTTTGCTTAAATCAATCGCACTCGTATTATCGCACAATATAGATATAACATCAAATTTAATCATATAGTCGGCTAATGTTTGCTTCATCCATAAAATTTGAGCACAACATTTTGCCGCCGCTATATATACGGCTTCCGCGGTAGATAATGAAACCGAGTTTTGTTTCTTCGAAAACCAAGAAACTAAACATCCACCGAGGAATTGACAAGTACCACTTGTGCATTTTCTATTAATCCGAGTCGGAAAAGCACATTAAGTCGAATTGTAATCCTTTCGGATACCAAAGACCAAGTTCCGTGGTCCCTTTAAGATATCTAAATATCCGTTTAACCGTGGATAAGTGAGATTCTTTAGGTGCCACTTGAAATCGAGCAAATTTGCAAACGCTATATTGAATATCCGGTCTACTTGCGGTGATATAAAGTAAACTTCCAATCATACCACGATATTTCTTTATATCAACCGAATTTCCAGTAGCATCCGCAACTAATTTCTCCGAGGGAGACATAGGAGTACTAAGGGGTTTAGCATTTTCCATCTCAAATTTCTTAAGCATTTCTTTGCAATATTTCATTGGAGATATATGAATGCCTTCGTTAGATTGCTTAATTTGCAAACCTAAGAAGAAATTTAGTTCTGCCATCATGCTCATTTCGAATTCTTGACTCATAATTTCCGAGAATTCGTTACATAGTGATTCTTTAGTTGAACCAAAGATAATATCATCTACTTAAATTTGAACGAGCAAGATATCATCACTTCATACTTCGTAAATAGAGTAGTATCGGCAATTCCCATTTTAAAACCACTAGCAACTAGGAATTTTTTAACCGCTCATACGAAGCTCTAGGAGCTTGCTTTAGTCCGTATAAGGCTTTATAAAGTTTATACACATATTCCGGATGTTCTAAATCTTCAAATCCCGGTGGTTGTCTTTCATACAATTCTTCTTCTAAGACACCATATAGGAAAGTCGATTTAACATCCATTTGATAGACTTTGAATCCCTTATGACAAGCGAAAGCCAAGAACATTGGAATTGCTTCGAGTCTAGCTACGGGAGCATAAGTTTCATCGTAGTCTATTCCTTTCATTTGTGTATAACCTTGAGCTACTAGTCTTGCTTTATTCCTTACCACAGTTCCACTTTTATCCAACTTAATACGAAAGACCCACTTAGTTCCAATAGTCAATTTTAAGTGATATTAACTTGTACATAATTTTGTTTTCGTAAGCAGTTTCGAGACTATTGCGTGATTTAAGTGATATATTGTTGGTGTTGGACAGATTAAATTTGTATAAAGTTTATGATTATATTTCGAAAGTTAAGAAGCGACGTAGCATGGAAGTGTAGAAAACCAATCACTAATTTTTAACAACATAAGTATTTAAGAACTCAGAAATTTATCTGATCAATTCTGAAATACAATCTTTAAATTTACAAGTGATGATTTTTGAACTCACAAGAAAATATTCTTTTACATTATAAAATTGTTTATATAAGAATACAAATCCTACAAAGAAAGAAAATAAATCCTAACTAAAATTAAATATTAAATGAAAGTAACGTGTTCATGCAATCTTTTTTTTTCTATTTTTTTTTTGTCAACATGACCAAATTCAATATCTAATACTTTCAAGCGTAGCTAGCTAGTGTAATATTTTCCTGTTCATTGTAATAATCATATCGTTCTAGTTTTGCTTTCTGGCAATCCCGATTTGCGCGATCATTCCTCTTACATCAAAATGCTAATCATTAGAATTTTAACTTGGTTCAATATTTCAATTCATTGTTCAACATTAACTTGAAAAACGTTAAGATTGTTATTGAGTGCAATGGTGTTACATGAATAACGAAAGTAATTAACTTATTATGACAGTTTGAATAATCAAATTTAGTCCTTGTTATAGCCAAAATCCGGTTTGGGTATTTTCTAGATGGATTCGGGTCAAGTACAGGTTCAATTTGGGAATTTCTTGGATAAATTAGGGTTTTGGTAAGATGAAGAGGAAGTAGGACGCGCCCCCTCCTTACAAGGAGGGCGTACTCTCTGTAAAAGAAGACAATTAAAGAATCCATTATTGATTAGATTTTCGGGAATTATTGAAGAATTCCTTCCTAGGATATACCACGAGGGCGATTTCCGTTGCAGAAGGCCTCCAGGGGTTTGTCTGGATTTAAGAACCTTTCTTAAACACATGGGGCGTGTCCTAAGTTGGAAAGAGCGGTAGTTTTTGGCGTGTGCTTTGGAGCTCTGTTCCTGTGATCAATGGGTGCGCCCTTATTGGGGAATTTCGGGGTAATCCTACACTTTGCACCCAAAAGCTCTGGATCACCTGTCCTGCTATCTGGTGGGTGCTTCTTATTCGAGAGACAAGGATGCGCTCCACACTTAAAGTAAACCATGGATATACCTACGTCCTTGAAATCTAGAAATAGCTGGTAGCGAAAAGGACTAGTCCTCGACGGGGGAAGTTTCCTTATTCGTGAAGTCTAGAGATCATGGATGGGCCTTTGGCCTTTGTGGTTAGGCCTCATAGTGGAACATTCCGGAAGCTAGATCGTCAATCCAAGCCCGTTTGGGTTTGTTGCTCTCCAAGAACTACGTTTGGCTTGATCCCCTATAAATACCGGGGTACGTAGGCCAATTCGGGGGTTGGAAGTTGAGAGCTCTGAGGCAACCACCACTAACCCTTATCAATCTCAGCCACCAATTGCATACAACCACCATGCACAACCGCTTTTTTTGGCAAAGAACCACCATCGTAGATCTTGTTTCCGGTGACGTACCTCGAATTTTGTTGTTCCCAAATTCCTCCGTCAACAATTTGGCGCTAGAAGGAGGGGCCAATCAAGATCTGAATCTTAGGAGGAAAATATGCCTCACAATCAGGATGGAGGCTCCCATGAAGAAGATGGTTATTACTCTGAAGATCAAACCAATCATGATGAATATGTTCCAGAGGAAGTCCTTGCTGTTCAACAACCCCGTGGAACTCCGGTCGTTGGTGGACAACCGCCTATTCTAGTCAGCAACGCGGAGTTATTGGAACAGTTGTACGTTATGGGAACTACCATAAATAACTTTGGGGCAAGATTGGATTCTGTGGAGCAAGAACAAAAAAGTAGGAGAAAATCTCGGAGTATCCCACGAAATCATCGTCGAGCAGGGAAAGGTCCTCAAGTTGAAGAAAGCTCTCGAAGAGGTGAGGAAGTGCAGGACAGGAGGTTTCAGTTGGTAACTCCTCGAAGGTTAGATTACTCTGCTGAACATCCAAGTGAAGATGATGATCGTGAACGTAGAATGATGGATGTTCCAGGGAGAGCGCACCTTCACCCTCACCGTTCAGGGTGCACCCCAAGTGAGATTCAATGGGATGAAGAAAGGATGGCCAGGGAAAAGAAGGACTTTGCAAGTCTGAAAGAACGCCTAAAAATAAGGCTTAATGATGACGATCTAAGGATGGTACTCCTTAAGCATCAGAAGAAAAAGAAGTACTTGGAATCAAGGCCCCGTGCTCCACAGCACGTACCCCCTGATAATAGGTCGCGGCCCCTTGCACATGAGCGAGCCCTTCCCCGGAGCGATGATCCACAACGCGCACCCCCTGATAACAGGTTGAGGCCTCTTGGATATGAACAAGCTCCTCCTCATGATATTCTAGAAGAATAAGTAGCCGTGATAACGGTGATAGAAGAATGGAGATATATCGAGGGAATGGGAAACCTTGTAACAATCAGGACGCACCCTCTAGTGGTAGATCACCTCGTATTTATCACGTTCCCTCAAGTACCTCTAGCGAAGTGAGGTCGAGGCCGCGCCCTCCCTCGAAAGGAAGGTCTCATGGAAACTCTCAGAGAAATCCACAACCTCGGGAAAATCCACAGCCTCAAGGAAATCCGCAGATCGAGGGAAATCCCCAGGGTCAGCAGAATCAGACTCAAACCCATTCGATCTACCCACGGTATTGCTCTAAGTTTAAATTGTTTATTAGATTATAGTTTATTTATCATACAAGTCTTAATTCCCTACTGTAAACCTGTATTATCTTAAGTTCATACAATGAAGACGGTAGATGGAAAGAAAATTAGAAGTTGGAGTAGCGTAATTTATTTTCTAACAATTTATTTAATCTGTGTGAGACTGTTTTCTAAGAACCAAAATGAAGCTAGAAATGTAAAACTTTGTTCATGTTCGTTTTCCTGATTTAAGTTTAAATCTAAAAGAGAAGGACAAGGAAGCAAGTTTATACAAGCTCAATTTTAAGTGATATTAACTTGTACATAATTTTAATTTCGTAAGCAGTTTTGGGACTATTGTGTTATTTAGGTGATATATTGTTGGTGTTGGACAGATTAAATTTGTATAAAGTTTATGAATATATTTCGAAAGTTAATAAGCGACGCAGTATGGAAGTGTAGAAAACCAATCACTAATTTTTAACAACATAAGTATTTAAGAACTCGGGAATTCATCTGATCGATTCTGAAATACAATCTTTAAATCTACAAGTGATGATTTTTGAACTTACAAGAAAATATTCTGTTACATTATAAAATTGTTTATATAAGAATACGAATCCTACAAAGAAAGAAAATAAATCCTAACTAAAATTAAATATTAAATGAAAGTAACGTGCTCATGCAATCTTTTTTTTTTCTTTTTTTTTGTCAACATGACCAAATTCAATATCTAATACTTTCAAGCGTAGCTAGCTAGTGTAATATTTTCCTGTTCATTGTTATAATCATAACTTTGTTCTAGTTTTGCTTTCTGGCAATCCCGATTTGCGCGATCATTCCTTTAGATCAAAAAGCTAATCATTAGAATTTGAACTTGGTTCAATATTTCAATTCGTTGTTCAATATTAACTTGAAAAATGTTAAGATTGTTATTGAGTGCAATGGTGTTACATGGAGGATGAAAGTAATTAACTTATTATGACGGTTTGAATAATCGAATTTAGTCCTTGTTATAGCCAAAATCCGATTTGGGTATGATAGGTCCCGTATATGGGTTATGATAAGCTAGAAGGGGGGGTTGAATAGCTTATCACCTTTTTAAAATTTAGAGATTGGCTTTTTCAAAGTTTCTTTCCTCTTTTAAAATTTGTTACTTGTCAACAAGTAAATCGAGTGTGGAAAATAAAAAGGAAAGAAATAACACGATCGATTTTAGCCTGGTTCGCGATGGCGCAACCCCTAATGGATCCGCTCACCCCTACGTCCAGTCCCCGAGCTCCTCCCTGGACTCGAGATTTCTTCCACTATAAAGAAACTCCTTTATAGTAGGCGGAGAAGCCTTTACAACTCCTAAACCACTATCTATTTATCTTGGAGCGATACACACACGTATCCTCCTCACAACAAATAGCAAATACCCACTACAAGAATTATCTTGGAGCGTAACTCCCCGTTACCTCCTAAAATACTTTGTAGTAACCCTTTACAAGACTATGTACTTCTACAACTTTGCCGGTCTTGGATCTTAGGTCTTAGGTCTTGGGTCTTCCCTTTTCTTCACGGTGCGAAGGCTACTAACTTCCCGTTAGTACGCCTAAGACTTGGGTCTTAGAACAAGAGTCACCTCACTTCACCTCACTGCAAAGATTAGAATACAAGTCTAACAACAAACAATATATTAGATAGATATAAATACGTGCAAACTAGTATGTTACGGTACTAGTCACGGGGACGCTATTACGCGTTAAAATAATTTATTCGTTATTAGTTAAAGTCGAGCTCTTCACGACGCCAATCGGAATAGCAACGTACTTTAGTGGTGTGTGCAAGTGGTGATTAATTTATACAAGTATATGTTCAACTCGCAAGTGCGAGGACCAAAAATAAAAACTCAACTCGCAAGAGCGAGGACCAATTATACTACACACACAAACAATTAAACACAACTCACACGTGCGAAAAAGTAACTCGCTTATCTATAGGATAAAATGAGGGCCGCTTATTATGCGTTAAAATTTTACACACTCACACAAGCAAGAATATAAACAACACAAGCAAGCAAGCAAGCAAGAAGATGTACAAATATGTACATAAAATATTCGGCCGAATATTTTTAACCAAAAGGGCCGAATAAAATAAATCTGTTTTAAAAACAAATTCAAGTGGTCTTGCTCTTTTAAGTCCCTTTAAATATTTTTGAGCTCAAGTTAAAGATTAGGACTTGGTTGAGCAAAGATAAGGAGGCTAATACTTTTGGTTACTAAAAGAATCAAGTTTATACCACTTAAAGTAAAACAAGACTATAACTTTGTAAACCAAACCAAAAGATAGCAAAGTGGCCTTTTACACCCAAAATGGGTTTATCAAAGGACTTGGGGGAAGCTTAGGATAATCTTTTAAATGCTTCCAAGAACTTACAAGTTGCTAAAATATACACTAAACGAATCAACTTCAAGAACAAGTGTATAAAAGAGCAAAATGCAAGATTAAGTGAATATAAGTTCATATATGCAAAAATCAACCAAGCAAGCACAATATATCAACTATATATTCGACTATATATATAAATATATATATAACAATATGAACCAACTTATAACCCTTGAGATCTAGAGAGAAAACAAGAGAAAAAGCTAGTAAAGAAGCTTAAAACACACAAAACACTCGCAGGAAAAGTCACCAGAATTTGGCCGGAATTTGAGGTTCAAGGGAGACTTTTCTTGGGCTCAAAAGGTCACTTACAACCTGCCTAAACAAGGCTTGGAAGGTGGGAAAACAAGGGTTACCAAAGGTGTGTGAAGGAGAGCAAGCTTGGATGAAGAAAATAAGCCAAAATGATGAAATATCAAGGTGTAAAAATGGCTAAACCCAAAGCTACGTTTTTGGCTTTCAAAGTGTAGCAAGGAGAGTGTTTGGGAAGTTTTTTCTTCAGCATATAATTGGCTCTCTAAGCTTGGAAAAAGAATGAGGGGTGAAGGGCTTTTTATAGCAAAAAAATAAGCATTTTAGCATTATTTTAAATGATTTATTGCACATGTTGTAAAGGAAAGTGGGAGGAATATTACTAGAGCTCTACCAGCTGTATAACAATTCAAATATGCCTAGGAAAGAGTGCCCACACATTTTTACCATTTATAGAATGCATAAAACTCGATTATAATGCAAAACGCGTGTACCAACGAGACAAAACGGGTTTAATCATGATAAATCGAAAAATCATTGAAAAATTATGAAATTTTGGGAATCCCCTAGAAATATGCCCAGAAGATTATGGTCAAAATTTCACCTTGAAATGAGTTGACCTTCTATGACTTTTAAGTGACCAATAAATCAATTACGTATCGATTTAAGGGGTCCCGGAAAAAAGTCATCCCAAAATTACGAAACTTATTCTAAAATGTCCTATGTAGCAACTAAGGACATATCCAAAGTTTCAAGTCAAAAAGATATACGGAAGTATGTTCACGAATTTTTCGAATGTTAAAACGGCCTTTCGGAGCAACCGAAAAATTCATTTGTCTTTACTGACAACTTAGACAAACGTTTTGACTTGAAAAATATTCAAACATAATATTCCTTATGAAATAATGACTATGAGGTCTAAGGAGAATTTAAGTTTGAAATAAAAGGATTTTATCCGGATAAATAAGGAATTTCGGGTATTTTGGAATACAATCTGTTTTTGGTCTTTTGGCATAGTTTTTGGCAAGGCAAATTGATTATAAATATTGAACAAATATATCAAGAGTATTTGAGAGTAAAACATTTAAGAGTAATATGCTTTTAAATAAATCGAACAGTTTGACTTGTAAAAGCAGTGTTAGGAAATTCTTGATTTTTGTGCCTTTAGCCGAATGCCTATTTTCTTTTGACATAAATAACCTAGAATATAAAATACCATCAACTTGATATTTTTATCCTAAGACAATGTCTAAAATGTGTCGGAAAACATCTTTGGGATGGGTTTGACCATTTTGACTTGATACTGGAAAATGTCTCCGGGGGAGGATTCTATGTGGTAATTTCACTTTTATTTTGACAAATTCCAAAACCTAAAGGAGCGAAAGCTATGACTCTGTCAATATTCCCCTTTTTGGTATTTGTCAAAACTTATCATGAAAATTAAATATGTGTGTGCGAACTACTTCCCCTAAGTGTATGCATGGTACAAAATAAAAATTTGGGATCACTTCCCCTAAATATATGCACACCATCATACACAAGCATATAAGCACACAATCATCATTTAAGCACATAAGAGTTTTGAGTTAGAATTTTACCCCATGTGATAAGTGTCGGTACTTATGACAAAATTCCGTCTTCTCTTTTCTGCAAAAACAAGGTTAGCACAAGCATATAGTAATTTTCATTTTATATTCCCGTAGAATATTCTCTTCCCCTTTTTGACATAATGCCAAAAAGTGAAATTCATATTGAGGGAGGGAACAAGGGAAGAGGATTTAGGTGATAAAATCCTAATTATTACAAGAATTTCCACCAACTCCTTATTTCTCCGAACCAGTCGATCTTCCCAAATCTTCACATGTGGGACAGGTTTTAAATAAATTACATATTTTGAAGACCTAGTCTAGAAATACATAATTAATCTCCCATTTTTACAAGATAATTAAGAAATACAACTTGTTGAGTTCATCTCGTAAAACGGTGTATCCATCATTCCGTATTGATAGGTCCAGTAAAATACTTCCATTTGTGAGTGTGGACCTTGGAATGGATATATTTAATCTTTAAAAGATCAAAATTTTCTGCAGATAATATTCATATTGTTAGAAAGATTTTTCAAATATACTTGTAACAATTGAATTTAAAAGAGTTTGAACAAGATTTCGAAATTATGAGATATGAGTTTTGAAATTTTGAGCCAAAATTCGAATCTTGAGCAATATTCAAAAACTTCTTATGCCTCATTCCATATATTTCTGTAAAATTTTACTCGAAATCATTAGAAAATGTAATCGTGATATTCAGAATTAAATCCCAGTTAACAGCATGAATCATGGTCTAGATATCATCAAATTAAAAGTTGCAACTTAAATTCCTATTTAGATAACTAAACATTTTAAGAATCTAAGAGCATGCAGATTAAAAATAACCGAATGTATAGTCTTACAAACTGTACAAAAATCCTCAACCTCGAATGTATAGTTTTACAACCATACAAAAACCTGCATCACATGTTAAAGTAGTTCTACTAGAGAGAACACTACAAAGTTGAATTCGAATTGCACAGTGTAAAGAAAAAAATAAGTCATCTAGCTGCAAATTTGTCCAAGCTAGTTGAGAGAAGTAGAGATCTTTCTTTATCCTGCAAATAGAAATCCAAGTTAGAGGCAAGATTTTCAAAACATCAAAGGAATCATTACATGTGACTTAAATATGCAGTTTGTGTAGGGAAGGGAAGGACTGAGCTCATGATTCACATCATTGCTCTCTACAAGGCAAACTGTTAGAACTCCATATACAGATAGAATAGATTATAAAGTACATAGAGTTAGAAAGTGCAAACAGTGCTTCAATGCAATGGAGAACCAAATCAGACAAGGCTCAAATCCAAGGCAAAATCCAAGCACCAAAACTGCAAACACCACTAATGACACAAAAGGCTAAGGTCAAGTGCATAATTGATCTTATCTTAAGATAAGTGATTTATAGTGGTCATATATGCAAAAGGACTTCATTTAAGAAGTTTTAGCAAATATCTGGCTATCAGCTGAGTGATATATGATAATATCATGGCTTAATCATGTCAGTGAAGTTTTGTTTATCAACATCATTTAGCCACCCCTGTTTCAAGAGGGGACTTGCAAAACAGATAACCAAAAAGAAACAGTTAGTATTTATCATGAAGATATTAAAGTGGCTATCAGTCTAATAGATTAATCAGAGAGAAGTCATAGTGATTGTGGTGAATTCTGACATCCCTTAGCCATCCCAAGAGGGGGAGTACCTGCAAAATAAATGAAGAAAAACCATATTAGTAGGGTTTCTTTTGCAAGTATTTAAAGCCATAAGCAGTCTCATCTTGCTCAAATTATTGAGTCATGAGACTGGCATCATTTGGCATCTCACCCCATTCCTTAGGATATCACAAATTAAGCCAAAGAGATATAAACCATCTCAAATAGTCTGCAAGGGTTAGACAAAGTACAAAAATGCATGTAGTCTAAATGTGACTGGTTCATCCTGGGTTCAGATCAAGGATTCTCTAAGGGAATCCAGGCATTCCATGGAATCAGCAGTATAGTGAGGTCCAAGTGTCCTAAGTATGAAATGATATAGATCTAAATAGATAGTACTTAAGCAAAATGAAGTCAGACTAAAATAGAAGTACTACATTCATCATTCAACAACCAAGGTACAAAAGTCCTAGCATCACAACTGCAACCATTTTGGTAATGGCACCCATAACAACACAAAGAAGACTACATATATAATGAGCTTGATAAGATAGGCACTTAACAGGTAGTGCTAATATAACAAAAGCTATCAAGCATACAACACACATAAACTAGTCAATAGTTTCCATAGTATCTGATTTCATAACATCATCAAACATGGCATCACAAGACATAATAGGGTTTCCAGCAGTATCTTCTTTTCCAACATCACACTCTTCTGCATCAACTTCCACAATTTCAGTATCAATGGGCTCAATGACAACAGTGGGAGGCTGTTTAGTAGGAGTGTTCATGTTGATTTGGAACTGAACCAACCAAGACAGGTTATTTTCCACAACAGACACCCTTTGCATAACAGAGCTCAACACTGACATCACTATGTCCACTTTCTCAAGTAACTGGGTGAACCTTCCATTCAAAGCAATGAACTCATTTTCCAAGTAACTTGGTCTCAAGTTCTTCACATTGAGTAGAGAGTTTCACAAAAGCATTGAAAGAAGCAAGCAATTGAGCAGAGTTATCAGAAGCAGAGACAGGTGGATTCATAGGAGGATTCATAGCAGCATTCACATTAGGCACAACAACAATGTTTTCAACAGGTAAAGCAACAGGAACAGCAGTAGGCATATCAGCATTCACATTCACAGGCACATCATCATTCAAAGAAGCAAAAGGTAAAGTGATTCTAGTAGACCTATCTGAGACAGTATTGGACACATGGAAGAAAGGAGGCATGTTGGTATCAAACTTAAAGTGTTCAAAGACCTGAGTTAGCAATAAACCATAAGGCATATACCCACTTTTTGTTGTAGAAATCATTTTTGAAATGATCATGTAAGCAAGACTGAAGTCCACCTTTTGACTCACAATCTTGTACATGAGTTTTAGTTCAACAAAAGACATAAGTTTTCCAGAATTTTGAGAAGGAAAATAGTTTGCTCGAATGATTTGAGCTAAAGTTTGATACATTGGGGTAAAATGCTCATAGTTAATGCCATTTGCAGATTCAAACACATAAGCAGGAACATCATAACCACAAAACACAGACAAGTAAAGCCTTTTCTCCTCAGAGTTGAAGACAAAAGTCTTAGAAATGTCTATAGGTCTCATAGCCATAGCAGAAGAGTGAATCTTGAGTGCCCTGCCTAACACAATGTGATCAACGAGAATAGGACTCCCATTGACTACAGAGGTTATGTAGATAACTCCATTCACCCCACTCCCAACTCCAATATTACAATAAAACTTAGCAACAAAGTTTGGTAAGACTCTTCTAGTAGGAAAAGATATGAGGGTATCCCACTTAGCATGTTGAAATTTAGCAAGCAAGTCAGACTCTCTGGACAACTGAATTAAACAACCAGGTAACATTTTGGACTTAGCAAACCTGTTCTGTGCAGAGGTGGAGATAAACATGGGTGCTGAGAGTTTGAGCTTCTTTTTGTTATTTTTAGTGCTATCAGAAGTGCTAAACAGGTTAAGTGTAGTGTCAACTGGTGTAGAAGACATGTTGTATGAAAGCAAGTACTTATAGCAAGAAAAAAAAGAGGGGAAATAATTACATGGAGCATGCAAAAATACAGCAGAGAAATACACTCTTAAATAGCCATAAACACACAGATTTTCAAGTACATGAACAGTAAAGAACAGAAGACCACAGTACTAAACAGTACACAGGTAAACTGACAAAGGACAAAGCACAGTACAGACACAGTGTACAAAACTGAGCAAAAGTACTAAAGCAAGTCAGGGTACAGGCCAAAAGCTGCAATTTGGATTTATCTAACAAGGTCAGCCACCAAACCACAACAGATAGTACACATATGCCACATTCCATACCTCAAAATAGTAACCACATTTAATGCAAAGTAAGAGAGCTGAGCAACTAAGGCAAGATATTTGTTCAAACAAATATAGTTTAAACAAAGAAGGTCATATCAAGCTGCTAAAAACATATAAGCAATGTACCATAAATCTTTCCAAAGATATGATCAATATACAGATCAGGATTTATACATGTAAAGATATATGAATCATCGTTACAAAATGTATAAGGCCAACTAGAAGCAAACCGAGAATGACTAGACATACATGTAATTCCCATATATACATATAGCAAGAGTGAACTAAACACTGAACTAGTAGTTGAATCACTGGATCAGGTACAAGATAATCATGATACTACAAGTAATACCATGCTCATGCAGATTACTCAAGCAAATCCACACAAATAAGCAAGTAACCATACTCAAATAAACCATGACTGGATAAGTAATAATTTAAGTAATGTACTCGGGCACACAAATAAGACAAGCATACAAGCTATATTCTACTCAATAGAATACAATGCACGAAGAGAGTTCCACATCTCTCAACCATACACCATAAGTGACAGATATACCAAGTAACTCCACACTCAAACCAATGCCACTCAATATTCATTTTAAGATTTAATCAAGCAAGTAGAGATACACACAGCAGGGCAATGTTCTAAGCACATTATGCAAGTATGACTAAGTGGAATATCAAGCCAATACAGTAATCAAGCATACATCCACCGAATGATAAATAAAATGTAATAATATCATTATTCATACTTAGCACAGAATCAACATTTAACCAAGTTCATCATCTTATACATACTACTCATATCAAGCTTGGTATTTAGACTTAAACAATCATGTAACTGCATTCATAGTCTCAAATACATAACTAATGGTCACATAATTCAATTAAGTAGTAAGATACAAAGGTTAAGAAAGAATGCACCTTGACTGTGGTGGTAATACACACAGTTTAATAACCAAACACGCATACAATGTACAAACAGTAAAGCATACGCAATAATCCAAGTAAACTACCGAGTTCAACCGCCTGACTCACTGAGTTCCGGTGAGTCGCCACCGAGTCAAGTAAGAAAATAGTTAGTATTAATAGATAATCACTTACTCTGCCTACAAAACACAGACATTAGATCAAATAGATCATAAAATTAGCGAATTGAATCAAAAAATCACAATTAGGGTTTAGAGAATTTAATCTCCAACCAAGGGGCTTTTGATATATAATGATTAAGACATCATAATCAACAAGAATCTGATGAGAATCGATCGAAAAATCGATGAATTCATCTTGAATTGAAAGAGGCGATTCTAGGGTTTTGAGAATCGCTAATCTGGGACTAGAATGAGTGAAATAAGAAACAAGATAGACGGCTGGTGAACACGAATATGGTCTCATATTTAGTAAAAGAACAAAGATGAGGCCAGAGAATTGAAATAGCCGGTTGAGAGGCGAGAGAGAAAAAGAGGCGTAAGAGAGATTGATACAGTAGGGTTAGGAATTAGGAGAATGAAAATATAAATATTTTCGAAGTGAACGGCTTAGATGAAACCAAGAATTGAACCAATGGCCCTGATTTACCCTGCATGAATCAAATTTTGTGAAAATAAAACTGATTTTTGCAAATCAATTTTACTTAGATAAATTACATCTTATTTTTATAAAATAAATCATTAAAAATAGATGAAAAGTCATAAAAATTCCACAAAAAATTTTAGAGTGATTAGAAAAATGAGATTCAAAAAATTTTAAAATTTAAAACTCAATTTTAAATACATTTTAGTTAGTTTCCATCTTTTTGCCCGAGTTTTGAAACATTATGTATTTCAAGGCCATGCAAAACTGAAACTAAATAAAATTTATTTTTATTTTATTTGAAATTTTTCAACATGGTTTTTAGCCAAGACATAAAAATTAATTCTATAATGTCTATTTTTAATCAAATTTATTGTAGAGAAATCTGAATTTTCGAGTACCGAAGTTCTCTAGAAAATCCGCTCACACAATACGCTTGATTGTTTTAACTAGAAAAATCAAATGATGTGTATTTCAAATAAAATCTTGAATTAAATATAGAAATCAACTATATTTAATTATTGTGGGCATTCTAACATTCCTAAAAGCAACCTTAATTTAGCGAATCTTTCGGAATGCAATGCCTTCGTGAATATGTCGGCGACATTATTTTCCGTATCAATGTGCACCATTGATATATCACCTTTGTTGACATGATCGCGTAAGAAGTGATGACGTATATCTATATGTTTAGTACGAGAGTGATATACCGGATTTTTGCTTAAATCAATCGCACTCGTATTATCGCACAATATAGATATAACATCAAATTTAATCATATAGTCGGCTAATGTTTGCTTCATCCATAAAATTTGAGCACAACATTTTGCCGCCGCTATATATACGGCTTCCGCGGTAGATAATGAAACCGAGTTTTGTTTCTTCGAAAACCAAGAAACTAAACATCCACCGAGGAATTGACAAGTACCACTTGTGCATTTTCTATTAATCCGAGTCGGAAAAGCACATTAAGTCGAATTGTAATCCTTTCGGATACCAAAGACCAAGTTCCGTGGTCCCTTTAAGATATCTAAATATCCGTTTAACCGTGGATAAGTGAGATTCTTTAGGTGCCACTTGAAATCGAGCAAATTTGCAAACGCTATATTGAATATCCGGTCTACTTGCGGTGATATAAAGTAAACTTCCAATCATACCACGATATTTCTTTATATCAACCGAATTTCCAGTAGCATCCACAACTAATTTCTCCGAGGGAGACATAGGAGTACTAAGGGGTTTAGCATTTTCCATCTCAAATTTCTTAAGCATTTCTTTGCAATATTTCATTGGAGATATATGAATGCCTTCGTTAGATTGCTTAATTTGCAAACCTAAGAAGAAATTTAGTTCTGCCATCATGCTCATTTCGAATTCTTGACTCATAATTTCCGAGAATTCGTTACATAGTGATTCTTTAGTTGAACCAAAGATAATATCATCTACTTAAATTTGAACGAGCAAGATATCATCACTTCATACTTCGTAAATAGAGTAGTATCGGCAATTCCCATTTTAAAACCACTAGCAACTAGGAATTTGTTTAACCGCTCATACGAAGCTCTAGGAGCTTGCTTTAGTCCGTATAAGGCTTTATAAAGTTTATACACATATTCCGGATGTTCTAAATCTTCAAATCCCGGTGGTTGTCTTTCATACACTTCTTCTTCTAAGACACCATATAGGAAAGTCGATTTAACATCCATTTGATAGACTTTGAATCCCTTATGACAAGCGAAAGCCAAGAACATTGGAATTGCTTCGAGTCTAGCTACGGGAGCATAAGTTTCATCGTAGTCTATTCCTTTCATTTGTGTATAACCTTGAGCTACTAGTCTTGCTTTATTCCTTACCACAGTTCCACTTTTATCCAACTTAATACGAAAGACCCACTTAGTTCCAATAGTAGAACTATCGGGTGGAGGTGGAACTAGTTCCCAAACTTTGCTTCGAGTAAATTGGTTTAACTCTTCTTGCATAGCAAGAATCCAATCCTCGTCTAATAAAGCTTCTTTAGTCATTTTGGATTCTATTTGTGATAGAAAAGCTAAGTGACTAGCAATATTTTGAACTTGAGATCGAGTTTGGACACCTTTATTTCTATCACCTACGATATTCTCGATAGGATGATTTCTAACCCAAGGTACATCCGAAGGTAGTCCATTATCAATCTCAACTATTTCAAGAGGATTGTTTGGAATAGTAATTCCGTGATCAAAAGTTTCGACTTGTCTAATAACATTCTCAACGTTATCTTGACAAACTTCTTTTGAAACACTTTCCTCTTCAACCAAATCTTTGAACTTTGAAAGTGGTTTTGATTCATCAAACACAACATTCAATGATTCTTCCACCATTAAAGTTTTAAGATTAAATACCCGATAAGCTTTGCTTGTATTTAAATATCCAAGAAATACACCCTCACTAGATTTAGGGTCGAATTTCGTTAAATAATCTTTTGTATTCAAAATAAAGCATTTACTTCCAAACACCTTGAAGTAGCTTATCTTTGGAGTTTTCTTAAAATAAAGCTCGTAAGGAGTCTTCATTTTAATAGGTCGACGATATTCATTAAGCATTGTATTCGCCATTTCTTGCAATGTTCTATTCTTTCTCTCAACAACCCCATTTGATTGAGGTGTATAAGGAAGAGAGAAGTTTTGAGTAATACCATTAGCTTCACAAAAGTTTACAAACTCAAAGTTTTGAAATTCTTTACCATGATCCGTCCTTATATAAATAATAGACGTTTCTTGTTGAGTTTGTATCCTTTTGCAAAGATCACAAACTATTCAAATGCATCGCTTTTTGCTTTTAGAAACTCCGTCCTCGTATATCGTGAGAAGTCGTCGACTACTACAAGAGTATACGAACAACCTCCTAAACTTTGTACGGGCACGGGTCCGATAAGATCCATATGTAGAAGCTCTAGTGGTCTAGTAGTAGACACCATGAATTTGGCTTTATGAGATGCTCGAATTTGTTTGCCAATTTTACAAGCTTCACATATATGGTCTTTCACGAAATTGAGTTTCGGTAAACCACGTACATATTCATTCGAACATATATTTTTAGTGAGTTTCATGTTGACATGACCTAAGCGTCGATGCCATAACCACGAAGCCTCATTTGTGGAAACCAAACTCCCATTTTCATAATTGTTAATGTCACAAGCATAAACATTCTTATCACGTGGACACGTAATAACCAATCTTCCATCTTTATCAAAGACGGAGCAATGTGTCGAATAGAATGTAACCTTGCAACCATTATCACATAATTGGCTTATAGAAAGCAAGTTGTACTTTAGTTCAGTGACTAATTGTACATCACATATTTTGAAAATTTTTGCCAATATCACCAATGCCTATAATGTCACCTTTGCTACTATCTCCAAATGTTACAACTCCGGCAGTTACCTTTTTAATGTTGTTCAACAAAGACTTATTACCGGTCATGTGCCGTGAATAACCACTATCAAACTACCACACATCTTTCTTAGCAGCAAGGCACACCTACAAAAAAGATTAATTAAACCTTTTGGTACCCTTTTTACTTGAGGGTCCGGGTGTTAGTACATCATAAGGCAAACGAGTACTTTCATAGATAAATCGAGACATAGGATAATCATTCACATAAACAATTTCATTTCTAGATGCTTCATTCCTATTGGAGATATGATATGGATTTCTTCTAGGGGTATATCTAGAATTATCACGAAAGGCATTACTATTATTACTACGGGGAAATATAGTAATAACGGAATCTCTAGAATGATTATTAGCATGATAATTAGCACGATTACTCCTAACATAAGTATTATAATTTATAGGATAAGCATTATGACTTACATTAGCGTGATGACTCGATCTAGCATTAAAATTACTCGAATTTCTAGGCATAGAATAAGAATTTAAATTACGAGCATGACCATTTGGATTTCTAGCGTTATAACCTTGATTAGGAACTTCAGAAGATCTAGCATTGTTAGTGCTAGTGCTAGCTTGATGTTGCACGTTCCTTTGTTGAAAAACAATCGGTTTTTGGTGATAAGTAAACTTAGGTTGCTTTTTATCATCTTTAACCATATCTTCTTTCTTTTTAGCAACTTTAGTTTTCTTATCATTTTTTGAACTTTCACCTTTAGGAATCCATTTATATTTCCCCTTTCTTTCACCTTCTTTGGCTTTGCAATAAAGACTTATATGTCCACTAACATTGCAATATGAACATTTTGGTGAAGATGATTTAGGAGGAGTATTCCTTGAAGTGCTAGGAATTTGTGCTTCTCTTTTAGGATGAAAATTCGAATCATATCCTAGACCTTCTCGGTTACGTGATTCCTTTGAGTTAAATATCATATCCAGTAGTCCGGCTACGAATCCAACACGAATCTTTAGTTCTCTTACTAGTAGCTTAGTTCTTTATGCTTACTTTTCTGAGCACCATATCTTAATCATCACAGTCTTTCTGGCTGCAGCCCTCATTCCTCGAGGGTAGCTCCTTATCCTAACAGGATTTTCCTTATCTGCTGGAACCTCTTCCGGGTCTCCAGTAGGGTACTCTATTGAATTTACCCGCTGATCTTTAGCATATAATAAAGCATCATCGTGCTGCTGCTCGTATGCCTCAAGGTCGGTCGCCTTACTCGTCGATACGATATCGAGCTAAGTTACTATCATGATACTTAGGAATTCCCATAAGGGTTTTATATGTCATCACTACATTAAGTATTCTGACTATGAACTTGGCAAGAGTTCTTATTATCTTAATGAATTTATTGTTTTAACGTCGCCTCATCTCTGGGGTTTATAACGTACGCTCTGATACCATTTCTGTAACACCCCCAGATCCGGGGTCCAGGATCCGGTCGTTACGGTCTCCAATTCTATCCACAATACTTGAAATTACCTCAACATAAAATAAATTACATCTTTATGACCCAACACAACAATATAAAACACACCCGTTATAGTCCCAAAGATGAAATCAGAGTAACAACCAAATTTTATTAAACACATTATGAGTTCTTACAACCCAAAAGAGTTACAATATGAATACATACTCTTTGCCATCCATTTACATAATTCATACTAGTCCATATATTTGGTACTGAAAGAATGAATTTATCCTACCAATAGCTTTCTCTTCGGCTCTAGTGGTCTCATCGTCCTCGCCAGAGTCGAGAGCGCCTTGTGCGAGTCATCTGGTCTAGCTGTTGTTGTGATATAATAATAAAGCAAGGGTGAGCAATAGCCCACCAACAATAATATTTAACTAAACGATAACATATAACAGTTCAAAAGTATCTTTCAAACCATATGCCATACATTTACGGAAATGATGCCAGTATAATATGAACGATGAAGTTACAAGGTAACTCAAAATGTAAATATATGTGGGAATATCTGCTATGTCGAAAATAAGCTAGATATTACCATTTATCATAAAAGAGAAACTTGCAGGAAAGTATTGCAATTCCAATTATGAATACTTTTCCAATACTGCCAACAATGATAATGTTGCAGAAAATAAATGAATTTGAATGATGAACTTATGCTGGAGTATTCACCGCGCCCACTGCCAATCTTACGATGATCAGTCGCAGATTGTACAGCTCAATTTAGATTTACTACCGGTAGAAGGAAGAACTGACGGCTTTACTTATCTACCGCCCTACTAGCTCTCCCCGGCCAACGGTTGGGCCAAAGGGGATGGACCAGCGCTACTCGGCCTCTTACACGACTCCAAGTTTGAAAAGAAATTCATGACTCTGAACGCAAAGTTCGTCCCCCTTTCCCCAAGTATAATACTTGTTGATAAGACTCCACAAAGTAGTCGTATCTAGTTGGAAAGGAAAATACAACATCATATCTCTCAAGCTGCTGCTTGTTAGAGGATACCATCTTGTTCCAATAATCTTACCCCTCGAATGATGAGAAGGTTACTCAAAGATTCAATTGATAAACAGGAACCAAGTTGCGAGTGAAACGAATAGTTTTACAAGATTTATGACCGGGAAGTCAACAAGATAAATAACATTGCTCAAGTAGGTTCCCCTATAATATGGAAGTTTGAGCGAGCATTTAAATCCTTTTAAGATAGATTTAAATGAAAAATAAAGAGTGGGGAACCTTTCCTTGATAAAATAGTCGTAAAAAGACTCCGAAATATTTTACATAATTATCTGGAGGTGAAAGATAATCTCCGAATAATATAAATTATTTTAAAAATAATTTAAAAGAATTAAATAAATATTCCAAGAATATTTATTAACTCAATAATAATTACGGAATATTATTAACTCATAATATTGCTCGTAAGTAATCCTCGAATGAATATATGGAATTATTTAATAAATAAATCCCTCCTTAAATGAATATTCGAAATATTATTTATTAAATAATTAAACTCCAATAAATATTAAAATAATATTCAATAAATACGTCAAACCTTAAATGAATATTTGAAAATAATATTCATTTAATAAATAATCTTCTAAATGAATATCCAAATAATATTCATTTAGTAATCAAAACTTTAAAGGAATAATCGAAATAATATTCCTTAAGTAAATAGAACTTCCAATGAATATTTTAAAATAATATTCATCAAGTACATAAAACCTTAAATGAATATTCGAAAGTAATATTCATTTAATAAATAACATTCTAATTAATATCAAAATAATATTAATTAAATAATCAACTCTAAATGAATATTCGAAACTAACATTTATTTAATATCTCTCGACTGAGATAGTACTCGAATAACACTCCTCGAAATATTTCCAAGTAATTGATACTTTATGGAAATATAAATAATGTTTAATAATAACATTCCTCAAGGTAAATAATAATCTGCCGTTGGAATCCCTCCCGGTTTCCACGACTATCTATATCTCAAAATACCGACTCCCGGTCTATATTTAAGAATGAATATCATATGCCCTTCGATAAGGGTCTTACCAAAACAATCCGGCTTATAACTGATAATACGTACCTAGTCTATAAGTCAATATCAATTCAGGGAACAGGTATCATATTATAATTTGACAATAGGCATGCATGCTATGGCATATGTAAAATGGCAATCACATATATATATTATCACAACAACAGGTTCAAAGTATTGAACACTTGCCTGGTAATCGGGTGTGGGTGGAGATAGCGTGTCCTGGGTCTGCTCGATAATCTAAAAACAATCAGAACATTCGAGATTAACCACTTAACACCTTTTAAAAGTCTAAGTATAAACTTCACTTAAGTCAAAACATGTTTTCGAATTATCTCGTTATACACCTTTTAGTGTAATTCTTTTTATTACTAATACGATCCGACATTTGTTCGTTATTACGACATGTCATCATACCCACACTCGGTATATACTTAGGTCGTATAAGTTCTAAAGTCGATCGTTTACCAACCGAGATTATACCTCGAGGTTTATCATTCGTTTTCTAAGTGTTTTACCAAAGTTATAACCAAGCGGGTTTTTAGGGGTTCGTTCGCGTTTAACCTTGATTCAAACATTTTTATAAAATCGGAAAACGATCCTTTTGACATGTGGTTTTCTCTCATACCTTCCTTATGACCTCTAGTATTTATTTATCAAGATTCGCCACTGAGTAACATGCTTTACGAGGGTTCAATTGAAGTTACGAACTTTTACTTACGGTTCCGAACCAGTTTTAATAATTTGACCATATCTCCTAAACCGTAAGTCAGAATGTTTCGATTCTCATGCCAAAACGATCTATGGCTCGAGGTCTACAAGGACATGTCATAATATTACCAAGGTCAGGAATTATATTTATTGTCATACTCGGTTTCTAAGTGTTAACAAAAATTCGGCATTACGAAGGCTATAAATCGAATATTTCCAAATTCCAAAGTTTCCAATAATCATAGTATCCACTCCAAACAACATATACATGTTAGTTAACCATGAACTAAGGCCAAGCAATGCCTTTCCGTTCATCTAAACTATTTTATCCTCTTATATCAACAAATCACTACATAAGCATGCTTTAATCGTCACCATAATCATACTAATCTAAAAACTCATCAAGAACATGTATAAACATAAAGTAAGGCCTAGGGTTTCAAGAGGATTATACCTTCCTTGAGGTGTGTATACACTTAGTAAGCCTTGTATAGCCTCCATGAAGCTTGGATCATCAACCAAAATCAAGATTCAAGAATTTTGTTCTTGAGGTTACTATTCATCCTCCACTTTCTTGATTTTGTTGAAAATGTAAAAAGTGGTGTTTGAGGCTAAGATTTCTAGGGTATCATTTTTATGAAATATAGGATCTATGATAAATTTTTGGAGATCAAACAATGGTGGGAAGGATGATTTTTGTTTTGGAATTTAGCCAAAAGGCCGAATGGTGTAGAATGGAGAGGAAATGATTTTGCTTGGTTGATTTCTTGGTAATAATGCATAAAGTAGCCTGGCTTGGATAATATCTCATCTTGCCTTACTTTATTAAAGTGATGATGCATGGAGTGATGTATTTTTGAGGACAAGTGTTGAAGATTGGATGGTTGCAAGCTAACTAAGTGGTTTGTTTTCTAAGCACTACTTTCCTTGCCAAGTATCCTAGTTACTTGAGTCCACTTGGTTGCTAGATATTTTCTAGTAGCTTATGCATGACTCTTGCTTCCTCTGCTTGTTTCTTTTGTCCGGTTATTGCTCGTTTCGATTAATCATTCGTAGGAATATTTCACGGATTTCTAATTATGGTTTACCGGGAATCTTCTTAATATTAATACTATCATTCTCCATCTTTCTTACTAACTTTTGAATTTATATTCCTTAAATCCCTTCGTTAAATTCTTAAGTCTATCAGTGTCCAGAGAACTCTCGGAGAAAATAAAAGTGTGGTTTTTCAGAATCCGACAGTTTTTACATACACTTATTTTCCCCCTGGATCAATATTACGAACTCGGAAATCCGTTCCGAATACTTCTATATAGTGTCGTCTCATAATATTCTCTTTTCCACCAAAAACACTATCCATTCTTTATTCTTCACTTATTCTCTTAGGGTTGGACAATTGTCCCTGATCTCTTTCGATCGTTCCTTAACCTTTTTACGGACCCACTGGACCAATAACAGATATCGATTTGGATGACATAAGAATAATCTTCTCCTTTACAATTATCAAATCTCAATTCCCTAGGAGATAGATAATTCTTATCTAAAGTGTCAACCAATAGTATTCTTCATGGCATATAAACATTTGAATCCAAATCTATTCCTTTCATTCATTATCTCAATCGTTACATCGTAGTCGTAATTACTATTCACCATTACCTCAGTACATAATAAAAAGTTTTAATTATATCCAAAATTTGGGGTTCTTACAGTCTCCCCTCCTTAAAAGGATTCCGTCCCGGAATCAGGTAGGAAGCAAAGAGTCGTTTGTCTGTCGTTTCACCTTTCAGCTTCCGGGTCAACTCTTAGTCATTCTGCCCTTTCTCAGCACATCTACTGGTGCTACAATACGTACTTTATCCTTTTTCCATCAACTTTGCTACTTTTTGTACAACAAATTATTCGGGTTATGCTCTTACTCAGTCTTATCCTTATTGTTCTTATTGATATCCGCAGTGGCTTTGGTATCACTATCGTGCTGCGAATTCGGAGATAACCTCGCTCGCACTGTGTATTTCCTGATCGCTTTAATCTTCGCAATCTCGATCAATATAGAGAAGTGGAAAGATTTATTGAGAGATCACTATGATCAATTGAACATTTGTTATATTGCATAGTTAGTACAGAAGGGGGCCAGCCTTTAGTACTTGTCAAACAATTAAACAAGTTATGGTATTCCACTTAGACTTCTATCACATAGATAGATAGTCACGTAGCAGTACCTCCCCTCCTTAAAGGGTTGTTCTTCTCAATTCATAAAGAAGATGAATAGGAGAGAAGAAAAGAAAAGAATTCTAAAGGATTATAGAGAGTTTTCACGATTGTAAAATATTATACTCAGAATTTTCCTCTGAACTATAGAGGTTCATCAGCGAAGAAAATAATCATAATTATCTCCAATACTATTTGATCGCAATCTCATGTGTCAACATATCTTTCTGCTTTGTCCACTATTCTCTGGACCTGTACTCTGGTTCAACCTTAGCAACACTTACTTTTGGAAAATCTTTCAACCTTTCAGGTTAAATCTTAGTTTCTCGCTTGACACCATTGTTACTGACATTCCATGTCACGCTACTAGCTTTTTCATATCTATAATACTAACACTATCAGGTTGTCATCCCGAGAACTCATTAGAAAACCCTTTTATTAATCCATTCATAACATTCCTTGCTTCACATTCCCTAGTTGCTTTCCCAGCCTTTTCTTTATCAATCACATCCTTCTTATTATCTGATTCTTATTTACTTCCACCTTCATCTCTTTATTGAGACATCTTTTGCACTTGGCACCTCCTTATTGGTATCCCGTCACCTTTACCCTATAATCATCACATTATTCCAATTTAAACCCTCTGAAATGAATCTGGCCGATCCCGTTTTCTTAGATCCAATATAATCCACTCCTGCCAACCTTGTTTCTCATCACTTGTTCTTTTCTACCCGTGGTTTTCCACAGGTTGTCTTTCGTAAGTCAGACCAGGTCGTATAGCTACCTGCTCGTACTCTTATCATTTATCGAGCATCTGCATTTTACTGGCGTAGTCTTGCCACATGAAACACGTTATGATCATGCTATAAGTTTTGGGGGTAACACTAGCTCGAATGCTACCTTCTGAACACTTTTAAACTCTCAGATGGCCCAATAAGTCTCGGGCTTAACTGCCCTACCCTCCAAGTCTCATTAATTCTTTCTACGGGAATACATTTAGCATCATGAATCATCAACCTCATATTCTCTATCTTGTTTGCGTAATACACTAACACAAACTTGCTTGTCATTCATCAACATGCCATTTAGTTTATCAATAGCAGCACGTTCTTTATCTTTACGTTGTCATCTACTTTCTTAGAAGAATCGCCATCGCTTGTTGTTTACGTAATGCGTTAATAGCTAACCCTACGGGTTTCAAATCCCTTAGGGAGACAAAGTAATCACTATTCCTTATCCATAAGGAACACTTCCCGAACTTGATGTAGATAAAATTGCAGAAGAGTTTCAAGCATCGCAGCTAGGTCCGGTTGATGAAACTATCACTTATACATCTTTCATAAAAGACTGAAAACTTAATGGTTTACTTCGTCAATTTTGTATCATGGTCCTGGTTTGCCTCAAAACGGGACCTTCTAAGGTGTGTAGTTTGCTTAAGACGATATCGGGAATCGAATCTTTACTTAAACTATTATTACCGTCGATTCTTGCACAGTCATCAGAAGGAATGTAAATTCCTCTACTCTGGTATGACCTTCCAGGTCCTTCAAAATATCATTCTGTTCCCTCGGTATGCACATTTGCAATTATTCCTCTATACTTAGACTGTCGGCCACCTCATTGGCCTTTCCTGATAATAATAATTTCTTGTAATCCATGTTCTCTGGATACATTCCAACTCAAATTTTTCTACCTCATTCTCATCATTGTTGGGTGAAAGCATTCTCCCTTAAGCTCTGCTGAAGGAGAAAATATAACTATCAATCTTTTTCCATAAGTCATTGCTTCCACCTTCCCGTGGGAACCTTATCAAAGTTACCCTCAATCATACCTGGAATATTTGTTCTCTTAGTTCTTTCTTGTTCTAGGATAATATCAACCTTCCTTTGTTCCATCCGTACCTCATCATGGTTTCATTTATGCCTCATTTGGCATTTTTGTTATTGTGTCTTACATTCTCTTCCAAACTTCTAGTTGAAAACTCAGAATATTAACTTTTTCCTTGTAAGGTTTCTTAGGTCATCCTCATCATTCCTCCTGTATTTTCTAGGTACAGGGTATAGAAAGACGTCATTGATCAATACTCTAATAATTCTATCTATGTTCTTTCCAGAACTCTTTTTAATAATCCTTACAGGTCATTGCTGCCTTAGCAAATCCAACTCATATCATCTGAATTCACAATGTCTTTATTAGGGTTAATGCCATCCCTTGTGCATTCCCCACGGTTTGTCTTAATTTATGGATATCCTATCCTTAATTCAACTTCCAAGGAATTCTTGCATCCTATAATTTGCAATCAGATCATGTATCCTTAATAAGGGTCTCTTTCTAATCATTCTCATTTGATATTTGATCGGTGGCTTAATGCTAACCTCTTCTTTCAGATAGTTGTCAACCTATTTGACCTTCCAAAAGACAACGTATGTCTATCTGCTCTCCTACAGCACTTGGTAATGGTAGCAAGGATGTTTTAGAAGATATTGGTCGAGTTCAACGTGAATCTCTTAGTATTTATCGTTCTTCTCAAAGGTACTTACCTTAGGGAAAATTTCTACAGCATACTGATCCATCTCTGACCATTTCTATACTCTCTTCATAAACCTTCATTGTTTACTTTCCTCCGTCATAATATATTCATGGTATTTTTTAATACCCTAACATCATACATCTCAAATCACTATACTTCTATTTTTACTCGTAATCTTGGACAACCATATACACATGAGTCACTTTAGTACGGGTGACTCCATCCCAAAAAGGTATAGTAAATTCCCAATCGAAACATTGGTTGTTCAGCAGAAGATTCCTACGATCTCATTAATGTTTCCTTTATATCAGAAGCCCTTGCAGTCGGTGCTTACTTAGAAGCAACCCCGCTTTGTCCTTTCATTGCTGGTCTAGTCACATGATAATCCTTTGTGACTTGGCCTAAAATAAACATATATGATTTTAGGGGTTGGCTAATAGCATTACTTTTCTAGCAATTACCGGCATAGTGCCTTCTTTGATACCTTTCTACCTTTCCAAAACTTTATTTCATATAATTCTTAATCGACTACTCGGCACCGTCTCCGGTCACCTTTCCTCAACTTTTTTTTTTTAACTATTCTTATCAATCCCGCGTGCCACCCAAGCTTACCATTCCTGGCATAACAGCCTTTTCATTTAAGTCAATCCCGGAGTTTTTCAGTCCGGCTGGTTTCTTACTTACATTTCCTATTTTCGTCCAATCTCACTTCATCATTATATTTCTACAATCAATCGCGATAATCGGGGTCTGTCCACCAACCCATATAGCGGCTACCTTATCCAATTCACGGGGTTTGCCCCAGTTTCTACTTTCTTCCATGACGTTCTCTGATAATCAGAAAGACAAGGTTTTCCAAAATTTGCCGAATTCCTTTCCAGAATCATGGAAATTTTGGTCAATCTATCCACCTACTGGTAACATTAAGGAGACCAGTTTCGAAACCGGAAGAATAATTCTATGAACCCCCAAGCAGGTAGAACCATAAGCAGTCATAATTAACGAAATAATCGTCATCAGGTTGGAAGTTTAACCACTGGAGAGGAACCAATTATATACATCCCTTAGAAGGGACTCAACAGTTTCAAACTAAAACCTGTCACAACATCCTGATACCTATACGTCCTGATATTCAATATTACCAAATGTCAGTCTACCTAACCACTAGTCTCAGAAGGAACATTACCGTCGGAGTTGGTTGTTTCACAAAATTGGCACTACTAAGGCCATCCGTACCTGGTGGACCGTGCTGTCCGAATGCATCCGCAAGTACTTTGTCGTGCTGCGCAAGCACACATCCTAATCCTTTATTGGAAGCGTTGTTGGAAGCACAAAGTCTCCTTTTCCATTAAGCAATGCCAACTCTTGGTCATTACCACTTTCATCTTTTAGCTCCAGGAAGATTTTCTCACATTTTTTCTCTTTAACTGTTGATCGTATTACTTGATCCATTATAATTCCGCGTCGGAGTAAACTTAAAGTAACTACTATAATTCATTCAAAGAAAGAATTTAATATTCCTCTAAATCACATGCATCTAACGTTTCTGGTTCATTATTTCACTGAGTTGAAATAACCCTATACTCAGTCTTTGATAGTAGTCTCATTGCGCGTTCATCTTGACTCACTGGTCTTATCTTCCGGTAGGTTCTGAGATCGTTGTCTTGCTTACTACTTCCTTATATAACTTTATCCAATCATGCTATCACTTCCCAATGTCTTTACTTTCTAACTCATTTATTCATAAAATGAACATTTCCCCGAATAAAACCACTTCATTAACCTCAATTTGGTTCCATAAATTACAACCTATGACATTTGCCTTCTTAACTATTTCTAAGGACTCTGCTCCTCGTCCTATATCGATGTCTTTGATAATCATACATCCCTCTAGCTCTTTCTTCGTTAATATGAAAGTCTTTGAGGATTCTCGTCTATTCCCGTATAAGATCCCAAGTAATTCTTCCAATCCGTCTTACTCGTTGGTACTACATCCAGTAGTCCGGCTACGAATCCAACACGAATCTTTAGTTCTCGTACTAGTAGCTTAGTTCTTTATGCTCACTTTTTTGAGCACCATATCTTAATCATCACAGTCTTTCTGGCTTCAGCCCTCATTCCTCGAGGGTAGCTCCTTATCCTAACAGGATTTTCCTTATCTGCTGGAACCTCTTCCGGGTATCTAGTAGGGTACTCTATTGAATTTACCAGCTGATCTTCATCATATAATAAAGCATCATCGCACTGCTGCTCGTATACCTCAAGGTCTGTCGCCTTACTCGTCGATATGATATCGAGCTAAGTTACTATAATGATACTTAAGAGTTCCCATAAAGGTTTTATATGTCATCACTACATTATGTAGTCCAACTATGAACTTGGCAAGAGTTCTTATTATCTTATTGAATTTATTGTTTTAACGTCGCCTCATCTCTGGGGTTTATAACGTACGCTCTGATACCATTTCCGTAACACCTCCAGATCCGGGGTCCGGGATCCGGTCGTTACGGTCTCCAATTCTGTCCACAATACTTGAACTTTCCTCAACATAAAATAAATTACATCTTTATGACCCAACACAACAATATAAAACACACCCGTTATAGTCCCAGAGATGAAATCAGAGTAACCAAATTTTATTAGACACATTATGAGTTCTTACAACCCAAAATAGTTACAATATGAATACATACTCTTTGCCATCCATTTACATAAGTCATACTAGTCCATATATTTGGTACTGAAAGAATGAATTTATCCTACCAATAGCTTTCTCTTCGGCTCTAGTAGTCTCATCGTCCTCGCCAGAGTCGAGAGCGCCTTGTGCGAGTCATCTGGTCTAGCTGTTGTTGTGATATAATAATAAAGCAAGGGTGAGCAAAAGCCCACCAACAATAATATTTAACTAAACGATAACATATAACAGTTCAAAAGTATCTTTCAAACCATATGCCATGCATTTACGGAAATGATGCCAGTATAATATGAACGATGAAGTTACAAGGTAACTCAAAATGTAAATATATGTGGGAATATCTGCTATGTCGAAAATAAGCTAGATATTACCATTTATCATAAAAGAGAAACTTGCAGGAAAGTATTGCAATTCCAATTATGAATACTTTTCCAATACTGCCAACAATGATAATGTTGCAGAAAATAAATGAATTTGAATGATGAACTTATGCTGGAGTATTCACCGCGCCCACTGCCAATCTTACGATGATCAGTCGCAGATTGTACAGCTCAATTTAGATTTACTACCGGTAGAAGGAAGAACTGACAGCTTTACTTGTCTACCGCCCTACTAGCTCTCCCCGGCCAGCGGTTCGGCCAAAGGGGATGGACCGGCGCTACTCGGCCTCTTACACGACTCCAAGTTTGAAAAGAAATTCATGACTCTGAACGCAAAGTTCGTCCCCCTTTCCCTAAGTATAATACTTGTTGATAAGACTCCACAAAGTAGTCGTATCTAGTTGGAAAGGAAAATACAACATCATATTTCTCAAGCTGCTGCTTGTTAGAGGATACCATCTTGTTCCAATAATCTTACCCCTCGAATGATGAGAAGGTTACTCAAAGATTCAATTGATAAACAGCAACCAAGTTGCGAGTGAAACGAATAGTTTTACAAGATTTATGACCGGGAAGTCAACAAGATAAATAACATTGCTCAAGTAGGTTCCCCTATAATATGGAAGTTTGAGCGAGCATTTAAATCCTTTTAAGATAGATTTAAATGAAAAATAAAGAGTTGGGAACCTTTCCTTGATAAAATAGTCGTAAAAAAACTCCGAAATACTTTACATAATTATCTGGAGGTGAAAGATAATCTCCGAATAATATAAATCATTTTAAAAATAATTTAAAAGAATTAAATAAATATTCCAAGAATATTTATTAACTCAATAATAATTACGGAATATTATTAACTCATAATATTGCTCGTAAGTAATCTTCGGATGAATATATGGAATTATTTATTAAATAAATCCCTCCTTAAATGAATATTCGAAATAATATTCATTAAATAATTCAACTCCAATAAATATTTAAAATAATATTCAATAAATACGTCAATCCTTAAATGAATATTTGAAAATAATATTCATTTAATAAATAATCTTCTAAATGAATATCCAAATAATATTCATTTAGTAATCAAAACTTTAAAGGAATAATCGAAATAATATTCCTTAAGTAAATAGAACTTCCAATGAATATTTTAAAATAATATTCATCAAGTACATAAAACCTTAAATGAATATTCGAAAGTAATATTCATTTAATAAATAACATTCTAATTAACACTTAACACCTTAACACCTTTTAAAAGTCTAAGTATAAAAACAATCAGAACATTCGATGATCTGCTCAATGAACTAAAAACAATCAGAAAATTCGAGATTAACCACTTAACACCTTTTAAAAGTCTAAGTATAAACTTCACTTAAGTCAAAACACGTTTTCGAATTATCTCATTATACACCTTTTAGTGTAACTCTTTTTATTGCTGATACGTTCCGACATTTGTTCGTTATTACGACATATCATCATACCCGCACTCGGTATATACTTAGGTCGTATAAGTTCAAAAGTCGATCGTTTACGAACCGAGATTATACCTCGAGGTTTATCATTCGTTTTCTAAGTGTTTTACCAAAGTTATAACCAAGCGGGTTTTTAGGGGTTCGTTCGCGTTTAACCTTGATTCTAACATTTTTATAAAATCGGAAAACGATCCTTTTGACATGTGGTTTTCTCTCATACCTTCCTTATGACCTCTAGTATTTATTTATCAAGATTCTCCACTGATTAACATGCTTTACGAGGGTTCAATTGAAGTTACGAACTTTTACTTACGGTTCCGAACCAATTTTAGTAATTTGACCATATCTCCTAAACCGTAAGTCGGAATGTTTCGATTCCCACGCCAAAAAGATCTATGGCTCGAGATCTATGAGGACATGTCATAATATTACCAAGATCAGGAAATTATATTTACTGTCATACTCGGTTTCTAAGTGTTAACAAAAATTCGGCATTACGACTGCTATAAATCGAATATTTCCAAATTCCAAACTTTCCAATAATCATAGTATCCACTCCAAACAACATATACATGTTATTTAACCATGAACTAAGGCCAAGCAATGCCTTTCCATTCATCTAAACTATTTTATCCTCTTATATCAACAAATCACTACATAAGCATGCTTTAATCATCACCATAATCATACTAATCTAAAAACTCATCAAGAACATGTATAAACATAAAGTAAGGCCTAGGGTTTCAAGAGGGTTATACCTTCCTTGAGGTGTGTATGCACTTAGTAAGCCTTGTATAGTCCTTGTATAGCCTCCATGAAGCTTGGATCATCAACCAAATTCAAGATTCAAGAATTTTGTTCTTGAGGTTAGTATTCATCCTCCACTTTCTTGATTTTTTTGAAAATGGAAAAAGTGGTGTTTGAGGCTAAGATTTCTAGGGTATCATTTTTATGAAATATAGGATCTATGATAAATTTTTGGAGATCAAACAATGGTGGGAAGGATGATTTTTGTTTTGGAATTTAACCAAAAGGCCGAATGGTGTAGAATGGAGTGGAAATGACTTTGCTTGGTTGATTTCTTGGTAATAATGCATAAAGTAGCTTGGATTGGATAATATCTCATTTTGCCTTACTTTATTAAAGTGATGATGCATGGAGTGATGTATTTGTGAGGACAAGTGTTGAAGATTGGATGGTTGCAAGCTAACTAAGTGGTTTGTTTTCTAAGCACTACTTTCCTTGCCAAGTATCCTAGTTACTTGAGTCCACTTGGTTGATAGATCTTTTCTAGTAGCTTATACATGACTCTTGCTTCCTCTGCTTGTTTCTTTTGTCTGGTTATTGCTCGTTTCGATTGATCGTTCGTAGGAATATTTCACGGATTTCTAATTAGGGTTTACCGGGAATCTTCTTAATATTAATACTATCATTCTCCATCTTTCTTACTAACTTCCGAATTTATATTCCTTAAATCCCTTCATTAAATTCTTAAGTCTATCAGTGTCCAGGGAACTCTCGGAGAAAATAAAAGTGCGGTTTTTCAGAATCCGACAGCTTTTACATACACTTATTTTCCCCTGGATCACTATTACGAACTTGGAAATCCGTTCCGAATACTTCTATATAGTGTCGTCTCATAATATTCTCTTTTCCACCAAAAACACTATTCATTCTTTATTCTTTACTTATTCTCTTAGGGTTGGACAATTGTCCCTGATCTCTTTCGATCGTTCCTTAACCTTTTTACGGACCCACTGGACCAATAACAGATATCGATTTGGATGACATAAGAATAATCTTCTCCTTTAGAATTATCAAATCTCAATTCCCTAGGAGATAGATAATTCTTATCTAAAGTGTCAACCAATAGTATTCTTCATGGCAAATAAACATTTGAATCCAAATCTATTCCTTTCATTCATTATATCAATCGTTACATCGGTCGTAATTACTATTCACCATTACCTCAGTACATAATAAAAAGTTTTAATTATATCCAAAATTTGGGGTTCTTACATCACGAATCAAAGATTCATTTCTAATCTTTAAATTCAACATCTCAACATGGAGATCACTAGTGTCGGTAGATAATTGAACTTTTTCATTTTCCATCTCTTCGGTTTGAATAATTAAGGATATATTCTCTATCTCAAGATTTCGAATAATTTCATCCTTATTATTATTTTCTAGATTCAAGCGCTCATTTTGAGATGAAATGAATTTGTGATATTCCACGTCCTTGACATGAATATCGATCAAACAAGTGACCTCTTTTTGTAGCTCAACATTTACATCCCGTATCTTATTCCTTTCGGAACTAACCGTGATGTATTTTTGACTAATTTCATCACGATTTGTTTTCAACATTTTTACAAGATTGATAAACTCGGAGACACCCAAATTTGCATGTTCTACATTAAACAAATCTATACTAAAATTATCACCACTACAAGATGCAATATTATTATTAGGGTTTAGGGTTACCTCTTGATTAGTTGTGGAGATTTCCGTTGGTGTATCTTCATCACCGATCGCGATCAAGCACAAGTTAACAACTTCTTTACTTTGTTCGGGAGCTTCTTCATCCTCGCTTAAATCCCACCCATTTTTGGTTACAAGAGTTCGACCTTTAGACAACTTTGGACATTCCCGTTTAAAGTGACCGGGTTGTTTACATTCGAAACACAAATCATGTGTCTCTTCACTTGGCGATTCCTTAGGCTTAGGTGAAGAATAATTATTCGAATAATTCGAATTATTATTATAAATATTATTCCCTTGTTGAACACCTTTGCCTTAGTTAAAACTCGTGGCCGGATAGTTGTTGTTATTTTTATAATTAGGCCTTCCTTTCGAGTTAAACACATGTTGTTGATTACTCGACTTAAGGAATCCTTTTCCGTACCTTTAAGCTTTACTTTGCAAAACACGACGCAGTTGTCTCGAAAGTAGTGCAATCTCTTGTTCATCTAGATTTTACAACTCTTCGTTTAACTCATCGTCATTTTCATCTTCATCGGTAAGTATTGCTTTCAAGGCCATATTCTTTCTTTTGTCTTCCACTTTCAGAAGGGCCTTCTCCGGAATATTATCTTCCTCGTAAGCACGAAGATTTCCGAATAAGCTATCGATGGAGTATGAATTCAAGTTATGCATTTCTTTTATTGTGGTAACTTTGACTTTCCAACTCGGAGGCAAGGCTTTAAGAATCCTACGATTTTTCTCGTTTGTAGTATAAGCCTTTTCGAGTTGTGAAAGCTCATCGATTATACGAGTGAATCTCGTTTCCATATCGATGATAGTTTCACTTTCGAGGAGTTTAAAATTTTCATACTCTTGTATTAAAGTATCCATCCGGGATTCTTTAATATCTTTTGTACCCTCGTAAGTAATAACCAACTTGTTCCACATTTCTTGTGCGGACTTGCAATAATTAACATGTTTATACTCTTTTTTCGCAAGTGCACTAATGAGAACCATTTCCGCTTTTACGGCAATATTCATTCGAATTTCTTCGTCGGGAGTATATTCACTAACTTTCTTTTCAACATCCTCACCATCTACTTCTTTCGTAGGGAGGCTAACACCATCTTCTATGGCCATCCAAACTTTGACTCCTTGAGATCTAGCATAAATTCTAAATCTTGTTTTCCAAGTAGCAAAATTTGTGCCATCAAATAGAGGTGGTCGAGAACTATAAAGTCCTTTTCCGCAACCAATAGTATTCAAGTAAGCCATTAAAAAGATGTACTTTTTACGATTTTATATAGTGACTTTCACAATAGTCGATAAACCCGATAAGGATCTACTTTTTGTTGTATTTTCCGATTATCACAACAATCGTAAAACACGGTTAAAAGCACTGCTCTGATACCAATTGATAGGTCCCGTATATGGGTTAAGATAAGCTAGAAGGGGGGGTTGGATAGCTTATCACCTTTTTAAAATTTAGAGCTTGGCTTTTTCAAAGTTTCTTTCCTCTTTTAAAATTTGTTACTTGTCAACAAGTAAATCGAGTGTAGAAAATAAAAAGGAAAGAAATAACACAATCGATTTTAGCCTGGTTCGCGATGGCGCAACCCCTAAAGGATCCGGTCACCCCTACGTCCAGTCCCCGAGCTCCTCCTGGGACTCGAGATTTCTTCCACTATAAAGAAACTCCTTTATAGTAGGCGGAGAAGCCTTTACAACTCCTAAACCACTATCTATTTATCTTGGAGCGATACACACACGTATCCTCCTCACAACAAATACCAAATACCCACTACATGAATTATCTTGGAGCGTAACTCCCCGTTACCTCCTCAAATACTTTGTAGTAACCATTTACAAGACTATGTACTTCTACAACTTTGCCGGTCTTGGATCTTAGGTCTTAGGTCTTGGGTCTTCCCTTTTCTTCACGGTGCGAAGGCTACTAACTTCCCGTTAGTACGCCTAAGACTTGGGTCTTAGAACAAGAGTCACCTCACTTCACTTGACCTCACTGCAAAGATTAGAATACGAGTCTAACAACAAACAATATATTAGATAGATATAAATCCGTGCAAACTAGTATGTTACGGTACTAGTCACGGGGACGCTATTACGCGTTAAAATAATTTATTCGTTATTAGTTAAAGTCGAGCTCTTCACGATGCCAATCGGAATAGCTACGTACTTTAGTGGTGTGTGCAAGTGGTGATTAATTTATACAAGTATACGTTCAACTCACAAGTGCGAGGACCAAAAATAAAAACTCAACTCGCAAGAGCGAGGACCAATTATACTACATACACAAACAATTAAAAACAACTCACACGTGCGAAAAAGTAACTCGCTTATCTATAGGATAAAACGAATGCCGCTTTATAACAACCCGACTTTTCGGATCGCTAACTAATAGACAAATATCAAAATAGATTATAATTTATATTAAATCGAAATAGAAAGTAATCGATAATCCTAATAAATATCAATATTTTAATCATCAAAATGAAAGTACTGTAAAGTCTGAAAACAAATCTAACAAGTCCTCGAATTTATTTATACAACTATATAGACTTTAGCTAAAGGTCGGGCATCACTCATCTCAAATCCTCGTTAATCCCTGATTACCTGCAGAAAAGGAACAATAAAGAGTGAGCGAAAAGCCCAGTACGAATAAGTTTTAAAAGAAAATCATATTTTAAATAACTGAGTGAATTATGTCTTATCGACAAAGAATTTTCAAATCAAGTCTATATAAAATGAAGCAAGATAACTAACAAGGATAAAATACTGAATCGAAGCAGAACAAATATAAGGCTGAATCAAGTAAGGTATGTATCCTTAAGGGTCTCTTATACAAATATGTACTCCCACAAAGCGAAGTACAAAACAGAGAATTCTTCCCCGGTAATCCACGAGAAGAAAACACATGAAATGCACAAAGCATTTCTACAATACAGAGAATACTTCTTCGGTAATCCAGAAGAAGAAAACACACATTAGTGATCATGATCTATACACAATCTCATACCCCAGAGACGTGCTCGTATACTCACAGCACCGATACGAGTAAGTGCCGAGTTCATCACACACTCCAAACTCCATGAACTCGTCTATGATTTAACCACATAGATAGGTCTAAGAGCCCAACAAATAGGTTACAAAAATATTGCCAAACTCACTTAAATGAACCAAACGGAACAAAACCATGTCGCAATAGAAGTGCGAAACAAAGCAAATAATAATGAGTAAGGAAATAACAATTCCAAAAATAGAGAATACGAAACGAAAATCTGATTGTACACTTAAAAGTGCACATAGAGTACAAGGGTCACAATCTTATGAAATTAACTTGACAATGAATATAACGAGTAAAGAATAAATTTTATAATGAGCAAGAGAGCAAATAACTCGTATCAAGGAGAGTACAAAAAGGTGACAATTTATAAATTTGACCCAACAATATATTTAATGAATATTTATAATTTAAATGAAGAGAGAAAAGAATGAAGAATTCGTACCTGAAAAGCAGCTAATAAACCAGTGACAAAAATAACCGAAAATCTGCTAACACCTCACAACTATATTTCTATATTGGGATCTAAAATTCAAATTAATTAACATGGATCAGTATCGAAAAGTATGTCAAATAATATAAGGACAAATCCTAATTCTTTTAATAATTGGCCGAATAAAAATATGATTGTAATTGATATCATGCCTATAAAACCACACACTTACATTAGCTAATCAATTTAACATGACATATTTAATTGAAATACAAATTGACTACAATACATAATGTTGAACATACAAAAGAGCATATACTAAATATTACTAAATCAAGTATTAACATACTTATATATGTGTCATTTATTTAATCTATTATTAAAACCATTAGTGAATGCATGATTAAGTAGTAGCAATACAGTGATGGGTACCGAAACACACGTTCATACAAGCTGTTATCAAATTCACAAGTCATATAATTATGTATTAATTAATCTATTTAATAAGCAAGTCATGAATGCCTTTACCAATAAATTATATATACAATTATACATGCTCAGGTGTATATAAGAATTAAGAAAAATAAAACGTGATTACCACATTCATTAACTATTATTAAGTAGTGCATGCATTTAAATATAAGTAATGAAACAAGATGACAGACTGATATACATGGATATGGGACAAACTTATATTTTTATATTAATATACCAATAAGAGTTAATATATATGCATCATGGTGAAACTAACTTTACTTAAAAGTGGATCACGAACCAAAATCAAATTTAATATCACACATGCACTTTATTGTAATTTAGATATGAACTCTTTGTATACTATAACCATTTTTTTATTATTAAAAGGTGATTAATAGAATAAAACAGACGACAAACACCATTCACTATTATTATTTGAATACGCAATCCTAACACACATATCAGTTCATATAAATTTGCATCGGCTATCTAGCAAACTTTTAATCCATATTAACACTTTCCATACAATTAAATGAATAACCCTTAAAGCTACATGCACGTACAATGGTTCGTTAACCAAATTTATTAATTAATTACAAAGAGACATACACATATAAAGAATTATAACTATTCGAAACCACTGTATGCACATAATCCAATTCATTATTACCTGCGGCTATGACGGAATCGGGGCCTCTCTCTCGAATGTAGTCGACCTCACCTCTTTCAGATGCTTGGAAAGTATATATATATATATATATATATATATATATATATATATATATATATATATATATATATATATATATTACTAGCTTTTTAGTCTATAAAGTATAACAATATATATATAGGGTCGCGCTCCAGTGAGAACCACCACTTAAGATGAGATATGAGATCTAATCATATCCATCCATTTAAATACATTATATTCATCTCTCACCATTCATTTAATATTTTAATATGTTATATTTATTTCACCATCTTCTGTCTAATTCAACCACCGCCCACCACCGACGACCACCACCACCTCCGGCGACCATCAGAAAATCACCACCGGCAAAAATAAAATCACCACCGCCAAACCAGAAATCACCACCAGAAACAAAAAAATCACCACCAGCAAACCAGAAATCACCACCGCCAAACCAGAAAATCACCACCTGAAACACAGAAATCACCATCTGTAAACAAAAAAAAAAAATCACTACTTTTAACACCCCACCCCACTCCACTAAACTAAAATCACCATAGTTAAAAAAATCACCTCCGGCCACCATGTCACTAAGAAAACATACATAATTTTCTTTAAAATGCAAACATCGCGTATGTTCACTAAGTTCAATGTTTAATTGCCCAACTGCCTTTCATTTTTTCAGTACCCAAGTTTGTCCCATTTTCTTTTACTCTTATTACCTCTTTTTCACAACTTCAACTACTAACCAATTAACACAAATCACCTCCGGTCACCGGAAAAATCCTGTTCCTTCCCCCTAATTAAAAATCGTCAATTACCAGAAAAGTAACAAAAACAAAATCACCAAAATGTTCACAAAAAATACAGTGAAAATAAAATATCCGATAATCATCACTTCCGGATCCTGCTACACTATGTCGCCATCGGTGACTAAGACTCATATTCAATCTCCGATCTCTACACAAAATAAATCTCAATCGACAGTTCCTCAATTTTCCATAAATTCAAACCCTAATTTCACCAAACCGCCTAATTTCAACTGGTTCGGTTCGTCAATAGGTGATTCAACGAGTTTTAATAGCTCAAGTATAGGAAAATCGAGTTTTAATCACTTGGTTTAGTCTGGCTCGGGGCGTGACCGATGGTGGTGAACCGCGAACAAAAAAAATGGTGGTGGGGAGGGAGAGAAGAGAGGAAGAAAGGTGAGAGAGAACAGGGGAAAGAGTAGAGAGACAAGGGGGACAGGTGGGGGTGATAGTGGCCGGAGTTGTGGTGGCAATGGCGGAAAGGGGTGGGAGGCAGAGATGTATGTCTGTTTGTGCTAATTTGTATGGTCGTGTTTGTGTGTGGGAGTGTGGGTCATGTGTGTGGCTGAGATTAAAACATTTAATAAAAAATAGAGGGCTAAGATTAGATCTCAGTTCTCACAGAAAATGGGGGTTCTCATTTGAGCAAAAACCTATATATATATATATATATTACTAGCTTTTTAGTCTATAAAGTATAACCACAGCTAGGAGACTACAAACCTAATTAGAAAACAATTACTGAAGTCCATGAATTTTACGTGATCCCTTAAGCCCCTACATACAAATTTACTGACCCGGTCATAAAAATTTATTCAGAATACATGTCCAAACTAAAATACAATTTAAATATTATACAATTTAAAAAAATTATATAATAATATTTAGCTTAACTTTAAATAATTAAAATACATATAATTGCTAAAATACAAGTTGCCAAAATATACACTAAACGAATCAACTTCAAGAACAAGTGTAAAAAAGAGCAAAATGCAAGATTAAGTGAATATAAGTTAATATATGCAGAAATCAACCAATCAAGCACAATATATCAACTATATATTCGGCTATATATATAAATATATATAACAATATGAACCAACTTATAACCCTTGAGATCTAGAGAGAAAATAGGAGAGAAAGCTAGTAAAGAAGCTTAAAACACACAAAACACTCGCCGAAAAAGTCACAGGAATTTGGGCGAAATTTGAGGTTCAAGGGAGACTTTCTTGGGCTCAAAAGGTTACTTACAACCTGCCTAAACAATTCTTGGAAGGTGGGAAAACAAGGGTGACCAAGGTGTGTGAAGGAGAGCAAGTTTGGATGAAGAAAACAAGCCAAAATGATGAAATATCAAGGTGTAAAAATGGCTAAACCCAAAGCTACGTTTTTGGCTTTCAAAGTGCAGTAGGGAGAGTGTTTGGGAAGTGTTTTCTTCAACATATAATTGGCTCTCTAAGCTTGGAAAAAGAATGAGGGGTGAAGGGCTTTTTATAGCCAAAAAATAAGCATTTTAGCATTATTTTAAATGGTTTATGGCACATGTTGTAAAGGCAAGTGGGAGGAATATTACTAGAGCTCTACCAGCTGTATAACAATTCAAATATGCCAAGGAAAGAGTTCCCACACATTTTTACCATTTATAGAATGCATTAAAATCGATTATAATGCAAAATGCGCGCACCGACGAGACGAAATGGGTTTAATCATGATAACTCGAAAAATCATTGAAAAATTATGAAAATTTTGGAATCCCCTAGAAATATGCCCAGAAGATTATGGTCAAAATTTCACCTTGAAATGAGTTGACCTTATATGACTTTTAAGCGACCAAATATCAATTACGTATCGATTTAAGGGGTCCCGGAAAAAAGTCATCCCAAAATTACGAAACTTATTATAAAATGTCCTATGGAGCAACTAAGGACATATCCAAAGTTTCAAGTCAAAAGGATATACGGAAGTATGTTCACGAATTTTTCGAATGTTAAAACGGCCTTTCGGAGCAACCGAAAAATTCATTTGTCTTTACCGACAACTTAGACAAAAGTTTTGACTTGAAAAATATTCAAACATAATATTCCTTATGAAATAATGACTATGAGGTCTAAGGAGAATTTAAGTTTGAATTAAAAGGATTTTATCCGGATAAATAAGGAATTTCGGGTATTTTGGAATACAATCTATTTTTGGTCTTTTGGCATGGATTTTGGCAAGGCAAATTGATTATAAATATTGAACAAATATATCAAGAGTATTTGAGAGTAAAACATTTAAGAGTAACATGCTTTTAAATAAATCGAACAGTTTGACTTGTAAAAGTAGTGTTAGGAAATTCTTGATTTTTGTGCCTTTAGCCGAATGCCAATTTTCTTTTGACATAAATAACCTAGAATATAAAATACCATCAACTTGATATTTATATCCTAAGACAATGTCTAAAATGTGTCGAAAAACATCTTTGGGATGGGTTTGACCATTTTGACTTGATACAGGAAAATGTCGTCTCCGGGGGAGGATTCTAAGTGGAATCCTAAATCTAAGTTAATTTCACTTTTATTTTGATAAATTCCAAAACCTAAAGGAGCAAAAGCTATGACTCTGTCAGGGTATTTTCCAGATGGATTTGGCTCAAGTACGGGTTCAATTTGGGAATTTCTTGGATAAATTAGGATTTTGGCAAGATGAAGAGGAAGTAGGACGCGCCCTCTCCTTACAAGGTGGGCGTGCCCTCTGTAATAGAAGACAATTGAAGAATCCATTGTTGAGTAGATTTTCAAGAATTATTGAAGAATTCCCTCCTGGGGTATACCAGGAGGGGGATGTCCATTGCAGAAGGCCTCCAATGGTTTGTCTGGATTTAAGGACCTTTCTTAAGCACATAGGGTGTGTCCTAAGTTGGAAAGAGGGGTACTTTTTGGTGTGTGCTTTGGAGCTCTGTTCCTGTGATCAATGGGCACGCCCTTATTAGGGAATTTCGGGGTAATCCTGCACTTTGCACCCTAAAACTCTGGATCACTTGTCCTTCTATCTGGTGGGTGCTTCTCATTCGGGGAATAAGGATGCGCTCCACACTTGGGGTAAACGGTGGCTATATCTACGTCCTTGAAATCTAGAAATATCTGGTAGCGAAACGGACTAGTCCTCGAAGAGGGAAGTTTCCTTATTCGTGAAGTCTAGAGATTATGGATGGGCCTTGCTGGTTAGGCCTCATAATGGAACATTCCGGAAGCTAGATCGTCAATCCAAGCCCGATTGGGTTTCTTGCTCTCCAAGAACTATGTATGGGTTGATCCCCTATAAATACCGGGGTATGTAGGCCAATTGGGGGGTTGGAAGTTGAGAGCTCTGAGGAAACCACCACTAACCCTTATCAATCTCAGCCACTAATTACATACAAACACCATGCACAACTGCTTTTTTTCGCAAAGAACCACCATCGTAGATCTTGTTTCCGGTGACGTACCTCGAATTTTGTTGTTCCCAAATTCCTCCGTCAACGAATTGGCGCTAGAAGGAGGGGCCAATCAAGATCTGAATCTTAGGAGGAAAAGATGTCTCATAATCAGGATGGAGGCTCCCATGAAGAAGATGGTTATTACTCTGAAGATCAAGCCAATCATGATGAATATGTTCCGGAGGAAGTCCCTGCTGTTCAACACCCCCATGGAACTCCGACCCCTGGAAGACAACCGCCTATTCTGGTCAGCAACGCGGATTTATTGGAACAGGTGTACGTTATGGGAACTACCATAAATAACTTCGGGGTAAGATTGGATTCTGTGGAGCAAGAACAAGAAAGTAGGAGAAAATTTCGAAGTATCCCACGAAATCACCGTCGAGCAGGGAAAGGCCCTCAAGTTGAAGAAAGCTCTCGAAGAGGTGAGGAAGTGCAGGACAGGAGGTTTCAGTTTGTAACTCCTCGAAGGTTGGATTACTCTGCTGAACATCCAAGTAAAGATGATGATCGTGAATGTAGAATGACGGATGTTCCAGAGAGAGCGTGCCCTCACCCTCACCGTTCAGGGTGCACCCCAAGTGAGATTCAATGGGATGAAGAAAGGATGGCCAGGGAAAAGAAGGACTTTTCAAGTCTGAAAGAACGCCTAGGAATAAGGCTTAATGATGACGATCTAAGGATGGTATTCCTTGAGCATCAGAAGAAAGAGAAGTACTTGGAATCGAGGCCCCGTGCTCCACGGCACGCACCCCCCGATAATAGGTCGGGGCCCCTTGGACATGAGCGAGCCCTTCCCCGGAGCGATGATTCACAGTGCGCGCCCCCTGATAACAGGTTGAGGCCTCTTGGACATGAACAAGCTCCTCCTCGTGATAATACTGGAAGGAGAAGTAGCTGTGATAACGGTGATAGATGAATGGAGATATATCGAGGGAATGGGCAACCTCGTAATAATCAGGACGCGCCCTCTAGTGGTAGATCACCTCGTATTTATCAAGTTCCCTCAAGTACCTCTAGAGAAGTGAGGTCGAGGCCGCGCCCTCCCTCGAAAGGAAGGTCTCATGGAAACTCTCAGGGAAATCCACAGCCTCAAGAAAATCCACAGCCTCAAAGAAATCCATAGATCGAGGGAAATCCCCAGGGTCAGCAGAATCAGACTCAAACCCATTCGATCTACCCACGGTATTTCTCTTAGTTTAGATTGTTTATTAGATTATTGTTTATTTATCATACAAGTCTTAATTCCCTGTTGTAAACCTTTATTATCTTAAGTTCGTACAATGAAGACAGTAGATGGAAAGAAAATTAGAAGTTGAAGTAGCGTAATTTATTTTCTAACAATTTATTTAATCTGTGTGAGACTGTTTTCTAAGAACGAAAATGAAGCTAGAAATGTAAAACTGTGTTCATGTTCGTTTTCCAGATTTAAGTTTAAATCTAAAAGAGAAGGACAAGGAAGCAATTTTATACAAGCTCAATTTTAAGTGATATTAAATTGTACATAATTTTGTTTTCGTAAGCAGTTTCAAGACTATTGCGTTATTTAGGTGATATATTGTTGGTGTTGGACATATTAGTTTTGTATAAAGTTTATGAATATATTTCGAAAGTTAAGAAGCGATGCAGTATGGAAGCGTAGAAAACCAATCACTAATTTTTAACAACTTAAGTATTTAAGAACTCAGGAATTTATCTGATCAATTCTGAAATACAATCTCTAAATCTACATGTGATGATTTTTGAACTCACAAGAAAATATTCCGTTACATTATAAAATTGTTTATTTAAGAATACAAATCCTACAAAGAAAGAAAATAAATCCTAACTAAAATTAAATATTAAATGAAAGTAACGTGCTCATGCAATCTTTTTTTTTCTATTTTAAGTTTGTCAACATGACCAAATTCAATATCTAATACTTTCAAGCGTAGCTAGCTAGTGTAATATTTTCCTGTTCATTGTAATAATTATTACTTTGTTCTAGTTTTGCTTTCTGGCAATCCCGATTTGCGCGATCATTCATCTTATATCAAAAAGCTTATCATTAGAATTTCAACTTGGTTCAATATTTCAATTCGTTGTTCAACATTAACTTGAAAAACTTTAAAATTGTTATTGAGCGCAATGGTGTTACATGGATGATGAAAGTAATTAACTTATTATGACGGTTTGAATAATCAAATTTAGTCCTTGTTATAGCCAAAATCCGATTTGGGTATTTTCCAGATGGATTCGGGTCAAGCACGGGTTCAATTTGGGAACTTCTAGGATAAATTAGGGTTTTGGCAAGATGAAGAGGAAGTAGGAATCGGCCTCTCCTTACAAGGAGGGCGTGCCCTCTGTAATAGAAGAAAATTAAACAATCAATTGTTGAGTAGATTTTCAGGAATTATTGAAGAATTCCCTCATGGGGTATATCAGGAGGGGGATGTCCGCTGAAGAAGGCCTCCAGGGGTTTGTCTGGATTTAAAGACCTTTCTTAAACACATGGGGCGTGTCCTAAGTTGGAAAGAGGGGTACTTTTTGGCGTGTGCTTTGGAGCTCTGTTCCTGTGATCAACGGGCGCGCCCTTATTGGGGAATTTCGGGGTAATCCGACACTTTGCACCCAAAAGATTTGGATCACTTGTCTTGCTATCTGGTGGGTGCTTCTCATTCGAGAGACAAGGATGCGCTCCACACTTGGGGTAAACTATGGCTATACCTACGTCCTTGAAATCTTGAAATAGCTGGTAGCGAAGAGGACTAGTCCTCGACGGGGCAAGTTTCCTTATTTGTGAAGTCTAGATATCATGGATGGGCCTTGGGCCTTTGTGGTAAGGCCTCATTATGGAACATTCCGGAAGCTATATCGTCAATCCAAGCCCGTTTGGGTTTCTTGCTCTCCAAAAACTATGTATGGCTTGATCCCCTATAAATACTGGGGTACGTAAGCCAATTGGGGGGTTGGAAGTTGAGACCTCTGAGGCAACCACCACAACCCTTATCAATCTCAGCCACCAATTACATACGACCACCATGCACAACCTCTTTTTTTTGCAAAGAACCACCATCGTAGATCTTGTTTCCGGTGACGTACCTCGAATGTTGTTGTTCCCAAAATTCCTTCTTCAACAATTTGGTGCTAGAAGGAGGGGCCAATCAAGATCTGAATCTTGGGAGGAAAAGATGTCTCATAACCAGGATGAAGGCTCCCATGAAGAAGATGGTTATTACTCTGAAGATCAAGCCAATCATGATGAATATGTTCCGGAGGAAGTCCCTGCTGTTCAATAACCCCATGGAACACCAGCTGCTGGCAGACAGCCACCGATTTTGGTCAGCAACGCGAAGTTATTGGAACAGTTGTATGTGATGGGAACTACAATAAATAACTTCGGGGCAAGATTGGATTATGTGGAGCAAGAACAAGAAAGTTGGAGAAAATCTCGTAGTATCCCACAAAATCACCGTCGAGCAGGGAAAGGTCCTCAAGTTGAAGAAAGCTCTCGAAGAGGTGAGGAAGTGCAGGACAGGAGGTTTCAGTTGGTAACACCTTGAAGGTTGGATTACTCTGCTGAACATCCAAGTGAAGATGATGATCGTGAACGTAGAATGCCAGATGTTCCAGAGAAATCGCGCCCTCACCCTCACCGTTTAGGGTGCACCCCAAGTGAGATTCAACAGGACGAAGAAAGGATGGCTATGGAAAAGAAGGACTTTGCAAGTCTGAAAGAATGCCTGGGAATAAGGCTTAATGATGACGATCTAAGGATGGTACTCCTTGAGCATTAGAAGAAAGAGAATTACTTGGAATCGAGGCTTCGTGATCCACAGCCCTGATAACAGGTCGCGGCCCCTTTGACATGAGCGAGCCCCTCCCCGGAGCTATAATCCACAGCGCGCGCCCCCTGATAATAGGTCGAGGTCTCTTGGACATGAACAAGCTCCTCCTCATGATAATATTGAAAGAAGAAGTAGCCGTGATAACGGTGATAGAAGAATGGAAATATATCGAGGGAATGGGCAACCTCGTAACAATCAGGGTGCGCCCTCTGGTGGTAGATCACCTCATATTTATCAAGTTCCCTCAAGTATCTTTAGTGAAGTAAGGTCGAGGCCGTGCCCTCCCTCGAAAGGAAGGTCTCATGGAAACTCTCAGGGAAATCCAAAACATCAGGAAAATCCACAGCCTCAAGGAAATCCTCAGATGGTGGGAAATCCCCAGGGTCAGCAGAATCAGACTCAAACCCAAAGGGATATTGTAATATAACCTCATGTTGGGGCTACATGAGGAGCACAGACAACAGGTCCGCCTCCAGCCATGGGGGGTACTCAGTCAGGTGCACAACCAAACATCCAGAATATCCCTGGAATGGGAACATTCAATGTGGATGACTTAAAGAGGCTCCTTATTCATTTGGATGGAGGAATAATATCTGCTACAGCTCAAACATCTTTCACATTCTTAACAGAGGTGAGAGAGACACAACTCCCTGCTGGGTATAGATCCATGACGAATGATCTGCGTTTTAATGGAAATGCAGACCCTGTAGAATTCTTAGGGCATTTTCATATCGAGATGGATGTTTATCAGGTGACTGAGCTAGCCAGATGTCGATTGTTAGCAGCAACATTCAGGGAGAGTGCCCAACAGTGGTTTCAGAAACTTGGGCCATGAGTGATTACGTCTTGGCAGGTGATGAGGACACTATTCTTAACTAAATTCCAGGCAGCAGTGAAATATCCTCTTCCTGTTACAACCTTGGCCAACATCGAGCAAAAAGAAGGAGTGTGTTTGCAATCCTATTTTAATAGATTCAACTCAGAGTCTACCCTGGTCTGGGGAGTAACTGATGAAACACTCAAAAGTTTCTTGATAGCTGGATTGCAAGTAGGAACGGATTTCTGGAAACATCTTCAAGGAAGAGATCCAGCTACTTTGGCTGTTGTGTTCGCACAAGCTGAGTCTTTCAAGATTGTAGAACAATCCATGACGGATAATCGAAAGATAGATACGCAAGGAAACTCTAAAGGGAGAGTCAACAAGAGGAAGGATAGGTCTGTGAGTCCCACACATCGCACTGGGATTGGTGCTAATCGAGTGAATTCAACTGAAGTTGTAAGAAATTGGGGACCTCCAAACACTTACAATTATGATAGGAGGCCAAACATTATACACCCTTGGCGGCTTCAATTGAGAATATTTTTTAGGTGAACGAGAACAAAGGACTCTTCAGGAAACTGGAACCTCTATCTACTTGGCAGAGTAAAGACAAGAAGAAGTATTGTGAGTATCATTAGTCTTCAGGACACAACACTCATGAGTGTCGTCAGCTAAAGGATGAAATCGAAGACTTGATCAAAGAAGGATACTTGACTGATTGGATTGTCAGAGAAGTAATGGAGCACAAGGATAATCCTAATAGAAGGGATGGAGGGCGCGCCCTCCATAGTGATGATTAGCCAGAAGAGAAAAAGTTTGTCAAGGAGGGAAGTATCCATACTATCTTTGGAAGACATCACCTGGGGGTGATAGCAACAATGCTTTGGAGAGGTATGCTAGATAGGCAAGGTACCAACCTCTTACTAATTTGAATAGCTTGGAGCTAAGGCCACCAAAACTATTTAAGGATGAATGTACAGATATTACTTTTACCGAAGAAGAGGCTAGATGGGTACATCATCCCCATAATGATGCTTTGGTGGTGGCAATCTAGATTGGTTCCAAGAACGTACACCGGGTTTTTGTTGACAATGGGAGTCCAGTGAATATCCTTTACTATAACACTTACAAGAAGTTGGGACTTCTAAACAAGGACATGGCACCAGATAATTGATGGATTTATGGATTTTTAGGAGAAACTGTAAAAGTGATGGGGTGGATCAAATTACCGGTAACTCTTGTAGAAGGCACTTTTTCTGTTACTCAAATGATGGATTTTATGATTTTATATCATGAGTCAACCCATAATGCGTTAGTAGGGCGCCCCTTATTGAAGGAACTGAAGGGTGTGACCTCTATCTACCATCTTACGATGAAATTCCCTACTCCGAGTAGTGTGGGAACTGTTTGGGGATCTCAGCATGATTCAAGAGAATGCTATCACAAGGCGGTTAAAGGATTCAGAAGGCAAAGAGATGGAGGGCGCGCCCTCGGAGAAGATAATCTGAAGGAATTATGACCGTTGTCCCGGGTAAGGTTTGAGTTCATTACCTTGTCCAAGAACTGGAGGATGATGTGTTAGAAAATAGGGCACTCCCTGAGGAGTTGCAGATGAAAGATGCCCCGGTTCTTGGTGATCTACAAAAAGGAATTCGGGAAGAAATTGAAGAAGATTTAGACGATATTATATCAATCAATCTAGAGGTGAGCAGATTGAAGGTAGAAAAATGTTGCTTAAAGGCTTGGTGAATACCTTTGTTGAGGAAGACTTCCCTCTTAAAGAGGATGCGCCCTCCAAGGATGAAGGCATGGTGGAAGACCCTCGAAGCTTTGACTTTGATCTTGATCCAAGAACACCACAACCGGTTGAAAGACTGGCTCTATAGAGGACACGATTTCAATTAGGGCATATGCAAGGATTCGAGTAACCTTTTGAAAATCGGATCTCAGCTAAATTCCAAGTTGAGAAGAATGCTCACCAACTTTCTCTTCAATAATCTGGATGTTTTTGCTTGGAGTCATGCTGATATGGTTGGCATTGATCCGAAGGTGATGTGCCATCACTTTAATATAGATTCTGCTAAGAAAGGAATACGACAGAAGTATCGACCTGTGAGTGGGGAGAGAGCTGTGGCATTGCAAGAAGGGGTTGATAGACTTTTAGACGTTGGTTTGATCAAAGAGTCATACTATCCAGATTGATTGGCTAATCCGGTTCTTGTTTAAAAGCCTAATGAAAAATGGAGGACTTGTGTGGATTTTACAGATTTGAATAAGGCTTGTCGTAAAGATAGTTTTCCTCTTCCTCGATTTGATCAGTTGGTGGATGCTACGACCGGCCACGCTCTCTTGAGTTTCATGGATGCTTACTCGGGCTACAACCAAATTCCTATGTATGAACCTGATCAAGAGCATCCTTCTTTCAACACAGATAGAGGTCTATATTGTTATATGGGAATGCCATTTGGTTTGATCAATACCGGAGCAACCTATCAAAGGTTGGTGAACATGATATTCAAGGATTTGATTGGGAAGACCATGGAGGTATATACGGATGACATGCTTATTAAATCCATGAAGCCAGAAGATCATGTAAAGCACTTGGAGGAGATGTTTGAAATTTTGAAAAAGTTCAAGATGAAGCTAAATCCTCAAAAGTGTGTCTTTGGGGTGGAATCTGGAAAGTTCTTGGTGTTTATTGTCAATCACCGTGGAATCGAAGCAAATCCTACAAAGATTAATGCTTTACTTGACATGAAATCTCCATCTAATGTGAAGCAAGTTCAGAGTTTGGCTGGAAGGATAGCGGCACTAAATCATTTTGTGTCAAAGTCCTCGGATAGATGTAAGTAATCCTTTAAGGCAATCAAGGGAGCAGCCAAGGACTTTGTATGGACTCCAGAATGTGAAGAAGCTTTTTAGAAAATTAAGGAGCAATTGGGAAACCCTCAACTCTTGGCCAAGCTCGTGGATGGAGAAAATTTGATACTATACTTGGCGGTTTCGGAATACTCTATTAGTGTAGTGCTAGTAAGGGAGGAGGATGATCATCAGTCCCCGGTTCATTATGTTAGCAAGCGTTTGCTTGATGCGGAGACTCGGTACACGAGCATAGAAAAGTTGGTTTATACCCTAGTCTTAGCGGCCAGGAAGCTTCGTCCTTACTTTCAAGCTCATAAAATCGAAGTTCGTACTATTTATCCGTTGAGAGGGATTCTCCATAAGTTGGATGGTTCTGCAAGAATGTTGAAATGGGCAATTGAGTTGGGACAATTTGATATAGAATACACTCCAAGAACTGCTATCAAAGGTGAAGCTTTAGCTGATTTCATCTTGGAATTCGACTCAGAAAATGAAGAAAAGTCACTTGTGTTGGTTGAACCTGGAATTCCTATCAAGAGGGCGCGCCCTTTTGAAAAAGTTCCCCAGCCTTGGTGGAAGTTGCCTGTGGATGGAGGTGTAAACAGTGGAGGAGCTGGTGCAGGTATAATCTTGGTTACCCTGAAGGGAATCAACTCATGGGTGCTATTCACTTTAAGTTTGAGGCAACTAACAATGATGCGGAGTACGAAGCTTTGATTAATGGGTTGAAGATGGCTTTGGAGATGAAAGTAGCAAATTTGATATTATCGAGTTATTCCTAGTTAGTAGTCACACATATCAATGGTGGATTTCGGTGTAGAGGTCTGAGAACAGAGCTTTACATGAAGTGCGCACAACGGCTGATCCAAAAGTTTCGGGGGGTGAGATTAGAGTGCATTCCCCAAGATAAGAATTGTGGTGCAGATGTTTTAGCCAAGTTGGGATCTCAAAAGGATGTAATATTGCTAGGAACGGTTCCTCTACAAATTCAAGAGGTGCCCAGTATTCCAGAGGTGGAAGTCATGGAGATAGAGACTATTCCTCAAGTTACTTGGGTGACTCTAATTCAAGAATATATTCGTGGAGGGGCACTTCTAGATGATAAGGTTGAAGCAAGGTGTCTTCATTACCAAGCAACAAGGTTTGTAGAGTATGATGGAATTCTGTACAAAAGAGGTTTCAACCAACCACTTCTCAAGTGCATAAATGGAGATGTATGCAACTACATCCTTAGTGAAGTGCATGAAGGGATCTGTGGTAATCACTCGGGGGGTGGTTCATTGGCAATGAAGGTGTTGAGACAAGGATATTATTGGCCTAGCATGAAGAAGGATGCCTATGAATTTGCCAAGGCATGTGATAAATGTCAAAGGTTTACCAACTATTCAACAAGTCCTGTGACTACCCTGACTTCCATGATGAGTCCATGGCCGTTTGCTATGTGGGAGATAGATCTCATCGGAGAACTTCTGAAGGCAAAGGGAGGTGTTAAATATGTAACTGTTTCTGTGGATTACTTCACCAAGTGGGTAAAGGCCATGCCCTTGGCCACAATCACTGCAAGACAAATTAAGGACTTTGTGTTCAACTCAATTGTGTACAGATTTGGGATTCCTTACAAGCTTATTTTAGATAATGGGAAGCAATTCGACAACAAGGAGTTACGAAAGTTATGTGATGACTTGGGAATCAAGAAGGAGTTTGCAGCTGTGTATCATCCTCAAAATAATGGGCAGACAGAGGTTATCAACAAGATTATAAAGCATACTTTGATAACGAAGCTAGAAAAAAACAAATGGAATTGGCCTGAGGAGCTTTCCGTGGTCTTATGATCGTACAACACAACTCCAAGGACCACTACTGGGAATCTCCCTTTATGTTGTCTTATGGATGTGAAGCAATGGTTCCTGTAGAAATTGGAGCAGGGTCATTTCGAAGAGATTTTTATGATGAGGAAACTGTAACACCCCCAGATCCGGGGTCCGGGATCCGGTCGTTACGGTCTCCATTTCTATCCACAATACTTGTACTTACTTCAACATAAAATAAATTACATCTTTATGACCCAACACAACAATATAAAACACACCCGTTACAGGCCCAGAGATGAAATCAGAGTAATAATCAAATTTTATTAATCACATTTGGAGTTCTTACAACCCAAAAGAATTTCAATATGAATACATACTCTTTGCCATCCATTATCATAAGTCATACCAGCCCATATATTTGGTACTGAAAGAATGAATCTATCCTACCAATAGCTTTCTCTTCGGCCCTGGTAGTCTCATCGTCCTCGCCAGCGTCGAGGGCGCCTTGTGCGAGTCATCTGGTCTAGCTGTTGTTGTGATATAATAATAAAGCAAGGGTGAGCAATAGCTCACCAACAATAATATATAACTGAACGATAATATATAGCAGTTCAAAAGTATCTTTCAAACCATATGCCATGCATTTACGGAAATGATGCCAGTATAATATGAACGATGAAGTTACAAAGTAACTCAAAATGAAAATATAGGTGGGAATATCTGCTATGTTGAAAATAAGCAAGATATTATCATTTATCATAAAAGAGGAACTTGCAGGGAAAATATTGCAATTCCAGCTATGAATACTTTTCCAATACTGCCAACAATGATAATGTTGCAGAAAATAAATGAATTTAAATGATGAACTTTTGCTGGAGTATTCACCGCGCCCGCTGTTCCAATCTCGATGATCAGTCGAAATCGTACAGCTCAAATGGGATGGACCGGCGCTACTCGGCCTCTTACACGACTCCAAGTTCGAAAAGAAGTTCTTGACTCTGAACGTAAAGTTCGTCCCCCTTTCCCCAAGTATGATACTTGTTGATAAGACTCCACAAAGTAGTCATATCTAGTTGGAAAGGAAAATTCAACATCATATCTCCTAAGCTGCTGCTTGTTAGAGGATACCATCTTGTTCCAATAATCTCACCCCTCAAATGATGAGAAGGTTACTCAAAGATTCAATTGATAAACAGCAACCAAGTTGCGAGTGAAAAGAATAGTTTTACAAGATTTATGACCGGGAAGTCAACAAGATAAATAATGTAATAACCCGAATTTTGGGTAGAATTAAAACTTTTCTTATTGTGGTTAAAGAGCACTAATGAATGGTGGTTTCAAAGAACAATGATTGTAATGAATGGATATTGCTTTGGACAATGATCCTGATGCATTGGTATATTGTCAGAATAGAGTAATTCGATGGTTGAGGACCTAGATAAGAATAATCTACCATCCAGGAAGGAGTTAATGGATCCTTGAATGGAAATGAGTACGTGCATAGTGTTTCCCATACGTGTATAGTGTTTCCCGTACGTGCATAGTGTTTCCTGTACGTGCATAGTAATTTGGTGGATGAATAGTGATTTTGTAAGTTGGAAAACTTTTCACGCCACCCTATGTACGGGACGTGATATGGATGTTTCGAAGTTATATTAGTAATACGCGGAGAAATAAGTGAATGCAGAGACGATCGGAATTCAGAAATTCCAAATTCTTTTTCGGTATAATATTTGACCGGACAATGGATTATATATTATTATATTCCAAGAATTGAGATATTAACTTTGAGGATTTGATATTTTGGGATGTTATTATATTTGATTTAAGAATGAAGGTAGGAAACCATTGAGGCAGTGAAACAAGCGTTCTAGAAACCGCTAAAACGTTATAATGAGATTAATCAATAAAGCGAACGAATCCTAGATTACGGATTAAGTTCGTATCGAGATTAAATATCCTACATGATCATCACGAGGATTATATTAAGGATTGGGGAAGGTATTATGAATATCGAGAAATTTCCCGATAAACCCTAGAGGTGAAACTACTTGGTTATTCTTCGAACGATCAGCGAAATTGAGCGATAACCGAACAAAGAAACGAACGAACAAGATAGGATGCATCCACCAAAGATAGTGGAAGATGACATCACACCTTTATAGAAATATCTAAGCACCTAGTTGCAGTTTACCCAGGGACTTAAGTGCTAAAAGGCAAGAGATGAGTACGTAAGTGTAATTGTGAGGTTAAGATATTTTAAAAATGACCAATCAAAGTATGACAACACATCTTGAAGATATGCATCCAAAGACATTAGATATATATTACAAGATGTTAGCATTATTGGCCATAAAGCAAGCAAGAACAAGAGAAAACAAAGCAAAAACACCAAACACTCCAAAACTGCCCAGCAGGAACAAAGATCAAAGAAAAATTCATATCTCCATTTCTATCCATGATAAAATCACCAAATTTTAACAATAGCTTCTCCACTCCATGGGAAAGATTCGTTCCAAATTTCATGGAAATCCAAGTAGTATAGCCTAGTCAAATCCATGCTTAAAGTTGGAGGACCAAAACTGTCCAGGTTCTGATCAGTAGAAAGATGGGGCTCAAAACCCTAGCTCCCATGGTTGGATTCTTGTGTTCTATAGCTCAAAAGAAAGCCCTTGAAGAGTAGAAGGTGTGGTAAAAGTTTTAGAACCAAACTCTTAGTTTTTGATTTTATATGATTTTTACAAGATTGACGATGAATAGTGGATCTTAGAAACTAACTTTGTTTTCTTGAATCTTTGGTTGATCTAGAGCTTGGTTAAGGTATTACAAGGATCAATCAAGGCTTGTTAAGTGTTTTCATACTTCAAAGGAAGGTATAAAGTTCATAAACCCTAGAGCTACTTTGAGTATTATATGTTTTTATGGATGATTTTAGTGTTAGTAGGTTATGTATGTTAAGATCTATGATTTTAGTTGATGGTTGTTGATTAGTTGGATGATGATCCATGAGATGGTGATTATGTGATGTTGTTAGACTTGTAATGATGTGTTCATATGTGCTTGATTGAATCGCGGTGATGCGAAAACTTTGGAAAATGTGTAAACATAGCCGTTATAATGCCCGATTTTACAATACCATGATTTGTATGCCATTTTCGTGCTAAGTGACCAACTGACCAGTAGCATCTCCTGCCATAAATAGTTGACTCATGTTACGAGGATCGTTTTGACATGAGAATCGTAGCATTCGGACTTACGGTTTAGGAGAAATCGTAAAATTCGTAAAAGCAGTTCGTAAACGTACGTATGAATTCGTAACTGCAATTGAACCCCTTTAAAGTGATAAATTCGGTTGCGAATCTTGGTAATTAAATACTAGAGGTCATAATAAAGATATGAGAGAAGACCTCGTGTCAAAAAGATTATTTTTGGATTTTATAAAAATATTTGAATCAAGGTTAAGTGCGAAGGAACCCCTTAAAGGAGCACTCGATTATAACTTTGTAAACCGCTTAGTGAAACGGGCGAATGAGATCCGAATTCTAAAACAAATCTTCGACTTAAGTATTTGTCGATTGACATGGACATAGTACGAGCCTAAAGCGAGCTAGTAACGTCTTCGTTGTGTATTGCTTACATGTTTAAGCATTGAATTATAACTGAATCATCTAGGGGATTAATCGTACGTTTTCTTTTGACTTTGTCTAGATTGTTTGACATTGTCACGAGCCCCTACCACATCTCGAGCATGAGGCAAGTTTCAATTCCCTTCTTTTAGGCTGTTGTTGTGATTGAATATATATATATATATATATATATATATATATATATATATATATATATATATATATATGTTTTCTGTTATACATATGCCATAGCATGCATGCCTACTTTCAAGTTATATCGTTATGCTTGTTCCCTGATTGTTTATTGGCTTATAAATTAGATAACTAACGTATCAATTATAAGCCGGTTATTGTAAGACCCTCATAGAAGGGCGTATACATCTTATTCATAAAATATAGACCGGGAGTCAATATTTCTTGATATATCGAGATTACCTCGGAGGAAAATATTTAAGTAAATATTTTCCATTATTTGGGCGACGAATATTATTTGAATATTCGTTCGAGATTATTTATTTAACGATCCTTACTTCAAATAATTATTTGAACGTAACCATTCGACGAATAATATTTTTCAATATTCATTCAAAGTCGAATAGATTATCGACTATTGTTCCGAATATTCTTCTAAAGATTGGACTACTAAATGAATATTATTTGAATATCCATTTAGAATATTATTTTATTAAATGAATATTACTTTTTAATATTTATTTAAGATATTAATTAATTGATGAATATTATTCTAATATTCATCTGAAGCTTAATTTATTTATCGAATATTATCTCGAATATTCCTTTAAAGCTTGGATTACTAAATGAATATTACTTGATATTCATTTAGAATATTATTCATTAAATGGATATTACTTTTTGAATATTCATTTAAATTCCTTATTAATTAATGAATATTATTTTGAATATTCATTTAAATATTTATTTATTCAATAAATATTCTCTTGATGTTTCTTCAAGGATTATTTGGAGAAATACTCTGATTAATGATATTCTTTCATATTCCTAAATATTCTTTAAATATTTTAATTCAATAAATATTCTCTGAATATTTATTCCATACTTAGAATAACCTCAATAAGGTTTATCTTCTTCGATTATTACGGAAAATATCTCGGAGTCATATTATTATTAATCTTATATCAAGAAAGGTTCTCAGACATCATTCTTCTTTGAGTCTACCTCCCTAATAATAAGGGAACCTTACTTGGAAAATGTTATTTATCTTGTCGACTTCCCGGTCATAAAATATTCTCTTCACTCGCAATGCGGGTGCTATTGATTTATTAAGTCGTTGTGTACCTTCTCATCTTTCGAGGGGTAAGATTGTTGGAACAAGTTGATATTCGTTACCAAGCAATAGCTTGGAAGTTATTGGTGAATTTTCCTTTCCAACTAGATACGACTACTTTGTGGAGTCTTATCAACAAGTATTATACTTGGGGAAAGGGAGACGAACGTTACATTCAGAATCGTGAATTCTATTTGAACTAGGAGTCGTGTAAGAGGTCGAGTAGCGCCGGTCCATCCCCTTTGGCTCAACCGTTGGCCGGAGAGAGCTAGTAGGGCGGTAGACAAGTAAAGCCGTCAGTTCTTCCTTCTACCGGTAGTAAATCTAATTTGAGTTGTACGATCTCGACTGATCATCAAGATTGGAACAGCGGGCGTGGTGAATACTCCATCATTGGTTCATCATCCAAACTTATTTATTTCCTGCAACATGATTACTGTTGGAAGAGCTGGAAAAGTGTTCATAACTGGAATTGCAATCTTTTCATGCAAGTTCCTCTTTTTAATGACAATGAGAATATCTCGCTTACTTTTGATGTAGCAGATATTTCTACAAACAAATACTTTAAGTTACCTTGTAACTTCATCGTTCATATTATACTGGCATCATTACCGTAAATGCATGGCATATGGTTTGAAAGATACTTTTGAACTGTTATATATTATCGTTCAGTTATATATTATTGTTGGTGGGCTATTGCTCACCCTTGCTTTATTATTATATCACAACAACAGCTAGACCAGATGACTCGCACAAGGCGCACTCGACGAGGGCAAGGACGATGAGACTACCAGAGCTTAAGAAGAAGCTATTGGTAGGATAGATTTATTCTTTCGATACCAAGTATATGGTCTAGTATGACTTATGTAAATGGATGGCAAAGAGTATGTATTTATATTGAAATTCTTTTGGATTGTAAGAACTCATAATGTGATTAATAAAAATTTGATTGTTACTTTGATTTCATCTATGGGACTATAACGGGTGTGTTTTACATTGTTGTGTTGGGTCATAGAGATGTAATTTATTTTATGTTAAGGAAAGTTCAAGTATTGTGGACAGAATTGCAAACCGTAACGACCGGATCCCGGACCCCGGATCTGGGGATGTTACAAATAACATTGCTCAGGTAGGTTCCCCTAAAATATGGAAGTTTGAGTGAGCATTTCAAATCCTTTCAAGATAGATTTAAATGGAAAAAAAAAAGAGTTGGGAACCTTTCCTTGATAAAATAGTCGTAAAAAGACTCCGAAATATTTTACATAATATTTGGAGGTGAAAGATAATCTCCAAATAATATAAATCATTTTAAAAAGAATTTAAAAGAATTAAATAAATATTCCAAGAATATTTACTAACTCAATAATAATTACGGAATATTATTAAATCATAATATTGCTCGTAAGTAATCCTCGAATGAATATATAGAATTATTTACTAAATAAATTCCTCCTTAAATTAATATTCAAAATAATATTCATTAAATAATTAAACTCCAAAAATAATTTAAAATAATATTCAATAAATAAGTCAAACCTTAAATGAATATTTGAAATTAATATTCATTTAATAAATAAATCTTGTAAATGAATATCCAAATAATATTCATTTAGTAATCAAAACTTTAAAGGAATATTCGAAATAATATTCCTTAAGTAAATAGAACTTCCAATGAATATTTAAAATAATATTCATCAGGTACATAAAACCTTAAATGAATATTCGAAAGTAATATTCATTTAATAAATAAAATTCCAATGAATATCAAAATAATATTAATTAAATAATCAACTCTAATGAATATTCGATACTAACATTCATTTAATATCTCTCGACTGAGATAATCCTCGAGTAACATTCCTCGAAAGATTTCCAAGTAATTAATACTTTATGGAAATATAAATAACGTTTAATAATAACATTCCTCAGATAAATAATAATCTGTCGTTGGAATCCCTCCGGGTTCCACGACTATCTATATCTCAAAATACCGACTCCCGGTCTATATTTAAGAATGAATATCATATGCCCTTCGCTAAGGGTCTTACCGAAACAATCTGGCTTATAACTGATAATTCGTATCTAGTCTATAAGCCAATATCAATTCAGGGAACAGGTATCATAATATAATTTGACAATCAGCATGCATGCTATGGCATATGTATCAGAAACAACATATATACATGTTATCACAACAACAGTTCCAAGGTATTGGAAACTTGCCTGGTACTCAGGTGTGGGTGGAGATAGCGTGTCCTGGGTCTGCTTGATGATCTATAAACAATCAGAATATTCAAGATTAACCACTTAACACCTTTTAAAAGTCTAAGTATAAACTTCACTTAAGTCGAAACACGTTTTCGAATTATCTCATTATACACCTTTTAGTGTAACTCTTTTTATCACCGATACGATCCGACATTCGTTCGTTAGTAAGACAAGTCATCATACCTACACTTGGTATATACTTAAGTCGTATAAGTTCTAAAGTCGATCGATTATGAACCTAGATTATACCTCGAGTTTTATCGTTCGTTTTCTAAGTTATAACCAAAGTTATACTTTTAAGGGGTTCGTTCGCATTTAACCTTGATTCAAACATTTTTATAAAATCGGAAATCGATCCGTTTGACATGTGGTTTTCTCTCATACCTTCCTTATGACCTCTAGTATTTATTTACGAAGATTCACCACTGAATAACATGTTTTACGAGGGCTCAATTGAAGTTACGAACTTTTACTTACGGTTCCGAACCAATTTTAGTAATTTGACCACAACTCTTAAACCGTAAGTCGGAATGTTTCGATTCTCGCGCCAAAACGATCTATGGATCGAGATCTACAAAGACATGTCATAATATTACCAAGGTCAGGAAATTACATTTACTGTCATGCTCGGTTTCTAAGTGTTAACAAAAATTCGGCATTATGACGGCTATAAATCGAATATTTCCAAATTCCAAACTTTCCAATAATCATAGTTTCCACTCCAAACAATATATATACATGATTTATAACCATGAACTGAGGCCAAGCAATGCCTTTCCGTTCATCTAACTATTTTTAACTGAAAGGCATATGATGTAGCCTATTTGTATTTCGAGGATACATCTCAACTCAAACAAGAATGTAATAGTAAATAGTATATGTACTGTCACAGGGATCTCAAATGTATAAGTGTCAAGAGAAAGAAGACAAAGTCAATCTACCGTTTTGAGGTATACTACACTTGAAGAAGTTCATTCAGTTGATCAAGCATCAGTGGAGTAATCAAGACAGTGGATTCTATTTATAGTGACAAGAGGTTCCTACAGTGGCAGAATACAAATTAGGAAGGTTTGAATAAGAGTGAAGAAAAAGGAAGACATGAACCAATTCATAGAGTCAAAAATAAAGAAAAGCCGTTGGAGTTAGTCGCTCATGAACCAGACCGTGCATCGAGCGTCAACAAAAATTCGGTGGTAATTCTTTATTACTTTCAGTGGTTCAAGAAAAAGATTTCGGTCGTAAAAAGATTTTTATATTAATTCTTTGTTAATTAATATAATTATGTAATTGATTTAATTTAATAAATTAATTCGTATCGAATTAATTTATTTATTAAATTAATTATCATGTTAATTAATTTTGAATTAATGTATTAATCTGAATTGATTTAATTATTTAATTGATTAAGTATTTAATTAAATTAAATTCATAAGAAACAAAAGAAAAGAAAAGGAAAAAAAACGGCTGAAGAAAAAAAAAGAAACAAAAAAAATGACAGCGTGTTTAAAAAAAGAAAAAAAGACAAGGCAGGTGTTTTTTTTCTTTTTTGTTTGTTGAGATGTCGACAAGAAATAAATAAAACAACAGCCTTGTAAACATGCATGCAAAAGAGAAAGTACATTGCATGAATGCATCTGTTAAAACAAAAGTTATATTCAACAGACAAGTGGACAACACATGCATGCAGAAAGAAGCTGTCGACCAAAACTTCTGACGCGCCACAGGCGCGCGTGTCTTACACGCGCTGGAAAGAGAGCTAAAACAGCCCGCGAGTGAACCACATTCTCCTCCCCTGCGACTGGTCTTGTTTGTTCAGCCATTCAAATCTTTTGTTTCAAAATTCAAACATACAGTGTTATGTACTTAAAGTACTATTATGTCTTACCGACTAATATTATTTAAGTGATACCGAAATTCTGTAAGTCATACCCGAAATTCTTTAAGTCTTTATGACTTAATTTAAGTCATACCGAAGCTATTCAGACTGATTAAGTCATACCGACTGGCTGTTGAAGATTAAGTCATACCGACACATTATTAAGTCATACCGCCCAAGAATTAAGTCATACCGAAGGAAATTTATGTCTTGGAGCAAGTTTAAGTCATGCTGACAGCTGATTTATTATGTCTTGAAGCAGTTTAAGTCATACCAAATCAGTACAAGACTTAAAATGGCTATAAATACACCAGCAGACACAGCAGAACAGCTCTGGAATTTTTCACTTCTCCAGCAGAACACAGCAGAGAGAGACCAAGAGAAAAATAGTTCCTTGAACATCAAATAAATTCTTGTAAATTATTTCTAGCTTGTATTGATAAATCTAAACCACTAGAAATTGTTTACTTGTACTTGTGGAACTATCTACCGGATTAAGTTCCCTAGAACCTCTCGATATTTTTATTACAAATATAGATAAGTTCATGTCGAATTTTCTATAGAATTTGTAATAATTAATTTCGATCTTTTTACTTACAAATATAGAAAAATTCATGTCGAATTTTCTATAGAATTTGTAATAATTAGTTTGATCATCAAACCTTGTAATTTGTACCAGTGTATTTAGACACACCACATCAACTTAATATAAATTTTATATTCAACTTGAAATATCGGTATTCGTTTTATTCCGCATCAATTTGTTCTTGATTTAATATTTTAATATTTTGAAGAAAAGAGCAAATTCGATAAAACGGTATAGTTTGTATTCAACCCCCCCTTCTACAAACTATTTTGGACCTAACATTAACATTTATCAAAACCCTATTCATAATCATGCTTATAATCATGCTTATAACCTACTAACAACATAACTAACTTAGATCACTCAAGAACAAGCATAAAACTCAAAGTAGATCTAGGGTTTCAAGAGTGTTATACCTCCTTGAGAGTGTGAACTAGCCTTAAAAATCTTGGTATGGACCTTGGATTGCCTTAAGCTTGCTAAATCAACCATGAAAACAAGAAAATCAAAGATTAGTTTTCATGAAAACACTATTCACCCTCCTCTTTCTTGATTTTTTTGAAAATGGAAACAAAGGAGTTTGGAGCTAAATTTTGAGGAGATTACTTTCTTGAAATATAGGACTCACCTTAATAATTACAAGATCAAACAAGGAGTGGAAGCTTGATTTCTCTTTTGGAATTAAAGAGAAAGTCGAATGGAATAAAGGAAAGACAATGGTGTTCTTTGCTTGGTTGTTTTGGAAAGAATGCATAAAGTGGTCTTGCCTTGATAATATCTTGATGTTAAAGTAGCTTTATTAAATTGGTGATGTAATGGATGATGTAATTTGCTTGGACAAGTGTTGAAGATTGGATGGTGTTAAGGCTAACCAAGTAGTTTGCATTGCTAAGTACTAGTTTCATCTCTAAGTATGCTAGTTGCATGAGTCATCACTTGGTTTGCTAGATATTGTCCACCACTACATGCATGTATCTTGATTCCCTACTTGTTTCTTTGTTCGGTTATTGCTCAATTCTTTGATCGTTCGGAGGAATAACTCATTCGTTTCTAGTTAGGGTTTTACCGGAATCCGTCTTAATATTAATACTATCATTCTCCATCTTTCTTACTAACTTTCGAATTTAAATTCCTTAAATCCCTTCGTTCAATCCTTAAGTCTATCAGTGTCCAGGGAACTCTCGGAGAAAATAAAAGTGCGATTTTTCAGAATCCGACAGCTTTTACATACACTTATTTTCCCCCTGGATCACTAATACGAACTCAGAATTTCGTTCCGGGCACTTCTATATAGTGTCATCTTATAATATTCTCATTTCCACCAAAAACACTATTCATACTTTATTCTTCCTTTATTCCCTATATTTATGACAATGTCCTTGTTCCTTCTCGGGCGTTCCTTAACCATTTCACAGAACCGCTGGACTAATCGTTATCGATTTGGATGACATGAGAATATTCTCCTGCTTGGAATTGCCATATCTTATTCCCCTAGGAGATAGATTATTCTTACCTAAGTTGTCAACCATTAGCATTCTTCATGACATATAAGTATTGGAATCCATATCCATTCCATTCATTCATTAGAGCTGGTGACCTTGTTGTCGGAATCATTGTTCCTCATTTTATCAATACTTAATAAAAAGTTTTAATTCTACCGAAAATTTGGGTTATTACAGTCTCCCCTCCTTAAAATGATTCTGTCCCGGAATCAGGTAGGAAGCAAAGAGTCGTTTGTCTGTCGTTTCACCTTTCAACTTCCCGGTCAATTCTTAGTCGTTCTACCCTTTTCTCAGCACATCTACTGGTGCTACAATACTTACTTTATCCTTTTCCATCTACTTTGCTACTTTTCATACAACACACTATCCGGGTTATGCTCTTACTCAGTCTTATCCTTATTGATACCTGCAGTGGCTTTGGTATCACTATCGTGCTGCGAATTCGGAGATAACCTCGCTCGTACTGTGCATTTCCTGATCGCTTTAATCTTCGCAATCTCGATCAATATAGAGAGGTGGAAATATTTATTGAGAGATCACTATGATCAATGAACATTTGTTATATTGCATAGTTAGTAAAGAAGGGGGCCAGCCTTTAGTACTTGACAAGCAATTAAACAAGTTATGGTATTCCACTTAGACTTCTATCACATAGGCAGATAGTCACATAGCAGTACCTCCCCTCCTTAAAGGGTTGTTCTTCTCAATTCATAAAGAAGATGAATAAAAGAGAAGAAAAGAAAATAATTCTAAAGGATAATAGAAAGTTTTTATGATTGTAAAATATCATACTCAGAATTTACCTCTGAACTATAGAGGTTCATCAAAGAAGAAAATAAACATAATTATATCCAATACTATTTGATCGCAATTTCACGTGTCAACATATCTTGCTGCTTTGTCCATTATTCTATGGACCTCTACTCTTGTTTAATATTAGCAACGCTCACTTCAGAAAATTCCTTCAACCTTTTAGGTTAAACCTTAGGTTTCTCGCTTGACATCATTGTTACTGACATCCCATGCCACGCTACTAACTCTATCATATTCACAATACTAACACTGTCAGGTTGTTATCCCGAGAATTCATCAGAAAACCCATTTATCAATCCATTCATAACATTCCTTGCTTCACATTCCATAGTTGCTTTCCCAGCCTTTTCTTTATCAATCATATCCTTCTTATTATCAGATTCTTATTCACTTCTATTATTTACCTCCACCGTCATCTCTTTATTTAGGCATCTTTAGCACTTGGCACCTCCCTATTGGTATCCTGTCACATTTCCTCTATAATCGTCAAATTATTCCAATTTAAACCCTCCGAAATGAATCTGACCGATTTCTTTAACTTAGATCCAATATAATCTACTTCTACCGACCTTGTTTCTCATCACTTGTTCTTTTCTATCCGTGATTTTCCACAGGTTGTTCTTCGTAAGTCAGACCAGGTCGTATACCTACCTGCTCGTACTCTTATCATCTATCGAGCATCTGTATTTTACTGGCGTAGCCTTGCCACATGAAACACGTTACGATCATGCTATAAGTTTTGGGGGTAAAACTGGCTTAAATGCCACCTTCCGAACACTTTTAAACTCTCAGATGGCCCAACAAATCTCGGGCTCAACTGCCCTTAATTCTTTCTACGGGAATACATTTAGCATCATGAATCATCAACCTCATATTCTCTATCTTGTTTGCGCAGAAGTACACTAACACAAACTTGCTTGTCATTCATCAACATGCCATTTAGCTTATCAATAGCAGCACTTTCTTTATCTTTACGTTATCATTTACTTTCTTAGAAGAATCGCCATCGCTTGTTGTTTACGTAATGCGTTAAATTCTAACCCTACGGGTTTCAAATCCCTTAGGGAGACAAAGTAATCACTATTCCTTATCCATAAGGAACACTTCCCGAACTTGAGGTGGATAAAATTGCAGAAGAGTTTCAAGCATCGCAGCTAGGTCTGGTTGATGAAACTATCACTCATGCATCTTCCATAAAAGACTGGAAACTTAATGGTTTACTTCGTTAATTTTGCATCACGGTCCTGGTTTACCTCAAAACAGGACCTTCTAATGTTTGTAGTTTGCTTAAGACGATATAGGGAATCGAATCTTTACTTAAACTATTATTACCGTCAATTGTTGCACAGTCATCAGAAGGAATGTAAATTCCTCCACTCCGATATGACCTTCATGGTCCTTCCAAATATCATTCTATTTCTTCGGTATGAACATTTGTAATTATTCCTTTATACTTAGACTGTCGGCCACCTCATTGGCCTTTCCTGATAATAATAATTTCTTGTAATCAGTGTTCTCTGGATACATTCCAACTCAAATTTTTCTACCTCATTCCCATCACTGTTGGGTGTAAGCATTCTCCCTTAAGCTCTGTTGAAGGAGAAAATATAACTATCAATCTTTTTCCATAAGTCATTGCTTCCACGTTCCCGTGGGAACCTTATCAAAGTTACCCTCAATCATACCTGGAATATTTGTTCTCTTAGTTCTTTCTTGTTCTAGGATAATATCAACCTTCCTTTGTTCCATCCGTACCTCATCATGGTTTCATTTATGCCTCATCTGGCATTATTGTTATTGTGTCTTACATTCTCTTCCAAAATTCTAGTTGGAAACTCAGAATATTAACTTTTTCCTTGTAAGGTTTCTTAGGTCGTCCTCATCATTCCTCCTGTATTTTCTAGGTACAAGGTATATCAAAATGTCATTGATCAATACTCTAATAATTCTATCTATGTTCTTTCCAGAACTCTTTTTAATAATCCTTACAGGTCATTGTTGCCTTAGCACATCCAACTCATATCATCTGAATTCACAATGTCTTTATTAGGGTTAATGCCATCCCGTGTGCATTCCCCAGAGTTTGTCTTAATTTATGGATATCCTATCCTTAATTCAACTGCCAAGGAATTCTTGCATCCTTTAATTGGCAATCAGATCATGTATCCTTAATAAGGGTCTCTTTTCAATCATTCTCATTTGATAATCGATCGGTATCTTAATGCTAACCTTTTCTTTCAGATAGTTGTCAACCTATTTGACCTTCCAAAAGACAACGCATGTCTATCTGCTCTCTTACAGAACTTGATAATGGTAGCACGGATGCTTTGGAAGATATTGGTCGAGTTCAACGTGAATCCCTTAGTATTTATCGTTCTTCGCAAAGGTACTTGCCTTAGGCAAAATTTCTACAGCATACTGATCAATCTCTGACCATTTCTATACTCTCTTCATATACCTTCATTGTTTACTTTCCTTCGTCATAATATATTCATGGTATTCATGATACTCTAACATCATACATCTCAAGTCACTATACTTCCATTTTTACTCGTAATCTTGGACAATCATATACACATGAATCACTTTAGTACGGGTGACCTCATTCCAAAAAAAGTCTAGTAAATTCCCAATCAAAACATGGGTTGCAAAGGGTTCAGTAGAAGATTCCTACGATCTCATTAATGTTTCCTTTATATCAGAAGCCCTTGCAGTCGGTGCTTACTTAGAAGCAACCCTGCTTTGTCCTTTCATTGCTGGTCTAGTCACTTGATAATCCTTTGTGACTTGGCCTCAACTGGCCACACTAAATAAAAATATATGATTTTTTTTAGGGGTTGGCTAATTAGCATTACTTTTCTAGCAATTGCCGGCATAGTGCCTTCTTCTTTGATACCTTCCTACCTTTCCAAAACTTTACTTCATATAAGTCTTGATCGACTACTCGGCACCGTCTCCGGTCACCTTTCCTCTATTTTTAATCTTTTCAACTATTCTTATCAATCCCACGTGCCACACAAGCTTACCATTCCTGGCATAACAGCCTTTTCATTTAAGTCAATCCCGGAATTTCTCAGTCCGGCTGGTTTCTTACATACATTTCCTGTTTTCGTCCAATCTCAACTTCAATCATTATATTTCTACAATCAATCGCCATAATCGGGGTCTGTCCACCAACCCATATAGCGGCTACCTTACCCAATTCACGGGGTTCGCCCCAGTTTCTACTCTCTTCCATGACGTTCTCTAATAATCAGAAAGATAAGGTTTGCTAAAATTCGTTGAAGTTCATTCCAGAATCAGGGAAATTTTGGGTCAATCTATCCACCTACTGGTAACATTAAGGAGACCAGTTTCTAAATTTGAAGAATAGTTCTATAAACCTCCAAGTAGGTAGAATCATAAGCAGTCATAGTTAACGAAATAATCGTCATCAGATTGGAAGTTTACCCACTGGAGAGGAACCAGTTATATACATCCCTTAGAAGGGAAATCAACAGTTTCAGACTGAAACTTGACACAACGTCCTGATACTTATACGTCCTGATATTCAATATTACCACATGTCAGTCTACCTAACCACTAGTCTCAGAAGGAACATTACCGTCGGAGTTGGTTGTTCTACACAATTGGCACTACTAAGGCCATCCGACCTGGTGGACCGTGCTGTCCGAATGCATCCGCAACTACTTTGTCATGCTGCGCAAGCACACATCCTAATCCTTTATGCGAATCTTCGTTAGAAGCACAAAGTCTCCTTTTCCATTAAGCAATGCCAACTTTTGGTCATTACCAATTTCACCTTTTAGCTCCAGGAAGATTTTCTCACATTTTTCTCTTTAACTGCTGATCGTATTACTTGATCCATTATAATTCCGTGTCGAAGTAAACTTAAGGTAACTACTATAATTCATTCAAAGAAAGAATTTAATATTCCTCTGAATCACATGCATCTAACATTTCTGGTTCATCATTTTACTGAGTTGAAATTAACCCTATACTCAGTCTCTGGCAGTAGTCTCATTACGAGTTCATCTTGACTCACTGGTCTTATCTTCCGGTAGGTTCTGAGATCATTGTCTTGCTTACTACTTCCTTATATAACTTTATCCAATCATGCTGTCACTTCCCAATGTCTTTACTTTCTAACTGATTCATTCATAAAATGAACGTTTCCCTGAATAAAACCACCTCATTAACCTCAATTTGGTTATATAAATTATAACCTATGACATCTGCCTTCTCATGGCGAATTATTACTGACAATATTCATACTAATTCATTTATCAAATGATATGGCACTTACTGCCTCCTCTCAACTATTTCTAGGGACTCTGTTCCTCGTCCTATATCACTGTCTTTGATAATCATACATCCCTCTAGCTCTTTCTTCGTTAACATGAAAGTCTCTAAGGATTCTCATCTATTTTCGTATAAGATCTCGAGTAATTCTTCCAATCCGTCTTACTTGCTGGTACTACATCCAGTAGACCAGCTACGAATCCAACATGAATCTTTAGTTCTCTTGCTAAATAGCTCAGTTTTTTATGCTCACTTTTCTGAGCACTATACCTTAATCATCACAATCTTTCTGGCTGCATCCCTCATTCCTCAAGGGTAAGCTCTTTATCCTAACAGGATTTTCCTTATCTGCTGGAACCTCTTCCGGGTCTCCAGTAGGGTACTCCATCGAATTACCCGCTGATCTTCAGCATATAAAGCATCATCATGCTGCTGCTCGTATGCCTTAAGGTCTGTCGCCTTACTCGTCGATACGATATCGAGCTAAGTTACTATCATGATACTTAAGAGTTCCCATAAGGGTTTTATATGTCATCACTACATTAAGTAGTCCGACTATGAACTTGGCAAGAGTTCTTATTATCCTAGTGAATTTATTTTTTTAACGTCGCCTCATCTCTGGGGTTTATAACGTACGCTCTGATACCATTTTTGTAACACCCCCAGATCCGGGGTCCGGGATCCAGTCGTTACGGTCTCCATTTCTATCCACAATACTTGTACTTACTTCAACATAAAATAAATTACATCTTTATGACCCAACACAACAATATAAAACATACCCGTTATAGTCCTAGAGATGAAATCAGAGTAACAATCAAATTTTATTAATCACATTTGGAGTTCTTACAACCCAAAAGAATTTCAATATGAATACATACTTCTTGCCATCCATTTCATAAGTCATACCAGCCCATATATTTGGTACTGAAAGAATCAATCTATCCTACCAATAGCTTTCTCTTCGGCCCTGGTAGTCTCATCGTCCTCGCCAGCATCGAGGGCGCCTTGTGCGAGTCATCTGGTCTAGCTGTTGTTGTGATATAATAATAAAGCAAGGGTGAGCAATAGCCCACCAACAATAATATATAACTAAACGATAATATATAACAGTTCAAAAGTATCTTTCAAACCATATGCCATGCATTTACTGTTAAATATAATTGATATGGTTAATATCAGTGTTTAAGTTTTACAGGGAAAAACAGAGTTTAACTTGAAACAGGAAGCAGTCAGAGTTTAGTTAAACTCTGACAGTTGGAAGCTTGATAGAGTTTGCTATACGCTGACATTGGAAGCTCGATAGAGTTTGGTTAAACTCTGTCTGGAGGAAGCGCATCTTCAGTCAACGGTGATTAAAGATTAATTGAAGATAATTATGGAAGCAATATCTTTACAGATTGGATAGCTGTTAAAGAGATTGACTTGACTTAGGAGATGTGTAGCAATCATAATTGATAACATTTGTATAGCTGATTTATAGGCGAATCAATTATCGATTGTATGTAGCTGTATATCTTATAAATACAGTTAGGTTAACCCTAGAAGGGTATCGATCGTGTAATACAATATCTTTCATTGTAACCTAAGCAGCTCTCTCTGATATTTTACATCACTGAGAGAGAAGTTAATTCCAAACAGTTTTTAAAGATTTTAAAGAACTTATTGTTATTCTCTCATACTTAGTTGATTATAAGTGTGTATTCGGCCTAACAATTGGTATCAGAGCTTAATCTGTTAATTTAATACAGTTTAAGATCCACACACACACAACTATAATCAATGGCAGAAATTCCTCCTCCTACATCAGGCTCTAGTGCTGAGAAGGCTCAACCTGCAACTGTGAGTCGATATGAAACAATCAGGGTTCCTATTCTTAAGCCAGCAGAATACTCAACCTGGAAGGTGAAAATGGCTATATTTCTGGAGGCTACAGATCCAGAATATTTTGACAGAATTTATGAAGGCCCTCATAAGCCTACAAAATTATCTGTTGTTGCTGCTGGATAGGAAGCTAAATCAATTCCAAAGGAGAAGAAAGAATTGACTCCTGAGGACATTTCATCCATTGGTAAGGATGCAAAGGTTAGACATCTGCTTCATAGTTCATTGGATAATGTTATGTCTAACAAAGTGATCAATTGTAAAACTCCAAAAGAGATCTGGGATGCTCTAGAGGTTAGATGTCAGGGAACTGCTGCAATCAAGAAGAATAGAAGGAACATACTCACACAGGAGTATGAAAACTTTGAGGCTAAATCTGAAGAATCAATGACAGAAACCTTTGACAGATTCCGTAAGCTACTCAATGATCTGTCACTGGTTAATAAAGAATATGATCTAGAAGATTCAAATCTCAAGTTTCTTCTTTCTCTACCTGAAAAGTGGGATGTTAAGACAACCACTATTAGAGACAACTATGATCTGGATGATACTGATATTGATGAGATCTATGGGTTACTCAAGACTCATGAACTAGAAATGGAACAGAGAAGTAGAAGATCAGGCAGAAAGTCAAAATCTGTTGCTCTAAGAGTTGAAGAAAGACCCTCAAAGAAGGAAGCATCAAGGAAGAAGGCAAAAGGAAAAGCTTTGGTCATTTATTCTGAAAGTGAGTCATCAAACTCTGATGTTGACTCAAATACTGGTGGATCATCTGATTCTGAAGATGATGAGGAAATGATGCAAATGGCTGCTTTGATGGTAAAGACTTTCAAGAAGATGGGATTCAAGAACTTCAAGAAAGGAAATAGATTCTCCAAGAATGATTCAAAGTTTGACAGGAAGAATTTCAGCAAATCTGAGAGAAAGGATACCAAATCTGGGAAAAGAGACAAGTCTGAGATTCAATGCTACAAGTGTAAGGAGATGGGTCACTATGCTCCTGAGTGCAAGAAGGGTAAAACTGAGAAGGCACTCTTCACTAAAGGTAGAGATTGGGCAGACACCTCTGACTCAGATGAGGATGTGAACTATGCTCTCATGGCTACTACTGTTGATGAAGCTGAAGATTCTGAAAACAAGGTACCTCTAACTACCTATGCTTATAATACTGATGATATAACTGAATTAAGAATATATCTTAAGGCTTTGCATATCAGTTATAGGGATCAGACTTTAGAGAATGAGAGAATCAAAACTGAGAATTCTGAACTCAAAGAGAGAAATAAGGTTGTAGAAGAGAAACTTGCTAACATGCAGCAAGTTCAAAAGGAGAGAGATGATCCTGTCTATCTTGAACAAGAGTTGTTAAGTAAGTATAAACAACTAGAATCTGAATTGGAAAAGGCAAATCACATTATTAAAACTTGGACTCACTCAGGAAAAGACACTCAAGAAGTTTTTCAATCTGACACTGTAGGTCTAGGTTACTCTGAGGAAGATAAACTTAGGTTTCAGAATACAGTCAAGATTAGACCACCTCTTCCACCTAAGAAATTTGGAACATTTGTTAATGGAATAAGTGAACCTAGGTTTGAAGGTGGAAAAGAAGCTGTTAAGAAAGAACCAGTAAAAACTAGTGTTAAACAGGTTAATATTGGTTTAATGACAGATAAACAACTTAAGCATAAGCTTAAGGAGTTAAAATCTGTTAAGAAACAGAAAGTGTCTAGAAAGAACAGAAATGGTAAAGTAAGCATTACTCATAGCAATTATCCAACGCTTGCTACTTTAGCTCCAAGAAAGACATGTCATAACTGTGGTAGCACTAACCATCTTGCTAGTTTTTGCAGGAAGAACAAAGACATTAATTCTTTACCTTCCAAGTCTGAAGTAAAGAAAGATAATGTTAGAACTAGGCCACAGACTTTATGCAAACACTGTGGAAGCACTTGCCATTCTATTTATACTTGCAGAAATTATCATGCTATTTATCATAATTACTATGAACTGAAACCTAATCTGAAATGGGTTAGAGTTAATTCTGCAAGTGTAAACTCTGATAAAGTTAGCTTAAACTCTGATAGTGTAAATTCCGCTGCTAAAGCTAACAAAATTAAGAAAGCCAAAGGATCCAAGAAAGTCTGGATCCTTAAATCTAATCCTCAGTAATTGTTTGTGATTGCAGGGCATCAGGGAAAGTATCCTAGTCGTGGACAGTGGATGTTCAGGACACATGATTGGAAATAAAGCCCTGCTATCAGAGTATGTGGAGAAGGCTGGCCCAAAAGTTTCCTATGGAGATGGCAACATAGGACATACTCTGCGATATGGCAATATTAATCTTGGAAGTGTCATAATCACAAATGTAGCTCTGGTTTCAGGACTCAAGCATGATTTGCTATATGTGAGTCAAATCTGTGACAAAGGTTTTCATGTAAATTTTCAACCTGAATACTGTGAGATCATCAGCAAAACCACAGGGAAAGTTGTTTTAGTTGGACAAAGGCACAACAATATCTATGAAGCAAGCTTGTTGACAAACTCTGATGGAAAAACTATGTGCCTGTCAACAAGAATGTCAAATGAAGAGAGTTGGAAGTGGCATATGAAACTCTCTCATTTGAATATGAACAACATCAATGAGCTGATAAGAAAGGATCTTGTTAGAGGACTTCCAAAGTCTTTGTTAAATGTTGATGGTCTGTGTGATTCATGTCAAAAGGCCAAACAGAGGAAGACCTCTTTCAAGAGCAAGTCTGAATCTTCAATTGTTGATCCATATCATCTGTTACATGTTGATCTTTTTGGACGAGTAAATGTCTTGTCAATTGGAAGGAAGAAATATGCTCTAGTCATTGTTGATGAATATACCAGATACACTTGGGTGTATTTTCTAGCAAAGAAGGGTGAAACTGCATTAACTCTGATGGAGCATGTAAAGCTACTGGACAAAGGATCAAAACACAAAGTCAAAATAATCAGAAGTGATAATGGAACTGAATTCAGAAATGCAACAATGGAAGAATTCTGCAAGAATAGAGGATTGAAGCAAGAGTTTTCTGCACCTGGTACACCACAGCAAAATGGTGTAGTTGAGAGGAAGAACAGAACCTTGATAGAAGCTGCTAGAACTATGCTTGATGAAGCAAAATTGCCAACCTATTTCTGGGCAGAAGCAGTTCAAACTGCTTGTTTTACTCAAAATGCAACACTGATCAACAAGCATGGAAAAACACCATATGCGATGGTGAGGGAAATGAAGCCAAACCTGAAATATTTTCATATTTTTGGGTGCAAATGCTTTGTGTTGAAAAATCATCCTGAACAGTTGACCAAATTTGAGTTGAAAGCAGATGAAGGAATTTTTGTTGGCTATCCAGTGTCAACCAAGGCATTCAGAGTTTATAATCTAAGAACAAAGGTGATTATGGAATCTATTCATGTGTCATTTGATGACAAGAAAATCACTGGACTTGAAGATGTTGATGAACATGATCAGTTGCATTTCGAAAATGAAGATCTAATCTCTGATGAAATAAACTCTGATGACACTAATCCAACAAACTCTGTTGATGCAAACTCTGAACCTCTACTGGTACACACAAAAGAAATAGTACAGTCAGAACAAAGAGGAGAACCAGTTGAGGGGGAGCATGATCATAGTGATGACTCAAATTCTGATAGTGAGTCAACTGAAAATTCTGGATCAAACTCAAACTCTGATGACTCAAACTCTGAAAGTCCAAATTCTGACAGTTCAAACTCTGAGCGATCAAATTCAGGGGGAGCCTCAGAGAATGAAGAAAGGCATAAAGATAATCAGGAGAACATTGATCAAGGGGGAGGATCAACTGTTGACAGAAGTCATTTACCTACAGCTAGGAAATGGACAAAATCACATACACCTAATTTAATAATTGGAGTTCCAAATGCAAAAGTTAGGACAAGAAGTGCTACAACAAATGAATGTCTGTTTCATGCATTTCTATCCAAATCTGAACCAAAGAAAGTGGAAGAAGCTCTTCAAGATGTTGACTGGATAACAGCAATGCAGGAGGAGTTAAATGAATTTGAGAGAAATGAAGTATGGACCCTTGTACCTAGACCAAAGAATAGATCTGTTGTTGGCACTAGATGGGTTTTCAGAAACAAAACTGATAGTGATGGGGTTGTTACAAGAAACAAGGCCAGACTTGTGGCCAAAGGCTATTCACAGCAAGAAGGCATAGACTATGATGAAACTAATGCTCCAGTTGCAAGGCTGGAGGCAATAAGAATCTTTCTAGCATATGCTTCTCACAAGAAATTCAAGGTTTTTCAGATGGATGTGAAAAGTACTTTTCTGAATGGAAAACTTGAAGAAGAAGTGTTTGTTGAACAACCACCAGGATTTGTAGATCCCAAGTTTCCAGATTATGTCTACAGGCTTGACAAGGCACTCTATGGACTTAAGCAGGCACCAAGAGCATGGTATGAAACTCTGGCTCAATTTCTTTTAGAAAGTGGGTTCAACAGAGGTATAATTGATAAAACCTTGTTCTACTTCAATCTTGGTAGTGATCTGTTATTAGTTCAAATATATGTAGATGACATAATTTTTGGATCTACTAATGATAAACTCTGTAAGAAGTTTGCCAAGCTCATGCAGTCCAGGTATCAAATGAGCATGATAGGAGAGTTCAGTTATTTTCTAGGGCTACAGGTGAAGCAAACAGATGATGGAATTTTTATCAATCAAGCAAAATATACCAGAGATCTTCTCAAGAAATTTGGCATGCTTGACTGCTCATCTGCAACAACTCCCATGGCAACAGCAACAAAGTTGGATAGAGACACAGGTTCACCAGTGGATATGACAAACTATAGAGGAATGATTGGGTCCCTTCTTTATCTAACAGCTAGCTGACCTGACATCATGTATGCAACATGTCTTTGTGCAAGATTTCAGGCAGACCCAAGAGAACCACATCTAACAGCTGTGAAGAGAATTTTCAAATATCTTAAGGGAACCATAACTTTAGGTTTGTGGTATCCAAGAGAATCAGACTTCAAGCTTCTTGGTTACTCTGATGCAGACTTTGCATGCTGTAAGATAGACAGAAAAAGTACTAATGGAAGTTGTCAATTTCTTGGTGATAGACTTGTTTCTTGGTACAGCAAGAAACAGAAATCAATCTCTACATCTACAGCTGAAGCAGAGTATATTGCTGCTGGTAGCTGTTGTGCACAGATTCTGTGGATGAAGAATCAATTACTGGATTATGGATTGAGGTACAGTAAAATACCTATTTACTGTGATAATCAAAGTGCTATTGCTATGACAGGTAATCCAGTACAGCATTCAATGACCAAGCACATCAGCATAAGGTACCATTTTGAACATGTAGAGGAAGGGAACATTGAGCTTCATTTTGTGTCTACAGAACAACAGCTTGCAGATATCTTCACCAAGCCATTGAGTGAAGCTGTATTTACAAGGCTGGTAAATGAACTAGGAATGGTCTCTGGCATTGACTAGAGATATTGGTTAGACTCAAAATTCTACTTATGTACTGTGTTGCTCATATTTCTGTGGTATGTTAAACTCTGTTATGCAAACTTTGCTCAATGACGGTTAAACTCTGTTAGCATGCTCTTTAAGTCATACACTGTTGACTGTTGGATAAACTCTGACAAACTCTGATAATGTTTCTTTCTGAACATAAACACCGATGAAGATACATGTATGAAACATTATTCTCAGTAATTAGTCATGAATCCTTCTAAGTTATCTGTGATCTAATCTTAAACTGTGCAGAAAGTTAACACAGCATGATACTGTTCTATATTTATAGCATCTCTTAGTTTATTTATCATAAACTCTGAGTCTGTAAATACTGTGTGCATTGCCTTTCATAAATAATTTCTGATGATGATGAGCTCTAAACTCTGTTAGTTATACACTGTTAAATTAGATTCTGTTATTAGAATAACCCCAAAGCTTATATATATAGACTGTTAGAACTCCTTTGAGATCATGTTTGTAACTAGGACGACCCAGGAACTTACTGGTATATAGTAAGGGCTAAAATTCTCTAATTTTTGGTGACTAGTCGAAAACTAGGAAGATCCAAGAACTTATCAAACTGATAAGGGCTAAAATTGTAGGATTTTTGGTGACTAGTTCCAACCTCTGATTACTAGAGAAAACCAAAAAAAAAAAAAAAACCTTTTACTACAGAGTTTAGCATTCATCATATATTCAGTGTTTACTATGAGAGTTTGTACATCCAGTGTTTACTGATTTATTTTATGGATTTTATGAAATACTAGATGCTCTAAATACTGATCTAGTAAACTCTGCTATACACATACTCATATTCACAACTGTGCAGTGTTTGAAAGGATAACAGTAATTAAGTTGGAGAATTGATAAACGCTGTTGGATTTTGTTGAGTATTCTAAGGTACTATTTTATTTCAGACAAAGCATATACTTGGAGTACACAAAGAGTTTTTGAAATTTGCATGTGATACGTGCCAGTTGTTTAATTGTGTCAGACAGTTAAAGCTTATTGGAAATAGGAGAGAGAACAGCAGTAATAATAGGCATTATTACTGTGCGTGTAAATAACTGTTCCACTATTTACGTGACACGTGTCCCACTCACACACTTAACAAGAAATTGGTTGCGTGTTTAATGTCTAAAACGTTTGGGTTTTAATTTTCAATTACAGATCTAATCAAAATCATTTCATTTTCACTTTTACATCCACAAACACATAACATTACACACAATTTCTCTGTTACTTTCACTTAAGCATTTTCACAAACACTTTTCCACACACTCTCTTTTCTATCAAACTGTTCTAATGGCAACCAAGAATTTTGTGGCTCAGGGATTATCTTTCGTTACTAACAACTATGCAGCAATACTAAACACTGATAAAGCCCCAGAATCATTTCATTTGATTCAGAACTTCTTAAGAGATTCTGAAATTGGTCAAGCTCTTGTTCAACCAAAAAAACTCTCTGCCACACAAATCTCTACTTTCTGGAGAAACTCTGTTTATGATGATGGTGGAGAGAATGGGACTCCATCTATTGTGTTTACTCATGAAGATCAAGAGTTTGTAATCACTCCTGCAACTGTTAGAGATGTTTTGGATTTTGAAACTCACACCTCATACTCTGTGGCTGGTGAGAATCAATTGAAAGAAATGTTACAGCAACTGCGGTTTTCTGGCCCTTTGGATAAGCTTGGAAATGTTAAAAGGCCAGGGCTCAGGAAGGAGTGGAGCTTTTTCTTTGACTGCATCACTCGAGCATTTGGAAAGAAAGTCACCAACTGGGATGCAATTCCTGGTGAAAGTCTTCAAATCGGATATTCTCTTCTTAATGGGAGTAACTTTGATTTTGGTAGTTTAGTTCTTTTGAATTTAGGTGAAAAACTAGCAGAGTCTAATACAACTGTTTATTTCTCACGTTTTTGTCAATGTTTATTTTCTGCTTGTTTGCCTACTTTGGTAATTTCTGATGATGATGTTATACAACCCTTTCAATGCCATAAGAGAATGTTTTCTGATTTGACAAATAAAGATGCTAACAAGGAGCAAGTTCCAGAGTTTATCTATCCACTTGCCCTCAGAAACTTTCTCAACCAACCACAAGAACCACAAGCACCACAACCTGAACAAATCCTTGAACCTCCACAGTCACCTCCTCAACCCACAAACACTGAACCTCACATAACCATAAACACTGAATCAATCTCTAAACCTACATCTCCACCCACCATTGCTACTACTTCACAACCTCAATCTTCATCACAACCTCAACCTCAACCACAATCCAACCCAAGGAAACCAAAGAAAAGCAGGGCTATAAGGCCACCAAGAAAGCACAGGATTGCTGAAGCTTCTAAGCCAAAGATGGCTAGAAAGGAAAGGGCTAACAAACCTCAATCTCCATCTATACTAGATGATTCTATCTCAGAAGAAGAGAGAACAGAAGTGAATCCTACCGTTAAAAGAAAATGACTAATTATTGAAGAATCTGATGAAGAATTGAATATTGAAGCTCCAGAGGATATTTCTAATGAAATACCTGCTGTTGAGATAGACAGAGATGGTAATGCTGATGCTACAATGGATGAAATTCTTGAGCCATTGTTTCCATTCTCCGAGAACATGGACATTCCAATATATTCACCTGCTGTTTTCTCTGATGCAGTAAATGTAACACCCCCAGATCCGGGGTCCGGGATCCGGTGGTTACGGTTTCCAATTCTGTCCACAACAATTGAACTTTCCTTAACATAAAATAAAATACATCTCTATGACCCAACACAACAATATAAAACACACCCGTTATAGTCCCAGAGATGAAATCAGAGTAACAATCAAATTTTTATTAATCACATTATGAGTTCTTACAATCCAAAAGAATTTCAATATAAATACATACTCTTTGTCATCCATTTACATAAGTCATACTAGACCATATACTTGGAACTGAAAGAATAAATCTATCATACCAATAGCTTCTTCTTTAGCTCTGGTAGTCTCATCGTCCTCGCCTACGTCGAGTGCGCCTTGTGCGAGTCATCTGGTCTAGCTGTTGTTGTGATATAATAATAAAGCAAGGGTGAGCAATAGCCCACCAACAATAATATATAACTGAACGATAATATATAACAGTTCAAAAGTAACTTTCAAACCATATGCCATGCATTTACGGAAATGATGCCAGTATAATATGAACGATGAAGTTACAAGGTAACTTAAAGTATTTGTTTGTAGAAATATCTGTTACATCAAAAGTAAGCGAGATATTCTCATTGTCATTAAAAAGAGGAACTTGCATGAAAGATTGCAATTCCAGTTATGAACACTTTTCCAGCTCTGCCAACAGTAATTATGTTGCAGGAAATAAATAAGTTTGGATGATGAACCAATGATGGAGTATTCACCGCGTCCGCTGTTCCAATCTTGATGATCAGTCGAGATCGTATAGCTCAAATTAGATTTACTACCGGTAGAAGGAAGAACTGACGGCTTTACTTGTCTACCGCCTTACTAGCTCTCCCCGGCCAACGGTTGGGCCAAAGGGGATGGACCGGCGCTACTCGGCCTCTTACACGACTCCTAGTTCAAATAGAATTCATGATTCTGAATGTAACGTTCATCCCCCTTTCCCCAAGTATAATACTTGTTGATAAGACTCTACAAAGTAGTCGTATCTAGTTGGAAAGGAAAATTCACCAATCACTTCCAAGCTATTGCTTGGTAACGAATATCAACTTGTTCCAACAATCTTACCCCTCGAAAGATGAGAAGGTAAACAACGACTTAATAAGTCAATAGCACCCGAGTTGCGAGTGAAGAGAATACTTTATGACCGGGAAGTCGACAAGATAATTAACATTTTCCAAGTAAGGTTCCCTTATTATTAGGGAGATAGACTCAAAGAAGAATGATGTCTGAGAACCTTTCTTGATATATAATTAATAATAATATGACTCCGAAATATTTTCCGTAATAATCGAAGAAGATAAACCTTATCGAGGTTATTCTAAGTATGGAATAAATATTCAGAGAATATTTATTGAATTAAAATATTTTACAGAATATTTAGGAATATGAAAGAATATCTTTAATCAGAGTATTTCTCAAATAATCCTTGAAGAAATATCGAGAGAATATTTATTGCATAATTAAATATTCAAATGAATATTCAAAATAATATTCATTAATTAATAAGACCTGAAAGGAATATTTAAAATATTTAAAATAATATTCGATGATTAAATAGAACCCTGGATGAATATTCAAAATAATATTCATAATTAATTAGGAATTTAAATGAATATTGAAAAAGTAATATTCATTTAATGAATAATATTCTAAATGAATATCAAGTAATATTCATTTAGTAATCCAAGCTTTAAAGGAATATTCGAGATAAGACTCGATAAATAAATCAAGCTTCAGATGAACATTAAAATAATATTCGTCAGGTAATTACTATCTTAAATGAATATTCAAAAGTAATATTCATTTAATGAATAATATTCTAAATGAATATCCAAATAATATTCATTTAGTAGTCCAACCTTTAGAAGAATATTCGAAATAATAATCGATAAATAATTCGACTCTGAATGAATATTAAAATATTATTCGTCGAATAGTTACGTTCAAATAATTATTTGAAGTAAGGATCGTTAAATAAATAATCTCGAACGAATATTCAAATAATATTCGTCGCCCGAATAATGGAAAATATTTACTTAAATATTTTCCTCCGAGGTAATCTCGATATATCAAGAAATATTGACTCCCGGTCTATATTTGATGAATAAGATGTATACGCCCTTCTATGAGGGTCTTACAATAACCGGCTTATAATTGATACGTTAGCTATCTAATTTATAAGCCAATAAACAATCAGGGAACAAGCATAACGATATAACTGGAAAGTAGGCATGCATGCTATGGCATATGTATAACGGAAAACATATATATATATTCAATCACAACAACAGCCTAAAAGAAGGGAATTGAAACTTGCCTGGTAGTCGAGTACGGTAAGAGGTAGTGGTAGCGGGTCCCGGGTCAGCTTGGTGATCTATAAATAGCCAAGGCATTCGGGATTAATCACTTAACATCTTAAAAGTTAAGTTATACTTAAATCGAAACACGTTCTCGAGTTATCTCGTTATACCCCCTTTAGTGTAACTATTTTTACTATCGACTCGATCCAACACTTGTTCGTTATTACGGTATGTCATGACACTTACACTAGGTAGGTACTTATGCCACAAAAGTGCTAGGGTCGATCGTTTACGAATCAATATTATATCTCGAGTTTTATCGCCCGTTTTCTAAGTGATTTACGAAAGGTATAATCAAGCATACTTTTAGGGGTTCGTTCGCGTTTAACCGTGATTCGAATATTTTTATAAAATCGAAAAACGATCCGATCGACATGTGGTTTTCACTCACACCTTCCTTTTTACCTCTATTATTTATTTACCAGGATTCGCCACTGAATTACACGCTTTACGATGGTCCAATTTCAATTACGAACTTTCGGTTATGGTTACGAACCACTTTTACGAATTTAACCATAATTCCTAAACCGTAAATCGAAACGCTTCGATTCTTTCGCCAAAGTGATCTATGTTTAAAAACCTATCAGTAGGGTTCATTGCTTTGTCAAGAACAGAGAGTTATGACCACAGACCATATCGATTACTTAATGTTAATGAAAATCGGGCATTACGACGGCTATGAATCGAGCGTTCTAAAAATCATATCGCATCAACCAAGCCACACCGGGCATCTAAACAATTTATACACTTAATAAGCATCTCTAAGAGTCCAGAAGCTACTGATCTTGGTATTAAAAATCATCATGCTTCTTGATTCACTAAACCACTTAACTAATCATGCTTATATCATCATTAAGAACATATTACTCTAAAATCATCAAGAACAAGCATGATATCAAAGGCCTAGGGTTTCAAGAGATTTATACCTTCCTTGGAGTGTGTAAAGACCTTGCTAAGCCTTGTATAGTCCTTGTATACCCATAACCAAGCTTAGATCATTCTAGAAATCAAGAAAATCAAGAGTTGTTCTTGAAAATCACTATTCACCGTAGACTTTGATGATTTCTTTGAAAATGGAAACAATGGATTTTGAGGCTAAGATTTCTAGGGTATCATTTTTATGAAATATAAGATCTAGGATAAAATTTTGGAGATCAAACAATGGTGGGAGGTTGGACTTTGATTTTGGATTTAGGCTTAAAGCCGAATGGAGCATAAAAGGGGAGAGTTTGGTGTTCTTGCTTGGTTGTTTGTCTAATAATGCATAAAGTGAATTTCTTAAGATAATATCTCATGCTAGTTGCATTATTAGAGGTGTATGTCATGCATGATGCATGTGGAAGGACAAATATCTAGATTTTTTTGTGATAAGATGATGAAAGGAAGCTACACACTTGGTTGGTCCCTTATTGTTCTAGTTCCTTTGCAACTAGATTGGTTACTTGCTCTTATCCACTAGCACTTGCTTACACCTTGGCTCTCTACTTGCTTCTTTGTCCGGTTATTGCTCAATTCGATTGATCGTTCATAGGAATATCTCACGGATTCCTAGTTAGGGTTTTACCAGAAACTTTCTTAATAATTCTCAAATTTAATTTCCTTAAATCCTTGAAATAAATCCTTAGGTCTTACAGTGTCCAGGGAATTCTCGGAGACAATAAAAGTACTGTTTTTCAGAATCCGACAGCTTTTACATACACTTATTTTCCCCCTGGATTACTAATACGAACTCAGAATTTCGTTCCGGATCCTTATATATCGCGTCATCTAATAATATTCCTATGTCCACCCAAAGTCACTATTCATCCATTTTTCTTTACTTATCCTCTTAGGGTTGTACAATTATCCCTGATCTCTTTCGATCGCTCCTTAACCTTTTTACGGACCCACTGGACCAATAACAGATATCGATTTGGATGACATAAGAATAATCTTCTGCTTGGAATTTCCATATCTTATTCCTCTAGGAGATAGATTATTCTTACCTAAGTTGTCAACCATTAGCATTCTTCATGACATATTAGTATTTGAATCCATATCCATTCCATTCATTCATTAGAGCTGGTGACCTTGTTGTCGGAATCATTGTTCCTCATTTTATCAGTACTTAATAAAAAGTTTTAATTATATCCAAAATTTGGGGTTCTTACAGTCTCCCCTCCTTAAAAGGATTCCGTCCTGGAATCAGGTAGGAAGCAAAGAGTCGTTTGCATGTCGTTCACTTTTTAGCTTCCCGGTCAATTCTTAGTCATTCTACCCTTCCTCAGCACATCTTCTAGTGCTACAATCCATACTGTATCCTTTTTCCATCCACGTTGCTACTTTTCGTACAACTCACTATCCGGGTTATACTCTTACTCAGTCTTATCCTTATTGATACCTGCAGTAACATTGGTATCACTATCACCCTACGAATTCGGAGGTAACCTCGCTCGTACTGTGCATTTCCTGATCGCTTTAATCTTCGCAATCTCGATCAATATAGAAAAGTGGAAAGATTTATTGAGAGATCACTATGATCAATTGAACATTTGTTATATTGCCTAGTTAGTACAGAAGGGGGCCATCCTTTAGTACTTGACAAGCAATTAAACAAGTTATGGTATTCCACTTAGACTTCTATCACATAGACAGATAGTCACGTAGCAGTACCTCCCCTCCTAAAAGGGTTGTTCTTCACAATTCATAAAGAAGATGAATAAGAGAGAAGAAGAGAAAAGAGTTCTAAAGGATTATAGAAAGCTTTTATGATTGTAGAATATCATACTCAGAATTAACTTCTGAACTATAGAGGTTTATCAAAGAAGAGAAATATTTGCAAATGTATCAAATACTACGTTATCATAACCTCTCGTGTCAACGTATCCTCGCTGCTCTGTCCACTATTCTATGGACATATACTCTTGTTCAATCTTAGCGATACTCACATTCGGGAAATCCTTCAACCTTTCAGGTTAAATCTTAGATTTCTCACTTGACATCATTATTACTAACATCCCATATCATGCTACTAGCTTTTTCATAACTATAATATTGACACTATCAGGTTGTCATCCTGAGAATTCATTAGAAAACCCATTCATAACATTCCTTGCTTCTCATTCCATAGTTGCTTTCCCAGCCTTTTCTTTATCAATCACATCCTTCTTATTATCTGATTCTTACTCATTTCTATTATTTACTTTCACCTTCGCCTCTTTATTGAGACACCTTTTTGCACTTGGTACCTCCTTATCGGTATTCCGTCACATTTATTCTATAATCATCACGTTATTCCAATTTAAACTTTCCGAAATGAATCTGGCCCGATCCCTTTAACTTAGATTCATATAATCTACTTCTGCCAACCTTGTTTCTCATCACTTGTTCTTTTCTATCCGTGGTTTTCCACAGGTTGTCTTTCGTAAGTCAGACCAGGTCGTATATCTACCGTCTCATGCTCTTATCATCTATCGAGCATCTGCATTTTACTGGCGTAGCCTGGCTACATGAAAACCCGTTATGACGGTGCTATAAGTTTTGGGGGTAAGGCTGGCTCGAATACCGCCGTCCGAACACTTTTAAACTCTCAGGTGGCCCAATAAGTCTCGGGCTCAACCGCCCTTCCCTCCAAGTCTCATTAATTCTTTCCATGGGAATATCTTTAACATCATGAATCATCAACCTCATATTCTCTATCTTGTTTGCGCAGAAGTACACTAACACAAACTTGTTTGTCATTCATCAACATGCCATTTAGTTAATCAATGGCAGCACTTTCTTTATCTTTACATTGTCATCTACTTTCTTAGAAGAATCACCATCGCTTGTTGTTTACGTAGTGCATTAACAGCTAATCCTACGGGTTTCAAATCCTTTAGGGAGACAAAGTAATCACTATTCCTTATCCATAAGGAACACTTCCTGAACTTGATGTAGATATTACATGAAGTAGATTAAATTGCAGAAGAGTTTCAAGCATCGCAGCTATGTCAGGTTGATGAAACTATCACTCATGCAGCTTCCATAAAAGACTGGAAACTTAACGGTTTACTTCGTTAATTTTGTATCATGGTCCTGGTCTGTCTCAAAACGGGACCTTCTAAGGTACGTAATATGCTTAAGACTCCATCAGGAATCGAATCTTTACTTAAACTATTATTACCTTCGATTCTTGCACAATCATGAAAAGGAATGTAACTTCCTCCACTCCAATATGACCTTCAAGGTCTTTCCAAATATCATTTTGTTTCTTCGGTATGAACATTTGTAATTATTCCTTTATACTTAGACTATCGGCCACCTCATTGGCCTTTCCTGATAATAATAATTTCTGGTAATCCTTGTTCTCTGGATATATTCCAATTCAAACATTTCTACCTCATTCCCATCATTGTTGGGTGAAAGCATTCTCCCTTAAGCTCTGCTGATGGAGAAAAATATATTTATCAGTCTTTCTCCATAAGTCATTGCTTCCACCTACCCGTGGGAACTTTATCACGTTTATTCCCAATCCTACTTAGGATACTTCTTTTCTTAGTTCTTTCCTTATCTTAGGATATTCTCTACCTTTATAGGGTCAATCCATACTTCCTCAGGGTTTCGCACACGCCTCATCCGGCAATATTATTAATATACATTCCTTACCAAACTTCCACTTTGAAGTCCAAAATATTACCTTTTTCCTCGAAAGTTTCTTAGGTCATCCTCCTCATTCCTCCTGTATTTTCTGGATACAGGGTATATCAAAACATCCTTAACCAATATTCAAATAACTCTATCTATGTTCTTTCCAAAACTCTCTTTAAATAAATCCTTAAAGGTTATTGTTACCTTGGTCGATTCAACTTATCTCATCTGAGTTCCACCGTGTCATTACTAGGGTTAATGCCATCCCTTGTGCATTCCCTAGGGTTTGTCTTACCTTATGGATATTCTATCCTCAATTATATATATATCCATGAAATACTTACATCCTTTAGTTGACCATTAAATCATATATCCTCGATAAGGACCTCTTCCAATTATTCTTTTTGGATAATCAATAAGTAGTTTAATGCTAACCTCTCCTTTAAGATGGTTGTCGGTCTACTTGACCTTCCGAAAGACAACGTATGTCTATCTGCTCTTCTTACAGAACTTGGTAATGGTAACAAGGATGTTCTGGAAGATATTGGTCGAGTTCAACGTGAGTCTCTTAGTACTTATTGTCCTTCTCAAAGGTGCTTGCCTCGGACAACATTTATACGGCATACTGATCAATCTCTGACCATTTCTATACTCTCTTCATAAACCTTCATTGTTTACTTTCCTTAGTCATAATATATCCATGGTATTTATAATACCCTAACATCATACCTCTCTAGTCGCTTATACTTCTATATTTACTCGTAACCTTGGACAATCATGCACACATGAATCACTTTAGTACGGGTGACTCCATCCCAAAAAAGGGTGTAGTAAATTCCAATCAAAAAACGTGTAGCAAAGGGTTTCATAGAAGATACCTACGATCTCATTAATGTTTCCTTTATATCAGAAGTCCTTGCAGTCGGTGCTTACTTAGAAGAAACCCTGCTTTGTCCTTTTTATTGCTGATCTAGTCACTTGATAATCATTTGTGACTTGCCCTCAACTGGCCACACTAAATAAAATATATGAGCTTAAGGGTTGGCTAATAGCATTACTTTTCTAGCAATTCCGGCATAGTGCCTTCTTCCTTGATACCTTTTTATCCTTTCAAAACTTTACTCCATATAAGTCTTAATCAACTACTCGGCACCGTCTTCGGTCACCCATCCTCTACTTTTATCTTCTCAACTATTCTTATTAATCCCACGTGTCACACAAGCTTACCATTACTGGCATAACAGCCCTTTCGTTTAAGCCAATCCCGGAATTTCTCAGTCCGGCTGGTTTCTTACTTACATTTCCTGTATCCGCCCAATCTCACTTTATTAGTTTATCTCTACTATCGATTGTAATATTCAGGGTCCGTCTACTAACCTATATGGCGGAAACCTTACCCAGTCCATAGGGTTCGCTACAGTTTCTATTCTCTTCAATGATGTTCTTTGATAATCAGAAAGACAAGGTTTGCCAAAATCCACCGAATTTCTTTCCAGAATAAGGGAAATTTTGGTAAACCTATCAACCTACTGGTAGCATTAAGGAGACCAGTTTCGAAACCTGATGAATAGTTCTACGATTCTCCAGGCAGGTAGAACCATACGCAGTCATAAGAACGAGATAATCGTCTTAAGGTTGGAAGTTTAGCCACTAGAGGGAAACCAATTATATACTCTCCTTAGAAGGGAAACAAAAGTTTCTAACTGAAATAGGCCACATCTCCCTGATATATACGCGTCCCGATAGTCGATAATACTCACTGTCAGTTTACTTAACCATTAGTCCCAGAAGGAACGCTACCGTCGGAGTTGGTCGTTCCAAAAAAATTGGCACTATCAATGCCATTCGAATCTGGAGAACCGTGCTATTCAAATGCATCAGCAATCACTTTCTCGTGCTGCGTAAGTGCACATCCCAATCCTTTATGCGAAGCGTCGTTGGAGGCACAAAGTCCCCTTTTTCCATTACACAATACCAACTCTGGGTCATGACCAATTTCATCTTTTAGCTCTAGGAAGATTTTTTCTCACATTTTTCTCTTTAACCGCTAATCGTATTACTTGATCCATTATAATTCCGCGTCGGAGTAAAATCAAGGTAACTACTACAATCCATTCAAGGAAAAGAAAGAATTCAATATCTTTTTGAATCACATGCATCTAACGTTTCTTGATCATCATTTCACTGAGTTGAACTAAACCTATCCTTGGTTCCTGACAATAGTCTTATTACGAGTTTATCATAGACTCACTGGTCTTCTCCTCTTGTAGGTTCTGAGATCATCATCTCACTTTTACTACTTCCTTATATACTTTATCCTTTCAGGCCATCACTTTTCACTGTCTTTACTTTCTAAGCTGATCCATTCTTAAAATGGGCATTTTTCTGAATAAGACCGCCCCATCAATCTCAATTTGGTTTCATAAATTATGACCTATGAAATTTGCCTTCTCGCAGCGAATGATTATTGACAATATTCCAACTCAACCCATTTATCAGATGATATGGCACTTATTGCCTCTATCCAAATTTCTCTTGGAGACTCTGCTCCCCGTCCTATATTGATGTCATTGATAATCATGCATCATTCTACTCTTTTCTCATTAATCTGAAAGTCTCTATGGATCTTTATCTATCCCCATATAAGACCTCAAGTAATCCTTCCAATCTGTCTTAATTGCTGGTACTACCTCTCGTAGTCCGGCTATAAATCCAACATAAAATTTCAATTCTCTTAATAATATCTCAGTTCTTTGTGCTCACTTCTCTGAGCACTATAATCTTAACTCTCGCTATCCCTCAGGCTGCAGCCCTCATTTCCTTGGAGTAAACTCCTCATCCTCAATAGGATTCTGCTCTGCTGGAACCTCTTTCGAGTCCTCAATAGGGTACTCTATCGAATTCACAATCCGATCGTCAGCATACAACATCATCATGCTGATGCTCGTACGCCTCAAGGTCTGTCGCCTTACTAGTCGATACGAGAACGAGCTAAGTTACTATCATAATACTTAAGAGTTCCCATAAGGGTTTTATATGTCAGCACTACATTAAGTAGTCCGACTATGAACTTGGCAATAGTTCTTATTATCTTAGTAAGTTTATGGTTTTAACGTCGCCTTATCTCTGGGATTTATAACGTAACGCTCTGATACCACTTCTGTAACACCCCCAGATCCGGGGTCCGGGATCCGGTGGTTACGGTTTCCAATTCTGTCCACAACAATTGAACTTTCCTTAACATAAAATAAATTACATCTCTATGACCCAACACAACAATATAAAACACACCCGTTATAGTCCCAGAGATGAAATAAGAGTAACAATCAAATTTTTATTAATCACATTATGAGTTCTTACAATCCAAAAGAATTTCAATATAAATACATACTCTTTGCCATCCATTTACATAAGTCATACTAGACCATATACTTGGAACTGAAAGAATAAATCTATCATACCAATAGCTTCTTCTTTAGCTCTGGTAGTCTCATCGTCCTCGCCTACGTCGAGTGCGCCTTGTGCGAATCATCTGGTCTAGCTGTTGTTGTGATATAATAATAAAGCAAGGGTGAGCAATAACCCACCAACAATAATATATAACTGAACGATAATATATAACAGTTCAAAAGTAACTTTCAAACCATATGCCATGCATTTACAGAAATGATGCCAGTATAATATGAACGATGAAGTTACAAGGTAACTTAAAGTATTTGTTTGTAGAAATATCTGCTACATCAAAAGTAAGCGAGATATTCTCATTGTCATTAAAAAGAGGAACTTGCATGAAAAGATTGCAATTCCAGTTATGAACACTTTTCCAGCTCTGCCAACAGTAATTATGTTGCAGGAAATAAATAAGTTTGGATGATGAACCAATGATGGAGTATTCACCGCGCCCGCTGTTCCAATCTTGATGATCAGTCGAGATCGTACAGCTCAAATTAGATTTACTACCGGTAGAAGGAAGAACTGACGGCTTTACTTGTCTACCGCCTTACTAGCTCTCCCCGGCCAACGGTTGGGCCAAAGGGGATGGACCGGCGCTACTCGGCCTCTTACACGACTCCTAGTTCAAATAGAATTCATGATTTTGAATGTAACGTTCGTCCCCCTTTCCCCAAGTATAATACTTGTTGATAAGACTCTACAAAGTAGTCGTATCTAGTTGGAAAGGAAAATTCACCAATCACTTTTAAGCTATTGCTTGGTAACGAATATCAACTTGTTCCAACAATCTTACCCCTCGAAAGATGAGAAGGTAAACAACGACTTAATAAGTCAATAGCACCCGAGTTGCGAGTGAAGAGAATACTTTATGACCGGGAAGTCGACAAGATAATTAACATTTTCCAAGTAAGGTTCCCTTATTATTAGGGAGATAGACTCAAAGAAGAATGATGTCTGAGAACCTTTCTTGATATATGATTAATAATAATATGACTTCGAAATATTTTCCGTAATAATCGAAGAAGATAAACCTTATCGAGGTTATTCTAAGTATGGAATAAATATTCAGAGAATATTTATTGAATTAAAATATTTTACAGAATATTTAAAAATATGAAAGAATATCTTTAATCAGAGTATTTCTCAAATAATCCTTGAAGAAATATCGAGAGAATATTTATTGCATAATTAAATATTCAAATGAATATTCAACATAATATTCATTAATTAATAAGACCTGAAAGGAATATTTAAAATATTCATTTAGTAATCCAAGCTTTAAAGGAATATTCGAGATAAGACTCGATAAATAAATCAAGCTTCAGATGAACATTAAAATAATATTCGTCAGGTAATTACTATCTTAAATGAATATTCAAAAGTAATATTCATTTAATGAATAATATTCTAAATGAATATCCAAATAATATTCATTTAGTAGTCCAACCTTTAGAAAGATATTCGAAATAATAATCGATAAATAATTCGACTCTGAATGAATATTAAAAATATTATTCGTCGAATAGTTACGTTCAAATAATTATTTGAAGTAAGGATCGTTAAATAAATAATCTCGAACGAATATTCAAATAATATTCGTCGCCCGAATAATGGAAAATATTTACTTAAATATTTTCCTCCGAGGTAATCTCGATATATCAAGAAATATTGACTCCCGGTCTATATTTGATGAATAAGATGTATACGCCCTTCTATGAGGGTCTTACAATAACCGGCTTATAATTGATACGTTAGCTATCTAATTTATAAGCCAATAAACAATCAGGGAACAAGCATAACGATATAACTGGAAAGTAGGCATGCATGCTATGGCATATGTATAACGGAAAACATATATATATATTCAATCACAACAACAGCCTAAAAGAAGGGAATTGAAACTTGCCTGGTAGTCGAGTACGGTAAGAGGTAGTGGTAGCGGGTCCCGGGTCAGCTTGGTGATCTATAAATAGCCAAGGCATTCGGGATTAATCACTTAACATCTTAAAAGTTAAGTTATACTTAAATCGAAACACGTTCTCGAGTTATCTCGTTATACCCCCTTTAGTGTAACTATTTTTACTATCGACTCGATCCAACACTTGTTCGTTATTACGGTATGTCATGACACTTACACTAGGTAGGTACTTATGCCACAAAAGTGCTAGGGTCGATCGTTTACGAATCAATATTATATCTCGAGTTTTATCGCCCGTTTTCTAAGTGATTTACGAAAGGTATAATCAAGCATACTTTTAGGGGTTCGTTCGCGTTTAACCGTGATTCGAATATTTTTATAAAATCGAAAAACGATCCGATCGACATGTGGTTTTCACTCACACCTTCCTTTTTACCTCTATTATTTATTTACCAGGATTTGCCACTGAATTACATGCTTTACGATGGTCCAATTTCAATTACGAACTTTCGGTTATGGTTACGAACCACTTTTACGAATTTAACCATAATTCCTAAACCGTAAATCGAAACGCTTCGATTCTTTCGCCAAAGTGATCTATGTTTAAAAACCTATCAGTAGGGTTCATTGCTTTGTCAAGAACAGAGAGTTATGACCACAGACCATATCGATTACTTAATGTTAATGAAAATCGGGCATTACGACGGCTATGAATCGAGCGTTCTAAAAATCATATCGCATCAACCAAGCCACACCGGGCATCTAAACAATTTATACACTTAATAAGCATCTCTAAGAGTCCAGAAGCTACTGATCTTGGTATTAAAAATCATCATGCTTCTTGATTCACTAAACCACTTAACTAATCATGCTTATAACATCATTAAGAACATATTACTCTAAAATCATCAAGAACAAGCATGATATCAAAGGCCTAGGGTTTCAAGAGATTTATACCTTCCTTGGAGTGTGTAAAGACCTTGCTAAGCCTTGTATAGTCCTTGTATACCCATAACCAAGCTTAGATCATTCTAGAAATCAAGAAAATCAAGAGTTGTTCTTGAAAATCACTATTCACCCTAGACTTTGATGATTTCTTTGAAAATGGAAACAATGGATTTTGAGGCTAAGATTTCTAGGGTATCATTTTTATGAAATATAAGATCTAGGATAAAATTTTGGAGATCAAACAATGGTGGGAGGTTGGACTTTGATTTTGGATTTAGGCTTAAAGCCGAATGGAGCATAAAAGGGGAGAGTTTGGTGTTCTTGCTTGGTTGTTTGTCTAATAATGCATAAAGTGAATTTCTTAAGATAATATCTCATGCTAGTTGCATTATTAGAGGTGTATGTCATGCATGATGCATGTGGAAGGACAAATATCTAGATTTTTTTGTGATAAGATGATGAAAGGAAGCTACACACTTGGTTGGTCCCTTATTGTTCTAGTTCCTTTGCAACTAGATTGGTTACTTGCTCTTATCCACTAGCACTTGCTTACACCTTGGCTCTCTACTTGCTTCTTTGTCCGGTTATTGCTCAATTCGATTGATCGTTCATAGGAATATCTCACGGATTCCTAGTTAGGGTTTTACCGGAAACTTTCTTAATAATTCTAAAATTTAATTTCCTTAAATCCTTGAAATAAATCCTTAGGTCTTACAGTGTCCAGGGAATTCTCGGAGAAAATAAAAGTACTTTTTTTCAGAATCCGACAGCTTTTACATACACTTATTTTCCCCCTGGATTACTAATACGAACTCAGAATTTCGTTCCGGATCCTTATATATCGCGTCGTCTAATAATATTCCTATGTCCACCCAAAGTCACTATTCATCCATTTTTCTTTACTTATCCTCTTAGGGTTGTACAATTGTCCCTGATCTCTTTCGATCGCTCCTTAACCTTTTTACGGACCCACTGGACCAATAACAGATATCGATTTGGATGACATAAGAATAATCTTCTGCTTGGAATTTCCATATCTTATTCCTCTAGGAGATAGATTATTCTTACCTAAGTTGTCAACCATTAGCATTCTTCATGACATATTAGTATTTGAATCCATATCCATTCCATTCATTCATTAGAGCTGGTGACCTTGTTGTCGGAATCATTGTTCCTCATTTTATCAGTACTTAATAAAAAGTTTTAATTATATCCAAAATTTGGGGTTCTTACAGTCTCCCCTCCTTAAAAGGATTCCGTCCCGGAATCAGGTAGGAAGCAAAGAGTCGTTTGCATGTCGTTCACTTTTTAGCTTCCCGGTCAATTCTTAGTCGTTCTACCCTTCCTCAGCACATCTTCTAGTGCTACAATCCATACTGTATCCTTTTTCCATCCACGTTGCTACTTTTCGTACAACTCACTATCCGGGTTATACTCTTACTCAGTCTTATCCTTATTGATACCTGCAGTAACATTGGTATCACTATCACCCTACGAATTCGGAGGTAACCTCACTCGTACTGTGCATTTCCTGATCGCTTTAATCTTCGCAATCTCGATCAATATAGAAAAGTGGAAAGATTTATTGAGAGATCACTATGATCAATTGAACATTTGTTATATTGCCTATTGCAAGAGCAGCTGAATTTGTCAAGAGAACATCCAGAACAATCACAAATCCAGAGATTCTATCTTGTCTCAAGGCTACTGTTGTCCAAGTGAAGACTCTCAATTCTAGATTTGATCATTGTCAAAAGGCCATTTCTGATGTTCGAGGTGAAGTTGTTAGAGGAGATGATATGCTTAAACTCGATAGCAAGAACAAGTTTCAATATCTTTCACAGAATCAAGAAACTTTGTCTCACAGGCTGAGCAAAGTTGAAGAAAATCAAAATGCCATGTCTTTAAAGATTGATTCTATTGCTACTTCTCTGGAGTTAATCACATCTATTCTCATGCCTGATGATGTCAAAAAGGGGGAGACAGTTGCTAAAGATAAATGCAAGCAATCTCAAACTCTGATCAGAAAGGATAATGCTGGAGATGGAGGAGCAAGTAATAAAGGCAGGAGCAAAGCTGAAGAACGTCAAACTCTGAAATCTAGCAAGTCTTCTAAATCACAGTTTGCTGGAATAAACACTGATACTCAAGGTACTTCAAAGACCAAGAGTCTGGTATTATCTTCTAATCCACAGACTGATGAGGAGTTGGCTGCTAAGTTATTTATTGAAGAAAATGAAGAAGGAGCTACTATTGAAGATATTAAAGCTGAAGAAAAGAGTTTACAAGAACAACATCAGAAAGCTTTAAAGTCTGGAAAGTTTAAGAAGAAAGAAAAAGCACCTAGGCCTGTTCTTAAAGGCATTGTGATCAAGGAAAATGTTGATGCTGATCAAAGATCACATTTATCTAAGAAAACAACAGAAGCTGAAGCTAAACTCAAGCTGAAAGGCATTGCTATGGAAGGAGAAGATTCAAAGAAAAAAGATACAACCTCTGTTTCTACACAAGTTGTACAGAAGAAAGAAAACACAACCTCTGTTGCTACACAAGTTGTGTCTAGACCTCTATCTTCTCAGTTGAAATCAGTTTTTGGTAAAGGAACACTTCATGATCCAAATCTAGTATCTGGACCTCCTATGGATTTTTCTGATGGAAGAGCCTTGTCTGGTAAATTGGAAATAATAAAGCTGGTCTAGGCTCACAGAGAGATAGAAGGCAACATACTGGTCCTAGAGATCCTTCTTCACTGGCTGTTCCAGGTCGTGGTGTCACTCAAGAGAGTTTGGACAGACTGGAATCAGTACAGTTAGTTCATCAGAAGAGTTTAAAGAAAGATTTTCTCTTATACTTTATGGTTGATGGGACAATATTTAAAATTGGTGAGAATGATATTGGCTTGAAATATTGGGAAGAACTAGAACATGTTCTTTATCTTTTCAAGGTGAATAGTCGAAGGACTCAATCAGTTGCAAATGTGCTCAGACAGAAAATGCTCCAAAATTTGGCAATTAGAGGAATGAAGTGCAACAGTAGATATGTTCCTAATTACAGAGACTGGAATGGAAATCTCATTAAAATGAAGAAGGGTACTGCAAAGCTGAAGACTGATCTGGGAATCATGGTACTTGACTTCAATTCACAGTCAGAGGAAGTAAAATTTATCAGACTGGGAAATGAGATGAGGAGGAATAAAATCTATGATCTAAGATCTGCTATTTATCAAATTGATGAAAGTGATCCTCAGCTGAGAGAGATCAAGGAAGCTATGAAGATTGAACTTGAGAATGCAGAGAGAAGATTGCTTATAGATTATCTCAGAACAACACCAGATCTTGAGGAGATTAGAGATTAAAGTCTGTAAGAATTTTTCTTGTTTTCTGTAGATTTTTGTTAAGTCAAGTTTAAACTCTGCTTATTTGAATAAACACTGTGTTTGTATGAAATTGTTTTGACATCATCAATTATTGTTAACTTGTGCATTTTTACTAATGAACAAGTTGGGGGAGATTGTTAAATATAATTGATATGGTTAATATCAGTGTTTAAGTTTTACAGGGAAAAACAGAGTTTAACTTGAAACAGGAAGCAGTCAGAGTTTAGTTAAACTCTGACAGTTGGAAGCTTGACAGAGTTTGCAATACGCTGACATTGGAAGCTCGACAGAGTTTGGTTAAACTCTGTCTGGAGGAAGCGCGTCTTCAGTCAACGGTGATTAAAGATTAATTGAAGATAATTATGGAAGCAATATCTTTACAGATTGGATAGCTGTTAAAGAGATTGAGTTGACTTAGGAGATGTGTAGCAATCATAATTGATAACATTTGTATAGATGATTTATAGGCGAATCAATTATCGATTGTATGTAGCTGTATATCTTATAAATACAGTTAGGTTAACCCTAGAAGGGTATCGATCGTGTAATACAATATCTTTCATTGTAACCTAAGCATCTCTCTTTGATATTTTACATCACTGAGAGAGAAGTTAATTCCAAACAGTTTTTAAAGCTTTTAAAGAACTTATTGTTATTCTCTCATACTTAGTTGATTATAAGTGTGTATTCGGCCTAACAATTGGTATCAGAGCTTAATCTGTTAATTTAATACAGTTTAAGATCCACACACACACAACTATAATCAATGGCAGAAATTCCTCCTCCTACATCAGGCTCTAGTGCTGAGAAGGCTCAACCTGCAACTGTGAGTCGATATGAAACAATCAGGGTTCCTATTCCTTTAATATCTCTCGACTGAGATAATCCTCGAGTAACATTCCTCGAAAGATTTCCAAGTAATTAATGCTTTATGGAAATATAAATATCGTTTAATAATAACATTCCACAGATAAATAATAATCTGTCGTTGGAATCCCTCCGGGTTTCCACGACTATCTATATCTCAAAATACCGACTCCCGGTCTATATTTAAGAATAAATATCATATGCCCTTCGCTAAGGGTCTTACCGAAACAATCCGGCTTATAACTGATAATTCGTATCTAGTCTATAAGCCAATATCAATTCAGGGAACAGGTATCATAATAAAATTTGACAATCGGCATGCATGCTATGGAATATGTATCAGAAACAACATATATACATGTTATCACAACAACAGTTCCAAGGTATTGGAAACTTGCCTGGTACTCAGGTATGGGTGGAGATAGCGTGTCCTGGATCTGCTTGATGATATATAAACAATCAGAACATTCGAGATTAACCACTTAACACCTTTTAAAAGTCTAAGTATAAACTTCACTTAAGTCGAAACACGTTTTCGAATTATCTCATTATACACCTTTTAGTGTAACTCTTTTTATCACCGATACAATCCGAAATTCGTTCGTTAGTAAGACATGTCATTATACCCACACTTGGTATATATTTAAGTCGTATAATTTCTAAAGTCGATCGATTACGAACCGAGATTATACCTCGAGTTTTATCGTTCGTATTCTAAGTTATAACCAAAGTTATACTTTTAAGAGGTTTGTTCGCATTTAACCTTGATTCGAACATTTTTATAAAATCGGAAATCGATCCGTTTGACATGTGGTTTTCTTTTATACCTTCCTTATGACCTCTAGTATTTATTTACCAAGATTCGCCACTTAATAACATGTTTTACGAGGGTTCAATTGAAGTTACGAACTTTTACTTACGGTTCCGAACCAATTTTAGTAATTTGACCATAACTCTTAAACCGTAAATCGAAATGTTTCGATTCTCACGCCAAAACGATCTATGGCTCGAGATCTACAAATACATGTCATAATATTACCAAGGTCAGGAAATTATATTTACTGTCATGCTCGGTTTCTAAGTGTTAACAAAAATTCGGCATTATGACGGCTATAAATCGAATATTTCCAAATTCCAAACTTTCCAATAATCATAGTTTCCACTCCAAACAACATCTATACATGATTTATAACCATGAACTAAGGCCAAGCAATGCTTTTCCGTTCATCTAACTATTTTTAACATTTATCAAAACCCCATTCATAATAATGCTTATAACCTACTAACAACGTAACTAACTTAGATCACTCAAGAACAAGCATAAAACTCAAAGTAGATCTAGGGTTTCAAGAGTGGTATACCTCCTTGAGAGTGTGAACTAGCCTTACAAATCTTGGCATGGACCTTGGATTTCCTTAAGCTTGCTAAATCAACCATGAAAACAAGAAAATCAAAGATTAGTTTTCATGAAAACACTATTCACCCTCCTCTTTCTTGATTTTTTTGAAAATGGAAACAAAGGAGTTTGAAGCTAAAATTTTGAGGAGATTACTTTCTTGAAATATAGGACTCACCTTAAAAATTACAAGATCAAACAAGGAGTGGAAGCTTGATTTCTCTTTTGGAATTAAAGAGAAAGTCGAATGGAATAAAGGAAAGACAATGGTGTTCTTTGCTTGGTTGTTTTGGAAAGAATGCATAAAGTGGTCTTGCCTTGATAATATCTTGATGTTAAAGTATTTTTATTAAAGTGGTGATGTAATGGATGATGTAATTTGCTTGGACAAGTGTTGAAGATTGGATGGTGTTAAGGCTAACCAAGTAGCTTGCTTTGCTAAGTACTAGTTTCATCTCTAAGTATGCTAGTTGCATGAGTCATCACTTGGTTTGCTAGATATTTTCCACCACTACATGCATGTATCTTGATTCCCTGCTTGTTTCTTTGTCCGGTTATTGCTCAATTCTTTGATCGTTTGGAGGAATAACTCATTCGTTTCTAGTTAGGGTTTTACCGGAATCCGTCTTAATATTAATACTATCATTCTCCATCTTTCTTACAAAATTTCGAATTTAAATTCCTTAAATCCCTTCGTTCAATCCTTAAGTCTATCAGTGTCCAGGGAACTCTCGGAGAAAATAAAAGTGCGGTTTTTCAGAATCCGACAGCTTTTACATACACTTATTTTCCCCCTGGATCACTAATATGAACTCAGAATTTCTTCCGGGCACTTCTTTATAGTGTCGTCTAATAATATTCTTATTTTCACCAAAAACACTATTCATACTTTATTCTTCCTTTATTCCCTATATTTATGACAATGTCCTTGTTCCTTCTCGGGCGTTCCTTAACCCTTTCACGGAACCGCTGGACTAATCGTTATCGATCTGGATGACATGAGAATATTCTCCTGCTTGGAATTGCCATATCTTATTCCCCTAGGAGATAGATTATTCTTACCTAAATTGTCAACCATTAGCATTCTTCATGACATATAAGTATTTGAATCCATATCCATTCCATTCATTCATTAGAGCTGGTGACCTTGTTGTCGGAATCATTGTTCCTCATTTTATCAATACTTAATAAAAGTTTTAATTCTACCGAAAATTTGGGTTCTTACAGAAACAAATGTTGTGAATCAGAGGTTGAATCTTGATTTGTTGGAGGAAACAAGAGCTAATTCGTAGTTACGGTTGGCAACCTATCAGCAAAGGATTGCAAGGTATTACAATAGGAAGGTGAAGACTCGTCCTTTCAAGGTAGGTGACCTGGTTCTCCGGAAGGTCATGACTAACACAAGAATTGCTGCTCATGGTGTTTTTGATCCAAACTGGGAAGGACCTTACAAGATCAAGTCTATCATTTGGGAAGGGACTTGTCATCTAGAAGACTTGGATGGCAACACTATCCCAAGAGCTTGGAATGCGGAGCATTTGAAGAAGTAATATCAATAGGGTATGGCTTTGGCCCCCTAGGTTATGAAGGCTTATATTTAAGTTATAGACTAGTATCAATAACTGTTCTCCTAGTCTATGGGGATAGCGCATATACATTTTCCTTAGTTCTAATCGATACTTGCCTATTTTTCACACTTTTCAATAATTGTTCTCCTTAGCTGGGGGGGTACTGTATGTACATCTTCCCTTGCTTTGTCGAGACTTGAGTTTAATGAAGATTTAATTTGAAGATTAATGAAGATTTTCAAGATTTTTAGAGATTTTTTAAGATTATTGATTGCTAAAAGTACAAGGGTTGTGCCCTAGTTCAACAAGGCGTGCCCTAAAATTGTATGGAAGATATTGATGAAATTATGTTTTCAAGATAAGCGTAAAATTGTAAATTATGAGATTGAAGAATTTATCTTTAAAGAAGTCGCGCCTTTAGGGCGCGCCCAAAGAAGTTTATATTTGAAGATCATTTCAAGTCACGATATGTATCAAGAAGAACATATAAGCATGCAACAAATAACAGTTAGGAGTATTAAAAAAATATAAATTAGGTCACGCTCTTACATAGGGCGCGCCCTCAATTTGAAGAGAAAGCATGTTTTATGTAGAAGATATGAAGAGTAATTTCAAGTTATCAAAAAACACAAGTTAAAAGAGTAAATTCAAATTACAACTTGCAGGGTTTTACAAAGGACCCATGCCTTAAAAGTTGATTAAATTCGAGCAAAATATTCAAAGGGAATGGATAAGGTTGAAAACCTTAGGCCGCACCCTTAGAAGTTGTTTGGGACGCGCCCTAGGTAGAAGGCTGTACGATCTAAGGGATTGTTAATTGATTAGTGTTGATGGCAGGCGGGGAAGATTGAGCATCTTGATTTTCAGCATTTGTGACTTTTTCAATTTCAGGAGGTATATTCTCTGTGAAGGGCGCGCTCTAAGAGGCTTCCTCCAGTCCCAGCTCGATTCTTTTTGTCTTGATGGCATCAACATTCTTAATCTTAAAATCGGCCACATCCTCTACGCAGCCTGGACCAAATTTATCCCAGTTGTAGTCAGGGTCATTAGCTACGAAGCCCAGCATGTAGAAATCAAACCCCTTTTGGAAGTTTAAATCTTTAATACGTTGTTTTTCTTGCCCCCACTAATCAGCTTTTTCGATCTCTAAAGAGTCAAGCTGTATCTTCAGATCACCTTTTTCCTTTTCCAGTTGATCATTTTTATCAGCTAGAAGCTTGCAGTGGTCAAAAGCTTCTTTTAGATCATGTTTAAGCGCAGCATTGTTAGCATCTTTAGCATCAAGAGCTTTTTCCATGTATTGTCATTCTCAATAATCATTTCTGAAAGTTTCTTGTTGTTAGCAAGGAGTTTGTTCATGTTCATCTGGAGTTTTTCTTTATGCACTCTTTGGGCGCGCCCTAGAGATTGGATAAGTATTTGGGCAGAAGCACGAATCATAGAGGTGGTTTCATCCTCAGCATTCATGTTTTGCCATAGATCAATCTCCTTTTCTTCAACGAAGGGAGCAGTAGCAGGACCAATAAGGGTTTCCACATACGACCCCAGTCCCCTATATTTTGTGCTTTTCAACAACAGGTTCTTGAATCTCAGCATTTCTCTTCAAAGATTCAGTAGAGGAAGGTGGAATAGCCTTGTTGGAATCTTTCTTCTGAGCATGGCACGCCCTAGAATCAAAAGGGCCAACTTTGCCATCACTCTTTTTTGAAGAACCGAAACCACGTGGAATCTTGGGAGACATATCTGCACAAGATAGGGAAACAATGTTAGGTCGTGTACTCATGCAAGGAAAATACAAAAATGGAGTATAGAACAGAGCGCACCTTAATCTAACAATTCTATACCTTCGTCTTGATCGAATCAGAACTTTCATTTTCACTATTAGATGAGGATGTGGGTATAACAACAACATTTTTGAATTTTCTAAATTTACAAATACTTCCAACTCTATCAGACAGGATTCCAACTCTCTTTAGGTTCGCTTCTGTGATTAGAGATTGGAGGTTGAACTTTTCTTGCTGCAACCTTGAGGACATCTTTTGCCCTGGACAAGGCCACGCCCTGAAGAGTTTTTTGAATCCTTCTATCTGTTTTAACTTAGAGTTAGTCAGAAATCAAGAGGAAAAATCTAAAAAAATTGAAAAAGAAATCCTTGGGGCGCACTTCACTTACTGGGTGATGTGTTAAATTGTAGGCGAACTCGAGGAACATCCCAAACAAAGAAGTAGCGTTCCTTCCATTGCTTAATATGGTTGATTCTCCCTTCAGAAAAGCCTTTGTTGTTATGCGGTTTATTTATCACTAAGTAATAATAACCAATATTGGACTGGCTAAAGAAATAGCTGACTTCTGGCATTGAAGGGGCTTCGAACCCAGTAAAAAATGAATAAACCTATTATGAGTTTATAGCTATTAGGAGAAAGCTGGATCGGGGCCAGGTCGTACTATTCAAGAACTTGTCTCAGGTATGGGTGTAAGGGCGCGCCCACATCGAGAGCCACAAGCTTAGGACTTAACACCATTCTTGGAATTCTGATGTCTTTCCCATAGTTGAAGATATGAGGATGGTGATTGGAGTGAGGAATGGCCCAGATTCCTTCTTGAGCATAATATCTCATGGTCCAATCCACTTCATCATCCGTGGCATTGGAAATGATTCCTACATAGGCCAACTTGCCTTCTTTCTTTCGGAGTTGATTCTTTTCTTTCTCGGACATTTCTTCATATATGTCCCAATCAATGTCAACCTCCTCATCAAGAACTTCCCAGTGTTGGAACGGGGTAGGAGAAAGAGGTGAAGATACCGGGTCAAGGTTGATCACAGGTGAAATGGAAGAAGTTGAGTGTGTGCCCTCCATAGAATAGGTGTCTGAAGAGTGTGTATCCCTGGAGGTTTCAGTATCAAGATTGAAATCATTATCATCTTCAGAATTGATGGATGTAGTAGGATTATTCGCATTAGGGGTCTAGAATCTTTTGGGAGAATTGTGAACCTCTTTTTTTTTAAGCGATGACTAAAGGGAATGTCATCCAAGGAATCCTCACTTGAAAAGCTCATTTTGTCATCTTCAAAATCTTGTACAAGGCACGCCTTGTCTTCTGAAGATATAAACGAAAAAGGAGATCGGTAGTGATTGGGGGGTAAAGGAGCTGGAAAAGGAGAATAGATTCCAATACGCCAATTGAATTCTTTGAAGGCATGAAATGGAGATGACACACCCTTGTCCTCCAACTGTAAAGTTACAAGTAGAAATAAAACTAAGGGCACGTCCAAATGAAAAAATGAAGAAAATACAAGAATATGGCTATTTATATCTAAAGGCGCGCTCAAGTGTTAAAACGTCTAATCGCCTATTACTTCTTACGAACATCAATGAAAAATAAGAGGTTTCAAGACACGCTCAGAAGTATAGTGAAGAGAATAAGCACCCATAACTCGATTAGAAGGTATCTATGGGCGTGCCCTGGGGTTGGAACGCACTATAACATGTTGATTTCTAAAGGCATCTATAAGATTAAAAGCTAAAGGTGCACCCGGGGAGTAGGACGCGCCCAGGAAATATACAAGATTAATGATTAACTTAATACTTTCCTAGAAACACTATTCATGAAGACAATACCAGCAAAACAAGATCAAACCGCTATGCATACATGCATATATACACAAGAAAAATGATGAACATAGAAGAACTCAACAGTCGAATCGTCATATCATACAATTTACATGGTATAAACGTGGAATAATGACATGAAAACATACCTTTGAAGTTCTGGAATGAGATTTGTGGAAGAAATTTGCAAAAATGAACACGATTTAGCCGAATTTTGGTCAAAAAGTTGGAATGCGGCGAGGGTCCATTTTTTGACAGAAAGAGTAAAGTAAAAAAGTTAGGTAAAAATGATTGAGAAGTATTTATAGGGGAAAAAAGTGAAAAGCAAGTGTGTGACAATTGGTAATTGGGAAACGAATCAAATTCTGAGGATGCGTCCTAATGTGTAGGGCGTGCCCTGATTACGAGATGGGTTGGTTAGTACTGAAATTCCATATTTTATTTCAATTTCATATGGAATTGGAGGATAGTTGTTATAGCCAAAATCCGATTTGGGTATTTACCAGATGGATTCGGGTCAAGTATGGGTTCAATTTTGGGGATTTTTTTGGATAAATTAGGGCTTTGTCAAGATGAAGAGGAAGTAGGACGCGCCCTCTCCTTCCGTACAAGGAGGGCGCGCCCTCTATAATAGAAGACAATTGAAGAATCCATTGTTGAGTTTCCAGGAATTATTGAAGAATTCCCTCATCGGGTATAGCAGGAGGGGGATGTCCGTTATAGAAAGCCTCCAGGAGTTTGCCTGGATTTAATGACCTTTATTAAACACATAGGGCGCGCCTTAAGGTGGAAAGAGGGGCACTTTTTGGTGTGTGCTTTGGAGCTCTGTTCTTGTTATCAATGGATGCGTCCTCATTGGGGAACTTCGGGTTAATCCTGCACTTTGCACCCAAAAGCTCTGGATCCCTTGTCAAGCTATCTGGTGGGTGCTTCTCATTCGGGGGACAAGGATGCGCTCCGCACATGGGGTAAACCATTGTTATACCTACGTCCTTAAAATCTAAAAATAGCTGGTAGGGAAAAGGACTAGTCCTCGACGGGGGAAGTTTCCTTATTCGTGAAGTCTAGAGATCATGGATGGGACCTGGGCCTTTGTGGTTAGGCCTCATAATGGAACATTTCGGAAGCTGGATCGTCAATCAAAGCCCATTTGGGCTTCTTGCTCTCTAAGAACTATGTATGGCTTGATCCCCTATAAATACCGGGGTACGTAGGTCGATTGGGGAGTTGGAAGTTGAGAGCTCTGAGGCAGCCACCACTAACCCTTATCAATCTCAGCCACTAATTACATACAACAACCACGCACAACCGCTTTTTTCGACAAAGAACCACCATCGTAGATCTCGTTTCCGGTGACGTACCTCGAATTTTGTTGTTCCCAAATTCCTCCGTCAACAGTCCTGATTAAAGAAAAATGAGAATGAGATTTTAATAAATTTCTCAATTAAACGGGTTAGATCAATTTCAAATTTCAAACGGGATCGTAGTCTTTTTCATGCTTCTTTACATGTTGCTAGACGTTGGTGGAAGAAAATGTTAAATGGGATCTAGAGAAGGGTTTTGGGGAGTGTAACAATGTATCAAGTTATTGCAGAACAAGCTAATATCACCTAATAATTAAGGTGCTCAAGTTTATTCCAGATGAGCCATTGGCAAGCACAAAATTTACTAAATTAGCCGAACAACTATGTGTGTTGAAACTTTGTGGTCTGGTCAGGTCATTAGGGGCAAAATTAAATTTAAACAGTAGAAAAATGTTTGGCAATTTGTGGTATAACTATTAGCTGGCTTCTTTGATCCATTATTTAAACTGTATAAGATCACAATTTCACCGGTATAAAGTGGTTAAAAATTGTTGTTGAAATAAACTATTGGTTAATTTGGTATAAGTATAGAACTATCATCAAGTTTGTATCTGATGTCAAATTTTCCACTGTCATCAAGTTGGTGTCTGATGTCAATTTCTGTTTCATGTTTTATTTATTTAGTACTCTTGTTTGGTACTAAAAAAAATATGCTCTTGTTTGGAAGTGGACCAATGGAGTGTTCTGTAAATCTTCTTGGAAGTATTAATTTTAAATAAAAAAATAGTTGGTTTATGTTTAATAATTATATATGTGATAGAATCAGTCGGGTCGGTCCTGAATTTGGAGATGTCCTATACCACCTCAAAAAAAATTTCCCACCCCCCAATAATTATAAAAGAAAAAAACAAAGCAAAAGAATTAGAGCTGGTAAAATTGCATTGTAAAAATACTAAATTCTTGTGGCATTTCATGTAAGAACCCCAAATTTTGGATATAATTAAAACTTTTTATTAAGTAATGATAAAATGAAGAACAATGATTCCGACAACAAGGTCACCAGCTCTAATGAATGGTGGTTTCAAAGAACAATGATTGTAATGAATGGACATTGCTTTGGACAATGATCCTGATGCATTGGTATATTGTCAGAATAGAGTAATTCGATGGTTGAGGACCTAGATAAGAATAATCTACCATCCAGAAAGGAGCTAATTGATCCTTGAAGGGAAATGAGTACGTGCATAGTATTTCCCGTACGTGCATAGTGTTTCCTGTACGTGCATAGTAATTTGGTGGATGAATAGTGATTTTGTAAGTTGGAAAACTTTTCACGCCACCCTATGTACGGGACGTGATATGGATGTTTCGAAGTCATATTAGTAATACGCGGAGGAAATAAGTGAATGCAGAGACGATCGGAATTCAGAAATTCCAAATTCTTTTTCGGTATAATATTTGACCGGACAGTGGATTAAATATTATTATAATCCAAGAATTGAGATATTAACTTTGAGGATTTGATATTTTGGGATGTTATTATATTTGATTTAAGAATGAAGGTAGGAAACCACTGAGGAGTGGTTATGGCTACAATGTAATAATTGATATTTGGAAAGAATGAATGGAATTCGACTTTATTATTTCTATGTCTTGAAGAATGCTAAAGGGTAACAACATAGGTAAATCTATCTTCTAAGGGAATAAGATATGGCAATTTCAAGCAGGAGAATATCCCCATGTCATCCAGATCGATAACGATTAATCCAGTAGTTCCGTAAAAAGGTTAAGGAACGATCGAAAGAGAATACGGACAATTGTACCACCCTAAGAGAACAAGTAAAGAATACATAATGAATAGTGTTTGGTGGGAGTATATAATAATATGAGACGACACTATACAGAAGCATTCGGAACGGATTTCCGAGTTCGTATTAGTGATCCAGGGGGAAAATAAGTGTATGTAAAAGCTGTCGGATTCTGAAAAACCGCACTTTTATTTTCTCCGAGAGTTCCCTGGACACTGATAGCCTTAAGTATTTAATGAATGGATTTAAGGAATATAAATTGGAAAGTTAGAATGAAAGATGGAGAATGAAAGTATTAATATTAAAGAGGATTCCCGATAAACCCTAATTAGAAATCCGTGAAATATTCTCACGAACGATCAATCGAAACGGGTAATAACCGGACACAGAAACAAGCAGAGGAAGCAAGAGTCTTGTGCAAGCTACTAGAATAAATATCTAGCAACCAAGTGGACTAAAGTAACTAGGATACTTAGCAAGGAAACTAGTCCTTAGAAAACAAACTACTTGGTTAGCCTTAAACCATCCAATCTCCAACACTTGTCCTCACAAATACATCACTCCATGCATCATCACTTTAATAAAGTAAGGCAAGATGAGATATTATCCAAGCCAAGCTACTTTATGCATTATTACCAAGAAATCAACCAAGCAAAAACCATGTCTTCTCCATTCTACACCATTCGGCCTTTTGGCTTAATTCAAGAAACAAAATCATCCTTCCCACCATTGTTTGATCTCCAAAAATTTATCATAGATCCTATATTTCATAAAAATGATACCCTAGGAATCTTAGCCCCAAACACCACTTTTTCCATTTTCAAAAAAATCAAGAAAGTGGAGGATGAATAGTAACCTCAAGAACAAAATTCTTGAATCTTGATTTTGGTTGATGATCCAAGCTTCATGGAGGCTATACAAGGACTATACAAGGATTAATAAGTGCATACACACCCCAAGGAAGGTATAAAGCTCTTGAAACCCTAACCCTTGTTTGAGATTTAAGCATGTTTATGATAGTTATAACTTAGTTATGGTTATGTTAAGATTATAAGCATGATTATGTATGGATTTTGGATTAATGATGTAAATAGCTAGATGAACGGAAAGGCATTGCTTGGCCTCAGTTCATGTATATAAGTCATGTATATGTTGTTTGGGTTGGATACTATGTTTATGGGAAGATTCGAAATTGGTAAATGTTCGATTTACAGCCGTTATAATGCCCGATTTTGCAATACCATGTTTTGTATGCCATTTTCCATGTCAAACCCCTACTGTCCAGAGACCTTATCTGCCATGATAGGATAGGTAATGTTCTAAGCTTCGTTTTGATATAAAGATCACGTGAAACGGACTTACGGTTTAGGATTTATGACCAAATTACTAAAAGTAGTTCGAATCCGTAAACGAAAGTTCGTAACTGTAATTGAACCATCGTAAACTATGTAACGTCATGGCGAATCTTGGTAAATAAATACTAGAGGTAAAAAGGAAGGTGTGAAAGAAAACCGTATGTCAAAAGGATCATTTTTCGATTTATACAAAATGTTCGAGTCAAGGTTAAACGCGAACGAACCCCTAAAAGACGACTCTTTTATAACTTCGGTAAAACACTTAGAAAACGGGCGATAAAACTCGGAGTATAGTATTGGTTCGTAACGATCGACTTTAGAACTAATATGACTTAAGTATGTCCCAAGTATAAGTGCAGTGACATGTCGTATTAACGAACGAATGTCGGGTCGGATCAGTGATAATAAGTAATCCACTAAAAGGGGTATAACGAGATAACTCGAGAACGTGTTTCGAATTAAGTATAACTTAACTTTTAATATGTTAAGTGATTAATCTCGAATGCCTTGGCTATTTATAGATCACCAAGCTGAACCGGGACCCGCTACCACTACCCCTTACCGTACTCGACTACCAGGCAAGTTTCAATTCCCTTCTTTTAGGCTGTTGTTGTGATTGAATAAATATATATATATGATTGCTGATATACATATGTCATTGCATGCATGCCTACTTTCAAGTTGAATTGATATACTTGTTCCCTGAATGTTATTGTTGGCTTATAAGCTAGATAGTTATATATCAGTTATAAGCCGGTTATTGTAAGACCCTCATAGAAGGGCGTATACATCTTATTAATCAAAAATAGACCGGGAGTCAATATTCCTTGATATATCGAGATTACCTCGGAGGAAAATATTTAAGTAAATATTTTCTATTATTCAGGCGACGAATATTATTTGAATATTCGTTCGAGATTATTTATTTTAATGATCCTTACTTCAAATAATTATTTGAACGTGATCATTCGACGAATAATATCTGTCAATATTCATTCAGAGTCGAATTGATTATCGATTATTATTTCGAATACTCTTCTAAAGATGAGACTACTAAATGAATATTATGTGGACATTCGTTTAGAATATTATTTTATTAAATAAATATTACTTTTGAAAATTCATTTAAGGTATTAAGTACTTGATGAATATTATCTTCAATATTCATCTGAAGCTTGATTTACTTATCGAATATTATATCGAATATTCTTTTAAAGCTTGGATTACTTAATGAATATTACTTGATATTCATTTAGAATATTATTCATGAAATGAATATTACTTTATCAATATTCATTTAAATTCCTAATTAATTATGAATATTATTGTGAATATTCATCCAGGGTTCTATTTAATCATCGAATATTATTTTAAATATTTTAAATATTTCTTTCAGGACTTATTAAGTAATGAATATTATTTTGAATATTCATTTAATTATTTAATTATGCAATAAATATTCTCTCGATATTTCTTCAAGAATTATTTGGGAAATACTCTGATTAAAAATATTCTTTCATATTCCTAAATAATCTGTAAAATATTTTAATTCAATAAATATTCTCTGAATATTTATTCCATACTTAGAATAACCTCAATAAGGTTTATCTTCTTCGATTATTACGGAAAATATCTCGGAGTCATATTATTATTAATCTTATACCAAGAAAGGTTCTCAGACATCATTCTTCTTTGATTCTATCTCCTTAATAATAAGGGAACCTTACTTGGAAAAATGTTATTTATCTTGTCGACTTCCCGGTCATAAAGTATTCCCTTCACCCGCAACTCGGGTGCTGTTGACTTATTAAGTCGTTGCATACCTTCTCATCTTTCGAGGGGTAAGATTATTGGAACAAGTTGATATCCGTTACCAAGTAATAACTTGGGAGTTATTGGTAAATTTTCCTTTCCAACTAGATACGACTACTTTGTGGAGTCTTATCAACAAGTATTATACTTGGGGAAAGGGGGACGAACGTTACATTCAGAATCATGAATTCTATTTGAACTAGGAGTCGTGTAAGAGGCCGAGTAGCGCCGGTCCATCCCCTTTGGCCCAACCGTTGGCCGGGGAGAGCTAGTAAGGCGGTATACAAGTAAAGCCGTCAGTTCTTCCTTCTACCGGTAGTAAATCTAAATTGAGCTGTACGATCTCGACTGATCATCAAGATTGGAACAGCGGGCGCAGTGAATACTCCATCATTGGTTCATCATCCAAATTTATTTATTTCCTGCAACATGATTACTGTTGGCAGAGTTGGAATAGTGTCATAACTGGAATTGCAACCCTTTTCTTGTAAGTTCCTCTTCTTAATAACAATAAGAATATCTCGCTTACTTTGATGTAGCAGATATTTCTTCAAACAAATACTTTCAGTTACCTGGTAACTTCATCGTTCATATTATACTGGCATCATTTCCGTAAATGCATGGCATATGGTTTGAAAGATACTTTTGAACTGTTACATTATCGTTCAGTTATATATTATTGTTGGTGGGCTATTGCTCACCCTTGCTTTATTATTATATCACAACAACAGCTAGACCAGATGACTCGCACAAGGCGCACTCGATGCGGGCGAGGACGATGAGACTACCAGAGCTGAAGAAGAAGCTATTGGTAGGGTATATTTATTCTTTCAGTACCAAGAATATGGTCTAGTATGACTTATGTAAATGGATGGCAAAGAGTATGTATTTATATTGAAATTCTTTTGGATTGTAAGAACTCATAATGTGATTAATAAAAATTTGATTGTTACTCTGATTTCATCTCTGGGACTATAACGGGTGTGTTTTATATTGTTGTGTTGGGTTATAGAGACGTAATTTATTTTATGTTAAGGAAAGTTCAATTGTTGTGGACAGAATTGGAAACCGTAACCACCGGATCCCGGACCCCGGATCTGGGGGTGTTACAGAAGTGGTATCAGAGCGTACGTTATAAACCCCAGAGATGAGGTGACGTTAAAACAATAAATTCAATAAGATAATAAGAACTCTTGCCAAGTTCATAGTCGGACTACTTAATGTAGTGATGACATATAAAACTCTTATGAGAACTCGTATAATGATAGTAACTTAGCTCGATATTGTATCGACGAGTAAGGCGACTGACCTTGAGGCATACGAACAACAGCGCGATGATGCTTTATATGCTGAAGATCAGCGGGTAATTCGATGGAGTACCCTACTGGAGACCCGGAAGAGGTTCCAGCAGATAAGGAAAATCCTGTTAGGATAAGGAGCTTACCCATGGGTAATGAGGGTCGCAGCCAGAATGACTGTGATGATTAAGATGTGGTGCTCAGAAAAGTGAGTATAAAGAACCGAGATATTATTAAGAGATCTGAAGATGCATGTTGAATTCATAGCCGGACTACCAGATGTAGTACCAGCAAGAAAGAAGGATTGGAAGAATTACTTGAGATCTTATACGGAAATAGATGAGAATCCTTAGAGATTTTCATCTTAACAAAGAAAGAGCTAGAGGGATGTATGATTATCAAAGACATCGATTTAGGGCGAGGAGCAGAGTCCCTAGGAATAGTTGAGAAGGAGGCAGTAAGTGCCATATCATTTGATAAATGAATTAGTATGAATATGGTCAGTAATAATTCGCCATGAGAAGGCAGGTGTCGTAGGTTGTAAATTATGGAACCAAATTGAGGTTAGTAAGGTGGTTTTATTAAGGTAAATGTTCATTTTATGAATGAATCATTTAGAAAGTAAAGACATTGGGAAGTGATAGCATGATTGGGTAAAGTTATATAAGGAAGTAGTAAGCAAGACAATGATCTCAGAACCTACCGGAAGATAAGAGCAGTGAGTCAAGATGAACTCGTAATGAGACTACTGCCAGAGACTGAGTATAGAGTTAATTCAACTCAGTTAAATGATGAATCAGAAACGTTAGATGCATGTGATTCAGAGGAATATCAAATTCCTTCTTCTCTTTGAATGGATTATAGTAGTACCTTAAGTTTATTCCGATGCGAAATTATAATAGATCAAGTAATATGATCAGTAGTTAAAGAGAAAAATGTGAGAAAATCTTCCTGGAGCTAAAAGGTGAAATTGGTAATGACCAAGAGCTGGCATTGCTTAATGGAAAAAAAGGAGACTTTGTGCTTCCAATGACGCTTCGCATAAAGGGTTAGGTAGACCGACATTTGGTAGTATTGAATATCAGGACGTTGTGACAGGTTTCAGTTTGAAACTATTGATTCCCTTCTAAGGGATGGATATAATTGATTCCTCTCCAGTGGGTAAACTTCCAATCTGATGATGATTATTTCGTTAACTATGACTGCTTATGATTCCACCTGCTTGGAGGTTCATAGAACTATTCTTCAGGTTTCGAAACTGGTCTCCTTAATGTTACCAGTAGGTGAGTAGATTGATCAAAATTTCCCTGAGTCTGGAAAGGAATTCGGTGAATTTTGGCAAACCTTGTCTTTCTGATTATCAGGGAATGTCATGGAAGAGAGTAAAAATTGGAGCAAACCCTGTGATTTGGGTAAGGATGCTGTAAAATGGGTTAGTAAACGGACCCTGAGCATTACGATCGACGGTAGTGATAAAATGATGAAGTGAGAATGGACGAAAACAGGAAATGTAAGTAAGAAATTAGCCGGACGGAGAAACTTCGGGATTGACTTAAGTGAAAAGGCAGTTATGCCAGGAATGGTAAGCTTGCGTGGCAAGCGGGATTGATAAGAATAGTTGGAAAGATAAAAGTGGAGGAAAGGTGACCGGAGACGGTGCCGAGTAGTCGATTAAGACTTATATGGAGTAAAGTTTTGGAAAGGTAGAAAGGTATCAAAGAAGAAGGCACTATGCCGGCAATTGCTAGAAAAGTAATGCTATTAGCCAACCCCTAAAATCATATATTTTTATGTGTGGCCAGTTGAGGCCAAGTCACAACGGACTATAAAGTGACTAGACCAGCAATGAAAAGACAAAGCAGGGTTGCTTCTAAGAAAGCACCGACTGCAAGGGCTTCTAATATAAAGGAAACATTAATGAGATCGTTTGAATCTTCTGCCGAACAACCCATGTTTTGATTGGGAATTCACTAGACCTTTTTGGGATGGGGTCACCCGTACTAAAGTGACTCATGTGTATATGGTTGTCCAAGATTTCGAGTAAAATGGCAGTATAGTGACTTGAGATGTATGATGTTAGGGTATCATGAATACCATGAATATATTATGACGGAGGAAAGTAAACAATGAAGGTATATGAAGAGGGTATAGAAAAGGTCAGAAATTGAACATTATGCTGTAGGAATTTTGTCTGAGGCAAGTACCTTTGCGAAGAACGATAAGCACTAAGAGATTCACGTTGAACTCGACCAATATCTTCCAGAACATCCTTGCTACCATTAACAAGTTCGGTAAGAGAAGAGATAGGCATATGTTGCCTTTTTGGAAGGCCAAATAGGCTGACAACTATCTGAAAGAAGAGGGTGACATTAAACCACCGATCGATTATCAAATGAGAATGATTGAAAAGAGACCTTTATTAAGGATACATGATCTGATTGCCAATTATAAGATGCAAGAATTCCTTGGCAGTTGAATTAAGGATAGGATATCCATAAATTAAGACAAACCCTGGGAAATGCACAAGGGGTGGCATTAACCCTAATAACGACATTATGACTTCAGATGATATGAGCTGGACTTGCTAAGGCAACAATGACCGGTAAGGATTATTAAAAAGAGTTCTGGAAAGAACATAGATAGAATTATTAGAGTATTGATCAATGACATTTTGATATACCCGGTACCCAGAAAATACCGGAGGAATGATAAGGATGGCCTACGAAACCTTACAAGGAAAAAGGGTAATATTCCGAACTTCAAAAATGGAATTTTGGTAAGGAATGTATGACATCGTAACAATAATGCCAGATGAGGCATGTATGAAACCCTGAGGAAGTATGGGTTGAACCTATAAAGGTTGAGATTATCCTAAGATAAAGAAAGAACTAAGAAAAGAAGTATCCTAAGTAGGATTGGGAATAAAACGTAATAAAGTTCCCACGGGTAGGTGGAAGCAATGACTTATGGAAATGACTAATAGTTATATTTTCTCCTTCAGCAGAGCTTAAGGGAGAATGCTTTAACCCAACAGTGATGGGAATGAGGTAGAAAAACTTGAGCTGGAATGTACCCAGAAAACATGGGTTACCAGAAATCATTATCATCAAGAAAGGCCAATGAGGTGGCCGACAATCTAAGTATAAAGGAATAATTACAAATGTTCATACCGAAGAAACAGGATGATATTTGGAAGGACCTTGAAGGTCATATCGGAATGAAGGAATTTACATTCCTTCTGATGACTGTGCAAGAATTAACAGTAATAATAGTTTAAGTAAAGATTCGATTCCTGATGGAGTCTTAAGCATATTACGTACCTTAGAAGGTCCCGTTTTGAGGCAAACCAGGACCATGGTACAAAAAATTGATGAAGTAAACCGTTAAGTTTCCAGTCTTTTATGGAAGATGCATAAGTGATAGTTTCATCAATCGGACCTAGCTGCGACGCCTGAAACTCTTCTGCAATTCTATCTACTTCATGTTATATCTACATCAAGTTCAGGAAGTGTTCCTTATGGATAAGGAATAGTGATTACTTTGTCTCCCTAAGGGATTTGAAACCCGTAGGGTTAGCTATTAATGCACTACGTAAACAACAAGTGATGGTGATTCTTCTAAGAAAGTAGATGACAATGTAAAGATAAAGAAAGTGCTGCCATTGATTAACTAAATGGCATGTTGATGAATGACAAACAAGTTTATGTTAGTGTACTTCTGCGCAAACAAGATAGAGAATATGAGGTTGATGATTCATGATGTTAAAGATATTCCCATGGAAAGAATTAATGAGACTTGGAGGGAAGGGCGGTTGAGCCCGAGACTTATTGGGCACCTGAGAGTTTAAAGTGTTCGGACGGCGGTATTCGAGCCAGCCTTACCCCCAAAACTTATAGCACGGTCATAACGGGTTTTCATGTGGCCAGGCTACGTCAGTAAAATGCAGATGTTCAACAGATGATAGGAGTACGAGCATGTAGATTTACGACCTGGTCTGACTTACGAAAGACAACCTGTGGAAAACCACGGTTAGAAAAGAACAAGTGATGAGAAACACGGTTGGCAGAAGTAGATTATATGAATCTAAGTTAAAGGAATCGGGCCAGATTCATTTCGGAAAGTTTAAATTGAAATAACGTGATGATTATAGAATAAATGAGACGGAATACCGATAAGGAGGTACCAAGTGCAAAAAAGTGTCTCAATAAAGAGGTGAAGGTGAAATTAAATAATAGAAATGAGTAAGAATCAGCTAATAAGAAGGATGTGATTGATAAAGAAAAGGGTGGGGAAGCAACTATGGAATGAGAAACAAGGAATGTTATGAATGGGTTTTCTAATGAATTCTCAGGATGACAACCTGATAGTGTCAATATTATAGTTATGAAAAAGCTAGTAACATGATATGGGATGTCAGTAATAATGATGTCAAGTGAGAAATCTAAGATTTAACCTGAAAGGTTGAAGGATTTCCCGAATATGAGTATCGCTATGATTGAACAAGAGTATTTTGTCCATAGAATAATGGACAAAGCAGCAAGATATGTTGACACGTGAGATTGCGATCAAATAGTATTGGATATAATTATGATTAATTTCTTCTTTGATAAACCTCTATAGTTCAGAGGTAAATTCTGAGTATGATATTCTACAATCATGAAAGCTTTCTATAATCCTTTAGAACTCTTTTCTCTTCTTCTCTCTTATTCATCTTTTTTATGAATTGAGAAGAACAACCCTTTTAGGAGGGGAGGTACTGCTACGTGACTATCTGCCTATGTGATAGAAGTCTAAAGTGGAATGCCATGACTTGTTTAATTGCTTGTCAAGTACTAAAGGCTGGCCCCCTTCTGTACTAACTATGCAATATAACAAATGTTCAATTGATCATAGTGATCTCTCAATAAATCTTTCCACTTCTCTATATTGATCGAGATTGCGAAGATTAAAGCGATCAGGAAATGCACAGTACGAGCGAGGTTACCTCCGAATCATGGGGTGATAGTGATACCAATGTTACTGCAGGTATCAATAAGGATAAGACTGAGTAAGAGTATAACCCGGATAGTGAGTTGTACGAAAAGTAGCAACGTTGATGGAAAAAGGATAAAGTATGGATTGTAGCACTAGAAGATGTGCTGAGGAGGGGTAGAACGACTAAGAATTGACCGGGAAGCTAAAAAGGGAACGACATGCAAACGACTCTTTGCTTCCTACCTGATTCCGGGACGGAATCCTTTTAAGGAGGGGAGACTGTAAGAACCCCAAATTTTGGATATAATTAAAACTTTTTATTAAGTAATGATAAAATGAAGAACAATGATTCCGACAACAAGGTCACCAGCTCTAATGAATGGTGGTTTCAAAGAACAATGATTGTAATGAATGGACATTGCTTTGGACAATGATCCTGATGCATTGGTATATTGTCAGAATAGAGTAATTCGATGGTTGAGGACCTAGATAAGAATAATCTACCATCCAGAAAGGAGCTAATTGATCCTTGAAGGGAAATGAGTACGTGCATAGTATTTCCCGTACGTGCATAGTATTTCCCGTACGTGCATAGTGTTTCCTGTACGTGCATAGTAATTTGGTGGATGAATAGTGATTTTGTAAGTTGGAAAACTTTTCACGCCACCCTATGTACGGGACGTGATATGGATGTTTCGAAGTCATATTAGTAATACGCGGAGGAAATAAGTGAATGCAGAGACGATCGGAATTCAGAAATTCCAAATTCTTTTTCGGTATAATATTTGACCGGACAGTGGATTAAATATTATTATAATCCAAGAATTGAGATATTAACTTTGAGGATTTGATATTTTGGGATGTTATTATATTTGATTTAAGAATGAAGGTAGGAAACCACTGAGGAGTGGTTATGGCTACAATGTAATAATTGATATTTGGAAAGAATGAATGGAATTCGACTTTATTATTTCTATGTCTTGAAGAATGCTAAAGGGTAACAACATAGGTAAATCTATCTTCTAAGGGAATAAGATATGGCAATTTCAAGCAGGAGAATATCCTCATGTCATCCAGATCGATAACGATTAATCCAGTAGTTCCGTAAAAAGGTTAAGGAACGATCGAAAGAGAATACGGACAATTGTACCACCCTAAGAGAACAAGTAAAGAATACATAATGAATAGTGTTTGGTGGGAGTATATAATAATATGAGACGACACTATACAGAAGCATTCGGAACGGATTTCCGAGTTCGTATTAGTGATCCAGGGGGAAAATAAGTGTATGTAAAAGCTGTCGGATTCTGAAAAACCGCACTTTTATTTTCTCCGAGAGTTCCCTGGACACTGATAGCCTTAAGTATTTAATGAATGGATTTAAGGAATATAAATTGGAAAGTTAGAATGAAAGATGGAGAATGAAAGTATTAATATTAAAGAGGATTCCCGATAAACCCTAATTAGAAATCCGTGAAATATTCTCACGAACGATCAATCGAAACGGGTAATAACCGGACACAGAAACAAGCAGAGGAAGCAAGAGTCTTGTGCAAGCTACTAGAATAAATATCTAGCAACCAAGTGGACTAAAGTAACTAGGATACTTAGCAAGGAAACTAGTCCTTAGAAAACAAACTACTTGGTTAGCCTTAAACCATCCAATCTCCAACACTTGTCCTCACAAATACATCACTCCATGCATCATCACTTTAATAAAGTAAGGCAAGATGAGATATTATCCAAGCCAAGCTACTTTATGCATTATTACCAAGAAATCAACCAAGCAAAAACCATGTCTTCTCCATTCTACACCATTCGGCCTTTTGGCTTAATTCAAGAAACAAAATCATCCTTCCCACCATTGTTTGATCTCCAAAAATTTATCATAGATCCTATATTTCATAAAAATGATACCCTAGAAATCTTAGCCCCAAACACCACTTTTTCCATTTTCAAAAAAATCAAGAAAGTGGAGGATGAATAGTAACCTCAAGAACAAAATTCTTGAATCTTGATTTTGGTTGATGATCCAAGCTTCATGGAGGCTATACAAGGACTATACAAGGATTAATAAGTGCATACACACCCCAAGGAAGGTATAAAGCTCTTGAAACCCTAACCCTTGTTTGAGATTTAAGCATGTTTATGATAGTTATAACTTAGTTATGGTTATGTTAAGATTATAAGCATGATTATGTATGGATTTTGGATTAATGATGTAAATAGCTAGATGAACGGAAAGGCATTGCTTGGCCTCAGTTCATGTATATAAGTCATGTATATGTTGTTTGGGTTGGATACTATGTTTATGGGAAGATTCGAAATTGGTAAATGTTCGATTTACAGCCGTTATAATGCCCGATTTTGCAATACCATGTTTTGTATGCCATTTTCCATGTCAAACTCCTACTGTCCAGAGACCTTATCTGCCATGATAGGATAGGTAATGTTCTAAGCTTCGTTTTGATATAAAGATCACGTGAAACGGACTTACGGTTTAGGATTTATGACCAAATTACTAAAAGTAGTTCGAATCCGTAAATGAAAGTTCGTAACTGTAATTGAACCATCGTAAACTATGTAACGTCATGGCGAATCTTGGTAAATAAATACTAGAGGTAAAAAGGAAGGTGTGAAAGAAAACCGTATGTCAAAAGGATCATTTTTCGATTTATACAAAATGTTCGAGTCAAGGTTAAACGCGAACGAACCCCTAAAAGACGACTCTTTTATAACTTCGGTAAAACACTTAGAAAACGGGCGATAAAACTCGGAGTATAGTATTGGTTCATAACGATCGACTTTAGAACTAATATGACTTAAGTATGTCCCAAGTATAAGTGCAGTGACATGTCGTATTAACGAACGAATGTCGGGTCGGATCAGTGATAATAAGTAATCCACTAAAAGGGGTATAACGAGATAACTCGAGAACGTGTTTCGAATTAAGTATAACTTAACTTTTAATATGTTAAGTGATTAATCTCGAATGCCTTGGCTATTTATAGATCACCAAGCTGAACCGGGACCCGCTACCACTACCCCTTACCGTACTCGACTACCAGGCAAGTTTCAATTCCCTTCTTTTAGGCTGTTGTTGTGATTGAATAAATATATATATATGATTGCTGATATACATATGCCATTGCATGCATGCCTACTTTCAAGTTGAATTGATATACTTGTTCCCTGAATGTTATTGTTGGCTTATAAGCTAGATAGTTATATATCAGTTATAAGCCGGTTATTGTAAGACCCTCATAGAAGGGCGTATACATCTTATTAATCAAAAATAGACCGGGAGTCAATATTCCTTGATATATCGAGATTACCTCGGAGGAAAATATTTAAGTAAATATTTTCTATTATTCAGGCGACGAATATTATTTGAATATTCGTTCGAAATTATTTATTTTAATGATCCTTACTTCAAATAATTATTTGAACGTGATCATTCGACGAATAATATCTGTCAATATTCATTCAGAGTCGAATTGATTATCGATTATTATTTCGAATACTCTTCTAAAGATGAGACTACTAAATGAATATTATGTGGACATTCGTTTAGAATATTATTTTATTAAATAAATATTACTTTTGAAAATTCATTTAAGGTATTAAGTACTTGATGAATATTATCTTCAATATTCATCTGAAGCTTGATTTACTTATCGAATATTATATCGAATATTCTTTTAAAGCTTGGATTACTTAATGAATATTACTTGATATTCATTTAGAATATTATTCATGAAATGAATATTACTTTATCAATATTCATTTAAATTCCTAATTAATTATGAATATTATTGTGAATATTCATCCAGGGTTCTATTTAATCATCGAATATTATTTTAAATATTTTAAATATTTCTTTCAGGACTTATTAAGTAATGAATATTATTTTGAATATTCATTTGATTATTTAATTATGCAATAAATATTCTCTCGATATTTCTTCAAGAATTATTTGGGAAATACTCTGATTAAAAATATTCTTTCATATTCCTAAATAATCTGTAAAATATTTTAATTCAATAAATATTCTCTGAATATTTATTCCATACTTAGAATAACCTCAATAAGGTTTATCTTCTTCGATTATTACGGAAAATATCTCGGAGTCATATTATTATTAATCTTATACCAAGAAAGGTTCTCAGACATCATTCTTCTTTGATTCTATCTCCTTAATAATAAGGGAACCTTACTTGGAAAAATGTTATTTATCTTGTCGACTTCCCGGTCATAAAGTATTCCCTTCACCCGCAACTCGGGTGCTGTTGACTTATTAAGTCGTTGCATACCTTCTCATCTTTCGAGGGGTAAGATTACTGGAACAAGTTGATATCCGTTACCAAGTAATAACTTGGGAGTTATTGGTAAATTTTCCTTTCCAACTAGATACGACTACTTTGTGGAGTCTTATCAACAAGTATTATACTTGGGGAAAGGGGGACGAACGTTACATTCAGAATCATGAATTCTATTTGAACTAGGAGTCGTGTAAGAGGCCGAGTAGCGCCGGTCCATCCCCTTTGGCCCAACCGTTGGCCGGGGAGAGCTAGTAAGGCGGTATACAAGTAAAGCCGTCAGTTCTTCCTTCTACCGGTAGTAAATCTAAATTGAGCTGTACGATCTCGACTGATCATCAAGATTGGAACAGCGGGCGCGGTGAATACTCCATCATTGGTTCATCATCCAAATTTATTTATTTCCTGCAACATGATTACCGTTGGCAGAGTTGGAATAGTGTCATAACTGGAATTGCAACCCTTTTCTTGTAAGTTCCTCTTCTTAATAACAATAAGAATATCTCGCTTACTTTGATGTAGCAGATATTTCTTCAAACAAATACTTTCAGTTACCTGGTAACTTCATCGTTCATATTATACTGGCATCATTTCCGTAAATGCATGGCATATGGTTTGAAAGATACTTTTGAACTGTTGCATTATCGTTCAGTTATATATTATTGTTGGTGGGCTATTGCTCACCCTTGCTTTATTATTATATCACAACAACAGCTAGACCAGATGACTCGCACAAGGCGCACTCGACGCGGGCGAGGACGATGAGACTACCAGAGCTGAAGAAGAAGCTATTGGTAGGGTATATTTATTCTTTCAGTACCAAGAATATGGTCTAGTATGACTTATGTAAATGGATGGCAAAGAGTATGTATTTATATTGAAATTCTTTTGGATTGTAAGAACTCATAATGTGATTAATAAAAATTTGATTGTTACTCTGATTTCATCTCTGGGACTATAACGGGTGTGTTTTATATTGTTGTGTTGGGTTATAGAGACGTAATTTATTTTATGTTAAGGAAAGTTCAATTGTTGTGGACAGAATTGGAAACCGTAACCACCGGATCCCGGACCCCGGATCTGGGGGTGTTACATTTCAACCCAATATGATGACATGGGTTTGGATGATCTAAGATATATATGTGTTTAAGATAATTATTATATATGGTATTTCTTGATCACAAAGATGGATAGTTAGACACTAAGAATTGGAAGGCTTGTATAACAAGTATGTTACGACTTGTACAACAAGTCTGATAAATCTTGGTGACTAAGTTTTGGATGTCTACATATACATAGTCATATTATATATACATAGTCATATTATGTTTGATGGAAAGATGCTTAAGAGATGTAGTCTTAAGTAATATTTGGGAGATGCTTAAGCTTTGCTTGCTAGGAGATGCTTAAGCATTGTTGGGCTTAAGTATCAGTTTGGACACCGTTGAGGTATTATTGTTTTGATTGTATTATTGATAAAAATTTTGATTAATAATAAAAGTTGAGACGTGGGTGTTTCCACGTCAAATATTGTGTGTGTTCTTGATTTGCTTTTACTTATTGATTTGATAGAAGTAGAAGTGATAATTAAATACGTGACCGCGATTTGGTGAATCTTGTCAACTAATCGATTGGTTGTGTGTGTTCTCTGTATTGGTTGTTTGTGAATCTCGGATTGTGTAGTCCCCTAACAAGTGGTATCAAAAGCCAGGGTTCAAAATGGATGAGGTTGAGGGAAAGTTCGAGGTTCAATTGGTATGGCAAAGTACAATGAAGGATTTGCTGACAAGTAGACTACTAAAGCGGGAAGAAACAAAGTTGTGTGCGGTATGGATTATTCGATTGGCCCTTACACCATGGATCAATCTTGATATTCTTGAGGATTGATTTCTCAAGAAAGATGTGTTTGGACTCGAGATGGAAGAAGATGGAAAATATCATCGCAATTGCTTCATTGGCTTGAACAATCAGGTAAAAATTTTGGATGATGATATTGTTGTTCTTCTAAAGGCCGAAAGATTGAGAAAGCAAGGATCTGGTGACTTAACAGACGGAAGGACACTCGTGGTGGTTCATGCACGTGATTTTGTAGATGGATACATCGTTATGGTGAAGAACGATGGTTTGAAAGGTCACTATACTGGTTTTAGCGACACTCAAGGTTTGGAAGAGAAAGATGAGGAGATTCTTGTTCGAGGGGAGGCGTTGGCGAATGGAAGTCGATGTGTTTGATGGTTCATGTTCAATCCGATATGGAGTATTGGGTTGAAGGAGAGGATTATTGGGTTTCAACACAATATGATGACATGAGCTTGTGTGATCCAAGATATATATAGGTAAGATAATAATTTTATGTGTAGATAGTTATTATATATGATATGTCTTGATCACAAAATTGGATAGTTAGACACTAAGAATTGGAATGCTTGTATAATAAGTATGGTAAGACTTGTACAACAAGTATGGTAAGTCTTGGTGGCTAATTTTTGGATGGCTATATATACATAGTCATATTATGTTTGATAGAGAGATGCGTAAGAGATGTAGTCTTAAGTATTATTTGGGAGATGGGCCCAAAATCCTAGCACTACATGGGACTTGATTCCTTTAAATATAAGATATGTAGGAACTTTGCAAGTGTTTGAATCTTACTTCCCTCTACAAAAATCATGTAAAAAACTTGTGCAATACACATCTCTAGCAGTTGCGATCGACTGAGTAGGTATTACTCTCTCCTTGTTGTCCGGTGACCTTTCAAACTCAGTACGAAAGACACCACAAAAAACCGCTCACTTTGGCAGTTGAATGTTAGGCTGTAAGCACGTGAACCCATTTTTGCAGCCAAAAATCAAGTGATTCATCCGTTATTCCCATAGTATTCTCTCGAGTGTTATACCAAATTTCTCTCACAACATTTTTGGCGCTAGAAGGAGGTCATTTGGCTGATCTTTTGAGAGGAAAGATGACGAAAAGCTTCAATGATGAACTTACAGCGAAGGACAATAGAGATGACAATGGAATTGAGACCAAGGAGGAGGTCATAATCGAGATGTGGTGGATTATATCAAGTGGATGGGCATAAAAATCGAGTCCCGGGAAAGGAGATATGAAAAAAAGAAGAAACGGAGGAAAACTCATGGCTCATCGGAAAAAATTTGAAAGAGGTTACCCTTAACCGCCTTCATTCTGGTCAATTGGTGGTAAAAGACATAGAAGAGGAGATGTGGCTCCGAGATGCTTCGGTTTTGGTTTTGATGGAAGAGGTCTTGGAAAGAATGGCCGAAAAATGATTATTTCGGATCCTAAATTCCGACCGAAAAGATCTAACGAAGGCTTTCTAGGATGATGGGTTCAAGGACTGACAAGGTTGTCGTGTGCCTATCAAATAATAATATCTAACAAATCCTTCTAACTATTTAGTAGGGTAAATCAGAGTGAATCCCATAGATACAAAATTATCAATCACTAGTTATTCTTGACTCGATTCAACTAAGAAAGTAACAAAAAAATTGTTGAGAGATTTTTAAACTATTGTTATGCTAAGGACAATTTGTTATATTATCAATTAACTAAAAACATCTAGAATTAAGTATTCCCGCTAGCATGAATCAATGCAATTATGATTTCTTACCCCAATTAATCATGTATTACTCAAGAGGAAAGTTGCGCCCTAGAAAATACCACTAACCTCCTTCGAGTATTAATGGTTTCTCTAAAATACCCTCAAGCCTATTTTTATGGCATCATGCAATTCAGAGACATTAAACACAACATCCTAACTTCCTAACAATTCGTTCTAAATATTTTCATGGAGAAGTTCATGTCATTATTGGATAAATCACAACCATCTAAGTCCAACTTTCATTGATAAATAGACATTAGGTTTATACAATACATATAATCATGTCTGACATGTTATTGTTAATTAAACACAACTTCTAGAACTCCGTTATCTAGAAGTAAAGGACAAACATTAGAATGAAAAAGAATTCTGTTATCTTCGCGTGGGTTGTTGAATCATCCAATTCTGACTTCTAGAACTCAAGATAGGGCCCAAACATTGAAGTACGCGCGTACATCCGACCAAATCCGAATTTTCTTCTAATAAATCTCAAAATTAAGCTCTTTATTTTCCGGTCCTTCCAAGTTTAGGATTTCCTTGCTTCGTACAATAAAACATAAAATCTATTAAATAAAATTCCAATTAAATACAAAATATAATAAATATGAGGAATATAATCAAGTAATATATATATATATTGCACCCATGGTAGAGGGTTCCCATAACCAGGAGTACCCCGGATTAGGGGTGAGCAAAACCGAACCGGAACCAAAAAACCGAACCGAACCACACAATTTTGGTTCGGTTCGGTCCAGATTTTTCCTCATTTCGGGTGGTTCGGTTTGTTTGGTTCAGACCAAAATTTATTTCGGTTCGGTTCTTCCATAAATAATTTCGATTAGAACCGAACCACCCGAATAATATATATATATATATATATATATATATATATATATATATATTATTTATATTTATATTAATAATAATATATCATATATATCATATGGTAATAAACACTCTCTTTAATTTCCTACTTTGTTTTAGATGCATGAATAGGCACATACCACTATACCAGGCACCTGAACCTGATCGAAACATGCGGGCAACTGATGCAACAACATAAGTGTATTATAGACATATATATTAAGTCGTAGGTCCAACAGTAAGGACTTAGTTGGCTGTAAGACAAATGGCAAGGAAAAGTTAAAGAAACCAACACACAAGCTACACCATGAGAGTATATGAAAGCCACTTTATCTTGAATTTTCCACTGGAACTCATAAGTATTCAGGCCTTGATCAAACTTTTTCCACTAGATAATTCGATTTTTATGGTTCGGACCAAACCGACCGAATTATTTTGGTTCGGGTCTGGTCCAGTCCAGAAGGGTATTCGGTCCGGTTCAGTTCTTCAAAAACTGAAAATTCGGTTTTCGGTTCTTTCGATTCGGTTCGGTTCTGAACCGAAACCGACCGAATGCTCAGCCCTACCTCGGATACTTAATTTTGGCATCTGACAAAGAGGTTCTTAAAGTCAGAAAAGGGAGAATCTCATTTTAGAGGTTCAAGCAGTTGGAGGTTAAGGTCTACCAAAGTTATTTTTTGACAAGTCTAGGGGTTCAACCAGGCTAGAAGTTCAACCGGATAGGGGTTCTTCTATTATAAGCTCTTTCATATAAGAAGTTGGAACCTAGGAGAGAATGAATTGCAAAAGGAGCTGAGGATTATAATCTCGATGAGATTCTGGAAAAGATTCTACCAGTCGAAGAAAGAGGTACGACTGACCTCTCGATAAAAAATGAAAATGGTGTAAGGTTCATATACAGATCCCTTACGGGAAGAATCGGAAACTTTGATAGTTGAAGAAAATAGCGAAGCTGGCAACGGAACCTCAGTTGGAATGGACTTGGGTATTCATGCGCCAAGGCAATGGAAGGAAATTAGGGGTGCCCCCCACCCCCCAAAATGATGTTGTTAACAACTTCCACTATGGAGGATGGACAGAACCTGAAACACTCAGCATAGGGCATGCATGAGGATGTTGGTGAAAGCAACCAAGTGAAATCCACATGAAGGTGGTTCACGATAAGAAGAAAATTTTAACGTAAGTTCACTAATAAACGATGGGTTTCCATTTCCGTCGTAAGTACAGTGCACAAAATATTTCTGTCGTAAATTAGCCGTCATAATTACCAAATTTGTTGTAATGTTAATCATTTTCCTGATAAAAATTTATTTCACTTACAAGTTACAAGTTACAAAACTAATTAAATGTGGAGCACCAATTAAACCTTTTAGGATATTTACCAAAAATACTACTTTTTCTTATTTTTTTGCGATTTTACTATCTTCTCAAAATATTTGAAAAATACCAATTTATAATTTGTAAAAATACCTAGGTTGCATATGCAACCTTATATGCAACATATGCAACGGAATGCAACTGAAAACTGAAAGTTGAATTTCCATTTTCATGCCAACTTCCAGTTGTATATAAAGGGCTGCGCAGCAACAAAAAAAGGAATTCAACTTTCAGTTTTCAGTTGCATTCAGTTGCATTTAGTTGCATATGCAACCTAAATAACTGAATGCAATTGAAAACTGAAAGTTGAATTTTCATTTTTTGCCAACTTCTAGTTATATATAAGAGCTGCGCAGCAACAAAAAATGAAAATTCAACTTCCAGTTTTCAGTTGCATTCAGTTGCATAGTTCCAGTTTTCAGTTGCATTCGGTTGCATATGCAACCTATGCAACTGAATGCAACTGAAAACTAAAAGTTAAATTTCCATTTTTTTCCAATTTCTAATTATATATAAGGGCTGCGCAGCAGCAAAAATGAAAATTCAACTTCCAGTTTTCAGTTGCATTCAGTTGCATATACAACTGATGCAACTGAATGCAACTGAAAATTGAAAGTTAAATTTCCATTTTTTGTTGCTGCGCAGCTCTTATATACAACTGGAAATTGGTAAAAAGAAGAAAATTTAACTTGTAATTTCCAGCTGCATATGAGGTTGCATATACAATAATCACTACAAGAAAAACGGCTAAATATGACCGAAAAAATTCAGTCATATTTAGCTAAATTCGACCGAATTCGGTCGAATTTAACTAAATATGACCGAATTTCTGCTGGTCATATTTAAGCTGGTCAAATTTAGTAAATCGATCGAATTTAGGATAAATTCGACTTATTAATTTGGTCGAATTTATAAATTTGACCGAATTAATCGGTCGAATTTAGAATATAAATTCGACCAAAATCGGTCGAATTATAAATTCGACCAAAAATTTTAAAACTTTAAATTTTGGTAAAAATTTAAAAAAATTAAGTTTTGGCGCCCAAAATGCATTAAATTCGACCAAATTTGGTCGAATTTAGTACACTAAATTCGACCAAATATAGTCGAATTTATATACTAAATTCGACCAAATTCGGTCGAATTTAATGTGCAACAATTTTTTTAAAAAAAGCAGCAGAATCTGCTGCTCAAGAATTGAACATCATGAACATCATGTGGGATTCATTCTGGTAACTAGAACATCAAAATTGGAGTTCAATAACACTTCCAGAAGTGCTTCGATCCTCAAGAACACGAAAATCAAACTTCGATTTCTATACGTTATTGAACTCGAAATTCAACATATAATATATGAAATTGACTAGAAAAACATACTCTACACGATGGTAACATCAAAATCAGCAACCAAACACGTTTACAAAAATTCATAATTTTAACAAGTAAATTCGAATTTAATAAAAAAAGGAGAAATTCATAAATTATACCCCACCAAAATCTGATCATGTTTTTGGATAGAGGATGATGAGGGCTTCGATTTGACTATAAGAGCGTTGAAATCGGACACCGATAATGCCTCCAAATGTTGGTTTGATTCTTCAAAACTCAAGAACATAAAAAAAACAGAAAAATAAAAAGAAATTGATGGGGGCAGGGGGAGCAGGCGGGGGCGGGGGGAGGGTAGTAGAAATTGGGGGGGTTGGTTTTATGTGTGTATATATAAATATTAATTATATATGTTTCTAAAATGTAAGGCTAGGATTAGTTTTTTTTAAGGGCTTAGATTGCTTGACTCATCAATCCATGTGATACTAAATTGACCAATGAGAGATAGCCACGTAGACGATGATTAAGAAAATCAAATATAATGATAACACGGCTAAATTCGACCAAATATGGTCGAATTTATATTTAAATTCGACCAAATATAGTTGAAATTAGGAGCTCGGCTAAACTCGATCGAATTCGGTCGAATTTAATATTTGGTCAAATTCAGTTGAATTGATTATTTTAAAAAATTAATAAAAATTGGAATAAAGGCCAAAAAATTAAATAAAATAGAAAAAAGCCAAATTTTTATTCAGAATTTATAATAGACCACGTAGACATACCACCAAATTTTATGTTAAAAAATAGGCATTTTTTCTATTTTTATTTAATTTTTTAATTTATTTTAAAAACTTGTTAAAAATGGGGAAAAAATTTTAAAAAATAGAAGATTAGTGAAAGTAGGGTAAGATTTATCTCACAAATAGTGAGTATGACTAATTTGGCGTGCATAAATTTTAATTTGGATTTTGGATTTTTTTCTAATTTTATTTAATTTTTTAATTTATTTTCCAAATTAGTTAACCGTTAAATTACCAAACCAAATTAATTTATTTTTTTCTGAAATTTTGGCAATAACATTAAAAAGGATGGATTTTGACCACCATGTGGTTGGGTCATCGAGAAATATTTTTAAAAAATTGAAACACTAAATCTTGACGAAACCCTGTTTAGGGGTTCTTGTCAACTTACTAGTTGACCGTTAAATTATCAAACCTAATTAATTTACTTTTTTCTGAAATTTTGGCAATAACATTAGAAAGGATCGATCTTGACCACCGTACAGTTGGGTCGTCGAGAAATATTTTTAAAAAAATCGAAACACTAAACCCTGACGAAACCCTGTTTAGGGGTTCTAGTCAAAGTACTAGTTGACCGTTAAATTACCAAACCAAATTAATTTATTTTTTTCTGAAATTTTGGCAATAACATTAGAAATGATGGATCTTGACCACCGTATGGTTAGGTCATCGAGAAATATTTTTTAAAAAATCGAAACACTAAACCCTGACGAAACCCTGTTTAGGGGTTCTAGTCAAAGTACTAGTTGACCGTTAAATTACCAAACCAAATTAATTTATTTTTTTCTAAACTTTTGGCAATAATATTAGAAAGGATGGATCTTGACCACCGTATGGTTGGGTCGTCGAGAAATATTTTTTTAAAAAAAATTGAAACACTAAACCCTGACGAAACCCTGTTTAGGGGTTCTAGTCAATGTACTAGTTGACCGTTAAATTACCAAACCAAATTAATTTATTTATTTATGAAATTTTGGAAATAACATTAAAAAGGATGGATCTTGACCACCGTACGGTTGGGATATTTTTAAAAAAATCGAAACACTAAACCCTGACGAAACCCTATTTAGGTGTTCTAGTCAGATTACTAGTTGACCGTTAAATTACCAAACCAAATTAATTTATTTTTTTCTGAAATTTTGGCAATAACATTAGAAATGATGGATCTTGACCACCGTATGGTTGGGTCATCGAGAAATATTTTTAAAAAACTCGAAACACTAAACCCTGACGAAACCCTATTTAGGGGTTCTAGTCAAAGTACTAGTTGACCGTTAAATTACCAAACCAAATTAATTTATTTTTTTCTGAAATTTTGGCAATAACATTAGAAAGGATGGATCTTGACCACCGTATGGTTGGGTCATCGAGAAATATTTTTTAAAAAATCGAAACCCTAAACCCTGAAGAAACCCTGTTTAAGGGTTCTAGTCAAAGTACTAGTTGACCGTTAAATTACCAAACCAAATTAATTTATTTTTTGTTGAAATTTTAGCAATAATATTAGAAAGGATGGATCTTGATCTCCGTATGGTTGGGTCGTCGATAATATTTTTAAATAAATGGAAACACTAAATCCTGACGAAACCGTGTTTAGGGGTTCTAGTCACAGTACTAGTTGACCGTTAAATTACCAAAACAAATTAATTTATTTTTTCTGAAATTTTGGCAATAACATTAGAAAGGATGGATCTTGACCACCGTACGGTTGGGTCATCGAGAAATATTTTTAGAAAAATTGAAACACTAAACCCTGACGAAACCTTGTTACGGGGTCTAGTCAAACTACTAATTGACTGTTAAATTTTTTTTTCCCCTCATTATTATTTTCTAATTTTTTTATAGAATGTAATATGTTTTTCAGATACTCTCATATTTTTTTTATTTTTTACAACTAATTAAATATTTTTCAAAAAATTTTGAAAGTATCAAATGATTAAAAATTCAACATTCTCTTATCATATGAATATTTTTTTTATACAAAATAAATTTGTACATGTGATTAATGTCATCCTACTATTTATATTTTTTTTCATGATATGTACAAACATTTAAATAATTAATAATATTTTTCCAAATTCTGAAAATAATAAATTCAACCAAATTTGGTCACATTTATTACATTCGACCAAATTTGGTCAAATTTTCTCTTTATTTCTTGTTAAAAAAAATTAGGTTATATACCATATGTATTTCCAATACCCTCATAATTTTTTTTGTATTTTTTCAAACTAATTGGATATTTATTTAATTTATTTAGACAATCTACTAAATAAAAAATCAACATTCTCCTATCATATGAATATTTTTTACACACAACTAAATTTATACATTTGAATAATGTTATCCTTGTATTTATAAATATTTTTTTAATAATGTGTACAAACATTTAAATATTTAATAATATTTTTTCAAACTAAGTTGATACTTATTTAATTTATTTAAACAATCTACTAAATAAAAATTTAACTTTCTCCTATCATATGAATATTTTTTACGCACAAACTAAATTTATACATATGAATAACGTTATCCTTGTATTTATAAATATTTTTTCACGATGTGTACAAACATTTAAATATTTAATAATATTTTTTCAATTTCTGAAAATAATAAATTCAACTGAATTTGGTCACATTTATTAAATTCGGCCAAATTTGGTTGAATTTAATACGGGTAAATTCAACTAAATTTGGTTGAATTTAATATTTTACCGAATTCGGTCATATTTATAAATTCGACCAAATTTTAACAACATTTGGGAAAAAAATTGGGCGGCAATTTTCCCGTTCCACTACTAAATATGGCCGAATAAATTCGACCGCGGCTAAATTCGACCGCGGCTAAATTCGGTCATATTTAGCGGGTCGAAAATAGTCGACCGAATTCGGTCATATTTAGCCGCGGTCGAATTTATTTGGTCACATTTAGGCTTGTTTTCTTGTAGTGAATGCAACCTGTTGCGCAGTCATTATAAATAATATGGTATTTTTGCAAATAAGATGGTATTTTTTGCAAATTATTTTTTAAAAAAAAATATTTATATAAAAAAATTTCTAAACAAGGATATTTATGAAAAAGGCCCATGCTTTTATTATTTTTTTGTTAACAAATAACATTTCTTTTATTTTTAAGATAAAACACGAAACAAACCCTAGGTCACCTTTACAGGAGGATTAATAGAATAAAAGAGTCATGTATTAGCTGTTGACAAGCAAAATGAACTGCAACCAAAGAACTAGATCTGAACATCTGCCGAGTGATGAGTAATAGAAAATATCACGTACTGTATCCTAATCTCATCGATAATTGTCGTTTTGTAACTTTTTATTTATCGCAACTACTACCTTAACTAACATCATCACTAGTGTCGATCTTTTAAAATTCACATGCTACGTTTGCCTGTTCCAACCACTCCTCGTCTGCTTCAGCAATCACGAAAATATCAGATACAGCATATTATTAAGAATGACGAAATGAAATTAATTCAAATACTACAATATATCAAATCATATCGTAATAAATTTAAAAGGCAATGTCACTGCCAGGTACTTGTGATACTTATAAAATACATTGTTTTAAAATACTTTAAACAAACTGAGCTGAGTCAAATGAGTTCAAGTTTTTATCGTGTCAATCCAAAATCAAACCGGTCAAATCTAGTCCAAGCTTCTGCTTCAACTCGTTTATTTATCTAACACATCTTTTTATGTTAAGATCGGGTTCAGCTAATAAATAAATTGAGCCCAGTCAATGTTTAGTTAAATTTTTTATTTCAATAATAATTTTTATTTTTTGATTTAAAAATTGTTACAAAAACTTTGAAAATGATCTTAGAACATCTTTAACGGTAGTGTCAAAATAATGTCAATGCGTATGGAACATGACATGCCACACTTGTTGAGTCTTCATTCTGAAACCCAAACCCTTTCTATTATTTTTGGCTATACATTATCACTGAAGACATATACTTTCATGTCCAATATTGATTACACTTATTTAATTATAATGTATGAATATAATGATAACTTTAATTAGTATCAATCATTAAAGTAAATTTTGATAACAAAAATGTCAAAAATATTATTAAAACAAGTAAATATAATATATTAATATTTTTTTATGAATCGATAGAAGTTAGCGCAGCACCTTTTGTTGACACTTCCATAACCCATTGCAGATGCTCTTGCAAACTACTATTCACCAAAAAACTCAAAGACAAACGTAGTTGACAGTTGACACTACTATAAACGATGTGTTGAAAGATTTCAATAAATTGCATCTACCCACCTGCTGCACTTTAATAAAAACACTGCATGCAAGAACGTACGTAGGTTCGAAGCAATATTATATAAGTAGAAATAAAGTAGTCCTAATTTAATAGCCAACTACCCCTTAGAATATGGAGTAATATCCAGTAGAGGGTGCTGATTATGCAGTCTTTGCATAGCGAGCCATTCTTATGAATAGAGCAGTTGACCAAACCATGTCATTGATTTATTAAAATATATTAATTTCCTTGAATTGACTATTTCTCAAGAAATATGCATATAAAATCTAGAACAGAGATTGAAATAAGGGCTCTGAATATAAATTCTAGAAGAAAAATTACATTATTGGAAATTAAAATCGAAGGATCCAAAAGACATAGGATGTAACAAACAATCTAGCTAGACATGCATGCAGCCATGCAATATCTAGTTATTTTACGAAAGATTTAAACAAGCAAATCAGTAGGTGCGACTGGATCACATCTCTTGTATGAGAGAAAATGGAGGGACGGTTTGCTCGTGTCTGAAAAAGTTAATAGGATCAACTAAAGTCTTGATTGCAATCAACCTGTTGAAGTTGTTGTTAAAGTAGCTTCTTCCCCATCGACGGGCAGCTATATTGCTGATGATTCCAGTGGCAGGATTGGCACCGAGATCGAGATCGTCGTAGTTATAATAAGCTCTTCGCGGGTTGCTTGAAACATATGGGGTCAAGTAATCATGCAAGCTTCTAATCCATTCCAGTTTCTGTGTAGTGTTTCCAACCCAAAGCACCCTGGCGTATATCATGAACAATGTCCCAGCTCTGTTGGGAAATGGAATTGTTGATTCGGGATAATCGTTCAAAACTCCTCCATATGGAGTGAAGATGACTGTTGTCTCCCCGGCCCCGACTTCAAGAAGCTTGTCCCATAGTCCATTTAGCCCTGGCACGGAAACTGGTGATCTTACGAAATCGGACTTTGCTTTAGTAGGAATATCAGCTAAAAATGTTCTGTCAAGGAAATCCTCAGGAGTGTAGTTTGCGGAGAAAAAGGGAAAAAATGATGACTGCATCAAAGCTTCGATCCATGTAACTTCTTGGAGCTCTGATCTTTGTATACGTAGTTGGGGAAGCCTTGAATTGAAAATGGTCAGCAGTTCATCAGCTGGACCAAGATATGAACCAGTGAACCCAAGTTGAACTACTTTACCATCGGCTCGAGTACTTGCATTACTTATAACTGTGCTTATACGGCACCTGATGTCCACTTCATTCGGAAGAACCGGAGCAACAGTTTGGAAGGGAAACATAATTTCAGTCTGCCTCTCCTCCCTAGTCACGGTAAATATCGTAAGTTGTGATGGCACATCAACTAGATTTAGCTTCCACGACAAAATGACTCCAAAGCTAGAACAGCTCCCACCTCGAATTGCCCAGAATAGATCTTCTCCCATTGCTTTTCTATCAAGAATATTTCCACGGGCATCAACAATGCGCGCATCGAGCACATTATCAGCTGCAAAACCATACTTTCGCCTCAACGGACCATATCCACCACCACAAATGAGTCCAGTGGCACCAACAGTGGACCAAACACCAGCTGGAAAAGCAAGCGTGCCACTTGCTCGGTTAATCCAGTAATAGACCTCACCGAGAGTTGCTCCAGCTTGTACTATTGCTGTCTTTGCCACAGGATCCGCAATGACAGACCGGAGATTGATCATGTCAAGTAACACGAAAGGACGGGTATACGTGCTACTATAAGAAAGACCTTCAAAGTCATGACCTCCACTTCTTATTCGAATTTGCATGTCATTTCTTCTTGCGCAGATCACAACAGCTGGGACTTGTGATTCTGTGGAAGGAGTGACAATAACAGCAGGGGTAAGACGGTCCGAAACAAGAAATCTAGGGTTTCTAGCAGAGAAAGAGTAGACATCGGTGTACGAAGAATTAGCAGGAGTGTAGGTGAGCTGATCGATATGATCAGTAGTGCTGGATCGAAGGCATCGAATGAAACCTTGAGGATTAGGAGAATCAGGCCATTCAAGAGAAGATGAGATTGTGATGAGCGAAAAAAGGAAGAAAAAAAGAAGGGCAGAGCAAGTTGGAGAAGCACTCTTCATTTGTTGTTGTTTGTTTGTGGTTTGATTAAATTGCATGAATTAAGTGGGATATTTATAGGGGTTTCGACACGGTGTAAAAAGACCTCAAGACCCATGTTTCTAGCTAGGTCTTTTTAATATGAAGCCAAATATCACGTGGGACGAATCTTATATAAATAAGCTAAACGTACAAAAATAAAAGTTACAAAAATAAAAGATTAGTACAGTATATCTATATGATGGCGATACATGCAAATGATATAATGATATTTCTCTGCTCCACCTATTTTTTTTACTTTTTTTCTGAAAATATTTATTAGAAAAAAATAACATAATTTTCTTGACTATTTTTAATAAATCTCACTGATATGGGTGAAAAATAATTCCTAAAAGACATAATTAATATAATATTTATTGGCTCATAAATATGGCCCGGAACCCTAGTTGGGCATTAAATTCGTGGTTAATGATTAAGCCCAAAAGAACAGCCCAAAACGGGGACGCCCAGTATAAGCTTGTTTATAACATGGGCCTGATCCACAAACCGGGAACGTTCTAGAAACCAGGAATGTTCTAGAATATCCCAGGGATATTGTGTAGCCTCCAAGGCACCTAATTCAACATAAAAACTAATTCCTATAAGGAAGGAGTCAGAACCTTCCTCAATAAATGTGACTTGTCTACCAAGTCTCCAAACCCTATTACGATTCTAAGGCTCCTACAGCCTATATAAAGGGCCAGACCCCTCATCTCAGAACTACGTTTTTTGGCTTAATTATCAACTTTGAGATACGTAGGCATCTTGTGAGGACCTGAATTAGGTCACGATAACGCAAGCGCAGCCATTAAAGCACGAAGCAGACGAACCCTAGCCGCAATTCGATAACCCTATTTTTTATTCCACAACACTCACTAATTTGGTTAGTTTTGTTTTCATTTTTCTACTTTTTTTACATTTAGTCCAAACGTTAACAATCTACTAATATAGAAAGATTACTTAATTTAAGGGGTCGGTTTTTTCAAAAATATCTATGTTGCAGAAATTATTTTCAAAAATATGGTTGCAACCTTTGCAACCTGGTGGTGAGAGTTGTCCCACGTCGTTAGTGAAAGAGGGACAGATAGCTAGTTTATTAGAAGCCAGTTAACTATATTAGTATGAGGTATTTTAGGAGTGAATCAAAAACAAATTCGTGCGGGCTCGGTCCAAAACGGACAATTAAGGTCTGCTTTGCAAGCCCAACTAGTGGTATCAGAGCTATGGTTATGACACTGCATAACAATTTCAATGGGCTCCAGAATGGGTCCAGGAAGAGACAGATGGGCTATTCGAGATTGGGCTTAAGGGAAGCAGGTGGCCTTTCCAGTGTGGCCTAGGGGGAGCCAGATAGCCAAGAACTTCCAGTATATGGGTCGTGGAGAGCAGATCACAGAAAAGGAGGCAGATTCGGTAGGTGTCGAGCCCAATGTATGAAGGGGAGATTGTTAGAAATTGTCCCAAATCGTTCGTGGGAGGGGCAGATAGCTAATTTATATGCATCCAGTTAACTCCATTAATATGAGAATTTTTGGAATGTGCTCGAATAAATCCGTGCGGACTCGGTCCAAAGCGGACATTATTATACTAATGTGGAGTTAAGCCCTGCTTTGCAAACCTAAGAAAATTTAACATTTATAATCCCAAATGCAACATTTGTAATCTCATTTGCAACCTTAGATAATATTTTTTGAAAACATTTTTAAAAATTTGAATATTTTTGTGAATACTCCTTATTTTTATATGGGGCCCGGTAGGTACGAAAGTTTATTAAAGTGTCCACTTTCTTTCCATATAAATCAAGTGTGTATGTGTGTATATTTTTTTCCCAACACTTGATTTACTTTTGGTAGCTATACAGTCTGGAACAAATTAACATCCTCCTGGACGATATAATGTCCAGGCTCTAGTTGATCCGTAATTTTTGTATAAATTTTTTTCAACATGGTGTTGGATATTTAACCAAAATTGTGCACAGATATCTAATACTATATTATAATAAGTGAAAGGTGTATAATTTGTAGTTGGTTACCCCTTATTTTTGGTTATCCCCTTATTTTTGGTTATCCTTATTCACAATCGTTAGATCTTCAATTCAAATAGATCATGACCGTTAGATACAACAATACTAAAAGTTGAAGGTCTAAGGTTCGAATCCCGCCAACAAAATTTTAATATAAAATTAATATTAGATTATGTTATATAGAATGGTTGAAGGTTCGATTCCCATCAACAGCATATTAATTTAGATTTAATACTAAACTAAAAATAATGTTTAAAATATTATATATACTAAACTATAAACAAATTAAAAAAAATAAAAATAGCCCGATTTAAAGTTAAAAACAAGAAAATCCTTACATGGCCTTTATGTTCTCTCAAGACATTCGTCTCCGACTCTCTGATAAGAACATTTATAGAGAGGTTATAAATTTACTCCATCTTTTGACCTCAAAAAGAAAGTTTTACTCTATCTTTAACTTTTCAAGAATGATCAGCTGTACAGTTTTGAACCATTTTTATCCTTATGTACAAAGATTTTGGTACGGGAGACAAAATATAACAATCCAGAAAGTATGGGAAACCAAAAATCGATTACATACAATTTACGACAACAATTCTTATCTATACTATATTATAATAAGCGAAAGGGGGTATAATTTATAGTTTGGTTATCTCCCATTTTTGGTTATCCCTCATTTACAACTGTTAGATTATCAACTCAAATAGATCACGACCGTTAGATATAACAATACTAAAAGTTGTTATATACAGGGATCCAAGGTTCGATTCTCGCCAACAACATAATAATTGATATTTAATATTAAAAATTAGTATATACAAAGATATAGGGTTCAAATTATTCCAATAACATATTAAAATTAATATTTATAATATTATATTACATTATAAATAAATTATAAAAAACTAAAAGTAATCTGTGCTTTGCACGAACTATAAGCTATTATTATAATAAAAACTGTAATAAGTTGACATAATATTGCATATTAGCATGTGCACCGACGACTAATTAAGCGGAGTCGCGATATTCTTAAACCGGTCATATATTATATAGTTACGTAGGAAAAGAGTTTGTTAACAAAACTTAGTACAGTATTACTTGATTCAAACGGTGTTGACGAATCTTAATCTATATACTCGGTTCCAAGTTTGTTAATCAACAGCCACCTGCATTTAATTGCTATACACCAAACTGGCCATGTATATTCACCACTGTTTTCAACAACTTAATTAAATAATTATATTTTTCCCTAAATGAATACGTTGTTTTAACAGTAAGAAAAGGGTTTCAGAAGCGCAATAATCATGAACCTTTTTTCCCCAAAAATCTGTGGTTAGGGATGGGCATCGGGGCACTTCGGGACCGGGGAGTGCTATCCCCGCCCCCGGCCCGTCCCCGGCCCGATCCCCGACCCGATCCCCGTCGGGGATTATTTTTTATTTCCCATTCCCGGCCCAAACGGGTGATGGAATCCTCGCGGGGAATCGGGGAATTTCATTTTAAACAAAAAATAACATTTTAAACAATTTTAAACACTAACTAGTGAGTTTGAAATAATTTTTTAAGTACTAAATTAAGATAAAAAAAATATTACTTAAATAATCAATTATAAATAACATGAAAATGAAGTTATTTAACTACTAGAAAGACAATCATATAAGAATAAAGTATCATTTTCTTTCCAATATAAAATATTGAAAATTCGTATATATTAATATATGATTATTAATGTATATTATATATATTATAATTTGGTGGAATCGAGTTGGGGATTGAGAAGCGGAGCGGGGCGGGGCGGGGCGGGGCGGGGCGGGGCGGGGCGGGGCGGGGGTCGGGGATCGGGCCGGGGAGACATAAAATCGCGGCCCCGGCCCGCTCCCCGATTTTTTTTTAAAATTGTCCCCGCTCCCCGGCCCGTACCCGAAAAAATCCCCGATTCCCCGTCCCGTTCGGTGCGGGGATCAGATCGGAATCGGGTGGACCGGGATGAATGCCCATCCCTATCTATAATACTAGTTGTTATGCCCTAATTTGGCATAAGTCCTAAGCAGGCCTAATGGGCTAAAATAATGGTGCTCCACTCATAATGGGCCTGGTAATGAAGAATGGGTTACTAAAGTCCATCGAGGGTCAGTTCGTTATATTGTTAAGCTACAGGATGAGCTCGTCAGCGATCCCTAGGTGATGGGGTCGCAGTCCACAAGGTCCAGCGAGGCCTAGAGGTCTAGCGAGGCCTAGAGTATACTTATTATGAAGGCTTATGGTCAGACCCAGCGAGGTTGCGTAAGTGCGATTATCTCCATACATCGCGGATCACCTCGCATGACTAGCCCAGCGAGGTCGCATGCGAGGTCATCTAGTTTCTTCGTCAGTTTCGCTAGTGAGACTATTTAATTAGAGCATCATGCTAGCCATGGGCAACCTTTTATGGGCCATGGATCATGAGCAGGATAAATGGGTAAAATATATCAGCCCAAGGAGACGTCTAGTGGATTTGGGTCAAGTTGAGCCCATAGAAACCCTAGCCCGTCTAGATAACTTCTTTCCCAAGAGAACTACGTATGGCTTGATCCCTATAAATAGGGTACGTAGGCATCTTGTAAAGTTTGAGAAACAATTCATCCCTGAATATCAATAGACAAGATCAGCCACAAACAGTTACAAATCACCTCCGTGTTCTTCGTGTTCTTAGCAGAATATCCGTATTTTGCTCCGTGATTCCAGCAAACCTCCGAAATATTGTTATACAATATTCTCCAATATTCTCCCTATAACATTTGGCGCTAGAAGGAGGGGGTAGTCATTGAATTGGGAGAACAATGACTAAATCGAACAAGAAGAAAAACGGAGTGGGGGAGACCCCGGGGTCACACAAGAAAAACAAAGACGACCCTCAGATGAAGGATTCACCAGAGAGCGAGGCACTTGGAGATGGGACCAAGGATGAGTTTGAGATGGAAAAAACACCACCCCCTGTCCAGAAGGTGACATTAGGTAGCGAAGTCATGTCTTTTCTGAAGGGGATTGGAGACATAGTGGCATCAGTGCAGGAAAGGATGACTAAGATGGAGAAGCGACACAGCTCAAGGGGTGTAAAGAGGATTGCAAGAACGAGACCCCAATCCCATCAGGGGGAGGGAAATAAAGGCCCCACCAAGAAGCTAATAGAAGACTTTGACGATGTGGTAACAGATCAAACGAATCCTGATTGGGACGAAGAGGAAGCTACTATGGAAGAAAAAGGGGGCTCGCATGGTAAGCCCGCCTCATCTGAAGAACGATCAGTAATTGTCTTTGACCGTCTTAGAAAGAAGCTGACTGAGCACGATCTTCGCCTCAAGTTAGAAAGGGTTAACGATGGTAAGGAGGGAGGATCTAAAAACAAAAGCAAGGGTTCTCATCGACCAGTGTCTCCACTTCGAGATCGTGAGCGGTCATATCGTCACGATGACAGACCCCCCTCTCACAGAGAGCATGAGCGGTCCCATCGTCGTGACGACAGACCCCCATCTCATCGAGATCATGAGCGATCCCGACATCGCGAGGAGGAGCATAAAAAGAAGGATCGCAAAAATGATCAGGAGGAGTCTAGTGCCCCTAAAAAGACTCAATCTCATCATGGAAGTACTGGAGAGAAGGGAAAAGAAGACAAGGAGGCCAAAATTGGGGACTACAAGTTGGAAGAGGCAAAAAGGCCTTGGATGCGATGAATAATGAGAAACGGATTTTTAGTACTATGGGCTCATCTTCGCCCTTCACCCATGAAATTCGAACTGCTCCACTTCCTGCAGTGTGTCGAGGCCATCATTCGGATATGACCTATAATGGCGATACTGATCCAGCAGAGTTTGTGATTCGATTCAATAATGAGATGGATGTTTACCAGGTCTCGCAGCTAGTGAGGTCTAGACTTTTTGCGACCTCGCTGAGGGGAAGTGCTCAGTAGTGGTTTTCAAAGCTCGGGGCTCTAGTTACCATTGATTCTTGGGAACAGTTTGTAGACATCTTTATTAAGCAATTCCAATCCTCAATGCTTTATGCACCCCCTGTGTCCACTTTGGCTAACATTAAGCAAAGGGAAGGAGAGAGCCTGTAACAATATTTTAAAAGATTCAATGCTGAAGTCCCTAAGGTGCGAGGGGCAAATGATGAGGCTGTAAAGAATTTTCTCATTGCAGGATTGCGAGAAGGAATGAAGCTTTGGAAGAAATTGCAAGCATCCACACCCAGTACGCTCGTTGAGTTATACAAAGAGGCAGAACCTTTTCAATGGGTTGAGAAATCAATGGAAGAGTTAAGAAAGAGCAAAGGAGAAAGTAGTGGAAGCAAGAGAAAGGGAGCAAAGAGAAAGGACTCTCGAAGCCCCAGGCGAAGACAAGATCGTAGTCCAAGCCCGAAAAGAAGGGACCGCGATCCCCCAAGGCGCTCCCACCTCGGGCTTGTCCAGCTAGAGATGAAGACAAATTCACTCCTCTGGTGGCCTCCGTTGATCATATCTATGCGGTCAATGTTGACAAGGGGATGTTCACAAAACCTCCTGCCATGGGTGCACAAGGAACCTGGAATACAATGAAATATTGTGATTTTCATGAGCAAACGGGGCATGATACTGCAAACTGTTGGTACCTTAAAGAGCAAATTGATCGTTTAATTCGAGAAGGGAAGTTAACTGAATGGGCAGTTCGGGAAGTAAAGAAACATCAAGGAAACTCTGGAAAATCAGGATTAGGATATAACAATGTCCCTCCTGTCGGACAGAATGTGGCGCCTCGCAAGGAGAGGGAAGAACGAGGCAATAGTATCCATGTAATCATAGGAGGGCCTCATATTGGAGGAGACAGTAATAAGGCCAGAGAGAGGTATGCTCGCGAGGCCAGAGAGCGACCCCTCACTAATGTTCATCATCTGCAGGAAAGGCCCCCAAAGCTCTTTAAGGGGGAGGATACAAATATTATGTTCACAGAAGAATATGCGAAGTGGGTCCACCATCCTCATTCTGACGCTTTGGTAGTTCGAGTTCGCATTGGATCTCAGAATGTATATAGAGTCTTAGTGGACAACGGAAGTGCTGTGAATGTGTTAATGTATGATGTTTATTAGAAGATGGGATACGTGGAAATGGACCTTATTCCTACAGTGGGGCATCTTTATGGATTCACTGGAGCTTCGGTCAGTGTGAAAGGCCTCATCAAGCTTCATATTACTTTAGGGGATGAGCCCTGCATCACCACCCAAGTTGCGGATTTCATGGTCGTAGATCAACCATCGGCTTATAATGCTATAGTAGGAAGGCCAATTCTGAAGGAGATGAATGTGGTTACTTCTATCTACCACCTCTCGATGAAGTTCCCCACTCCGCAGGGTGTGGGTTGTGTTAGAGGAATTCAGGATGAATCTCGGGAATGCTACAACAAGGCCCTTAAATCAGCAAAAAAGGGGAGCAGCTCTATGACAGATAAAATGGAGTGCGAGGAGGAAGAAAGGGCTCGCAAAGATGCCTCGCGACCCTCGGTTGGTTGTAATATAATATCTATCGAAGAGTTGCAGGAGGATTACTTTGACAACTTAGGTATGCAAGTAGAGCCAGTACTAGGGGCTATTATGATGCAGGCTTCGCATCCAGTATTGGTTCTTCAAGAAGGAATTGTTGAAGAGGCTAATGATGACGAGGAAAGCCCAGAACAGGCAGTTGTGCGAGCCCGTAAGGGGAAATGGGTTCGCAAAGAGAGATCAACATTGGTAGATTTACCGAATGGAATTACTCGAGAAACAACAATTGTGACTGAATATGGCCATGTCGGGGAAACCCCTGTGATAGGAGGAACAAGGCAGGAGGAAGTAGAGTCTAGCAAGGCTCGTGAGGTTGAAATTGATCTAGATCCTCGCATCACCGAGCATGTGGAGCGAGCCGGAGCTGTAGAAGACACAGTTTCTATTTTCGTCGATGCTAAGGATTCTTCTAAAGTGCTAAGGGTCGGGTCGCAGCTAAACCCTGACCTTAGGGGGAGGCTCGTGGAATTTCTTAAAGCTAATTTGGATGTATTTGCATGGTCTCATGAAGATATGATTGGCATAGATCCTAATGTGATGTGCCACAAGCTTAATATAGACCCCGGTAAAAAAAGGGTGAGGCAGAAGAGGAGACCCATAAGTGGAGAGCGAGCCGAGGCTCTCAAAGAAGAAGTGGACAGGCTCCTCGAGGTCGGGCTCGTTAGGAAATCATTCTACCCTGATTAGCTCGCGAACCCTGTCCTAGTGAAGAAACCGAATGGCAAGTGGAGGACCTGTGTAAATTTCACTGATCTCAACAAGCACTGCCCTAAGGATAGTTTCCCACTCCCAAGGAATGATCAGCTGGTGGATGCGACAGCGGGGCATGCGCTCCTAAGCTTCATGGATGCTTATTCTAGGTATAATCAAATACCTATGTATGGCCCCGATCAGGAGCACACCTCGTTTATCACAGATAAAGGTCTCTACTGCTACATTGGGATGCCCTTCGGTCTCCTCAATGTCGGGGCCACCTATCAAAGGCTCGTCAACATGATGTTTGAGAAGCAAATTGGGAAGACAATGGAGGTCTATGTTGATGATATGCTTGTGAAATCTAAGGAGGCCGGGGATCACATATCCCACCTCGCAGAAATGTTTGACATACTGAAGAAGTACAAAATGAAACTTAACCCCCAGAAATGTGTTTTTGGGGTTGAATCGGGGAAATTTTTGGGGTTCATTGTAAACCACAGAGGAATTGAGGCCAATCCAACCAAGATAAAGGCCCTAATGGAAATGAGGTCACCTAGAAATGTCAAGGAGGTTCAAAGTCTAACTGGAAGGATAGCAGCCCTCAATCGATTTGTTTATAAATCATCAGACAAGTGCCATGAGTTCTTCAAGGCAATTAAGAAGGTGGGCAAAAATTTTGAATGGACCCCTGAATGCGAGGAGGCTTTCCAAAAAATAAAGGAACACTTAGGCTCGCCGCCTCTGCTTTCTAAGCCTAAGGAAGGAGAAGTCCTCATTGTTTACCTAGCTGTCTCAGAGTATGCTATCAGTGCTGTCCTCATTCGAGAGGATGAGAGAGCTCAATACCCTGTTTATTATGTCAGTAAGAGGTTGTCGGATGCTGAGACTCGTTACACCAACATGGAGAAGCTAGCTTACGCTTTGATATTGGCTTCGAGGAAATTGAGGCCCTATTTCAGGCACACAGCATTCAGGTTCGTACTGCCTACCCTTTGAGGCAAGTGATGCATAAGCCCGAGGCCTCAGGGAGACTATTAAAGTGGACAACAGAGTTGAGTCAGTTCGATATTGAGTACAAGCCTCGAGGTGCAATAAAAGGACAAGCCTTAGCATATTTTATATTGGAATTCCCTTCCCAATCTGAGGGAGATGCCTGGGCTTTAATAGCGATCCCAGAGGTAACAGGCCCCGAGGTCAAAAATGAGAATTCGGCCTCGTAGTGGGAGCTATATGTTGATGGGGCGTCTAATAAAGAAGGAGCTGGGGTCGGGGTCGAGCTCGTTACCCCAGAAGGTCGCAGGTTAAGCAGTGCCGTTCACTTCGCATTTGAAGCTTCCAACAATGCAGCAGAATACGAGGCCCTGATCATTGGTCTCAAACTTGCATTGGAAATGAAGGTGGAGAACCTTACAGCCTATAGTGATTCTATGTTAGTGACATACCAACTTTATTGTGGCTGGCAAGCTAGAGGTGAGCAGATCGAGTTATATCTGTGATGTGCACAGAGGCTGATCAAGAAATTTAACGAAGTCAGACTGGTTCACATAAGAAGGGAGAAGAATCAGGGAGCAGATGCCCTTGCCAAGTTAGGCTTGCGTCGCGAGGCCACTCTACTTGGGATCATTCCGTTGGAGGTTCAAAGTAAGCCTGGTGTTCCGGAAGAATATGTTATGGAAATATCGAGCCTGGGGTCAACATGGATGACCCCTATATGGGAGTATGTCAAGAATGAAATCCTCCCTCAAGAAAAGAAAGAGGCGAGGAAAGTCAAATATCAGGCAGCTCGATATGTGTTTCCCGTACGTGCATAGTGTTTCCCATACGTGCATAGTATTTCCCGTACGTGCATAGTGTTTCCCGTACGTGCATAGTGTTTCCCGTACGTGCATAGTGTTTCCTGTACGTGCATAGTAATTTGGTGGATGAATAGTGATTTTGTAAGTTGGAAAACTTTTCACGCCACCCTATGTACGGGACGTGATATGGATGTTTCGAAGTCATATTAGTAATACGCGGAGGAAATAAGTGAATGCAGAGACGATCGGAATTCAGAAATTCCAGATTCTTTTTCGGTATAATATTTGACCGGACAGTGGATTAAATATTATTATAATCCAAGAATTGAGATATTAACTTTGAGGATTTGATATTTTGGGATGTTATTATATTTGATTTAAGAATGAAGGTAGGAAACCACTGAGGCAGTGAATCAAGCGTTCTAGAAATCGCTAAAACGTTATAACGAGATTAATCAATAAAGCGAACGAATCCTAGATTACGGATTAAGTTCGTATCGAGATTAAATATCCTACATGGTCATCACGAGGATTATATTAAGGATTGGGGAAGGTATTATGAATATCGAGAAATTTCCCGGTAAACCCTAGAGGTGAAACTACTTAGTTATTCGTCCGAACGATCAATGAATTGAGCAATAAACGGACAAAGAAACAAGCAGGGAATCAAGATACATGCATGTAGTGGTGGAAAATATCTAGCAAACCAAGTGATGACTCATGCAACTAGCATACTTAGCAAGGAAACTAGTACTTAGAAAGCAAACCATTTAGTTAGCTTATAACCATACAAAACACAACACTTGTCTTGCAAAAATACATCATCTAGTGCATCATCACTTTATTAAAGTAAAAAGAGATGAGATATTATCCAAGGCTCATCCACTTTATGCATTATTCCAAGAAAAACCACAAGAACACATCAAACTCTCTCTAGCTTTACCATTCGAATTTTTCCTTAATTCCAAGGGGGAAATCCCACTTCCAACCATCATTTGATCTTGTAATTTTTATGGTAAGTCCTATATTTCATAAAAGTGATACCCTAGAAATTTTAGCTTCAAATTCCTTAGTTTCCATTTTCAAAAAAATCATGAAAGAGGAGGATGAATAGTAACCTTCTTGAATTAACTTTGTTTATCTTGATTTCCATGATGATCTAAGGTTTGTTAAGGCTAGGAAAGGCACATACAAGGCTTATTAAAGCTAGGACATATCCCAAGGAAGGTAATCCACTTGAAACCCTAGATCTTGTTTTGAGAATTATGCATGTTCTTGATGGATTTAAGCTTGGTAATGATGTTAGTATGTTATAAGCATGATTAGTTAAGTGATTTAGTGATTTTGGTAACATGATGATTATAGTGGTAAAGTAGATGTTCTTGGACAGATTTGGGATGAGAAATATGTGTATGAGTTGTATTGATGCCCGGTGTGGCTTGGTTGTGTTGCTATGATTTTTAGAACGTTCGATTTATAGCCGTCGTAATGCCGAAATTTTGTTAACACTTAGAAACCAAGCATGGCAGTTGATATAATTTCCTGATCTTGATAATATTATGACTGGCCCTTGTAGTTCTTGAGTCATAGATCATTTTGGAAAAAGAATCGAATCAAACAGACTTACGGTTTAGGATTTATGGCCGATTTACTAAAAGTAGTTCGAATCCGTAAACGAAAGTTCGTAACGGAAATTGAATCCTCGTAAAATATGTAAAGTCATGACGAATCTTGGTAAATAAATACTAGAGGTAAAAAGGAAGGTGTGAAAGAAAACCGTATGTCAAAAGGATCATTTTTCGATTTATTATAAATATTCGAGTCGAGGTTAAACGCGAACGAACCCCTAAAAGACGACTCTATTATAACTTCGGTAAAACACTTAGTAAACGGGCGATAAAACTCGGAGCATAATATTGGTTCGTAACGATCAACCTTAGAACTCATATGACTTAAGTATGTCCTAAGTATAAGTGCAGTGACATGTCGTATTAACGAACGAATGTCGGGTCGGATCAGTGATAATAAGTAATCCACTAAAAAGGGGTATAACGAGATAACTCGAGAACGTGTTTCGAATTAAGTATAACTTAACTTTTAATATGTTAAGTGATTAATCCCGAATGCCTTGGCTATTTATAGATCACCAAGCTGAACCGGGACACGCTACCACTACCCCTTACCGTACTCGACTACCAGGCAAGTTTCAATTCCCTTCTTTTAGGCTGTTGTTGTGATTGAATAAATATATATATATATGATTGCTGATATACATATGCCATTGCATGCATGCCTACTTTCAAGTTGAATTGATATACTTGTTCCCTGAGTGTTATTGTTGGCTTATAAGCTAGATAGTTATATATCAGTTATAAGCCGGTTATTGTAAGACCCTCATAGAAGGGCGTATACATCTTATTAATCAAATATAGACCGGGAGTCAATATTCCTTGATATATCGAGATTACCTCGGAGGAAAATATTTAAGTAAATATTTTCTATTATTTGGGCGACGAATATTATTTGAATATTCGTTCGAGCTTATTTATTTAATGATCCTTACTTCAAATAATTATTTGAACGTAATCATTCGACGAATAATATTTGTCAATATTCATTCAGAGTCGAATTGATTATCGATTATTATTTCGAATATTCTTCTAAAGATGAGACTACTAAATGAATATTATTTGGATATTCTTTTAGAATATTATTATATTAAATAAATATTACTTTTGAATATTCATTTAAGATATTAAATACTTGATGAATATTATTTTAATATTCATCTGAAGCTTGATTTAATTATCGAATATTATCTCGAATATTCCTTAAGGCTTGGATTACTAAATGAATATTACTTGATATTCATTTAGGATATTATTCATTAAATGAATATTACTTTTGAATATTCATTTAAATTCCTAATTAATTATGAATATTACCTTAAATATTCTTTTCAGGTCTTATTAATTAATGAATATTGTTTTGAATATTCATTTAAATATTTATTTATTCAATAAATATTCTCCTGATATTTCTTCAGGGATTATTTTGAGAAATACTCTGATATAAGATATTCTTTCTTATTCCTAAATGATCTGTAAAATATTTTAATTCAATAAATATTCTCTGAATATTTATTCCATACTTAGAATAACCTCGATAAGGTTTATCTTCTTCGATTATTACAGAAAATATTTCGGAGTCATATTTTTATTAATCTTATATCAAGAAAGGTTCTCAGACATCATTCTTCTTTGAGTCTATCTCCTTAATAATAAGGGAACCTTACTTGGAAAAATGTTATTTATCTTGTCGACTTCCCGGTCATAAAGTATTCCCTTCACTCGCAACTCGGGTGCTGTTGACTTATTAAGTCGTTGCTTACCTTCTCATCTTTCGAGGGGTAAGATTACTGGAACAAGTTGATATCCGTTACCAAGTAATAGCTTGGGAGTTATTGGTAAATTTTCCTTTCCAACTAGATACGACTACTTTGTGGAGTCTTATCAACAAGTATTATACTTGGGGAAAGGGGGACGAACGTTACATTCAGAATCATGAATTCTATTTAAACTAGGAGTCGTGTAAGAGGCCGAGTAGCGCCGGTCCATCCCCTTTGGCCCAACCGTTGGCCGGGGAGAGCTAGCAAGGCGGTATACAAGTAAAGCCGTCAGTTCTTCCTTCTACCGGTAGTAAATCTAAATTGAGCTGTACGATCTCGACTGATCATCAAGATTGGAACAGCGGGCGCGGTGAATACTCCATCATTGGTTCATCATCCAAATTTATTTATTTCCTGCAACATGATTACTGTTGGCAGAGTTGGAAAAGGGTCATAACAGGAATTGCAACCTTTTCTTGCAAGTTCCTCTTCTTAATAACAATAAGAATATCTCGCTTACTTTGATGTAGCAGATATTTCTACAAACAAATACTTTAAGTTACCTTGTAACTTCATCGTTCATATTATACTGGCATCATTTCCGTAAATGCATGGCATATGGTTTGAAAGATACTTTTGAACTGTTATATATTATTGTTCAGTTATATATTATTGTTGGTGGGCTATTGCTCACCCTTGCTTTATTATTATATCACAACAACAGCTAGACCAGATGACTCGCACAAGGCGCACTCGACGCGGGCGAGGACGATGAGACTACCAGAGCTGAAAAAGAAGCTATTGGTAGGATATATTTATTCTTTCAGTACCAAGAATATGGTCTAGTATGACTTATGTAAATGGATGGCAAAGAGTATGTATTTATATTGAAATTCTTTTGGATTGTAAGAACTCATAATGTGATTAATAAAAAATTTGATTTTTACTCTGATTTCATCTCTGGGACTATAACGGGTGTGTTTTATATTGTTGTGTTGGGTCGTAGAGACGTAATTTATTTTATGTTAAGGAAAGTTCAATTGTTGTGGACAGAATTGGAAACCGTAACCACCGGATCCCGGACCCCGGATCTGGGGGTGTTACAGAAGTGGTATCAGAGCGTACGTTATAAACCCCAGAGATGAGGTGACGTTAAAACAATAAATTCAATAAGATAATAAGAACTCTTGCCAAGTTCATAGTCGGACTACTTAATGTAGTGATGACATATAAAACCCTTATGGGAACTCGTAAGTATAATGATAGTAACTTAGCTCGATATCGTATCGACGAGTAAGGCGACTGACCTTGAGGCATACGAGCAACAGCGCGATGATGCTTTATATGCTGAAGATCAGCAGGTAAATTCCATAGAGTACCCTACTAGAGACCCGGAAGAGGTTCCAGCAGATAAGTAAAATCTTGTTAGGATAAGGAGCTTACCCTCGAGGAATGAGGGCTGTAGCCAGAAAGACTGAGATGATTAAGGTATAGTGCTCAGAAAAGTGGGCATAAAGAACTAAGCTATTAGCAAGAGAACTGAAGATTCATGTTGGATTCGTGGCTGGACTACTGGAGGTAGTACCAGCAAGTAAGACGGATTGGAAGAATTACTTGAGATCTTATACGGGAATAGATGAGAATCATTAGAGACTTTCATATTAACGAAAAGAGTGCTAGAAGGATGTATGATTATCAAAGGCATCGATATAAGGGGAGGAGCAGAGTCCCTAGGAATAGTTGAGAAGAGGCAGTAAGTGCCATATCATTTGATAAATGAATAAGTATGAATATTGTCAGTAATAATTCGCCATGAGAAGGCAGATGTCATAGGTTGTAATTTATGGAACCAAATTAAGGTTGATGAAGTTGTTTTATTCAGGAAAATGTCCATTTTATGAATGAATCAGTTAGAAAGTGAAAACATTGGGAAGTGACAGCGTGATTGGATAAAGTTATATAAGGAAGTAGTATGCAAGACAATGATCTCAGAACCTACCGGAAGATAAGACCAGTGAGTCAAGATGAACTCGTAATGAGACTACTGCCAGAGACTAAGTATAGGGTTAATTTCAACTCAGTGAAATGATGAACCAGAAACGTTAGATGCATGTGATTCAGAGGAATATTAAATTCTTTCTTTTCTTTGAATTGATTATAGTAGTTACCTTAAGTTTACTCCGACGCGGAATTATAACGGATCAAGTAATACGATCAGCAGTTAAAGAAAAAAAAAATGTGAGAAAATCTTCCTGGAGCTAAAAGATGAAATTGGTAATGACCAAGAGTTGGTATTGTTTAATGGAAAAAGGGAGACTTTGTGCTTCCAATGACGCTTCGCATAAAAGATTAGGATGTGTGCTTGCGCAGCACGACAAAGTACTTGCGGATGCATTCGGACAGCATGGTTCACCAGGTTCGGATGGCCTTAGTAGTGCTAATTTTTGTGGAACAACCAACTCCGACGGTAATGTTCCTTCTGAGACTGGTAGTCAGGTAGACTGACATTTGGTAATATTGAATATCAGGACGTATAGATATGAGGACGTTGTGACAAGTTTCAGTTTAAAACTGTTGATTCCATTCTAAGGGATGTATATAATTGGTTCCTCTCCAGGGGTTAAATTTCCAACCCGATGACGATTATTTCGTTAATTATGACTGCTTACGGTTCTACCTACTAGGAGGTTCATAGAACTATTCTTCAGGTTTCGGAACTGGTCTCCTTAGTGTTACCAGTCGATGGGTAGATTGATCAAAATTTCCCTGAGTCTAGAAAGGAATTCGGTGAATTTTGGCAAACCTTGTCTTTCTGATTATCAGAGAATGTCATGGAAGAGAGTAAAAATTGGAGCAAACCCTGTGATTTGGGTAAGGATGCTGTAAAATGGGTTAGTAAACGGACCCTGAGCATTACAATCGACGGTAGTGATAAAATGATGAAGTGAGATTGGACGAAAATAGGAAATGTAAGTAAGAAACCAGCCGGACTGAGAAATTCCAGGATTGACTTAAATGAAAAGGCTGTTATGCCAAGAATGGTAAGCTTGTGTGGCACGCAGGATTGATAAGAATAGTTGAAAAGATAAAGGTGGAGGAAAGGTGACCGGAGACGGTGCCGAGTAGCCGATTAAGACTTATATGGAGTAAAGTTTTGGAAAGGTAGAAAGGTATCAAAGAAGAAGGCACTATGCCGGCAATTGCTAGAAAAGTAATGCTATTAGCCAACCCCTAAAATCATATATTTTTATGTGTGGCCAGTTGAGGCCAAGTCACAACGGATTATAAAGTGACTAGACCAGCAATGAAAAGACAAAGCAGGGTTGCTTCTAAGAAAGCACCGACTGCAAGGGCTTCTGATATAAAGGAAACATTAATGAGATCGTTTGAATCTTCTGCCGAACAACCCATGTTTTGATTGGGAATTCACTAGACCTTTTTGGGATGGGGTCACCCGTACTAAAGTGACTCATGTGTATATGGTTGTCCAAGATTTCGAGTAAAATGGAAGTATAGTGACTTGAGATGTATGATGTTAGGGTATCATGAATACCATGAATATATTATGACGGAGGAAAGTAAACAATGAAGGTATATGAAGAGGGTATAGAAAAGGTCAGAAATTGAACAGTATGCTGTAGGAATTTTGTCTGAGGCCAAATAGGCTGACAACTATCTGAAAGAAGAGGGTGGCATTAAACCACCGATCGATTATCAAATGAGAATGATTGAAAAGAGACCTTTATTAAGGATACATGATCTGATTGCCAATTATAAGATACAAGAATTCCTTGGCAGTTGAATTAAGGATAGAATATCCATAAATTAAGACAAACCCTAGGGAATGCACAAGGGATGGCATTAACCCTAATAACGACATTATGACTTCAGATGATATGAGCTGGACTTGCTAAGGCAACAATGACCGGTAAGGATTATTAAAAAGGGTTCTGGAAAGAACATGGATAGAATTATTAGAGTATCGATCAATGACATTTTGATATACCCGGTACCTAGAAAATACCGGAGGAATGATAAGGATGGCCTACGAAACCTTACAAGGAAAAAAAAAGAGGTAATATTCCGAACTTCAAATATGGAAGTTTGGTAAGGAATGTATGACATCGTAACAATTATGCCAGATGAGGCATGTATGAAACCCTGAGGAAGTATGGGTTGAACCTATAAAGATTGAGATTATCCTAAGATAAAGAAAGAACTAAGAAAAGAAGTATCCTAAGTAGGATTGAGAATAAACGTGATAAAGTTCCCACGGGTAGGTGGAAGCAATGACTTATGGAAATGACTGATAGTTATATTTTCTCCTTCAGCAGAGCTTAAGGGAGAATGCTTTAACCCAACAGTGATGGGAATGAGGTAGAAAAACTTGAGCTGGAATGTACCCAGAAAACATGGGTTACGAGAAATCATTATCATCAAGAAAGGCCAATGAGGTGGCCGACAATCTAAGTATAAAGGAATAATTACAAATGTTCATACCGAAGAAACAGGATGATATTTGGAAGGACCATGAAGGTCATATCGGAATGGAGGAATTTACATTCCTTCTGATGACTGTGCAAGAATTAACAGTAATAATAGTTTAAGTAAAGATTCGATTCCTCATGGAGTCTTAAGCATGTTACGTACCTTAGAAGGTCCCGTTTTGAGGCAAACCAGGACCATGGTACAAAATTGATGAAGTAAACCGTTAAGTTTCCAGTCTTTTATGGAAGATGCATAAGTGATAGTTTCATCAACCGGACCTAGCTGCGATGCCTGAAACTCTTCTGCAATTCTATCTACTTCATGTTATATCTACATCAAGTTCAGGAAGTGTTCCTTATGGATAAGGAATAGTGATTACTTTGTCTCCCTAAGGGATTTGAAACCCGTAGGGTTAGCTATTAATGCACTACGTAAACAACAAGTGATGGTGATTCTTCTAAGAAAGTAGATGACAATGTAAAGATAAAGAAAGTGCTGCCATTGATTAACTAAATGGCATGTTGATGAATGACAAACAAGTTTATGTTAGTGTACTTCTGCGCAAACAAGATAGAGAATATGAGGTTGATGATTTATGATGTTAAAGATATTCCCATGGAAAGAATTAATGAGACTTGGAGGGAAGGGCGGTTGAGCCCGAGACTTATTGGGCCACCTGAGAGTTTAAAAGTGTTCGGACGGCGGTATTCGAGCCAGCCTTTCCCCCAAAACTTATAGCACGGTCATAACGGGTTTTCATGTGGCCAGGCTACGCCAGTAAAATGCAGATGCTCGATAGATGATAAGAGCATGAGCCGGTAGATATACGACCTGGTCTGACTTACGAAAGACAACCTGTGGAAAACCACGGATAGAAAAGAACAAGTAATGAGAAACAAGTTCGGCAGAAAAAGATTATATTGGATCTAAGTTAAAGAAATCGGCCAGACTTAGTTCGGAGGTTTAAATTGGAATAATGTGATGATTACGGAGTAAATGTGACGGGATACCAATAAGGAGGTGCCAAGTGCAAAAGATGTCTCAATAAAGAGATGAAGGTGAAAGTAAATAACCGAAGTAAATAAGAATCAAATAATAAGAAGGATGTGATTGATAAAGAAAAGACTGGGAAAGCAACTATGGAATGAGAAGCAAGGAATGTTATGAATGGGTTTTCTAATGAATTCTCAGGATGACAACCGGATAGTGTCAATATTATAGTTATGAAAAAGCTAGTAACATGATATGGGATGTCAGTAATAATGATGTCAAGTGAGAAATCTAAGATTTAACTTAAAAGGTTGAAGGATTTCCTGAATGTGAGTATCGCTAAGATTGAACAAGAGTATTTGTCCATAGAATAATGGACAAAGCAGCAAGATATGTTGACACGTGAGATTGCGATCAAATAGTATTGGATATAATTATGATTAATTTCTTCTTTGATAAACCTCTATAGTTCAGAGGTAAATTCTGAGTATGATATTCTACAATCATGAAAGCTTTCTATAATCCTTTAGAACTCTTTTCTCTTCTTTTCTCTTATTCATCTTCTTTATGAATTGAGAAGAACAACCCTTTTAGGAGGGGAGGTACTGCTACGTGACTATCTGTCTATGTGATAGAAGTCTAAGTGGAATACCATGACTTGTTTAATTGCTTGTCAAGTACTAAAGGCTGGCCCCCTTCTGTACTAACTATGCAATATAACAAATGTTCAATTGATCATAGTGATCTCTCAATAAATCTTTCCACTTCTCTATACTGATCGAGATTGCGAAAATTAAAGCGATCAAGAAATGCACAGTACGAGCGAGGTTACCTCCGAATTCGCAGTATGATAGTGATACCAATGTTACTGCAGGTATCAATAAGGATAAGATTGAGTAAGAGCATAATATGGATAGTGTGTGGTACAAAAAGTAGCAATGCTGATGGAAAAAGGATAAAGTTTCGATTGTAGCATTAGAAGATGTGCTGAGAAAGGGTAGAACGACTAAGAATTTACCGGGAAGCTAAAAAGTGAACGACAGGAAAACGACTCTTCGCTTCCTATCTGATTCCGGGACGGAATCCTTTTAAGGAGGGGAGACTGTAAGAACCCCAAATTTTGGATATAATTAAAACTTTTTATTAAGTAATGATAAAATGAGGAACAATGATTCCGACAACAAGGTCACCAGCTCTAATGAATGGTGGTTTCAAAGAACAATGATTGTAATGAATGGATATTGCTTTGGACAATGATCCTGATGCATTGGTATATTGTCAGAATAGAGTAATTCGATGGTTGAGCACCTAGATAAGAATAATCTACCATCCAGGAAGGAGCTAATGGATCCTGGAAGGGAAATGAGTACGTGCATAGTGTTTCCCATACGTGCATAGTATTTCCCGTACGTGCATAGTGTTTCCCGTACGTGCATAGTGTTTCCCGTACGTGCATAGTGTTTCCCGTACGTGCATAGTGTTTCCCATACGTGCATAGTATTTCCCGTACGTGCATAGTGTTTCCCGTACGTGCATAGTGTTTCCCGTACGTGCATAGTGTTTCCTGTACGTGCATAGTAATTTGGTGGATGAATAGTGATTTTGTAAGTTGGAAAACTTTTCACGCCACCCTATGTACGGGACGTGATATGGATGTTTCGAAGTCATATTAGTAATACGCGGAGGAAATAAGTGAATGCAGAGACGATCGGAATTCAGAAATTCCAGATTCTTTTTCGGTATAATATTTGACCGGACAGTGGATTAAATATTATTATAATCCAAGAATTGAGATATTAACTTTGAGGATTTGATATTTTGGGATGTTATTATATTTGATTTAAGAATGAAGGTAGGAAACCACTGAGGCAGTGAATCAAGCGTTCTAGAAATCGCTAAAACGTTATAACGAGATTAATCAATAAAGCGAACGAATCCTAGATTACGGATTAAGTTCGTATCGAGATTAAATATCCTACATGGTCATCACGAGGATTATATTAAGGATTGGGGAAGGTATTATGAATATCGAGAAATTTCCCGGTAAACCCTAGAGGTGAAACTACTTAGTTATTCGTCCGAACGATCAATGAATTGAGCAATAAACGGACAAAGAAACAAGCAGGGAATCAAGATACATGCATGTAGTGGTGGAAAATATCTAGCAAACCAAGTGATGACTCATGCAACTAGCATACTTAGCAAGGAAACTAGTACTTAGAAAGCAAACCATTTAGTTAGTTTATAACCATACAAAACACAACACTTGTCTTGCAAAAATACATCATCTAGTGCATCATCACTTTATTAAAGTAAAAAGAGATGAGATATTATCCAAGGCTCATCCACTTTATGCATTATTCCAAGAAAAACCACAAGAACACATCAAACTCTCTCTAGCTTTACCATTCGAATTTTTCCTTAATTCCAAGGGGGAAATCCCACTTCCAACCATCATTTGATCTTGTAATTTTTATGGTAACTCCTATATTTCATAAAAGTGATACCCTAGAAATTTTAGCTTCAAATTCCTTAGTTTCCATTTTCAAAAAAATCATGAAAGAGGAGGATGAATAGTAACCTTCTTGAATTAACTTTGTTTATCTTGATTTCCATGATGATCTAAGGTTTGTTAAGGCTAGGAAAGGCACATACAAGGCTTATTAAAGCTAGGACATATCCCAAGGAAGGTAATCCACTTGAAACCCTAGATCTTGTTTTGAGAATTATGCATGTTCTTGATGGATTTAAGCTTGGTAATGATGTTAGTATGTTATAAGCATGATTAGTTAAGTGATTTAGTGATTTTGGTAACATGATGATTATAGTGGTAAAGTAGATGTTCTTGGACAGATTTGGGATGAGAAATATGTGTATGAGTTGTATTGATGCCCGGTGTGGCTTGGTTGTGTTGCTATGATTTTTAGAACGTTCGATTTATAGCCGTCGTAATGCCGAAATTTTGTTAACACTTAGAAACCAAGCATGGCAGTTGATATAATTTCCTGATCTTGATAATATTATGACTGGCCCTTGTAGTTCTTGAGTCATAGATCATTTTGGAAAAAGAATCGAATCAAACAGACTTACGGTTTAGGATTTATGGCCGATTTACTAAAAGTAGTTCGAATCCGTAAACGAAAGTTCGTAACGGAAATTGAATCCTCGTAAAATATGTAAAGTCATGACGAATCTTGGTAAATAAATACTAGAGGTAAAAAGGAAGGTGTGAAAGAAAACCGTATGTCAAAAGGATCATTTTTCGATTTATTATAAATATTCGAGTCGAGGTTAAACGCGAACGAACCCCTAAAAGACGACTCTATTATAACTTCGGTAAAACACTTAGTAAACGGGCGATAAAACTCGGAGCATAATATTGGTTCGTAACGATCAACCTTAGAACTCATATGACTTAAGTATGTCCTAAGTATAAGTGCAGTGACATGTCGTATTAACGAACGAATGTCGGGTCGGATCAGTGATAATAAGTAATCCACTAAAAAGGGGTATAACGAGATAACTCGAGAACGTGTTTCGAATTAAGTATAACTTAACTTTTAATATGTTAAGTGATTAATCCCGAATGCCTTGGCTATTTATAGATCACCAAGCTGAACCGGGACACGCTACCACTACCCCTTACCGTACTCGACTACCAGGCAAGTTTCAATTCCCTTCTTTTAGGCTGTTGTTGTGATTGAATAAATATATATATATGATTGCTGATATACATATGCCATTGCATGCATGCCTACTTTCAAGTTGAATTGATATACTTGTTCCCTGAGTGTTATTGTTGGCTTATAAGCTAGATAGTTATATATCAGTTATAAGCCGGTTATTGTAAGACCCTCATAGAAGGGCGTATACATCTTATTAATCAAATATAGACCGGGAGTCAATATTCCTTGATATATCGAGATTACCTCGGAGGAAAATATTTAAGTAAATATTTTCTATTATTTGGGCGACGAATATTATTTGAATATTCGTTCGAGCTTATTTATTTAATGATCCTTACTTCAAATAATTATTTGAACGTAATCATTCGACGAATAATATTTGTCAATATTCATTCAGAGTCGAATTGATTATCGATTATTATTTCGAATATTCTTCTAAAGATGAGACTACTAAATGAATATTATTTGGATATTCTTTTAGAATATTATTATATTAAATAAATATTACTTTTGAATATTCATTTAAGATATTAAATACTTGATGAATATTATTTTAATATTCATCTGAAGCTTGATTTAATTATCGAATATTATCTCGAATATTCCTTAAGGCTTGGATTACTAAATGAATATTACTTGATATTCATTTAGGATATTATTCATTAAATGAATATTACTTTTGAATATTCATTTAAATTCCTAATTAATTATGAATATTACCTTAAATATTCTTTTCAGGTCTTATTAATTAATGAATATTGTTTTGAATATTCATTTAAATATTTATTTATTCAATAAATATTCTCCTGATATTTCTTCAGGGATTATTTTGAGAAATACTCTGATATAAGATATTCTTTCTTATTCCTAAATGATCTGTAAAATATTTTAATTCAATAAATATTCTCTGAATATTTATTCCATACTTAGAATAACCTCGATAAGGTTTATCTTCTTCGATTATTACAGAAAATATTTCGGAGTCATATTTTTATTAATCTTATATCAAGAAAGGTTCTCAGACATCATTCTTCTTTGAGTCTATCTCCTTAATAATAAGGGAACCTTACTTGGAAAAATGTTATTTATCTTGTCGACTTCCCGGTCATAAAGTATTCCCTTCACTCGCAACTCGGGTGCTGTTGACTTATTAAGTCGTTGCTTACCTTCTCATCTTTCGAGGGGTAAGATTACTGGAACAAGTTGATATCCGTTACCAAGTAATAGCTTGGGAGTTATTGGTAAATTTTCCTTTCCAACTAGATACGACTACTTTGTGGAGTCTTATCAACAAGTATTATACTTGGGGAAAGGGGGACGAACGTTACATTCAGAATCATGAATTCTATTTGAACTAGGAGTTGTGTAAGAGGCCGAGTAGCGCCGGTCCATCCCCTTTGGCCCAACCGTTGGCCGGGGAGAGCTAGCAAGGCGGTATACAAGTAAAGCCGTCAGTTCTTCCTTCTACCGGTAGTAAATCTAAATTGAGCTGTACGATCTCGACTGATCATCAAGATTGGAACAGCGGGCGCGGTGAATACTCCATCATTGGTTCATCATCCAAATTTATTTATTTCCTGCAACATGATTACTGTTGGCAGAGTTGGAAAAGGGTCATAACAGGAATTGCAACCCTTTTCTTGCAAGTTCCTCTTCTTAATAACAATAAGAATATCTCGCTTACTTTGATGTAGCAGATATTTCTACAAACAAATACTTTAAGTTACCTTGTAACTTCATCGTTCATATTATACTGGCATCATTTCCGTAAATGCATGGCATATGGTTTGAAAGATACTTTTGAACTGTTATATATTATTGTTCAGTTATATATTATTGTTGGTGGGCTATTGCTCACCCTTGCTTTATTATTATATCACAACAACAGCTAGACCAGATGACTCGCACAAGGCGCACTCGACGCGGGCGAGGACGATGAGACTACCAGAGCTGAAAAAGAAGCTATTGGTAGGATATATTTATTCTTTCAGTACCAAGAATATGGTCTAGTATGACTTATGTAAATGGATGGCAAAGAGTATGTATTTATATTGAAATTCTTTTGGATTGTAAGAACTCATAATGTGATTAATAAAAAATTTGATTTTTACTCTGATTTCATCTCTGGGACTATAACGGGTGTGTTTTATATTGTTGTGTTGGGTCGTAGAGATGTAATTTATTTTATGTTAAGGAAAGTTCAATTGTTGTGGACAGAATTGGAAACCGTAACCACCGGATCCCGGACCCCGGATCTGGGGGTGTTACATCCATGAAGGAATATGTGGCAATCACTCGGGGGGTAGTTCCCTAGCTCAAAAAATCTTACGACAAGGGTATTTCTGGCCTACCTTGAAAAGAGATGCTTTTGAGTTCGCTAGAAGGTGTGATAAATGTCAGAGCAACGCCAATTTCAGTAATGCTCCAGTAGCGAACCTCACCTCGCTGATGAGCCCCTGGCCCTTCGCTATGTGGGGGATCGATCTTATTGGTGAACTCCCCAAAGCCAAAGGAGGGGTCAAATTTGCAGTCATGGCCGTGGACTACTTCACCAAGTGGGCCGAAGCTGAGCCCTTCGCTACCATCACGGCCAAAAAATTAAAGGATTTTGTGTACAGGGCTATTGTATGTCACTATGGAATCCAATATCAGCTCATATCAGATATTGGGAAGCAATTTTACAGTAAGGAGATGGAGGAGTTTTGTGAAAATTTGGGGATAAAGAATAAGTCCTAAGCCGGCCTAATGGGATAAAATAATGGTGCTCCACTCATAATGGGCCTGGTAATGAAGAATGGGTTACTAAAGTCGATCGAGGGTCAGTTCATTATATTGTTAAGCTACAGGATGAGCTCGTCAGCGATCCCTAGGTGATGGGGTCGTAGTCCACAAGGTCCAGCGAGGCCTAGAGGTCTAGCGAGGCCTAGAGTATACTTATTATGAAGGCTTGCGGTCAGACCCAGTGAGGTTGCGTAAATGCGATTATCTCCATACATCGCGGATCACCTCGCATGACTAGCCCAGCGAGGTCGCATGCGAGGTCATCTAGTTTCCTTGTCAGTTTTGCTAGTGAGGCTATTTAATTAGAGCATCATGCTAGCCATGGGCAACCTTTTATGGGCCATGGGTCATGAGCAGGATAAATGGATAAAATATATCAGCCCAAGGAGACGTCTATTGGATTTGAGTCAAGTTGAGCCCATAGAAACCCTAGCCCGTCTAGATAACTTCTTTCTCAAGAGAACTACGTATGGCTTGATCCCTATAAATAGGGTACGTAGGCATCTTGTAAAGTTTGAGAAACTGTTCACCCCTGAATATCAATAGACAAGATCAGCCACAAACAGTTACAAATCACCTCCGTGTTCTTCGTGTTCTTAGCAGAATATCCGTATTTTGCTCCGTGATTCCAGCAAACCTCCGAAATATTGTTATACAATATTCTCCCTATAACATCTTGTAAGATCATTATTGTAATCCAGAAAACAAAACATCGATCTTCGTCTTATTTAGTCCAACCACACTATACATCAAACAACAAGAATATCCTTTGTAATGTAATTCTCTCCATTTCATGTGAGAGTTAGAATTTTTTCTCTCCATCTCTGTAAATCAAGGGAATTGTGGGAGGCCATCATGGCACGCTACCAAAACATCGAAGAGCAGATGAACGACATGAACATAGAAGACGAGGAAAACGAAGACCTAGTTCTAGAGGGAGAGTTTGAAGAGGAGATTCACAAGTACGAGCTTTGTCTGGTTGGGCGATTCTTAACGGAGAAAAGCATAAACACAGGGCTATGAAATCGAAAATGGCTGATATCTGGAAGCCTACCATGGGAGTGAACATAAAAGAATTGGAGGAGGGCATCTTTTTGTTCCAATTTTATCATAAAGAAGACATGGCTTGGGTGCTGAACGGGGGCCGTGGACTTTCGACAATGCCATGCTTTGTGTCGAGACCATACCACCAGGAGAGGATCCATTAAAGGTTCCACTTTGGTTCCTAAATATTTGGATACAAATACATGACCTACCAGTTGGTTACATGACGGAAATGGTTGGCAAGCAGCTGGGGAATTTCTTTGGCGAGTTTCTATTGTACGATGTGAAGAACAACACAACCATATGGAGAGAATGCATGAGAATGAAAATACGGATTGATGTGAGAAAACCACTGAAAAGAAAAAAGAAAATCACTAGGAAAAATGGCCAGGATATCATTGTGACGTGCAAATATGAGAGACTGGGTGAATTCTGTTTCTTTTGTGGCATGGTAACTCACACTGATCATTTCTGTAGAAGAAATTTGGACAGGAGGGACGAGGAAGGAACGAAGGAATGGGGAGTGTGGCTTCGAGCGCCACCAAGTAGAGTGACCGGACAAAGTTCGAGCAAGTGTTTGAGGGAGGAGGGTAACACAAATTGGGAAGAGAGGATTGGGCGGGAAAACAGCAAAGCAAAATTCCCGGGAGAAAATTATTGGTCAAAGAATATTATGAGCAATCCACAGAGTGGTGGGGTAGGGAAAGGAACACAACCTGGACAATCAAGTATACCTGTTTCAAAAAGTATTACTAATAAAATTCTGATAATATTGGAGAATCAAGTATTACTAAATCCTTTATTTGGGCCAGAGGAAGAGGAATCCATTGGGCTAAATGTGGAGGGCCAAAAATGAAGCAGGACTGGGCATGAAACTCAGAATAGCATGGATACGGATGGTATGTTGCAGATTACAGGTTTTACTGCAAACGAGAATACCAGAACGAAGGCTTCATCTTCTGATAAGGATCATGAACACTCCTATAAAACCATTGAGGCTAGGCTTGCAGAGCAAGCTAGCCTGTCAAAATGATTTTCACAGCTTGGAACTGTCGAGGTCTTGGGAACCCTCGTACAGTTCGTACTCTTCGTGACCTAGTAAAGGATCACAACCCTGGTTTTATTTTTTTGATTGAAACTATTTCATTTGCAAGTAAAATAGAGGAACTCAGAGTCCGTATGGGTTATGATCAGTGTTTTGCAGTAGATAGAGTAGGTCGTAGTGGAGGTCTTGCCATCATGTGGAAATCTCCTGTCAACTGTCAAATTACTAGCTATTCTCAGAATCATATCGATGTGGTGTTTTTGGAGAACAACTCAGAGTCTTGGAGGCTTACTTGTTTGTATGGTTATCCTGAAAGAGAAAGAAGAAGGAGCTCTTGGGAGCTTATTCGAAGACTAGCAACTCTTTCCCCCCTTCTTTGGTGCATCTGAGGGCTTTCGTAACACAGTCGAAGAATGTCAGTTATCCGAAATCGATATGTTCAGTGGGAAATTCACATGGCAACGGAGTAGAGGGACTGACGCATGGGTTAGAGAGAAACTTGACCGTGCCTTTACCACCATGAGCTGGTGGGCTAAATTTCCGCTTTGTCATCTCGAAGTATTACATACAGCGGTCTCAGATCACGAACCTTTGCTGTTAGACCCAGTTCGTGTGGTCATTCCCAAGAAAATCTTCAGGTTCTGGTTCGAGAATATTTTGCTCAAAGAGTCATCTTTCATTGAGGAAGTGACAGCAACATGGAAGAGTATTCCGAAAATTCATTTGTTGCCCAAGCTTTTTGCGGTTTCATCCTTCATGGCCAGATGGGGTAAGACTTTTTTCATAAGTTTCGAGAGAAATTAAAGGTTCACAAATTGAACTTAAACAAATTGGTTGATCGCACAGATGAAAGTAGTGTACAAGAGTACCTAAGGGAGAGAGATAAACTGAATGAATTGTTACTTCAAGAGGAGGTCTATTGGAAACAACGAGCAAAGCTGCACTGGTTAACAGAGGGTGACGAGAATACAAGATTCTTTCATTCTTATTGCTCTGCGAGAAGAAGAACTAATAAGATCTTATACCTGAATGGGATGCGTGTGGATGATCAGGAAGGGATGTGTACGGTGGTTCGAGATTACTTCACCAATCTGTTTACAGGGGAAGTCAAGGAAGGTATCTTACATCACGAACAGGGTGTCAGAACTGTCTCTAGTGTTTAGAATAGGAGATTAACGGAGGAGTTCAGGTTTGAGGAGTTTTCAACTGCCATTAAACAGATGCACCCCGACAAATCTGCAGGCCCGGACGGGTTAAATCCAGCGTTCTTCCAGAAGTTTTGGTCGATCATGGGGATGGAGGTGTTCGAGTATTGCAAAAGATGGTTGGAGTCAGCTGCGTTGCCTGGTGAGTTGAATAATACCAATGCAGTTCTCATTCCTAAAAAGGAAAATGCTAATTGTATGAGAGATTTGAGACCGATAGCTCTGTGCAATGTTCTCTATAAAATATTAGCTAGGGTATTAGTGAATCGCCTTCAGGAGGTATTACCTAGTATTATATCGGAGAACCAATCGGCATTTGTGAAAAATAGAAGCATAGCAGATAATATCTTGGTGGCATTTGAAGTAATACATCATATGCGAACAAAAAATAGAGGGGGCGATGGAGAGATTGCGTTAAAGTTAGACATTAGTAAGGCTTATGACCGTGTCAACTGGCGGTACCTTCGACATAGATTGAAAGTGATGGGTTTTTGCGATACTCGGGCTTCCTGGATGATGATGTGTGTCAAATCTGTTTCTTACAATTTTTGTTTGAATGGATCGAATGTAGGGCCTATAGTTCCAAGGAGGGGATTACGTCAAGGGGATCCCCTATCCCCCTATCTTTTCCTGCTCTGTGTGGAAGGTTTATCGAATGCCATTGACCAAGCTAACAGAGAGGGAAGAATGCAAGGTTGCTCTATAAGTCCCTCTGCACCCACGGTGTCGCATCTTCTTTTTGCTGACGATAGTTTCTTGTTCTTTGGAGGGACTGTGGAGGAGGCGAATAATGTCAAGGCTTTACTGGCGAACTACGAAAGATGTTCTGGCCAGTCAGTGAACCTCCGAAAATTGGGGGTTTTCTTTAGTGCAAATGTCCATCAAGATAAGCAACATCAACTCTCAACGATCCTAGGTGTGTCCAACGACATATCTAATTCAAAGTACTTGGGGCTCCCGTCTCTTGTAGGAAGATCGAAGAAAAGAGTTTTCGGGTACCTAAAGGAACGAGCTAGCAAAAGAATTCAGTCTTAGCAAAATAAACCTATCTCGAGAGCGGGAAAAACGGTGTTGATAAGAAACGTAGCACAAGCAATTCCTGCCTTCACTATCTCGAGAGCGGGAAAAACGGTGTTGGAGCGTATGTTTAATAATTTCTGGTGGAATTCAAGTAGGACAGGGAGGAAGGGTATAAACTGGCTTTCATGGAGGAATATGGGCCTACCAAAGAGCAAGGGTGGTCTTGGCTTCAGAGATTTGTATGGTTTTAACATCGCATTACTGGGAAAACACTGCTGGAACTTTATGAGTAATCCGATGTCTCTTGTCTCCAGATTATACAAGGCAAGATACTTCCCAACATCTAACATTCTAAATGCAACTAAGGGCTAAGGTGCGAATTTTATTTAGAACGGGATTTGGACGGCTAAGGAAGATCTGAAAAAAGGGTTCAGGTGGGTGTTAGGAAATGGAGAGGATATAGTGGCAACTAAGGTCCAATGGCTGAGGAGAAAAAACGGGTTTAGGATGGAGCAAAGTCACAGATATGAAGGGCGTACGGAGTTGGTGTCGAGTTTGCTTAATACTAACTCTAAGAGCTGGAATGTGAACCTAGTCAGGAGTTTATTCGTGGAGGTGGATGCTAATGCCATTCTAGCAATTCCAATCCCTCAACGGCATGTCAAAGATAGAGTTGCCTGGACTGGAACTTCGAATGGAATGTACTCGGCGAGATCAGGCTACCACTTTTGGTTTGATCGAACGGTGGGTACAAGAACTGTACCTCAACACCATGGTTGGAGCAAGGTCTGGAAGCTTAACTTGCCTCACAGGATCAGAATATTTATTTGGCGTGTATGTCGTAATAATATCCCATTTAGATTAAAACTGAGTTCAAAGGGTATCAACCTGCCGTTAGAATGTCCTATGTGTGCCCATGACACTGAACATATGTTACATCTCTTCTTCGCCTGTGCGTTTGCTAAAGAATGCTGGAACCATGTTAGTCTGATTTATGATATGACAGACGTGGAATATGTTTCAGCTTGGCTGCTTGGTAAACTCAACGAGGCACCTGTAGAAGAGCTTGTGAAACTGTGCACAGTTATCTGGGGGGTCTGGTGTTGGAGGAACAAAAGGGTATGGAATGACAAGGTGGTGTCACCTGCTTTTGCTATGAATGAGAGCTGCAGAGCGATCGATAATTGGAGAGAAGCCATGAAGGAAGTGAAGGTATCGAAAACACCTAGGGATGCCAAAATTAACAACAGATGGACGCCTCCTGAAGCAGGGTCCTTTAAAATCAACGTGGATGTTAGTGTTAGAGAGGGAGCAGAGACGTTCTCCGTTGGAATGGTCCTGAGAGATCACGAGGGGGTTTTCATTGCTGGCAAAGTTCTCAGTATGCAGGTGCCAGATTCTGTGTTTGAGGGCGAGGCTATAGATGTTCGAGAGGCCTTATCTTGGATTTCTGACCAATGCCTACAAGGTAGAAGAGTCTACATCGAATCAGATTCTCAACTCACAGTACGAGCCATTCAGAATGAAGAAGCGAATTATTTGGAGGTGGGAGTAGTTATCGAAAGCTGCTGCCAGAAGCTTCGTCAACTAGAGCATGTGTCTCTTAATTTTATTCGGCGAAATGCTAACAGGGTAGCTCATGAATTAGCTAGATATCCTTGTTTAGCGTACTGTCAGGTTCTTTTAACGTCTCCTCCGATGAATGTGGTGGAGGCTATTATGTATGATGTTTTGTAGTAATGAAATCCTCCTTTCCTTAAAAAAAAAAATATCCTTTGTAATAATTTCAGAATACTTTTATTAAATATTTTGTCAAAGAAATATTGGAAAATAAATAACTAAACGGTAGAGCTTTAGGTTTAATGACAAAATTTCCTCGGATACAATTTCTTTTTCAACAGGTAAATTAGATATAAACATCATATCACGCGTACGTACTTAGAATCGCAATAATCACACACATGGTAAGAATCTTGTAAAGTCGCAACTTACAAATACAAAAATTCAAGAGTCGCACACCACTGAAGAAAATACTCCACTCAGAGGACCCACCTTCATGACGTTTTTTTCCTCTTTTCTTCAGGCCTAGAGTTGGTTCCATACTTCGGCAGAGCTTCTTCCAAATAATTGTTACTTTTGCTACCAAATTAATTGTCATTATTTTTTGGTGGTTAAATTAAATTAATTATTTGACCCGAACTTATATAAGAAAAACTTATAAATATTATATTATTGAAAGTTAGGAGTATGTACAAGTTACTTTAAAATATATACAGTAATTTTTGATATTGTAAAAAAATAACTTTTTAATTTTTGGTTTCCGTTAGTTTAAAAACCAATCTGAAGGGAGTATTTCTTAGCATGTTCCATTGACTACTTAATCAAAGTCTCCAAATGTTTAATCCTATGACTTATCAAATAAACTTAATTATATAAAAGAACATTTGAAGTTTCATACATAGTTGACGGATATAAGAGCGTTTTATATATATGTTTTACCAGGTCATGAGCTTCCGAAGTTTCTTTCGATGTTGAAACGTAAGCATGTAAAACGTTAATTAGATTAAATAATTAGAATTGAAATTATCATTATCATATAGATGTTAAGATAATTAAATATATGATTTTGGTAAATTCAATTTTAGAAGAATTGGTAATTTAATATAATATTAAAGTTCTGAATTTTGTTAAATTATTAAAAACTGTGTGCTATGGTGGGTTTAAAAAGGGACAAGATCTCCATCTATTATTGAAAATTGGATCGATCAGGATCAAAAATGGCACGAATGGCACGAATAATCTAGTACCTATTTTTTGAGGAGAGAATATTAAGATAAATATATGATCCTGGTAATTCCAATTTCTAACAAATTGAACTTTTAGGAGAATTGCTAACTTAACAATAAATGTTTATTTTAAAAGATAATTAAAATTTGTTAATTGAGCAAAAAGCTCATTGGTGATCGACGTTAGGTAAAAACTAGATGGACGTACTTGTTTGTTTCAACATTCAAAGGAATTAAAATATAAATAATTAGTATCTTTGATCTGTTCCAAAGCGTTATTGGCGTTTGCTTTTATTATTTTGCTAAATGCGTTTACCTTTATTACATGTACGCGCGTATATGCATGTTACAAAAATTTATTCCACAACTAATCAAGAAATAATAACAAACCACTCCAGCATTATTATAGAGTCCATGCAAAAGGTGCAACCAATGTATAAGTATTCATCAAAACGTGTTCATAATATAGATATTACTCATGAGATATTGTTACCCACATGCACACAAGTATTGTTATTTTCGGGCCTATTAGGTAAATTGGTTGATTGTGATGGATACTCAAAATTTTGCTCTATTTAATAAAAGTTGTAAAAATTCCAATTATGTTAGTTATAATATTAGATATATAGAATTATACTTAATAGTAATATAGGTACAATAAATGTAGTCAATAAGTTCTAATTATTTAAAAAATTTCCTAATTTTACTCTATTTGCTTAAGAATTGTAAATGCACTATTGATATGTATTAATACAATATTAGTTATATATAATTATATCTAAGAGTATATAGGCACAACAAGTGCAGCCAATAAATTCTAATTAATTAAATTTTTTGTTAAAGAAACTTGTAAATTAGATTACTGCTATAATTATTAAATATTTTTTATGTGCTATCTAAATCATTTAGCTTTGGGTTCTAGTGCTGTTCAAACATGACCTACACATTTTATATAAGTCGTTGAGAATTATTAAAACTAAATTTGTTTAAAAATTTTGATATAATTAATTTTTTTTTTTTTTTAAGAATCAGGAAGGGTCATAGTTACGTTTAAAATCCTAAGAGCATCTCCAATGCTACACACCTATTAGCTAAAATTGATGACATGGCATAATTTTTAGATAATATTTATATTTTTTCTTCTCCAACCATGCTTCCTGTTAGGTAAATTTTTAGATAATCATCTTGACATTCTATATATTTGGAGGACATCTATAATATATAGATAATATCTATAATTCATTATCTCCACTTATATCGTGACACATCATCAAAATAATAATAAAATACTATTTTTAAAATATAGCTATTCATTAGAGCTAATACCATTGGAGTGAAACACCTTACAGTTCAACAAATTTTTAGATAATCATTATATAGCTAATGATTTTAGCTATTTTCGTTGGAGATGCTCTAAGAACTTTTAGAACATCTCCAAGTCTAACAATCTGTTAGCTATAATAGTGACGTGGCAGTATTTTTAACTAATAGATATTTTTTTTTCTTCTCCAACCATGCACACTGTTAGGTAAATTTTTAGATAATGGATTTCACATCTTCTATATTTGGCGCATCTCCAAGGGTGAAATGTAAAATTGTTAGCTAAAATGATTATCTATATTGAATATGTAAAATTTTAGCTAAGAGGAGGTATTTATACTCCAATGGGGTTATCTATAATTATAATTATGTAAAATTATACATAAGAGGTTTATGGATTCAACAAATATAGAAGACTAAGAGCATCTCCAATGGCGTTAGCTAAAAATGATTGGTTATATTACATAAAATATAGATTATGTAAATTTTGTCGAACCTGTAAGATATTGTATTCCGAGGGTATTGGCTATAATGATTGGCTATATTTTAAAAATGGTATGTTATTAATATTTCAAGTTGTTATTAATGGAATATGTAATTTTAATATAGAAATAAGTGATGTGGCAATTCACTACAGGTCTCTAGAGGTTCGACAAATATAGCCAACATCAAGAGATTATCTATAATTATAGATAACAGTTTTGTCCCATTGGAGTGTAAATTTTTTTACACATTCTTTATAATTCTTATTTATGGTAATTAAATTTAAAATTTACCTAAGGGGTCTCTCCCATTGGAGATGCTCTAAATATGATTATCTATATTTTTTGCTAAGGGTAAAGAAAGTTGGAGTACCTCAATTTATAGATATTATCTAAAAGGTGCCACATAGATGCCACTTAGATAATATAGCTAAGGGGTCTCTCCCCTTGGAGATGCTTAGAGCATCTCCAATGGTGTTGGCTAAATTGGTTGGCTAAAATGATATAAAATACTGATTATGTAAAATTTACTGAACCTGTAAGGCATTATGCTCCGATGGCACTGGCTATAATGTTTGGCTATATTTTAAAAATGGTATGTTATTATTATTATTTCAAGTTGTTATAAATAGAATGTATTATTTTATTATGGTAATAGATGATGTGGAATCTTCTTACAGGTCTCTAGAGGTTCGACAAATATAGCCAACATCACGAGGTTGGCTAAATTTTTAGACAACACTAATGTGTGGTTGGAGTGGATTTTTTTTTTACATATTCTCTATAAATTTTATTTATGGTATCAATTATCCAATTTTACCTAAGGGTTTTGGAGGGTTGGAGATGCTCTATGTCTATAAATTATACATAATATCTAAAATCCACATTATCCACTTATATCATGGCACATCATCAATCGCATATACTTTTCTTTATATTTATTAATAAAACTAATTAATTTATAATATAGCTAATCACGTTGGAGTACAACACCTTACAGGTTCAACAAATTTTACATAACCATTATTTTATATTATTTTAGCTAACCATTATAGCTAATGCCCTTGAATGCTCTTAGGAACCCAAATATATCTTCAAAAATTTGTACAAAATGATGACACGTTATCTGTTTCAATTTGTAACGACATATATATATAGAGAGAGTTGCACTCCATAACAAACCCAATACAAAAAGTTGTTTTTTTTTTACCCTCTATCAAGTCTGTAAAAAAAACAAAAAAAAAAAATTTGAAAATTTACTGTTCATTGATGACGTCACTGATGACGTCATCATGACATCATCAATGAACAGTAAATTTTCAATTTTTTTACAGACTTGATAGAGGGTAAAAAAATAACAATTTTTTGTATTGGGTGCCCCTGGCGGGGCCAAAGGACCTAATAGATCTAAGGTGTTCTTTGTTGTTTGTTACTCATATATAAGAGTGTTCTGTATAGAGTAAAGGCCTATATATATATATATAGGGAGTACTCCAATACAAACCTCCTTATAATACAAACCTAAAAACCAAATTCCAATCCAACATTTAAGCTAATCTAATGATCAAAATAGGGGTACTCAATACGAAAAAGTCTTATAATTCTACCCTCTATCCATTCATCGAAAAAAAAATATTTTTTTTAAAAAAAAATGATGACGTGACAGCAGTTTTTTTATTTATTTTTTATTTTTTTATTTTATTTTATTTTTGATGAATGGATAGAGGGTTGAATTATAAGAATTTTTTGTGAAGGTGCCCTGGCGAGGCCCTTAGAATATATGAAATATAATATATTTTTTGTTGGTTTGTAGTTTTCATTTTAAGAGTGATTTGTATTTGAACAAAAACATATATATATATATATATATATATATATATATATATATATATATATATATATATATATATATATATATATATATATATATATATATATATATATAGGCAAGTGCTCAAATACAAACCACTTTTAAAATACAAACCTACAAACCAACACTAAATTAATTATATTTCATTTATTCTAAGGTTCCCGCCAAGGGTACCTTCACAAAAAATGCTTAAAATAATTGACTCTATCCATAAAAAAAAAAAAAAAAAAAAAAACTTGTCGTGGAAATGCGAAGCATTTAAGACAGTAAACGGATGAGTTAGGTAGTCATGAGGGCCGAAGGCTCTCGACACACCCGTCAATCGTCTATTGCCTTTACCATTGATTGCCATTCCTTACAACTTTAGAATGATAAAGGCGTGAAGCGCCGTACAAGAAGGTTTAACCAGTGAAATCCACTGCCACGTCATCACGTGAACAGTGATTTTTTTTATTTTTTTATTTTTTTTTGTTGGATAGAGCCAATTATTTTAAGCATTTTTTGTATTGGGGTACCCCTAGTTTGGTCATTAGATTAGCTTGAAATATTAGATTATGCTTGGTTTGTAGGTTTGTATTTTAAGGAGGTTTGTATTGGAGTAGTCCCATATATATATATATATATATATATATATATATATATATATATATATATATATATATATATATATATATATTCAAAATTTTGTATTTCTATTAGAAAAGTTACGAATTAAACGAGAATACATAAGCATTTGGGATTCAACTCTTTATCCTGTTGGTTATGCAGTTCAAGGTGTTCTTGCTAGTTTGCTAAATTTAGGATTATTCATACGACTGTAAATTTGAAGGATATTTTTTCAAAAAAATTGAAATTACATAGCTTAAATACTTTTCTGCAAGTTATCTAAGCTATGTTTAGTGGCGTTTACTTTAATATCTTATCTAACTCTTTTTCTACCTAAACTAAAACCTACTCTGTGTACTTAAGAAACCTACTCTGTGTACTTTAATATCTTATCTATGTTTAGTGGAGTAATTATTAGGTATGTATGATGCAATTTGATCTCTTATAAGGTTGTGGGCCTTATGGCCATGAATTTTACAAGAAAAACTGGATAATGTTTGCATCACAAAGGCCAATTATTGCCCAACTTAGGGCTGGGTGGGGCATTACTGTGACAAATAATAGTATTTACTGGTGAAAATGGTTGGAAATAAGTTGAAGTCATGTCTTGGCAAGTACATTATGAAAAATCTATGTTTGGAAAAAAACTAAAGAATATTTATTTTAATATATAAATTATAACCCTACAAGATTTTCTTGATTGATAACCAGTTTTTAAAGAAAACCAAATGCTATTTCTAGCTACAACACCAGGCACGGGAAAATAATGCTGAATGGGCTTTGTTTAAGATTCGTGTGCTTATAATGTGGAGGCTAGAATTGAGAATCAGGCAAGCCACTGCTCATAATACCTATGAAGGCCATCTTTAAACAATTATAGCCCAAGTAATCCATTTCTAACAAACACCATTTTTTTCTTCAGTTTAAGGCATCAGGTGATACCAGTTATTCAGTTAATAGTAACATGTGTGTCGGAAGTATCACGATTGAGCAAACGGTAGATTCGACTCGATTTTCACAAATTTACGAAAAATGTTTTTTTATTAGGCGTGTAATTAGTTCCACAAGCATTCTATTCTTCACTCTTCAACATCGTAATTAACATTAATTTCAAGGATGTTAAACACAATTTCTTCTAAACTAAATGTGGATGATGCCTTTGTGTTTCTGGTTTCTAGGATGTGAAATACGGAGAACCAGTTCATTCATAAGCAAGACTTTTGCAATTTGCCTACCCTTGAGTCTTTTAGTTGAAAAACTTCAGAAAGTAATTCATAGACCAAGTTGAGTAGGCTAATCTTTTGATTTATTTGAATGTTTTAGAATGTTGAATCAAGAATAAGTATCACGAAACTAGAACTGATACATTCGGGAATATAACTATTGGCAATGATTTTGCTTAAGTAATCCAGAATATTTTGTTTCAATATCCGAAAAGTTTGAAGGTACCCATGTTAGCATTGTTTTCTTGAAGAGCCTCAAGTATATCTTTCATTGTAAATGTCTCTTCTAGCATTGCTTTGCTCTCTAAATGGTCGTAGTTAAGTTTAGAACCGCTATTCTAAGAAGTAGTAGTGGTCTAGTAGAAGATGTTCTTAACATCACTTGAATCTTCACAAAAAACTACAAGTAGCAGTATAAGGTGTTCTCAGCAATCCTCGTGTTCATTACTCTGTGATAGAATGCTGCGTTTTCACTATGTAAACGCCTTTGCAATCTAGACATTTGATAAATCATATGAGACTTCTCCGCATATAATTCATGCAGCTCAGAAGATATCATTTATCTGGCAGTGTTAACAGCTACTACCTCAGGTTTGGTCCTCACTCCTCAGAGCTTCTATTAAAGAGATCCTGACATATAAAGCGTATCATCTATATATCTTTTCGTGTTTTTTAAGTTTTTCTTCATCTTTCAGGGACAACGAGGTGGCGTTTGCATCTTACTCATGCAGCAGTACCTTAAAAACTGGTACTTGAGGTATGGAAGTTTAATTATAACTGGTACTTGAGGTATGGAAGTTTAATTATAATTTGACGCCTAGGCCCCCATTTAAACATCATGGTGCTTTCTATCCACGTATGCAAGAGACCAAGCTTAGTCCCCATGTAGCCAGTCAGAAGATAAGAAAGCTCTGTCGATTCTGCTTATCATATCCTTATGGACCAAACCAATTGAACTGACTTCTTAGCATTGGACCATCAAAAAAATTAAGATAATAGATGAAGATCAAAAGAGCATCGGTGCCCTGTCTTGCACGATTTTTTTATTTTTGTAGTATGCTAGCAAATTGTTGGAATCTCCTAATAGCAATACACAGATGTGAGGAACTATTTATTTCTACATAACCTTTTTTTAAGATGCAGTACATGTAGCCTTGCGCCTCTCTCTTGGGTAGCATAGTAAGAACCTATTCCTTTCTATATAATCTTACATAATGCGCTTTTTTGGATTTAAATAAATCTTGAGCAAGTACCCAGGATTCATTGAACCAAGGGTCGGTTACCTTAATCAGTCAATCCTGTCAAGATTCTTCATGGTGAGGAAGCCTCCGGATAGGCCTGAGTATTGAGAAATGATAATGACCACATACTACTTGTCAAAAAGACTAAAATTTTAGATAATTTACAAGTACACGAAGAGACATAAACTTCTTAAAAACATTACAATTGTCCAAGTTTTCTTTAAAAATTACATCTCTGAGGTACCTTCAACTTGAGGCATTAAGCTTCTAATGCACCAAGACAAAATATTTATGCTTTCAATGCGAAATTTTCGGATGCTTCGGACCTTGATGTTGCTATCAACAAAGATCCTCCAGGGTTCAATAACCTTCACCCCGCTTCATTTGTTGTATGTTTAGTTAATTCGTGATAAGTATTTCAAGATTATACTGCCTCCATGACATTGAGCTCACTTGTTCTACAGCGATAAGTTCTTTTATAATTTTGTTTCTAGCAGGAGATTCCAACTTCTGGATCAAAGAAAATATGTGTAATTAAGACTTTCGTATTCCTTATTTTGCTGGCAAATGACTTCCTCCAAGAGTCCGAGTCTTATACCCTGGCAGCTTTCTGATACTGCATACAGCATAGAAAGAGTGATTTCGTAGCCTGAAATTACATTGTGCATTGCTACAATCCATGCTGTACCTACTTGTTTATTTCATATACAATAACAATAATGGTTGGGTCCAAGCTAATCTCCGAGGGTTCAGTAGTTGTGCGTGAGGGGGACCGAGTAGGAGAATTAGCATAGCAAACTACTTCAAGGGATATACCTATTGTATCAGAATTCCGCAAGTCACCTGATGAGTAATTAGCGTGTAACATCTGGTAAGTAGACAAGGTTCTGAGGAGTATTCTTTGGTTGATCCAGCTAGTGACTGTTGGTATCTCGGTAAGAACAGATGATAGTATAGTATCACCATAAGTGGCACTTAAGATATTCTTTGTTTCATAATGATCAATAGATAAAAATGTGATGTTTGAATCACTCTTTCAGGCAGAACAGAAGATATGATTACTGTCCATTAGTCTATTATAATTTTATTCTATTCCCAAATCCCAATTCAATCGTTTCATACTTTGATCTGCATCCAATACATTTTAATATTGTCAATTTTATGCAGATATCATTAATCTGATGGGATGAATGTTATCACTAATTCACAACGGACCAAGTGACCAGAGCATAATTAGAGAAAACTAAATTTTACCACTGGAAGCCTGGAAAGCTGTCGAGGATTGCAAGACCAGTGACTTTATGCCAATGCTCTTTCTTTGCTAAAGTTTGGAGATGATAAGAAAAAAAATTAACAAGAAGGCAAAATGGGAGGGGTGGGTGTAAGGAAAATTTCAAATTAATTATGAAATGCTAAAAGTTTAATATGATTAATATTACACAAGAACATTATTAGCATATAACAATAATATTAAGAAATGGCCTTCTGCCGCATTCACCAGTACTTATTGATCAGCAGACTGATCGCTCTCCACATTGTAAGACGAGTAAAGTTTTTTTTTTTGCCAAGTGTAAGACGAGTAAAGTTTTGTTCTTTTTCCGCTCCGTGTTCTATTTGTCAATTGTCATCCCGGTAAATGTGGTCCAAATTGCCTTCCAACTTGCTAATAACATTCACATATTTTTTACTCTATAGAAACATCGCACCTTATACATGTTGTAATCTATCACATATCTACTTTTTTTTTTTTGATAATCCGGTGTCCGGATCAACTTTCGCGCACCTCGACTAATCAGGAAAAAGCACACTCATATCCATTGAACATGTCAATCCACCTACCATCGTGCTTCCTAATGAGATCGAACCTAAGACCTTTGGATGGTAACACAATTCTACTCTTCACATGCATTACCATGACCTTGATTTGGATGCATGTAATGTATCCCAACTAGTTAACATTTTACTTCTTACACGTTACATCCAGACTTATACTTAGGCTGTTTGGCTAAACTTATTTCATGGGTTTATGAACTTATTTTCGGGTAAAAATTTTATATTTTGATAATTTTTTTTTAATACAAGTATTTAATGTATGTTTGAAATTCAATAAGTTGCAAAAATAAGTTGGAAAATAAGTTGGAAAGTTAGGAATCTCTAACTTTGTCTTAAAATAAGTTGACTTATTCTGAAAAAAGTTACCCCAAACACCCCACTATCATATCCACACTTCTACTATCATAGAGTGGCATGTTATAACTTGGAACTAGAACTACGAGATAAGTTATCCGTGCTATCAATGGCGGAGTTACATAGAGTTTATTGTGACCAAAATTCTCCCATGGAATTAGAACCAATAAAATTACTAATTTATTTTTATTTTGATATATTATGAATCATTTATATAAAATAATACTAGCATATAATCCCGTGCGATGCACGGTTGCTTGTGAACTTTTTAATTACATTTTATTATTAAAATTTTAAGTTGTATATATATTTTTATTATTAAAATATTTTTTTAACTTTATATTCTCATGTATATAAATATTATTAAAATTATTTATTTTGAATTACTACTTTAAAATACATACGTATAGATATAAATATTACACAAAAAATATTTTTTTTAACTTTTTTAATAGAAAAAGTGAAATTTATCTAATCATATAGAACTTCTTTTCGATTTTTATACAAAATTTTCTAAATTTTAAGTGTTTTCCAGATTTTTTATAATTTTTTACTATATAGCTTATTACTTGTGTGATGCACGGATGTTTTTTTAATATTTTTGTTTATTATTCATATTTTCATATATATATATATATATATATATAAATTAGTAGGAAAATAAATTATAGAAGATAATAAAATATTATAATACATGTTTGACAGTATTTTTAACAACAGTGTTTTAATTAATAATATGTTGTTGACATGTCTTAAATTCGTGAGAGTAGTTTATAAAATAATATATATGTTTTTTAGGGATACGTTGTTGGTGGGATTCGAACTTGGAACCAATATTAAAAAAGGATATTTTTTAGGATTAGATTCGATGGTTCTCATTTATTTATCTTAAAATATAACACTTGTTATTGAGCGTATCAAAAAAATATATCTTAAAATATTATTAAAGTATTTATTTTAAAATATATGTATCTTAAAAATATATGTATATCTTAAAATATATGTATTGGGTTGTTATTGAGCATATCCAATCAAGAGAGCCCATGAATGAAAAATATATGTAGTTGTCAAGTCGTTGCCCGACCCTATGGGCTATGGCCATCAACCCAGTATTTTAAAACTCTTTCTCTAATTCTCTTTTAACTGAATTTTTCTTTATTAAAAAAAGGAATATTCTTTTAGCATTAGATCCGATGATTCTCATTTATTTATTTTAAAATCTAATGATTGTTATTGAGTGTACCAAAAAAAGTGTACCAAAAAAGTGTACCAAATCAATTAAATATATCCTATTTCGCTTATAATAGTATAGTATAGATAGAGATAGGGTTAAATATCTTGTTGGTCACTGAAGTCGGCCTAATGTATCAAGATGGTCACTGAACTGAAATTCGACTCAAACAGGTCACTGAAGTCAGCCTAATGTATCAAGTCAGCCTAAGTCTTTGTTTTTTTGACGGAAACAGACTGCAGATTGACATAAACGCTTATAACTGCAGATTCACTTAACATTTAAAAAATCCGAGACCGTATTTGTGTTACCCAGATTATTCTCTTCAAAATAGATACAATATTGATGTTTTATTTCAGTTTTTGAAGAAGAACAATTCTAGTTCTTGAATTTTCTTTTTCGATTCATATAAATCTAGAGCTCATAATGAAAATCTAAACAAGTTTTATGAGACCCATAGCATCTAGATTAACACACTTTAATTTCACAAAATTTGGTGAAGACTTTTCGGAAAAAAATTTGGGGACAGTAATTTCCGTCAAAAAAATGATCAACTTGATAATCCTGGCTGACTTCAGTGACCTGATTGATACCGTTTTGAGTTCAGTGACCAACTTGATACATTAGGCTGACTTCAGTGACTAACAAGATATTTAACCCGATAGAGATATAAGCATTAGCTAAAAAAGGTGGGTGGTGGAGGTGAAGACTGAAGGTTGAAGTGGTAGTCCAAGATTCATATAATGGAGTTGGATAAAATTTGGTCTAAGAACAATCATTCACTGTACAGATTTGATGCATTGAATTATCGCTAAATTATTTCTGAAGACATCAAATAATTTATTGTCTTCCCATGTGTCAGTCTTCCTGCTTAATACTGGTATCCGTAAATGATTGACAATGATTTGAGTAACCCATCTTCTAGTTTATGCTTAAAATCTTGGACTTGAATACATTTCACATTTCTCAAGACAGTGCATCTCCTCTACCAGGGATGGATTGGTGATGATTCGCTAAAATTATTTCCTTCAAATACGCAAGAATCTTATCGAAAAAATTATGAGACCATATTTGATTATTCGGCAAAGTTTATGAAAGTCTCACATACTGCATTAACATCTCTCCATTCTCTCATCTTTTATACTTGTAATAACAAAATTAGCAGTTATAAATTAGGTTAAGTATCAAAGTGGTCAATGAAGTGTAAACCACATATCAATTCGTTCACCGATCTTTAGGGGTATAATTTGAATCACTAAAATCATAATAAATATCAAATGGATATCTTGAAAATATATTCGAGAAGTAAAAATAATTTTTCATTGAGTTCTACACATTTTTCTTTAATGCTTACATAACCAAAAGAAAGGTTAATAATTCTATTATTTATGATAATATTTTTAGATTTTTAAAAATTCCTTTACTATTTATTTTTAATTTTATTTTCATTTTCCTTGTTATAATTAAAAATAAATAGTAAATAAACTTTTTAAATTCTAAATATATTATCAAAAATACTAGAACTCATAACCTTTCATTTGATTATAATAGCATTTAAGAAAAATGTCGATAAAAAATTAATTTTACTTCCCGAGTACATATATAGAGGTATTTATTTGATATTTATTATGACTTTAATGATTCAGATGATATTCCTGAAAGATTGATGAACGAATTAATATATGATTTTCACTTCAGTGACCACTTTAATATTTAATCATATTTAATCCGTTACAAATTACAATCTTAGAGATTAGCACTTTTAGAACGAGTATACTTGAAGCAAGAGATTCAGAGTCTAGTTATAAAACATGTTCACTGAAAGTAAAAAAAACAAGGATTAAAAGTTTGAGTCAAATCGAACGTATGTATATTACTTTGTCCGTCACACTCATTTCTTTATAACAACTAAGGTGTATATAAAATATAGTTTCATAACTTATTTTTAAATTTTTTTATTTTTACCAAAAATTTAAATATTAAATTTTTATTCAGAAGAAAAAAAATTAAAAAATATATTATTTAACTAAGCTGTGACAAATAGGGATGGGCATCGGAGCACTTCGGGGCAGGGGAGTGCTATCCCCGTCTCCATCCCCGAATTCAAACCCGATCCCCGTCCCTGGCCCGATCCCCATCGGGGATTATTTTTTATTCCCCGGCCCAAACGGGTAACGGGGATCCCCGCGGGGAATCGGGGAATTTTATTTTAAACAATTTTAAACACTAACTAGTGAGTTTGAAACAATTTTTTAAGAATTAAATTAAGATAAAAAAATATTACTTAAATAAACAATTATAAATAACATAGAAACGAAGTTATTTAACTACTAGAAAGACAAACATATAACATATCATTTTGTTTCCAATATAAAGCATTGAAAATTCGTATATATTAATATATGATTATTAATATATATATATATATATATATATATATATATATATATATATATATGTATATGTATGTATGTATGTATATATATATATATATATATAATAATGTGGTGGAATCGAGTCGGGGATTGAGAATCGGGGCGGGGGTCGGGGATCGGGCCGAGGAGACATAAAATCCCGGCCCACTCCCCGGTTTTTTTGAAAATTGTCACCGCTCCTCGGCCCGTACCCGGAAAAATCCCCGATTCCCCGTCCCGTTCGGTGCGGGGATCGGATCGGGCGAGCCGGGATGAATGCCCATCCCTAGTGACAAACCCTCTGTTCCAAACGTAAACAACTCGCTAGAAGAGAGGAAGTATAATATAACTGGACAAATTTCTCGTTTTGTTAATTAAACATTCTCACATTCCCACCTTTTCCATCAGTTTGGATTTTCAAAATCTCGTAAATAAGCGAAAGAAGTACCGCTCTACCAAATTGATAATCCTCACGGTTGATTAGAGGCTTCCGATCACTGTTCCGGGATGTTTCACCTGAGTTTGGGTGCCTGCAAAACAATGCTTTCCCGGGGGTGGTGGCCGTCAAGCACCTCCGGTGTAAGAATCAGTAATCGAAAATAATAATAATCAGGCTGGCAAGAATGTATCGAATGTGAAGAGTGTGTAGAGAGCTTTTTTATTGTAAGAGCTTTCGTATTCTAAAATCCCCCCCTGGTTTGTGTGTAGAATGGGGTATTTATAGGCTGGGTTTCCCAATCACTGTTTTCCACTAGTTGTGCCGTTAAAGCTACAGTGAGCCACTATTGGAACAGTGATTGGTGTCCCCTCCTGACATACCTTGATTCTGCCACTGAGCTACTTTAGTCAGAGCTTGTCTGTTGCAATTGGGTGTCCTTGTGTCTCCTTGAATATTATATTGTTTCACTGTCTTATGGAGCAAGATACCTTTGTGCAAGTGGATAAGGCAAGATATTTTTGTGCAAGTGGATGTGCAAGTGGATAAGGCAAGATATTTTTGTGCAAGTGGTTTAGTATAAGAGAGATAATATCTTAATTATAGCTTGAAGTGCAATTTATGAATATTCTTTATTTTGTGACCAGTATTCGTTGAAATAATATTTAACTCGATACTTTTGAAATTAGATATATTTTGCTAAGTACTCCAGAATTGTGTTTTTAGAAGGTAAGTACTTTGCTGTTAGCGGGCACCTACTCGCGGGCGCGTGTTCGGCGAGCGGGCCTGCCTTACAGCGGGTACCTATCATTGCCCCTAGGGCTGTTCACGAACAGACTCGAAATGAGCCGAGCTTTGACCTTAATGAACCGAGCCGAGATTTGATCTTAACGAACCGAGCTGATTTCTTAACGAACCGAGCCGAGCTTTGACCGAACCGAGCCAAACTCGAGTTGTTCACGAACAGACTCGAGCCAAACCGAGCTCGATCCGATCTCGAGCTGTTCGCGAACAATTAATTTGGTTGGAGATTTTAATAAACATTTAAATTACAAGTGTACAATTTCATCATTTTAATATTTGAGATATCCATCCACAAAAACTATATATTTTTCGTGTTTCCTTAATTTCTAATTTAGGCGAATTAGTCCAAAGATTTCGAGGTGAGATTTTATTTTAACTAATTAACAATTATTTAAAACAAAATTAAAACAGTTATTTAAAGTAAAATTAAAATAATTTAACCGGACATAAAGAACTACTGCGATTTATGAAGCAACAGATTTATCAAGAGAAACAAAAATAATTGGCAGTGATTAACTAATTAACATGGGAATGAATACCATAATAATAATTAAAATGATTTGTTAATCAACTTATAAAACAAGGTCGTGTGTAAGTGAACACTTAACATGGGGGAGGAAATAAAATGGAACTGGGCTTGCAAATGAAATGGGTTAGAATTGGTTTGGGTCGTGAATTACAATAACTAAACATAATGAAAATGGGCCAAAACTCAACATAAGATATAAAACAATGAGATGCTCGGTTTATGGAAATTAAATCTATTTTTTAAAAAATATTTCTCGACCATCCAACCATACGGATGTCAAAATATATCTAATTTAGAGATATTCCCAAATTTTCAAAAAATAAAAAATTAATTTGATTGGAGATCTTAGTAGATCACTACTAATTTAACTAGTACTAGTAACTAGTGCTTTGTCACGAATTGTTGTTTCTATTTTTTAAAAAATATTTTTCGACGATCCAACCATACGGATGTCAAGATATATCTAATTTATTGATATTCCCAAATTTTCAAAAAATAAAAAATTAATTTGGTTGGAGATCTTAGTAGATCACTCCTAATTTAACTAGTACTAGTAACTAGTGCTTTATCACAAATTGTTGTTTCTATTTTTTAAAAAATATTTCTCGATGATCCAACCGTATGGATGTCAAGATATATCTAATTTAGTGATATTCCCAAATTTTCAAAAAATAAAAAATTAATTTGGTTGGAGATCTTAGTAGATCACTACTAATTTAACTAGTACTAGTAACTAGTGCTTTGTCACGAATGGTTGTTTCTATTTTTTAAAAAATATTTTTCGACGATCCAACCATACGGATGTCAAGATATATCTAATTTATTGATATTCCCAAATTTTCAAAAAATAAAAAATTAATTTGGTTGGAGATCTTAGTAGATCACTCCTAATTTAACTAGTAATAGTAACTAGTGCTTTGTCACGAATTGTTGTTTCTATTTTTTAAAAAATATTTTTCGACGATCCAACCGTACGGATGTCAAGATATATCTAATTTAGTGATATTCCCAAATTTTCAAAAAACAAAAAATTAATTTGGTTGGAAATAAAAAAATAAAAAGTAAAAATTTTGATTTTTTTCGAGCTTTAACGAGCCGAGCTCGAGCCGAGCCGAACCGAGCCCTTAACGAGCCGAACACCCTAAAGCTCGGCTCGAGCTCGTTAAGCTTAACGAACAAAAAATCTTGTTCGAGCTCGACTCGAGCTCTTAATGAGCTCGAGCCGAACCGAGCCCTTAACGAGCCGAGCCGAGCTTGTTCGCGAACAGCTCGGTTCGTGAACAGCTCTAATTGCCCCCACTCCCTCTATGCGCTTTAGCGGGTAGGGGGAGTAGAGGAAAAATTTGCTACTCAGGAAATACGTTGAGAAAGGCTGTGGTATGTGCCCCCAAGTGTTGGCAGACAACACTTAGCAGTTTAGGAAAAATTTGTAAAATTGTGCCCCCCAAGTGTTGGCGGACAACACTTAGGAGTTAGAAAAAAATTGTAAAATTGTGCCCCCCAAGGCGGACAGCAGTTTTAAGAATTTTGCAGTTTGTGGCGGTAAGTGGTGCTTGACAGGTTTGAAGTTGAAACGTTTTTGTTTGATATGCGTTATTTTTGGTGGAATAAATGCTAATTCTGCTAATAAATGTGAATTGAAATAAATGAAAGAATAATATTTAATGCCAATAATGTGTAAAATAATAAGTGCTGGTGCGTATTAATGAGTGAAGTGACCTTTGGGATGTGAGAGAAAAAGAGAAAGTGGGAAGTTATTACCAAATGGGTAGTTCGAGGCAGTTGTTGGTTGTGTAGGTGACGTGGCCCACTTGCATTTGTCCATGTGTTGCTGTTGGTTTTTTACCCTTGTTACACGCGCCTCACGCTATTAAAAGGTGGAGTTGTGCAATATTTCTGATACTTTTTTACTATTTTCCACCACTTTTCTCTTTGTTTTCTTTTGTCTTCTTCGAGTTTTTACTGTGTTCGTGCGGTTGCTCTTGCAAAGTTCTGCCATTGAAGCCTTTTCCTTCCTCCTGATTCGAGGTATGCTTTTATCTTTTCTGTCATTCTTTCTTTAGTGATACCTGTTTCCGATTGGGTTTTGTTCGATTGGTTTTTTCATTCTTCTTTTTGCAGCATATGTTTGTGAATGTGTTTTGAGTTCATATTATTGGTTTGCATGTAATTTTCTTTTGTTCCGGATCTGACTATGTCAAGGGGTGATAATCTGTAGTCTGTTTAGTTTAGTGGGTTTTGTTGTTTGTGTTATGGAGGTTTGGCTCTTCGTAAAACTGTGATTTATGGTATGTGTTCGTGGATGTAGTATGTATATATGTCTGTATATAATGGGTAAAAAGGGGTTGTTTTGGTTTATGATTCTAGGGTTTTCTTGTTTGTGGGGGGAAAGGAATATGAATCGTTTTTTGTGTATTTGTGTTTAAAAAGAAAAAGCAAAATAACTTGGGAAAAACCATATGTACCTTGCTTGTCTGGTAGCGGTTTATGTGTTGTAATATATGATTTCCCGTAAGTTGTCAGATGGGTGACGAATTGACTGATTTCGCTACCGGTGAGAAAAAGGCTTTGGTGACCGCCTATGGTCGGTGGGCGGACCTGAATCAGTTGACTTTTCCAGCGGTGTTAGCAAGGAATCGTTACCAATATTTTGAAAGTAGTGAGAGCTTGTTTCGGGCGACCAAAGTAGCACCGACACCGTATTCAAAGGCGGTAATGGATAAGACCTTCGCTGGTTTTGGCCATCTTAAGCATGATAGTACTTTCAAGGCCGATGAGTGGTCGGAGTATGTTAGCCGGATGTTCCGAATTGAAGATGGGTATTTTTGGAGGCGTGCAGAGCCCGGAGAGAGGTTGTATCACCGGTTTGTCGACGGATCTGTGTGCATACCGGTTAGTCATTTGAAGAGTGGGTTCCGTGTTCCCCCTCATAAATTTGTCATGGTTCTATTTCGTCTTCATTTTCGCTGTCCAATAGCTCAGTTTACGCCGAATTCGATCAGGGCTATCAATTGGTTTATAGCTAGTTGTGCGGCACGAAGTAAGCAACCTACTTTTAAAGCCTTCTTCTGTCTGTTTGATATTAAAGCCAGCCGTGCGAAGCCTTTTTACTAGTTACAGTTCGGCTAGGTGAGGCTATGAAAGGGCATCGTCCATTCAATTTTCCGAAGGGAATGACGGGCTGGCATGAGTAATTTTTGGTGATTGGTGGCGGTGAGTTTCCGTGGCAAAGGAACTTTGTGAAGAAGGTTGAGTGTGATTATAAGGTTGATCGCAACCGCCTAAGTGCAAACGAGATAGACGTCCTTGTAAAGCTTGTTAAATCACTTGGTGGGGTGTGGACGGAGAAGAACCTTATTGATCCTGCCGATTTGAGGAGGCATTGCTATAAGTGTGTATCATGTTTTAATCGAGTTTGTCTTTTTTGTTTTTTGTACTATTTTGACCTGTGTTTTCTTTTGCAGTGTTGGATCCTCGGAAACAGGAGTTGGCCATGCGCCCGGAGTTGGGTATGAATGAGGCCAGGGTATATGCGGAGTTTATGTTACTACTTCCTCCTAGGCCTAAGCGGACCCGTCCAGGGGCACTTCCTCCTAGGCCTAGGCGGAACCGTCCTGGGATGTTTGCTGTTGAGAACGTATTGGATGCGTTCAATCTTTCTGGTGAGAGCGGTGTTCCTGAGTCCTCTGCGGCGGGTGATATCCCTGAGGTTGTGTTTGAAGAGGTTATGTCTAATGAGGAGTTTGCGTAGGATGTGTCTGAAGAGGTTGAGGAGATTTCGTCTGAAGAAGAAATGTCCAGTGATGATATGGTTTCTGAGTCAGAATCTTTCTCTGAGGAGTTGTTAGGTGGTGATTTTGGGCAGGGTGAGGAGTATGCTGCTTACGAGCAAGATGTGTCAGGTAGTCACCCAGAGGAAGTGTTTAGACAGGAGGATGTGCCCGCTGAGAGGGATGTAGCCGAAGAGGGTCATGTTGCTGTTGATTCTGAAACGAAGAGTGTTGGTGCTGTGGCGAGGAGGAAATATGCCGCCACTTTGGTCACGGATGAAGATGATGCTTCTGATATTCGTTCTCGGGATGTCAGGGCTGCTATTCAAAGGGAGGAGCGGGGGTCGCCCGCTATTGTTGATGCAGGGGTCGTTACTGGGAGTAGACCCGCTGTAGATGTTGATTTAATGGAGGAAGTTCCTCTCGATAAAACCCCTGCGATAGAAGCGAAGGTAGTGAAAGATACTACTGTTGAGGATGTGGAGGAGGTTCCCGTTGATAAAACTGTTGAGAGGGCTGGGGCCGATCTTGAGTTTGCAGCGGTCGAGATCCCATCTCGGGGTAGCAAACGTGCTTTTGAGGGTGAGGCAGGGTCTTCGAAGCGTAGGCGGATCGAGCCTATCAAGACAAGTGATTTTGTTCCTGCAAGACGGGTGGTGGATGACCCCGTTGGTACTACTTCTGATGAAGGTGGTGAAGATGATAGTAGGGGGAGTGAGTCTTCTGAGGAAATTGTTTATTATACGAGCGGTGGAGATGAGGTGAATGACGTAGAGGTTGGGGTTCGACCTGGGTATGGTTTTTTGTTCAAGTCAGGTCCTAACACCTTCACAGTCGATTCCATGACTGATGATGATTTGTCGAAGATGAATGGATTGAGCTGGGAACGGATGTGCCGCCTTTCCCAGAAGTATGCTGCGCGGGTATGTATCTTTTTGGTAGCTTTGTTGTTGTTTATTTTTGGTTGTGCCCGTTGTTGATTTATTTGTTTTGTGTTTTTGCAGAATCAATGTATGTATACAGGTTTGATGGCTCGGGGAAATATGTACCGTAGCAGCAACATAGCATTGAAAGAAAGAGTGAAAGTGCTGCAGGCGGAACTGGCCGCTGAGAGGCTTATGAAAGAAAATGCTGCTAAGGCTTTGCATGAGATTGAGACCGAGAAAACTGATCTTAGAGCAAGCTATGTGTATAGTGCGGACTTGCGAAGGTTCCTGGCGGAGGACAAGATAGAACTTGAGGCGGAAAAGGCTGCTTTATCCGGAGAAATAAAAAACTTGCAGACTATGCTAAGGTTTGAGAAAGAACGTGCTGATGAAGCTGAAGCCCATCTTGATTCTCGCCCAACCGAAGCGGATGCCATAAGGAAGTTTAAAGGCAGTCCGGAGTTTGCTGAGATTGTGCGGGAAGAGGTGGCGAAGGTCCGCTTAGAGATAGAGGGTGGTACAGAGATTGCTCAACTGAAAACCCGAGTGGACAGCCTCAAGTCGAAGGTAAAGAGGGCCAAACGCAAAGGCAGAGCCTTGAAGGCCCGTCTTGGGATGTCTGAAAGGAAGAGTGTTGGTTGCCAGAATGACTCTACTGGTCATGATGTTGGCGTGCAGACCGCTGAGAGTGATATTTTTGCCGTTGAGAACACACCGGTTGCAGAAGATGTTACTCCGCTTGCAGTGATAGCGGCCGTCTATGGTGAAGATGATGTTGATGAAGAGGATGTTTCTATAGATGCCGCTGTGGCTGATATTCATATCCATCCCCTTAGTGCCATTGCTGCGGAGTATAACAGTGAGGATGAATCTGAAGGCCCGTTGAGGGGTATGAAGGGCCCGTTGAGCGGTTCCCGGTGGGCATAGTTTCTTTTTGTACTTGTCTGCCATAACTCTCTTTTGACTTGTTTTTGAAAGCACTCAGCGGGTATGTCCGTTGTATGATTTTTAAAATATCTTGATGTAATTTTGATTTTGGAAAAATTAAACTCGTGAATATTTGTTGGGTGTCGAATATATTTTGGTTTAAAGTATAATTGAGTATGTGTGTTGTATTTTCTTTGTCAAAATTGGTAGTAAATAGGCTTGGGAAAGTGTTACCTGGGAAGTGTGTGTTTTGACTGTAGAAGTTTGTGTTGAGCATTTAATGCTGCATGGGAGTCAAAATATTTTGACTGTGTCTTTACTTCTGTTTGCATGGGAACTGTAACTTTTGAATGGTTGTGGATTTAACCTTCTTTTACCCCCTATAAATAGGAGAGTTTAGCTCTTGATTTGGATTAACCTCCTTTGCTTTCACAAAAACTCTTTTCTTTCATCTCGACCAAAAATGGCCAACCGTGAGATGGACGAGAATTTCACCCCCTTCTCCTGGGTCGTGAGCTCCAGATTTCCAAGGAGACGGAGGCTGGATGGAAAGCCTGGGCCCTTGTTTATGAGGAAGAGGGCGATTTGTATATGGCTGAGGAGTGCCGCAAGCATGCTCGGAAAATTGCCCATACTCGTGCTGCGGAGGAGGCCAAGGAGTCGGTGGAGGATGGTGGGTGGAATTTCCATTTCTGTGCCCCTCCGCAGGGTGAAAGTTCTGAGAAGAAGGATGCGGATGCTGATAAGAAAGCTCCCCAAGCATGAAGGGTTTTAGATGTAGGATTTTAATCCTTGTAATAACATGCTTGTAATCCTTTATTTATCAATAAAAAAGTATTTTTTTTCTTCGCAAGTAGTTGTACCTTCCTTTATTTCTTTGTTGCATCGCATATTTAGCCCATGTGTGGATTTTTTGCTGTAGACTGCCTGTAGTAATCATTCTTTGTATATTTGGCTTGAAATTGTCGGCTTTTTGTTGTAGCAAGTGCCTTTGGCATTGCACTCTGTACTGTAGTTTGTTGTTTAACTCATTTGCGTGCCCGTCTAGGGGACTTAGCTTTTTCTTGATGAAACTGTAGCTTGGTATCCGTAGATGATTGTGTTGATAAATTTGCTATTGTAGTCGGTTGCTTGCCCGCTTAGGGACCTTGAGAATTTTGCCATTGTAGTTGGTTGTTTGCCCGCTTAGGGACTTTGATAATTTTGCTATTGTAGTTGGTTGTTGGCCCGCTTAGGGACCTTGAGAATTTTGCCATTGTAGTTGGTTGTTTGCCCGCTTAGGGACTTTGATAATTTTGCTATTGTAGTTGGTTGCTGGCCCGCTTAGGGACTTTGATAATTTTGCTATTGTTGAGAAACTTGCTGGATGTAAATGTAGATAACTTTTCCGCAAAAGTATTCCATTAAAAACGTAATTCCCTTCATTACAAAAAAGAGAAAGGGAAGTGACTGCTTAGCCATCTATTGGTAAAATTTTCGTAGTTTGTCGTCGTGCCAAGTATTGTTAACTTCCGTACCGTCTAGGCGTGCCAGTTTGTAGGATCCCGGTCTTAGCACTTTGATGATTTTGTAGGGACCTTCCCATTTTGGCATAAGTTTTCCAGTGTGTCTGGGGTCAGATGCTTCGGTTGCCTGATTAACCAAATCGCCTTCTATATAAGCTTTAACTCTGGCTCTTTTGCCAAAAAACTCTTTTGTCTTTTCTTTGTAGGCGGCCATTTTTTCAACAGCGGCCTCCCTTGTTTCGTCCAATAGGTTTAGATTTGTTTTAAGTCCTTGAGCATTTGTTTCTTCTTCAAAATTGATGGCGCGGTAGGATGGGGATCCAATCTCAACCGGGGCGAGGGCTTCTGTACCGAAAGCCAACTTGAAGGAGGATTCCCCAGTACTTGTTCTGGCGGATGTCCTGTAAGCCCAAAGAACATTAGGTAACTCATGCAGCCACTTTTTCTTTGATGTGGTTAGTCTTTTTTCTAGGCCTCTGATAATGATGCGATTAGTTACTTCGACCTGACCGTTGCTTTGGGGATGACAAACAGATGCCTTCTTGTGTTTGATTCCGTGGTCGGATAAGAACTTGGTGAATTTTGAGCCCACAAACTGTGTACCGTTGTCAGATATAAGTACCACTGGGATTCCAAACCTTGTGATGACGTGCTCTTCAACAAAACGGATGACATCATCCTGTGTAATGTTTTTTAGCGCCTTTGCTTCTTCCCATTTAGTCATATAATCAATGGCGACCATGACGTATTGTAGATCTCCTTTGGCTTTAGGGAAGGGTCCCATGATGTCAATGCCCCAAACCGCAAACGGTATGGGTGATAAAATGGCTGTAGGAAGGGCCGGTGCTTTTTTGGACATGTTGCTAAATACTTGGCATTGGTGGCACTTTTTGGTGAAGTTTTTGCATTCCTTGTGCATTTTGGGCCAGTAATAGCCTTGCCTGAGTATCCTATGTGCCAATGCCTTACCATCCATGTGGTCGCCACAGATGCCTTCGTGAACTTCCCGCATACAATATAAGGCTTCCTCCTCATCGACACATTTGAGTATGGGAGAGCCGAAATTTCTTTTGTATAGGGTGCCCTCTTGCATAAAGTACTTTCTTGCTTGTGACTTGAGGATCTTTGCTTTCATACCGTCGTCTGGCAGTGTACCGTTGTCCAAGTAACAGGTGTAAGGGGTCATCCAGTTATCTTTTGGTGGGCTTATCTCCATGATATCTAGTTTGTTGACACTTGGGGCAGTTATCTCTTCAAAGTATACCGTGTCTGCCTCTACTCTTTGCCCATGGGTTAATTTAGACAACATGTCTTCCACCGTATTGTCTGCCCGATCTATCTACTCCAGGGAGTATTCCACAAATTGAGGGAGCATTGTTTGCACCAATTCTTGATATTTGCTGAGATTGTTGTCTTTTGTTGAATAATCCCTTGTTGTTTGTCGAACTACCAGTTGTGAATCACTGTAGATGGTAATCTTTTTGACTTGTAAGATTTTTTCCAATGTCAAACCGGCCAAGAGTGCCTCATACTCTGCCTGATTGTTTGTAGCTTTGAAATTGAGTTGTATGGCTTGCTTGACTTGGAAACCGTCAGGACTAGTAAGAATGAGGCCTGCCCCGTAGCGGGTGTTCGTGGAGGAACCATCAACATACAGTTGCCAATTGTTGTCCGTCATTGCAATGGCCATTTCGAGAGTTTCTTTCTCTGTTGTTGAGAATGAACATTCGACCATAAAATCCGCTAGTGCTTGTGCTTTGATTGCGGTTCTTGGTATGTACCTTAAGTCGAATTGGCCGAGTTCTATGGCCCAATTGATCAATCTGCCTGATAGGTCTAGTTTGTGAAGTATTTTTCTCAGCGGTTGGTCCGTAATGACCCTGATTTGTCTTCCTTGAAAGTAATGTCTAAATTTTCTGCTTGCCATGACCAAAGCAAGAGCAAACTTTTGTACATTTGGGTAGCGGGTTTCCGCATCTTTGAGTACTTGACTAACATAATAGACCGGTTTTTGCTCGCTATCTTCTTCTTTGATGAGCACGGCCCCCACGGCTTTATCTGTGGCGGACAAGTATAGTGATAGTGGTTCTGAAGGAACTGCAACTGCTAGTAACGGGGCGGAAGAAAGATAAGTTTTGAGGTCTTCGAAGGCTTTCTGGCACTCTGCTGTCCAAGATATTGCCTTAATTTTTGTTGCTCCCTTCAATGTATCAAAAAATGGTAGGCATCTGTCTGCTAGCTTTGCTATGAATCTTCTTAGGGCGGCTAGTTTCCCTATCAGTTTTTGAATTTCCTTCAAGGTTTTGGGCGGTTGCATGTCAATTATAGCCTTTATTTTTTCGGGGTTGGCCTCGATGCCTCTGTGAGATACCAAGAAACCAAGGAATTTGCCTGCGTCTAATGCGAACGCGCACTTGTCCGGGTTGAGTTTCATGCTGTGTCTTCTGAGGGTCAAGAAGCATTCTTCTAGGTCTTGGAGGTGAGAAGCCATTAATAGAGATTTTACTATGAGATCATCCACATATACCTCCATATTGCGGCCCAATTGTTTGGCGAAGATTTTATTCATGGTTTTTTGGAAGGTGGCGCCGGCATTGATCAGTCCAAACGGCATGACTTTGTAACAATATACCCCCTATGTGTAATGAAGGCTGTTTTCTCCATGTCTTCTGGAGTCATTTTAATTTGGTTGTAGCCTGAGTAGGCATCCATGAAGATTAACATCAAGTGTCCGGCTGTTGCATCGATGAGTTGGTCTATTGAATGGAGTGGATATGGATCCTTGGGGCATGCCGCATTTAAATCTGTGTAGTCGACGCATATCCTCCACTTTCCGTTAGCTTTTTTCACCAGTACCACATTTGCAACCCATTTAGGGTAGGTAACTTCACAAATTAAATCTGCGTCCAAGAGTTTGTCAATCTCACTATCGATTTCCCGTTGTCGTTCTGGTGCAAAATTCCTTCTTTTCTGTATTTTTGGTGCTTTTTCTCGGTCCACATTTAATTTGTGGATTGCCACGGATTCATCCAGGCCTGGCATATCCTTCGGGCTCCATGCGAAAACGTCAGTGTATTTCCTCAAAAGGTCTGTGAGGCCAGCCTTAAAGATTGAATTTAGGCCCGCTCCCACGCTTACACTTTTCTGTTTGTACTGCCGGGATTATTGGCGGTTTCTCTTCCTGCTTAAGACATTTCATTAGATTTGCATCTATCCGTGGTGGGTCTTCTGTCATTGGATCGTGTCCGTCAATGAACTGTACTTCCTTTTTCCTTTTGTTTTTTGCCCGCTGATTCTCGGCGTGCCTTTGTCTTTTTGTTTGTTTTCTTCTATTTGCCTTTTCTCTGCGGATATTGCTAGGCTCAGTCTTCCCCAAGGTGAGTGCAATGCCATAGCATCTTTTAGATGTTTCTGAGTCCCCTTTGATTTCTCCGATACCGTTTGAAGTGGGGAATTTGATTTTGAGATGAGGGGTGGAAGTAACCGCTTTTAGCATGTTCAGTGTGGGCCTCCCTAAGATCATGTTGTAAGAAGAGGCAGTGTTGATGACATAAAACTTGATAATTCTGCACACTTATCTGGGAGATTCACCAAAGTACACAGGTAGTCTCGCTATGCCCGCTATTGGGACGGCGTTGTGGCCGAAACCGTAAAGAGGTGTCTCATCGGGGCATGATTCCAATTTCTCATTGTTTAGCTTTAGCCTGTCCCAAGTGTGTTTAAAACATATATCGACTGAGGACCCGTTGTCAACAAGAATCCTTTTGACTTCGTTGTTAGCTATGCCCAAGGACACAACTAATGCTTCGGTATGGTTTGAGTTAATGCCTTCATAATCAGCGTCTGTGAATGTAATGATGTTTGGCGGACATTCGTATATCTCATAGATGTCGTGCTCTTCTCTTGGTGGTGAGGATTTCCCTCCAAAGACGGTGTGAACAATGTTTTTATTCTGCCCTTGTGAGGTGGACGCTCCTAGCGCCTGTCTTGGTAAGTACTGAGATAGGTTGCCAGCCTTGACTTGTTTTTCTAAGAAATATTTGAGGGACAAACAGCTGTCTGTGTAGTGTCCATGCGTTTCGTGGTAATCGCAGTGTTTGTCTCTTGGTCTGTCATCGGGCGAGGAGAACATCGGGGGCGGTGGCACGTAGAAAGGCTTTCCCCGAATTTCTCTCAGAATGGTCGCCCTTGGCAATGTAAACTTGGTCCATTCTGGCTCAGGGCGTCTATCCGGTCTTGGCGGGTTTGCTGGTCCCAAACGGTCTCTAACCGGGGTCGTGGATTGTGATTTCTAGACGGGAGGCGACGGCCCATGAGTGGTTTGTACTTGATGTTGGGTTGGCGTTTGCCTTTGATAGGATGTAAATCTTTCTCTTTGGAAGTATGGTGGGGGATTCGGTGGAGCTCTGGATTGTTTGAGCACGTTCAGGGATTCGATTTCGTTGATGGCTTGGGATGCCAAGGCATATGCTTTTGCCAGTATGGTGGGTTTTGTTTCCATGAGACGGCACACGCATTTTTCACATTCATAGGGGTTGAGGCCTCTTCTCAAATGGACCAGAGCTTTTGTTTCATTAACACAGACAACTTTGTTGACGGTTTCCTTGAAGCGGTCAATGTTGTCTTGCAAGGTTTCTCCGTTGCACTGTGCGATGGTCTAGAAACACGGTATGAACCTCGTGCTGTTGGTTTGCCTTGAACTTATTCAGGAATAATTTTTTGAATTCCAGCCAAGTATTTATGGATCTGGCGGATATCCTACAGAACCATCTTTGAGCGTTCCCGCGGAGGGTTGCGGCGAAGAAGCGGCACCTTGTTAGATCATTGTACTCGTAATGCAGAGCCAACTGATCGAAGTAGCTGAGATGCTCTTCCGGATCTCCTAACCCGTCAAAAGGATTAAAGCTTTGATGTTTGATGTCCTTTTGTCGGGGTTCAGCCTCTAGTCTCGAGGTGAATGGTGACCCGCTCAACTCTTGCTCGCTATTCCCCTCGATCTTTTTCTTAAGGTCCATGATAGTTTGTAACATCTCTGCATTGGTTGGTTGTGTATTTCCGGTTTCCCTTGAGCGGACAGGAGATCGTTCTCTTTTTCTTTGTTCTCCATATTCCGCCAAGACTTTTTCATAGGCGGCTTTCTTGTCAACGATGACCTTTCTCAGGTCTCTCTGTTTTCTGTTTTGTTCCCACACTTCAGGCGGGTGGTGGCTTTTGTTGTGCCTTTCATGATTCGTGTTTTGAGATGACCCCAGGCGGGAGAAAGCAGAATTCGCCCTTCGGGGTTGGCTGTGTACTTCATCATGATCGTTGTGAGGGTTAACTCGAGAGCTTCCCTGCTTATGCGGCGGTTCTTGTCTACTCTGGGGGAAAGCTGAGGCTATCTGCATGATTAAGTCGATCTGTTGTTGAGTACAACCGGTGAGGTTAAGGTTAAGAATTTGCTCTTAGTCGTTTCCCCGAGGGGGGTTTGTTTGTAGGCGATTTTCTGGGTTTATTGGCGGGCTTGTTGGGGGGAATCCGGTTGTGTTCCCTTCCCTTTCTAATAACAGTTGCTCGTCAGGGTTAGGTGTCATGGAGGCCATTTAGTGTTTTATGGATGTTTTAAAGGTGTTTTAGTTTATATTGTGTTTAGCTTTGTGATGATTGATGTTTTGGTAGAGCATGTGGAGGATTTTTCTTCAAGAAAAACAACCCCCTCCTTCTAGCGCCAAATGATAATCCTCACGGCTGATTAGAGGCTTCCGATCACTGTTCCGGATGTTTCACCTGAGTTTGGGTGCCTGCAAAACAATGATTGCCCGGGGGTGGTGGCCGTCAAGCACCTCCGGTGTAAGAATCAGTAATCGGAAATAATAATAATCAGGCAAGAATGTATCGAATGTGAAGAGTGTGTAGAGAGCTTTTTTTATTGTAAGAGCTTTCGTATTCTAAAATCCCCCCTGGTTTGTGTGTAGAATGGGGTATTTATAGGTTAGGTTTCCCAATCACTGTTGCCCACTAGTTGTGCCGTTAAAGCTACAGTGAGCCACTATTGGAACAGTGATTGGTGTTCCCTCCTGACATACCTTGATTCTGCCACTGAGCTACTTTAGTCAGAGCTTGTCTGTTGCAATTGGGTGTCCTTGTGTCTTCTTGAATATTATATTGTTTCCCTGTCTTATGGAACAAGATACCTTTGTGCAAGTGGATGTGCAAGTAGATATGGCAAGATATTTTTGTGCAAGTGGATAAGGCAAGATATTTTTGTGCAAGTGGTTTAGTATAAAAGAGATAATATCTTAATGATAGCTTGAAGTGCAATTTATTAATATTCTTTATTTTGTGACCAGTATTCGTTGAAATAATATTTAACTCGATACTTTTGAAATTAGATATATTTTGCTAAGTACTTCAGAATTGTGTTTTTAGAAGGTAAGTACTTTGCTGTTAGCAGGCACCGTGTCCGACGAGCGGGCCGACGTTACAGCGGGTACCTATCACATACAATTCCGCAAATATCTCGGCTGAGAAAGATTCAATATGATAACATAACACAAGGTTTAAAAATTTCTGGCGCATCCCGTGGGCTCAGAAGAGACTTGGACAAACTCACAACTCACAAGTTCTATTCGTTTCTTGCTAATAATAAATTAATAATTCATTAAATCTTTGTCGTTTAATTGTGAAAAAAAGTTGAAATCCTGTCTAGATGCGCTGGCCTGTAAACATCATCGACCAACCAGCTCCAAACCAAGGGCGTGTTCTGAGGCCAGTAGTTTCCGTATGCTGAATCAACTGGAGCGTGTCCTGTTTCTCTTTTTCCTTTTGTATTGTAAAATGTGCTAGCCAAGCCAACACACAAGTGACTATTGTGCCTATCTAATCTTAACTTTTACATTACTCCAAGTCATATACGTCGTTTCCTGCCCCATAAAACCAAGCAAATCGGACTCAACCTTCAAATCAGTCAACATCTCATTCTTGAGGCTTGTGTTAGGCTCATAGTTTATTTATCCTTGTCTTGATATACACCTATTAATTAAAACTCAGTAAAATCATTTTTCTTTTCTTATTTATGATAGAAGTTCTAAAATTTAAATTTCTTAATATTAAATTTTTTAGAAATTAAAGACGTGTTGTTTGGATCATCTGATTCTGTGTTGTTTCAGCCATTTGACTTTAAGTTTTGGTCAAATATTAAGAAGTGCAGACCTTAATAATAATTCAATTTGTTAAAAATGGTAGTTAAAATGTAAAAAATTAGGCAAAGATCAAGGACATTTTGGTCCCTTTAACATGAGTATGCACCTGCGAAATTAGGATTTGTAGATACAACTCCTTAAATTTATTATAGGCCGGTTAGTTATATAATAGGTGGATGACGAAAATGGTGAAAAATAAATTTTTGGAATTAAATGATATGATTTGGCATGATGGTTAATGTTATACATTAGCTAAAACATTCTAGGTTAACCTATAACACATAACTCACACTTGTCGGTTTGATTTTGAAAAAAAAAAAATAACAAATAAACATACAAATGAATCTTCACATTATTTTTAGTATATTTTCAAACAAACATATTTTCAACACTAACTATTATTTAAAGTTAAAATTGAATTTTCACATTATTTTTAGTATATTTTGGGGGATAATGATATTACTAAAATCAAATAAATAAATCATCTCGTGTATTGCACAGTTATAAAACTAGTATATATATATATATATATATATATATATATATATATATATATATATATATATATATATATAAAGGAGGATACGCAATAAGTTAGGTGGTGTCAATCTATTTTCTTAATTTATTTAGAGTTTTAGAATTTTAAAAACTAATAAATAATCTTTTATCGTATTAGAAGTAGGATAGCTCAATAGGTGATAAAGGAGTTTAAGTTAATGGAGGAGAAAAGTTCTAGTTCTTAAAGAAGACATATTAATTAAATTACTCAAAGTATAAAAGATTTGCAAAGTTATAATATAAACTCGAACTCTAATTTAATGGGAACGAATATAATTAGAAAAGGAATCCAAATTTATCACTCTATGTATATAGTCAATTCACAATTTTTATTTGCAGTTTTATACGTTTGAGTAAGTTTTTTATTTTAAATTTAGTTGTGTTTTACACTATTTGTTTTATGTGTAATAGAAATTTATTTTTCTTAACATATATTTTATATGAATTTTTTTGTGCAGAAAACCCATCGAATTTATGTCTTTGTAAGATATATCCTCTTTGGTAATGTTTTTGTAAGATTCTTTTGGGTGACAAGATTGACAGAGCTTAGTATATACTAACAATAATTTAATATTATAATTTATTCATCTGCATTATATGCATATTGTGATTATATTAGTGTTTGTTATACATGATTTATATATCATGGTCATTACTAATACTAATTCATTATATTATTAAGTTTAATTATTTTTTATAAATTTAACACGATTATGTGCTTGGTACTTGAGAGAATATTAATGTAGAGGGTAAAAGATAAACACCAGCGATCCCAAGTAGAGTGTTCGCTCCTGCAAAATCAAAATCGAGATGAAAGATAGCAAGGTTAAAGTTATTAAATTTGTACTATAAAGATTGATTTGTAATCGCGACTACTACTTCGTCAACTTCATCTTGGTTATATTTTATTTCAAAATTTTATTCATTATATTTTTTCAATATAAAAAAACCGTTGGCATGAATTATTCATATTTTTGCCAATCATCATTAATCATCAATATCAATTCATATATATGTATATATATATACGTGAAATGTTATGTGTTGGATCTAAGATCGTCTCAATTTATTTTTCTAATTATTTAGAAATTTTGAATTTTAAATAATAATAAGTAAAAAAAATAGCCTTTAACATATTAGAAGTAAAATGGGTATTCGAATTTATAGAGGAGAACATATATAATTAAAAGTTTTATTGGAAGTAAAAAATGTGTTCAAATTTATAATAAAGAATGGTTCGAATTTATAGTTAAGACATGAACTTAAAAACTTTATTGGAAGTAGCATAGTTGTTCAGATTTATAAAAGAGAAGAGTTCGAATTTATAAGAAATACTTATAATTAACGTTAAAAATAAAACATGTGTTTGTAAGACATACAAATAAATGTTCTATTATAAACAAAATAGGTGTTCAAATTTGTAGAGGGGGATGCTCGAATTTAAAGAGGGGAAAAGTTCCAGTTAATCGAAAAAACATATAATTTAAAGTTTTATTGGAAGTAGAATACGAGGGAAAGTTCTATTGAAAGTAGAATAGATTTTTGAATATATAGGGGAGAAAAGCTTGCATTAATAAAGAATACAATAAATTAAAAGTTCGTTTGGAAGTAGAATATGAGTGCAAGTTCTTTTAAAAAGATAATATGTGTTTGTGAGACATGTAATTAAAAGTTCTATTAAAAGTATAATAGGTATTCGAATTTATAGAGGAGAAGAGTTTGAATTTATAGAAAAGACACGTATTTAAAAGTTTTATTCGAAGTAGAATAGGTTTTTAAATATTTAGATGAAAAGTGTTCAAATTTATAGATAATACATATAATTAAAAGTTCTATTGGAAGTAGGATATGAGATCAAGTTTTATTGGAAGTAGATTAGGTGTCTGAATATATAGTGGAGAAGAGTTTGAATTACAGAGAAAACATGTTATTAAAAGTTCCTTTGAAAATAGCGTACGGGGGCAAAATATTTGTTTGTAATAAATATATTAAAAGTTATTTTAAAAATAAAATATGTGTTCGAATTTATAGAAGAGAGAATTTCAAATTTATAGAAATGACTAAGTGTTTAAATAAATAAAGGAGAATAGTTCGAATTTAAAGATAATACATATAATTAAAAGTTTTATTAAAAGTAGGATACATGGACAAGTTTTGTTTTATTGAAAGTGGAATAGGTCTTTGAATATATAGTAAAGAAGAGCTCAAATTTATAATGAAGACATATATTTAAAAGTTCGATTGGAAGTAGAATATGATGGCAAGTTTTACCGGAAGTAGAATAGGTGTTTATAAGACGTATAAATGAAAGTTCTATTAAAAGTAGAATATTTGTTTGAATTTTTAGAGGAGAATAGTTCGAATTTATAGAAAAGACGCATAATTAAAAGACCCATTGTAAGTAGAAATGGTGTTAAATATAAAAAAAAAAATAGTTCGAATTTATAGAGAATACATATAATTAAAAGATCTATTGAAAGTAGACTATGGGGACAGTGAGGTTATATCCTTTACGATCCTCTAAACTTATTATAATATTCAATAATAATTTGTATTCATAATATTTGTGGAAGCTGAGTTTTGATTTAAACGAAGTGAACGATTATATAAGAAAAATCGTGTTTAACGAGAGAGCGATTCACTAGAGAGATGATAGTGTCAACTGTTAAAATTTAGTATTGATAATATAATATAAAAAAAATATATATTAAAAAAAATAATACCGTCACAAAACGTAACTTTATCAACTAGTTTTTATAAGAGCATCTTGAAAGGATATCTTCGATATAATATTTATTTTGGTATTTGTACGATTTAACATAAAATTTAAATACACGTAGAATCCTCTCCACTAGGTCATATATTTAATTGATTCGGTCAAAAGTCAAATGGTCAATTCTAGCAGAATCCGTCACATGGTCTATATTTTAAATATAAGAGATATTCCATTTCGCTCAAAAATCAAATTATATTTTACAGAATATATCTCTTCACCAAGGCAATAAGATCGAAAAAGAAATATCGAGATTTGATATTTTTTAGATCTCCGTTGCAATATTGATAGGGCGACAAGCTCAAACAAGGAATATTAAAGAGTTGATGTTCTTTAGAGAACTCGTGCTAAATTTAAAAACGATCTGTTTTTATCCGAAAAAGAATTCTGTCTTCCCACTCAAAATGTTTTGACATCCTAGAAAAGACTTCTTATACTCAAGTATATTAATATTCAGTGGAAGAATATTAATGCTTATCCGCATCTCGTATCAGAAATTTTTAAAGTAATTTTTCTCCCGTTTCGTAATTAAATCATATTTCGAAGAAAATTATTTTATTCGCTCAAAAATATTTCCTACGCTCTCATAATATTTTATATATTAGGAAATATATTCTAAGTAGTTATTCTGGTCAAAACATTGGTCAAAAGATTTATCTATTTCACGGAAAGACCAATCGTATTTTATTCGGAACCGAAAGCTGATTTAATCGTTTTAAATCCAAATAAAATACTTACACTTGCTAGAATGACTTGAAACTTGAGATTGATCATTTAAATGCCATTTTATATGCATGGTAAAAGTTTCGGAATTTTTAGAGAATTTTGGTCTGGCATGAAAATCGAGGCAGTGGTCCCACGTTTGACCACGTTTGACCAAGTCAACTTTGACCAATTTTGACCAAAATCTCCAGAATATTATTTTACAATATTCCCAAGTGTCCCATAATTTTAGAATTATTTATTGGGTGGTTTCGTATTTTTCGGGTATTCAATTAACGATACAAGTTACGTATTTAATCGTTAATGATACGAGTACGATACGATATTAAAACACAGCAGATTTACTATGCCAAAACCACTTCAAAGAAACACAAACCACTCCCAACAAACACAAACCACTTGCCATGTTGGCAATCCAAGTGAAAACAATCTCATCCCTTCATTTTTATTCAATCCTAACCATTCCTTTCACCCAACTCTCTCTATAAATTAAACCCCTCATCCGCCCATTTCCAACACAAGCTAAGAGCCAAATACATGTTGGGAATTTAGAAGTAGAACACACTTTCATATTTGTAATATCTCTCTTCATCTACTTCATCTCAAAAACCTTCTCTCTCTCAAATATATATCCATATATACAAGGTTTTTGATACACCAAGCTTAGTTCCACCCAACCAGGTTTTGTCCACCCAAGCAAGCTCATCTTCAACCACTTTTCGGCCTCCCGAAGGGCTGCCCAAGTTCGTCCAACGTCCAAAATCCGGCCGAACTTCCGGCGAATTTTTTCGGCGAACTTTTTCCGGCGACTTTTAAAAGTGGTAATTTTAGCTTCGTCTTTGTGTTTATATTTGAGATTTGTGCTTAACTTCTCTACTCCATCTTAATATCTATTCTTGGATCTATATAAAGATTCCAAAAGTCTCTTTATAAAAGAGAACAACAATATAAACACAAGTTCAACTCATATATCTCTATTGCAATATATTTAAGCAAAGAGTTGAACCAAGTACTTGATCTTTGAAAAGAATCGTTATATTACAAGAAAGATCATATCAAAGTACTTAATCTCAAAAGTTGTGAGATTATTCAAAGTTGTAACAATATTTATTTCGTTCGGATTCCCAACTAACATCTTTAGTGTTCCGTGGGATATTCAAATAACGAAATACATCATACAACTTAAACTTCTTAAAAGAGCACAAGTTTAGCCACTTATTTATCGCACTTACTTTACTTGTCGTGGCCATAAACTTATTTAGTGCAAGAAGTTAAAATATAAGTATACTTTGACATCGCATTTAGTCAACAAACTTAACGGACTTCATATATCAACAAACTCCGAGTTATATTTATTTTATCTCATCTTAACGGAGTATTGTTATTAAAGTATTCTTGGATTTAAACGATCTATCAAAAGAAAGAATACTACTTCTAAAAAGCACAAGTTAGCCACTTGTTTATCGCACTAATTTAACGCATAATAGCGGCCCTCGTTTTATCCTATAGATAAGCGAGTTACTTTTATTGTCTTGTGTGACTAAAAACTTGATTCGTGCTAGAAGTTATAATTATACCTCGACATCGTATTAGTCGAACAAAGGTATACAATTCGAAGCCTTAAAGCATTTTAGCTTTTAAACAAGATCTTCCAATATTACTCCAACATTATTTATATCTATCGGGAGTAATTTATAAAAGTATACTTTGATCTTAATTTTTATATCAAAGCAAGTATACTTACAATATAACTTAATATTCCTATACGAATATTAAAGTTACATCTTTGGACTTAGTACCGTAACATACTAGTCCAACTTATATTTTATTCATCATATTTGTCTCGTAGATATTGTTGTCTAACTTTTGTAGTGAGGTGAAGTTGAAATGAGGTGATTCTCGTTCTAAGACCCAAGTCTTAGGCACTAGCGGGGAGTTAGTGGCCTTTGCACCGTGAGGAAGAGGAAAGACCCAAGACCTATCATCTAAGACCCAAGACCGACAAAAGCAAAGAATCAATAGTCTACACCAAGGGTTCTACATCAACTTTGAAGAAGTAGCGGGGAGTTGCTGTCTAAGATAAGTTGTGTAGGTTTCACAACGACTTTGAGGGAGTAACGGGGAGTTACGGTCCAAGACAAGTCTTGTGGGTATTACATTTATTTTGAGGTAGTAGCGGGTAGTTACGTATCAAGATAAATATTTGTAAGGTTGTGTAAGGCTTCTCCGCCTACTATAAAGGAGTCTCTTTATAGTGGAAGAAATCTCGAGTCCGGAGAGATTTCTCCTGCGTGGTATTTTCTTTACTTGTCTTTTATTTCCGCACGCATAATTTGCTAACAACTTGGTAAAATATTTTAAAAAGGGAAAAATATTTTTAAAACGCCATAATAATTTTTAATTGGTAATTAAGCTATTCAACCCCCCCCCCCTTCTAGCTTAATATAGCCCTCTTACGGGACCTATCACATCTCCATAAACCTCTAAAACCTTTAACTAAAATTGAATAAATCATACCATAAACAAAAATTAGAAATAATATGTAAAAAATTCTTCACTCTAACCACGCGTTTCCCTTGTCTAAAATTTTAGCCAACCTCTCTATTTGTCGAACCTCTATATACCTGTAGTTAGAAGACATATCATCTATTACCTTAAAAAATGTTGTGGAATAAAAACTAGGTTAGGATTTGTAATTAATGCTAGGGTGGTTGAGCTTCGAGCTTTAATGGCTGTTTCCGTGTTTCGAGACTGATCGGTCCTCACAGAGTGCCTACGTATCTCGTTATTGAGAATCAAGCCAAGACGTAGTTCTAGGTGATGGTGCCCTCGAGGCTATGGCGGCGAGAGCTCACCTAGGACGCAGTGGCTTGTATGTCCTTATTCGAGGATTAAGCCAAAACGTTAGTGACGTATTGAGCTCTGTCCAAAGACGTAGTTCTGAGATGAGGGGTAAGACCCTTTATATAGGCTGAGAAGCCCTAGAATTATGGTAGGAGTCAGAGACTTGGTGGACAAGTCTTCCTTGAGGAAGGTTCCAGATCTATTCCTTGTAGGATTCAGTTTCCATGTTGAAATATGTATCTTGGAGGCTAAGTCAGGCAGGAGTGATATCCTTGTTTGACTCTTATTTGTTGATCTGATTATTACCCTTGATATTAATTACGAAATTAATATTGTAAATATGGTTTGGGTCCATCTGGTGGGTCCCACGTTTGGACCATTCTGGGTCTAATTAATGCCACATTAAATGTGTCTTTAGGGCTTACTTTTAGCCCATATCATTTGCCCCCCAACTTCTAGGAAAATTGATCAGGTTTTCCTTGAAGTTATAACGGCCAAAGTCGAGACTTGGGTCAGGGTTCATTGCTCTTACGCGAGTATTTTCAACAACATCATCTTAACGTAAAGCGTGGAGCGACCGACGCATTTACGACGATGTTTAACAACACTAATCGGTGTTAAATGGCACTAGACAGCGCTAATAAGCCTCATACAATGTTTAAACAGTGTTAAACAATGTTAAATGGCATAAAACGGCACTATCCGGTGCTAAACGGTGCTAATCAGCACTAAAATATGCTAACAGGCACTAAACTGTGCTAAAACTGCACTAAACGGTGCTAATCGGCACTAAAATGTGCTAACAGGCACTAAACTGTGCTTAAACTGCATTAAACGGTGCTAATCGGCACTAAAATGTGCTAACAGGCACTAAACAGTGCTTAAACTGCACTAAACAGTGCTAATCGGAACTAAAATGTACTAACAGGCACTAAATTGTGCTAAAACTGCACTAAACGGTGTTAATCGGCACTAAATTGTGCTAACAGGCACTAAACTGTGCTTAAACTGCAATAAACGGTGCTAATCGGCACTAAAATGTGCTAACAGGCACTAAACTGTGCTAATCTTGACCTCTTTTTAGTACTGAAAACCATCCGAGATTCGCTGAAAAAGTCGAGATTCAGGATCAGAAACTATCCGAGGTTTGCTGAAAAAATCGAGATTCAGGACCACGAACTAACCCGTGATCGGCCGGACCACGGGATAGCTCGTGGTCGGCCGAGAGGTGATCGGCCAGAAGGTTGCAAGCCACCATGGTCGGCCACACCATGGTCGGCTGGAAGGTGGTCGGCCGAAAGGCCCGAAACCTTCGTGGTCGGCCGGGAGGTGGTCGGCTGCGGCCCCTCATGCGCCGTGGTCGGCCACTTCGTGGTAGGCTATGAAATCCGGACTAGAAAACCATCCGTGGCCTTGAGGATCAAGAATCTTGATCTTGATCTTGATCTCAAGTTACTATCTCGGTCATTCGTGACTTCGTTACCTTAAGGATCAAAAACCTTGATCTTGATCTTAAGTCGTCAGGGATCTAGGATCTAAAATCATCCGTGATCCTAAGGATCAAGAACCTTGATCTTGATCTTTAGTCGTCAGTTTGGTCTAAGTTTTCAATCACTCCTCCCGACCAAGTGTCTATGCACGCGGGTGACAAAATGGAGGAGTCTCAGCTCATGGGCGCTCAGGCCTTGTATCAAGTATGGGATTCCCACTATTAAGTTTGACACTGTTATTGATTTCAACTTTGCATATTCCTTGTAGCTCACTCATTTCCCTTCCGTAGGCCAATGCTTACTTTCAAACTGTCTCCACCCAAGGCCGGGCTTTTTGGGATGAGAACATAAGCTTGAAGACTGACTCAGCGAGGCTCAAGGAAGAGATGGACGATCTGCGTTCCCAAGTCGTTCGTGCTGAAGCTGACGCTGCATCCACCCGCAAATAACTTTCTTCTCTAGCCAGAAAGAAAGCTTCTGATGCTGACAAGGTACTTTATTTATGCATTTATTTATGCACTTGTTTCCCTTATTCGTATGTTCGTTTATTTTCGGTAATTGGCCTTTCGAGGCTTACACTCAACAGGTGCTCGGTACATAAACAAAACATAGAATCATGGAATGGAAAACAAACTTGTATTAATAACTCAGAAAGGGATTCAACCCTTACATAGCTTGCTACTGTCCTACTCGGGACACTGGGCCCTGGAATGGTTTCATCGAACCTTATTTCTACTTCTCTTAATAGATAGATAAAAAGCTAAGTCCTTGCTAGGATAGCTTAAACATAATAAACTTTGAGGTTCATGGCATGCCAAGTACGGGGCACCTCAACCCCATCCAAGGTTTCCAATTTGTATGATCCTCGTCCCAACATCTTCTTGACTCGATACGGCCCTTCCAAATTAGGGGCTAGTTTTCCCTTCTGGCCAACTCCAAAAGCCTCGATCTTTCTCAAAACTAGGTCACCTTGCTGGAAGAACCTTTCCTTAACCCTGTGGTTGTAATAAAAGGACGCTTTCTTTTGATGCTCCACATTTCTAGCGTTTGCCTCGTCCCTGACTTCATCAATCAGGTCTAGGGCGAGTCTCATGCCCCCTTCATTAGTCTCTGGTTCAAATGCCTCAACTCGAGGTGACGCATGCATAATCTCCAGGGGCACAACTGCCTCAGCTCCATAGGCCAGCAAAAACGGGGTTGCTCCGGTGATCACCTTACAAGTGGTACGATAAGCCCAGAGTATAGGCAGCAACTCATCCACCCAAGTATTCCTTGAGCGTTCGACCCTTTTCTTTAGTCCATCAAGGATGATCCGATTGGCTACCTCGGCCTGTCCATTAGCTTGTGGGTGTGCTACTGAAGTAAATCGAAGCTCAATAGCATTTTCCTCACAATACTTCTTGAACTCCTCATTGTTGAACTGTGTCCCATTATCCGTCACAAAGATTCGCGGGATTCCATATCTACAAATTATGTTCTCCCAAAAGAACTTGGCAACTTGTTTGGTGGTTATCTGGGCTAGAGGCTTAGCCTCGATCCACTTGGTGAAGTAGTCAATGACGACTATCAGAAACTTAGCCTCGATCCACTTGGTGAAGTAGTCAATGGCGACTATCAGAAACTTCCTTTGTGCTGAAGCCATAGGGAAAGGACCAAGTATGTCCATCCCCCACATTGCAAATGGGATGGGAGAGTTGATTGACGTTAACATCTCAGGCGGCTGCCTTACAATTGGAGCGTGTTTTTGACATCTGTCACACTTCTTGACGTAATTCTGTGCTTCGGCTAGCATCTCCGGCCAATAGAATCCTAGTCGAGTGCTCTTGTGAGCTAGGGCTCTTCCCCCCAAGTGTTGCCCACATATCCCTTCATGAACCTCCTCCAAGGCTTCTCTTGCCTCTTGGGGTCTCAAACATGTCAAGTACGGGATGACAAACGATCTCTTGTATAGGATGCCTTCATTCAAAGTGTATCTCAATGCTCTCACTGACAACTTTCGTGCCTCCAGAGCATTGTCGGGGAGCCAACCTTTTTCAAGGTGAGCTTTAATAGGATCTATCCAATAGCTTCCTACATCAATTGGTGCAATCAACTTAGAGTTGATGGTCGGGGCCTTCAAGGCCTGGAAGTAAACACTCCCTGCATAATTTCTATCTCAGAAGAAGCGAACTTAGATAGGGCATCGGCCTTAACGTTCACTTCTCTCGGAATCTGTTCTACATAGCACCCGTCAAGCTGAGTCATGATAGCTTTCACAACTCGCAGATACCTTGCCATAGTTTCATCCTTGGCCTCAAATTCACCATTTACTTGAGAGACCACTAATCTTGAATCTCCACTTTCAGGGGTGGTTATCATCTCCTGCCCCCCGACTTCTTGGTTGCTAATGATACATTCAACCACGAAGTCAGCTAATGCCTGAGCCTTGATTGCCGTTCGCGGCTTGTATGTTATGTCAAATTCTCCGAGCTCAATTGCCCACTTAATCAGTCTTCCACTAGCCTTTGGGCTGTGCAATATATTTCTCAACTGCTGGTCTGTCAGGACTACGATTTTGTGTGACTGAAAGTACGGTCGTAGCTTCCTTGAAGCTGTTACCAATGCCAAAGCAAATTTCTCGATGGATGAGTAATTTAATTCGGCTCCGTGGAGCACCTTGCTTACATAGTAGATAGGTCTCTGAACCTTGTTCTCTTCTTTAATGAGGACGACACTCAATGCTTGTTCCGACACTGCTAGATACAGATAAAGAGTCTCTCCGGGACTTGGCTTGGCCAAGAGCGGGGCTTTGGCCATGTATTTCTTCAACTATTCAAAGGCCTCTTGGCTTTTATCGGTCCATTCAAAATTTTTCACCTTTTTTAGCGCTTGAAAGAAAGGCAAGCACTTATCACTAGACTTGGAGATGAATCTCCCTAGAGCGGCCACTCTGCCGGTTAACTTCTGTACGTCCCTCACAGAACGGGGTGGTTCCATGTCTAAGATTGCCTTGATCTTTTCGGGGTTGGCCTCTATGCCTCTTTTCGAAACCATCAAACCCAAAAACTTTCCAGATCCAACGCCAAAAGCACACTTGGCTGGATTCAACATCATCTTGTGGTGCCTCAGCACTTCGAATGCCTCTCTGAGGTGCTTAATATGATCTGCCTTGAGTAGGCTCTTGACTAACATGTCATCAACATAAACCTCCATGGTTTTTCCAATCAGATGGGCGAATATCTTATTCACTAATCGTTTGTAAGTAGCTCCTGCATTCTTTAGACCAAAAGCCATAACAAGATAACAGAAAACACCAAAGTCAGTTATGAAAGATACCTTAGGGATGTCATCCTTATGCATCTTAATCTAATTGTAGCCACTGAACCCATCCATGAAGCTCAACATCTCATGCCCAGCTGTAGCATCTATCAATGTATCAATCCTTGATAAAGGAAAGCAATCTTTTGGACACACATCATTCAAATCAGTGAAGTCTATACACATCCTCCACTTCCCATTTGTCTTCTTGACCATCACAGGGTTAGCTAACCATTCTGGAAACTGAATCTCTTCAATAAACCCAGCTTCTAAGAGCTTTTCAACTTCTTGCTTGATGGCCTCTTGCCTTTCAGGAGCAAAGTTCCTCTTTTTCTGTTTTATCTTCTTGCGGGTTGGATCGACATTCAACCTGTGAGTTATGAGTTGGGGATCAATTCCTGGCATGTCAGCTGCAGTCCAAGCAAACACATCACTATTTTCTTTCAAGAATGCTATCAGTTTGCCCTTCAAGGGCTCTTTTAAAGATGCTCCTACGTAAGTTACTTTCTCAGGGTCGCTCGGGTCTAGAGGAATGGGAATCAAGTCCTCCGCCGGCTTCCCCCGATGTTCATCGTCTCCTCGGACATCCATGTCTTCAATCAGGAGTACCTGCCCCCCGACTCCATCAGCTCTCAATGCCGACACATAACAACTTCTTGCCATCTTCTAATCGCCCTTTTGTTCTCCAACACCATTATGGGTTGGAAACTTAATCTTTATGTGATAAGTAGAGGCAACAACCTTAAACGCATGAAGTCTCGTCCTTCCCAGGATTGCGTTGTAAGTCGATGACGCCTTGATCACCAAAAAATTTAGCATCTGAGTAGCCTCCTTAGGTTCCCATCCAATTGTCATGGGCAACTGAATAGTACCCTCAACCTTGGACTCAACTCCATTGAATCCGTAGATGGGCATGTTGGTTGGGGTCAACTGAGAATCAGTGTATCCCATCTTTACAAAAGCATCATGAAACAAAATATCAACGGAAGCTCCAATGTCTATCAAAACTCGCTTCACTTCTGAGTTCCCAATAACAGGGGTTATGACCAACGGGTCGTCATGGGGAAACTTAACCCCCTCAAGATCTGAATCATCAAAACCTATCACTGTTTCAGTCCTCGCACGCTTCGGGGCCTCTCCCATGATGTGCATCACTTCTCTAGCATACGCCTTTCGTGAATTTCGAGTCGTACCGGCCGCTGTCGGGCCTCCCCAAATCATATTAATAACTGGCCCTCGAGGTTGGGTGCTACGATCACGATTGTTATCTCTCCTGTCATTGTCTCTCCTGTCATAATCCCTTCTTTGGGTGCCACGATATTCACCCTTAGTAAATTTGTTCAACTTTCCCTTTCGGATTAGGAACTCAATCTCATCCTTCAACTGCCTACAGTCATCCGTATCATGCCCCACATCCTTGTGGAACCTGCAATACAGATCCTTGTTTCTCTTCTCGGGGTCTCCCTTAAGTGGCTTCGGCCATCGAAAGTCCTTATCCTTCTCGATCTCTAATAAGATTTGACTCCTAGGAGCATTCAGCCTTGCATAATCAGAAAATTTCGGTCCAAAATTCTTCTTTGGTGGTGAATCGGAGTCCTTGCTAGTCTGGGGATATTTGTCCCTAGCATCGTACTCTTGCTCATGCCTTCGCTTCTTAGTATCGTTGGTGCCCCTGCCACTGCCTACCGTGGCTTCCTTCTTCATGCTATCCTCAGCCTTGATATACTTGTCAGCCCTTCGTTGAAGTTCGGCCATATTCTCAGGAGGATGCTTCGCCAGTGACCTTTTAAAGAAAAGATCCGTGGTTCCGTGTTCCAGGGCTACCATGGCCACCTTGTTTTCTAAATCAGTAATATTCAACGTTTCCTTGGTAAACCTCTTGAGATAATCTCTCAGGTTTTCATTCTTTCCTTGCACGACATACATGAGGGACGCAGAGCTTTTCTCATGAACCCTTCCACTGATAAATTGACTAATGAAAGCAGCACTCAACTCCTTGAAAGAGCCGATTGAGTTTGCAGGCAAGCGGCTATACCATCTTTGTGCCATGCCCGATAGAGTTTGAGGGAACGCCCTACACTTCAAGGCGTCACTTGCAGGCTGTAGCAATAGCGCATTCGAAAAGATCTCGACATGATTTGCGGGATCGCCCGTTCCATCATAAGCATTAATCGTCGGCATCTTGAACTTCTTTGAAATACGAGCATTCATCACTTCCTCAGTAAACGGGGGTGTAGGATCATCAGGATCTCCAAGTGGCATCAGATCTTTGGGGTTACCTCTAGGGGTTTCTACCCTTATAGCATCTTCAATTGGGGCAACAGCCCTTCGTGGCCTTCTCGAAGATCTTTTCAAATCGATAAAAGGAATCCCTCCTGAGGTTGGGGGTGGTCGATTCTGATTCAATCTTGATTGCTCCCTTGCCATATCTCCCTTTAATCTTAAGATCTCGGCTTCGTGAGCCTTGATCCTTTCTGCGGTTATCCACGGGGGTCCATCATGGATAGTTTGATGCCTCCTCCAGGGTTCTCTGCTAACACGTCGCCTTCTCGGGGCTTCATCACGATTATCATCATCAGAAGACGATTCATCGGTATAGGGACCAGAGTAGTCACGATACTCTCGATCTCGGATCTGCAAGGCATGGCCACTTGATCCAGCTCCTTGAGTAGGAAGGTAGTTAGGCAGCCCATACATCGGGTTGGTGTTTACGGGGAGATCTGTAGTATGGATCTGGACCCCTTGTGGAGGGTTGTTAGGATCAACAATCAAGGGAGAAACCACCATCTGAAGAGGATTAGTCTCTGGATTTGTGTGAATGATCGGAGGTAGCGTACTCTCAACATGGGAAATCGTTCCTGGGGGTTGAGAGGCTAGAGGTTGAATGATCGTCCCTGTTGATAGGGGTAATTATCCTTCTTCAGTAGCGATAAGCGAATCCGAGGTGGCAGGTGGAGCAGAGCTAAGGGGTATGCCCTCAGTCGATGTTGTTCTTCGTGTTTGAACCATGGTTGATGTTGTCTTCCCACAGACGGCGCCAAATGTTGTGGAATAAAAACTAGGTTATGATTTGTAATTAATGCCAGGGTGGTTGAGCTTCGAGCTTTAATGGCTATTTCCGTGTTTCGAGACTGATCTGTCCTCACAGAGTGCCTACGTATCTCGTTATTGAGAATCAAGCCAAGACGTAGCTCTAGGTGATGGTGTCCTCGAGGCTATGGCGGCGAGAGCTCACCTAGGACGCAGTGGCTTGTATGTCCTTATTCGAGGATTAAGCCAAAACGTTAGTGACGTATTGAGCTCTGCCCAAAGACGTAGTTCTGAGATGAGGGATAAGACCCTTTATATAGGCTGAGAAGCCCTAGAATTATGGTAGGAGTCAGAGACTTGGTGGACAAGTCTTCCTTGAGGAAGGTTCCAGATCTGTTCCTTGTAGGATTCAGTTTCCATGTTGAAATATGTATCTTGGAGGCTAAGTCAGGCAGGAGTGATATCCTTGTTTGACTTTTATTTGTTGAGCTGATTATTACCCTTGATATTAATTACGAAATTAATATTGTAAATAGGGTTTGGGCCCTTCTGGTGGGTCCCACGTTTGGACCATTCTGGGTCTAATTAATGCCACATTAAATGTGTCTTTAGGGCTTACTTTTAGCCCATATCAAAAGAATATATTCTATTTGACATATTATTTTAAAATATATATAGTCTTCATTTTTTAGTGAATAAATAATTATTATTTTTCAAAAGTAATCGAAGAAATCAACCACCGGACAAGTTTAAACTTACATCAAATACAGTATACTACTTAAAATCCGTGCGATGCATGAATTTTTTGTAATATTATATAATTTTTTTTCATTAGCTTGAATTAAGTTTTTAAAACACGAATTTTGGAAGCTTAAATTTTTAAATGAGATGATTTGATAATAATTACATAAATGTTATCCGTGATATTTCTAGAAAGTTGGGATTTTAGTTAGATAATACAAAAAAGATGATAGGTTTTATTTAAAAAAGGTAATCGGTTCATTATTAGTAATTATAAAATTATTATTTCATTTTATTAAATAGAATGCCCCCTGATATAATTGGAAAAAGATAGGCCTTAGAGAAAATAAAAAAGGTAACATGTTTTATGTGAAAAGGATAATTGATTAGTTTATAGTAATTATAATTTAATTATGTTATTTCATTAAATAAAATTGCTCGTAAGGTTTTTAGAAAAGGAGAAATTAATGTTGTCCGTGATATTTATAGAAAAAAAGGATTTTAGTTAGAAAATGTAGAAAAAATGATATGTTTTAGTTGAAAAAGGTAATCGGTTAATTATTAGTATTGTAATATTATTATTTTATTTTATTAAATAAAACCACCCATGATAAAATTGGAAAATGAGATATTTTAGTTAGAAAAAATAGAAAAGATAACGTGAAAATTAAAAAGGTGACTTGTTTTAGGTGAAAAAAGGTAATTGATTAGTTTATAGTATTTATAATTTAATTATCGTATTTTAATAAATTAAATTGCTCGTAGTATTTTTCTAAAATGAGAAATTAATGTTGCCCATGATATTTCTAAGGAAAAAAAATTCATTAGAAATATGAAAAAATGATACGTTTTAGCTGAAAAGGTAATCGGTTAATTATTAATATTATAATATTATTATTTTATTTTTATTAAATAGAAATGTCCGTGATACAATTAGAAAAAGAGAGATTTTAGTTAGAGAAAAGAGAAAGGTAACGTGTTTTGGCTGAAAAAGGTAACTATCCGTGATAGAATTGGAAAACAAAAGATTTTAGTCAGAGAAAAAAGAAAAGGTAACGTGTTTTGGTTGAAAAAGGTAATTGATTAGTTAATAATAATTATAATATAATTATTTTATTTTATTTTATTAAACAAAATTGCTCGTAGTGTTTTTAAAAAGGAGAAATTTTAGTTAGATAAAATATAAATGAAATTATATTTCACCTGAAAAAGGAAATTATTTAGTTATTGAAAAATAGAAAAGGTAATATGTTTAACCTGAAAAAGAAAATTGATTAGTAAAGGAGATTTTTTTTTTCTCAGAGTAAAGGAGAAATTTTAGTTAGATAAAAATAAAAGATATTGAATTTTACGTGAAAAAAGGAAATTATTTAGTTATTGAAAAATTGAATAGATAATATGTATAACCTGAAAAAGAAAATTAATTTGTTTGTAGGATGGATTTTATTTTTAATTAAATAAGGGTAAATTAATAAAATCAGCATGTACTGTACCAATCAACCAAACTTTTAATGTTTCGACTATTATACAATAGTATTGATTGATATGCAAGGTGTTATGCCCAAACCTGGCATAATAATTATCATGGTCTAATTAGCTAAATTAACGGTTCATAATTGGCTATAGGCCTAGAAGATGACAATTGGGTCACTAAAGTCCACTAGTAGAAGGCTCGTAGCTAGGCCCCTCGCGGTCATATGAGTAATTGGATATTTGGGACCGCTTCGCATGGCCAGGCCACTCGAGGCCGCATGCTATGTTCTACTTCACTTCTCTAACCATTCGAGACCATCGGTTTCCTTCTATAAGCCATGGATCATGGATAGAATTGAGGACTCATTGCCACGTCAGCCCTATACGAGTGGGCTTGGGCCATGACTTATCTTCTAAAACCCTAGCCCGTCTAGGTAACTTGCTGCCCAAGAACTACGTACGGCTTGATCCCTATAAATAGGGTACGTAGGCACCTTGATACGGATGAGAAACAGTTCACCCCTGCAAACACCTATCAAGCTCAGCCACATCTAAACACACAAACCCTAATCCCCCGTTCTTCTTTCATTAGCAAAATATCCGTATTTTGCTCCGTTAATCCAGCAAACCTCCAAAATATTGTTATACAATATTCTCCCTATAACACAAGGAGACCCCGTCAAATGCAACATATTCCACTTCAGAAAAAAAAACAAAAATACAACATATACCAGAATCTCCAAACGGCTAGAGGAGAATCTAGCATTCATTTTTTTTTTTGGCAAACATGAATTTTTGTTTTGAATCGGAACTATTTAGTAGTTAAAGCCAGGTTTGATTTGGATTGTTTCCCGAAAGCCAAGGATAATAGTTTTCTATAGAAGAGATGAGGGCTGCTTCGTGCTTATGTACTCGCAATTTTCCAATACTATCTTGTAAACTAAATTTTTGGCGTGTGTGAATATCAAATTTAATAGTTGATTAATGAGTTTCTAATATTAAATTTAATAGATTATTAATGAGTTTTGAAAAGTGAATTTTATCATATGTTTCATTAGTATATTTAAAGTTACAAATATTAAATTCAATTATGTTGTTAGTGAGAGTCAAACCCTTGACCATTGGAAGTACTCGCTTATGATCCTTCTTACTCATATTATATAATAGGATATAATTCCTCAAAAAATAGATAGATAGCGTACTTACGTTTCATAAAAAATAATTCATATGAATTTTATAAAAATTATTAAAATAAGAGAAATTAATTTTATAATTCCTATTTCGAGCATAAATGTTTTGAATCTATACTATTATATAATAGCCGAAACATTAAAAGTTTTGGTACCTGTTTTTTGGTACTTCGTGAATTTACTTATTTACCCTTCATTAAAAAGAAAAATATATTCGATATCTATACTATTAAAACACCTAAAATAAATAATAACATAATATAATTAGTGTTAATTAGTTGATTGTCTTTTTCACATTTACTTTTAGTTGAAGATATTACTTTTTATAAAAACTTATAAACATGAATCGTATCATATCTTCCAATCATTAATATTTCCTTTCGTATTAAATCACGTTACCTTTTTGATTTAAAACTAATCTTACAATCTCTAATATATTTCACATTTACTTTTAGTTGCAGATATTACCTTTTATAAACACTTAAAAACACGAATCGTATCATATATTTCAATTATTAATATTTCCTTTCGAATTAAAACACGTTACTTTTTTGATTTTAAACTAATCTTACAATCATTAATATATACCCGAAAATATTACACCATATTTTTCAATTATCATTAAAATATATAAAAAAAAATCCGTATACGCTATTTATAATAAGGAAACATTAGTACCAAAAAACATCAATATGAACGGTTTCGAGCACATAAAAAAATCAAAATTAAATGCAAAAAGAATAAAAATCGAAACCCTACCGCAGGATCCATGCAAAAACAAAAAATTTAATTCGAAGTTAGATGATTACCTTAAAGAAGCTTTATGAACGGATGACAATTAGAGATCCTAGCTACTTGAATCACCACGCATTCCGCTCGCGCGATCTACGCTCTACCGGTATCCACACGAACGTTTGATCTTCGAAGGAGCAATGTACTAGCATCTGAAAACTGATTTCTCTCTATCTCCATCTTTGCTCTCAAACAGCTAGGGTTTTTCTCTAAAAACTTTCTAGCTAATTTGAGACTTTAAGATGTTTATATAGAGAGACAAATCTGTTTTTTGTGGCCCAATCACATTGGGCTTTTATTAAAATTTGAATTCTTAATTAAATAATTAATTAAGTAACACTTAATCAATATTCTAATATAATTCAAATTCTAATAATTAGTAAATTCAAATTAATTAAGTCTAACTTAATTAATATCATAAATAAATATGAATTACTATTTAATTTAAATTCATAATTTAAATCAAATCTCCTTCAAGCGTTCTTATGTGTGACCCTATAGGTTATTATTACATTGACAATAATTTTAATTTTTAATATAAAATTATAAACAATGAGCGGCATCTGGTAATATATCATTGCTACCCAAGTAATAATAATAAATCAATGATTCGATTAAGCCTTTCGTGAATAATGTTCCATGTAATATAATCCCTTTAACCTTGATATTATAGATTAAACTCGAGGCATGTAATGTGTCATCCTCTTCATAATTTAATCTTAATTTTCTTGTTTGATGAGTAGACTATTAAATCAAATCAATATTTGAGCACGGTTGTGCATTTCATAGTCTCACTCAAACAAGAGACCAATAATATCACTCCTATAAATAGGAGGGTTAAATCTCATCTAGATCATTTATATTTCTCATACGATTCATAATATACCAAATGTCCACTTTTATCATCACCCAATCAAAAATAACTTTTTAATGTAATCAAAGTATATTAATTCTCGTATAGAAATATAATGATTTCAGGTCTAAGGATCATTACACCAATATCACTGTAAGAATTACTTATGACACTGATAACATGTAGAATTTTACGGTGGATCAATCCAGTGCCATGTACCCTTACATGCACCTATGTTTTGACTTTAGTATCACCATACCTATGATCAATGAGATTTGGTCATCAATCAACAAACATACTAGTCTCTATGTATTATTATTGTCTTTTAATAATAATACTCGACTAGGGATGTTTAGAAATAAAGATACTACTCATACAATCTCATTTTCAAGTCACATACTTAAATATATATAGTGCATATCATAATTCCAAGGACTTTTATTATGCTAACATTTATAACGCAGTAAATAAAGACATAATAAATAAATAAATAATAATCAATAAAACATAATTCCTAATAATAACATGTTTTCCCTAAAACATAAAAGTATTGTCTCTAGGACACAAATACTAACACAATCGTATCATATCTTTCTATCATTAATATTTCCTTTCGAATTAAAACACGTCATCTTTTTTATTTATAATAAATAATAACATAATATAATTAATGGTAATTAGTCGATAGTCTTTTTCACATTTAATTTTAGTTGAAGATATTATCTTTTATAAACACCTAAAAACATCAATCGTATCATATCTTCCTATTATTAATATTTTCTTTCGAATTAAAACACGTTAGCTTTTCGATTTAAAATTAATTTTATCTCACCATATTTTTCAATTATTAATAAAATATATTAAAAATTCATATACGTTATTTATAATAAGAAAAAATTATTATAATTCGTAAACATGAGTATATTAAATTATATTAAATTAAAATTAAAAAATTATTAAAAATAATGATTATATAAAAACATAATTGTAATATTAAATAAAATTTATAACATAATAAAAGAAACACCATATCAATAATTTTATTTATAACATAATAAAATTTTATTATAATTTTATAAATTTATATCTTCCAATCAATAATATTTTTTTCTAATTTAAACATGTTAACTTTTAATTTAAAAACATAATCTTGCAATAATTAATTTATACCCAAAAATATCACACCATATTTTCTAATCTCTAACAAAATATAATAGAAATCCGTGTAATACGAATAATGACCGTTAGATTTTTAGTAAAAAATCAGAAACGTTAGATCTAATGATGAGATATATTATATGATTAAATTAATTTACTAAAATTTCATGGTACGAATTCATCATATTTATTTTACAATTTGATAATATCAATTTTAAATCATGCATATCATTAATTAAATTTATGTTAAATAATTTAAATTAAAATTAAAATAAAATATTGTAAATATTAATTATATAAAAATATAATTATATCAAAAGAAACCCGTGCATTATCTTCGTTATAAGATAGGAAATTATAAAATGTGGAACCAAATTAAATAATCGACCTTTAACTATAGTGGCAAAGATGCTACAGCGTACACGACACTGACATGTTACAAACCAAAAATTAGAGAAACAAATCCAATCAATAATACCACAAAGTCTTAATTATACTTAATAATTTAATAATAACAGATTTACTAGGCATTAAATTCTCCAAGAAAAGCTGAAGAGGAACCTTCGTGGAAGCTCACTTGATGGCACTCAACAATCCTCCTTTTAACCTCCTCTTCTTCCTCCTTTCTTCCTCACCACCACCCTCCTCTTCTCTCTTCTCCTCCTCTTCTCTCCATATTTCTTAACAATATTTACTTACATTTATATTTAGGCAGCCATGAAAATCTCCAACATTAACCCAAAAAAACTCTTTAATAAAAAAACCCGGTCCGTTTCCCGGTCCGACCACTCCTCTTTTGGCTCCTCTGCCACTTCTTCTTCGGATGATTCGACCCATAACTCCAAACCAGTCGGGTCGGGTACACCCACCAGCGTCCTACCCGACCCGACTTCCTCGGACTTTTATGATCTCGTACAGGCTTTTAAAATCATTGATACCGACAGAGACGGGAAAATTACCCGGGCCGAACTCGGGTCACTTTTGGGTCGGGTCGGGTCGGATCCACTAACCGAAGAGGAGCTGACCATGATGCTCGGTGAGCTTGATAGAGATGGAGATGGGTGTATTAGTTTGGAGGAATTCGGTGCGATCAGCTCGGCTTTCGGGCCTCCATCGGATGACGTGGAGTTGCGAGAGGCGTTCGATTTTTTCGACACGGATCACGATGGGAAGATCACGGCAGAGGAGTTATTGTGTGTGTTCACGTCTATTGGAGATGGTGTGTGTTCGTTAGAAGATTGTCGTAGGATGATCATGGGTGTTGATAAAAATTTGGATGGCTTTGTCTGTTTCGAGGATTTTACTAAAATGATGTTGCAACAACATAGATGATTTGATCATGTTTCTTTACCCACGGTGAAATTAGATATGTTTTTTCTGTAGGACAGTGAAAATGTTTGGGAAATGTTTTTTTTTTTTTTTTTTTGAAAATTGTGGGGGTGTAATTTGGAAGTTTAAGATTGATTACCAGCAGGGATGTAACGACCGCCCATTTTACTCTATTTATGTGTACTACCGGAAAGGTACCACACAGATCGATAAATATGAAAAGAATTGCATAATGCATTCCTGACAGAGTGACAGTGCGGTATATATGTCTTACAAATTACTATATTATTGTGGCTTTGATCAATTGTTTGTTCTACATTATTTTATACACATAATGCAGTGTAACTTTATACCATTTCTAAATGAAATTTGAAGGAAAATATGATGTTGGTGTTGATTTTGTTAGAGTAAAGTGCACTTTGTGTACGTGCAGTTAGGCTGTCAGACCATTTTGGATATTGGACTTTAGAAAGTATTACGGGTTATACTGTACTTTACTTTTCGTTACATAATGTGTATCGCCGTCAAATCTGTTTAGCTCCGTTAGAAAATGCAGGGGTAAAATCGTATTTTTATCATCTTCTTCATCAACACCCTTTCCACCATTAAAACTGGTGGAAAGGACAGTTCCTTCTTTTTGCCTGTAATGCTTTCCTACTGTGGTATACTGCTATAACGATAAAAAATGGCTACATTGATCTACAAGCAGCTCTTAAAGAGTATGTGGTATTCTCTTTTGTAACTTTTGCCCTTGTTGAGCCATTTGGTCTAGCCCCTTACATATTCAAACATCGAAAATCCCTCAGTTCAGTATTCGAGATAATAGATCGTGTCCCAGAAATTGACCCCGATGACAGTGCTGCATTAATTCCATGTAATGTCTACGGAAATATTGAGTTCAAAAATGTTGATTTTTGTTATCCAAGCGCTCCGAAGGTAATGATCTTGAACAATTTCAGTCTTAAAATCAGTGGAGGGCAAACTGTAGCTGTCGTTGGAGTTTCTGGTTCGGGAAAGAGTACTATTATTTCATTGTTGGAGAGGTTTTATGATCCAATTGCCGGCCAAATTTCATTGGATGGGAGAGATCTGAAACTTTTCAATTTGAGATGGCTGAGAAACCACGTAGGTCTACTTCATCAAGAACCTGTAATATTCTCCACAACCGTAAAAGAGAATATCATATATGCCAGACATAATGCAACTGAAGCTGAGTTGAAAGAGGCAGCTAGAATATCAAATGCTCATCACTTCATAAGCAGCTTGCCTCATGGTTATGACACCCATTTGGGTATTGGAGGAGTAGAATTAACACCAGGACTAAAGCAGCGAGTTGCAATTGTCAGGGTTGTGCTAAAGAATGCACCCATATTGTTATTGGATGAGGTAACCTCCACCATTGAATGTGAGTCAAGTCGTGCTGTGCAGGAGGCTCTTGACACGCTGGATGATGATGAAGAAGATGATGATAAAAAGACGATTTTACCCGTGCATTTTCTAACGGAGCTAAATAGATTTGACGGCGATACACATTATGTAACGAAAAGTAAAGTACAGTATAACCCGTGGTACTTTCTAAAGTCCAGTATCCAAAGTGGTCTGACAGCCTAACTGCACGTACACAAAGTGCACTTTACTCATTTTGTTATATGCATAGGGTCTTTTCAGCGTGTCAATGGTATATTCTAACAATCATTTTTGTTCTTTAACAATCATTTTTTTATGGATTGTAAATTTTAATTGATTGAGAGTTTTATACATGTAGGGAAGTCCATTTTTATGGATGAAGTACGAAAATACCTCTTTTTCCTGTCTTAATGCCCAAAATGCCTACGGGTGCTGAACAGTGTTCAAAATACCCGTCCAATACGCATTTAGAATATGCGTATACACCCTAGTCATATTTTATAAGGAATACGCATTTTTATATTGCGTATAGATTTTTTTTTAAGTAAGCATACGCAAACCCAACTTGCGCATCCCTTGCGGGGCCCACCTTTTCAAAGAAAATTTGCATCCTAAACGCATCTTAAAGATGCGTGTTTTTTAAAAAAAAAAAACCAATTAGGCCTTACACGCAATATTATGATGTGTTCTTCACAAATTCTGGGGGCTCATGTCTCAAATGCGTATTTGACGGGTATTTTTGTCACTGATCAGCGCCTACAGGCATTTTGGGCAATGGATTCCCAAAAGTGGTGTATTTTGGTCATTTTCTCTATTTTTATTACAGTAATGAATATAAATAATCATAAATTACTAATAAAGTTCTTATTATATGAATTTGGGCACACGTTAGAAAAACAGCATAACATAGTTGCATTTCTCATACAAGATTTGGTGCAAAATAAGAACCCGAAGTAAGTTAGCTTTTCAAAAACAAAATTTGAGAAAAATGTGGTTAAATTGAAATATTTTGATTCTTACAAATTTTTAATATCAGTAAATCTTTGATGTATGTTTTATTCACTACAAAAGGTCATGGTGAACAATTATCTCAATTATATTTAAATTAAGGGTATATATGGATAGTTTCGGCTCCGTCTTTTATCAAAAATCATTATCAAATTCTACATGTCAGTTCGGTTCAATTTTTACCTATTAACCGTGACTTAATAGTTTGAAATTATTTTTTTCAGTTCGATTAATTGTACATCGGTTTCGGTTTTTTCAATTTTTCTAAATTAAAATAGTAAATAAAAATTTAATAATATTTAGCTTAAAAATATTAATTTTTTATAGATATAATAACGTTATTATAAAATTGATAGTATAAAACAATTAAAAATAACAAACAGGAAACGTGCAAGTGACAATTAATGCAGCAGAACATAGCTTCTGCGCATCATGAATCACTCGATTGATTGTTTTTATTCTTAACAGTATATACTTTCATTCACAAACTAAATTTAAATAAATGAACTTGGCATGGCTTACACTTACTTCAGTTTAAAAATGTTAATCAGGTTGATTATTGGTAATTTTAAAAATAATTATATATATAAACATTTTTAAATATTGTTTTAAAATATTATCAATAAGTATCAAACCCTCAATCTACGGTAATAATTCGTATTATCCCTTTTACTCTTACTATGTAATAAAATATAAATATAATTAACTATATTAGATTAAGTATAATAAATAATGTATTATATATAATTATATGATAAATTAGTTATATATATTATATGAACGGTTCAATTTTCGGTCGATTGTAGTGATAAAATCTTGATCGTTACCCAACCGTTCCATCGGTTCAGTTCAATTACGATTTTATACTAATCTATTTTTTTATACATCGTCAATTAATTTTATCATAATCCACCAAAAATTTAGATTTGTTTTAATTAAGCACAAGTTTACTTCAATATAAAAACAATAATTAAAATGAAAATGAAAATTTTAAACATTAGCAAAAACATGCTTACATAATATATGTCATCAAATTTTAAAATAATTTAAATACTTAATATTAAAAATAATAATCAATTATTATGTAAATAAAAATTTTAAAAAATATATATATACATCTACAATAATAACTCATGTTGTTCTCTTTTCAAAAATTATTTATATTAAAAACAAAATGTTACATAAAAAATGTAAATATAAATCTATTCATATGTTATAAGTGTTAATAATATTTATTAAGCTGCAAATTACTTGACAGGATTATTTGATTTAAAAAGGAATTATTTTTTTAATCAAGAGTTTTTATTTATACTTTAGTAATCAAGTAGTAAAGCATATGAAATAAAATGAAATAAAAAAATTGAAGACTAAGATCAAGGAGTTTTATTTAATTATTTGTATATATAGTTATACATATAAAAACTTAAGCTTATGTGACAGGATTACAAAATTTTTACAAAACTTGAAGCACGAAATACACATTTGCGTGATAAATGAATATTTCGTTTTTTTTTGAAGCAGGAAATAGGATATATTAATAAATGGGCCTTGCCCAGATATAAGAACTACCCAACCATTATATGAAATGCATTGGATTAAATTCCCCCAAAACAGAACACAATAACTTAAAACGAGAAAGATTAGTAGACCAGCCCACTTGGAAAACAGACTAGACCTAAACATTTTCAGCCCAATTCTAATAAAACCGAACACAACATACTTTGAATCAGTACTAGTAAAACAGCTGAAAAAAAAACAACAAAAGAAACACGCCTTTTCATTAACCCAGCAAAACCCTGATTTCATTAACCCAGCAAACCCTGATTTCTTGTTCTCTGCTTAATCCATCTCCACACCTTCTTCAACAACTCCATCAGCCACATTAACGATGCCAGCATTCAGAACATTTTCCAGAATCGATTCATACTGAGGACCAAGAGGGCCTAATCCCATGTCACTGAACCAAATCTCTCTCACCCTTCCAAACAGGTTTTCAATTTCCACCATGCAGTCATAATTATCAGCTCCATGATTTGCCAAATAAATGGCCAAGGCATTACAATCATCATTCACTAAACTGACCTCAATCTTTGAGTTACGATCCTTACGCCTTGTATTAAGTTGTCGAACAATGAAGAAATGATCTAGTGCTACCCCATCAGTAAGAGAAAGACGCCATTCCCAATACGCTCCCTGATGATCGAACTCAATCACTAGCTTATTGTAGCTCAGGAAGAACGCTTTTTTGAGAGCAAACATCATTGCATGAAACTCATTTAGCCTTCTTTCTTGGATGCCCAGTGTACCAGCATACATCTTCAATATTGTACCTCTATCATCTCTAAACACCACCCCTACTCCAGACCTGTTCCCATTATGCAGTGGTTCATCAAAATGAATACCATGGATATTCACCTTAATGTAGCCTTCCTTGGGTAAGGTCCAGAGAATATCAGGCTCCATTTCTGATGAGTTTGGGAGAAGAGAGGACATTGAGAAGACAAAAGTGAGCCTACCAGGGCCTGGAGGGATCTATAAATACTGGAGTTAAAACCCTTAATGACCTAAGGCTGTTTAAGTTCTCAATACAGGGCTGCTCCCTATTCAATGCTCTTTTTAGACGTCCCAGAAGAATTGCAACTTAATGTTCCCAAACCTGACTGTTGGATTTTCTGTAATAAAAATTTTATGAAAACGAAAGAAATACTAATCTAAAAATAAACTCTAAAAAGTAGAGATATAATTAGATTAGCTTCCCAAGCACTCCCCCTTTAAAATTTGAAACTCAGCACCATGAAAACAATAACTTCGATCTGAGAACCCCTTTTGCCGCCAAAAAATCTGCTTCTCCATTTAGAACTCTACTGATTTTTTCTAATTCAAAATCCACATTTGATGCTAGTATGCAGAATCTGTCATCAAATAACCAGGATCTATTCCTAAAGAATTTGAATCCTAGCACTAAATCCACTAGCTCCTGATTATCTGAGTAGATCTTTACTTTGCAATTTAACCATGGGCTTGAGTAAATACTTTCAAGTAAAAACATAAGTGCTTTATACTCACACTCAATCACAGAAGATCCCTCAATAGGACCAGAGAAAATGTAACACAAATTCCCTGTCTGATCAAGTAGGTATCCTCCAATACCAGCCCTTATTGCCTTATTGCTAGTTCTAGTCCAGGCACCATCTATGAATCCCCAAAACTTGATAATGCCCATCGAATTATTTGTCAATGAAAGCTTTGCTTTCTTGCTGCAGCTCAGAATTAGTCCTATGGGGTTAATTCTCCATATATTCACTTGACACATCTCCAAAAAATTCAATGCTTCACACCAGTGCATGGATCTAGTGACAATTAAATTTTCCAATACCTTCTTATCAATCTTCTTACCTTCAAAAACTAACTGATTTCTAGCTAGCCAGATAGTCCAAAGAGTTGCTGACAGTACAATTCCCCATGCTGCTTTAACTGTAGGACACTTAAAAAACCTCAAGGATTCCCACATATTGTTCTCAGAGATCTTCACTTCCCACCAGGAGTAGATAAGCTCCCAACTCCATTTTGCATATTCACAACCCCAAAAGATGTGGCTTTGAGATTCTATTTCTACTCTGCACCTAGAGCAAAAGATATCTATATCCCTACCTTGTAATCTTTGATGAAGTAGTTGGGCAGTTGGCAGAGATTTATGAGCCATCATCCAAAGAAATATATGAACTTTGGGGGGGATTTTCAAAGACCACAAAGTATTGAAAGGTTTTACTTTGATGCCTTTATCATTTGATATGAGAGAGTAACAGTCTTTGACAGAGAATGGCTTACCTGAAGGAATCCAGATCAGTTGATCACTCATGTTATTGAACTTCACTGAATTGACAATCTTAACTATTTCACATGCTTCCTCCTTCTCCCAACTCCTCAGAGATCTGCTCCAAAAACTACTGTCTAACACTTCTTCAGCTAACATATTTTTCCTAAAATCCTCTAAAGAAATGTCCTTAACTAAAGAGATTGAATATAAAATTGGAAACAAACTAGCTAAGATTCCTTTTTCAGACCAAAAATCTAACTAGAACAGAATGGATGATCCATTGCCTATCTTCCAGAAGAAATCAGAATTCTTCAAATTTAGACAGGTTTGGGAACTACTAACTGCACTCAGAATACTAGAAATGACAGCTGAGATATTTTTGTTAGCAAAACATTCTGAGAAGGCTTTACCTCTCTGAATTTGGTATTTCAGGCCAATCCACTTGTTCCAACTCCTGTTATTTTCTTTATGCCACTTCCCCACCCATTTGCTTAACAGAGCTGTGTTTCTCTTATTAATGTCTGAAATACCCAGACCACCTTCAGCTTTATCTTTTATCATTGTGTCCCATTTTATCAAATGCATTTTCTTGCCACTGATGCCCTTCTGAACATGACTTCCCCAGAAAAATTTCCTTCTGATTTGATCAATCTTTTTGGAAACCCCTGCTTTATTAAGAGCTTCAGATTTCCATTTAGCTAGTTTGAGATCAAATTTTCTGATTAAAGGTCCCAAAAGATTTTCCTTTTTGGGGAAGAGCCAATGGGGGCCCCTAAATAGGATAAAGGCCACTGCCCTACCTTGCATCCAAAAATTGTTGCACACTCATTGCAAAGGGCTTTATTTTTACTACAGGAGTAAGCACTACTTTTTGAGAAATTGACTTTCAGACCAGACAACATCTGAAAGATTAGGAGCACCCTTTTTACTTGCCTGAATGATTTCGAATTGCCTTTGATAAACAAAACCGTATCGTCCGAAAACTGAAGGTGATTGAGTTGTTTTTCTGAATTTGGAAGAGTAATTCCCTTGAACCATCCCAATTCATTGGCCTTCATGAGAAGTCTGTTTAAACATTCAGCAACTAGGTTGTATAAGAGAGGAGAAAGGGGATCCCCTTGTCTCAAACCTTTTGAAATTGAAAATTCTTGAGTAGGAGCTCCATTTATCAGCACTAAGTTTTTAATCTGAGAGAAAAACCTGTTTAGCCAGTCTATCCAAGCATTTCCAAAACCCATCTTAGCCATCAATTCAAACAGAAAAGACCAATTAACTGAGTCAAAGGCCTTTTCAAAATCTAATTTTAGAAATACCACTTCCCTCTGACCATTCTTGATAGAGTGGTATGCTTCATGAGCTAACAATATACTTTCCATGGCTTGCCTACTCTTGATAAAAGAAGACTGAGAGTCTCATACTAATTTGTCCATGAATTGACTTAATCTTAAGGCTAGCACTTTTGTGAATAACTTAGCCACTGAATTTATCAAACTGATAGGCCTAAAATCACTAACCTTTTGGGTGTTTAAGATTTTCGGAATCAGTGCTATGAAAGAGGAATTCATACCCGAAGGTAGAGGGAAACCATTGTAGAAACTCTCAAAACACTCTAAAACCTTTCCTTTAATCTGAGACCAGAATTGATTTAGACAACCAATATTAAAACCATCTGGACCTGGGGCTTTATCTTTGGCCATAGAATTTAAAGCCCATTCAATTTCTTCCAGAGAGAATTTCCTTAATAACCAATCATTCTCTTCAGGGCTAATAGTGCTAAAATCTAATTGCCCTAGAGAAAAGATCCTTTCATTATCCTTGCTGTTGAAGAACTTAGTGAAATTATCAAAAAACACTTGCTTCACTTCTTGAACCTCTGAAATCCATCTGCCTTTATCCAGGATACCCTTTATGCAATTTTTATGGTTTCTCTTCTGAACAAACCTGTGATAAAATTTGGAATTTCTATCTCCAAACAAATTCCATTGAATTCTTGCTTTTTGTTTCAATGAATTTGTTTTGATGTCAATTAACTGATCCAACCTCCTGTGAAGGCCTTTTAAGTCTTCCTCCGAGCAAACCTTCTGCTCTTCTGAATCTATAAATTCCTCAAGATCCTTGATTTGTTTGTCCAGATTCCCTAAATTGTTCACTGACCACTCCTTGATTGTGGTTTTAAGTTTCTTCAGAGTGATTTGAATGTTTGACTTCGAATCAAGGAGGTTGCCCAAGTGATTACTCAAAATGATCTTTAAATCAGGGTCTTTTAACCAACAATTGAAGATCTTGAAAGATTTGGGCCCCCAGTTTACTGATGATCTCTCCAAAAGTAAACCTTTATGATCAGAGTCACCTCTGTTCAGAGCTAGCATCCTCCAATCTCCAGCCTCCATCCAACTAGAGTTAATTAATACTCTATCTAGCCTGCTCTTCTTGTTCATGGGACCAAACCAAGTGAAAGTAGCATTATGAAGCCTCATGTCAGTGAGATTGGATTTTTTGATGAAGGCATTCAGACTATTGCTATCTTTCACTTTGTATATGCAATTAGCGCTCTCCTCAGCTGATCTAATGCAATTAAAATCTCCCAATATCCCAATAGGCTGGGAGCAGCAGCATTCCACGATTTTGCTTAATTGTTTCTACAAAATATTTTTCAGTCTAGATTTTTGTGGTGCATATATGTTGACCACATTTATCAGCTTCCTGTCAGAAATACTTTGTAATAGCACCCATATCCATCTTTTACTTTAAGCTGAACTCTTGTATTGAAATACAGAATTATCCCAAGAAATGGCCAAGCCTCCAGAAAGACCTGTAGAGTCTTGAACTAACCAGTCATGTGAGCTCAACTCCCAAAAGGAGCCTTTTAAAGTGTCATTCCAAGAGGAGCATTTTGTTTCTTGCAAACACAAAATGTTGATGTTCCTTTTTGACAAATGTTTCCTCAGAGTAATTTTTAATCTCTTTCTTCTAATACCCCTAACATTCCATGATAAGATTCCGCTATCCATTAAAATAGTCAACTATTAACCAAATGGAATATTATTACTAGATGTACAGCTCTAAACGTATCCCTGCTCCAATTTGTTTACTAAGGCTAGTTTACTAGCCTCTCTTCCCATTGGCAAAGATAAGCCCATCAATTCTGCACTATCCAGTATTAGATCAGCTTCAACCAATTTATTCAATTCACCACCTTCCTTTTCTTCTTGCACTGAGCTCAGGCCACTACCTACCTTTTTTGATTTCCTATAGTCTTGAGTTTGCCCTTTGTTCCTGATCAACTTCCCTCTTTTTTGACCCAAGTCAAAAGGGTTTTTAAATCCTCTGAATTTCTTTTTAGGCCTCCCTCTTGCTCTACCCATCTTTAACAATCCAATGTGATTGCAAAGTGTATTTTGTGAGGAGATGTTAACACCTTCAATTCCCATGCAATTATTCTTTTCCACTAGATCAGACTTTTCCACTTGTTCAATTGCTTCTGTTGAAGTAATTTCACTAGAGTCTTCAATTCTGTACTCTTGAAATAACAGATTTTGAGGGTGTTTGCTGTCATGTTCCTTGAAAAGGGACAAATTTGTTTCAGCCAAGGATTCCCCTGAGTTGGATTTAATAACCAGTGGATTTAAAATTGAATTTTCAACAACTGTTCCTTGATCTTCAGATGTGAGACCATTCGAATCATTCGAAACTATGATGCTCTGATCAACATTTGAGACTTTAGTACTATGAACTTCTTTCTCATGTTTTTTACTTGCTAACCCTTCAGACAAAACCTTACTACTTTTGGGAAGTCTATTTAAGTCTGAAGAGCTAGAGTCTTGTTTATGCTGAAAACCATCACTACCATTAGAGTTAACTCTATTAGTAGTGTTTTCTTCTAAGAAGGATTTAATGTCCTTAACCTCTTTAAAAATTATTTTGTACTTCTTTCCTTTCACTAACACCTGCATATCCTCAAGCACTGGGTTGTAATTTGTGGATGCAATACAGACCATTGGATTGACAAAAGAGTTGTCATCATCCACTTGATAAGACCAAGAAATCCATTCCCCTAATCTCCTTGTAAATGCCTTGAGATTTTCCTCTAACCATGCATTCATAGGCAATCCAATACATTCTAACCATATTGTTCTTGGCATGATTAGATCAGTCTCCTCGAATTTTCTTACCACTGAGAACCATTTGCAGAGGTTTTTGTGATCAATATCACTCCAATTTCTCTTACTATCATTAGATAATAAGAACTTCCTTTCTGTCAGACCTACCACCCTCAGATGTGCTAAACCTGACTTGTCTAACTCCTTTTGTAATGACCCAGCTTTTGTTTCTTTCCAAGAAAACCCCACCATTGTCTGACAAAGTCCTTCTTCAATCTCTTCATCCACTTCAGCTTCAGTAAACTCGAACATTTTCTTAGCAAACTCCTCTTCTGGTATATAAGCTTTGCTAACTTTTTCCCCAACCTCCTTTGCTTGCCGAGTTATTGATACTTTAGACTCCTTATTGATATGAGGTTTTGGATTTCCCATAGGATTGTTAATACTCATATGTATTCTGTTACCCCAACTTCCTAATTGCTTAGCATTACTGATTATTGTTCCTGCTTCTATTTCATTCTCCACCTTTATAAATCCATATCTTCTATCATTTTTATCTCTCTTTCTTGGCAGAATAATATCCTTTATTCTTCCACACTTTTTGAAAAAGTTCCAAAGCGTTAAAGCTTGAACATCTAAAGGAATGTTGGCTAAGAATATAGTTACCTCTTTTTGGTAAGCTTCTCAGGACTTTTAGATTTCCTTCTCGATTTAACTTCAATCCATCCTTCCTCCCCCTTATTGAGAGGATCTGCCACTGGCTTCGCTATTTTGACTGCTTCAGCATATGTACCTTTGTAGAAGTTGTCTCTTTGTCTTGCAGGATCCAATAGCTGTCTTTTCTGATCTAAGCTTCTTCGATGAATTTGATCAAGTGCCTTATTGAAAACCTTCTTGTCCCCTTGTCTGAATTTTCTCATTATTTCTCCATCCACCAGGTCACTATGAGCTTCAACAAAATCTATTAAAATTTGTTCTCCGTCCTTGCTAGATCCGTCCTTGCTAGAACCTTTGCTAATCTTCGTTCTACTACCGTTCCCCTCCTCAGCTGCCGGATTCCTATTCAAATTTCGTCGATTTTGAAACTAAAAATTTTCGCCGTTATCGCCTCCTCTATACGCGTGCTGCTCCATCCTTCAAATGAATATTAATATTTCGTAAATGAGTAATCTTGTCAAATGAATAATTTTTTTTGGTTTCAATTTATGATAATGTGGTAAATGAATAATTTATTTGAATGCATTAATTAATAACTTCATTAGAAATATTTAAAGGTCGCATGTAAATATAAATAAATATTCATTGGATTTGAAGTAATATTGTTTTTTCTAACTAGCTTAAAATTCGTGCGATGCACGAATATTTTTTAATATAATGAATTTTTTTATTCAATTTAAAATTAAAATTTTAAAACATGAATTTTGTAGGCATCAAATTTTGTATGACATAATATGATAATAATTATATATATGTTGTCCGTGATGCTTATAGAAAATGATGGATTTTAGTTCGAAAATATAGAAAATATGATATGTTTTAGCTGAAAAACATAATCGGTTAGTGATAAGTGGATTTTATATCCACTTGGATCGCTTAATTTCGGCTTAAATTGATTGTCTTGGACTCAAGTTGTTGTAGTTTTGATGTGTTTTGCTTAGTTGTGCAGGATTACGAGAATGTTGACTAAGGTGGATGCTTTTATAATTTTTTGGGAATTAATTGATTAAAATTCGGATTTTCGAGAAGGGTTGCACAATTTACACTATTTTGGCCATATCTTGAGTTCTAGAAGTCCGTTTGAGGCCCGTAAGCAGTCCACGCGAAGATAACGAGATTTTCTATCATTCTAAGGTGGTCCAGAGGTCCAATTATGTGGGGAACGTTCCAGAAAATCTGAAGAAAAGTCAGCCACGAATTTTCCTTACAAAACATAATCAAATTAGGAAACGTATCTTGCAGAAATTCTATTATAATTCTGTTTTTGTATTTTCTTGCTGGGCAAGACTTGTAGTGCCTATATAAACACATCATACCTTGTAATTTGTATCAGATTATTATTATTGTAACGTAGAACTGCAAGAGAGAAAAGTGGAGAAGGATTCAAGCTCGGTGACAAGCAAAGATCTAGATCTACTTCATCTTCTGTATACTTTGGATTATAGATTTGTTTTCTCAACTCTTGTTTTTATTAATATTATTGTTCTTTCTTTCATATCTTGTTAATTATTATGTTTTCATCAAATCCCATGACGATGAATAGTTCAATTATGGGCTAAACGTTGTCATGGGATTCTAATGGAGTTATTTATGGAACTTAGTATCTTGATGCTGTAAAGATCTGTGTAATGTGAAATTGATATCCTCGTATGGTCAATCTTAATGCTTTTAGATGCGTAGCTAACATCTAAATTGAATTGTTAATCTCTTGTGAAGTGAAAGTGGATCTTGAGATTTAGAACTTGCCATGCTAGCATAGGTTCATAATTGATTGTCAATATGATTTGTGGTGTGAGATGAAAATACTTATACTACCCTATGTGATCTTAATGGATAACCTGTTCTTCAACCGTTATGTTTTCAAATTCTATAGACATATAGGGTCTAAGCATAATTGGTGTCTATTCATCTTCTATCTCTTTTGTGGATGTATGTTTAGTTTGGTATGCGTATGCTGACAGGTAGCGTATACTGGTTTCGTGTTATCCGATCAGATATCAAAATCATTGCATATAGAGATTAAAGGCGTCAGATCTAAGGGAAGTATTTAATGAAGTTGGGATCCCATGTTTATTCTCATATTAGTAATTCGAATTCAATCTCATTAGTTAATTTAATTCTTAGTTTAAAAATTACACCCTAGTTTAATTTAATTAATCAATACCAAAATTGTTATTTGTCTTAGCAGTGGATTAAAACCAAACATTGTTGCATAGGCATATTTACTGATTAAACTTAACCAGATCTCTGTGGAATGAACTTTAATTATATTACTTGTGACTACGTGCGCTTGCGTAATTTTATGCTAACAAGTTTTTGGCGCCACTGCCGGGGATCATCGGTGTTTTGTTTAGTTTATGTGCTTGTCATCAGTGGTCGTTAACGTTCACTGACTCGGATTTCTTACTTAGTTGTTTGTTTCGTTGTGTTTTCAGGTACTTGAACGTGTATGCGAACACGTTTGCAGGCTCGTAAGGAAAAACTGGCAGAAGACGGTCTTGTAGTAGATAATCAGAAAGAGGAACTTGAAACTACTGTAGAGATGGCAGATTTACCAGCAGCAGTTAAGGCTTTGAAGGACTATTCACAGCCGAAGATTACTGACATACAATCTAGTATTGTCAGGCCAGCTATTGCAGCGAATAACTTTGAGATCAAGCCGAGCACAATTCAGATGGTGCAGAATTCGGTTCAGTTTGGGGGTGCTTCGACAGAGGATCCTAATATGCACATCAGGGACTTTATCGAGATCTGCGACACTTTCAAATTTAATGGTGTGTCGGATGATGCTATCAAGTTGAGGCTTTTCCCATTCTCCTTAAGGGATAAGGCTAAGGGCTGGTTACACTCTCTACCAGCTGGTTCCATTACTACATGGGATGATCTTGCTCAGAAGTTTCTTACTAAATTCTTCCCTATGGCGAAAACTGCAGCAATAAGGAACCAGTTAACTCAATTTCAACAGCAATCTGGCGAATCTTTGTGTGAGGCTTGGGAACGTTATAAGGAGATGCTACGAAGGTGCCCTCATCATGGCATGCCTGATTGGATGGTTATTAATGGTTTCTACAATGGGTTGGGAGCACAGTCTAGGCCTATGCTAGATGCAGCATCTGGTGGTGCTCTATGGGCGAAGAGCTATGAGGAAGCATATGATCTTATTGAGATGATGGCTGCTAACGAATATCAAAATCCAACACAGAGGCTTTCTCAAGGTAAGATAGCAGGTGTTCTTGAAGTTGACACAGCTTCAGCTATTGCAGCTCAGTTAAAGGCTCTTTCGATGAAGGTGGATTCTCTTGCTAATTATGGAGTTCAGCAGGTTGCCAGTGTTTGTGAGCTATGTGCGGGCGCACATGAGACGAATCAGTGTGCTATCTCTTCTGAATCAGCACAGTTCGTAAGTAATTTTCAGAGACCTGCTGCACCAGTACCAGCCACCTATCATCCAAGCAACAGGAATCATCCTAACTTCAGCTGGAGCAACAACCAAGGTGCTCAACAACCTCAGCAACCCTATCAGCAGTTTCAGGGGCAGCAAGCAAGGCCATTCAATCAAGGTTATCAGCAGCAGTATGCTCCAAAGCAATCATATCAACCTCCGGGATTTCAGCAGCAACAACCCCAGGCTCATGCGGGGCAATCGTCTAATGAAAAATCAGATGATGTGTGGATAGCGTTAAAGAACCTACAAGCTGGTCAGAAGCTCTTGGAAACTCAGATAGGACAGATTGCAAGTGCCTTACTTAGTTGGCCTCAAGGAACTCTTCCTAGTGATACGGAAGCAAATCCAGATAGGAGAGATAGCAAGGAACAGGTGAAGGCTGTGACTTTGAGATCGGGAAAAGTTATAGCAGGCCCTAAATCAGCAGTAGAAGAAGATGAAGATATTCAGAATCAGCAGGGTGAAAAATCTGCAGTGCCCGAAATTGCTCAATCTGATTTGATGGCTGATCAGCAAGGTGATGAAGTAGAGAAAAGCAAGGAACCTGTTGAAAATTCTGTGGAGAAGTCGATGAACAACACTCAGATTTATCCTCCTCCTCCTTATCCTAGAAGACTCCAGAAGCAGCAGTTGGATAAGAAATTTGAAAAGTTCTTAGAGGTGTTCAAGAAGTTGCAGATTAACATTCCCTTTGCCGAAGCTCTTGAACAGATGCCGAGCTATGCCAAGTTCATGAAGGGAATTCTTTCTCGTAAGATGAAGCTCGAGGAATTAGAGACCGTTGCTCTAACGGAAGAGTGCAGTGCTGTAACAGAAATTGCCTCCAAAACTAAAGGATCCTGGTAGCTTTACTATTCCATGCAGTATTGGTAATTTGTCTTTTGCGAAGTGCTTGTGTGACTTGGGAGCTAGCATCAATCTCATGCCCTTGTCAGTCTATATGCAACTTGGTCTACCGGAACCAAAGCCTACCAACATCTCTTTGCAGTTGGCTGATCGTTCAGTTACATATCCTAGAGGCATAGTGGAGGATGTGTTGGTGAAAGTTGACAAACTCATATTTCCTGCTGATTTTGTTATCTTGGATTTCGAGGAAGATAAGAAGATTCCCATAATCTTGGGAAGACCATTCTTGGCTACGGGAAAGACTTTGATTGATGTGCAGAAAGGGGAGCTCACCATGAGGGTGCAAGACCAGAATGTCACTTTCAATGTTTTTAATGCAATGAAACTTCCCTCAGATGAAGAAGAATGTTTGAAGGTGGATTGGGTTGATTCTGCAGTTACTATGGAAATGGAGAAGTTGCTTAAGTCAGACTCTTTGGAAAAAGTTTTAGTTGGTGACTCTGATTTTGAAGATGAGGAATTAGCCGAGCAACTTCAGCAGCTAAATTCAGCCCCTTGGAAAAGGAGATTTGATTTGCCTTTTGAATCTCTTGGGTTAGGAGAACGTAAAAATTCAGAGGGGCGCCTGAAACCATCTATTGAGGAAGCTCCCACACTTGAACTCAAACCACTTCCGGAACACTTGCGGTATGTTTTTCTTGGTGATGCATCTACATTACCTGTTATTATTGCCTCTAACTTGTCAGCTAGTGCGGAAGAAAAGCTTTTGCGAATTTTGAGGGAATTCAAGTCAGCAATTGGTTGGACTATAGCAGATATCAAGGGAATCAGCCCTTCTTATTGCATGCATAAAATTCTACTAGAGGAGGGAGCTAAGCCTACTGTTGAGCATCAGCGGAGACTTAATCCGATTATGAAAGAGGTGGTGAAGAAGGAAATTCTAAAGTGGCTGGATGCGGGTATTATATATCCTATCTCAGACAGTTCTTGGGTGAGCCCGGTTCAATGTGTGCCAAAGAAAGGAGGCATGACAGTTGTTGCTAATGAAAAGAATGAGCTCATCCCTACTCGAACAGTCACGGGGTGGAGAGTTTGTATGGACTATAGGAAGCTCAACAAAGCCACGAGAAAAGATCACTTTCCTCTGCCATTCATTGATCAGATGCTAGACAGGTTGGCGGGACATGAGTATTATTGCCTCCTTGATGGTTATTCAGGCTACAATCAGATTTGCATTGCTCCGGAAGATTAAGAGAAGACCACATTCACATGTCCTTTTGGTACCTTTGCTTTCCGACGGGTTTCTTTCGGACTTTGTGGTGCTCCCGCCACTTTTCAAAGGTGCATGATGGCTATTTTCTCAGACATGTTTGGCTCGAATGTGGAGGTTTTTATGGATGACTTCTCAGTTTTTGGTACTTCATATGACGAGTGCTTGCATAATCTTGGTTTGGTTTTGAAACGTTGTGTGGAGACTAACCTGGTGCTTAATTGGGAGAAGTGTCACTTCATGGTGCGAGAGGGAATTATTCTTGGGCACAAGGTATCTGGTAGAGGACTTGAGGTTGATAGGGCTAAGGTGGAAACAATCGAAAATCTTCCTCCACCTATCTCTGTTAAAGGAATTCGTAGTTTTCTTGGTCATGCGGGTTTCTATCGGCGATTCATCAAAGACTTCTCAAAAATTTCTAAACCCTTGTGCAATCTCTTGGAGAAGGATGTTCCTTTCAAGTTTGATGATGAGTGTCTTGCAGCTTTTGAGCTCTTGAAGAAGAAGTTGACTACTACACCAGTCATTACCGCACCTAATTGGGAGGAACCGTTTGAACTTATGTGTGATGCTAGTGACTATGCTGTTGGAGCTGTGCTTGGTCAAAGGAAGGATAGAATTTTTCATGTGGTTTACTATGCTAGTAAAACCCTCAATGATGCACAGCTGAAATACACTACTACGGAGAAGGAGTTGCTAGCAGTTGTCTATGGTTTCGAGAAATTCAGGTCTTATCTGCTTGGTACGAAGGTGATTGTGTATACGGATCATGCTGCAATTCGATATCTTATGTCGAAGAAGGATTCCAAGCCTAGATTGATTCGTTGGGTGCTTCTCTTGCAAGAATTTGATGTGGAAATCAAGGATAGGAAAGGCACGGAAAATCAAGTAGCGGATCATCTCTCACGCTTAGAGGACCACGGTAAGGAATTGCATAACAAATCTCTTATTAATGAATCTTTTCCAGATGAGCAGCTGTTTGCAGTGCAAGATGAAGAGCCATGGTTTGCAGATTATGTAAACTATTTGGTTAGCAATGTTATTCCTCCAGATCTTTCGAGTGCTTAAAGGAAGAAGTTTCTACATGATGTGAAGTGGTATCATTGGGATGAACCGTTTCTATTTAGACAAGGAGCAGATCAGATGATCAGACGATGTATTCCGTATAGTGAGACGGAGGGTGTGTTGCGAGATTTCCACTCAACTGTTTATGGTGGTCATTATGGTGGAGAAAAGACAGCGGCTCGTGTGCTTCAAGCAGGTTTCTATTGGCCTTCCTTGTTAAAGGATGCTCATCAGTTCGTGTTGAGATGTGATCGTTGTCAAAGGGTTGGCAATATTTCTAGAAGGAACGAGATGCCTCTTAACATGCTTCTTGAGGTAGAGATCTTTGATGTCTGGGGGATTGACTTCATGGGACCTTTTGTTTCTTCATGCAACAATCAGTACATCTTGCTAGCTGTGGATTACGTGTCTAAATGGGTCGAGGTTAAGGCGTTGCCGACCAATGATGCAAAGGTGGTATTGAATTTCTTGCATAAGCAAATTTTTACGCATTTCGGAACTCCCCGTGCTATAATAAGTGATGAGGGAACTCACTTTTGCAATCGCCAGTTTACTACGTTGATGGCGAAATATAATGTGACGCATCATGTTGCCACTGCTTATCACCCTCAAACGAATGGCCAAGCTGAAGTTTCTAACAGGGAGATCAAGAGAATTCTAGAGAAAGTGGTGAATCCGTCTCGTAAGGATTGGTCATTGAAGTTGGATGAAGCTGTATGGGCATACAGAACTGCCTACAAAACTCCTCTAGGTATGTCTCCGTTTCAGTTAGTTTATGGGAAAGCATGTCATTTGCCTGCAGAGTTGGAACATAAAGCATATTGGGCGTTGAAGAAATTGAATTTAGATATCACGGCTGCGGGTGCAAAGCGGTTGCTTCAGTTGAATGAACTTGAGGAATTTCGTGAGCAAGCTTACGAAAATAACAAGATGTATAAGGAGAAGGTTAAGAGGTGGCATGATAAAAGGTTGGTACCAAAAGCATTTTTGCCAGGTCAACAGGTGTTGCTATTTAATTCTCGCCTCAAGCTTTTTCTGGGAAAACTCAAGTCAAGGTGGTCGGGTCCATTTATTGTTAAGACGGTGTATCCACATGGAGCCATTGAAATTTATGAAACAACATCGGATCATGCTTTTAAAGTGAATGGACAACGGTTGAAGCATTACTATGGTGGGTCATTTCAATGCGATAAGGTTTCCGCCGTTTTGGCGTCTACTTGATTCGGGAGAAGAACGTCAAGCTAATGACGTAAAAGGAGCGCTTCTTGGGAGGTAACCCAAGTATTGTGTATGTTATTGTATACCTTTCTTTGGAAAAAAAAAAGAAAAAAAAAAGAGTGTTGTGAGTATTGAAAAAATAAATATATATATATATATATATAGGTGTCACGCAGGCTGCACCTGCGTAACGCAGGCTGCGCCTGCGTTTCTGTAAGATGCGCAGGCTGCGCCTGCTGCATTGGGCGCAGTCTGCCCTTCCCGCGCGCAGTCTGCTTCTATTGCAGAATGGTTTTGGACGAATTTTGTATGCTGTTGGCTGTTGTACATATAAAAAAAAAAGTCTATCTCCCCAACTTTCTTTCTCCCTTCCCCCTTTTTATATTATCATCTCCTAACCAATCCTAAACCAATTTCAATTCCAAAACCTCCAAAATTTCTCCTAAATTTCTACACCCAATTCTTTTCTAATTCTTTTTCTATTAATTCTTAATTCTATCCTACATCAAATTCCAAATTCTACCAAAAATTTTTCCTTTTCACATTCAAATTCTTATATTCATCCTATCACTCCATGACCTATATATACCCATACATACACACCCAATTCATTATCTTCTTCCTCTACATCTCTTAAAAATTCAAGTTTGGGGGAAAATTAGTACAAGTTCACCTCTTTGATTCGTAGTGGGATTTCTCTTCTCTATTTTATTTTATTACGAATTTGTGTTCTTGTCAATTGGGGTTTTTGTATTATTCTTGTTACTTGGGTATTTGTGGTGTGATTTTTCTTGGTGGTTTTTGGTGGGATATTTCTTGGTGGTTGTTGGTGGTGCTATTGTTGAGTGGGGTTTTGGTTATTATGGCGCCTAAGCGAATGAGGGGTAGTTCTAGTAGGGTGGAGAGATTTTCTTCTCCGGAGGTGGAGGTAGAGTATAATCGGTTGTTGTCAAAGCCGGTGGCGAAGGAATGGGGGTTTTTGCCATCTCGTCATTATGGATTGGTTGAGGTGGTTAGTGAGTTACGTTGGGGAGAGATTTGTAAGGCACCTACTCCGGTTCCGGTGAATTTGGTTAGGGAGTTTTATGCTAATGCTAAAGATGAGCAGAATGGTGTGTGTATGGTTCGTGGTAAAAGGGTGGATTACAGATCAGATGTTATTCGTCCAATTTTGGGACAACCACCTAAGCTTGTGGGGGATGAAAATTGGGCACTGAAGACTAGTGATGATGTGGATATGGAGGCGATTGTTCGTGAACTTTGTGTTCCCGGTACAAGTTGGAAGAATAAATTGGGAACTAATGAGCCTCTTTCTTTTCTGTCTTCTGCTATGAATAAGTTTGCACGAGCATGGTATCTATTTCTTTGTTCCAATATTATGCCTACTTCTCATACGGGTGAGGTCACAGCTGATAGAGCGATTATTCTTTGGGGCATTCTAAAGGGAAAATACATTGATGTCGCCCACATTGTTCAGCAGAATATTCGTAGGTGTTTAAAGTCTAGTGCACTGTCATCGATGCCCCATGCTTCTATCATAGTTGGGTTGTGTATGGTTAGTGGCGTTACCTGGGGTGCGGATGAGGAGTTGCAGTCACCTTTGCCGTCCATTGTTGATGTGTCTATTGATCGAATGCCGGAATGGCAAGGCGGAATTCCACATCCTAGGGGGCTTGGGTATGATGTTAGTGGTGCTGATTCTAGTGGTCAGGGAGCGGGCGCTCCGCCACGTGCTAAGAGAGTTCCAAGAGTTTTAGATGCCCACTTTAGGCGGTTGTATAGGCGTATGGATGCTATTCATGCTAGTAACAGGGAGTATGCTCAAGATATGGCGACAGCTTTGAGAGATGCAGGTATTCAGGCAAGGTGGCCAGTCTATGGAGCTCGTACGCAGTATCCACCGCCAGATTCTGATTCCTCCGAGGAGGAGGACGAGTAGGTATGTTTTCTGCTATCCCTTGTATTTACTTCCATTCAATGCGGACATTGAATCTTTCAAGTTTGGGGGTGTTTTGAGGGATTAGTAGTTGTTGTTGTATTATGTGTTCATGTAGGATTTCATGTTTTGCATATTAGTAGTAATTCATGCATATATGTTCGTATTATCTACGTTTGTTTCATGTAGGACATTCTGTTTTTATTTATGTATACCATGTGAGTTCATTCTAGTTGCATTTTCATGGCATGCATGTTTCATGATCCCTTAGAACGAGCTAATTCTGATTGGTAGGTAGGTGTCTAATTGAGTGTGGTAATGATGAGTAGAGGCTTGATTTATAGTTTCTATGAAATTGACTTGCATGCTTCAGAAACAAAATCTTTTCACAGTCTCATTGGGTGCTTTTGGGCTAGGTTGAAATCATGCTTGTTTGGATGTTTTGAGATTTAATCACTTGATTATATTTAGAATTTTCGTTATTCCCTTGATGGCGTAGGATCACTAAAGTCTAAGTTTGGGGGAAACCAGGAATTTCATGCTTAATTGTAAATAATTGTCAATAATGGCTAGGCGTCATGTAAGAACCCCAAATTTTGGATATAATTAAAACTTTTTATTAAGTAATGATAAAATGAGGAACAATGATTCCGATAACAAGGTCACCAGCTCTAATGAATGGTGGTTTCAAAGAACAATGATTGTAATGAATGGATATTGCTTTGGACAATGATCCTGATGCATTGGTATATTGTCAGAATAGAGTAATTCGATGGTTGAGGACCTAGATAAGAATAATCTACCATCCAGGAAGGAGCTAATGGATCCTTGAAGGGAAATGAGTACGTGCATAGTGTTTCCCGTACGTGCATAGTGTTTCCTGTACGTGCATAGTAATTTGGTGGATGAATAGTGATTTTGTAAGTTGGAAAACTTTTCACTCCACCCTATGTACGGGACGTGATATGGATGTTTCGAAGTCATATTAGTAATACGCGGAGGAAATAAGTGAATGCAGAGACGATCGGAATTCAGAAATTCCAAATTCTTTTCGGTATAATATTTGACCGGACAGTGGATTAAATATTATTATAATCCAAGAATTGAGATATTAACTTTGAGGATTTGATATTTTGGGATGTTATTATATTTGATTTAAAAATGAAGGTAGGAAACCACTGAGGAGTGGTTATGGCTACAATGTAATTATTGATATTTGGAAAGAATGAATGGAATTCGACCTTATTATGTTTATGTCTTGAAGAATGCTAAAGGGTGACAACATAGGTAAGAATAATCTATCTTCTAAGGGAATAAGATATGGCAACTTCAAGCAAGAGAATACCCTCATGTCATCCAGATCGATAACGATTAATCCAGTAGTTCCGTAAAAAGGTTAAGGAACGATCGAAAGAGAATACGGACAATTGAACCACCCTAAGAGAACAAGTAAAGAATACAGAATGAATAGTGTTTGGTGGGAGTATATAATAATATGAGACGACACTATACAGAAGCATTCGGAACGGATTTCCGAGTTCGTATTAGTGATCCAGGGGGAAAATAAGTGTATGTAAAAGCTGTCGGATTCTGAAAAACCGCACTTTTATTTTCTCTGAGAGTTCCCTGGACACTGATAGCCTTAAGTATTTAACGAATGGATTTAAGGAATATAAATTGGAAAGTTAGAATGAAAGATGGAGAATGAAAGTATTAATATTAAAGAGGATTCCCGGTAAACCCTAATTAGAAATCCGTGAAATATTCTCACGAACGATTAATCGAAACGGGTAATAACCGGACACAGAAACAAGCAGAGGAAGCAAGAGTCTTGTGTAAGCTACTAGAATAAATATCTAGCAACCAAGTGGCTTAAAGTAACTAGCATACTTGGAGATGGAAGTAGTACTTAGAAAAACCAACCAATACTTAGCCTTCCACCATCCAAAACATAACACTTGTCTCTCCAAATTGCCTCATCCATGACATCACACTCCACTAACACAACTAGGATGAGATATTATCTATCCAAATTCACTTTATGCAAAATTGACCAAGGAAAAGCAAGAAACCAAGCAAACACTCTCCATTCCTTTCTTTTCTTCAAAGTTTCGGCCAAGGAGCTAGAAAAGGAGGTTCCCACCATTGTTTGTTCTTCTAATTTTTAGGGTAAGTACTACATATCATAGCTTAGATCCCCTAGAAATTTCAGCCTCAAATTCACTTCCTTTCATTTTCAAATAAATCATCAAAGGTGATGATGAATAGTGTTTCTAAGAACTAATCTTTGTTTTTCTTGTTTTCATGGTTGATCCTAGCTAAGTTAAGGCCATCCAAGGGCAATACCAAGCTTTGTGAGGCTATTACATACTACAAGGAAGGTATAAGACTTGAAAACCCTTGCTCTACTTTGAGTTTTAAGCATGTTCTTGATGGATCTAGCTTAGTTATGATTATGTTCATGTTATAAGCATGTTTAGTTAGTGATTTAGTGATTTGATTAACATGATGAGTTTGATACTAAGATCAGTGGCTTCTGGTCTTGTTGGGGTGCTTATTATGTGTATAAGTTGATTAGATGCCCGGTGTGGCTTGGTTGTTGCGTAATGAATTTTAGAACGCTCGATTCGTAGCCGTCGTAATGCCCGATTTTCATTAACACTAAGAAACCGAACTGGTCAGTAGCCATAACTCTTTGTTCTTGGCAAGTTAATGAACCCTACTGATAGATTTTTGAACATAGATCACTTTGGCGAAAGAATCGAAGCATTTTGATTTACGGTTTAGGAATTATGACTAAATTACTAAAAGTAGTTCGAATCCGTAAACGAAAGTTCGTAACTGCAATTGAACCCTCGTAAACTATGTAACGTCATGGCGAATCTTGGTAAATAAATACTAGGGGTAAGAAGGAAGGTGTGAAAGAAAACCGTATGTCAAAAAGAGCATTTTTCGATTTATTAAAAATGTTCGAGTCAAGGTTAAACGCGAACGAACCCCTAAAAGACGACTCTTTTATAACTTCGGTAAAACACTTAGAAAACGGGCGATAAAACTCGGAGTATAATATTGGTTCGTAACGATCAACCTTAGAACTCATATGACTTAAGTATGTCCCAAGTATAAGTGCAGTGACATGTCGTATTAACGAACGAATGTCGGGTCGGATCAGTGATAATAAGTAATCCACTAAAAAGGGGTATAACGAGATAACTCGAGAACGTGTTTCGAATTAAGTATAACTTAACTTTTAATATGTTAAGTGATTAATCCCGAATGCCTTGGCTATTTATAGATCACCAAGCTGAACCGGGACCCGCTACCACTACCCCTTACCGTACTCGACTACCAGGCAAGTTTCAATTCCCTTCTTTTAGGCTGTTGTTGTGATTGAATAAATATATATATATATATATATATATATATATATATATATATATATATATGATTGCTGATATACATATGCCATTGCATGCATGCCTACTTTCAAGTTGAATTGATATACTTGTTCCCTGAATGTTATTGTTGGCTTATAAGCTAGATAGTTATACATCAGTTATAAGCCGGTTATTGTAAGACCCTCATAGAAGGGCGTATACATCTTATTCATCAAATATAGACCGGGAGTCAATATTTCTTGATATATCGAGATTACCTCGGAGGAAAATATTTAAGTAAATATTTTTCATTATTCGGGCGACGAATATTATTTGAATATTCGTTCGAGATTATTTATTTTAACGATCTTTACTTCAAATAATTATTTGAACGTAACTATTCGACGAATAATATTTTTAATATTCATTCAGAGTCGAATTATTTATCGATTATTATTGCGAATATTCTTCTAAAGGTTGGACTACTAAATGAATATTAATTGGATATTCATTTAGAATATTATTCATTAAATGAATATTACTTTTGAGTATTCATTTAAGACAGTAATTACCTATCGAATATTATTTTAATGTTCATCTGAAACTTGATTTATTTATCGAGTCTTATCTCGAATATTCCTTTAAAGCTTAGATTACTAAATGAACATTACTTGATATTCATTTAGAATATTATCCATTAAATGAATATTACTTTATCAATATACATTTAAATTCCTAATTAATTATGAATATTATTTTGAATATTCATCCAGGGTTCTATTTAATCATCGAATATTATTTTAAATATTTTAAATATTCCTTTCAGGTCTTATTAATTAATGAATATTATTTGGAATATTCATTTGAATATTTAGTTATGCAATAAATATTCTCTCGATATTTCTTCAAGAATTATTTGAGAGATACTCTGATTAAAGATATTCTTTCATATTCTTAAATATTCCGTAAAATATTTTAATTCAATAAATATTCTCTGAATATTTATTCCATACTTAGAATAACCTCGATAAGGTTTATCTTCTTCGATTATTACAGAAAATATTTCGGAGTCATATTATTATTAATCTTATATCAAGAAAGGTTCTCAGACATCATTCTTCTTTGAGTCTATCTCCTTAATAATAAGGGAACCTTACTTGGAAAATGTTATTTATCTTGTCGACTTCCCGGTCATAAAGTATTCCCTTCACTCGCAACTCGGGTGCTGTTGACTTATTAAGTCGTTGCTTACCTTCTCATCTTTCGAGGGGTAAGATTACTGGAACAAGTTGATATCTGTTACCAAGTAATAGCTTGGGAGTTATTGGTAAATTTTCCTTTCCAAATAGATACGACTACTTTGTGTAGTCTTATCAACAAGTATTATACTTGGGGAAAGGGGGACGAACGTTACATTCGGAATCATGAATTCTATTTGAACTAGGAGTCGTGTAAGAGGCCGAGTAGCGCCGGTCCATCCCCTTTGGCCCAACCGTTGGTCGGGGAGAGCTATCAAGGCGGTATACAAGTAAAGCCGTCAGTTCTTCCTTCTACCGGTAGTAAATCTAAATTGAGCTGTACGATCTCGACTGATCATCAAGATTGGAACAGCGGGCGCGGTGAATACTCCATCATTGGTTCATCATCCAAATTTATTTATTTCCTGCAACATGATTACTGTTGGCAGAGTTGGAAAAGGGTCATAACTGGAATTGCAACCTTTTCTTGCAAACTCCTCTTCTTAATAACAATAAGAATATCTCGCTTACTTTGATGTAGCAGATATTTCTACAAACAAATACTTTAAGTTACCTTGTAACTTCATCGTTCATATTATACTGGCATCATTTCCGTAAATGCATGGCATATGGTTTGAAAGATACTTTTGAACTGTTATACATTATCGTTCAGTTATATATTATTGTTGGTGGGCTATTGCTCACCCTTGCTTTATTATTATATCACAACAACAGCTAGATCAGATGACTCGCACAAGGCGCACTCGACGCGGGCGAGGACGATGAGACTACCAGAGCTGAAGAAGAAGCTATTGGTAGGGTATATTTATTCTTTCAGTACCAAGAATATGGTCTAGTATGACTTATGTAAATGGATGGTAAAGAGTATGTATTTATATTGAAATCCTTTTGGATTGTAAGAACTCATAATGTGATTAATAAAAATTTGATTGTTACTCTGATTTCATCTCTGGGACTATAACGGGAGTGTTTTATATTGTTGTGTTGGGTTATAGAGACGTAATTTATTTTATGTTAAGGAAAGTTTAATTGTTGTGGACAGAATTGGAAACCGTAACCACCGGATCCCGGACCCCGGATCTGGGGGTGTTACAGAAGTGGTATCAGAGCGTACGTTATAAACCCCAGAGATGAGGTGACGTTAAAACAATAAATTCAATAAGATAATAAGAACTCTTGCCAAGTTCATAGTCGGACTACTTAATGTAGTCATGACATATAAAACCCTTATGGGAACTCGTAAGTATAATGATAGTAACTTAGCTCGATATCGTATCAACGAGTAAGGCGACTGACCTTGAGGCATACGAGCAACAGCGCGATGATGCTTTATATGCTGAAGATCAGCGGGTAATTCGATGGAGTACCCTACTGGAGACCCAGAAAAGGTTCCAGCAGATAAGGAAAATCCTGTTGGGATAAGGAGCTTACCCATGGGTAATGAGGGTCGCAGCCAGAATGACTGTGATGATTAAGATATGGTGCTCAGAAAAGTGAGTATAAAGAACCGAGATATTATTAAGAGATCTGAAGATGCATGTTGAATTCATAGCCGGACTACCAGATGTAGTACCAGCAAGAAAGAAGGATTGGAAGAATTACTTGAGATCTTATACGGAAATAGATTAGAATCCTTAGAGATTTTCATCTTAACAAAGAAAGAGCTAGAGGGATGTATGATTATCAAAGACATCGATTTAGGGCGAGGAGCAGAGTCCCTAGGAATAGTTGAGAATGAGGCAGTAAGTGCCATATCATTTGATAAATGAATCAGTATGAATATTGTCAGTAATAATTCGCCATGAGAAGGCAGGTGTCGTAGGTTGTAAATTATGGAACCAAATTAAGGTTAATAAGGTGGTTTTATTAAGGAAAATGTTCATTTTATGAATGAATCATTTGGAAAGTAAAGACATTGGGAAGTGATAGCATGATTGGGTAAAATTATATACAGAAGTAGCAAGCAAGACAATGATCTCAGAACCTACCGGAAGATAAGACCAGTGAGTCAAGATGAACTCGTAATGAGACTACTGCCAGAGACTGAGTATAGAGTTAATTCAACTCAGTTAAATGATGAACCAGAAACGTTAGATGCATGTGATTTAGAGGAATATTAAATTCCTTCTTCTCTTTGAATGGATTATAGTAGTACCTTAAGTTTATTCCGATGCGGAATTATAATAGATCAAGTAATACGATCAGTAGTTAAAGAGAAAAATGTGAGAAAATCTTCCTGGAGCTAAAAGGTGAAATTGGTAATGACCAAGAGCTGGCATTGCTTAATGGAAAAAAAAGGAGACTTTGTGCTTCCAACGACGCTTCGCATAAAGGGTTAGGTAGACCGACATTTGGTAGTATTGAATATCAGGACGTATAGGTATCAGGACGTTGTGACGGGTTTCAGTTTGAAACTATTGATTCCCTTCTAAGGGATGGATATAATTGATTCCTTTCCAGTGGGTAAACTTCCAATCTGATGATGATTATTTCGTTAACTATGACTGCTTATGATTCCACCTGCTTGGAGGTTCAAAGAACTATTCTTCAGGTTTCGAAACTGGTCTCCTTAATGTTACCAGTAGGTGGGTAGATTGATCAAAATTTCCCTGAGTCTGGAAAGGAATTCGGTGAATTTTGGCAAACCTTGTCTTTCTGATTATCAGAGCATGTCATGGAAGAGAGTAAAAATTGGAGCAAACCCTGTGATTTGGGTAAGGATGCTGTAAAATGGGTTAGTAAACGGACCCTGAGCATTACAATCGACGGTAGTGATAAAATGATGAAGTGAGATTGGACGAAAATAGGAAATGTAAGTAAGAAACTAGCCGGACTGAGAAATTCCAGGATTGACTTAAATGAAAAGGCTGTTGTGCCAGGAATGGTAAGCTTGTGTGGCACGCAGGATTGATAAGAATAGTTGAAAAGATAAAAGTGGAGGAAAGGTGACCGGAGACGGTGCCGAGTAGTCGATTAAGACTTATATGGAGTAAAGTTTTGGAAAGGTAGAAAGGTATCAAAGAAGAAGGCACTATGCCGGCAATTGCTAGAAAAGTAATGCTATTAGCCAACCCCTAAAATCATATATTTTTATTTTAGTGTGGCCAGTTGAGGCCAAGTCACAACGGACTATAAACTGACTAGACTAGCAATGAAAAGACAAAGCAGGGTTGCTTCTAAGTAAGCACCGACTGCAAGGGCTTCTGATATAAAGGAAATATTAATGAGATCGTAGGAGTCTTCTACTAAACCCTTTGCAACCCATGTTTTGATGGGGAATTTACTAGACCTTTTTGGGATAGGGTAACCCGTACTAAAGTGACTCATGTGTATATGGTTGTCCAAGATTACGAGTAAAATGGAAGTATAGTGACTTGAGATGTATGATGTTAGGGTATCGTGAATACCCTGAACATATTACGACTAAGGGAAGTAAACAACGAAGGTTTATGAAGAGAGTATAGAAATGGTCAGAGATGGATCAGTATGCTGTAGAAATTTTGTCTAAGGCAAGTACATTTGAGAAGAACGATAAGTACTAAGAGATTCACGTTGAACTCGACCAATATCTTCCAAAACATCCTTGCTGCCATTACCAAGTTCTGTAAGAGAGGAGTTAGGCATACGTTGCCTTTTTGGAAGGCCAAATAGGCTGACAACTATCTGAAAGAAGAGGGTGGCATTAAGCCACCGATCGATTATCAAATGAGAATGATTGAAAAGAGACCTTTATTAAGGATACATGGTCTGATTGCCAATTATAAGATGCAAGAATTCTTTGGCAGTTGAATTAAGGATAGGATATCCATAAATTAAGACAAACCCTAGGGAATGCACAAGGGGTGGCATTAACCCTAATAACGACATTATGACTTCAGATGATATGAGTTGGACTTGCTAAGGCAACAATGACCGGTAAGGATTATTAAAAAGAGTTCTGGAAAGAACATAGATAGAATTATTAGAAGTATTGATCAATGACATTTTGATATACCCTGTACCCAGAAAATACAGGAGGAAGGATGAGGATGACCTATGAAACCTTACAAGGAAAAAGGTAATATTCCGAACTTCAAAATGGAAGTTTGGTAAGGAATGTATGACATAGTAACAGTAATGCCAGATGAGGCATGTATGAGACCCTGAGGAAGTATGGATTGAACCTATAAAGGTTGAGATTATCCTAAGATAAGGAAAGAACTAAGAAGAGAAGTATCCTAAGTAGGATTGGGAATAAACGTGATAAAGTTCCCACGGGTAGGTGGAAGCAATGACTTATGGAGAAAGACTGATAAATATATTTTTCTCCATCAGCAGAGCTTAAGGGAGAATGCTTTCACCCAAAAATGATGGGAATGAGGTAGAAATGTTTGAATTGGAATATATCCAAGGAACAAGGATTACCAGAAATTATTATTATCAGGAAAGGCCAATGAGGTGGCCGACAGTCTAAGTATAAAGGAATAATTATAAATGTTCATACCGAAGAAACAAAATGATATTTGGAAAGACCTTGAAGGTCATATTGGAGTGGAGGAAGTTACATTCCTTTTGATGATTGTGCAAGAATCGAAGGTAATAATAGTTTAAGTAAAGATTCGATTCCTGATGGAGTCTTAAGCATATTACGTACCTTAGAAGGTCCCGTTTTGAGGCAAACCATGACCATGGTACAAAATTGATGAAGTAAACCGTTAAGTTTCCAGTCTTTTATGGAAGATGCATAAGTGATAGTTTCATCAACCGGACCTAGCTGCGACGCCTGAAACTCTTCTGCAATTCTATCTACTTCATGTTATATCTACATCAAGTTCAGGAAGTGTTCCTTATGGATAAGGAATAGTGATTACTTTGTCTCCCTAAGGGATTTGAAACCCGTAGGGTTAGCTATTAATGCACTACGTAAACAACAAGTGATGGTGATTCTTCTAAGAAAGTAGATGACAATGTAAAGATAAAGAAAGTGCTGCCATTGATTAACTAAATGGCATGTTGATGAATGACAAACAAGTTTATGTTAGTGTACTTCTGCGCAAACAAGATAGAGAATATGAGGTTGATGATTCATGATGTTAAAGATATTCCCATGGAAAGAATTAATGAGACTTGGAGGGAAGGGCGGTTGAGCCCGAGACTTATTGGGCCACCTGAGAGTTTAAAGTGTTCGGACGGCGGTATTCGAGCCAGCCTTACCCCCAAAACTTATAGCACGGTCATAACGGGTTTTCATGTGGCCAGGCTACGTCAGTAAAATGCAGATGTTCAACAGATGATAGGAGTACGAGCATGTAGATTTACGACCTGGTCTGACTTACGAAAGACAACCTGTGGAAAACCACGGTTAGAAAAGAACAAGTGATGAGAAACACGGTTGGCAGAAGTAGATTATATGAATCTAAGTTAAAGGAATCGGGCCAGATTCATTTCGGAAAGTTTAAATTGAAATAACGTGATGATTATAGAATAAATGAGACGGAATACCGATAAGGAGGTACCAAGTGCAAAAAAGTGTCTCAATAAAGAGGTGAAGGTGAAATTAAATAATAGAAATGAGTAAGAATCAGCTAATAAGAAGGATGTGATTGATAAAGAAAAGGGTGGGGAAGCAACTATGGAATGAGAAACAAGGAATGTTATGAATGGGTTTTCTAATGAATTCTCAGGATGACAACCTGATAGTGTCAATATTATAGTTATGAAAAAGCTAGTAACATGATATGGGATGTCAGTAATAATGATGTCAAGTGAGAAATCTAAGATTTAACCTGAAAGGTTGAAGGATTTCCCGAATATGAGTATCGCTATGATTGAACAAGAGTATTTTGTCCATAGAATAATGGACAAAGCAGCAAGATATGTTGACACGTGAGATTGCGATCAAATAGTATTGGATATAATTATGATTAATTTCTTCTTTGATAAACCTCTATAGTTCAGAGGTAAATTCTGAGTATGATATTCTACAATCATGAAAGCTTTCTATAATCCTTTAGAACTCTTTTCTCTTCTTCTCTCTTATTCATCTTCTTTATGAATTGAGAAGAACAACCCTTTTAGGAGGGGAGGTACTGCTACGTGACTATCTGCCTATGTGATAGAAGTCTAAAGTGGAATGCCATGACTTGTTTAATTGCTTGTCAAGTACTAAAGGCTGGCCCCCTTCTGTACTAACTATGCAATATAACAAATGTTCAATTGATCATAGTGATCTCTCAATAAATCTTTCCACTTCTCTATATTGATCGAGATTGCGAAGATTAAAGCGATCAGGAAATGCACAGTACGAGCGAGGTTACCTCCGAATCATGGGGTGATAGTGATACCAATGTTACTGCAGGTATCAATAAGGATAAGACTGAGTAAGAGTATAACCCGGATAGTGAGTTGTACGAAAAGTAGCAACGTTGATGGAAAAAGGATAAAGTATGGATTGTAGCACTAGAAGATGTGCTGAGGAGGGGTAGAACGACTAAGAATTGACCGGGAAGCTAAAAAGGGAACGACATGCAAACGACTCTTTGCTTCCTACCTGATTCCGGGACGGAATCCTTTTAAGGAGGGGAGACTGTAAGAACCCCAAATTTTGGATATAATTAAAACTTTTTATTAAGTAATGATAAAATGAAGAACAATGATTCCGACAACAAGGTCACCAGCTCTAATGAATGGTGGTTTCAAAGAACAATGATTGTAATGAATGGACATTGCTTTGGACAATGATCCTGATGCATTGGTATATTGTCAGAATAGAGTAATTCGATGGTTGAGGACCTAGATAAGAATAATCTACCATCCAGAAAGGAGCTAATTGATCCTTGAAGGGAAATGAGTACGTGCATAGTATTTCCCGTACGTGCATAGTATTTCCCGTACGTGCATAGTGTTTCCTGTACGTGCATAGTAATTTGGTTGATGAATAGTGATTTTGTAAGTTGGAAAACTTTTCACGCCACCCTTTGTACGGGACGTGATATGGATGTTTCGAAGTCATATTAGTAATACGCGGAGGAAATAAGTGAATGCAGAGACGATCGGAATTCAGAAATTCCAAATTCTTTTTCGGTATAATATTTGACCGGACAGTGGATTAAATATTATTATAATCCAAGAATTGAGATATTAACTTTGAGGATTTGATATTTTGGGATGTTATTATATTTGATTTAAGAATGAAGGTAGGAAACCACTGAGGAGTGGTTATGGCTACAATGTAATTATTGATATTTGGAAAGAATGAATGGAATTCGACCTTATTATGTTTATGTCTTGAAGAATGCTAAAGGGTGACAACATAGGTAAGAATAATCTATCTTCTAAGGGAATAAGATATGGCAACTTCAAGCAAGAGAATACCCTCATGTCATCCAGATCGATAACGATTAATCCAGTAGTTCCGTAAAAAGGTTAAGGAACGATCGAAAGAGAATACGGACAATTGAACCACCCTAAGAGAACAAGTAAAGAATACAGAATGAATAGTGTTTGGTGGGATTATATAATAATATGAGACGACACTATACAGAAGCATTCGGAACGGATTTCCGAGTTCGTATTAGTGATCCAGGGGGAAAATAAGTGTATGTAAAAGCTGTCGGATTCTGAAAAACCGCACTTTTATTTTCTCTGAGAGTTCCCTGGACACTGATAGCCTTAAGTATTTAACGAATGGATTTAAGGAATATAAATTGGAAAGTTAGAATGAAAGATGGAGAATGAAAGTATTAATATTAAAGAGGATTCCCGGTAAACCCTAATTAGAAATCCGTGAAATATTCTCACGAACGATTAATCGAAACGGGTAATAACCGGACACAGAAACAAGCAGAGGAAGCAAGAGTCTTGTGTAAGCTACTAGAATAAATATCTAGCAACCAAGTGGCTTAAAGTAACTAGCATACTTGGAGATGGAAGTAGTACTTAGAAAAACCAACCAATACTTAGCCTTCCACCATCCAAAACATAACACTTGTCTCTCCAAATTGCCTCATCCATGACATCACACTCCACTAACACAACTAGGATGAGATATTATCTATCCAAATTCACTTTATGCAAAATTGACCAAGGAAAAGCAAGAAACCAAGCAAACACTCTCCATTCCTTTCTTTTCTTCAAAGTTTCGGCCAAGGAGCTAGAAAAGGAGGTTCCCACCATTGTTTGTTCTTCTAATTTTTAGGGTAAGTACTACATATCATAGCTTAGATCCCCTAGAAATTTCAGCCTCAAATTCACTTCCTTTCATTTTCAAATAAATCATCAAAGGTGATGATGAATAGTGTTTCTAAGAACTAATCTTTGTTTTTCTTGTTTTCATGGTTGATCCTAGCTAAGTTAAGGCCATCCAAGGGCAATACCAAGCTTTGTGAGGCTATTACATACTACAAGGAAGGTATAAGACTTGAAAACCCTTGCTCTACTTTGAGTTTTAAGCATGTTCTTGATGGATCTAGCTTAGTTATGATTATGTTCATGTTATAAGCATGTTTAGTTAGTGATTTAGTGATTTGATTAACATGATGAGTTTGATACTAAGATCAGTGGCTTCTGGTCTTGTTGGGGTGCTTATTATGTGTATAAGTTGATTAGATGCCCGGTGTGGCTTGGTTGTTGCGTAATGAATTTTAGAACGCTCGATTCGTAGCCGTCGTAATGCCCGATTTTCATTAACACTAAGAAACCGAACTGGTCAGTAGCCATAACTCTTTGTTCTTGGCAAGTTAATGAACCCTACTGATAGATTTTTGAACATAGATCACTTTGGCGAAAGAATCGAAGCATTTTGATTTACGGTTTAGGAATTATGACTAAATTACTAAAAGTAGTTCGAATCCGTAAACGAAAGTTCGTAACTGCAATTGAACCCTCGTAAACTATGTAACGTCATGGCGAATCTTGGTAAATAAATACTAGGGGTAAGAAGGAAGGTGTGAAAGAAAACCGTATGTCAAAAAGAGCATTTTTCGATTTATTAAAAATGTTCGAGTCAAGGTTAAACGCGAACGAACCCCTAAAAGACGACTCTTTTATAACTTCGGTAAAACACTTAGAAAACGGGCGATAAAACTCGGAGTATAATATTGGTTCGTAACGATCAACCTTAGAACTCATATGACTTAAGTATGTCCCAAGTATAAGTGCAGTGACATGTCGTATTAACGAACGAATGTCGGGTCGGATCAGTGATAATAAGTAATCCACTAAAAAGGGGTATAACGAGATAACTCGAGAACGTGTTTCGAATTAAGTATAACTTAACTTTTAATATGTTAAGTGATTAATCCCGAATGCCTTGGCTATTTATAGATCACCAAGCTGAACCGGGACCCGCTACCACTACCCCTTACCGTACTCGACTACCAGGCAAGTTTCAATTCCCTTCTTTTAGGCTGTTGTTGTGATTGAATAAATATATATATATATATATATATATATATATATATATATATATATATATATATATATATATATATATATATGATTGCTGATATACATATGCCATTGCATGCATGCCTACTTTCAAGTTGAATTGATATACTTGTTCCCTGAATGTTATTGTTGGCTTATAAGCTAGATAGTTATACATCAGTTATAAGCCGGTTATTGTAAGACCCTCATAGAAGGGCGTATACATCTTATTCATCAAATATAGACCGGGAGTCAATATTTCTTGATATATCGAGATTACCTCGGAGGAAAATATTTAAGTAAATATTTTTCATTATTCGGGCGACGAATATTATTTGAATATTCGTTCGAGATTATTTATTTTAACGATCTTTACTTCAAATAATTATTTGAACGTAACTATTCGACGAATAATATTTTTAATATTCATTCAGAGTCGAATTATTTATCGATTATTATTGCGAATATTCTTCTAAAGGTTGGACTACTAAATGAATATTAATTGGATATTCATTTAGAATATTATTCATTAAATGAATATTACTTTTGAGTATTCATTTAAGACAGTAATTACCTATCGAATATTATTTTAATGTTCATCTGAAACTTGATTTATTTATCGAGTCTTATCTCGAATATTCCTTTAAAGCTTAGATTACTAAATGAACATTACTTGATATTCATTTAGAATATTATCCATTAAATGAATATTACTTTATCAATATTCATTTAAATTCCTAATTAATTATGAATATTATTTTGAATATTCATCCAGGGTTCTATTTAATCATCGAATATTATTTTAAATATTTTAAATATTCCTTTCAGGTCTTATTAATTAATGAATATTATTTGGAATATTCATTTGAATATTTAGTTATGCAATAAATATTCTCTCGATATTTCTTCAAGAATTATTTGAGAGATACTCTGATTAAAGATATTCTTTCATATTCCTAAATATTCCGTAAAATATTTTAATTCAATAAATATTCTCTGAATATTTATTCCATACTTAGAATAACCTCGATAAGGTTTATCTTCTTCGATTATTACAGAAAATATTTCGGAGTCATATTATTATTAATCTTATATCAAGAAAGGTTCTCAGACATCATTCTTCTTTGAGTCTATCTCCTTAATAATAAGGGAACCTTACTTGGAAAATGTTATTTATCTTGTCGACTTCCCGGTCATAAAGTATTCCCTTCACTCGCAACTCGGGTGCTGTTGACTTATTAAGTCGTTGCTTACCTTCTCATCTTTCGAGGGGTAAGATTACTGGAACAAGTTGATATCCGTTACCAAGTAATAGCTTGGGAGTTATTGGTAAATTTTCCTTTCCAACTAGATACGACTACTTTGTGGAGTCTTATCAACAAGTATTATACTTGGGGAAAGGGGGACGAACGTTACATTCGGAATCATGAATTCTATTTGAACTAGGAGTCGTGTAAGAGGCCGAGTAGCGCCGGTCCATCCCCTTTGGCCCAACCGTTGGCCGGGGAGAGCTATCAAGGCGGTATACAAGTAAAGCCGTCAGTTCTTCCTTCTACCGGTAGTAAATCTAAATTGAGCTGTACGATCTCGACTGATCATCAAGATTGGAACAGCGGGCGCGGTGAATACTCCATCATTGGTTCATCATCCAAATTTATTTATTTCCTGCAACATGATTACTGTTGGCAGAGTTGGAAAAGGGTCATAACTGGAATTGCAACCTTTTCTTGCAAACTCCTCTTCTTAATAACAATAAGAATATCTCGCTTACTTTGATGTAGCAGATATTTCTACAAACAAATACTTTAAGTTACCTTGTAACTTCATCGTTCATATTATACTGGCATCATTTCCGTAAATGCATGGCATATGGTTTGAAAGATACTTTTGAACTGTTATACATTATCGTTCAGTTATATATTATTGTTGGTGGGCTATTGCTCACCCTTGCTTTATTATTATATCACAACAACAGCTAGATCAGATGACTCGCACAAGGCGCACTCGACGCGGGCGAGGACGATGAGACTACCAGAGCTGAAGAAGAAGCTATTGGTAGGGTATATTTATTCTTTCAGTACCAAGAATATGGTCTAGTATGACTTATGTAAATGGATGGCAAAGAGTATGTATTTATATTGAAATCCTTTTGGATTGTAAGAACTCATAATGTGATTAATAAAAATTTGATTGTTACTCTGATTTCATCTCTGGGACTATAACGGGTGTGTTTTATATTGTTGTGTTGGGTTATAGAGACGTAATTTATTTTATGTTAAGGAAAGTTCAATTGTTGTGGACAGAATTGGAAACCGTAACCACCGGATCCCGGACCCCGGATCTGGGGGTGTTACACGTCAAATGGCTAGTAGCCGGCTCATATTTATATGAGTAGTCTAGGGTTGGAATTGAGAATTCTTATTCCAGATTGCATAGAAAAAAAACAGAAAGAAGAAAAAAAAAAAAAAAAAGATCAAAAGTGTCAATTGTTTATATGCAAAAATTAACCAGGTTGAGCTCTTTAATACTCGAACAATTAAGTTCACGGGGACTTTGTGCCTAGTGACCTAAGGCTTTTATAGTCTGGGATCCACTAACCCAACGCTCGCTACATGGATATTATTGTATAAGCCTTTCGGGGTCTCATCCATTGCACGGTTAAATAAGCATGCTTGTATATTATGTGTCGTAGTTGTTTAGTAATAAAAGCATGAATTTCTGTCTACCTTGGATAAGGATGGAGGTGTTCTTAGGTTATGAAGTGTCTACAGTCTATTCTATTTATAAACCTGTGATTGTCTTGACGAAGAGCATGTATGATTTTTGACCTAGTTTTGGGAGTATTTCTGATGAGCATTGCACACACGCACGTTTCGGTTCATGTATTGTTAGTATACGGGAACTTGGTCGAGCTCTATTTGGATTTAGTTGCATTCTCTAAGATATTTGCTTGCTCGTTGGTTTTGGTTAATTTGAAGGGGATCGTTGCATTTTTCATTCTAGTTGCATTCATGCATTGCATTGCATTAGGTTAAATGGATTTTGTGGGTACATTCGCTATAGGCCCTCACGAGACCTTACTCGTCCACTAGGGCTGCCTAGGGGTTTAAAGGGCTTGTTGCATATGCCAAATGCAACCGTGATCACCTACGGAAGTGGTACTAGCTAGTTAGTTAGTTGTAATTGTTTATGCTTGAGGACAAGCATCGGTTTAAGTTTGGGGGTGTGTTAAGTGGATTTTATATCCACTTGGATCGCTTAATTTCGGCTTAAATTGATTGTCTTGGACTCAAGTTGTTGTAGTTTTGATGTGTTTTGCATAGTTGTGCAGGATTACGAGAATGTTGACTAAGGTGGATGCTTTTATAATTTTTTGGGAATTAATTGATTAAAATTCGGATTTTCGAGAAGGGTTGCACAATTTACACTGTTTTGGCCATATCTTGAGTTCTAGAAGTCCGTTTGAGGCCCGTAAGCAGTCCTCGCGAAGATAACGAGATTTTCTATCATTCTAAGGTGGTCCAGAGGTCCAATTACGTGGGGAACGTTCCAGAAAATCTGAAGAAAAGTCAGCCACGAATTTTCCTTACAAAACATAATCAAATTAGGAAACGTATCTTGCAGAAATTCTATTATAATTCTGTTTTTGTATTTTCTTGCTGGGCAAGACTTGTAGTGCCTATATAAACACATCATACCTTGTAATTTGTAACAGATTATTATTATTGTAACGTAGAACTGCAAGAGAGAAAAGTGGAGAAGGATTCAAGCTCGGTGACAAGCAAAGATCTAGATCTACATCATCTTCTGTATACTTTGGATTATAGATTTGTTTTCTCAACTCTTGTTTTTATTAATATTATTGTTCTTTCTTTCATATCTTGTTAATTATTATGTTTTCATCAAATCCCATGACGATGAATAGTTCAATTATGGGCTAAACGTTGTCATGGGATTCTAACGGAGTTATTTATGGAACTTAGTATCTTGATGCTGTAAAGATCTGTGTGTGATGTGAAATTGATATCCTCATATGGTCAATCTTAATGCTTTTAGATGCGTAGCTAACATCTAAATTGAATTGTTAATCTCTTGTGAAGTGAAAGTGGATCTTGAGATTTAGAACTTGCCATGCTAGCATAGGTTCATAATTGATTGTCAATATGATTTGTGGCGTGAGATGAAAATACTTATACTACCCTATGTGATCTTAATGGATAACCTGTTCTTCAACCGTTATGTTTTCAAATTCTATAGACATATAGGGCCTAAGCATAATTGGTGTCTATTCATCTTCTATCTCTTTATATAATAGTATAGATATGTATCATCTAATCAAAAATATTCATATACATATTTTTTAAATACATGAAACTAGTATTTAATAGTTTTTAAATATACAATACTTAAATGTCTTCAAATATATAATACTTAATATATACGGTAATTAAATGTATTCATATCTGTTAACTCGAATAACTTGTAGAAGGGGGGGTTGAATACCAGTTATATAATCGTGTCTGATTTTTGCTTGATTAGATGAACAAGAACAAACGAATGAATCAAACTTTTTTTGTATTAAAATAAATCAAATACAAACTCTACCAAAGGTGTACAATACCTTTAGCAGCTGCTGACAATACAAATCTCTCTCTCTCTCTCTCTCTCTCTCTCTCTCTCTCTCTCTCTCTCTGTTTGTTTCGAACTATCGAATACAAACCTTATACAGAGCTTCACACGATATGCACTCTAAAATTCACAACTCGCTCTTTTTACAATGATATTGAGAGAGTATTTATAATGCTACATATCAACTAATAACGGAATTATAATCTATCTATGACAATGTTCTGTCGTCCAGTTGATAGTTTCCATCAATAGAGAATTCGTTTCCTTCACGATATCTTCTTGCTTGTTTTTCAAAACAACGATCCTGTTTTATAGCACTTGCCAGTTTCTGTAGCATCCATAATGACATCATCAGTAACACGACTGATATCAGGATTTTCCATTGCATCAGGATCTGATCATCCCATCAGTATTTGATCAGGATCTGACTTGCTGTATCAGGATCTGCTCTTAGTTCCTGAAATGTAGTCTCTGACGCACTATTCCTGACTAACCTCCACAGATTATTGTCTAACACATATATCCTATACAAAGTGCTAAATCCTTTATAAGATCAGGATATACAAGAAGTATTAGCAAAATTCTATTCTCAACATCACAACTTATGAATTATTCCTAACAATCTCCCCCTATTTATGCTTTAGAATGTGAAGCATAAATCTAAGTTGTGGATGTCAAAACATATAACAATACAACCAGAATAGAATTTATGAATTTAAGATCATTAAGTTAAGTACCTCCTTCTTCAGATGTAGACATGTATCTAGTACTTAGAAGAAAAAATTCAACTATTTGATGCTTCTTTTCCCTTACCACTTCTATGATGAAATTTACCAACTCTGTCACCCTTCATTCTTCTCCCAGTCTGTTTATCTCCCCCAGTCTGTTGTTGTTGTTGTTTCTGAATTGTCTTTATCTCCTCCTTTTTGACATCAGCAACATTAATACCAAGAGATTCAGTAAAACAAAACAAATAAGATTCATCAGAACTGCTTTATTGTCCATAATAGTGACTTGGTTATCTTCAAGAATTTGAAGTCTCGATTGAATATCACTTTGAGATTTCTGAATGTTTCGAAGAATTTCAGAATTGACTTCAATGTTGGAAGTGCTTGTTGTATCTTCAGATTCAGATGCAGAAAGAACCTTATCTTCAAGTCTTGTAGAAGAAGTTGCCTGTATAGAATGATATTCAAGTAATAATACTTGAGTTGAAGTACAAACATCTTCATCTTTCTGATCTGGAGCTGAAGTATGATCATCTTGTCCTTCACCAGTATTCTGTGTACCAACATCTACATAACCTGACTCCTCCTTAGATTGATCAGATACTGTTGATGTCTCAATTCTAGCTGATATTGGAAGTACATAAAAAGGAATACTAGGATCATTAGAAATATCATCTGGTACTGGTTGAGTAGAAGTTTGTCTTAGCCTTTCACCTCTTCTGTTGATGAGTCCTGCAAGCCTTTCTTTCTGTTTCTGAGCTTTAACTTCTGGCTTTGCATTCTTCTCATACATCTTGATAAAAGAATAAGTACCAGCATCCATACCAAGATTTTCAGACCAAGATTCAGGAAAAACCTGATCCCAGAAATCAAGCGATGATGGTTTCCTAACTTTCTCTCCCTTACTATGGAGTTAATCATCCATACCCTCATTCTCACTTTGACTATCTAAAGTCAACACTCTTTCTACCTCTCCTTTTGCCTGGTCAGGAGCCAGCCTCTCTATGTGTGGATCTATGTCCATCTTTTCAAGTATCACTCAAATTTGGATAAGTGCTCTCATGACCTACAGAAAAATAGGGGTTAGAAGAAGTTTTTATACCTGAACTCACATGGAGAGAGGGTTCCTCATATGGCATGGGGCTTGAGGTTTTCTCCAAGGAGTGAGCTGCTATAGTCTCTGAACCCTTACAAACATCTACTTTCTTTCCAGAAACTACAGGCTCCAGTATACCACATTCAGGTTTTACACCAGACTCTGATGTCTTCAGTAATACTTCATTAGACACCATAACTAGTATGTCACCGTCTTTAAGTGTTGGTTGCTGAGACACACCCTCAAAGTGGATAGACTCTAAAAGAACAATATTGGTTTGATCTTCAGAAAAATCAATCAAAGTCATTCCTCCCATATCATAAGGTTTCTCACTTGCAATTTCAGTCATCACAGAAGACCTTTCAGCATCATCAATCACAGTTCCCGAGTCATCCAATCTCTGACTAGATGGTTCTTGTGTTGTAGTGACTGTGATATGATCTATTCTACTATTCACCACTGGGGCAATAGTATCTTCTGTTGACTGCTTCCCTCTATCAACTACCTCCTCTTGTCCACCTTGAGCTGAAGCATCTTCAACAATGACATCCTTGTCAAATAGATATGCATGAAGTGATTGAAGTGCAACATGCTTAGGAAGTCCAAATTTCTTGTGTAATTCCGTTCTGACTGATACATAGAAGTACGTCTTCATTAAATCAAGTCTTTGATGTAACAGTCCATATTCTTTAGGAAATGAAAGTTTAGGAACTCTTTTAGTTAGAAAATCTAGAACAGGCCTGGAAAGCTTCACTTGTAGAGAAATAAGTTCCATAGCCAGTCTGTATGCCAATGTAGTTTCCCATGAAGAATCAAGATCCAGATCTCTCTTGTCAGATACTGACTTGGATATAGCCTTATTTGTAGAGACCTGCATAATGTTAGTTGGACTTGACACTGTGTGTGTAGGTGACAAATGAATCTTTCTCCTTGTTCTCCTAGTATAGTGAGCAATAGATTTGTCTTGAGAAGACTCAAGAGGTGTAGACACATAAGTGATCTTGGGATGGGATCTTTTTTCAATAGACACAGTCTTTTGAAAGACAGTATCCAGTAACTGTTTTCCCTTTTTAAGAACTACAGCCTTTTGGGAGACTGCAGCCTGGCTGTGACTAGATGTTCCATCTCTTTGTCCTAGCTTAGAAAGTTGAATTTCATCCTTCAATTCTGCTCTCTCAGCAAGAGATATATTATCATCATCTTCACTAGAATTACTACTTGAAATGACAAATCTTCTCTTCCTTACAACTGATGTCTTTTGAGAAACACCAGAGGTTGGCTTCTTTAAAACAATAGGCTGTGGATCAAAATTTGGTTCTAGACTTGTTTCAGAGACTATAATGTTTTTGGCTACTTGGGTAGACACAGGGGGGTTTTCCTCCAATTGAGATTCCTGAATCATTTCACCACCAAAGAAAGAAGAATTATAGATAGTAGGAAGATGAGTTCTTAAAAGTACCTGAACATGATTTGGATAGTGTAATGCAGGTATTTCATCTAGATTCTTTTCACTGTCCTTCTTTGTAATGTTAGAGAAAATTCTCTTTTGCTGTACATAAGAAGAAACACAATATTCTCTACCAAATCTAGCTTCAACATCAGGAATGAAATGGTTAATAAACAATTGCATGAATCTATGATAATAAACCATATTCCTGTCATGATCTCTTGACCCAAGTTTAATACACATCTAATTTAAGATAATGTGACCAAAATTAATTACTCTGTTATAAAGCAAGCCATATGCAATATGTGAAGTAACAGCAGTAATTTGTTGAAAAGAACTACATTTACCAGTAAAACATTTACCAATTTGATCAAAGAAGAAAGACCATTCTTTCCTAAGAAAAGATCTATTTAACTGGCTCATGTTATCTAGAGGTCCTTCATAACCTAATTTAGATAACATAGTTCTCACATCATCATCAGATGGTACATTCTCAAAATTCGTACTAACAGGTAAGTGAAGTACTGAATTAACAACAGATTCAGTAAGATCAAATGAGTCTTGTCCTAAGTGTAGAACAATCTTACCTGATTGACTCTGAGTAGAGTCAATTACCTCAGCATTCTCCCAAGCTTGTGAAATAGCTACTTGATTAATTTGTGGAGATGCTGTCAAGGCATAGCTTAATGGTCCTTTCGCCATAAAGTCCATTATCGGGTGAAAATCAGTTGACACCCCTTCCTTGTTGGTGATAGCTGCAACATGATTGTTCATCATAAAATCAAAGTCACCAAACTTGAAAGCTACTGATTTGGGTAGTCTTCTTTGAGTTGCCATTTTGATCTGAAAAGAACTTAAGAAATCTTTGAAATTGATTAGTGATTTTGAGAACTCGAGAGTGTTTTTGCTTTAAAGAATGAAATTAGAGAAAGCAATTACACGATTAGAGTGTCAAAATAATTATATTTCAAAAATCCTTCAGACCCATTATCCCACGTTGACACGTAGGTTGACAGGTGTCAGTCCCTGAAAAATGCAGTTACCTACGACTTTTAGAAAATAAAATCCAAAAATAATTTCAAGTAAATAAGTCAAGGTAAAATCAAGATAAAAATCAATACTGATCAGCTTCCTTTTCCTGATGTGATCTTCTCATCAGGTTAATCACACGATTCAATGTGATTTCTGAATAAAAAGAATTACTAATCCTGATGTGAACACACTTATATTCCTGATCAATATCATCCTGAATCCAGAGACTAAATGAAGTTTCCACATGGCATTTTCTTTTACCTGTAAAAGAAATAAATAAAATCTGAACAAAATCAATTGGTTAAATTCATTCAATATTTCTTGAAAATACAAGAAATATAGTCACACATAATTATGACTGTCTGCATTGATATTTCCCAAACGACTGTTCAGCTTCTCATGTCTTTCTATAAAAGAAACCGACGTCTTATGCCATTCTCCAAAACCTTTTCATTCTTTTCTCTTTCAATCATGACTTCCAACCCAAATCATCATATGAACCCTAGTTTTTGGTTCATTACCACTGAGAAGTTCTTTACTCTTGATGATCAGGAGCAAGTAAACTATCTCTTAGAAAAGATGACTTTTCTCATTGAGTCAGATATGGTTGGTCTTAACCCAGATAATTTCCACGAATCTCCTCTAAAACATCTACCAGTTGGATACAATCCTCCTCTAATCTCTTCATACCTTGAGGATGAAGAATTTGGTGAAGAGTCTGAGGTTGATCTTGATGGAGATGCTATTCATCTTCTTCAATAAGCATGAAGATGAGTCAGTTGCTTTCATTCAAATCGCCCAGACAAGAAATCCAATCTTGAGATGCTCCTTGTCCTGAAGTCGATTATTGAGGATTGAAGCAGTAACAGCTTTAGACAAGAATAGAATTATCAGTAGTAGTTAGATAAAAAGAAGAATTGTATTTCATTTTCATGTATGTAATGTTTTTTATTAATGAAAATCCAAGTTTTCTTAATATCTACTTGTCTATCGTTGTTTATTGACTAACATGAATAATGATATAAATTATCAGTATGCATGTAATAAAACTTGCTAACATAGACTTAACAAAACTCAGAATTGAACCACTAAATAACATGAACTTCAGAATTTGAAACAGTAAGACACACAAATTTCACAATCCTGATACTAACGATACAATCCTGATGTCAATACTGATGACGTCAGCATACTGATAGCAATCCTGATCCTGATGTTTTATTAATAAGTCTATCATACTGAAATTTATCAAGATAAAATGTTACAGCTTAAGCATTTAACAATCAAGTATAGATCCTGACAAAATATCAAGTCTATAAGCTGAAACAACATACCTTGCTACTTATGCAGATGTTAAAGGTCTAAAAATTTAACTTTCCTAACTCACTAACCAATCTAATGAATGTAGCCTCATCAAGTGGTTTAGTTAGAATATCTGCAAGCTGTTTATCAGCAGGAACAAAATGAAGTTCCACAGTACCATTTTCAATATGTTCTCTAATAAAATGATACCTGACATCAATGTGCTTAGTCCTTGAGTGTTGAACTGGATTTTCTGCAATTTTGATAGCACTAGTATTATCACAAAACATAGGAATATTACTAAGTGTCATACCATAATCCATCAACTGATTTCTTATCCAAAGGAGTTGAGAACAACAACTGCCTGCTGCAATGTATTCAGCTTCTGCAGTTGAGGTTGAAAATGATTGCTGCTTCTTGCTTTCCCAAGAAATCAATCTATTTCCCAAGAATTGACATGTACCTGTAGTGATTTTCCTGTCTATTTTACACCCTGCATAATCAGAGTCTGAATAGCCAATTAGGGAGAAATCAGATTCTCTAGGATACCACAAACCAAGATTTGGAGTTTCCTTGAGATTTCTAAAAATTCTCTTCACAACAATTAAATGAGATTCCTTAGGATCACTTTGGAATCTAGCACATAAACAGGTAGAGAACATTATATCTGGTCTACTTGCAGTTAGATATAACAGTGAACCTATCATGCCTCTATAGCTAGTGTTATCAACACTCTTTCCCTTAGAATCAGAATCTAGCTTAGTGGCTGTTGCCATGGGTGTCTTTGCAATTGCATAATTTTGAAAGTCAAACCTTTTTAAAAGATCTTTGATATACTTTGACTGATTAATGAAAATACCAGTCTCAGTCTGTTTGACCTGCAAGCCTAAAAAGTAATTTAGTTCACCCATCATGCTCATCTGATACTTAGACTGCATAAGCTTGCTAAACTTAGCACATCGCTTTTCATTAGTAGAACCAAATATAATATCATCAACATATACTTGAACTAAAAGCAAATCACCTTTTATCTTTCTAAAGAATAGAGTTTTGTCAATTGTACCTCTTGTGAAGCCATTTTCAAGAAGAAATTTAGACAAAGTCTCATACCATGCTCTTGGTGCCTGCTTTAGTCCATAGAGTGCCTTGTCAAGTTTGTAGACATGATTTGGAAACTTTGGATCAACAAAACCAGGTGGTTGTTCCACATACACTTCCTCATCAAGCTTGCCATTAAGAAAAGCACTCTTTACATTCATCTGGTATACCTTGAATTTTGAATGAGCTGCAAATGCAAGAAACATTCTGATTGCTTCCAATCTTGCTACAGGTGCAAAGGTTTCATCATAGTCAATTCCTTCTTCCTGAGAATAACCCTTGGCCACCAATCTTGCTTTATTTCTTACAATCATACCAGATTCATCTAACTTGTTTCTGAAAACCCATTTAGCACCAACAATAGATCTATCTTTAGGTCTTGGTACCAGTTTCCAAACTTTGTTCCTCTCAAACTCATTCAATTCTTCCTGCATTGCTATTACCCAATCAGGATCCTGTAAAGCTTCTTCAACCTTCTTAGGTTCATTCTTTGAGAGAAAACAACTGTACAAGCATTCATTTTGAATTGATCTTCTAGTTCGAACACCACTATTTGGATCACCAATAATCAAATCTTCAGTATGATCCCTTGTCCATTTTCTAACAGGTGGTAGATTACTCCTGCTAGACTCTCCCCCTAAGTTAGTGGTATTTCTTGTAGAAGAATGTTCATTTCCTTCAAAAGCTCCCCCTTGATCAGTAGAATCAGTGGATTCAATACTGCTGCTAGTTTCTGATCTTCCTTCATTAGACTCCGAAGGATCAGTTCCTGATGAAGTAGACTCTGAAAGACTAGTCTAATCCTGACCAGTACTGTGTTCTCCTTGATTTAATTGCTCCCCCCTCAACAGTAGCATTCCTTTGAGAAGCAATAGAGATATTCTCTGGAGAACCTTCATCATCACTGGAGAGAATCTCAGAATACTTAAGATTTTCAAATTCCAGATTGTCATGGCTTTCATAAGTTTGTAAAATTCCAAACTTCTTATCATCAAATACAACATGAATTGATTCCATAACAATGTGAGTTCTGAGATTGTATACTTTGAAGGCCTTTGATGCTGAATATCCTAGAAAGATTGCTTCATCCGATTTGGCTTCAAATTTTCTAAGTTGTTCGGGATGAACTTTCAGGACATAGCATTTGCATCCAAAGATGTGAAAGTATTTCACACTTGGTTTCTTTCCTTTGATCATCTCATAGGGAGTCTTACCATGAGCATTTACCAAGGTACAGTTTTGAGTGAAACATGTAGTTTTTATAGCTTCTGCCCAGAAATAGGTTGGAAGCTTTGCATCTGCAAGCATGGTTCTTGCTTCCTCTATGAGAGTTCTGTTCTTTCTTTCTACTACACCATTCTGATGAGGTGTTCCAGGTGCAGAAAACTGTTGAGTAATTCCTTTGTCTGCACAATACTCCTCCATTGTAGAATTCTTAAATTCTGTACCATTGTCACTTCTGAGCACTTTGACCTTGTACTCAGAGCTATTTTGAATATTCTTGACAAGTTCAATGATTTGCTGAGGAGCTTCAACCTTGTTGTTTAGAAAGAATACCCATGTGAACCTTGTGTAATCATCCACTATAACTAGAGCATATCTTTTCTTGTTGATAGACATAATGTTTACTGGACCAAATAAATCAAGATGCAGCATGTGAAATGGTTCAGTAATTGAATTTTCTGTCTTGCTCTTGAAAGTGGTTCTTCTTTGTTTTCCAAGCTGACAAGCATCACAAAGTCCATCATCCACATAATTTGCCTGAGGTAGGCCTCTCACCAGATGGTGCTTAACAAGTTGATTAAGCTTCTTGAAGTTGAGATGTGAGAGTTTCTTGTGCTAGTTCTAGCTTTCATCATTTGATGCCTTGCTGTAAAGACATCTGACAGTTCCTTTAGATGTCTCACTCAAGCTGGCTTCATATATGTTACCATGTCTCTGACCAGTCAAAACAATGTCTCCATTCTTCATATTCAAGATTTTACATCCTTTACTGTCAAAGATTGATTGGTAACCCTTATCACCCAGTTGACTTATGCTTAAAAGTGTGTGTTTCAAGCCTTCAACTAGTGCTACATTTTCTATGATGACATTCCCTAAAATAATTGAGCCATATCCCAGAGTTTCTCCTTTGTTGCCATCTCCAAAGGATATTACTGGGCCAGCTTTCCTCTCAAACTTTGTAAGCAGGGACTTCTTTCCAGTCATATGTCCAGAGCATCCACTGTCCAAGATAATTGAATGCTTCTTTCCAGTGCCCTGCAAACAAAAAGTAGCTAGTTAGAATTTTTTAGGACCCAACTTTGATTGGATCCTTTCTTACTAACTTTTGAACCAACAGGCTTTGAAGATTTTGCTTTTAATTTACCTGTTGCTGAGTCAACCTTAGACTTTGATTTCACAAACTGTTTGTGACTAGGAGTTTCAGATTTCAGAGAATAATAGTCATAATACAGTTCATGATATTCCTTACACATATAAATGGAATGAAGTAAACTACCACAGTGATAACAGGGTTCTTGTGGCTGGTATTGAATTCTCTAAGTCTTGGGGAATCTGGACTCAGTTTTCCAAGAAGGTTTTTGATTGCAGTCTAGGGCCAAATGATTATGATTTCCACATTTATAGCATTTCTTCCTAGGTGCATCAGGTACATTCTTGTAATTATTCTCTTTGTTAATACCTTCTTTTCCATTCCTATTTCTTCTGATCATGCTAGACTCTGAAATACTTTCTAGTCTCTGTTTCAACTGAGACTTAGACAGAAAACCTATGTTGACATTCTTAAGTTTTTCTAACACTCTCTCATCTGAATTGCTATTGTTAATTCTTTTGTGCACAACTGGGGTACCTTTAGAATCAACAAATTTAACATGTTTAGGTTCAGAAACTATCTTCTTACCTTCAGACTTAGATGTGCTAGCTTCAATTTTACTATCGTCATTGACAATAGCTACAGTTTCTTCTTGCCTAGCCTTATCAAAACCTAAACCATTAACTTTACCAAGAATTTGATTTTCAATGATTTCTTGAGTCTTTTTACCAGAATTGTTAATGGTTTTAATCACATCTCTTTCTTCCTCTAGTTCTTTTCTGACATAGTCATAAGCCTCAAGAATAACACTATAATCATGCTTAGCTTTATCAGAACTTAACCTATATTCTTCCATTTGAATTAACTCAGATTCAAGAATATTATTTCTATTAACTAATTCATCATTCTTAGCCTTAAGTTCATCTTTTTCACTAGCAAGAATTTTGAAATTAGTCATAAGATTCTTAAACTCAACCTGAATAGATCTAATATCATCAGAATCTAAGCTATCAAATGAATCAAGAGAGTGAAGTGATACCTTAACAGAAGATGAAGAAGTTTTCTTTGGAGATCCAGGCTTGTCTGAAGCACTTGCCATCAATGCAATGTTGTCATAATCCAATTCATCTTCAGAATCACTGGAGTCTGCCCAATCCTTCTGTGTGACCATGAGTGCATTACCTTTCCCTGAATTCCTAGGCTTCTTGCACTCACTAGCAAAGTGTCCAAGCTCACTACAGTTAAAGCACTTGATCTTGGCTTTATCAAGCTTGATAATTGTACTTTTGCCTTTGTCATTCTTCTTCTCCTCTTTCTTCTGAAAAGAGCCTTTGCTAAATCTTCTCCTGTTGAATCTTCCTTTCTTGAAAGCTTTAGCAAACATAGCAAAGAGTTCTTGCATCTCTGATTCAGAATCATTATCTTCAAAGTCTATATCTGTATTCTCTGACTCAGAACTTTCTTTGCTTTTCTTCTTCCTCAAGTTTCTTTCAGTAGATTCAGACTTTTCTTCTGGAAGCTTCTTTGATTCAGATTGAGCAGTGAGTGCAACAGTTTTCATCTTTCCTTCACTCCTGCTCTTTTTCTACTGCCTGTCAAGTTCATAAGCTCTCAATTTTCCATAAACCGCTTCTAATGATATTTCATCCAGATCATTAGCTTCCTCAATTGCAGATATCTTCTCATTGTAGAAATCAGGAAGAGCTTTCATGAACTTCGTATTCATATCTTCCAAGTCATAATATTTACCATGCATGGCCATCTCATTAATGAGTTTAGTAAATCTATCAAAGGTGTTAGTAAGTGACTCACCAGACTTGGATTCAAAGTACTCATACTGTTGTATGAGAAGTGTCTTCATATTCTTCCTGACAGGTTTTGTTCCTTCACAGTGAACCTTTAGATTGTTCCATATCTCCTTAGCAGTCTTACAAGAGAGAACATAGTTAGTGAGAATAGAATCAAGACTGTTGAATAGTATGTTTTTCACTTTAGCATCCTTAAGAACGTTCTCCTTTTCCTTATCTGTCCATTCAGATTTAGGCTTCTCTGCTGTATGTTCTGGAACAACTTTTCCTTCAACAGTTGCTTGAGGAACAAGCCTTGTTGGAACAAAAGGCCCATCTCTGATTCTGTCAAGATAATCAGGATCTGTTGCTTCCAGGTGATGCAACATCTTCACTTCCCATAGAGTATATTCGTTTCTCTTGAGCATAGGGATCTTAGTATTACCATCCTTATAACCAGACATGATTGCAGATCTTTATGATTATTCGAAATCAACCTGCTCTGATACCAATTGTTAACTCGAATAACTTGTAGAAGGGGGGGTTGAATACAAGTTATATAATCGTGTCTGATTTTTGATTGATTAGATGAACAAGAACAAAAGAATGAATCAAACTTTGTTTGTATTAAAATAAATCAAATACAAACTCTACCAAAGGTGTACAATACCTTTAGCAGCTGCTGACAATACAAATCTCTCTCTCTCTCTCTCTCTGTTTGTTTTGAACTATCGAATACAAACCTTATACAGAGCTTCACACGATATGCACTCTAAAATTCACAACTCGCTCTTTTTACAATGATATTGAGAGAGTATTTATAATACTACCTATTAACTAATAACAGAATTATAATCTATCTATGACAATGTTCTGCCGTCCAGTTGATAGTTTCCATCAATAGAGAATTCGTTTCTTTCACGATATCTTCTTGCTTGTTTTTCAAAACAACGATCCTGTTTTATAGCACTTGCCAGTTTCTGTAGCATCCATAATGACATCATCGGTAACACGACTGATATCAGGATTTCCCATTGCATCAGGATCTGATCATCCCATCAGTATTTGATCAGGATCTGACTTGCTGTATCAGGATCTGCTCTTAGTTCCTGAAATGTAGTCTCTGACGCACTATTCCTGACTAACCTCCATAGATTACTGTCTAACACATATATCCTATACAAAGTGCTAAATCCTTTATAAGATCAGGATATACAAGAAGTATTAGCAAAATTCTATTCTCAACATCACAACTTATGAATTATTTCTAACAATATCATTAAAAATGATTAAAATATTTGATAAGAATTTTAAATTTGTAACTATATGTTATAATTACATTCGAACATTAAATTATTAAATATTATTATTATAAGAATAAAAGCAAAATCATTATTTAAATGAATAAATATTTTTTATCGATAATTTAAATAATATAATCATTTATCGATAAAAAAATGATCTCATTAAATAAATATATATTATTGATCCCATGGCTATTCATTTATCGAGATTTTGCTGTACACTTAATCACCTTAACATGTTTAAATTGTAAATGAATCGAGTTATTTATGAACAAAAATCGTGTTCAAATGAGTTTTTTTTAGTAAACAAATTTGATTAGAACTTAAAATTATGTTTGTTAATTACTTGTGACGGGGGAGGGGGATGCAGAGGGATCCTAGCCTCCCTGGACTAATATATTTTTAGTAGTTCACTCGCAATTCGGTAGTGTTTTAATTTGTTTGGAATTATTGTTAAAAATTGTTGTGTTGTTAAAAAGTGTTGGTGATAAAGTAATGTTGTAAAAATTTTTAGATTGTTTGATAATACTTTTGATATGTGCATGTTTTGATGTATAAATATAATAAAAATAATGTTTTTGGTGAATTTTGATATTGAAACTTTCCCGCAAAAACTGAAAAGCAACTTTTTACAAAAGCATTGGGACCTACTTTTTGTAAAAATAGCTTTTAGCCCAAAAACGCTTTTAAAGAAAATGTGCTTTTAAATTTTACCAAACACTTTTAGTCATTTTTATGAAAAGCTATTCTTGTTGTCTGTAACAGCAATGTCAAATACATCCTTAGTTGCTTTATTTTCTTCTTTTGAACTCTTATATTATTTTCTTCCTTTGAGCTCTTACATTATTTCTGGTGGTTCTATAATTTTTTAGTTCTAACATATTTTAAAACAATAAACATTTTTATTCAATATTCTACTAAATTTAGTAATTGATAACATAATGCTGAATTTTTTAGGTTTCAATTCACTTCATAATTGAAATTTTAAAATATTTTTAATTTTTAAAATTATAATGTAAAATGGATCCTCCTATAACATGTTTCATCAACCGTCACTGATTACATGGGATGTATTAGAGATTTACACCAAATCATTAAACTCAACGTGTTCAACTCGTTTTAGCCCATTCATCTCGTCTCGATTAAAGTTTATCTTATTTTTTTTGCTCGTACGAAAACTGTACGTACTTCTTCTACCCTATTGTTGTGAGGAAAATTTGGTACAACACTTCGTTAGAGGATTGCTAAAAAAGCGGGAAAAAATATTTAATTTCCAGCTACAGAAACAGATTCTCAAATTTACAGCTTGGCATTCAACCGACAAAATGGGGGGTTATTTATGATATTTTTGGGACTGAGTTTGCAAAGTCACCGGACAAGAATGCCCAGAAATTACTGTCACTTTGTTTTCTACGTGCCTTTATTGTAGAGAAATGTAACATAACCCCCTTGCTCTTATATTTATAGATATCAAGTCCCCGTGTAGTTCTTTAGGGTTTGGACTCTGTTGATAGCCCATCCATGATTTGGTAAGCCTTATCTCCCTAGCCATGCTAATCCATTTGTTATTTTGCTGATAAAAAAGAGTCCTAGTTCCCTTAGGACATTGCGTGAACCCTAGCTTTTCATTTTACATCCGTATCTATGTATACACCATGTATATATTGTGTAATTATCCACATATTTGTATATATATCACACATGTCTTGTATTTATCTTCCCGACTGACATATTTATCCTGTTGCCGCCATGTAAATCCATTCAGATAGGCAGTTACAAAGTGATAAGGCATGCTCCTGAAGTTCTGAAATTATCTAGAAGTCGATTAGGCCGATGTATATCCGTTCTCCTACAATTTAGGAGGTTGTTAGTCCAATTTCCGCGATTAGTCGGGGAACGAGTGGAGCCCCTACCTGAAAGGCCTTTACCCGCATGAACCACTATTAGGCTTTCCATATAGCAGTACCCACGCATGGGGGTTCAAACATCTGAACCCTGCATGACTGAACCCCGCATCAGATACCAGATTCTTTATTTATCAGTATATTTCTAAGGCATGTCGGGTCTATATATCCATACCTAACCAAGCTTATTCCTCCATTTCTACCTAACTCGGGCCTGTAATCTTAATGGGCCTTAAATAAAGTCCAAGACGGATTTTGGGCACAACACCCATCATACATGTTTTATTTTGATTTTTGATCGATCAAATTGATTAAAATTTGATTAAAATTTATATGCATTATATATCAGAGAAAAATAAAAAATTATATAATTAAAAAAATGCATGTAATTTGTTTTAAATTGTAAATTTTGGTTTTTAAAAATGGTAATTGAGACGAAAAGAGTATTATGCAAAAAAAAAATAAAAAATTCACCAAGTCTTTTCTAAATCCATTTGCTTAAAAGATCATCTATTTCAACTCTCTGACAACACCTCAAATTCCACCAACTTCGACTTTCCAACTTTCCAACTTTCCCAAGCTTTGGAGGAGATTGAGAGGTGTGTATCAAGTGATATGAATCTGTCCCTTGATCAAGAACCAACCGATGAAGAAATTAAAAATGCTCTGTTTCAAATGCATCCTAACAAGGCTCCGGGTCCAGATGGGATGCACGCATTATTTTTCCAAAAATTCTGGCCCATTATTGGCAAAGACATCATCGTGTTTGTGAAGAATTGGTGGCGGGGTTCGACTAAGCTGGATGGTGTGAATAAGACCTGTGTTGTTCTGATTCCGAAAGGTAAAGATCCAAAACGTATAACTGAATTCAGGCCCATCAGCTGCTGCAACGTCCTCTACAAAATCGTCTCAAAAACGATGGCAAACAAATTGAAGCCATTTCTGGGCAATATCATCTCCTTACACCAAAGTGCTTTTGTCCCTCAAAGACTAATCACAGATAATGCACTCATTGCTTTCGAGATTTTTCATGCCATGAAAAGGAGGCATGGCGGTAAGACTGGAACTATTGCACTAAAACTGGATATGAAGAAGGCGTATGACAGAGTTGAATGGAGCTTTTTAGAACAGGTGATGCATAACCTGGGCTTTAGTGTAGGCTGGATCCACCGTATTATGGACTGCATCTCGAGCGTATCTTTCTCTTTCAAAATTAATGGCAAAATCTCTGGCTCGGTGATCCCCTCTAGAGGTCTTCGGCAAGGTGACCCTATTTCCCCATACTTATTTCTTCTGGTTGCTGATGTTTTTTCTTCTTTGCTATCGAAAGCTGCGAAGGAAAATCGTATACATGGGGTGAGAGTAAGTCAGGCTGCCCCTAGAATTTCCCACTTATTTTTTGCCGATGACAGTATTCTCTTTGCAAAGGCATCTGTTCAGGAATGCTCAGTGATAGTTGACATAATCAGCAAGTACGGACGAGCATCGGGCCAGCGAGTAAATTTAGATAAAACAGACGTTGTTTTCAGCAAAGGGGTGTGTACTAATCGGAGACAAGAAATTGTGACTACGCTGGGCGTAAAGGAAGTTGTAAAACATGATAAATATCTGGGCCTTCCTACTATTATTGGGAAATCGAAAAAAGAAATTTTTGCAAACCTAAAGGAGAGAATCTGGAAGAAAATACAAGGATGGAAAGAAAAGCTTATGTCTAAGCCAGGAAAAGAAACTCTACTAAAAGCGGTCGTTCAATCCATTCCAACGTATATGATGTGTGTTTTTAAAATCCCTGATGGCCTATTGGATGAGATCCACTCTTTAATGGCTAGATTTTGGTGGGGATCTTCCGATTCGACGAGGAAATTACATTGGCACGGTTGGGAGGAGTTATGCAAGCCTAAATCGGTGGGGGGTATGGGATTTAGAGATCTCAAAGTCTTTAATCAAGCTCTTTTAGCTAAACAGATTTGGCGCTTGCACACATCTCCTAATACGCTTCTTCACTCTGTCCTCAAAGCGCGTTACTTCAAAAATAGTTCTGTATTAATGGCCTATCGAGGCTATGATCCAAGCTATTCTTGGCGTAGTCTATGGGGAGCCAAATCCTTGCTGCTGGATGGTCTGTCATGGCGAGTCGGAAATGGGAGGAATATCGCTGTCTGGAGAGACTCTTGGCTGCCTGGAAATAATACAGTGCTGGTTCCTCAACATGACCAAGTTGTTGACCCCGATCTTATGGTTAGTGATTTAATTGATTGGCATTACAGATGTTGGAATATTCCACTTGTCCGCAACTTATTCTCGGCTGAGATTAGTAAACAAATTTTAAGCCTGCCGTTATCAATGTCAATGCCTCAAGACAAGTTGTATTGGTGGCCCTCAAAATATGGAACATATTCGGTGAAATCTGGTTACTTATTGGGCAGACTGGGACGAGAGCGAGTGATAGTGCCTAATGTGCGGGATGGCAACAACCGAATCTGGAAGACGGTGTGGGGCATTCAAGGCCCCCCAAAGCTAAAGCATTTTATCTGAAGGGCTTGCAAAGGCAGCCTAGCTGTTAAGGAGGTCCTGTTTCGGCGTCATATTGCTGCTGATGATATCTGTAGCTCCTGCAGGGAGGACGTAGAATCAATAAATCACGTCCTCTTCCATTGTAAAAAGACTAAGGAGGTCTGGGAGAAGAGCAATTTCAGTGGCCTCATTGACGAAGCTCCATCAACGTCCTTCCCCGAGAGGGTACTGTGGTTAGCAAGCAAAGTGAACTTGAAGGCCCTCTCTAATATTATGACTATTGCCTGGGCAAGTTGGTTCTGTCGTAACAAAATGTTGTTCGAAAATATTACTCTTAACGGGGTCATGACTGCTGCTAGCTTCCTTAAGCTAATCACTGACTATGGTCTCTACGCAAAGAAGGTCTTTTCTAGCCCCAACAGGTCTTCTCCTTTGTCTGCTTCAAGCTGGGCTTGCCCCCCACCGGGACTGGTAAAAGTTAACACTGATGCCCACCTGGACCATAGTTTGTTTGTGAGTCTAGGGGTGGTAATCAGGGGGGACAGAGGTCAGCTGTTACTATCGGTTGTCAAGAGGTTGGATGTGGAATGGGACAGTGAAACTGCAGAGGCAGCAGCAACACACTATGGTCTTCAAGTCGCTCGAAGGTTCGGGTTTGAACAGGTGTGTATTGAAAGCGATGCTCTGAATGTTGTCAAGAGGGTTGAAACCAAGGCTGATGGTTCCTCCCCGATTTGCTTGGTCTATGAAGACATTAGACAACTAGCACTCCTCTTTAATGTTTGTGTATTTTCTCACATTAGAAGAGTAGGCAATTCTGTGGCCCATCATGTAGCTAGGAAGCTACTAGTAGACACAAATGAATCCATCTGTATGCACCAATTTCCCCAAAGCATCACAACTTTGACGAATCGTGATCTTTTCTAATATATCTGTTTCGTTTTCAAAAAAAAAAAAAAAAACTTCAACATACAACAATTTCAAGTAAAATCGACTAATAACAAGAAGTTGCAGTCTGCAACAATTCCAATCTAATATGGCAAGTAATCGTATCAAATATAAAGAGTGCATGCTATTATCGTATCCAAAGATTTAAGAGATAAAAGAGAAATCCAACATACAGACCAGACTTGGTGGAAGTGGTCCGAACCCGCACTAACTGTGCGACTCTTCTACAATTATTTGATTTGTACCAGTACTACTTGTTCTATTTATCGTAAAGAATTGAGTTGATCTTGTCCACTCACTATCGTAAGATTTTGACTTGTTCTTTAAGATTTAACCACTTGTGTTTACGGCGCCTGCTACTCTGATCTTTGTGGTGTTTAACTATAACTAGCTTATAACCGTGTTTTTTTTTTATATATAACAAATTTTATTTTATGTTACAATTATATTTTTTATATAATCATTATTTATAATATTTCATTTTAATATTAATAATTTAATATAAATTTATTTAATAATATGCATGGTTTAAAACTTATATTATAAAATTTTAAAATAAATATGTCGTTGATAGAATTCGAACCTTGAAATTTTAGTAAATTAAATTAATTATATAATATATTTAATCATTAGATCTAACGATTCTGATTTTTTACTAAAAATCTAATGATCATTATTTGTAGTATACGATTTCTTTTATATTCTGTTAGTGATTAGAAGAAATGATGTAATATTTTTGGTTATATATTAATTATTGCTAGATACGATATGATTGGAAGATATGATATGATTGATGTTTTTTTGTGTTTATAAAAGGTAATATCTTCAACTAAAAGTAAATGTGAAAAAGGCAATCGACTAATTACCATTAATTATATTATGTTATTATTTATTTTAGGTGTTTTAATAGTATAGATATCGTATATATTTTTTTTTATAATAAATGTTAAATAAGTAAATTCACGAAATACTAAAAAACATATACCAAAAAATAGGTACCAAAATTTTTAATGTTTCAGCTATTATATAATTAATTAATTTTAATTTAATATAATTTAATATACTCATGTTTACGGATTATACTAATGTTTCCTTATTATAAACAACGTATACATATTTTTAATATACTAGCTTATAACCCGTGCAATGCACGGATTTCTTGTATTATATTATATATTTTATTTAATATTATAATTATGTTTTTGTAAAGCAATCCACTAATTACCATTAATTTTATTATCTTAATCGACTAATTATCATTAATTATAACGTGTTTTAATTGGAAAGAAAATATTAATGATGGAAAGATATGATACGATTGATGTTTTTAGGTGGTTACAAAAAACAGGTACCAAAATTTTCAATGTTTCGGAATTTATATAATAGTATAGATTTCTTGTATTATATTATAAATTTTATTTAATATTATAATTATGTTTTTGTAAGGCAATCGACTAATTACCATTAATTTTATTATCTTAATCGACTAATTATCATTAATTATAACGTTTTTTAATTGGAAAGAAAATATTAATGATAGAAAGATATGATACGATTGATGTTTTTAGGTGGTTATAAAAGGTATTATCTCGACTAATTAACATTAATTATATTATGTTATTATTTATTTTAGGTGTATTTATGTTTCTTTATAATGAAGGGTAAATAAGTAAATTCACTAAGTACCAAAAAACAGGTACCAAAACTTTCAATGTTTCGGAATTTATATAATAGTATAGATTGGAAAGAAAATATTAATGATGGAAAGATATGATACGATTGATGTTTTTAAGTGGTTATAAAAGGTATTATCTCGACTAATTAACATTAATTATATTATGTTATTATTTATTTTAGGTGTATTTATGTTTCTTTATAATGAAGGGTAAATAAGTAAATTCACTAAGTACCAAAAAACAGGTACCAAAACTTTAAATGTTTCGGAATTTATATAATAGTATAGATTTTATTATTAATTGAAAAATATGATGTGATATTTTCGGGTATATATTAATGATTGTAAGATTTTCTTTAAATTAAATAGGGAACGTGTTTTAGTTCGAAAGGAAATATTAATGATTGGAAGATATGATACGATTGATGTTTTTAATTGTTTATAAAAGGTGATATCTTCAATTAAAAGTAAATGTGAAAAAAGGCAATCGGCTACTTACCATTAATTATATTATGTTATTATTTATTTTAGGAGTTTTAATAGTATAGATATCAAATTTAATTTAATTTACACTTTCCGCAAAATTAAATATAATTATTTTAAATTTCTTAATCCTAAATTTTTATTTATACTAAACTGTTAATAATCTTAATATAATGACACTTTAACAAGTCGTGAATATTAATCGATTACATAAAGAGAAATATTATTTTCAAAACTATTTATAATGTATTATTTTAAAATATGATATATTTTGTGAATATAACGAAAATATATTACAAATATGATTTTAAAAATAAAGAAGTCATTCTGTAAAATAACATTACCGTACATAAACTTTAAACTAATCTTATGTTATGCATTAGAGCATCTCCAATGGAGAAGACCCCTTAGCTAAAATCACAAATATATTACCAAAAATAAAATTTATAGAAATTATGTAAAAAAACATCACTCCAATGGCACATTACTGTTAGCAAAAAATTTACATAATCTCTTTTCGTTGGCTATATTTGGCCAACCTCTAGAGACCTGTAAGGAAGATTTTACATGATCTATTACATTAAAAAAAAATAGATTCTATTCATAACAACCTGAAATAATAATAACATACTATATTTACAATATATACAACATTATAGCCAATATACCATTGGAGCACAACTTCTTACAGGTTCAGCAAATTTTACATAATCAATATTTTATCTGATTTAGCCAACCATATTAAACTAATACCATTGGAGATGCTAATACCATTGGAGATGCTCTTATACTCTATCGATGTCATACAGCTGGGACACCGATTCTCCACTATCTCCGATATAATATTTGACACAAGTAGTACTCCGTGCACGATGTTTATACTTTTATTTAATTTAGTATCCATGACGATGACACTGCATGACAAGATATGTAGAAAACGTTAAGAAGGCTTTTGCGGTTTGCTACCTAATACTATAAATTTAAAACCAAAAGAACAGACACGCAGGGAACACGGTATTACGAAAATAGGATGAATTTGTTTTAATTTTGATGAATTATTAAAATTTTGATGAATAATAGGATGCCCTATGATTTCATTATTACGAAAAATCATATTTACATATTTTAACCAGTTAATCATTATAATGATTATCTCGTAAAAATGTGTACAGTTTTTCGGTTTTTTCTCAAAACCGAATACTATGAACCCAACTCAATAAGACTAGAGAATTATAAATCCTAAACTTTTAGGTAAAACTTTTTGGTAGTTTATGACTTTATTTTAAAATTATCTACTAAGTACTATAATTAAAAGCAGTAATAAGGTCAAATTAATGTAAATGCATGGAAATTATGGTTGTTCTTGCATGGCGTGAAGCTTAAGGCATTACTAAAATCATTTTGGTGGTTTTGTTTTAGTAGGCAGACTTTGTAAGTTGCGACGAACATGCGGACCGACTAAATATGCAACCGGACTTACAAAAACTTACAAAAATTGTAATTTCGGAGATGTAAAAGTGGATATCGTTTCAATTTGATTTAATTTTGAAAAGAAGGATTTGGAAATATTTAAATATTAATTTAATTTATTTAGTAATTTTAATCAGTTTACTTAAAATAAATTATTATAAATAAAATATGATGATCAAATACATGCATTTTGGGATAACATCAAATTTAACAATTAAAAATTGATAATTTAAAATCAGTATTAATTCGCCAGAATACTCGAAATTTGATCGAATATTGATCAAGTTATGTGAAAATTAGTTTTTGACCCGAATTGATTCAGTTCGAATTAGATTCTTCCTAATAAACAAATGCTCGGATAGTATACTGGTTAAGAGCTCGTTTGGCTAAACTTAAAATTATTACTTAAGACTTAAAGTTGCTTAAAATGATAAGTGAAAAGTGAAAATTTTAAGTCAATATCTGTTTGGGTAATTTTATATTATGAGTGACTTATGAATTATTAAAAATGTAAACATAAAAATAAATTTGATAAATTATCAATTTGAATGATGATATTAACTTTTATCAAATAAAATTCTCAAAACAAAATAAGTCATTCAAAAAAGTACCTCCTACCAACTTTTGACTTTAAGCTATTTTTTTAACTTTAAGTCAATTTATGACTTATTACACAAACAGACATTTTTTAACTTAAAGTAAAAAATGGTTTTAAGCCCGGCTTTTAAGTCGTAGCCAAACAACCTCTAAGTATCATACTGGTTATTGTTGGAGGAATTTCGTAACAACACAAAATCGGAGGTGTGCTGGAATAATAGGGTGAATTTGTGAGTATGTGGCTGTTTTAGGGGTTTAGGGTTTATGAAAAAAGAGGGGGCTGGACTTGGCAGGTGTCTCGATTTGTCTCATGTATCGGTCATATATTCTGCCAAGATGCCTGCGTACCTATATGTTTATATAGGATCAAGCCCACGCAGTTCTGTGAAATTGATTTGTGTCTATCCCTTAGAGACTTTAGGGATAAACTTCGTTAATCTGGGTAATTACTGATTTTATCTGATTTAATCTTATCGTTGTGATATCTTCCTGATTTGAAGAATATCGTTTGGAGATATTTTTCGTAATTAATTGATTGAGATTGATTCTTTACTCGTTTCAGAGAGAGGATAAAACTTAGCGGTTAAGTAATAATTATTAATTTGAATTAATAATTAATATTATTAGAAATTTGGGAGATTATTAAACATGCCAAAATATGGCATAACACTGGTCACTGAAGTGAAGGTCATATATCAATTCATTCACTGATCTCAACGGGGTATCATTTGAATCATTAAAGTTATAATAAGTACTCCCTATGTGCCACAAAACCCTTCTCATTTGGGGAAAAACACAGGTTTTAAGAAATAAAGTAAACAATGTTTAAGAATGATTGGGAGGGAGAATTAAGGGGGAAAGTAGGCCTGTAAATGGATCAAGAATCCGATTCGATCTGATCCGATCCAATCCTAAATTAGCGGGTATGGATCCTTTAAAAAAAGATCCGATCCGATAAGGATCCGATCCGATAAGGGTCCGATCCGATAAGGGTCCGATACAATAAGAAGCTGGTATGGATTTAGCATGATCCGATCCATTAACGATCCGATCCGAATATATTTATATATTAAATATTTTTTATATATTATATATGATATATTTATTATATATAATATAAAATATAAAAAAATATATCTACATATCTATACTATATTTTATGCTAATATATGTTATATTTATTATTTATATGTATTATATAATGTATAATATACCATATTTATTTTTTAGTATGTATTATACATTTTTTATTTATCATATATAATATAAAATTTATAAAAAATATATAGATTTTTCGATTAACATCTAAAAATTTGAATACAAGTCAAAGTACTAATCAAAATACTAGTTGACCGTTAAATTACAAAATTAAATGAATTTATTTTTTCTAAAATTTTGGCAATAACATTAAAAATGATTGATGTTGACATCCGTACGGTTGGATCGTCGAGAATTTTTTTAAAAAAAATCGAAACACGAATCAAGGACGAAACCATGTTTAGGGATACTAGTCAAAGTACTAGTTGACCGTTAAATTACTAAATCAAATGAATTTAATTTTTTTCTAAACTTTTGGCAATAACATTCATAGCTTTTTTATGAAATTTTAAATTTGGTTGTCAATTTTATAATTTTGCATGTTTTTCCCTTTTTTTTTAAACGGGTCGGACCTCCGATCCGAAAATCCAAAATCCGAACGGATCGGACTAAAAAATATCCGCTCCTGATCCGATCCGATCCGAACCCGAAAAATCTTAATGGATTCGGATATGGATTTAGGATAATCCGATCCGAATCCGACCCGTTGACAGGCCTAGGGGAAAGCACATATTTTTAGGGGGAAAAGGAGATAAACTTCCCCCCATTTTGCATTAACCATTCAAATCAACCAATCACAATGCTCCATTACATGTACATGGATTACAAAAAGGTGATTACATAAGAAAATTAAATAAGCAAGAAAAACAGATTACATATAAAAACAGATTACATAAAAAAACTAAGGCATCACTGCTTGGCTATTCTCTGCTCAGAAAAATGAGTGTTGGAGGCTTCCCTTTCGATCTCAATCAACCACCAGCAACAGAAGGAGGTAATGAAGGCATGGAAGGATTTATCCACCAGTTTGATTTAAATGAACCAGCAGAAGGAGACACACAAGGGCATGCACAACATCAACATATGGATGGTAATCATCATTGCAGAAAATTCACCAAACTCAGCTCTGATGCAAGATTACAAGTTCTGATTTTCTTGCTAAGCAACCCATCAATAGAAACAGAAGGTAAACCTTACCAAGGTGCCATACAAGAGGCAACAAAAAAGTTCAATGTCACAAGAAGAATAATTAGCACCATATGGAACAAAGCAAAGAAACAAAAGGCATCAATGCAGAGTTACAACATGGCAACAGATGGACACAATTCCGAAAGGAAAAGAATCCAACTGCCGCCTAATGCAGTAACAGACATTAATATGGGAGATAGATCATGCATAAGGGACCTGACAGCTCAGTTAAAAGTATCATCAAGTAGGGCTGAGCAGAAAAACCGAAATGAAACCGAAACCGAACCGAAACCGATAAAAACCGAACCGATTAAAACCGAACCGAATTAAAACCGGAAAACCGAAAAACCGAACCGATACTAATGGTCCGGTTTCGATTTTGGAGTGAAACCGAACTGAAAAAATCGAAACCGAACCGATTATTATGATATATTTATATAATTATATATATATATATATATATATATATATATTATATAATATATGAAATTTTATTATAAAAATTATACATATATTTTAAGAATTAAAAAATGCTTAAAATTTAATTACATGGCTTATCCAAAATCTGCATCATATAATTGGTTTTGTTGGTTTGGATAGTGAGCTGCCAAGAAGATGGCAAATACTGTAACAATACATATAATTATAAACAAGTAGCCTTGCAACTATGGCACCAGGCTAGTGAGTTACAAAGTGCAAGCAATAGTTGTATCCTAAAGCAAAGACTATATGCATATTAATGTAATGCTTTGTTTAACAAATGAAATTATGCAAAGGCTTTCACTTTCTTTTCTTTCTGACTCTATCTACTCTGCACCGTGTACATACAAGTACTCCAAATTATGAACTAATCAACGATGATAATCTTACTGCTATTATATTTTCAACGAAGAGAGAAAGCTTTGAAACAACATGTTGTTGCTTATTATAATACTTACTATTATTATATTATTACTTCACTGTTCTGTTATTACTTATTCTAAAGCAGCTCAAGTAGATTGTAATTCTAAAGCAGCTCAAGGACAATGTTTATTTTGAAGTTCGCCACTATTTTTATTGATTTGTGTAAACTCGAATGATATCGTTGACTTTTTTAAATATGCTAGCTTTATTTATCCAAGTTGTAATATTTTTCATTTTCAGTTTTAAAACCGAAACCGATCCGATTACAACCGAACCGAGGTTTTTGAAACCAAAACCGATGGTTCGGTTGCGATTTTCATTTTCTAAAACTGAAGATTTTCGATTTTGGTTTTATCCAAAAACTGAACCGTGCTCTCCCCTATCATCAAGTACTGCTAACAGAATGATAAAAAGGGGACTGATCAAACCTCACACAAATCCTCTACATCCTGGATTAAAAGATGCAAATATCATGCAAAGAATACAATGGGTTCTAGACCTACTCATGGGTGACACAGAAGCAACAAAGAGGTAGTATAAGTCAATGTATGATTTTGTGCAAATAGACGAAAAATGGTTTTACCTTAGCAAAAAAGCACAAAGAGTTTACTTAGACAAAAATGAAAGATGCAAGTACAGATCTGCTAGTCAAGTAAGTTCATACCAAAGGTGATGTTCACTGCTGCAGTTTCAAGACATGGTTTAATGCACAAGATGAATGCATATTTGATGGCAAAATAGGCATATTTCCATTCACATACAAAGAACCAGCAAAGAGGGCATCTAAAAACAGAGCTAAGGGTACTATAATCACTAAGGTGGTTGAGTCAGTAGGGAAAATTGAAACAAGGAGCATGCTTATCAATCACATAGTACCAGCAATCATGCAGAAATGGCCAAGGTTTGAAGGACCAAAGGTAATATATATACAACAGGACAATGCAAGGACTCACATTACTCAAACAGATTCAGAATGGCAACAAGTTCATCAACTAGGGGACTTCACATTCATTTTTCTACAACAACCACCAAACAGTCCTGACCTAAACATTTTAGACTTGGGTTTTTTTAGAAGTATTCAGTGTCTAATGCACAAGGAAATGCCAAAAGATGTTGATGGAATGATGAATGCAGTAAATGAAGCATTTTATGAGTTAGAGCCATGAACAGTTGCAAATGTATGGTTAACTTTGCAGTATGTCATGAATGAAATTCTGAAAGTAAAGGGAAGCAATGACTACCTAGTACCTCATGTAAACAAGAAAAAATTAGCAAAAAAAGGACAACTACCAGTTCAGGTAACAGCACCAAGGTGGGCAGTATATGAAGCATGAAATTTGGTACATGGTCCACAACAGAACTAGATGCAGGCAATGTTTTATGCACATATATTAATGTATGCAATGTATGAAGGCAAGACTGGATATAATGCAGACAATACATGTACGACAAACAATGCACTATATGAATGCAAGTTTACATTTTGAACCAATATACTTGAACTACACTATATATGTATGTACTTCAATGTATGTATAACAATGTATGAATGAATGTATGACTGCAATTAGTGAGTAGTAAGTGCCCTAATTACTAAGTGGCCGTGTCTAACAGGGATGCAGATTCACGGAAGCTCGAAGGACCCCCAAGACAGCTCTTATTGACAGGGCATAGTGTGTGCATTGTCATTTATGTAAACATAGTTCTTATTCACCAAATGAGAAGGGTTTTGTGGCACAGAGAGAGTACCAATTAAACAAACACATGAATTACAAATACTGATTTGATCACGAATTAGGACAATAATTTAAGCAATTTCACAGGAATTACCAATTCGAATAAGCCCAAAATAAACAGAGGAAATTAGGACAATACACAAGTAATTTACAAATCGGTAATTTAATAGGAATTTAAAATAACACACGAATAACATGAATTAACAATCTAAGCAATTAAAGCACAATAACACACGAAATAATCAATCCAAAGCAACACAATACTTTAAGCAATTTAACAGGAATTAACAATCTAAAATAACACTAGAAATAAAACAATTCACGAATTAAGAGTACGAATAAGTTACAGGAATTAGTACTTACAGGAATTAGGCCTTACACAAATTAGGAATTAGTAACACGATTAGGAACACGAACATGCATCATCGGAATCGTCAGAGTTAGGTTCGTCGTCGTTAGGAGCATCGTCACCGGATTCTGACCACAAATCGTTTGGGGGGCTTCACCGGAATCCTCATCGCCGTCACAGTCGTCCACAACTACATGCAAATCGGACCCGGGCTTTCCATCCACCGTACGATCTTCAGAACCCTCAGATCGTCCCTGTTCCAGTCTTGATCGAAGATATTCTCCATTGTAGGTGTGGTCGCCGTCATAGTCGACACCTCTATCCCAATTATCGGGATCAGAACAATGGTAGGAACCACTTAACTCATCACCGGAATCTGAAAAACCATGGTACGCATCCATTACAACAGATTTCGTGGGTGAATTAAGAGAGAGGGGAGAGAGAGCGGCGAGAGAGCGAATTAGGGTTTGAGAGAAAAGAGAAGTCGCGTAAAAGAAAAAGAAGGAAATGAATAAACCGGGCACACGGCCCAACACCAACAATAATACTCCTACTATAAACTGAATAAACAATTGAAGGTGGGGTAAAATTAAAAGTAAAATAATTTTTGGGAAAAAGGGATATATATTTGTTTAAGTTAGTGGGTTAGTTTTTTAGTATATTTTCTTTACTAAAAAACGAAACATGAAGATTATTTTGAATGTCCCGAAAAAGAAAGTGGGAAGAGTTTTATGGAACGAAGGGAGTATTAATCAAATACCTCTATATATGTACTTGGGAAGTAAAAATAATTTTTCATTGAGTTCTATAGATTTTTCTGGAATGATACTATAACCAAATGAAAGGTTATGAATTTTGGTATTTTTGATAATATATTAAAATTTTAAGAAATTTATTCACTATTTACTTTTAATTTTATAAATATTTTATTTGATTAATTAAAATTAAATAGTAAATAAATTTCTGAATATCTAAATATATTATCAAAAATACTAGAATTCATAACCTTTCATTTGGTTACAGTATCATTACAGGAAAATGTGCAAAACTCAACGAAAAATTATTTTTACTTCTCGAGTACATATATAGAGGTATTTGTTTTATATTATTATGACTTTAATGATTCAAATGATACTCTGTTGAGATCAGTGAATGAATTGATATATGACCTCTACTTCAGTGACCATTTTGATACTTAACAGGATATTATACTCGGCGGATTTAGTGATTTTTTAATGGGTTAATTAATTATCAAATTGGTCACCGAAATGGATCTAAAATATCAAATTGGTCACCAAACTAAAAAATGGTCTCAAGCAGGTCACTAAAGTCTGGGGTTAAATATCAAAGCGGTCATTCAAGTGGAGACAATGTATCACTTTACTCATCGATCTCAACAGGGTATCATTTGAATCACTAAAGTCGTAATAAATATCAAATAAATACATCTAAATAGCTGTTCGAAAAGTAAAAGTAATCTTTTGTTGAGTTCTACACATTTTTCTTGAATGTTACCACAACCAAACAAAAAATCGTTGAATTCTAGTATTTTAGATGATATATTTAGATTTTAAAAGAATTATTTATTATTTATTTTTAATTAAATCAAAGAAAATAACTATAAAATTAAAAAAAATAATAAATACTTTTTTAAAATCTAAATATATTATCTAAAATACTAGAATTCACAAATTTCATTTCGTTACGGTAGATTTCAAGAAAAATGTGTAGAACTCAACAAAAGATTATTTTTAATTTTCGAAAACATATTTATAGGTATCTATTTGATATTTGTTATGACTTTAAGGATTCAAATGACATCCCGTTAAGATCGGTGAGCAAAGTGAACTTTGGGTTTCATTTGAGTGACCTATTTGATATTTAACCCCTAAAGTCACCTACGGGTACACTCTGTTAAATAATTTACTTTTCCTCGACGGAAAAGACTAATATCAATGTTGATTTCTTGGGTTTTATTGTCTGAAATGAATATGTAACCCAACCATACAGATTTTGGACCATAAATCCAAGAAATAGGCATTAATATTAATATCTCGGGCAGAGCCGGTCCTGAGCCCAAGCCACTTATGCTAACGAATGGGGGCTCCCGAAAAATTAAATTTTTTAGGGGCACGTTTTTCCAATAATAAAGTAAAAAAGATTTAAAATATGTAAGAGGACAAAGAAAATAGAAACATTTTGATTTTGTTTATGGTCGGGTACAAAAAATTATTTTCTTGGGACTTCAAATTCCTCAGGGTCGGCCCTGATCTCGGGTCCACAATAAGTAAGTTATGTAACAGAGTGTACCGATAGGTGATTTTGATGACCTATTTGATACCATTTTTAATTCGATGACCAACTTGATATAAATTAACTCTTTTTAGAACCTATTTAGGAGTGGCATGGTGTGATTTCTAAAATTTGGTTGCTAGATGACGAACTTATTTTTTCTCGACAAATATATTGAATCAATATTTTGTAGGATATTTTGGATTTCAAAAGTTCGGTGTATTCAATTAGGATTTCAAAAAATCCATTACAATATGGGTATATTCAACAAAGAATTTAAATAATCCATCAAAATTTGGTGGTATTCAATTTAGATTTTAAAAGTATGGGGGTATTCAGTCTAGATTTCAAATAATCCTAACTAGAGGTATTCAATATGGATTATGAACAATCCTTAATGGTATTCAAAAATTTACTGACTTAAAAAGATTTTAAAAATACATGGATTTTTTTGGATTTCAGAGTATATTTTTTGCTTTTTGAAATCTCATCAAAATCCAAGAGATTTTAATGGATTTAAGCTCAGTTCTAACTTCAACGTAGAGTCGACGAGCTTTGCATCGACTTTACCAAACTCTGTGTAGTCTCTACCAGTTATACCTAGACTCAATGTAGAATATTAAATTAGAAATAATCTACCAAAATTCATGAATTATTAATAATCTGTTAAAATCTGAATTGAATAGTATTTACCTTGTTAAGGAAATGTGTAATTTATTATACTTTTTAGTTTGATATTTAAAGTTCATCACAAGCACGTCACTTTAACAAATTTATACTTTAAAATATTTACCTCTTAAATATACTTGGCTTATATATTTGGAGATGCACAAATTTTTTATGGGTTAAATCGCAAAGTGCTCACTGAAGTGGGGGGTTGGTATCAAATTACTCACTCTAGTTATCAGCGTCTCATGTGTACCATTATAGTAGCAAGTAATGACATCAACGTTAAATTCTTATGTTGACCTTACGGGAGTATCCACCTGGATTGATTGACTTGGATAGCGTGGAGAATAGCAACGACTCTATATATATTGTGTATATATCAGTTAGGGTTCTTAAGCTTAACTGATAGAAATTTATAAAAATATAAAGCTCAGCTTAATAATCAAATTCCTTTCATCTTCTTCATATTCACATGACGACATATCAAAGTCCTATGGGTAAAACTAGAAGCTCAGCATCGATCGAGTCAGTGAGAAAGGAAGAGCATAAGAAATGCTTTTGCAGAAGACAAGCTCGAGTTTATACTTCGTGGACTTTGAAAAATTCGGGAAGACGATTCTACACTTATGCCACTTCAAAGGTAATATTTTGAATTAGACTGATTTTTTTAATTTTTAGTTTGATGTTATTCTAATATTTTGAATATAATTGAAATTGTAGGAAAAGAATGGATGCAGTTTTTTTTCAGAGGTTTGAAGAAGACTTCTGCCCTAGATCATTGGATGTAATAACTCACTTAAATCATAGGAGAATTTATCTTGAAAAAAAAGTTGAAGCTTGTCGAAGATGAACTTGCTGAAAAGGTTGAAAAGAGAATGGTTTTAAAAGCTGAGAGGAAGGTTTTGATTGAAGCAAGAATGATGTTGGAAGATGAGAAAAATAGGGTTAAAAAGCAGTTGAGGTTGTGTGTATTTGCTGTTGTGTTATTGATTGCAATCATGATATGTTCTAAGTAGTTGTAGGGAACTAATGTGGCTGCAGTATGGTTGTTAGATAGAGTGAATTTGCAGTGGTTGATGTAATGAATGGTGACTTAATATATGCATGTCTTTGTCTTTAGTTGCTGTATCTTAAATGAGATGAATGCAAAATTTCAATTTATAAAAATAGACAGATATGATTACCTAATAACATTATAGAAGACATTGAGATAAACAAAAACTGTTATTGCATAAACATAATATGTCATTACAAGAGCATAATCCATACTTAAGTCTTAAACAAAATATATTAAATGTTAGGTCCAATAAGATTGTAGAAGGGGGGGTTGAATACAATCTATGTCATTTTCTCGAAATTTGTTCTTTGAATAAAATTTATCTTAAACAAATTTTGTGCGGAATAATATAACACAGAATTCAAGTTGAATATATCAATATATTAACTTGACGGGTGTTACAAATTATTATCAAGAGATTAATAACTAATTAGAAAATTCGACATGAACTTTTCTAATTTTGCTAATTAAAATCAAGATATCAAGATATGAACTAGGAAACTTAATTCGCTAGTAGTACAAGAGTAATCAATAAACAAGTTCCAGCGGATCAGATATTACAATAGGCTTGAACTGAATTTATTGTGTGAATTAAAGCTTGAGCACTTGTGTGTAGAAGATGAGAGTATTTGATGTTCTTGGGTCTCTTATTTTCTTCTCCTGGTTGTGTTCTGTTCTTCTGTCCGTGTGTTTCATTTATATAGTAAACAAAACAATTCCTTTTGATCAACTGCTACACATTGACACGGTGATAGTATAGATGCCACGCTGATAGTATAACTGGCACGGTGATAGTATAGCAGCCTAGGAATAGTAGAACTCATTCCCTTAAAATAGTATGGATTTACTTAGAAATAATATACATTTACTTAGAAATAGTTTACTTAAAACTTCGGTAATAGTATAAATATTTCGGTCATAATATAACTGGTAGAAATAGTATAGTTTAAATATTTCGGTAATAGTATAGTATATTATTACTTGATCAGTAATAATATCTATAATACTTCAGAAATAATATACTATTAATTCCAGAAATAATATAACTTCGGGGATAGTATAAATTCGGGGATAGCATAGTATACTATTACTAATGCAGTAATAGTATCTATATTATTCCAGAAATAGTATACCACTTATTTCAGAAATAGTATAACTGAATTTCCAGAAATAGTTCAACTGAAATTCAGAAATAGTATAACCAAAATTCTCCGAAATAGTATAATCCATATATTATTACTGATTGAATAAATCAGAGATTAATTAACTTAATTAATTAATTAAATAAATTAATTCGAATTGAATTAATTTGTTTAATTAAATTAATAATATAGTTAATTAATAATTGACTTACTCCTTGTGAATCACTGTAAACTTTAAGAAACTTCCACTGGATAATTGTTGACGTTCGATGTACTGTCTGGTTCATGAACGACTAACTCCAATATCTGTTCTTCAATTTGACTCTCAGTTGTGATCCACATACTTTCTTAGCACTCTTTAATAACTCCTGTACTGATGCTGTCTCCACGGTAATCTCTGTCACTTTAAACGAATCCAATTGCTTCAATGCTGAATTGGGGCATGATCAGTAAACTGACTCTTCTTCCAGTGTAAAACATCAAAACTATAGATTGACTTTCTTCTTTCTTCTGACATATAGTACTTTGTGAGATTCCTGAGACAGTGAGCATTAATTACTTATTACAATCTAATTTAAGTTGAGTCGAATCCTCGAACTACAAATAGGCTGTGTCATATGCCTTTCAATCTCCCCCTATTTGTTTGTTAAAAATTAACAAGCAAATTCCTAGAGGATAACTCAACTAACTCAACTTAAACTAGTAAAAGGTAAAACTGTAATTGCAAAGTAAATAATGAAAATGGTTCTGGTTTATATTTAACATTTCCAGATTCAAACATAAAAGATAAATACAAGATAGATGATCCTCTAGACTGATCATATTTCACATTAACCTATCTTGTTCTATCTAAGCTCTAAAGATATAACATGTAGAGCAATTCTTCACTTCGGGCTGTCTTCTCTCCTTATCTCTCCTTCTCCAGGTTCATCCAAGTCTGGAAGCATCTCGTGCAATTCTGCATCAGTAATTAATTCTCTTCTAGATGATGACACTGGATGAACTAGAGGTGTTCCAACTAGTGGTTTTTCAAGAGGTATTCCCAGCTTCTTTCTTAACTCACCTTGATAAAACTTGTACTTC